>OX246754.1:178638248-179888248 GCA_945910035.1 Brachypalpus laphriformis
TATTTACTTCGAAAGTATCCAAGGTATGATAAAATGAAAGTGCTCACATTAACCCTCGTTAATAAAGAACATGTGAGGGTTAAATGAACAGTTTCTCCGGCTATACTTTCCAAGAGGCACCCCTCTGTGAAGAAATACCCGACATAACAGTCGAAGAAGTTAGTGAGGCGGTCAAATACTCCAAAAAACAAAAAGCGGTTGGGCCAGACGAGATGCCCTCGGAGTTCTGGAAAAAGATGGGAGCTATCGGGTTCAGATGGCTCAGAATTCTCATCTCCAAATTTGTGAGAGGTGATCCAATGCCGAATCAATGGAGGGTAAGTTACCTTCTCCCTGTATACAAATAGAAGGGTGATACGCGAAACTGTGATAACTACCGTTCGGGCAAGCTGATATCACACACCGTGAAGATCGTTGAGCGGGTATTAGGTGGCCAACTGCGAAAATACTACGGCTATATGATGATCAATGCGGGTTTTGTCTCGGGTAAATCAACCACAGATGCAATCCAAAGTATAAGGATCATAATGGAAAAACATCGTGATTCCTTAAAGGATTTGCATATTGTATTGGTTGACTTTGAAAAGGCATTCCACAGACAACCACGAGATCTGATATGGGTGGCGCTAAGACATCGAGGGGTTCCAGAAACCTATGATCATGGACATGTACGAAGGAGCAAAGACAAGAGTAAGATGCCCCGCGGGAGTAGCCGAAAAGTTCCCAATCAAAGTCGGGGTGCACCAGGGAAGCGTCTTAAGTCCTTTGCTCTTTATTGCAGTCCTTGATTATCTGCATGAAGGTAAAGTGATGGACTCCAAGGTACTTCAGCTATTCTTTGCTGACGATGGACCCATCATAAGTGAGGATCCTACATCCCTGCAACGAGCGCTTGATGTGTGGGTGGACGCTCTGGACGGAAATGGGTATCGCATTAGTTCAAAAAAGACAGAGTACTTGTGCTACCCGTTCTCTGATACACTCCGGCCTATTTCAGACATTTATTTGAATGGATCACTGCTTCCCAAGTGCGAAAAGTTCAAATATCTGGGATCTATGATCAAAAGCAAAGCAACCTGTGATGACGACATCAATCATTGCGTAAGCGTAGGATGGATAAAGTTTTTTTTTTTTTTTTTTTTTTTTTTCGTGGGTAGGTGAAAATCTTCATGAGACACTATGAGACCGTGTACTCATAGTAGTGTCAGATTTCTACTGACTAAAAACACCCTTCCCTTCGTTTTGTTTACTACGACTAAGTTTGACCTTATCAAGTAGTTTAAGCTTCAGATTTATATTCGCGTGAGGCAGGTAGATTTCCAATAAAAGCACCTGCTGAAACCGTCATGACATGCTGCTTTTTGTCTTATAGCGCTAATTCGAACGGTTTCGTTCTTTGAAGTCGGCGCGTAAGATTTGTCACATCCAAAGTTTGGAGTATGGCACAGTTGCAATGGCCATGAAGACGAATGCGAAGCTTGCGAGCGAAGTTTTTTATTTCGTCCTCCACGGTAGCTATCCCTAAGTCTCTGTGGATATCATTGTTTCTGATATACCAGGGAGCGTTCACGATTATTCTTATAATTTTATTTTGCAATGATTGTATGAGATTCCTATTGCTTGGTTTGGTACAACCCCAGAGTTGTATACCGTACGTCCACACGGGTTTAAGCACTTGCTTATACAGAAGCAGTTTGTTATATACGCTTAGTTTGGAATATCTTCCAATTAGCCAATACATTTCTCTAAGTCGATTTTCGACTTCGTCACGTTTCTTTTTAACGTGAGGTTTCCATTTAAGTTTCGCGTCTAGTGTCATTCCCAGATATTTAGCTTCGTTTGCATGAGGTATTTGTACCGAGTTAATGAAAACGGGAAGGTTGATTATTTTCTTGTAAGTGAAGTTAACATGCGTCGATTTGGTCTCGTTAAGAACAATGCGCCAAGTTTTTGTCCACTCACAGATTTTATCCAAGGCTCGTTGGAGTTTTATGGTTGCTGGCTCGATTGAACTTTCCGTTGCCAAAATAGCCGTATCGTCCGCGAACGTAGCTACAATAGTGCTTTCAGTTTGAGGTATGTCCCGAGTGTACAGCAAGAATAAGATAGGCCCAAGGACACTTCCTTGCGGAACTCCGGCGGCGATTTCTTTAAAATCAGAATATTCAGTTCCGTGCTTAACACGAAAAAGTCTGTTTTTAAGGTACGATTCTAAGATCTTATGAAGTTGCTCCGGAAGGATTCGTCTTAGCTTATAATTCAATCCATCGTGCCAAACCCTGTCGAAGGCTTGAGATACGTCAAGAAAAGCGCTAGAACAAATCTTTTTCTCCTCAAGGGCTTTTTCAATTTCGTCGGTTATTCTATAAACCTGGTCAATTGTGGAATGCTTGATTCTGAACCCGAATTGGTGGTCAGGTATTAGGCGTCTCTCTTCAATGACCGGAAGAATCCGTTTCAGAAGGAGTTTTTCAAATACCTTCGATATTATTGGTAGTAGCGATATCGGTCTGTACGATTTTTTGTCATTTGGAGATTTTCCCGGTTTCGGAACCATTATGACTTCTGCGACTTTCCATTGATTTGGAACGTATAATAATCTAATGGAAGCATTTATTAAATAAAGCAATTTTAATAGTGCCTTTTTTGGTAATTCCTTGAGGATTTGTCCGGTTATTAAATCATAGCCAGGAGCTTTATTGTTCTTCAGGTTTTTTATTGCCTGGCAAAGTTCTATAAGTGACACACTTTTTATTCTAAGGTTGTCAGATGTCGTAGTCGTACCGGTAAAATCGTCTACCAATGTTTCTCCATCAAATGGCTTAAAAGTTTCTTCTAAGTGCTCGGCAAATAGATCCGCTTTTTCTTTGTCACCTTTTGCCCATTCGTCGTTGTTTTTTCTTATCGGTGGCGAATGTATTTGCGGTTTTTTAATTCTTTTGACAGCTTTCCAGAGCGAGTAATTAGTAGTTTTTTCGGCGGTTAAACCTTCAAGATAAGCTGAAGTCTCTCGGTTTTTTAGGTCTTGGATCGCTTTTTTAAGCTTATTGCATAAGAAATTCGAGTGGGTTTTATGCTGGGGAGCGCGAGTGTGTTGCCATATTTTGCGTGCTCTCCTCTTTTCTCGAATAAGTTCTTTTATTTCCGGCGGATAATAACCTTCATTGCATGGGACTTCTTTCCTCCTTAAAGGTGTATTTTTCCACGCGGCATTTTGTATTGATTCAATAAATTTGCCGAGCTCATCTTCTATTTCGAAGGGTGTTTTGAGCGATACATTTAAGACAATATTTTCTTCGCAATCAGTTCTAAAGTCGCGCCAGTTAGTTTTTTTGTTAGTTAATCTAGGCACAGCTTCTACTGTCATTAGTCGGTCACTTATTGTCAAGATTACCGGCGAGTGATCTGAGGAGAGATCAAAGCTTTCCTCTACTTTCGCAAAATTTGAAGATACTCCTTTCGCTACGAAGAAGTCTATTAGGTCCGGTGTTTTTGCTGTATCAGAGGGCCAATACGTCGGTTTCCCCGTCGAAAAGAAATCAACCCCGAATTGCATACCGGCTTCGTACAGAAGTCTGCCTTTCCGTGAATTGGATCTGGAACCCCAAAAGGTGTGTTTTGCGTTGAAATCGCCACCTATAATGAAATTCGGTCCAAGTGAGTCAAGGAGACATACAAAGTCGTTACTTCGAAACGTGCATCGCGGAGGACAATAAATGGACGCGATGTTGAAATATGAGTGCCTATTCTTAACTCGAACTGAGCTTGTTTGCATTGTATCGATTTCAATCGTCGTATTTATGGAGTGCTCAATGCAGTCTTTAATGAATAAGGAGGATCCGCCTCTAGCTCTTCCGGAAGGGTGGTATGCGTGATAAGCACGATACCCTCTTATTTTTACTCCGGATTCCTTTGTCAAATGAGTTTCAGAGATCAAGCAAATGTCAATGTTGTCATTGCGTAAGAATACTTCTAATTCGGCGTTTTTTTGTAGAAGGCCGTTTGCGTTCCATGTTAAAATTTTTAGTAACTGATTCATATTCATATGGGAGTTCTTTTCTGGCGAGGTTTTAACTCGAGCTTGCTCAATTTATCAAATATGACTTTGTTTACCTTCGTTTGCTCCTCAAGTTTCGCAAGAATTATAGAGAAGACTTGGGAGACTGGGTCTACCGTAACACCGCTTTGCTTGGTTTCTAGCGACGCAGCTTGAGCATATGTTAGCGTCTCCGGAGATTGTGGCTTTTCCTTTGATTTTGCCGAAGGAACTTTACTTTGCTCGACTCTCGTCTTAAGTTTGACGTGTTTATTGACGGTCGTTACCCTTGGCTGGATGGATAAAGTGGCGAGAAAATTCCGCTATCTTCTGTGACAGAAAAATGTCACCTAAGTTGAAAGGAAGCCCCTACACCGCAGTTGTGCGTCCAGCGCTCACATACGGTTCACAATGTTAGACAATGTATAAAACGTATGAGAGTATATTAACGGCAGCTGAGATGAAGATGCAGGCTTGGTCGAATAAGAAGTTCGAAGATCCGTGGAAGCTTTCACATCAAGGAAACTATCGTACAAAAAATAGAGCGCGACCGGCTCAGCTGGTATTGCCACGTTCAAAGAAGAGATCATTTGAACCCCGTTAAAAAGGCAATATCAATGCACGTTCCAAAGACATCGCGATGCAGGAACGGCGGCCTATAAACGCCTGGATCAGACAAATGCGACGACATCGGCATTTCTTTGGCCTCAGTAACCGAGTGATCCAAAATCGGCAGACCTGCCGATATTTTCTGAGGTCAAATAGGCGAACCCCACAGGCGGATCAGTAGAAATGCGGTGAAGTGGGAGGGTTGTGATCCTTTGTTTTCGGATCATAACCTCGCTGATAAAAGGAAGAGAAGCCCTTAAGCCTTGAAAAGTCACGGAAAAAAACATCACCGACTACTGACCGCCGCATTGTTACTGTCCAAATCTGACCCTTTTGCGTTTTAAAGGACCATTTGTGCACAAATTGGAAATGTAGTGAGTGCGCGTACAGTTTGTCGAAGACTCCAAGATGCCAAATCACCAGGAAAAATCGCCAGGAAAGTTCCACTTTTAAGAGGCCAGAACTTAAAGTCTCTCAAAGAATTCGCTTTAAGGCACAAGGAGTGGACCGGACCTGAAGGATTAAGAAATTGGTATAACATCCTTTGAATTGACGAAACAAAAATAAATTTGTTTTGCTCGGACTCTGGACATAACGTGCGAAGGCCAAAACCTAGGGAGTTTGAAGCGCGCTAAACAAGAAAAACGGTAAGGCACGGTGGGGGCAATATCATGGTGTGTGATTGTTTTTCGTGGCATGATATTGGTCCTATATTTCGAATAAATAACACCATGACCAAGTTTGAATACAAGGATATTTTGGAGAATATGTTACTTCCATATGCCGGAAAAAACATGCTCCTTCGATGGCAATACCAGCAAGATAATGACCGAAAAAGCACATCGAGCCTTGAAAAGGATTGATTTTGAGATAATGAAGTGTCTGTAATCCCGTGGCCCAGTCAGTCCCCTGATCTCAATCCTATTGAGAACTTGTGGAATGGGCTAAAGAAGAGATTAGTGGGTCATTATTTCACCAACAGGGATCAGTTATGGATATTCAGGATATTAAGATAAAGAAACGGAAAACGTTACAATTTTGAAAAACATGTTGGTAAAAATGATAAATTTCATTATTTCAGGTCAACATACCTATTTCATTGGCCACGAAAATATCATGAAGTTCAACTAATTTTGTCATTTTTTTTAATAATTTCTTAATTTTAGAGTCGTTATGCATATAAATCATTTGTTTATTTTATTTAAATTATTTTAAACCCGAAAAACATTAAAACTATTGAAAACATTTGGTACAAATCAATTTTGAAGGAAAAAATAAGTTCACACCTATTTCTTTGACCAGCTGTGTATATCCTGAGGACACAAGAGTGGAAGGGCAAGTAATTTTCGAAATAGTCGCCTGGCTTCTTCATTTTTATTCACAGAGCTAACAAATCCTGGTATTTTGGAAGCATTTCTCGTAACCGCTTGACAGTAATAAAACCAGCAGGTGGTACATTTTGCAGTCGCTTTTTCATAATCCGAAACAAATGAATTAGCTCGAAATTTGAACAAATTCGCTTCAATGAATTGAAAAACATGATGGTAGATGTTTTCGGACTTGTTACTTCGCGCGAATTTTTAACTCTCATTTTCTCAAATTCTTTATAGTAAAAGCCTTCGGCTGTTCGATTTAGATATTGAGAAAATAATAGTTAAAAATTCGCACGAATTTTATTTCGTAGGGTATATGTACACATGTACATATGTATGCACATGTGCACATAAGTAGGTATGCACTTACATGTTCATCGTGTAAAAAATGAATAATAAGGAGTTGCTTAAAGGAACAATGTTGAAAGTGCCATTTATCAGAAAATGACGGGGTGCTGTGTCCGGTAACTTATCAATCGTTTTTGCGATTTAAGAAGACATAAAAATAGTGTACGAAAACATATCTTCTAAGACAGTTGCCCGATAAAATGGTTCACTATTGTATCGTGACATACCAAAATCCGTCATAACGTTTTCCAGCTTAAACATGTCTGAAACATCTTTAGCATTACTTGGAGCTTTTGGAAAAGACTGGTTTCAAATGTTGATAAATTGTCTTCTAACTTTGCCAAATGGAATCGATACACTTTCAGCGGGGTGTTGTGCAGAAATTTTGTCGAAAATACCCCGAATACCATTTCGATTAAGCGAACTACGAGCACATTCTGTCTTTATTTCATTGACAAGTTTCATTTTTCCCCGAACATCTTCTTGTGTGCTGTGATTATGTGAAGCACTTCGCTTTGGAATCCGAGCTTAACTTTCATTACCGAAATCGATCACGGCACTTGCAGTACATTCTTTTACATAGCAAATATATCGCTTACACAACTTTGCATTGCATTTAATTTTATAAATATGTCTTATTTCTGGAATGTACAAAAGAACACTTCCTTTCCTAAAGCCCTCGCAAAATTCAAACGGGAACACCAAATCGCTACTACTTTCCATATTTTACTAACGCACGTTGTTATTCCACTCAACTTTATTTTGCAAGTGAAATGACTTCAAGCCAAGCTTACAAACTATTATTCTGTTATCTTCACCAACTCATTGTTATGCTGGAATCTTTTCATAAGTTGGTCTTATTGCTCTTTTGCAAAGTGAAATAAGGCCAACTCGAGACTTATACATCCCGCTTATGCCTTGATAATCGTTCTTACGATATATTTAGCAAAAGAGAGCGAAGAAAACTAGGAACCATTCTGTCTTTAGAAGAAATAAACAGGGCTCAGGACTACCTTTACAGGCTGTGCCAATTCGAAGCCTATCCAGATGAAGTAGGTTTCTTAAAACAAGCATCAGAAGATATTTCAGAAGTTTCAATACTCAAGTAGGGAGAGTAAGTCAAGGAGCTTTATGCGGCTCTGTGACGAGGCCGAATTAGACATCTGGGGCATGGCGTATAGAGTGGTGATGAAGAAGCTTGAAAGCAGCAGGTCTCCACAACTTACATGCCCGGCAATGCTAAAGACTATAGTAGAGCACCTATTCCCCCATAGACCAACTACTATGGTCTCCATCACGAGGGAGATCAGCATGGAGCATATCCCGGCAATCACGTCAGAAGAACTCTTTGGGGCATGCAGAAAATTCGGAGACAGCAAAGCACCTGGACCGGATGGCATCCCGAATAGGGCAATCAAGGCGGCTGTTGACGAGACCGGACATCTTTCTAACAACGATGCAAAGGTGCATAGAGGGGGGTATTCCCTACACCATGGAAATTGCAACATTTAGTGCTGCTTCCAAAGGGCAATAAGCCACCCGGACAACCATCATCGTATCGCCCGATATGCCTGCTCGATACGCTGGGAAAGATCCTAGAGCGTATCATCTATAACAGACTGCTTGCGGTGGCGGAGGGAAACGGAGCCTTGTCAGACTGTCAGTACGGCTTCAGAAAATCACGCTCTACCGTCGATGCCATAAAGGCGGTAGTAGATATAGCAACTGAAGCAATACAAGGGAAAAGGTGGAAATGGAGGATGAAGAAATACTGCGCAGTAGTAACGCTCGACGTCAAAAATGCGTTCAACTCGGCAAGCTGGTCATTCATTAGGAGATCCCTGGCCAGGATGGATACACCATACTACCTGCTGAGGATAGTCACGGACTACTTCAGCAATAGGAAGCTAAGATACCATACTAACGATAGCGTTAAGCACTACAGTGTTTCCGCGGGAGTCCCGCAAAGGTCGGTTCTGGGACCTCTCCTATGGAACATTATGTACGACGGAGTTCTGCGACTAACATTGCCCGAGGGATTCAAAGTAATTGGCTTCGCTGACGATATCGCAGAAGCACGTACACGAGGTGGAGTCTGCCATGGATGAGGCAGTTATAAGAATAAAGGAATGGCTGGAGTCTACCGGTCTGGAACTAGCTGCCCACAAGACCGAAGCTGTCCTAATAACCAGCCGCAAAAAGGTGGAATACCCCAGCTTCCGGGTCAGAAACCAGACAATCAGGTCCAAAGAATCCTTGAAGTACCTTCTAGTCATGCTCGACAACAGGCTACGCTTCAAAGCCCACGTCGAGTATTCTAGCAAGAAAGCATCGCTGATGCAGGCAGTACTCTCCCGAATGCTCCCGAACATCGACAGGCCTGGATACGCCCGCAGGATCCTGCTGTCCAGAGTGGTCAGCTCGGTACTTCTATACGCTGCCCCGATATGGGCAGGTGCACTGGCGACAAATGAGTGCAGGAAGAAGCTATCATCAGCTCACAGGATGTGCGCAATCAAAGTGATCAGCGGCTTCCGAACTATCTCCGACGATGCAGCCAGCGTTTTAGCTTACTTACTTAGGTGGCGCTACAGTTCGGGGTGAACCTGGGCCTCAACCAACAAGCCTCTCCATTTAGCTCGGTCTTTAGCTAATTGCCTCCAGTTGCGCACTCCAAGTTGGTCGAGGTCCCCTTGAAGTTGTGCGCGCCACCTACGGCGATGATTCCCTCTACTGCGTCGTCCCTCGGGGTTAGATTCGAAGACTCTGCGGGCCGGAGCGTTGGTGTCCATTCGCTCTACATATCCTAGCCATCTCAGACGTCCAATACGCAGTTTTTTGATTAGGTCGATGTCGCTGTACAGCTCGTATAGCTCGTGATTGAATGCTCTCCTCCAAAACCCGCCAACGCAAACGGGACCGAAAATCTTACGAAGAATTTTTCTCTCGAAGCGACCAAGGATATCTTCATCCTCTGTTAATAAAGTCCATGTTTCAGCGCCGTAAAGCATGACTGGGATGATTAAGGTCTTATATAGGGTCTCCTTAACTCTTCGAGATAGGGCTTTACTGTTGAATTGCCTTATAAGTCCAAAAAAAACAGCGATTGGCAAGAGTTATTCTTCGCTTGATTTCTGCGCTAATGTTGTTTGTAGAATTTATAGCAGAGCCAAGGTAGACGAAGTCCCTTACTACCTCGAAGTTATAGCTGTCGACTGTGACGTTTTGTCCAATTCGTCGGTGTTGGCTTTCCCTTCTTGTTGACAGCATATACTTGGTTTTGCCCTCATTTATCGCTAAACCCATTTTGGCCGCTTCCGCCTCAATGGTTGCAAACGCACCGGTGACGGCCCGTCGGCGTACGCAAGCAGTTGTACAGACTTGTAATAGATTGTGCGTCTGGTGTTGCCTTGTGAGTTCCGCACAATCCGTTCAAGTACAATGTTAAAGAAGTCACATGACAGCGCGTCACCTTGTCTAAAGGCTTTTTTAACATCAAAGTTCACGGTGAGGTTATTACCGACCTTGATGGAGCAGCGAGCGTTCTCCATCGTCAGCCTGCAGAGACGGACAAGTTTGGCAGGGATGTCAAAACTAAAGATGGCTTTATAAAGCTCTTTTCTATAGATGCTGTCATAGGCGGCCTTGAAATCGATAAAGAGGTGGTGAGTATCGATTTGGAATTCTTGGATTTTCTCCAAGATCTGCCGAAGTCTGAAGATTTGTTCGATGGTGGACTTTCCTGGCCTGAAACCGCACTGATTGGGTCCAATCAGGCTGTTAATAAAATGTTTCAGGCGTTCACACAATATCGCAGAAAAGATCTTATATGCGATGTTGAGGAGGCTGATGCCTCTACAATTGGCGCAGTTGAGGGGGTCTCCTTTCTTGTGGATCGGGCAAACGATACTGAGGTTCCATTCATCAGGCATACACTCGTCTGACCAAATCTTAGAGATGAGTTGGTGTATGCACTCTACCAATTCATCCGAAGCTGCCTTGAAAAGTTCAGCCGGTAAGCCGTCAGGTCCAGCAGCCTTGTTGGACTTTAGCTTGGGTATTGTTATCCACTTCGTTTTGGTAAGGCGGACGGAAATTTTGACTATCGTCGTCTATGTTGAATGGTTCATTCTGCCTGACAACTGGATGTTGATCTTCGTCGCCGTTATACAGTCTGAAGAAGTAGTTTTTCCATATTCTTAGCACCGACTGTGATTCTACTACTAGGTTTCCATTTTCATCTCTACGGGTTCCTGTACGGGTATTGCTTCTCTGACACGTTCTTTTTACCTTTTGGTAAAACTTCCGTACATTGTTCCTGGAGTATAAACTCTCGATATTCTCAAACGCGCGCTTCTCATGCTCTTTCTTCTTCTTTTGGAGAAGTCGATGTTCTTCTCGTCTCTTTTGCTCGTAGAGCTCATGAGCAGCTCTCGTCTTCCTTTGCAGCGCCGCTTTGTATGCCTCTTGTTTTGCTACATGCACTCGCCGGCATTCTTCGTCAAACCAGAGGTTTCGCGGTGGTAGGCGAGCGAGACCCAGCACATCAGTCGCGGCGTTTCTGATGGCATGTTGGCAGCGTTGCCACTGGTCTTCGGTACTTGATGTTGGCGGCATAGGGGTGATTGAGAGATTTCGGGATACGCGTTCAGCGAAGAGCCTGGCGGTCTCTAGTCTTGCGATTGTAGCTTTTCGACGTTAAATTTTCTCACAGTGATTCTTCTTTGTTGCTCAGATTGGGATATCCGCATTCGTTCCTTGGCTACAACAAGGTAATGATCCGAGTCTATGTTGGCCGCTCGGAAGATCCGGACATACAGAATACTGGAGGCATGCCTTGCGTCGATCGCAATATGATCAATTTGGTTGATCGTTACATGATCATTAGACCGCCATGTCTGCTAATGAATATCGAGATGAGGAAACCATGTGCTCGCTATGGTGGCATTTCGCTCCACAGCGAAATCAATTAGCCTTAGTCCGTTATCAGACGTGGTGTTGTGTAGGCTATGCTTACCGACTGCCCTACCAAAGACGTCCTCCTTTCCTATTTTGGCGTTAAAATCGTCCAATACGATTTTAGCGTCCTATTTAGGACATTGCTCGTATGTTTTGTCAAGGAGCTCGTAGAAACACTCTTTGGTGGCAGGGTCCTTTTCTTCCGTGGGGGCATGAACACATATTAGGCTTATGTTAGCGAATTTAGCCTTCATCCGGATAGTCATAACACGCTCGCTAACGTGTTGGAAGCTTAAGACTGCTTGCCTAAGTCTGTCGCGTATGACAAATCTGCATCCTATTTGGATGTCTTGCGTTGTCTGTTGCCTCTGTAGCAATCACCGTAGTAGATGTCACAGTTTTTCATCCTCTTTTTGCCCGGCCCATCCCATCGCACTTCCTGGATGTAATATCTGCTTTATAGCAGTCTAGGGCCTCTGCTAGTTATTCGGCTGCACGTGGTCTGTAATGGGACAGAACATTCCACGTACAGATCCGAAGGTCGTTGTTCTTATTTCGTTTGCTGGGGTCGTCATTAGTTGAGTCATCCTTATCCGAGGCTTTTGGTTGTTTCGGAACCATCGATTTTTTACGTGGTAGGGAAGTTACCCCGACGGCACAACCCCCAACCTGGAGGGCCAGTTCCTTAATTATTCCCCTAGGACGAGGGGCCGGGTACACCGGTGCCAGTAGTCCACTACGGAAGTATGAGCGCTGCCGTTGGCCCATTAAGGGCTTCTCCGCCACCATCTCTATTCCAATGTCCTGACCAACATTGGAAATTCCTTACCAACCTGTGATCCGAATACGTCGAAGCAGCTCGCGCAAGGTATTCACTAAGTTTAACATAACTGGAACTATAGACGCCACCGTTTATTCCGTCTAGGGAATTCGTCCGCTGCCGCCTGGAACAGGAAGAAGTGCTCTAGTGGAAAAGCACTCTTCCCCCCCTCTCTCATCTGCTGCCACCAAGAATCCGCCAAACGGGGTTGGTTACCCATTTCTTGAACTAAGGTCCTAGGCACCCGGCTGTCACCGCGTGGAGGTTGAGAGTAGGAGTTGGTAGGCCTCAGCTGAGTGAAAACGCTTGTGTTTTCATATGATCGCATGCACTACCGTTTGGCGTTTTAGCTGGGATGGTCCCAATCGACATCCTCGCTGAAGAGATGCAGAGCATATAACTTAGATGTCCCTCGAACCAGCAAGAGGCAAAAAGGATTAAGGAGGAGGAAAGGGCAGCATCAGCAACGCTGTGGCAAACCAGGTGGGACAGCTCTACCAAAGGCAGGTGGACCCACAAGCTCATTCCCACTATAAAATCATGGACAGAGAGAGCGACGGGGAACTGTAACTACCACCTCACACAGTTCCTGTCCGGACACGGTGGCTACCGGAAATACCTCCATAGATTTGGACACGATAGTTCGCCCTGTGTCCAATATGTCCAAACGAAGAGGAGGACGCGGAGCATGCAGTGTTCTACTGCAGACGCTTTGCAGAAGACAGAGCAAACCTACCAAGTCCAGAAAATGTTGTAAGTCACATGACACGATCAGAGGGCGAGTGGATGGAGATCTGCTCATTCATAGTATGTGTATAAGAAGAACCCAAGAGGCGGCCTCGGAGACTAGAGCATAATTGCTAACCAGCCCCGCGAAGAAATACCTAACGGCATTACCGCGGGGAGAGTGGTTGAGGTGTGTGTTTAGTACGTAGGCGTATTCCTGGAATCGATTACTCAGGTTTGCGAATCGTGCATGCTAGTAGCATTCGGGCTATTAGTATCTATGAAGATTATACATCCTTGGCAACAACCTAAAAAAAAAAAAAAATACTCAAGTCTAATCCACTGTGGAAACTGAGCCCATATCTAGATCCGGATGGTATAATGCGCGTAAAAGGGCGTATCGATGCCTCTAGAAACGTTTTCTTTGATTGCAAAAGGTCTATTATTCTACGAACATCTCATTATATCACCCAATTAATAGTCGACGACTTTCACCGAAAATACATGCATCTCTATTCTGAGATGGTAGTAAACGAAGTTCGCCAAGTTTATTTCATCCCACACCTACGAATGGTTTTGAAACATGTCAAAAAAACATGCCAGAGTGCAAAAATAGAAGAGCTGTGCCGATACCTCCGTTGATTGCTAATCTGCCTGCAGCTCGTCTGATGTCGTTCACTAGAGCGTTCTCTTTCGTGGAGATAGATTACTTCGGTCCAATCTTGGTAGCAGTTGGGAGACACACGGAGAAAAGATGGGGAGTAGTCTTCACATGCTTAACAGTCAGAGCGATTCACATCGAAATTGCACATATGGTATGTCTATCCAGTGATGCGTGTATTATGGCGGTTCAGCGATTCGTGTCGAAAAGAGGTACACCGATTGAAATGTGGAGCGATAATGGTACGAATTTTTAAAGGCGCAAGTCAAGAGCTTAAAGACAGCATAGCGTAGTTAAATGGAGATAAAATGTCGGAGAGGTTTGTGGTAAAAGGTATAAAATGGAATTTTATTCCTCCAGCGTCACCTCATACGGGGGGGGGGGGCAAGCTGTGAACGACTTATTCGTTCCGTAAAGGAAACCCTAGCTCAAATGCATATGCGTAGAAATCCGAGGTTTTACTGACAATGATCGCGGTGGTTGAGTATATTACTAATTCGAGGCCATTGACCTATGTGCCTTTAGAGTAAGTCAGTGACGAAGCGTTAAGGCCGAACCATTTTTTGATGGGTTCATGGAATGGCGTGTGGCTTACCAGCCAACTTTACGATGGTGGGTTAGCCCTTCGAAAGAACTGGATAACCTGTGAACAATTTGGTGACATTTTTTGAAAGCGATGTGTACAGGAATACCTGCCTTCACTCACAAGGAGGGCAAAATGGTTTCACCCGGTGAAGCCGATATCTGAGGGAGATACCGACATCATAGTAGACCCGAACGGCCTAAGGAGCACCTGGCCAAAGAGAAGGGTCCTACAAGTTCATATTAGCAACGACGGGCAGGCAAGGTCAGCTGTTGTACAAACAGCGACGGGGGTCTATACACGACCCGCAACAAAACTGGTGGTTCTTGACGTACACCGGTTTGGACGTGATGGTAACTCGGACAGAGTTGGCAGATTACAAAGGGGGAGTGGTGCCAAACCTGGTAATACTGTCGATGACATCGCCAGCAAAACATAGAAGAATGAGGAAGTGTGCTAAGCTGGCAACGCCGATGGTTTGACAGCGCGGGCAGATTTTTTTTCGAACTGAACAAAAGGCGCCACTTGCCACGACGACAGCGACCTAGCACATAAACGAGAATTTTAGTTCCTTCTGTTTCTTTAAACTAAAGTAACTTTACATTAAATTATGTATTTAAAAGGATAATAATAAATTATACGATACGTCTAACTAAAACTCGGAATTTTTAAGTCGTGGCAACAGGACTAGAAAACAGAGGGATAGGCACATTCTATTATGAAATCGAATAGATGTCAGATCAAATTCTAAAGGTATTGTGGGCTATATCACTCTGACAGCATAGTAAACTGTCTCAAAGCCTACATAGAAGATCGAAGGTTGGTAACCCTGGCCCCCGAGAGTGAACAAAGTGTCATATTGGCTCCGCAATTTTGTTAAATATTGCTGAAATAGTAATTAGTAAATGTGCAAAAATAGTTTAACTCTAAAGTGTAAGAACACAAGATTTACACTAACAATCAAATTTCGCTGAGTAAGTATTAATATACAAGCGACAAAGATAGCCTCCCGCTCTACCAATTTTCCCACCTAAAAAAGGAGTGTACTGTAAATGGAAGTGTACTTGCATACGGCAAACGCTAACACATACATACGTACATGAACAAGAGAAAATTAGGTGTGACAACTCCAGACCAAATCCGCAGCAACCCAAAAGCAGCACGAACAATGGGAGTGGGCAATATGTCAGTTGAAGAGTTGGAAAAGCTCTTAGATAGAAAAATATGTGATTTGGCAACGAAAGACGATATTAGGTTGATGAAAGAAGACATCGAAGCTCAAAAGTTACAAATTGACATTTTGCAGTAACAACTGTCCGAAACACAAGCTCAACTGCAGCAAACTCAAGATGCTTTGGCGCATACACGGTCTAGATGTATAACCTGGGAAAAAGAAACGCTCTCTTTAGCTAAAAAAGCCAACGAAGACAACATCATCGTCCATATCCCCACAAATGTAAACATAGACCCGGTCATGCAAGCCAAAGAACTTTGTGCCGAGTGTTTGGGGGTTGCAGCAGATGGATCCATCTTCAAGGAGACTAAAAAACTTGGACCTGAAAATGATAAAATTTGCAAGTATTCTTTTAAAAGTGCGAAGCGCAGAAGATGTAAACAACATCCTTAAAAATGCTAGAAGGCTAAGAAATACAGGGGTCCTCAATGCACAGAGATTTTCCCAAGACAGTTCGAATGCGCCGCCATAAAGTATTCCTCTTCAAATAACACTTACTTACTTACTTAGATGGCGCTACAGTCCGGGGTGGACCTGGGCCTCAACCAACAAACCTCTTCAGCCAGCACGGTTACGAGCCAGCTGCCTCCAGTTGCGCACGCCAAGTTGGTTGAGGTCCCCCTCCACTTGTTTGCGCCACTTACCGCGAGGTCGTCCTCTACTGCGCCGTCCGTCCGGGGTGGATTCGAAGACTTTCTTAACGGGAAGGTTGGGCTCCATCCGCTCTAAATGACCCAGTCATCTTAGTCGCTGTATGTGAACTCTTCAAATAACACTAAAAGGAGAAAATATACAGATTGAAAACACGACATTTTACTACGATGAAAACGATAAACTTATGTGCGAAAATGGAGACGGCATAACAACTTTGGACAAAATGTGTGCAATCCAAGAGACATTTAAAACGTCAAGATCGCCAACGAAAGTGACATCTCGGGTAGATCTAACAACGTTCCTGAAAGTGTTCCCGTTTGCCAAAGCCATATATTTAATATTTTGTCTTATAATGTAGCCGGTTTAAGAAACAAATGTAATTTTCTGAATTTCTATGAATTTGTTAAAAATTTTGAATTATTCTTTTTATTTGAAACTTTTATTATGGAGGAAGATTTTTATAAGTATGAACATTATTTTGAAGACTATAAGCTACTGTGGCATGCTGCTATTAGAGTCAATAGTTCTGGGAGGGCTAGTGGTGGTATGCTATTTTGGATAACGAAAAACTTTTCGTCATCATTTGGATGCAACTTCGTAAGAAAAGAAGGAAGATCGTCAGTGGAGATAGAAATTGCAAATAAAACTTTGACCATTGTACCAGCTTATATCAATTGTTGCAATTGGCCATCGGATTACGGCGAACTTGTAGATTTTTTGCTAAGAACCGGTTGTAGCGATACACTTATATTGGGCGATCTCAATGCACGATTCGGAAAGGAACATGTTGCATCGATCACTAAGTTTGCAACCGAAAACTTCTCCAGCTTATGCAGATACTCGAAAGACAACACATTACATTCCAAGGGCAAACAGCTTATCCAGACCTGCGATTCCTTTGATCTATGCCTTTTAAATGACAGAAGCAAAAGCGATCCGCACGGCGAGTTTACCTTTATCAGAGGCAATAGCTGCTCAGTGATCGATTACGCCCTAATAAATGGAGAATGGCATAATATTGTTAAGGATATGAAAGTCGCCGCACAAGAATTCTAAGATCATATGCCACTTATAATCGAGTGTTCACTATCTTCCAAACAAACAGTTCTTAGAGCTCTCCTTCCCAAGCTTATTTGGAGAGATAATAACACCGACCATTACCACAATAAGCTGAATGAGTACATCAGAAGACTATCTCCTGAATGGAACCACGCCCTTTTACATCCAATTATTCTAACAAACCTAATAAAAATGGCTGCATCAACAAAAGATACGAAGAAGAGTTTCGAGCGGTTCAACCATGGTTTGATGGTGAATGTTATAAAGTGCGAAAAAGAGCTCTTGTGACGCTGAATCTCTTCAGAAAACATAACACCGAATCGTTGAAGGCTCTATACTTGGACACAAGCACATACTACAAGACGTTGTGTGGGTACAAAAAGCAAATATATTTTAGCGAAATGGCTAGAGATCTTGCTGAGGCAGCCAAAGCAAAGATTTTTGGGCCTTGGCGAAGAAATTAAACCGAAATACATTTAAAGTTGGAAGGCGATTAAAAACGCCCGCTTTAATGCACCACTTTAAACAAATGCTTAAACAACAAGATCTTCCCATTGCCTTTCATTATGCACAACCTGGTGTTTTTATCGAGGATCTAGATAAACCCTTTGATGAGAACGAACTCTTTGAAGCTTTGAGGAGAGCTAAAAAGCATAAAGCGCCAGGAGAAGACCGAGTGCCATATGAGTTCTTTCAACACACCCCAATTTCATTTCAAGAAAGATTGCTGCTATCCCTCAATCGCATTTACGATGCAGGAAAGGTTTCAAAGGAATTTCAAAGGTCAATTATTTTCCCAATTTTTAAAAAAGCCGACCCAAATATAGCCGCAAATTATAGAGGATTTTCCTTTATGAATACAATCACGAAAATTTTCACGGGCATGTTGACTGCTAGACTAACCAAGTGGGTTAACGAAAACAGAAAACTAAGCCAGTTTCAAGCTGACTTTAGGGCCGGTTATTCAACAGTTGACCAAATATTTAATATAACTTCAATAGCTCAACAACAAAAAAATATATGCTTTTTTGATCGATTTCAGAGCGGCTTTCGACACGATAAATAGGAATTTACTGCTTTACAAATTATCTAATATTGGAGTCTCATTGAAGTTTATCAATATCTTAAATGATATGTACATGGACAATAAGTCGGCGATATGGAACGGTAAGGAGCTGTCTGATTAGTTTCAAGTAGAAATCGGAGTCAAACAGGGATGCCTTCTCAGCCCACTTCTCTTCGCACTATTCCTTGACGACTATCTGACACACTTCCTGCAGGTATATGGATAAACTAATTAAATATCAAGGCATTACTTTATGCAGATGACGTAGTTGTTCTAGCGGAATCACCAAATTCAATGCAACTAATGATCAACAAAGTAGAAGAATATTGCCAGGCCAACTGTCTTCAAATAAACACCACTAAGTCCAAAGTGTTAGTATTTCGTAAGGGAACAGGGCGCTTCGCGAAGAATGAGATATGGAAGTACGGTGGACAACACTTAGAAGTTGTGAGATGCTACAAGTATCTAGGATTAACCCTAACCCATAATCTCTCTATGAAAAGACACTTTGAGCTCAAGCTTGCAGAAGCAAAGAAAGCCCTAAATTCAACCTGAAGAAACGTTATTTTTTAACCCCAAAGTTGGTCTACAAGCAAAAGTAAAAGTCTTCGAGGCGGCAATGCGCGCAGTAATGTGCTACGGAGCGCAGGTATGGGGAAGCAGAATATACGATATAGTTGAAAAGTTGCTAAGATTTTTTCTAAAGAAATTATTACGACTCCCCTTAAATTCACTTAATTATATGCTGCACATCGAGAGTGGAATGTCACCTTTATTTATTGTATATTCACTCTAAGGTTAAATATGCAGTACGTTATTAAAGTTCTGAACGAAGAAGATGACACCCGATTAAACAAAATTCTCGCTAAAAGAATTATAAGAACCAGATCGCAGTTTTATAAAGATTGGGAAAATATCGCTGCTAGGTACAATATAAGCCTTACCATGACAGGGTTCAACCTCACAGACTGGTCAAGAGACGCATGAATTTTTCTATTTCACATAGACCAGGCAATGAAAAGGGAACATATTATGGCGGCAAGGAACTCAGACTCACGCTTAATTTACAAAAACTTAGTTCACGAAAACATCAACTTCTTGAACTCTAATCTCAGCATCTTCCAAATATCATTTATTTTCCGAGCAAGAGGAGAACTTTTAAGGCTAAATTACATACCACATCGTTCCGACCTCCCTTTAAAATGTACCCTATGCAACTTAGGAGCAATAGAAGACACCGCACACAGTTTTGAAAGAAATCCGACGATCACATTTTGGAGTAGACCACTTTTTTTTTTTTTTTTTGTCGGGATAGGAAACACTCGACTGGAGCACTCAGACACAACTGGTCCATTGTACTGCCAGAGAGCAAACCCTGATTTACCCATTTTATTGGAATTTCCTTGAATTTCGAAGAAAGCCAAGCAAGCACTTCAGTGATGAGGAGCTTACAGTACCAACACTCACCACATCCGCACCGAAGATCTGCCACCTGATACGAGCAAAGGCCGCACACTCTCAGAAATAATGTTCCAAGGTGTCGTCGCTCTCTCCACAAGCGTCGCAAATTGTAGTGTCACTTAAGCCTAACACGTTAAGGTGCTTGGCAAAAGCGAAGTGGCCTGTCAAGACGCCGATAAGTTGTCTACAGTCTTTTCTGCTGAGAGACAGCAAGAATGCCGCTGATTTCTTACAGACGTCCGGGAGCATGCGTTTAGTCAACCTGCAACCTGGAGAGTCATGCCACACACAATTGTGCTCGTGGGAGACCCAATCGTTAATGGAAGCCCTAACCGAGGACGCAGGAAGACCCAACACGGGTTCGGGACCTGGGAAAGCCTCCTCTGAGCCTTGTCTAGCAATCTCATCGGAGATCTCGTTCCCCAAGATCCCAGTGTGACCTGGGACCCAGATAAGAGACAGAGAATTCAGCCTTGCTACCGAGTTCAAAGAGTAAGCCTTAAGCGCAGCCTGACTGTCACTACAGACACAAATGCTACGTCCCTTCCACCTGTTCTTCACAACATAGTTCATGGCCATTAGGATTGCAAAAGTTTCCGCTTGGAAAACAGACGCATATTTGCCTAACGAGAAGTGAAGTCTAATGTTGTCGACTTCCACGAAGACCCCAGCGCCAGACCCTTGACTGGTTTTGGAACCATCCGTGAAAATACGACTACATTCCATTCCCGGCTCAGATTCTGACCGAAGCCAGTCCTGGACACAAGGAAAGTCGACTCTGAATTTGCGCATCAGCTGGAGTTCTGGTGTCATTGCATCAGACGGCATATCCATAAGACAGGAGTCGTAAGATAAGTGTCGCGCAAGTTCATCAAAGTTCCAGTGTGGAGTATACCAAAAACCGCCCCGCCTAAGACGATGGATGGCTTTGATAGTGCAACCCATGATATAAGTATCAAGGGGAGGTAAGTTCAGCAAAGCGTCTAGAGCAGAGCCAGGCGTACTCGGGAAAGCTCCTGAGCAGCCGAGACAAGCCGTTCTTTGGAGTTTCGAGCAAAAAGCAACCACATATTTACGCGAGAGCCCCTTCCACCAAACAACCGACGCATATGCGAGGAATGGTCTTATCATAGCCGTGTAGATCCAGAGAACCTTATTCGGTGATAAGCCCCAAGTCTTGCCAAAGGCACCCTTACACTGCCAGAAGACTGAGAGCGCCTTGGATGTTTTCGACTCGACGTGTTTAGACCAATGAAGTTTCTTATCTAAAATCACTCCCAGATATTTGGCTTCATTGGAAATGCGAATGGTGACGCCTTTTAGTACTGGCTGAGTCAGACCGGTCAAAATCCTCCTTCTCGTAAAAAGAACAACCTCAGTTTTAAGAGGATTCACCGAAAGCCCACTCCTAGTACACCATTCATCGATCATGTCCAGCGCCGCCTGCGCGTTAGCACAGACCGTCGCCAGGCATGGCCCGACAGAAAGTACGGCGACATCATCCGCATATGCCTGAGCATAGACGTTAGAACTATTTAGAGTGTTCAACAGAGAGTCGACCACCATGCACCATAACAATGGAGACAGAACGCCACCTTGCGGACAGCCCCTGTTTACCCCTGTCATAACATATTGGCCACAATCCGCATCCACTACCAAAGTTCTATTCATTAGCATTGCTTTAATCCACAACACTAATGTTTCATCTACCCCGTGTTGTCTGGCAGAGTCGCACATGCAGTCAAAAGTCGCATTGTCAAAAGCACCCTCAATGTCGATGAAGATACCCATCGCGTATTCTCTCCTATCCAGCGCGCATTCAATTCTGGCCACTAGATTTTGAAGTGCGGTCTCACAGGATTTCCCACGCTGGTAAGCATGCTGCATCTCCGATAGTGGATGCAGTTTCAAAGCAACTTTGCGCACGTGAAATTCTACCAGTCTCTCCATACTTTTCAGTAAGAAGGATGTCAAACTTATAGGTTGAAACTCTTGGGGAGCGAATAGTCTTCCTTACCAATTTTCGGTATGAAAGCTACTCTGACAGTCCGCCAAGGTGTAGGAATATATGCCAGCGCCAAGCCAGCGGTGAAAATTCTTTTCAGAGTTGGCAATAGCTGATCTATACCCTGTTGCAGCATAGCCGGATATATTCCATCGGTGCCAGGCGATTTGAAACCATCAAAAGATGCCACAGCATATTTGATGGCCTCATCTGTTACCACGGCTGATGCAATATACCAGCTGCGCCGAGTTTTCTGACTTAGATCAAGCTCAGCCTGGGTAAGCGGGCCAAGCTGCGACCTAGTGATTATCCGATTGCCAGGAAAGTGAGTCTCCAGCAGAAGACTAAAAGTTTCCGCTTTTGTCACAGTAAACCTGCCATCACACCGTCTGAATGACTCCGGTTTGGTCGGCTTACCCTGCTCGGAAGTTTAGCCTTTCCACGACATGCATCTTTTCATGTAGCAGTTCCATGCTAGATTTACAAACACTTCCACCTAATTTTTGAAAGTAAAGCAAAACAGTGTTCTTTTAATTGTGTGTCAATTTCGTATCGCAAGAGCAGTCTCTTTAGTTGAGACACTCTGGCGCAAGACAGAATCCTATCGAAGTATCCCTTAAAATGTGCATCAATGTTTTCACGAAATCAAAAGCAACCGATTGCCATAAATTTCCTACCAAAAGGAATTCAACGGCCATTAACTGAAAAACATCCTTTCAAATGATAAGACTAGGAGCCCATTGTCCCCATCCACGCGCACCACCCCATTCATTAAGCGAGCAATGCAAATGGGGCGTATAAATGCCTTGAATCTATTTCCAAATATCAAACTAATCACAACCTACGACCATCCATCCACACCCATTGTTAAGAAAATTCATATCCAATACATTCATGGATGCTGATGACGTTGATGGGCTGCTGTCAGGACACCCGGAAGGGGGTTGCCAACATAATCTAGGGTGGCCCGAATAAATTCAAAATGAAGTTTATGCGGCCATTATAGTAAAATATAACGGCTATTAATTTTAACACAACATTAAATTTGATCTGAGGCGAATGCGTATGTACGAGCGTATCTGGGCTAAGTGCTGCCACCTGTCGAATACTCATTATAGGTCAAAACAACAGCTTTGTTAACCTGCCTTAGTTCCGGCTGTGTTGGGGGTCATATAATGGGTGGGGTGGTATAGAATGTGCCAAATGGTTTGGGATGATTGGGTGATTGGTTGCATGAACCATCATCGTGGATATATGGGCCGTTAGTGCGTGGGGCATATCATGTGTTTCATAAATCACGTGGAGCAATGCTCAATTAATTGAAAACGTGTCCATGATGTTCGAAAGGTTTTCGTTGATTTTTTTTCCGATTTATAATGAACTTTTCAATGAAATTTGCTGAACAATCCAGGGAGCTGGAATAAAGTTTCTTTCTATCGACGGAACTTACACAATCATTGTCTTGATTTGCGTCGGTCGCACGAATCAAAACCGTCGTTATATATGGCATATGGATCTCTACCTACATCAGCCGATAGCAAAGAAAATCACGCATATGACAACGAGTAGTGATGTGGGAGAGTCTACATAAGAAAATACAATATATCCAGGAATAGCTCAGTTTATAGGCCGTGGAATCATACTAATGTATTAAACACGTAATAGTTTACTTCTTTTTGAACAGAATTGTATTACAAGTCGCATATTCGGATTCATCGTGTACCTTGCCATCCTCCTCTTCCTTTTTCAGCGAGGTTATGATCCGAAAATAAGGGTAAAAACCCTCCCACTTCACCACATTTCTACGGATCCGCCTGTGGGGTTCGCCTATTTGACCTCAGAAAATATCGGCAGGCCCGCCGATTTTGGATCACTCGGTTAGTGAGGCCAATGAAATGCCGATGCCGTCGCATCGCCTGCCTTTCCTACATCGCGATATCTTTGGAACGTGCATTGATATTGCCTTTTTAAAGGGTTCAAATGATCTCTTCTTTGAACGTGGCAATACCAGCTGAGCCGGTTGCGCTCTAACTTTTCTACGATGGTTTCCTTGACGTGAAAGTTTCCACGGATCTTCGAACTTCTTATTCGACCAAGCCTGCTGTCATGCGAAGCATCTTCATCTCAGCTGCCGCTAATTTACTTTCATACTTTTTGTACATCGTCCAACATTGTGAACCGTTTGTGAGCGCTGGACGCACAACTGCGGTGTAGAGCCTTCCTTTCAACTTAGGGGGCATTTTTCTGTCACAGAAGATAGCGGAATTTTCTCGCCACTTCATCCACCCTACGCTTACGCGATGATTGATGTCATCATCACAAGCTGCTTTGCTATTGATCATAGATCCCAGATATTTGAACTTTTCGCACTTGGGAAGCACAGTTCCATTCAAATAAATGTCTGGAATAAGTCTGAGTAGATCAGAAAACGGGCAACACAAGTATTCTGTCTTTTTTGAACTAATGCGATACCCATTTCCATCCAGAACGTCCACCCACACATCAAGTGCTCATTGCAGGGATGTAGGATCCTCACTTATGATGGCTCCATCGTCAGCAAAGAATAACTGATGTACCCTGCGGTCCATCACTTTACCTTCAAGTAGGTTAGGTTAGGTTAGGTTGGCTGTCCACACGAGAGTGTAGACACACTTAGACCAGCGAAGGTCCTTTGTGATACCATGGATCAAACCATTAGGCCACTCAGGGACTAACAAAACCAACCGGAGCTTTTGACAAAGCGATGGATGCTCATGACGTCCAAGGACGCCAGATCGCAGAGGTCGTCAAGGAAGGGGGACCCTAGATGGAGCATTCTTTTATGCGACAGGGCTGGACATGTGCATAGGAGGTGAAGGATGGTTTCCTCCTCCTCCTCGTCCCTACAGCTTCTGCAGAAGTCATTAGAGAAGAGGCCAAGTCTTTTGGCGTGTTGGCCTATAAGACAGTGTCCAGTGAGAACACCGACAACGCAGCTGATTTGTGTACGCTTTAACTTGATCAGATCGGCACTACGTTCGTTCACTAGGCCAGATCTGTCTCGAAATGTGACACGTTGAGCCGTTTCCCCATCTGAGGTTGGTCGTGCTAATAGCGTTCAGCTTTAGTAGATACTTACATGTAGCGAGGGGCATACCCAGGGCTTGCCTTTCAGGCAAAATCCTTAGAGTGGTACCCTGTCTGGCGAGGTCGTCAGCCCTGCAGTTACCTGGAATGTCTCTATGGCCCGGCACCCAGCATAGGTGAATGTTGAACTGCTCTGTCATCTCCATAAGAGATAGACGACAGTTTAAGGCAGCCTTTGAAGTGAAGGAGAACGATTCCAGGGACTTGATTGTCACTTGGCTGTCAGTGAAAATGCTAATATCCCTGACAGATAATACATTACATTTCAGCCAGGACAGGGCTTCTTTAATCGCCATGATTTCCGCCTGGAAAACGCTACAATGATCAGGGAGGCGGAAAGAGATGCTCAGATTGAGCTGTTCGGAGAAAACACCACAACCCACCCACCCTCCGTCTTAGATCCATCTGTAAAGAAGTGAACCGAACTACCATCGACAGGGGGGGAGGTGTCCCATACATCCCGGTTAGGGATGCTCGTACGGAGGTTACGGTCAAATCTCAGTTTCGGCGGGGTGTAGTCCGTGTTTTCGTGTTTGAAGTTGAGAAGATCAAGGATCGAGGAGTGGCCAAAGCGATAGCTAGACCACTGAGAGGAGGCTTTCAAGCGGATGGCCGCACAGGCAGCCAACTGTTTGCCGAAAATATCTAAGGGTAGCAGGTTGAACAAGATGTCCAGTGCCGCGGAGGGAGTAGTTCTAAGTGCACCACTGATGCAGATGCATGCAGATCTTTGCACCTTAGCTAGTTGAGTGAGGTGGACAGCCCTTTCAAGAGCAGGCCACCATACGATCACGCCATATAGTAGTATAGGCCTGATAACAGACACGTATAGCCAGTGGGTGATTTGAGGTTTAATACCCCAGCTCCTACCTATAGCCTTTTTACAGGAATAGAGAGCTACATTAGCTTTCTTGACGCGCTCTAGTAGATTGGCCTTCCAGTTTAATTTCCTATCCAAAATAAGACCCAGATATTTTGCGTTTTCAGATAAGGTGAGACTGGTGCCATTTATCAAAGGAGGGTCTATGAGGGGAACTTTATATTTCCTCGTGAAGAGAACGAGTTCCGTTTTATGGGGGTTAACCCCCAGTCCGCAATTGGAGGCCCATTTAGTGAGCCGAAGGAGAGCATATTGGAGGATATCCCTGAGAGTGTCCGGGTGTTTACCGGAGGAAGCAATAGCAATGTCATCAGCATAGGCGATCACTCTACAACCTGACGTATCCAGGTCCAACAGCAGTTCACTAACAACCAGGTTCCACAGAAGAGGTGACAAGACTCCACCTTGAGGTGTACCGCAGCGAGCAATTCTTCTGGCCGATGCTCCGCCCAGCTGCGTGTTAATAATCCTGCATGTAAGCAATTGATTGATCAACACTCCGAGCGAGATATCCACTTTCAGATTTACAAGTGCGTCGGTAATTGCCTTTGGTTTGACATTGTTAAAAGCTCCCTCAATGTCAAGGAAAGCCACCATGGTGTATTCTTTGATGCTCAATGATTTTTCGATGATGCGCTCAAGCGAATGTAAGGCTGTCTCAACCGATTTGCCTTTGCAGTACGCATGTTGGGACAGCGAGAGCAGAGCTGGGCTAATACTTTGCCGAAGATGGATATCAATTAACCTTTCTAACGTTTTGAGCAGAAAGGACGATAGACTGATAGGTCGGAGATCCTTTGGTTCCACGTGCGAGCTCTTTCCTGCCTTAGGTATGAATATGACTTCAACCTCGGTCCATAGTTTGGGAATATAGACCAGATTTAGACAGCCCGACAAGATGACTTTGAGCCATGGAAGCACAATGACCTCGCATTGCTGAATTTCAGCTGGAATAACACCGTCAGGTCCTGGGGACTTGAAGGGTTTGAAACTGCGCATGGCCCAACGGATATTTTCTGTAGTTATCAAGACTAACGAGTTGCTGCAAGGTTGAGGGGTGGGGGGGGGGGGATTTCCCTCTCGCGATATAGCAACAGGGGAGCTACCAGGAAAGTGGGTATCCAGTAAGATGTCAATGGATTCCTCCGCAGAGGAGGTCCAGTTCCCCTCTCGCGATATAACAACAGGGGAGCTACCAGGAAAGTGGGTATCCAGTAAGATGTCAATGGATTCCTCCGCAGAGGAGGTCCAGTAACCATCCGGATGCAAAAGGAAGCTGGGTGTAGCAGGGCTTTTAGAGAGGATTTTCCGCAACCTGGAAGCTTCCGAGGACTCTTCAATGCTGTCGCAGAAAAGTCTCCAGGAGCGTCGTTGCTCCTTGCTCAGTGAGATTTTTTGAAATCGGAGGTTCTAGTGGTCTGAAAAAGAGTGCTCATCAGAGACTCTCCAGTCCTTAACCGAGTTATGTAAATGATCGGAGACAAGAGTGATGTCCAGGACTTCTTGTCGGTTACGAGTAATGAAGGTCGGTTTGGACCCCCTGTTACAGATTAGGAGTTTAGTACTAAGGATAAAGTCAAAAAGTTGCTCACCTCTTACATTTATGTCGGAACTGCCCCAGATTGAGTGATGGGCATTCGCATCACAGCCAATGATGAGACCAGTATTTCGGCTCTCTGCTACAGCAATCAAGCTCCCCAAGATGTCCGGGGGGAGTGGGCCCGCAAGATCGTGACCTAAGTAAGCCGATACCAACCAGTAATTTCTTGATCGCAATTCCAGGTTGGTAGCGACTATGTCTTGATTGCTGAAATTAGAGAGTAAAAGAATGTTTAGATGGGTCTTCGCAAGGATACAGGATCTCGGTTTACCTTCCTTTCTTGCGTAGATTAATTTGTAGTTTGGAGTCTTGAGTCCACAAACCCGGTTTCCAACAACCCATGGTTCCTGGATCAAGACTAAGTCTTCCCCGTATTTGCTGAGCCGGAGAATGAGGGAGGCCGAAGCCGTGATGGAGTGATGCAGGTTAATCTGTAGGATCCGCAGCATTGGGGCTACTTCTCGCTACAGATACCATTACCACGGTATTATTGGCTTCCTCTGAATCTGATGACAGAAGGTCATCCTCGAGAGAGAGGCCACATGGGTCACTCCACTGATGGAGAGGGAGAGGGAGGACCAGAAAAGTCCAGTTTCAAAAGAGCGTCAACCATCTCGGTGTCTGTCGACGAGGAGTCAACCCCCGAAAAAGATGGATCGGCGCAAGGGAGCGAGGGAAGGGGCTCGGAAGGAGAGGTGTTCTTAGCTGGTGCAGAAGGGACTGCAACCTGCTTTGGAGGTACTTTTTCGAGCTCCTTCTCGTCACATTTATAGACTTTCAGGGTGATGGAGCTGAAACCATAATTTACTACGCCTTTAGAATATGCCAGGGGGGCCAGAGACTTTTTATTGATGACAATGATCACACTTCTGACGTCTCCTCTCGGCTCGTCCACTTTGGCAATCTTCCAATTATGGGTAGGAAGGGAGCTGTTGTTAGCCTTCAGAATATCCAGGATAATTTTAGGATCAGAGGGTTCAGCCGGAATGGTAGCACGTGTTCTTGGTCGGTTAGGAATCTGATCCTTTTCCACGACCTCCAACTGTGCACCTGGCCAAACCTGTCCTAATATGGAGATAGCAAGTTTATAGAGATCCTTCGATCTTTGGTCAGCGCAGGCAATGAGTTTGACATGCCCTTGATGCCAGCCACCATCCCTGCAGGAAACATCAGGGGCGGGATGGTCACGTAGGATTTGGAGACATGGGGGCGAGTTTAATCTCCACCTTCCTCCACTTATCCGCCGTAATGCTGCCATCCGGATCGCTATGGTCAACGACCGCGATCTCCAAGTGTGCCTTAAGCACTTGGTTGAAGGGCTTGGTAGTAGCGATGGACTGTACTACCTTGGTCTTTTTGGCAAGGGTGGGAGACTCATCCTGAGACCTCTGGCGTTTGGACGGCAAGTCCTTGCTGGATGAGGGGGTAGCTGGACACGTTTAAGTGCCCAGCTTAGAGAAGTCTTATGCTTCTGGGTCCTGTCCTGTTCAGGAATTACCTGGATGCGGCGAATTAGCTTATAAGCTAGCCGGCGATCTTGGTAGGAGATCTTGGGGAGAGCGACATTCGGCAAGCTCATAGCCGAGCCGTCCGTCGCCCCCGAAAGAGATTTGAGAAGGGGATGTGGATCCTTCGAAGTGGAGGGCACAGCATGCTGTAAGCTCGAGGCCGAACAGTATGCTGTCCCTGAAGGGGCAGAGAGGGGTTTTCCCCCTCGCGTTTCATGGTCTGGCTTTACGATGGGACCAGGTGTTGACACCACTGTCCTATCCGCCAGTGTACCAGACGTTCGTTCAGCAATCCTGGGGGCGTCAACCTGCTTGCAACTGCTTGCAATGCTAGTGCTAGGCCTCAAGGCCAATGCGCTAGATGGGATTGCCACAGCAGAGCTTGCGGGTATGCTTCCCAGGAGGCTGGAAGACGGTTTTTTAAGAGGACCGTTCTCTTTCTTTATCTTTTTTATATTTTTTGTATGTTTTTGTTTTTTGTCGTTCATATTTGAACCCACGAGTGGCGGAGAATGGGAGGTCGATCTGCACAGAGATCCGCATTGTGCAGGCAAGGCAGGCTAATCCGGAGGTCGCCAGGTATCCGGATACTCCGTTAGCGACTGGACTATTATTTAAAGTGGGTCCCCAGCCAGGCTGATCCTCGGCACGGGTCGTATTACACCTTGATCCGGCCCACCGGAGAGGAGAGGGGGAAGGAAAGGATATGACGGGGAGGGATTAGGACGATTACAACTTGGCTTCGTGTCTCATCTGGGGAAATACCCGAGAATCCTTGACCATTACTAGGCCCCTACACCACGGCGAGGTGTGTAGTCATGTAGGAGTTACCTTCAAGTAGATAATCAAGGACTGTAATAAAGAGCAAAGGACTTAAAACGCTTCCCTGGTGCACCCCGACTTTGATTGGGAACTCTTCGGTTACTCCAGCGGGGCATTTACTTTTGTCTTTGCACCTTCGTACATGTCCATGATCATCTGTACATAGGTTTCTGGAACCCTTTGATGTCTAAGTGCCACCCATATTAGATCTCGTGGTTGTCTGTCGAATGCCTTTTCAAAGTCAACCAATACAATATGCAAATCCTTTAAGGTATCACGATGTTTTTCCATTATGATCCTTATACTTTGGATTGTATCTGTGGTTGATTTATCCTTGTCAAACCCGAACTAATCATCAGATAGCCGTATTATTTTTCGCGGTCGGCCTCCTAATACCCGCTCAAAGATCTTCATGGTGTGTGTCATCAGCTTGATCGAACGGTAGTTATCACAGTTTCGCGTATCACCCTTCCCTTTGCATACAGGGAGAAGGTAACTTTCCCTCCATTGATTCGGCATTGGATCACCTCTCTTAAACTTCGAGATGATAATTCTAAAGCATCTGAACCCGACGTATCCCATCTTTTTCAAGAACTCAGGGGGCATCTCGTTTGGCCCAACCGCTTTTCGTTTTTTGAAGTATTTGACCGCCTCACTAATATCTTCGACTGTAATGTCGGGTATTTCTTCACAGTTAGGGGTGCCTCTTGGAAAGTATAGCCGGGGTTCATTTGAAAGTTCTTCACAATACTGCCGCTACCTCTGCAGAACTTTGTCGTCATCCACAAGAAGCTGGCTATGAGCATTGTTAATGAACTTTGGCAAACGAATTTCCTGATCATTCCTCCTTGTTTGGGCGGCTATTTTGAAAATGGTTGCGCTCTTGTTCATATTGTGTCTTCACAGCTCCTGGATAGCCTGGTTTGCACCAGCAACCGGGGACGATATTTTCTCCAGCTTCCGATACAGGCCCTCCATACTCTCTGCTTGAAGCTGGGCGCACTTCTTCTTCGCGTTTTTCTTGCAACACCTATACCATATTTCATTTCGAGGCGAGCTTTTTCGTCACTATTATTAGAGGGGCATTTTGACCAAGCTTTGAAATCCGCTTTCTTCTCATTTATCAGCATCTTAGCTTCATCACTCCACCACCATGTTTCTTTGGCGTGTTGATGGTGGCCTTTTGAAGCTCCTAGCAGTGATTTGGCCTTATTTAAGCAAGTTCGCTGTAGGGAATCCCACATATTTTGTGCTCTGCACTCTTCATCCTCAGCTCCGTTGATGGTGTGAGAGAGGTAATTTTTCATTACGAAAACAAAAGCTTCGCCTTTTTCTTTGTCCAGATTGTACCACTTGATTTTCTCAGAGACCCTTGTTTGTTTGCTTTTCTTTGGTGTCTTCATAAAAATTTCTCCTAGCAGGAGACGGAGTTGCCGAGCGATTGCCTCTCCCAGGATTACTTTGCAATCTTTTACCCGAGGCTTCATGAAACTGGCTGCCAAATGGTAGTCAATCTGGGCTTCATCTCCACCACTGCTGAAAGTGATCAGGCGTCGGCTTTGTTTGATGAACATGGTATTTAACACAATAAGACCGTGTGATTTTGCATATGCTTAGGATGTCTTCACCAGGAAGGTTCCTGGTGCCGTATCCTAGTCCTCCATGGCAGTCTATATAGTCTTCATTTGACTTCCCGACATACATATCTATTCAAATCTCCTCCAACAAACAGAAACTCTTCCTTTGGGATGTTCTTAAGTAGATTGTGGAAATCTACCCAAAATGCATCTTTATCTCTCTGATCGCAGCCATTTTGGGGAGCAATATTCCACACCACTCCTTGTATTACTAGTTTGAGAGCCATCAAATGGTCGCTGGACTTAGAAATGCTGAAGACGTTTCCAAGTAGCTCTGCCGCAAGAATGATACCGATTCCGTTCCTAGCCTTTTCCGTTCCGTAGTAGAACATCTTGTAATCTTTTGTCCTTACGTCCAAGAAACGCGCCCGATTTCCGGTGTTTTTCCATTTCGTCTTTTGGACACACAGAAGATATCCACCCGCCTTCTATTCATCATCTCTTCCAGCTCGTAACTTCAACCAGTCATCTTTCCAACGTTCCAACTCGCGACCATCAAATTTCTCCCAAACTGTTTCATTATTTTGCTTGCACCCGGAAACCGTATAGCTCTGACCCGAACATTTCTGCTCGGTCCAGGATCAGTACCATGCACAGCAGTGGTAGTGCCTGGCGGGGTAGTGCATTTCCTCTTAGCAAGTATTACCATAATGATACAGTTTTGCAATATTACCATATTGCGATGGTGTTTGTTGTTTGACACGTGCATGCTCCTGTTTTAGTATTGTTTGATCTTTCTTCTATGACACCGGTGATCTCCAGTCGTGTCAACCCACCGACTCGCATGCACTCTTGTGGGAAGGTTTTTAAGGTAGTATACCACCTTGATCAAAAAGTTCCCGGAATTTATTCAGAAAATTAAAAATACAAGTTTATTCATCTAAATCTATATTGTCCCCTTCAAAGTAATCCCCATCGACTGCAACACACTTATGCCAGCGCTTGATCCAATCTTCGAAACATTTTTTATATTCGGTTTTCGGTATGTCCATCAGTACTTCCTGCGATTTTTCCATTACTTCCTCTCGGCTGCTGAAACGCGTTCCCCGTAATGGTTTTTTAACTCGATTGAACAGAAAGAAGTCACGGGAGCCAAATCAGGTGAATTCGGTGGCTGTTGGATGGTATTTGTTGCATTTCTCGTCAAAGAATTACGAATAATGATGGCACTGTGTGACGGTGCGTTATCATGGTGCAAAATCCACGAGTTTTCTGCCCACAATTCTGGTCTCTTTCGGCGACGTGCTACACGACGGAAACCCAAATCATTAACCAAAATGTCTTGGACGGATCCATAGGCAATGTCCAAGTCCTCCGCTATCTCTCTGATGGTTAATTTGCGGTTATTGACCAACATTTCTTTTACTTTATCAATGTTTTCGTCGGTTTTCGATGTCGATGGTCTGCCACTGCGTTCATCATCTTCGATTGACTCACGACCACTTTTGAACCGCTCGTGCCACTGGTAAACGACCGTTTTCTTTAGAGAATCGTTGCCAAAACACTTTTCAAACATTTCCAACGTTCGCGCACCATTAAATCCGTTTTTTTACGCAAAATTGAATACAAGTTCATTATTGCAAATTTAAATCCATTTCTAAAATTGTAAAGAATCGCCAACACACACAGAGATAGATGTACTCTTGGCTACGTAACTTTTGCAAATGTCAAGCTATGACGCTAAGATTTAGAGGGAATATCAACAACAGATGTGCCAACTTAACAAAGAAAACAGAACTCAAATCGGAACTATGGGTGCGCCACATAGTTTTTATTCCGGGAACTTTTTGATCAAGGTGGTATGTGTCGCTAGGCTCACTTGGGTGTTATATTGCCTAGATTTGATTTGTCCCCTTAGTCGCCTTTTACGACAAGCGCTAGTTGTTGGGGAGCGCTGCGGTGATATTCTTAACCCGTCCCTGCACGGGAAGGTTTGCCCTTTAAATTGGTCTGGAAAAAGCCTTCCTACGAACATATGTATCTGCGCACGATTTGAATGCTGTCTTGAGACTATATTGGGGATGCCTTCGGATCCCTGTGCGTTTTTGTCCCCAAATTTGTCGCACATGTTGATCACTTCGTTTACAGAAACTTGAGGGATGTTCAATGTTTTTTAGGCACTTGCTCGATACTCACTTTTACTGTCTAAATATATTAGTTTGTAGTTCGGGTCGTTGTATTTTCGGTAGAGATTTAGTAGCGGAAAAGATTGCATTCGAAGCTCTTGGCATTCGCCATCGTACCATAGCTGCTTTTGGATTTGTTTTTTTCTTTCAGAATGATATTTGGACTTTGGCGTTTTTAATCACTAATTCTTCATCCTCTATGCATCCTTGGAAGTTGTTTTCTTCCAGTCTTTGTATCTCTCTACTTAGATTGACCTTATATAGTCCCTTTATGTGATGACTCCATTTGGTAACCTTGGTAATAAACTCACACGGCTTTCGTTAATACCCGTTTTTTTTCGATAAAAGTTCAATTTCAAAAGATGTCACTATGGGCAGGTGGTTCGAGAAATTTCGCGATTATACTGCGGAATTCTTAGGTATGTAGTTCTAGTGCGCTCCAATTACATTAAAAACACCGAGTGAACAGCTTAGTGTGCCTACAAATGTGAATTCACCGTCCGTATCTCCTTCCTTCGCAGTGCATACCTCGCGTTACTAAATGCAAACTGAAACGCTGTCACCTATGCAAATCCTAAATCTCCACAATCACGTCCTAGAAATTCTTAAAAACGTCTTGTTTCAACCGCAAGTACAAGACTCTGACAAAAGTAAGTTAACGCCTGTACCAAAGTGCTCCCGAATTCATTGGGTTAATCTAACTGACCCCGGCAGAAATCCATTCGCCCCAGTTACACAGTCAATTGTCACTTAAATAGCCTACACAGCAATCGGCAGCACTGCCCTAAATCGTCACTCGCCGGGGAGACCTCTAACTCCCTGTCCACAAACATTTCTTCCAATTTTCTGTTAACTCAACAGAAACTGGAACTATGACACATTTCAGGGCACACCAAACCGAAATCTATGCGCAAAGTCAAATTTGCGATCCAAATCACGTAGTCTAGGTCTTTGGCGTCGTCCTCATTATACCGAACACCACTCCACTAAGTGTATACGTTCGTGTACAGGAGGCCGCAATTTACCCATCCGTCGACTTCTGTCACTCGCTCTAAGTCGCTAGGTCCTCCTCCTCAAGTGTGTTCATTACTCCCTCGACATCATCTTTTCGGCATTATAATTTCATGGAACTTCGTTGGCAGCAGAACTTTTAATATCTAATTTTAGTGATCCCAGCGGATTCGTAAATTTGTTCATCATCATCTGGTTTTCTCAAGCCTATACCATTACGGTTTTGCAGAGGATGGTACTCGTGACGACACCACTCTCGCCATTGGGGGGTGGTCTTCGGCAAATAGTGTACAACAACGAGGAATCGAAAGCGCGTACCTATATCTAAATTTACAAGGACCACCACCACCACCGGCTGGAACTGAGTTTAGTTGGTTCAATTAGGGAAAACTTTTGAATAAACTTTTGGCTTAAGTAGGTAAATAATTAGTTACTGCTGTGTATGTTTGTGTGCGGATGTTCGGATCTACTCCTTATGGTGTTTGATTCAACAGAGAAGCCTTGTTTATATGTATGTATAAATATATATTTTTTTTTGTTCGGGGACACTTGAACGAGGAACTTTATTGCAATGCGCAGCGCGGCGAGGATGTCTTACTGTGCTTTCTCACGGATTTATCTCCTGAAAACTAAAAGTTCCTAATTATTCGAGTGGTGATGCTAGAAGAAACTGTGTATGTAGCATCCTCGAGACTACGTGATGGTTTCAGTGGAAGATGATGGCTCGCGAGCAATAAAAGTGCACCACTGTCGGTTTAACACGGAGATGCGCGTGTTTCGTACGTGTTCCATTTGGATACGGTTGTAAAGTTTAACACCAGAGGCGCAATAAGTCGATGAAATTTGTTGCTAATCCATGGGCTATATAATGGATGTTAGTACTTGGGGGGAAACCCTGAGAGGCGCCTGAGTTTTGTTAAGATTTCAAAAACTGAGAAAGTCCTCGTAAGTATCACGGGGATTTTAGATTGCCTCCAGGTTTTCGTTGCTGGATGTACGTAGTGGGATTAAGGAGCACGTAGTCTCTTGCATACTGCGGTAATTGTGATAATGTACTTATACACTACGCTACGCGTAGAGTTCGTTTGGAACAGGTAGATATATTCTATGTATTTTCACGGCTAAGTACTCGTTTCGGGATGATTGGTATTTACTAGAATATTAGTATATATTATAAGAATGTGTAAATGAAGTGCAATATTAGATCGAATGATTGGTGTTTTTGGGGCACGTATCCATCCATAAATAATATAAATAACAGCCTTCCATTCCCACCGATACCAGACAGAATTTTTAAAGAGTAAAGTAAGTTTCCCTTCATTTATTGGTCTAGAACGTCACATACTACTGATGCGAATAAGGTTTAGTCGCCAAAACTTTGCTTTTTTCACAACCAATAATGTTGATTGTAGATTTCTCTACGCACATAGAACAAGGATTTTTCTTTAGAAGAAGTCGAATTTTCGTTCAATTGTGCCGCTTTTCGATTAGTCTGTGAGATCTACGTATCTACGATTTTTTCCAAACTCGGTCTCAAGTGTCAAGATATGTGTCATGACATCCCCATCCAAGCGATATCTTTACATAATGTGTTTCTGTATACACCCAACCCAACCAATTGGGTTCGTTGATGCAATCGATGATTTCAGTCATGCCTTGGGGGACTTTAATATTCCAAATCTTACATCGTTTCAATCCGATGTTGAATCCCATTTTATTCCCAGGGTCATCTCCGGCAAAACAATCTTACTAACTCTGGCCTCTCTGACTCTGGCCCATTCCAATTAAGTGACATCCAAAACAACTTGAATGGACAACTTGACATCATTTTCAATCATCTTCTTTCCACTTTGAACGCTATCACCAAAGTTCAAAAACTGGAAGTACTTGATATAACAAGGGCAAGAGAAAAGCACCGCAAAATGGATGTGATGCTTCACTATCTTCCCAATGCAGCTAATAGAAGAGTTCCTTGACGATCTGAATTATGCAAAGGTGTACATAATGCTGAATTTAAAAGACGGATATTTCCATGTTCCAGTTGCAGATACTAGCAAAAAATACACCGCGTTTGTTACTGAAGCTGGTCAACTTGAATTCAACTTTGTTCTGTTTGGCTTGTCAAGCGCACCTGCAGCTTTCGTTCGCTATGTTCACTGGATCCTATGCGGGTGGAAAATGGAAGTTTTAAAGGTGTATATAGACGATTTGTTCATAGCAGCAGAAACACAAGTGGAAAATCTAGAGAAATTGAACATTTTCTTGGAGACAGCAGCTGATTATAACTTAAAGATCAATTGGTCGAAATGCAGGTTCCTGCAAAGAATGGTACAATTTTTGGGACACTTGGTGAAAATTGGTCGAGGACTTGGACAATGGACTTATTGTCGGCTTATATAAAAGCAGTAGAGCATTTTCCTGAACCTGGAAACGTTAGAAATATGCAGGTATTTCTAGGCCTGAGTGGAATTTTTAAGAAATTTATCAGGGGGTACTCGGTAACTGTCAGACTTAACTAAAAAAAACGTAAACTTTCAATTTTCTTCCCTACAATAGCCCCGTTTTATCTATTTATAGGCAAACTATTTACACTGAGGTTCACACAGATGCGAGTCAGGACGGCATTGGGGCGATGTTACTGCAGTAAGGTGAGAAGTAAGGTAAGGTGCCTTCTATTACAGTCGAAAAAAACAGCGCACGCGAACAAAAAATGCACAGCTATGTGCCTGAAGTTTTTGCGGTGTACAAGCCTTTAGAGAAGTTCCAGATCTACCTTCTCGGTACGAAATTTAAGGTGGTTACCGATTACACAGCATTCTGACAAGCAATGGGGACACGGATCTGCCGAATACTGTGAGAAGATGGATAATGTATCTGCGAGAAAAGAATGAAGCATGTGGATACATTGGCGTAAGTGGTTAGTGTGTCGGATCACTACGCATGAGGTTCCAAGTTCGAATCCCAGAAAATACCAAAAAGTTTTTTCACGGTCCCACCTCTCGCGAGCGTCTGACAAACATCGGAGAGTATTGTTGTCACGAACAAGCTTTTCAAATCGCCGTTCGGATTCGGCATTAAACTGTAGGTCCCTTCCATTCGTGTGAAAAATATAACGCACACAACATGAGTGGTTGCGAGAGGCTAGGCCCTGGCACTTTAAAGAGCTGTTGCGCCAAATATTTGTATGTGGATACATTGAGCTGGTACGCCATTAATCTATTGGAGCCAAAACTCTTAGTACGCCCTTAGGAAGTCACAAGAAGAAGAAAAGTTCATTTCATCAGTCAAAGAGGTACTTAAGCAGAGGGCATATGGAAACTTCAGAATCAAGGGTGAGTACCTTTTTAAAGAAGTTGATGGCTTTGAACTACTGGTTGTCCGGCGCAGCATGGAAAAAGAGGTAATAAGGTTTTAGCATGAAGAGAGTCGTCACTTTGGCATTAACAACACGTTACACTTGATTTGATTTAGCTAATAGGATAGGTGGTAAACAGGAAGGATTCATAGAACAGTTGGCGAATGGGGACCGACCCTTGACACCTATCATTTAGAACACATAGGCCCGATTGATGTGACACAGAAACAATACAAATATATTCTAACAGTTGTTGATGGGTTCGCAAAGTACACCTGGATCTATCCCACAAAAACACTGAGCACAGATGAAGTTGAACGCCGACTCTCGGAACATCAGCAAGTATTCGGTAATCCACGTGGAGATGATAACTGATCGCTGTGGAGCATTAACATCAGACACGTTTAGTAAGTTCTGCAACCAGGAGAACATCGAACACACTCTTATAACTACAGGCAGGAGTAACTGGCAGGCAGAGAGAACGAACGGCGTAATACTTGATGTTTTGAAAAGGCTGTCGGTGGACTCACCAGAGAAATGGTATAAATTTTTATCTAGGGTTCAGATTGAAGTTAACAGAAGGATACAGAGGTGTTTGCCTTTCGAAGTTCTATTCGGGTTTCCAATCAGGAAAAAAGACGATTTTGAAGTAAGATAGCTGGTAAAACAAGAGGTGTTAAAAAATGTCAACGCGAAAAGGTAGCAAATTCAAAGCCAGGTACTAGATAGAGGAAAACAAAAAAATATAAAACGAAAATGCAAACTTCCTCATCAACAATGAACATTGAACACAGTATACAAGTGGAAAAAAAGCTTTCTTCGCTCTTTGTATGTCCATATGAAATCATTCCCAGAGCCCGAGGTAATCGTTATGTGGTTCAAAATTGTTCACCACCGGCAGAAGGCCCAAAGAAAACAACAACGAGTAGCGAATACCTGAAACCATAAAGACAAGAAGTTGATACCGAAGACGAACCACACTCGCCCGAGACGGACGATACATACGTGGGCCGGGTGTTGAGACCACGCCATATCCAACCATGGTAAAACCATCAGCATCAGCCATCAGCATCAGCCAATCATCATCATTTCATCTCCAATATGATAACTATGCGACAGTTATCAAAGGCCATATAAAAAGCCGAATCAATTCGTCAAGAATTATTGATTGTCTCATCACACCGTGCAGCAGTTCTTAGTCAGTTGTTATCCTAATTCGTTTTGCTTAAATTTTCTTTTATACATACTTAATATTTACTAACTTCTTTACATAATAAATGAATTCTATTTGTAATTGAACAACACTATGCTCTTTTGATATTCAGTTTCCCACAGGACTCCGCTAGTCCTTAAACCGCATCAAACCTGACTCGTGGGAGCATAGGTTTTTCTTGAATGGCTTATGGATTTTTAGTGTTCCAAATGGAGCAGTCTTGCTTGTTAACGTATCCGTTTAGCGGCAAGATATTTTTTTTGATAAATCATCGTCAATTGCTTTTTGTTCAAGCAGCCAATTGGTAAATGCATGGTCGGCGCGCCGGCAGGATCCTGCAATCCAGAATCTTCTTCTTCTTCTTAGATCCTTTAACCCCTCGGGGGGCATAGGGCGTCCACCACGCCTGCGCGCCATCGTGTTCAAAGTTCTGCAACGCGTTTGAGCTGCCTCCAACTCATTCCTAAAGAGCTCGATTCCTCCTCAACTGTTCTGCGCCACGTTTGCCTAGGGCGTCCCGCTATTCTGCCTGCCTGGGTAAGCGGATTCCACTGCATGGCGTATTTCGCAATGGAGTTGTCTTCTCGCCGTAGGGTGTGTCCAATCCATTGCCACTTTCTTCTTCGTATAGTAATGTTTATAGGTTCTTGGCCCGTTCTCAGATAAAGTTGTTCGTTAGAGATGCGGTTCGGCCAAAAAATCCTCAAGATGATTCTTAAGCATTTGTTTACAAAGACTTGCAGCTTCCGTGTGTTAATTGTGTCCACCTTCCAAGTACTACACCCATAAAGCAGCACTGATTCTACGTTGGAGCGGAACAGTCGCAGCTTGGTTCTTAAGCTGATAACATTGCTTCTCCAGATTTTGGATAGCATACCGAACGCAGCTTTAGCCTTCCCGATTCTGCTGCACACATCCAGTTCGGTGCCACCGCGATTAGCCGAGACCACACTTCCTAAATAAAGAAAGTTATCAACTTTCTCGACTTCCTGTCCGGCAATGTTAAGTTGAGCGCGGTTGTTAGAAGAAGTGCTCAGGGCTTATGTTTTGGCTGTGTTTATTTTTAGCCCCACTTTGTTTGCCCCAGCTTCTAGATTTTGGGCCATCAGATGAAGATCCATTATCCGATGTGAAAGTAGACAAACATCGTCAGCGTAATCTAGGTGTTTAAGGTAAGATGTCATAGTCCAACGAATTCCATAGTTGCCTTCCGTCAATGCTGCACGGAGTACATCGCTGATAACCACCAAAAACAATAGTGGTGACAGTATGCACCCTTCACGTACTCCACTTTGGACTTCAAAATCCTCCGACACCTTACCATTGTGCACGACGTGACACTTACCGCCCTCGTATGTAGCCTTGATAATAGCTATAAGTTTTTCTGGGATGCCTCTCCTGCGCAAGGCCAACCAGATAGCATCTCGATTCAATCTGTCGAAAGCTTTCTCGAAGTCGATAAACATTAAATGTAGCGGAGACCTATACTCAACGCATTGCTCGATAATGATCCGTAAGGTGTTTATGTGGTCAATGCAGGAGGATCCAGCGCGAAAGCCTGCCTGTTCGACATCGAGAGTTGAATCTAAATGTTCTTTAATTCGTTCTAGAATTATTTTAGCTATTATTTTAGCCACGGCTGGAAGAACGAATATACCTCTCCAGTTACCGCAATCCGTCAAGTTTCCCTTCTTTGGAAGTTTAATGATCATCCCCCTTTTCCACTCCTGTGGAAATTGTTCACTATCCCAAGCTCTCCGTATTAGGGGATGCAGCAAATCTGCCGATGTATTTGGCGCCGCTTGAAATAGCTCGGCAGGGATGCCATCAATACCCACCGCCTTGTTCTTCTTGAGGGACTTGATTGCTGTTATTATCTCGGTTTTACTGGGAGGTGCGGTGCGAATTCGGGAACTTGTTGCTTCGAACTGCTCATTCGAATTCGAGATCATACCGCCATCGTCTATGTGATTTAGCACTGTAGCAAAATGTTCTCTCCATCTAGTGAGATGATCCTCATCCGAAATCAGAAGGTTACCGTCTAGACTCTTCACTGGATGTTGTTTGGAGTTTCGACCACCGATGAGCTCCTTAGTGATGCTATACACAGTCCTACTGTCACACCTACTCGCTGCTTCTTCAGCCCTTGAGGCCAGTGAGTTGATATATTGACGTTTGTCACGTCTCACACTACGCTGCACTTCTTTCTTCTTCGCACGGTATTGGGCTTCAAGCTCGGTTCTCTCTACTGCTGAGGCCGCTGCAATCCGAGCCTTGATCGCTGTACGCTCATCGATCCGTCTCCAGGTGTCTGTAGAAAGCCATGTGCGGTGGTGTTTCTGCTTTTTACCGACATACGTGCGTGCCCCAGTCGCAAAAGCATTTTTCACAGCACTCCAGTGGTCATCCATGTTCTCTATGCTGCTGATTGCTTCTGCTTCTAAGGCAAGATGGTCCCTGAACTGTTGGCGCACTTGGGGAACCTCGAGCCTGTCGATATTAAACCTGGTGATGTTAAGTAGGTTTGAGCGGTTGCTGTTGACGGATGCAGTACGAAGGCGTAAATGAGCTACCATAAGATGGTGATCTCGTTCTAGTCCGACGTCAGCTCCACGTCTGTTTCGGACGTCCAGGAAACAATTTCTAAAGCGGCGACTGATCGCAATGTGGTCGATCTGGTTGGATGTTCGTTGCCTATCAGTAGAGACCCAACTGATTTTGTGGCAGGTGTTATGCTTAAACAGCGTACCTCCGATGACTAGGCGGTTGGTATTGCAGAAGTCCACAAACCGCTCACCGTTATCATTACGGTCTCCCACGCCGTGAACTCCCATCACGTGCTTAAGCATGGTGTTGTCGCTACCCACCTTGGCATTGAAATCTCCCATCACCATTACGATGTCCCCATTAGGCGTTTGGTTGTAGGCAGCGCCTAAGTGGCTATAAAAATCATCCTTTTCGTCCTCAGTCGCGTCTAGAGTCGGAGCATAACACTGTATGATGGTAATTTTTCTAACTCTACTCTGGAACCTAGCCGTCAATATCCGGTCACTATGGGGTTTCCAGGATATGAGGCTACTACGTGCTGCTGGAGTTAGCATGAGTCCTACTCCGGAACTCCGTGCACTTCCAGCTGGTTTACCAGAGTAGGGCATGACAGTGTTTTTGTTTGGGGAGATGAATTCCCTAGCATCGAACCATCTTATCTCGCTCAGCCCTAAGATGTCTATTTTATACCTTGCGAATTCGCGTTCTAATTGGAGGAATCTGGCGTTATAAGGCCCTTCCTTGAGTGAGTCCAGGAGGGTCTTAACGTTCCAGAATCCGATCGTTGTCCGTGTCCGATAGCCAAAGGTCGTCATCAAATTATCCGTCCGTATCCGAGGCGTTGGTTTGCGTTTCGGAGCAAGATTTGTTTTTACGGTTGCGGCTCGATGGGCCACAGACCAACCGACACTTATCCTGTTTTTTGGCGCAGGAAGCTCGCCATTCGTCCTCTCCCGTTAGCAATTTCCGAAGAAATCCCCAGATGGCACCACGAGGAGGTGGGAGTAGGGCTTACTAACAGAGCTGCTAGGTTTTCGGCTGCAGTGGCTCTTTCTCGTTACTTAGCGGACCAACACCTATCGGGAGATGCTGCCCCTACGAGGCCTTTGTTAGTCGTTTGCCATCCAGAATGGAAAGCTCAATCTTTCTATATGCTGCTCCGGTTTTGGGAAATACTCACAACGAAAAAACAAGGATGAAGCTCTCATCTGCATATAAGCATATAGAGAACTACATGTAAGCGGTTGCCGAAAAATATTGGACAAAGTAGCCTATGTTATAGCCGGTATTATTTCCATCGACATTTTTCACAACGAGATGCAAACGGGTTACCTTAAGCGAACCAAGAGAGTAAAACGAGGAGAAAGGGCAACAGCTGTAGCACTGTGGCAAGCCTGGTTGAATAATACAGCAAAGGGCAGATAGACCCACAAGCTGATCCCCACACCATCGAGGTATGGAAAAAGACAGCACACGGGGACTGCAAACAGCAACCACTTTACGTAGTTCGTATCTCGACACGGCGGCTATCGAAAATATCTCCACAGATTTGGACATGATTGCTTGCCTTTCTGTCCAGAATGCCCAGATAAAGACGAAGACGCGGAGCACGCAGTGTTTAACTGGCTGCGCTTCGTAGAGAAAAGAATGGACCAGCCCAGAGCTTCTAATACCTGGTAGCCCGGGCTATTAGTATCTTCATAAGATTACCATATTTGGCGCATTCAAAAAAAAAAAAAACAGGAACTGATGCTTATAGACCATTTGCAACGCCGCGCCGCACAGTGGGTCCGAGAGAGGGAAAAAAAACCTTAAGAACATGTTCCCTGGTTACACTGAAAATTGTTTCCTCTCATTCCCTAATACCAACACAAGTGTTATCGAACTCACTTTAAATAAGATATAATTTGGTATACATATGCAATCCGCATTGGAACCTTTTTTTTTCATTTTGTCGATTTTCACAGCATTTATTTTGAGTTAAAAATCTTGCTGATACTCCGTTTCAAAAACATATGGTATTAAGGTCCTTGAATACATTTTTTGTTTCATTGGAACGGCAAAAAAAAGTTCTACGAATCTTTGGTCTAGGAGTATTTTTACATTATAGTACGCATATTGAAAAAGCTGCAGTAAAATGTTCGTCTGCCTACACCTGTATATTTAGCCGTTATTGTCACTTAAGTAAAAAAAGAAAACATGTTCATAACAGTACGAGTATGTATCTATAGTAGAGTTGGGCTAAGTCGTGAATTTATGTTCACAGCTATAGCTATGAATGCAATTTTTTTCCCCTTTGAATACATCCTATGAATGTAAATGTATTGGAGCAATTTTATTTACGAATAAAAAATAGATTGGGAAAAAAGTCAAAATACCATAATAAAATTATAAATTATTATGGTTTCAGTTTTAACCGAATAATAAGAAAAATCAATGGTAGTGAGAAAAATACTGTGAATCAGAAGCAAAGACAAAAATAACAAAGATCTCCCCAGCTATCTGGACGCCACTTTTACTCAAACGCTACTACACCAAATCATTCTCTCTCTTTATCTCTCCTTTCCAACGTCTGCACTATGTAAAAGTATTCATAGCCCCTTGAGTACACGCAAACCATAACAAAAAAAAAATTAACTTACCCTAGGAATTAATGACACCAAAGGATACTTGCTTTCCATAAAAATAAATAAATAAATAATTGGCGCAACAGCTGTTTAAGTGGCAGGGCCTAGCTTCTCGCAACCACTCATGTTGTGTGCGTTATATTTGTCACACGAATGGAAGGGACGTACAGTTTAGTGCCGAATCCGAACGGCGATGTGAGAAGCTTTTTCTTGATAACAATACTCTCGGATGCTTGTCAGACGCTAGTGGGATCGTGAAAAAACTTTTTGGTGTTTTCTGGGATTCGAACTTGGAACCTCATGCGCAGTGATCCGACACACTTACGCCACGGCGGCCACTTGCTTTCCATGTGCCTTTTCAAATTGGATATGCTGGTTTTGTATGCTAATTTCGCCTGATACAAATTACATTTTGCGAAACTCTCGTCTAATTCCATACAAAAATTCGATACAAAACAATTTTTTCTTTGCTTTCTTATTGGCGGCATCTTAAAAGTACTTTTTTTAGGACTTCAGAACCTTAGCTGTGTATCGTTTGTTGTGTACATTTTCGTTCTTCATTCTTTGCTCTGCACTGCTGTGCATCTTTTGTTGCGAATACAGAAATGTGATCTGAAAAAAGAATTCCTATTCATGTTTTAACCATTCTGAGTATATTTTCAATTCGTTCACAGGCTGTGAATATGAATTTTTATTCGCAGTGAATAATTCACAGGTCGTAATTTTTTACCCATCTCTAGTATCTACCTATGTATGTATATACATACTTTGCCGAGCACGATCTGGTTATAAAAGTAAACCGTTAGCTTGTTGTTGTTTCCATACATTATGGTAGTTGGCCACAGCTACTTCTCTTATCTAACATTTCCTAAGTTGTAATTAAAGTATAAATTGTGAACAGTCATACAATTTTTCTTAGCACAATTACCATTTTTTTAACAAATTGACTGGCAAACCAGTTTTGAGAAAATTCACCCGGGTGCCAATACACACAAAACAACAAGTAAATACCGTATAGCTTAGTTCTGCACGGTACAGGAGGAATGTCCTGGCCTCACAAAATGTTTGTGCAAATTTCTTCACTAGGTGCTATGGCTATCAAATTTGATAGCCAGCTGATTTTTGACTTTTTTATGATTTCGGTTTTACTTTTTGTTGCGCGATACTCTCAAGAAACCGATACACCCGAACCCAAGCTTAAGAGATCGTAAAACCGATAAGCCCAAGACCGCTAAGCCAGTCAAAACGAAGCGACCGATAAAGGGAAATAAAAAAATTGCGCAAGAGAACGTCGCTGGTCCAAGTGCAGCGGAAAAACCGCCACAGGTTGACGCGAGATCGTACGCGCAAGTCGCGTCAAACGAAAACAAATTAAGATCAGCTACAACAGATCCGGTTAGCCAAATATTTACCATTATATTGGAAAAATTTGAGGAGCAAACCAAAGTTAATAAAATTATACTTGACAAATTGAGCAAGCTCGAGTTCAAACCTCGCAAGACAATCAAAAAAACATGAATATGAAACAGCTACTTAAGATACTAACGTGGAATGCAAACGGCCTTCTGAAAAAAATCGACGAGTTAGAAGTGTTTCTACGGAAAAATAACATTGACATATATTTGGTATCGGAAACGCACTTAAAAAAGGGACTTAGACCCAAAATAAAAGGCTACAGCGATTACCATGCGAAAAATCCTTCGGAAAATGCGAGAGGCGGGTCCTCTCTTTACATCAAAGACTGTATTAAGCACTCCGAAAACATAGAAATAGAATTTGATTCTAGTAGAACTAGTAGAACCCGACCTCGTTCGTCTCTTTGACTCACTCGGACCTAATTTTGTCTTAGGTGGTGACTTTAACGCGAAACACACTTTCTGGGGATCCAGATGCAATTCGACAAAAGGCAGATTATTGTACAAAGCCAGCATGAAACGTGGGGTGAACTTTTTTTCGACAGGAAAGCCAACTTATTGGCCAACTGACAAAAATAAAATCCCTGACCTCGTCGACTTCTTTATCGTAAAAGGGTTAACTAAAAATTTGACGGAAATCGAAGAATGCTATGATCTATGCTCAGATCACTCGGCAGTCACTCTGAAAATAGGTGGAAGTCTAGTAAAAAAAGAAGGACCGCCTAGGTTAACTAGTAACAAAACTAACTGGGATGCTTTCAGAAGAGACTGCAAGGAAAATGTTGCTTTAAATGTACCGCTAAAGACACCGTTCGAAATAGAAGAAGAAATCGACAAACTCGTCGAAGCCATTCAGAGCTCAGCGTGGAAAAACACTCCTTTGCGAAAGACAGAAGCGCGGAACAATAAAGTCAAATACCAGCCTGAAATCGAAGACCTCATACGAGAAAAGAGGAGAGCGCGCAAGAGATGGCAACAATCCCGCGCGCCACCGGATAAAACTTATCTGAACCATCTTTGTAACAAGCTTAAAAAAGTGCTGCAGGACCTAAAAAATCACGAGACTTCTACTTACCTCGAGGGTTTGACCGCTGATAAGTATTCAAACTACTCTCTATGGAAAGCCTTGAAGTCCATAAGGAAACCTGTAATGCACTCGCCGCCAATTAGGAAAGCTAACGGGGAATGGGCAAAAGAAGATAAAGAGAAAGCAGAATTATTTGCCGATCACTTAGAGGAAACGTTCAAGCCGTTCGATGGACAACCGTTGATCGAAGATCCGAATGATAATATGGCACCCGACAACTTTAGAGTAAAAACCGTATCCCTGTCCGAACTTCGAATGACAATACAAAAATTGAAAAATAACAAGGCTCCGGGATATGATTTAATCACTGGCGAAATTTTGAAAGAGCTACCGAAAAAAGTGCTGGTTAAGTTGCTCTACATTATAAATGCTTCCTTAAGACTATTATATGTCCCAAGGCAATGGAAAGTCGCCGAAGTTATTATGGTTCCGAAACCGGGGAAATGTGCGGATGACAAGAAATCATATAGACCCATTTCACTTCTGCCAATAATATCTAAGGTCTTCGAGAAACTTCTGCTGAAACGATTGCAACCAGTAATTGAAGAAAGACACTTGATCCCGGATCATCAATTCGGGTTTCGGGTCAAACATTCCACAATCGATCAGGTGTATCGAATAACGAACGAGATTGAAAAAGCTCTAGAAGGGAAAAAAATATGCTCTAGCGCTTTTCTCGACGTATCGCAAGCCTTCGACAAGGTATGGCACGAAGGCCTAAGGTATAAGCTAAGGGTAATCTTACCGGAAAAGTTGTACAGAATATTGGAATCTTATCTTGAAAACAGACTTTTCCGTGTTAGACACGGGAGTGAATATTCGGATTTCAAAGATATCTACGCCGGTGTTCCACAAGGAAGTGTTCTCGGTCCAATCCTGTTCTTGCTCTACACAAGAGATATACCACAAGATGAAGGGACCGTTGTAGCAACGTTCGCAGACGACACGGCTATCCTCGTAACGGATGAGTCAGTCAAATCATCAACGGGAAAACTCCAACGAGCTTTGAACAATGTATGCGAATGGACAAAAACCTGGCGAATAGTCATCAATGAGACAAAATCAACGCATGTCAATTTTACGTTGAGAAAGATAAACAACTTACCTATATCCATTAACTCGGTACAAATACCTTACGCAAACGAAGCAAAATATTTAGGAATGACCCTAGACGCAAAACTTAAGTGGAAACCACACGTTAAAAAGAAGCGCGAAGAGCTCGAAATCAGATTTAGAGAAATGTATTGGCTACTCGGAAGATACTCGAAGTTAAGCGTATACAACAAACTGCTTCTGTATAAGCAAGTGCTAAAACCGTCTTGGACATATGGTATACAACTTTGGGGTTGTACCAAACCAAGCAATATGGCTCTACTGCAAGCATTTCAAAATAAAATGCTAAGAGCAATCGTGGATGCTCCTTGGTATGTGAGGAATAGTGATATTCACAGAGATCTAGGAATTGCTACCGTGAGGGACGAAGTAACAAACTTTGCTCGCAAACTTAATACCCGTCTTCGTGTTCATTGCAATAATGAAATAATCCGTACTATGGACGTGACAAGCCTTGAGCGCCGACTACAAAGAACAAGACCTTTCGACCTAGCGCCGTAAGGAAAAACCGCATGTAATAACGGTATTAGTAGGTGCCTTCACTGGAAAGCTACCTACCTAACGCGATTAACACTACAGAAGCGTAAACTACTCGTTAAGGCAACTTAGTCGTAGTCATCACAAAAAATGAAAAAATGAGAGGAACGAATTTCCTACTACTATGAGTACGCGCAGCCGGTTCTCATAGTGCCTCTCTGAGGGGGTGAGGTTTAGCCCGTAGGCATATACTGACTAGCACTGATGGCATTGTCAGATATATGAATCGGGCATAACCAATGGTACGGACCATTGGTATCTTTTGAAGATTCCTGCACCTCCAGGCGCAACTAAAGAAAAAAAAAAAACTTTTTGTTGCAGGATCGGTTTATGATGAGTTTGTGTGTATATTTTTGTTCATCGTTCGCTTCTTAGCACTGAGAGATGCTAGCTGTGTGCTAGACTTACGGCTGCAGAAATCGGAAGAATGGTAGCGGAAGAATATTCGAATAATGAAGATGACTTTGATACGAATGATTCTATGGTAGATCCAATATTCTCTCCTGAAGATTCATCTGACCAAGATGAACATGATGATTCTGAGGCGGAAAATGTATCGAATGTCATAGAAGCTATAGCAATGAGGATCTAAACATGAGGATCTAAATGCCCTTATACATGATGATGGTCAGAAAAATATCAAAAATATTAGCGAATGAAGATCGCGATGTTCGGAATACAGAGAAGCACTTTCACTTTGCCGGTAAACATGGTTTACAGGTAGAAATTTCACCTCAGAGCACGCCCATTGAGATTTTTTGTTTTATTGTTGATCAAGAGGTTGTATATAAACATAACTTCAACTAAAACCGATCGATATGCTCAACAGTATATGGCCACTGGACCAAGATCCAAATATGCCAGAATGATTCGATGGAGTGAAACAAATTCCAAAGAACTAAAAAAATTTTTTGGATTGATGATGTGGATGGGACTTGTGCCACTTGGAGATACAAGGAGTCTATGGCTTAAAAATTCCACGTGCGTTTATGCCTCGAAATCGGTTACAAGCGGTGCTCTTATTGGGAGTTGCCAACGCATGGTGTTATACAAGCATGTAACGAAAACCAAAATTCACATTCGTCAATTCAGGGAGATTTTGGTTGTCAGGCCCAAATCGTGCATAAAAATACACCACCTCTTGGATAGAATTAGTAGTGAAAAAGAAAGTGAAGCAGCCCGAAAAGAAGCTAAGCAAACATTTATGTATTGTGAGACTTGTCCCGATCAACCCCAAACGGGCCGTGAATGTTTTAGTTAACGTCACAAATAATTGTAATCTTAAAGTTTGAAATAATGACGTTGCTAACACATATACATATATATAAAGGGTTTTCCAATAGTTTTTTGACACTAAAGACAAATCACCATGGCAATTTACAGCGTCGAGCAATACGTGCAAATGATAAAACTTTATTGTCAAAATGGATGTTCTGTTGTGGCAACGATGCGCGCGTTGCTCTTATTTTACGGTTTACATGGTTGTCCTTCCCAGTCTACTATTCAACATTTGGTGGCCAAATTCGATTCGACCGGTTCTATGAATAATCAGCCAATACCCGTACGTCAACGAAACGTAAGATCTTCGAGGCAGTCAATTCCGCGCCGCGCAGAAGAACTCGGCATTTCGCAGACATCAAAGTGGCGAATTTTGCGTCGGGGCTTGGGCCTACATCTGTACAAAATCCGCAGAGGCGACGTGAACGGGCCACCGAGATCGTGCGATTTAACCCCTTTGGACTTTCTTCTCGGGTTTCCTTAATTCGCAGGTCTATGCCTATAAGCCAGAATCGACCGCGGCCTCAAAGTCAACATAACCCGTGCCATCGATAATATGTTGGGTTCGCCTATTTGACCTCAGAAAATATCGGCAGGCCTCCCGATTTCGGATCACTCCGTTACTGAGGTTGAGGCCAATGTATTGCCGAGGTCGTCGCATTTGTGTGATCCAGGCGTTTACAGGCCTGCCTCTCCTGCCTCGCGATGTCTTTGGAACGATTATTGATATTGCTTTGTTAAGAGTGTTCAAATGATCTCTTCCTTGAAAGTGGCAATACCAGCTGAGCCGGTCGTGCTCTATCTTTCGTAAGATGGTTTCCTTGTTTGTTACTGAACAAGCCTTATAAAATGAATTCTTTTTTCAGTTAAATAAAATTATACATAGTGTTTTCCAAAATGTTAACAGTCTTATTTTTTTCTACAAATGCGGTCAAAAATGCCTTAACTTTCAGCAATTTGCGCAAATCAAACACATCTAGCTCATCGCAAGCATTTTGTATTCCTATCTCAATTGTTCGTAGTGGCTACCATTTTTGACTACCATGGCCTGCAAAAGATGCATACCTGGCGTTCATATTTGATAGCCATGGCACCCACGGAAACAACACTGGCTATCATATTTGATAGCCATGGCAGTCAATGAATGTATTTTATCATTCCGAGTCGAATGAGACCAACCCCAGGTCAACACGACTATTCGTTCTCAAGATATACTCGTAGAGTTCTTTTTTTTCCGCTTTTTGGCCATTTCGTCCCACTATGTGGCGTATCCAGGCCCACCGATGTTTGGCAGCAGTAAACGCTTCCTGCATCTGTGACGCATTTTCTGTGTCAATAGAATTTTGTGGGCGTGTATATAAAAAAAAAATGTTTAGCGCAGCAGCTCTTCAAGTACCTGGGCAACCACTCGTGTTGTGTGCGTTATATTCTTTCACACGATTGGAAGGGACATACAGTTCAGTGCCGTCTCCGAAGGACAATTTGTTTTTGAGAAGCTTTCTCGTGACAAAAATACTTTCGGATGTTTGTCAGACGTTCGCGAGAGGTGGGATCGTGAAAATACCTTTTTGGTGTTTTCTCGGATTCGAGCATTGAACATCACACGCAGTGGTTTGACACACTAACCACTTGCACCACTACGCCCACATGTGTCGTGTGTAGGTATTTCGTTAAAATTCGTTGAGTAGTGCTGTAAGCCCTCTCTCGAACAACTAAGGAGACTCTATATAAGACCTTGATCATCCCAGTCCTGCTTTACGGCGCTGAAACATGGACTTTATTAAAAGAGGATGAAGATATCCTTGGTCGCTTCGAGAGAAAAATTCTTCGTAAGATTTTCGGTCCCGTTTGCGTTGACGGGTTTTGGAGGAGAAGATTCAATCACGAACTATACGAGCTGTACAGCGACATCGACCTAGTCAAAAAACTGCGTATTGGACGTCTGAGATGGCTAGGACATGTAGAGCGAATGGACACCAACGCTCCGGCCCGCAGAGTCTTCGAATCTAAGCCCGAGGGACGACGCAGTAGAGGGAATTATCGCCGTAAGTGGCGCGCACAAGTTCAAGGGGACCTCGACCAACTTAGAGTGCGCAACTGGAGGCAATTAGCTAAAGACCGAGCTAAATGGAGAGGCTTGTTGGTTGAGGCCCAGGTTCACCCCGAACTGTAGCGCCACCTAAGTAAGTAAGTAAGTGCTGTAAGAAAGGTTTGCTTGCCGTGCACTATTTTTTTTTTTTTTTGGGTTGCGCCAAGGGGTGTAATCTTCTAAAGATGCTAATAGCCCGGGCTATTAGCATGCACGATTCACAAGCCCGAATAATCGATTCCAGGAATGCGCCTACGTACTACTCCACACTCTGCACACTTCCACCACTTTCCCCGCGGGACTGCCATTAGGTATTACTTCGCGGGGCTGGTAAGAATGTCATGCTATTCATCACGCATGAGCCATTGCTGCTTCTTATGCTTCTGCTGCTTTGCAGAAGCTCAATTTACACATTCCAATTTCTGTTACTGCGTGAGTTCACTTGTCATTGTGTGTCTTTAACATGTCACTTGCGTTGCATATGTGGGCGTTTTTGTGTAACTTTTTCTACCGTCCAGTATTTGTAGGATCCTCATTTCTCGCTGCTCCTCGTTCTTCCAGACGTAGTTGTTGCATCATGCTGGTGATGATTTCTTTCGCTGTGTTTCAGGCTTCATTCGTCGTCAGCATGAATTTTATAAGTCCTCTCGGAGTCACTTGGCCGCCAGTTTCTCTCTGTAATATGTTTATGTTTTTGGCTGTCGTATACATCAGACATTCCATTAAAACATGTATGGGCAGTATGGGTCATCTACGTATTTGTATTTGTAGAGATATTCCCGAAAGCATCCGTGCCCTGATAATAACTGTGTCATGTAGAAGTTTACTTCTCCATGTTTCCTGCTGATCTATTTCTCTACGTTGGATTCAGCATATGGGTCAATCTTCCTTTTAGTGTGGTGTTCCATCGCTGTTGCCATTCTTCTTGTATAGCCTCGATGGTTGCTGCAGCCTTTTTTATTTCCAGATCGATTGGCATTGGACCGGAGAATACGCTAATTGCCTCCGCGGACACCGTCCGAAAGGCACAACACACTCTTAACGATGCGTTTCTATAGGCCGCGTTCATCCATCTCATGTACGTTATCCGGTACGTCGCTGGAGCCCATATGGGAGGCGCGTACATAAGGATCGACTTGCTTAAAATTGCTAGCAGGTTTCTAATTGATTGCCTAGGTCCTCCAACGTTTGGCATTAATCTTGACAGTGCCGCTACTGCCCTGGAGGCTCCCTTGCCTGCGTACATTAAGTGCTCTCTGAAGTTTAGCCTGTGGTCCAGCAGCACTCCCAGGTACTTGATGTGTGGACGCGACTCGATGGTTTGCTCACCGACCTGTATAGTAAGGTGTTCTACCTTTGTTCTGCTACTTATTAGCACTGCTTCTGTTTTGTGATTTGCCAGTTTCAGACCTGATGCCTGTAGCCATGCCCTCACGTTCCTTATTGTATGGTTGCAATTTTCGGACACTTGTTCTAGGGTTTTTGCTACGACGATTACTGCAATGTCATCAGCGTAGCCGATAATTTCTACTCTATGCAGCTCCAGCTGGCTGAGTTGAATGCGTTTTTGACGTCAAGTGTTATGACGGCGCAATACGACTTGCTCCATCCTAGCCATCTTTGTCCCGCGATAGCTTCGTGTGCAATGTCGCACACTGCCCTTATCGCCCCTATCGTGCTTCGTTTCTTTCTAAATCCGTACTGCCGAGTAGAGAGTCCTGAGTCTCCTTCCGTGTATGGCTCTAGCCTTGTACGTATTATTTTTTCTAACACTTTCCCCAGTGTATCAAGCATGCACAACGGCCTGTACGACGACGGTTGCTCAAGTGGTTTGTTTCCTTTTGGGATGAGGACTAACCGTTGCCTTTTCCATTGCAGTGGGAAATTGCCTTCCGTTAGGCATGTCGTATAAAGGCGTGTGAAGATCTCTGGTCTTGCTTTAATGGCTCCTTTTAGCACGAAGCTCGGGAATCCATTCATTCCCGGCGTCTTGTTGCTCTTTTTGTTGCCGGGGCTTCTAAAACTTCCTCTGTGGTGACTGCTGGTATTGTCTCTGTTTCTTCCGCTGTTCCTTGTGGTAGGGTGAATCCTTCTTTCGTCGGGAAAAGAGCGCAGCCAATTGAGTGCATGATATTCGGGCAAGTCGGTGCAGCTGCCGTGCCATTCTTTAATTTTTTTATGACTATTTGATACGCGCCTTACCATGGATTGTCTTGTAGCTCCTCTCTGAGTGCCTGAAAGCATTCGGCTTTGCTCTTTTTTATCAGCATGCGGAGTTGTGATCTCTTCCTCTGAAACTGTTCTCTCAGTACCTCATAGTCCTGTGTGCATCTACCTCGGGCTCTCTGCGGGGACCTCCGCATTCTATGACATTCTGTTCGCGTGTTGGCTATGTCGTCATTCCACTAGTACACAGGTGTTCTTCCATTTCCATTTCTCTCTCTCATATTGCTTATCATGCTGTGCACTATGACGAACTGTGGTTGGCGGGGCCTGGGCTACACTTTCCTCCACAACAGCAATATTTTCGGTTGAACGAAAATGCTTTGGACCTACCCAGATTTCAACAGATTGTCCAACAGACCAATAAATGACATTGCAAATTTCATCAATCCTCTGGATGGTTTGTATCTCGGGCACAGTAAGTACTAAATGCTTTATTTAGGTGTGTACAAGGTCGATATTTTTCTTCTTTTTTTCACGAGGAAGGGATTCTCTATTCTATCCCCTTTCCCCCCATGGGTATTACAATGGGTCTATATTGCCCTGAGTGTGGTGTGGAGGTTTTCTATCCCCTACACCAGCCCACATACCTAAACTTACCTACCCAGATTCTAGAAATGTCTGCACCAAACGGCTTATTGCTGTCTCAAATGGCCGGTTATGTTGATTGAATTGTGGGCGTCGTGGCGTAAGTGGTTAGTGTGTCGGATCACTACGCATGAGGTTCCAAGTTCGAATCCCAGAAAATACCAAAAAGTTTTTTTCACAGTCCCACCTCTCGCGAGCGTCTGACAAACATCCGAGAGTATTGTTGTCACGAAAAAAGCTTCTCAAATCGCCGTTCGGATTCGACATTAAACTGTAGGTCCCTTCCATTCGTGTGAAAAATATAACGCACACAACATGAGTGGTTGCGAGAAGCTAGGCCTTGGCACTTTAAAGAGCTGTTGCGCCAAATATTTGTATTTTTTTTTTTTGTATTTGTTGATTGAAAAAATTACGCAATGCGCGAAATGCGATCCTTGCAGAACGATTTTTCAACTGCATATCACGCCGTGACTAAATTTGAATAAAAAAAAAAAAAACTAGCATCTCTGTAATAATCGCTGTGTAAGGTCTGCATTACACTGGAATCATCCTATAGAAAGGATTGAGATAGCAGACAAATTGTCAAGGTTGGGGACGAATATGTGTAATAGTGTAGCTGACAACTTTATACTGCAGAAATCTGTACAAAGCGATTGATGACATAGTGAGAAACGACACCAACTCCTCGTGGCACGCGAAGTGTGATTGCTTTACATCTCGCTCACTATGATTAGAGCTTGATTTTACCAGAACGACAATTCTGCTACCCACATGGTCACGACAGAAATCTCCGGGCAGTGTGCCATCGGAACTATGCTCTGTAAATAGAAAATTAGGATCAACGATATATGCAGGAGTTACGGAGGCAACGAAGAAAACGAATCGATCCAACATCTACACATACTATGAGTCTTCGAATCTAACCCAGAGAGACGACGCAGTAGAGGGCCTCCTCGCCATAGGTGTCGCGCACAAATTCAAAGGGACTTTACCCACTTTGAGTACACAACTGGAGGCAATTAGCTAAAGACCGAGCAAATTCGAGAGTTGGTTGAGGCCCAGGTTCACCCCGATCTGTAGCGCCACCTTAGTAAGTAATTAAGTATTTAAGAAATATCTATTTTGCTACTGCACCGCTTTACAGAACTACGCCGCCGCACTTTGAGATCACGTTTCTTCGAAAGCAAAGCAAAACTATTGGTTCACGACCTGGTTAGACGATAAGTTTTTTCACCCAAAACTTAATCATGCACAGACTTACAATGGACGACATAGTCCTGGTAGACCCTTAAAGGCGTCTGAAAGCATCAAACGATGCCGCAATTCTTACCATTATCACAACCACAAGGGTAACGTTGATCAAAAAGACTTGAAAATATTATATCATACGCCGATACAAACATACCGAACAGAAGTTCATGAGATTCGAAACCTGTCGGTTTAAGCATAAAAACCAAACAAATAAACCCACAGCAGACAAAATCGTTTAAAAGCATACTTATTTTTAGCACTTGGGTATCTAATTCTGAGAGTTCTACCGAAATTCTAATGAACTTCCAACTGTAAACGTTCACACAATTGAACCGAAAAGAAAAGCAGACATCTACCTGCTTTAATGGAATTCTGCTCGTAAGCAAAACACACCATAACCACATCGAAACACCATCATCCTTTGGCCACGAATCCGACCATCTACCATCGAGGCACACACATCTAAGTATGTGCCAGCCACAAGGAAACTCTTCAAGGTTTCCGCAAACCATCCCATAAACCCGACTGGTCTTCATCGTAAGTATAAAGGTAACATTTCGTTGGTTTTTTTTTTTTTTTTTTTTCAGAATGGAGGCAACAAAAAAGAAACGAAATCCGCTTGGAGTACACAATGATGCGATTATGGAGCAATGCTAATGTAAACGAGAGAAGGTCGGATCCTTGGGTCATTGAAAAATGTGTGTTGTACGATAGCGGTGGCAGTGGCTGTTACCACTTTTGATTCGCCCCATGTCGGTATGTCAAGAGCTAGAAACACTTTGTTGCTTCAGCAATCACAATGATGCCAGGGGCTTAAAGTGTGTGTGTAACCGCAGCCCTGTGGCGGCGTGGATCTGTAAGGCTCTCCACTACCACTCTCTGTTTGTACACTTCGATGCAAATTTTATGGAAATTGTTTTAGTTAGAGAAACCGAGTGTGCATTAGAAAACTCTTTGCTGAGAGGCAACTTTCCCATACAAGCATCCTCGCACAATGCTTTTACAATCCTGGCCATTGTTATGACTTGCATTTGGGAACATTGTCTGAATGTGTATGAGTGTGTGTTCGATGGTTGAGGTTAGAGAGAATTTATATTTTTTTTATTTTGTTAATATACTCCTGAGTAGGGATGGGATATCGGAAGGAAAAATATCGAAATGGGATATCGTCGGGTAATTTTCTGGCGATATCTCATCACTCGATTAATGATACATGGAAACCTTAAATTCCTCCATTTTGATTCCCATAATGTACAGAAACTGTAATAACTTCAACTTGAGTGGCAAACGACTAACATAAGCCTCATAGAAGCATCATCCCCCGATGGACGTTGGTTTCGCTAAATAAAAAAAAAGAGCCACTACAGCCGAACACCTTGCAGCTCTGTAAGTAAGCCCTACTCCCACCTCCTCGTGGTACCATCTGGGAATTCCTTCACAGGTTGGCAACAGAAGAGGGCGAATGGCGAGTTTTATGTGCCAGAAAACTTACTTACTTATGTCCTGTATCCCCTTGTGGGTCGTAGGGCCTCTACTACGCCTACGCGCCATCGGCTACGATTTCTGGCAATGTGTCTTAGCTCCGTGACCAATCAACTGCCACTTCCGTCCTTGGATGGTTGTGCCTATTGATTCCTGGTTAAAGACACGAGGCATACAAAGCGGTGCTGCAAAGAAAGACGAGAGCTGCTCGTGAGCTCTACGAGCAAAAGAGACGGGAAGAACATCGGCTTCTCCAAAAGGAGAAGAAAGAGCATGAGAAACGCGCGTTTGAGAATATCGAGAGTTTATACTCCAGGAACAATGTACGGAAGTTTTACCAAAAGCTAAAAAGAACGTGTCAGAGAAGTAATACCCATACAGAGACCTGTAGAGATGAAAATGGAAACCTCGTAGTAGAATCACAGTCGGTGCTGAGAATATGAAAAAACTACTTCTGTAGACTGTACTCGTATAACGGCGACGAAGACCAACATCCCGCTGTCAGGCAGAATGAACAATTCAACATAGACGATGATAGTCAAAATTTCCATCCACCTGACCAAAACGAAGTGAGGATAGCAATATCCAAGCTAAAATCCAACAAGGCTGCTGGACCTGACGGCTTACCGGCCGAAATTTCAAATCAGCTGGGGATGAATTGGTAGAGTGCATACACCAACTCATCTCTAAGATTTGGTCAGACGAGTGTATGCCTGATGAATGGAACCTCAGCATCGTTTGCCCGATCCACAAGAAAGGAGACCCCCTCAACTGCGCCAATTATAGAGGCATCAGTCTTCTCAACATCGCATATAAGATCTTTTCTGCGATATTGTATGAACGCCTGAAACCTTTTATCAACAGCCTGATTGGACCCTATCAGTGCGGTTTCAGGCCAGGAAAGTCCACTATCGATCAAATCTACAGACTTCGGCAGATCCTGGAGAAAACCCAAGAATTCCAAATCGATATGATATGACAGCATATATAGAGAAGAGCTTTATAGAGTCATGTCTAGTTTTGACATCCCTGCCAAACTTGTCCGTCTGTGCAGGCTGACGATGGAGAACGCTCGCTGCTCCATCAAGGTGGCTAATGACCTCACCGAGATCTTTGATACCAAAAAAGGTTTTAGACAAGGTGACGCGCTGTCGTGTGACTTCTTTAATATTGTACTTGAATAGATTGTGCGGAACTCACAAGCCAACACCGGATGCAGAATCTATTACAAGTCTGTACAACTGCTTGCATACGCCGACTATATAGATATTATCGGAAGAACTCAGCGGGCTGTCACCGGTGCGTTTGCAAGCATTGAGGCGGAAGCGGCCAAAATGTGTTTAGCGATAAACGAGGGAAAACCAAGTATATGCTGTCAACAAGAAGGGAAAGCCAAGACCGACGAATTGGACAAAACGTCACAGTGGGCAGCTATAACTTCGAGGTAGTAAGGGACTTTGTCTGCCTTGGCTCTGCTATAAACTTTGAGAACAACATCAGCGCAGAAATCAAGCGAAGAATAAGTCTTCCCAATCGCTGTTTCTTGGGCTTATAAGGCAATTCAACAGTAAAGCCCTATCTCGAACCACTAAGGAGACTCTGTATAATACTCTGATCATCCCAGTCCTGCTTTACGGCGCTGAAACATGGACTTTATTAAAAGAGGATGAAGACATCCTTGGTCGCTTCGAGAGAAAAGTTCTTCGTAAGATATTCGTTCCCGTTTGCGTTAACGGATTTTGAAGGAGAAGGTTCAATCACGAACTATACGAGCTGTACAGCGACATCGACCTGGTCAAACAACTGTGTATTGGACATCTAAGATGGCTACGACATATAGAGCGAATGGACACCAAGGCTCTGATCCGCAGAGTCTTCGAATCTAACCCGGAGGGACGACGCAGTAGAGGACCTCCTCGCCGTAGGTGGCGCGCACAAGTTTAAGGGGAACTTGCTAAAAACCGATGTAAATGGAGAGGCTTGTTGGTTGAGGCCCAAGTTCACTCCGAACTCTAGCGCCACCTAAGTAAGTAGGTAAGGCCCACCGCTTCCTTGCGGTACGCCGGCCGAAATTTCTTTGAGCTCCGAGTATTCGATTCCATGTCTAACACGGAAAAATCTATTTCCGAGATATGATTCTAGAATATCATATAGGCATACAGGGAGAACTTGTCGTAATTTGCATTTCAAGGCATCATGCCACACCTTATCAGAGGCATGCGAGACGTCAAGAAATACGCTTGAATATATCTTTTTTTCTCCAAGCGCTTTCTCAATTACGTCAGTAGTTCTATGCACCTGGCCAATCGTCGAATGCTTACTTCTGAATCCAAACTGGTGGTCAGGGATAAGATCATTTTCTTCTATAACCGGTTGGAGACGCCTTAGTAATATCCCCTCGAAAATTTTGGATATGACTGAAAGAAGCGAAATTGGTCTATACGATTTTACCTCATTTGGCAGTTTTCCTGATTTTAAAACCATAATGACTTTGCCAACTTTCCATTGGCTCGGCACGTGTTTTAATCTGAGCGCAGCATTTGTGATATGGAGAAGCTTTATCATCGCTTTTCTAGGTAAAACTTTGAGAATTTCTCCGGTGATCTCATCCGATCTCAGGCTTGAGTTCCCTTAGCGTTGCACTTGTGAGTGCTAAATCATCAGCTGGTAAATCCAGCCTATTGATGTTGTCGTAAACCACTTGACCATCGTACGTGTTAAAGGTTTCTTCCAGCTAGGCCACAAAGACGTCCGCTTTTTCGTTATCTTCCATCGCCCATTCATTTTGATTTAATTTAATTTGCGGCGCGGACAGGGGGCCTTTTGGTGTCTTTTACAGCTTTCCAAAGTGAATAATTGGAATCTTTTCTCGCTGCTAAACTTTCAAGGTAAGAGCCTATCGCACGGTTCTTAAAATCCTTAATAGCCTTCTTCAACGAATTGCACAGACGATTCAAGTGTGCTTTATGTTGCGGAGCACGACTCTGTTGCCATTTTTTACGCGCTTTCCTCTTTTCCTTGAATTGGGCGTATTATTCCAAGAAGCGAGCTGTACGATCTCAACGAAGCGATCAACTTCAACCTCAAGTTCATAGTGTGTCGCAGGTGGAACGCTTAGTTTAACATTATCTTCAATTTCGTTACTAAAGCCTTCCCAGTTAGTTGTTCGACCAGTTCATCTCGCCGGATCTAGGTTATAGGCTAGTTTTTCGCTCAATGTCAAAATAACTGGGGAATGATCATATGACAGATCGAAGCTCTCTTTAACTTTTATATGGTTGGCAGATATTAATTTCACAACGAAAAAATCTATCAGGTCAGGTATTTTCGAAGTATCAGTTGGCCAATAAGTCGGTTCACCCGTCGAATGGAAATCACAACTGTACTCCACACCTACCCCATAAAGCATTCTATCTTTACTCGAGCTGTATCTTAAGCCCCAGAACGTGTGTTTCGCATTAAAATCGCCGCGAATAAAGAAATTAGGTTCCCCGTGCAGAGATGGGTTAAGAATATCACTGCAGGCTAAGAACGGAATCGGTATCATCCTTGCGGCAGAGCTACTTGGTAACGTCTTGAGCATTTCGAAGTACAGCGACCATTTGATGTCTCTCAAACTAGTAATACAAGAAGAGGTGTGGAATATTGTCAGTGCATATGCTCCCCAAAATGGGTGCAATCAGAGAGATGAAGATACATTTTGGGTAGATTTCCACAATCTCCTTAAGAACATCCCAAAGGAAGAGTTTCTGTTTGTTGAAGGAGATTTGAATGGACATGTCGGGAAGTCAAGCGAAGACTATGAAGACTGTCATGGAGGACTAGGATATGGCACCAGGAACCTTCCTGGTGAAGACATCCTAAGCATGTGCAAAATCACACGGTCTTATCGTGTGGAATACCATGTTCATCAAACAAAGCCGACACTTGATCACTTACAGCAGTGGTGGAGATGAAACTCAGATTGACTACCATTTGGTAACCAGTTTCATGAAGCCTCGGGTAAAAGATTGCAAAGTGATCCTGAGAGAGGCAATCGCTCGGCAACACCGTCTCCTGCTAACAGAAAATGAAAATACTTAATTTTATGAAAATACCGAAGAAAAGCAAACAAACAAGGGTCTCTGAGAATTTCGAGTGATACAATCTGGACAAAAAAAAAGGCGAGGCTTTTGTTTTCGTAATGAAAAATTACCTCTCTCACACCATCAACCCCTTACACCTTACCCCTTCGGGTAGGGGTTAGAATATACCCGAGGTAGGCATGCCTGTCGCAAAGGGTTCTAAAATCCACCCTCCGTATACCGAGCGTAGTGTATACACAAAATGCAATGAACAAAACAAAACGATTGATTACCCCAGGTGGCAGTCCAGGTTCACTGGAAAATCCACCCTTTTCGGAGGTCGGCTCTACGGATTCTGGGGAGAGCCAGTTATTGCAACTAATAAATCTCTTCTTAAAAAGTGCAAGGGTATGTCGATCTCCTCCACCAATATCGAATAACTCCGGGAAAAGAAGTCCACCGGAAGCGCCAGCGCGCGAAATACAAAAGCCTTGAGGAAGAAAATCAAACACTCCGAATCAAGCTTAACGAAATGGATCTACTTTATCGAGATCTTAAGAAAGAGATAGACTTATTAAAAGAAGAAAATAAGGTCCTTAAGAACACGCATATCCAGAGAGAACGCGAATGTACTCCAGCACGCTTAGCTAGTCTGGAGTATCACACAGACGAAGAAGAGCTAGCACGCGAAACGTATCGGGTCCCAAAGAAAAGACCTAGTAAGAAACGGAGAGCCGGTTCATCGCCCGAAGTCGAGCCTGTGAAAGAAGAAAATCACAACGAAACGCAAGTAAAGCAACTTCGAGCGCAATTTCGTCCACCCCCACCAATAAACATCGTCGGGATAACGGAATACAATAAGTTGCAAAGCCTCCTTAAAGGAATGATAACATCCAAGTATAAGGTTCCATCGTTGAGGGATAATGCGTGGAAAATCAACGTCGACGACTACAATGACTACCGAGCTGTGTCCCAAAAGCTAAATACCGAAAAGATTCAGTGGCATACTTTCGAAATCAAGTCAGAAAGGGCACATCGTGTCGTGTCATTCAAGCCAAAGGCTTTAAAATTCTTGATGCCGTTAATATCATCAAAAAGTAGAAGCTACAAACGGAAATAGATAAAGACGTCTTGGTAAGGCGTGGACTTCCGCTTTATATGCTTACCTTCGATGAGTCGGATAATATCGACGATATCTACCGAATTAGAGCTATACTAAATATCGTGGTCAAAATCGAGCCCATGCGTAGAAATTTAAGGATGATTCCGCGGTGCAAACGTTGCCAAGGATTTAACCATACCAAATGTACTGCAAAAAAGAACCGCGATGTGTGAAATGCGCCGGAAATCACCTCTCCCAAGTTTGTGGAGTAAATAAACAAACTTCTGCAACATGTGCTAATTGTAAGAGAAAGCACTCGGCAAATTATAGAGGCTGTGAAGTAGCTAAGGAGTTGCAAAAAAGGAAAGATGTGCTCATTAAGCCCCTAAATGCAAAATCTAAGCTGCAAACTAAGCCAAAGTATAAAGGAAAAACGAATTACATCGAAGTTTTTCCAACCACTGCACCAAAGAAAGGTTCCTGCCTGGTAGTACAATGGACCGGAGAGTCTGAGTGCTCTGGGATTTGGGTTTCCTTTAAAAAAAAAAAAAAAAAAAAAAAAAAAAGCCAAAGCGTTAGAATGCACGGGAGAAAGTAGGCAAACTAAACCTACCGGGTTCAGAGCGCAAAAAGGTGAGGGAAAGAGTGACAACAGAAAAGTCCTCGACCTCTAATCTTAAAAGAAACGGTACTGAAAAGCTTACATCGAAAAAGCCGCCAGGTAATGCCCCTCGGACAGCAGGAGTGCAGACTTACCCTCGGGCCGCGGCATCCGAAAAACCAAAAAACCTTGAAATTTCGACGGGCCCTGTCTCTCATGTTTTGTCGGTTATTCTCGAGAAATTTGAAGAACAAAGCAAAATAAATAAAATTATTCTCGTTAGGCTGGTTAAGCTTGAAAATAATTCACAGAAAACGCGTACTTCAACTAGAATACGAATGACAAACGAATGTTAAAAATATGTACTTGGAATGCAAACGGACTTTTGCAAAAACTGGACGAATTAGAAATATTCATGTGTGGAAAAGATATTGATATTTGCTTGATTTTTGAAGCCCACGTAAAAAAGGAATCGCATTTAAAAATAAAAGGCTATAATAATTACCACGCTTGTCACCGTTCGGGAAAAGCGAGAGGCGAATCATCCTTGTTTATTAAAGACTGCATCGAACAATCCGAAGACATAAAGATAGAGCTTGAAACTTTGCAACTGTGCACGATTCGAGTTAAAAATAGTCAGCGTACTCTTAAAATCTCATCTATCTACTGTCCACCGCGTTCCGCGCTTGAAAAATCTGATTTTACTAACTTGTTTAAATCGCTGAAACTTAATTTTATCATCGGCGGCGACTTTAATGCGAAACATACGTTCTGGGGCTCAAGATACAGCTCGAAAAAAGGTAGAATGCTTTATGGGGCAGGTATGGAGTACAGTTGTGATTTTCATTCGACGAGTAAACCGACTTATTGGCCAACTGTTACTTCGAAAATACTTGACCTGATAGATTTTATCGTTGTGAAAGGAATATCTACCAACCACATAAAAGTCAAAGAGAGCTTTGATCTGTCATCTGATCATTCCCCGGTTATTTTAACAATCAGCGAAAAACTAGTCTACAACCTAGAGCCAGCGAGATTATCTGGTCGAACAACTAACTGGGAAGGCTTTAGGAACGAAATTGAAGATAATGTTGAACTGCATTCTACTTACGACACCCCATGAACTTGAGGTTGAAGTTGATCGCTTCGTTGAGATCGTACAGCTCGCCTCTTGGAATAATACGCCCAATCCAATGCAAACACCGGACAGATACGGTTTGCGATATCCTCCAGAAATAAAAGAATTGGTCAGGGAAAAAAGAAAAGCGCGTAAAAAATGGCAAAAGAGTCGTGATCCGCAACATAAAGCACACTTGAATCGTCTGTGCAATTTGTAGAAGAAGACTATTAAGGATTTTAAGAATCGTGCAACAGGCTCTTACCTTGAAAGTTTAACAGCGGAAAAAGATTCCAATTATTCACTTTGGAAAGCTGTAAAAGGCACCAAAAAGCCCAAAGTCCCCGCGGCGCCAATCAAATTAAATCTAAATGAATGGGCGAGGGAAGATAAAGAAAAAGCGGACGTCTTTGCGGCCCACCTGGAAGAAACCTTTAAACCGTACGATGGTCAAGTAGTTTACGACAGCCGCAAAAGGCTGGATTTACCATCTGATGATTTAGCACTCACAAGTGCAACGCTAAGTGAACTCAAACATGAGATCGGATGCGATCACCGGAAAAATTCTCAAAGTTTTACCTAGAAAAGCACTGATTAAAACATGACAATGACTTGCCAATTTTCCTAAGCTCGGCCCGAATACCTTTTGCAAACGAGGCCAAATACCTGGGAATGACACTCGACGCATGGCTGAAATGGAATACGCACGTGAAAATGAAACGTAAAGAACTCGAAATCAGTTATAGAGAAATGTACTGGTTACTCGGAAAACATTCCCAGCTCAGTACTGAGAACAAACCGCTTTTATACAAGCAAGTGCTAAAGCCGGTGTGGACCTACGGTATACACCGTTGGGGTTGTACCAAGAAAACAATTGCCAATATTTTACAAGCTTTTCAAAATAAAGTGCTAAGAGAAATTGTCCAAGCACCGTGGTATAGTAGAGACGACGATATCCACAGGGATCTCGGAATTTCGACGAAGCTAGAAGCTAGAAGCTTCGCGAGAAAGCATAACAACCGACTAATCGGACATGTCAACAATACAGTCCTACAAATTTTGGATGAGAGCAATTTATTGTGCCGACTACAAAGGACGAAACCTTTCGACTTGGCGAGATAATGATTGAGCGCGTCTAGATTGCGGAATATGCAAGATCCTTCAGTGGAAAGTAACCTGCCAAACGTTTTTATTTCGTGATAGAAAAATTGCTTGATAAGTTCATACTTAGTTGCGATATCTAACAAATTTATATAGAAAGGGTGGTGTGTTTTAGACAGTAAGAATCTGACACTACTATGAGCACGCGCTTGCTATTCTCATAGTGTCTATGGAAGATGTTGCACCTACCCTCGAAAAACAAAAAAAAAAAAAAAAACCATCATTTTGAGGATGAAGATTGCAGAGCACAAAATATGTGGGATTCCCTACAGCGAACTTGCTTAAAGAAGGCCAAATCACTGCTAGGAACTTCAAAAGGCCACCATCAACACGCCAAAGTGACATGGTGGTGGAGTGATGAAGCTAAGAAGGTGATAAATGGGAAGAAAGCGGCTTTCAAAGCTTGGTCAAAGTGCCCCTCTAATAATAGTGACGAAAAAGCTCGCCTCGAAATGGAATAGAGATGCTGCAAGAAAAAAGCGAAGAAGAAGTGCGCCCAGCTTCAAGCAGAGATTACGGAGGGCCTTCATCGGAAGCTGAAGAAAATATCTTCCCCGGTTGCTGATGCAAACCAGGCTATCCAGGAGCTGCAAAGACACATCAGATGTTGCGAGAATAAGAGAGAAAACATGAGAGACCGGGTCCACCGAAATTTCAACGTTTTTTTTTGTCTTTCGGATGCCGCGGCGAGAGCGTAAGTCTGCACTCCTGCTGTCCGAGGGTCATTGCCCGGTGGCTTTTCCAGTGGTGACTTTTCAGTAGCGTTTCTTTTAAGGACAGAGGTCGAGGACTTTCTGTTATCACTCTTTCCCTCACTAATTTGCCTACTTTCTCCTCTCTCGTTCCGCCCCAACGTTGAATACAAATACAAATATTTGGCGCAACAGCTCTTTAAAGTGCCAGGGCCTAGCTTCTCGCAACCACTCATGTTGTGTGCGTTATATTTTTCACACGAATGGAAGGGACCTACAGTTTAATGCCGAATCCGAACGGCGATTTGAGAAGCTTTTTCGAGACAACAATACTCTCGGATGTTTGTCAGACGCTCGCGAGAGGTGGGACCGTGAAAAAACTTTTTGGTATTTTCTGGGATTCGAACGCATGAGGTTCCAATGCGTAGTGATCCGACACACTAACCACTTACGCCACGGCGCCCACGTTGAATCCGGGGTGTTATATGGTTGCAGCACGTGAAGAGTGACCACTAGGTTAGGTTAGGTTAGGTTAGATTGGCTGTCTGCACCACGATGCAGACACACTTAGACCAGTAAAGGTCCATTGTGATGCCAAGGATCTACCATTATACCACTCAGGGACTAATAAAACCAAGCTTTTGATGAAGCGATGGATGTTCATGACGTCTATGACCTATCATGACCACTACTATCACAACAAAGCTGCAAACCTTCGCTTATAGGTGCCTGCGCAATATCTTAAGGATTTTCTGGCACAATCGTATCTCCAACGAACACCTTTACGAGAGAACGGGTCACGAACCAATAGGCACAACCATCCAACACGTTCCGTAAGGGTGACAGTTCCATAGTGAACCATGATATGCAATGGAGCATATGGTGCAGAACAGTCGAGATGGAGGCACGGCAGTTAGGGAAAAGTTGGGGAGAACTCAGACACATTGCCAGAAACCGTAAACGATGGTGCGAATGCGTAGTAGAGGCCCTAGGACCCACAAGGGGATACAGAGCATAAGTAAGTAAAGTACTTTCTCATGCGCGATCTTACACTTGGCTTGGTAGGTAGGTAGGTAGAAGTGGCGGTTCTGTAAAAACAGAGACCCGACTCGCACAATTGTGCCGTTTTGATACCACGACTCATGCGACCTTGGATGTTGAAGTGTGTTGGTGAGGACAATCTAGAGCCAGCCTGTGGAGTTTAAGAAGAGGCTCAGGTCAGCTCATTTATGTTCGTACCCGAGATCTCCTCAAGTGAATTGTAGAAGGGTTTGCCTAATGCTTAATGTCTAGCCCTAGCTAGTGGTGGACAATTGCAAATGTAGTGGATAATTGTTTCTTTTTCGGTGGCTATGTTGCAACTACGGCAGTGTGTATTATATGGGATACCTAGTTTGGCTGCATGCTCTCCTACCGGCCAGTGTCCCGTGATTATCGCGATTGTACGGGCAATGTCTTTGCGCGTTCTGTTCAATAGGCCGGTTGTTTTGGTCTTGTTGTAGTTAGGCCACATCTTTCTGGATATGACGCAGTTCGTTAACCTGGACCGTTTAAGGTTAGCTTTTCTAAGAAAGATTGAGGAGATATTTGTCTTAATTGCTCCGAGCGGGGTGTGAACAAGTTCAGCAAGTGAGCATTGAAGGGCTGAGCCTCGCCTGGCCAGTTCGTCAGCATGTTCGTTGCCATCAACGTTGCTGTGGCCTGGAACCCAGACTAGGGTCACCATGCATTGGCCATCTAGCGAGGCCAGCTCCTGTCGGCATTCTACTACTAGTTTTGAGGAAATAGTTTCCGAGGCAATGGCTTTGATAGCAGCTTGGCTATCGATTAAAATAGCGATTCTTTGCCTTGGTAGTGTATTTGTGTGTGACTTGATTTGGCGACAGGCTTCGCGAATGGCGAGTATTTCCGCTTGAAAGACGCTGGCAGCGTCCGGGAGTCGGTACGATCTTGCGATGTTCAGGGACTCCGAGAAAACACCCGCACCAACCCCACAGTCCATTTTTGACCCGTCGGTGTAGACTGTTAGATCGAAACCACTGGTCGCCTGTCCATCTTGCCAATCTTTTCTTGTAGGGAATTGTACATCGAAACGCTTTGTGAAGTTCAATGTGGGGATGATGTAGTCTGTTGGAGTCGATATGAGTTCTCCTGGTAGAGAATCTAGGATATTGCTGTGTCCATAGGGTTTCGCAGTCCAACACTTGGACTCTCTGAGTCTGATTGCGCTGTGCGCTGCGATGTTTGTGATATGTAGATCTTGGGGTAAAAGGTGTAGCAGGACTGTTAGAGCGTATGACGGAGTTGACCGTAGGGCGCCTGTGGTGCCTATGCATGCAGCTCTTGCACCTTATTTAGTTTGGTTATGTTATAGGCTTTTTTAAGGGCCGGCCACCATACTATCGACCCGTAGGTAAGGATTGGGCGTACTACGGCTGTGTACATCCACAGGGTCAATTTTGATTGCAGGCCCCATCTTTTGCCGAAGGTTCTGTTGCAGGCATAGAAGGCTATACGTGCTTTCTTTACTCGTTCGTCTATGTTTGGTTTCCAGTTAAGTTTAGGATCTAGAATAACTCCTAGGTACTTAGCACTGGAAGATAAGGAGAGTATCTGACCGTTTAATCGAGGAAGATTGAATTCGGGTATTTTGGTTTTTGTGGTGAAAAGCATCAGTTCAGTTTTATTTGGGTTGACTCCAAGTCCACACTTTCTGGCCCATGCGGTGACTTTACTTAGAGCACTCTCCATGATCTCACTTATCACGGGAGGAAAAAGTCCCGACACTATAATCACCATGTCTTTCGCATACCCAACTACTTTAATTCTTTCTCTGTCTAAGCATAAAAGGATTTTATTCATGACTATTAGCCATAGTAGAGGTGAGATGACTCCACCTTGGGGCGTTCCTCTACTGGCAAATTTGGTTATGGTGCTGTTTCCTAGAGATGCCTGAATAGTTCTAGTGCTGAGCATTGAGACTATCCATTGACTTAGGTAGGTTTCTATGCCCAGCTCCGTGAGGGACTCTAGAATTACTTCAGAGTGTACATTGTTAAAAGCTCCTTCTATGTCTAGAAAGGTAGCTAAAGTGTATTCCTTATATTGTATGGATTTTTCTATTGTTCGCACTACTTCATGAAGAGCTGTTTCTGTAGATCTTCCTTTGAGGTATGCGTGTTGGGATTTGGGAAGAGATGCCTCGATGGTATCTCGCAGATGGTTGTCTAGAAGGCGCTCGAGGGTCTTCAAAACGAAGGAGGTCAGACTGATTGGTCTGAAATCTTTCGCGTTCTCATGTCCGCGCCTCCCCACCTTCGGAATGAAAACCACTCTCACCCGTCTCCATGAGTGGGGTACATGGTTATTTAGGATGCAGCTCCTGAAAATCGGCACGAGCCATAGGATTGCTACCGCTTGCATTTTTTGTAGCATAATGGGCAGAATGCCATTTGGGCCTGTCGATTTATAATGGTTATTATGTGTTCCCAGGATTGCAGGCATTGCGAACTGTTAGGCTCAGTGTAGCTGTTTTTACATCCGGGAAAGTGGGTGTGTATCAAGATCTTTAAGGATTCTGCAGTTGACTCCGTCCTCTTACCATCCGACCTTTTCAGGAGGGATGGATTGGAATGATCCTTCGATAGAATCTTGCTGAGTCTAGCGGAGTCTTTGAGGGTATCAATTGATTGGCAATACTCTATTCAGGACCGTTTCTTGGCCATTCTGATAGCTTTTTTGTATATTTTAAGGCTGTCCGTGTAAGGCTGCCAGTATTTGCACTTGTAGCAGATATTGAAGGTCTCTCTAGTCAGTTTCCTGAGGTTAGAGAGTTCTTCGTTCCACCATGGAGGGAAGGTTTTTTTGCTGTATTTGACCAGACACGCAACTTTAAAAGCATTATTGAAGGCTTTTTCGAAAGCCTTTACTTTTGTGTCTAGTTCTGCAGTGGAGGTTATTAAAGCGTTTGGAGTTCTACGTAGCTTGGATCTAACGACTTGACTAAACTTTGTCCAGTCGGTTCCTTTGGGGTTTCTGTAGGGTTTGGGATCTGCATTGAAGAGGATCCAATTATGGTCTGAAAAAGACTTCAGATTGGATACTCTCCAGTTGTCGACTTTCATACTACTACTGTTATTAGAGAGTGTAACGCCTATGACATCTTCCCAGCCGTTGAAATTTTCCGTACTCGGAAAAATAAAGGTTGGAGTGTCGCCTTTGTTACATACTGAGAGGTTATTTGCAAGGATATATTCGAACGTTGCTTTCGGAACTGCCCCATAGCACGTGCCTGGCATTTGCGTCGCAGCCCACAAGCAGGTTGGTCTTTGCTGTGGAGATAGCCGTCACCATGTCTTGAAATTCTTCTGGCGGTGATTGGCGGTCGTGTGCCATGTAGGCAGAGGAGATGTATAGGTCTGCACTACCTGCGTTCTCTATTTTGACCATTGTTAAATCGGGCGAGCTAAAATTTGGACATATAAAGGCTTTAATATGCTTTTTAGCAAAATGCAGGTTCTTGGCTTACCATGATTGATGTTATTCCGGTTGTAAAAAGGGTTGTATTGGTTGTCATTGAGGCCCTTAATGTCAGGGCCGTTTACCCAGGGTTCTTGGACAATGCTGATGTCAATGTTTTCCTCCTTGAGAAAAACCACCAGATTATCTGTAGCACTAATCGAGTGGTGCAGATTAATCTGAATGACTTTCAGCATTGGTATTATCGGTGTTATTTGTGATTTGGGATGTATTGTAGTTTCAATCCTCATGTCCTCCAACAACTTGTTGACATCGTCGACTTCGTCTAAGTCGTCAGTGAGACCAGAGGATCGGAAAATTTTTACTTTCGCATGCCTGATGCCAAAGCGGAGTTTGCATCCGTTCTTCTCAATTGAGACGGTACTGGTTTCATTAATAAGAAGAAGGAAGGAGAGGGTATTGTTGTGGGGTTCCTCAACCTTGATAACTTTCCAGTCATCCATGGTAATCGTAGGGTTATGCAGCTTCAGGCAATTTAGCAGTAGGTTGTCGGGGAGCCATGTTAGGGAGCCAAATGCGGATTCTCGGTCTCCTCGGAATCTCTCTGGCCAGGATCAGCTTGAGCCTCAAGCCGTCCCATGCGTCACGGATCTTGTGAACGCAGCCGCTTAGGAATTCCTTAGAGAAGGCGTCCACGCATTTGATGACCCTGTACCCTCGTATGATCTCAGCTGAGTCGAAGCAGGGCAGCGGTCCTCCTTGGTTGTTAATAAGATGGTCCATGACCATCTGGGATAGTATGACCTCAATGGCTCCCCAGACTTCAGTCACTGCCTTGCCGTCGGTAGAGAGCTCATCTACCAGGGCGACCTGGAGGTCGTCTCTGACAACCTCGCTGACAGTTCGTGTCGCTTGGAAAGCCGAGGAGGTAGAAGGTTCATTGGGGTTGGGTGTTGATAGCTTACGGACTTTGATCCTTTGGGAATCGGACTTGATTTCCTCTTGGGATCGGTTGCGCTTTGCTGCATCGCTTTTGGAAAGTTGTGGGGTATTGCGGTAGTTGATGAACTCATCAATAACCTTCTGGAATTGGACTTTATCGGCCAGGTCCCGTTCGGAAGCCGTGCCGTCCACCCCCTTCTTAGTAATCTTACCCAGAATGAAGATGGCACGCTGGTACGCGCTTTACCTACGGTTGCTGGCCGACTTGTGAGAGTTGGGTGCTTCGTGCTTATTGGCACTAAGTCGAGTGTCCGACGCTATGGTTGTAGTGGTTGTTAAAGGTTTGAGGAGCGTCTCGCTCTCCGCCGTCTTTTCCTGGCTGGAAGCGAGCAGTTCGTCTTCCGATGAAGTGCCAGGAAATTCATTTTTTTTTTTTGTTTTTTTGTTGTATTTTTGTTTTCATTTTCTTTTGTTTTGTTTTTGTTCATTTTTAAATTTTCGGATTTTGGACCCACGAGTAATACGGAATTACGGTCAGTCCAGACAGCGCCGTAGTATCGGGATAAGGCAAAATACGACGGACCCCGCCTGTGCGTCCGAAGGAGCTCGTTAGAGACTGGTTTAACCCCCAGCCTTGCATTCTTGGGCACGGTTTCGTGCATTAAGCACCCACTCCACCACTGAAATCAGGTACCTCGATCCGATGACCAAAAAGCATAAATAGAAAATTAAGCTATTGAGGAGCTAAGAATTCTCTTTAATGCCTCCTGGTCTTGGCTAACCCCATCTTGACATCGCACAAGACTGCTGTGGTGGTTATTTCCGGCTGGCGCCCACATGGAGGGATTCAAGATTCAGATTCAAGATTTACTTTATTATAAACAATTTTTGAAATTACAATTCTTGATAAAGATACAAAAAAAAATTATTATTATAAGAAAATAAATAGTAAGGCTGTGGCGTTGCCGTCTGCCTGATTGAAGCCATTGAACAATGTTATCAATTTAACGTTTCTGCAAATCTATCATAAGAGAAGCATGACTATCGTAATTTTATTAATACCATATATGGAATTTTATTTGTATTCAGATATGATACAGTGCCGATACGCGGAAGCCGCTTCCAAATAATTACAAAGAGCTGACCAGTTTTCACCATTAAGGACTATTTTTGTTTCTTCCATTGTTAAGGAAAGTTTGCCGAAGTGGGCAAATCGAAGCTCTTTATAAATCGGGCAAATAGCTAAAAAATGAAAGCTGTTTTCTTTCGCTTGCAAATTGCATAAAGTGCATTGAGTAGTGGTAGATTTTTTGTATGGAGAGCCTTCTAAATTTAACATATCACACCTTGCTCTACAAATCAGGGATATCGCTCGCGTGTTGTAATTATCATTAAAATAGTTATTTGCCATGTCGTAGGATAATTCAGGATAAATTACCCTGTTAATAGAAGAAATCGCTTGCTGAATATTTCCATTGCGTTGATGAATATCTATTGCTTCTAATAATTTATAGAGCTGTTGTTTTAACAGAAAGTGATCCCTGTATTGGATGTTCAGTTCGACACCGCACCGATGCGCCCAAGATCTCCAGTCGCTTATCCATTCCACCTTATTATCAAAAATGTATTTTGTGAAAATCAAGGGTAATCTATTTGGCGTGAAACTAAGAACTTTCAACACATAGTCGATTTGTAGTTTGAAGGTGTAGATGAAGAGAGTGGGTAAACCTGTTTCGAGCAGCAGAACGTAATTAGGAGTTGTTGCAGGTAGATGAAATAGTTTTTTAAGGAAGAAGCGTTGGAGCTTCTCTACTTCTTCGTATGACCTATATCCCCATGTTTGACAACTATAACACATTACGGAACGCATCACGGCTTAAAATACTTTGAATTTTGCAGAATTTGGTATCTCCTTTTTTTGAATAATACTTTGCCATGAGGCATTAATCAAACATTTTGCCGCATCTAATTTATTCTCGAGGTGATGGGTCCAATTCATGCTGGGTTTCATTAGTATTCCAAGATATTTGTATTCCGTAACTACTTCAACTTTTACACCATCAAAGAACCATTTTTCATTTGTACTTAACTTCGATTGTCTTTTGCATATAATCATGATTTTTGATTTTTCTAGATTTACTGTCAAGTTCCATGTCTTGCAGTAGTTATTTAGTGCATTTATCATTAATTGCAAACTATGGGGAGATTCTGCTAGCAGAACAATATCATCTGCATAGAGTAGAGTTTTTATATTTAAACCGGCGAAGCGTGTTCCAGCGGGGAGATACGTTGCTATATCGTCTATGAATAGAGCAAAAAGAGTGGCACTCAAAAGACAACCTTGTTTTACCCCGGACTTTGTCTCAAACCATTCTGACATATTCCTACCCTCCCATACTGCTTGACGTGTGTTTCTATACATGTTTTTGAGAATTTGTAGCATTTTTGTTGACATGCCATGTTTCGATAGCTTGAAGAATAATGTGTTACGATCTATTGAATCGAATGCAGCTTTAAAATCGACAAAAAATATATAAAGTTTTCTATTTTGCCTCAGAAAGTATTGTGCAATTGATGTTAATATGAATATATTGTCTATTGTCGAATACCCTTTACGAAAACCCGATTGATATTCGCTGAGGATGTTGTTTCTGTTGATCCAGCAATTTATACGGCGTAGGAGAATGGAGGAAAAAATTTTTGCAGTTGAGTTCATAAATGAAATCCCCCTATAGTTACTGGGTAAGTTGATATCCCCTTTTTTAAATATTGGATACACAATAGCGTCCTTAAATGACTGCGGGGCATCTCCATTATCAAATATATAGTTAAAAGCTTTAAGCATTTGGTTTAAGAAACTTAAAGGAGCGTTCTTGTAAAATTCATTTGAAATGCGGTCTGGACCTGGGGCTTTTTTGTTTGAGGTGTTACGAAGAGCCAGTTGGAATTCATTCATTGAAATTTCACGATCGAGCATATCATTAACTATTAAAGGTTCTGCGAAATGAATATTGTACGAAGAAGGGTTAGGGTTTAGAAGCTCTTTGAAATACTCGGCTAACTTTGAAGCATTTAAATGAATTCCGCAGATGAAATCTGATCCTTTAAGCTGCTTTATTTTTTCCCAAAAACATTTACTATTTCTTGATCTCGATAAGTCCTTTGCAACAGCTTTCAAATATTCTTCTCGTTTACTGCTGCATAGTTTTTTGTACGCTTTATTTGCAGCAAAGTAGTTTTTTGTAAGAGATTCATTGAGATCATTGGAAACTCTGATTTGTCGTAAGAGGTTAAAAGAACGTTCTCTTGCTTTAAAGCACTCCTGGTCAAACCACTTCTGCCGGTAGTTGTGTGATTTTGAGAGCGATTTATTAGACACTGCTCTATTGATACAATTATTTAAAAAACTTATCTTTTCTTCGGCGGTAGTTTGAATAATGGTGGTTGCACAGGCATTCTGCATCTCGTTATGTAGTTTTATTTTGAACATATCTTTATAATTTTCTTTCCATGCGAGTTTGGGAGGTAGCTTAAGTAAACAGTGTTCAGCAGTGTCGTTGAGGTGAAATTCCAAAACCAAAGGCATATGGTCTGAGAAAGTCTGAGTATCCACATGAAAAGATGAAATTTTGTTTCTCCATTCAGACGAAATAGCGCAGATATCAATAACAGATTTTCCTGAGCTTCCTACGAAAGTGAACTCACCACTTCTATCATGATTACTGCATCCATTTAACACGAAAAGATCATATGCTTGACACACTTCCAAAACCAAGCGACCGTTTTTATTTGTTAGTTTGTCTTTTGAATTTCTCTCTCTTAGGATTTCCATACTCAACGGTTCTGTAATATCTGAACATATTTGACAATCACCTATTCGAGCATTGACATCCCCGATTAGCATAACGTTTTCAAGGTTATTTGTATTCAAAAAGTCATTGAGATCTACAAAGTTGTTATCCCATGCGTTGCAATTAAGATATTGTAGCATTGACTACAGGATGGTTTGTGTACCAAAAACTAAAACACTGTATCTCAAACTGTCCAACGACATCTATTGCCTACTAGTAGTAAATATTCCAACCTGATGTGCTTACGTTCCAACCTGGTGTGCTTACGTTCCACAATTGTTCCACACAATATCCCAATATTCCATGATCCTCAATTCACTCGGAGAACATCTAGCATGTTCTAGAACCCCTTGCAATTTCCTATAAATACCCGTACCACAACCAACGTCGACACAGTTGTAATAAGGTGAATACAGCGATTACAAGAGATATTCGACTAGTGGTGGAAACAAGCGACATTGTGAAAGTAAATCTGTAGCGACAATTTAATTTGAAATAAATAAGAATAAAGTGATTGAATGTTGTGTTAAAATAAAGTTGGTGTTTAATAAATAAATAAACGATTAAAATACACAAAAGACGGTTTTATTTACCCGGACCCTAGCAAGAATATTACATTGGTGTCAGAAAAGTGGAATAAAACAAATTTTGTGTATTGTTTTTTTGTGTAAGTGAAAAATAAAAATGGTTCGGAAATTGCTAGAAGATTTGTCATTAGTACAACTAAAGGAAGTACTGAGCCAGCGGGAGCAACCTACGACTGGTACGAAAAGAGAATTGATTATTAAGTTGCGGAAAATAATGACGGACGAGGGTACAGATCCTAAAACAGCTTTGTTTGACGTCGAAGAAGAACAAGTAAGTACGACGAATGATATGTCGGCCTTAATGAAACTGCTTTCCGAAAAGTTCGAGAAGATGGAAAATGACCAAAATGAAAAATTCGAGAAGCTGGATAATTCTTTGGTTAAACAATTTGAGAATTCTCTAGATGCCAAGCTCGATAAACAAAAGAATTCTCTAGAGCAACAGCTACTCGATCAAAGGAGTGTTCTCGAAAGCAAATTTGATGAACAAAATAGAAGTTTAGAAACAAGATTCGGGACAATCGACGAGAAAATTGGAAATGTAGAGACCAAAATTGAAACATTTGAAACAAAATTCGAGAATGTTCAAACAAAAATCGAGACTGTTGAAGGAAGATTCGAGAATTTGGCAAAGGAACTCGAATACGTGAAGAAACAGAAAGTTCAGGAGTATTCAACTGACTGCCCGAGAAGGAAAGAGATGCAGCCTCCCGTCTTCGACGGACAGACATCATCGGCGATATATAAGAGACAGTTCGAAGCTGCGGCGATGACGAACAACTGGGACGACGAAGAGAAGTCCATTGCCCTCACGCTTGCGCTTAGAGGATCAGCTGCAGAGCTACTACAAACTATTCCCGAGGACAAACAACGCAACTACGACAGTCTGCTGAAAGCCATTGAGATGCGATTTGGGGACGACCACATGCAGCAAGTATATAGGGTCCAGTTGCGCAGAAGGTCCCAGATGAAGGGTGAGACGCTCCAGCAGTTACAAGCAGACATCGAGCGGCTGGCACATTTGTCCTATCCAAACGCCGGTGAGGAGATCATTAACGAGATGGCAACCGAAGCGTTCACCCATGCCATAGCTGATGCGAAACTACAAATGGCGGTAAGAATGGCTGGAAAGAAAACGCTCGCCGAAGCTTTGGCGTTTGCTCTGACAATGGAGGCCGCAGACCAGGCCTGTCAGGGAATCCACCGTGTGAGGGAAGTAGCCGCCATCGAATGCTCTTGCGAGAGGATGGACGTCGAAGTCCTAAACAGCGCTCGCCGAGGACAAATTCGTTGCTGGAACTGCAACAAAAGAGGGCACCTACAACGGCAATGTAGAATTCTACCCAGCCACGGAAACTATCCACACAATGGTAATTGGCGACGTAATGAAATACCATCCAACAGGTATAACATCCATCCTGTTGGTCAGGCTTCCCGAAACCAGGAGTGGGGAGACCGCTCAAGAACCAGTTTCGCGGGGCGGAAGTCGGATGTCGGAGTCGACGCCCCCAATACCACCATCCAGGTTCCCCAAACCAAAAATGCAGATGCCTTATCCCGGCAACCATGCGAGATCGACTGCAAGCATTGTGTGCGACAGAAAGAGAAGAACCCTCTTTCCATCCAAAGGGTAAGAGCTGAGCCTATCGCTGGTTGGAGTACAGAAGAAATCCGCAACGCTCAGAAAGAAGACCCAGACATCGAGCCGATTATAGCATGGAAGGAGTTTATGGAAAAGCCAAATGGACAAGATATCTCGGACAGGAGCCCCACTCTCAAGGCATACTGGGCTCAGTGGGACTCCCTTCATGTGCAAGATGGTGTACTGAAAAGGAAATGGGAAAGGCCGGACGGGAAAGATTTCGTAATGCAGCTTGTCTTGCCGCGATCAAAAGTACACGAGGTTCTACGGGAGATGCATGATGGAGCATCCGGAGGTCATTTGGGTGCAAACAAGACGCTGGAGAAGGTGCGAGAACGTTTCTATTGGCTCAGCGCAAGGGTAGACGTAGAGAGTTGGTGCCGAAAATGCGTCGTGTGTGCCGCCAGCAAGGGACCCAGATCGAAAACGCGAGGCAAGATGCACCAGTACAACGTGGGCGCACCCTTTGAACGGATTGCCGCTGACATCGCTGGTCCATTTCCAGAAACCGACAATGGTAACCGTTACATCCTAGTCGTCATGGACTACTTCAGCAAATGGCCGGAAGCGTTCGCCATCCCTAACCAGGAAGCGAAGACCATCGTGGAACAGATCGTCAACAACTGGGTGAGCAGGTTTGGCGTGCCCATGGAACTGCATTCTGACCAGGGACGAAACTTTGAATCGAAGATATTCCAAGAGGTATGTCAACAACTAGGAATCAAAAAGACGAGAACTACCCCGCTTCATCCACAATCCGACGGGATGGTAGAGCGCTTCAACAGAACCTTAAACGAACATCTCTCCAAGGTCGTAGAAGACCACCAGCGCGATTGGGATCGACAAATTCCTCTTTTCTTGATGGCCTACCGAAATGCAGTGCACAGCACTACTGGACATACTCCATCCGAAGTCTTGTTTGGTCGAGCAGTTCGGCTGCCTAGTGAGGTGAAGTTTGGATCCCCTAACGACGAGCCCAAATGTGAAGAGGACTATGTGGCAGACCTCAGGGAAAGGATCCGAGACATACATCAGAGGGCCAGGACGAGGATAAGGATAGCGAGTGACCGCATGAAAACCAGGTACGACACAAAGGCAACAACGTCCAGCTTCCACGATGGAGACCTAGTATGGCTGTACAGCCCACACCGGCAAAAGGGGAGGTCACCCAAGCTGCAGCAAGACTGGGAGGGCCCTTATAAAGTGGTCACACGCATCAATGACGTTCTCTTCCGGATCCAGCGTGGAGTAAGAGGCAAGATGAAAATTGTCCACCTGGATCGTCTTTATCGTTACCATGGCAGTAATCCAGATGATCTTGTTCGGGACGAACAAGTTTAAGAGTGGGGCAGTGTAGCATTGACTACAGGATGGTTTGTGTACCAAAAACTAAAACACTATATCTCAAACTGTCCAACGACATCTATTGCCTACTAGTAGTAAATATTCCAACCTGATGTGCTTACGTTCCAACCTGGTGTGCTTACGTTCCACAATTGTTCCACACAATATCCCAATATTCCATGATCCTCAATTCACCCGGAGAAACATCTAGCATGTTCTAGAACCCCTTGCAATTTCCTATAAATACCCGTACCACAACCAACGTCGACACAGTTGTAATAAGGTGAATACAGCGATTACAAGAGATATTCGACTAGTGGTGGAAACAAGCGACATTGTGAAAGTAAATCTGTAGCGACAATTTAATTTGAAATAAATAAGAATAAAGTGATTGAATGTTGTGTTAAATAAACGATTAAAATACACAAAAGACGGTTTTATTTACCCGAACCCTAGCAAGAATATTACAATATGTTGGTAGTATATGAAATTTTTTGTTAGTGTGATATAATTCCAAGCAAACATGCTTATTAATTTCAACAAATTCACCTTTAACAGTTTGATTTCTAAAACCATACAAACAACCTCCACTAGCTCTTCCAAAATTATGCAAACGGATTGCTGCAGTCCAATGTAATTTGTAATCCGCGAAGAATTTGCTATATTTTTCAATATTGTCTTGAGTTAAAAACGTTTCGAATAAAAAGAATATGTCATGCCCCTTTACAAATTTAAAAAAATCTACATATAATAATTTGTTAGCAATTCCTGCAACATTGTACGATAAAAGCTTACATTTTTTAGTTTTGTTAATTGTGTTAGTACTTTTTACAAAATGTTGATTTATAGTACTTACGTTACAGACGGCAACACTGTTTCATTGTTGTTTACGCTGGTGATATATAGTCGTCGTTGATGATGATCCTCTTCTCTCTCGTAGGTTGTGTGATTTGACACCTGATGAAAGTGAGGGAGTAGCTGTCACTTCGATGATATCTATGGTTTGTTTTTGTGAGGATGGCTGGTGGTGATTCAAATGAAGATCGCCGAAGATATTATTTAATACCTGCATCCCATCTTCCTTGTTACAAAGAAGCTTGTCCTCGTTGGATAGGTGAAAGATGTTGTTGCTGACAAACATTTTTAAGCTACGAACGAGAGGAGCGGATGACGGATACTTAGTCTTAATGGCTCGCCGTAGTTGTAACAGTTTTTGACGCTTGTTTAACTCGTTCCGTGTATAGTCGGGGCTTACATGGAGGGTTAGGATGGGGATTTTTGCCAGCCACACACACTTTGGCTTAGTTTGCAGTTTTGATTTTGAAGTTACGGGCTTAAGGAGCGCATCTCTCCGTTTTTGCAACTCTTTAGCTACTTCACAGCCTCTATAATTTGCCGGGTGCTTTCCCTTACATTAGCACAGGTTGCGGAGGTCTGTTTGTTTATTTCACAAACTCGGGAGAGGTGGTTTTCGGCGCATTTCACACATCGCAGTTGTTTTTTGCAGTACATTTGCACATAATTAAATCCTTGGCAACCTTTGCACTGCGGAATCATTCTTAAATTTCTACGCATGGGCTTGATTTTGACTTCTATATTTAATATAGCTCTAATTCAGTAGATATCGTCGATATTGTCACACTTATCGAAGATGCGACGACTCTGTGCAATATTCATCCTCTTCTTAAACAATCATGGGGCTACATGTAGCCCTGAATTTACCTGTAACCTATTTTTGAATTTGTCGTTATTTGGTTTTTAAAGTAGACTTAGCTCACTCACTTTCCACGAATATATGGTATTTCCTTATGTTACAATTTCCTTGCTAAATAAATATCTAACCGCAACTTATGTAAGTTTCAAAAATTCACAACTCCAAACTATACCCTGAAATCCGATATTTATCGATGTATCGATAACGAAAACTTTTCTCCATCCCTACTCCTGATTCACTCATCATCTTACATGCGCTTCCGCTACATACGAGTATATATGTACGTAGTTTGCCTAAAGACAGACAATGAAGGTGCAAACGTGTTGCAGAGCAAACAAAAAAAAAACCAACCCGAAAACCAGGATCAAAAAGGACGAAGGTAAAAGTGTTTCCAGAGGCTATCCTCATGGTAAGCATACAGACGTAAGTACATGCATACATGAAGTGCATATTTGCATGGGTAAATTGGTTATAACGGTAACACGTTTATGTAATCGCACACAAATTGCTCGTAAATTTAATGATTTTGCCCAGCAAAATGACTTTATCACTAATGCGGATGCTGAGGATACCCTTCCGTCTTCGTCGTCCTCGATACATTTTTGTTTTGTTTCGACCAGATACACCCTTCTCAGATGTTTGAATTTAAACTCAAGAACGTAATTTTAAGAAAGTACTTCCCCTACTTCAAGCTCTTTCGTGGAAACTTAATGAAAAAACTTTTCCAAACGACTTACACCAACACAGTGAGAGAAAGAGAACTTTCCTTCGAAAGGATGCCACGGATTTTTAAATTCTGGCAGCCATATTATGCTCGGGTAAGACATTTTATAGATATCGCATTCCTTAGAGAGCAATACGAGTCACACGGAGAAATGAGATAGACCAGTACTACAGTGGCCACTTCCATATGTTGGGCAATGTAGTGGTCTACGGGCTGTAGGCTGCCGCATTGATACGGTCTATCACGATTGTTAATCAATTTATAATGGCTTCATTGCAGGAGAGGCTAACTTTGTGATTTTCGAGTTGCCAGCGAAATAAGAGGCCTCACAGTTTGCTGGTGGGAACTGCAGCCTTATCTAAAATGTTATGCCTTATGGAACGGAATTTACTACAATGACCGATTAAATCGCAGACTGTAAGAGATAAAATCATATCTGAGGGTATAAGTGTCTGCTACATTGCGATGTAATTTAACACAGCTATTTCCCATTGATAATTTGCACATTTATTTGCACCACTATTTCGAACTACTATTTTGTATTTTGCCTTAGGAAACACGCCGGTATTTTGGAGTGAAGTTGTGTCTTCGGTAGACATAATCAAATAATGGGTGTTGTTCTTTTATTTTTTGCTAAGACATAACTCACAATATTGATAACTGTCAAACCAAGCTGTCACTATGTCCCGTCTTCTTGATATTTATGTTCAGTATAGTCCAATCAGTCTAACTGATTGGAATATCCATCCCTCTCCAAAGTACAGCACGCATACCTTAAAGGTAAATCGACGGAGACAGCTCTTCACGAGGTAGAGCGAACTATAGACAACTCCATACAATACAAAAATACACTCTAGCTACCTTTCTAGATATAAATTTGTCAGTAGGGGAACACCCCAAGGCGGTGTTATCTCACCTCTACTATGGCTGATAGTCATGAATAAAATCCTCTTAACATCGAACGGAGAAAGAATCAAGGTAGTGGAGTACGCAGACAATATGGTGATACTAGTGTCAAGAAAGTTTCCGTCCATGTTAAGAGAAATCACGGAAAATGCTCTGCGTAAGGTAAGCGCTTGGGCCAAAAAGTGTGGTCCTGGTGTCATCTCGAGCGAAACTGAACTGATGCTCTTCACCACTAAAATCAAAATGCCTGACTTTGCACTTCTTCGGCTAAATGGCCAACCGCTCTTCCTATCGTCCCCTGGTATTAAGGAGCTATCCTAGATCCTAGACTCAACTGAAAACTTAACATAGGACAACAGGTAATGAAGGCATGTATAGCTTTCTATGCTTGTAGCAAAACATTCAGCCAAAAATGGGGACTGCAACCAAAATTGACCTTACTCGTATGGATGCACACAGCCATTGTAAGACCAATATTCTCTATATTCCACCTTTAGATCTACACTTAACAAACATCACAGCGTGGTATTGATAGAAGCACGTTTCAGGAAAAAGTGATAGTTCTGTTCTATTAGGTTCAATGCTTAACCTAAGTATTATAAATTCACTTAAGTGTTATACAATAAAGAGAGCGCGTTCACCAGCCTTGTTTGTACCACATCATTTACTTATACAACGTCTTCCTATACAACCGACTAAAGTTGAGATATATGCAATAGAAATAATTATATCCGAGGTAGGCATGCCTGTCGTAAGAGGCGACTAAAATCCACAAAGCGGAGACGAAAACTTCGCAAAACTTGGAAATAAAGAAACAAATGACCCGGTCCTCCTGGCAGGGGGTTTGTGTGTAGAAATTACTGTACTACCCAATAAAACTAATACGGTTACAACAAATATGGCAATGAACAAAACAAATGATATAAATACCCCAGGTGGCAGACCAGGTAAACTGGAAAATCCACCCTCCTTGGAGGTCGGTCCCATGGATTCTGGGGGGGACCATTTATTGCTACACAAACAAAACTCAAGAAGGAGTTCACTCACGCCGAGAACTCCACCAAAAATTATAGCGCCAAAAAGCCTTAGAGCCGAAGATAGCGCTATAATTGTAAGTATTCCGAAAATACAAAAACAGAAATCTGGAACTGAAACCAATATAATTGAAAGTGAACCTAAAACAGATTCACAAGCAAAAACAAAAACAAACAACTATTACAATGAATGGCAAGCTGAACTTGAAGCCAGGAAAAATCTTGAAATAATAGTTGCAAGTTTGCAAAACCAAATAAGAGAGGACTTGACTGCTCCGCCGCAACCTGCCCAGCAAAATACAGAAAAGGAATACCTCACAGATGAAGAGGAGCTCGCACTGGAAACAGACAGCCATCTAAAGAAAAACAAAAGGCCTACGAAAAAGCGCAAGGCAGAAGACAGTCCTGAACTATCTGCAAGAAGACAGGATGCTAAACAAGCAAATTTACAAGGTAAGACAAGTGATAAAAGGCTTGGAAAGTTAACCACTGGTTTGAAAAAACAGCCATTACCACCACCAATAATGATCTCGGGAGTGGACAGATTTGGTGAGTTAAAAAAGTAATAGAACAAAAAATGAAAAAGGCTTGTAAATTCACATCCTATAATAACAATAAATGGAAAATAAATGTCGATGACAGTGACACATATCATATAGAGAAATCACTGAAGAATTGACAAAAACAAAGTTCCAGTGGCACTTATATGAAAATACCATAAAGCTACTAGACCAGTTAGAGTAGTAGCCAGAGGTTTTCACTTCTCGTGTGATGAACACGATATCGTCGAAGACTTGAGTAATAAAAAATTTAGGATTTTGGAAGCCAAAAACCTAATTAAAAAAGAAACCACACAAGGTAGCGAAGGGCAACCAATGACAAGAAACAGAAAATTATCTCTTTTTATGCTCTCTTTTCATAATCAAGAAGAAGTCGAAAAGATATATAACATAAAATCTATAATGGGTATTGTTGTTAAGATCGAGCCACTTCGAAAGAATTCAAACTCAATACCCCAATGCAAACGATGACAAGCTTTCGGGCATACGCAAAGTTATTGTAAAAGAGATTTTGCTTGCGTTAAATGCGAAGGAAAACATCCCACAAATAATTGTCCTCTTAAGAAGGACGAGAAAGCAAAATGCATCAACTGTCATGGTGATCACCCAGCAAATTATAGGGGTTGTCCGATGGCAAAAGAAAACCAAGAAAGGAAAAGTAAAGCTACTAAAATCAACCAACGAAATGCATCCAATAATAAAAGCAAGCAACAAGTAAACGCTGAAAACAAGAAACTAGACAAAGTGCCAATTGCTGCTAAAAAGAACATACCAACTGTTGGGATGGCAAACGACTAACAAAGGCCTCGTAGGGGCAGCATCTACCGATAGGTGCTGGTCCGCTAAGTAACGAGTAGGAGCCACTGCAGCCGAAAACCTAGCAGCTCTGTTAGTAAGCCCTACTCCCACCTCCTCGTGGTGTCATCTGGGAATTTCTTCGGAAATTGCTAACGGGAGAGGACGAATGGCGAGCTTCCTGCGCCAAAAAAACAGGATAAGTGTCGGTTGGTCTGTGGCCCAGCGAGCCGCAACCGTAAAACAAATCTTGCTCCGAAACGGAAACAATCGCCTCGGATAAGGACGGATAATTTGTTGACGACCTTTGGCTATCGGACACGGACAACGATCGGATTCTGGAACGTTAAGACTCTCCTGGACTCACTCAAGGAAGGGCCTTATAACGCCAGATTCCTCCAATTGGAGCGCGAATTCGTACGGTATAAAATCGACATCTTAGGGCTGAGCGAGATAAGATGGTACGATGCTGGGGAATACATCTCCCCAACAAAAAGCACTGTGATGCTCTACTCTGGTAAACCAGCTGGAAGTGCACGGAGTTCTGGCGTAGTACTCATGCTAACTCCAGCAGCACGTAGTAGCCTCATATCCTGGAAACCCCATAGTGACCGGATATTGACGGCTAGGTTCCAGAGTAGAGTTAGAAAAATCACCATCATACAGTGTTATGCTCCGACTCAAGACGCGACTGAGGATGAAAAGGATAATTTTTATAGCCACTTAGGCGCCGCCTACAACCAAACGCCTAATGGGGACATCGTAATGGTAATGGGAGATCTCAGTGCCAAGGTGGGTAGCGACAACACCATGCTTAAGCACGTGATGGGAGTTCACGGCGTGGGAGACCATAATGACAATGGTGAGCGGTTTGTGGACTTCTGCAATACCAACCGCCTAGTCATCGGAGGTACGCTGTTTAAGCATAACACCTGCCATAAGATCAGTTGGGTCTCTACTGATAGGCAACGAACATCCAACCAGATCGACCACATTGCGATCAGTCGCCGCTTTAGAAATTGTCTCCTGGACGTCCGAAACAGACGTGGAGCTGACGTCGGACAAGAACGAGATCACCATCTTATGGTAGCTCATTTACGCCTTCATACTGCATCCGTCAACAGCAACCGCTCAAACCTGCTTAACATCACCAGGTTTAATATCGACAGGCTCAAGGATCCCCAAGTGCGCCAACAGTTCAGGGACCATCTTGCCTTAGAAGCAGAAGCAATCAGCAGCATAGAGAACATGGATGACCACTGGAGTGCTGTGAAAAATGTTTTTTGCGACTGGGGCACGCACGTATGTCGGTAAAAAGCAGAAACACCACCGCACATGACTTTCTACAGACACCTGGAGACAGATCGATGAGCGTACAGCAATCAAGGCTCGGATTGCAGCGGCCTCAGCAGTAGAGAGAACCGAGCTTGAAGCCCAATACCGTGCGAAGAAGAAAGAAGTGCAGCGTAGTGTGAGACGTGACAAACGTCAACTTGTCAACTCACTGGCCTCAAGGGCTGAAGAAGCCCCGAGTAGATGCGACAGTAGGACTGTTTACAGCATCACTAAGGAGCTCATTGGTGGTCGAAACTCCAAACAACATCCAGTGAAGAGTCTAGACGGTAACCTTCTGATTTCGGATGAGGATCAGCTCACTAGATGGAGAGAACATTTTGCTACAGTGCTAAATCACTTAGATGATGGCGGTATGATCTCGAATTCCAATGAGCAGATCTTGGGATAGTGAACAATTTCCACAGGAGTGGAAAAGGGGGATGATCATTAAACTTCCAAAGAAGGGTAACTTGATGGAGTGCGGTAACTGGAGAGGTATATGTGTTCTTCCAGCTGTAGCCAAAATAATAGCTAGAATAATTCTAGAACGAATTAAAGATCATTTAGATTCAACTCTGCATCCTGCATCGACCACATAAACTTCTTACGGATCATAATCGAACAATGCGTTGAGTATAGGTCTCCGCTACATTTACTGTTTATCGACTTCGAGAAGGCTTTCGACAGCTTGAATCGAGATGCTATCTGGTTGGCCTTGCGCAGGAGAGGCATTCCAGAAAAGCTTATAGCTATTATCAAGGCTACATATGAGGGCGGCAAGTGTCACGTCGTGCACAATGCTAAGGTGTCGGAGGACTTTGAAGTCCAAAGTGGAGTACGTCAAGGGTGCATACTGTCCCCACTATTGTTCTTGGTGGTTATCAGCGATGTACTCCGTGCAGCATTGACGGAAGCTAATTCTGGAATTCGTTGGACTATGACATCTTACCTTAAACATCTAGATTACGCTGACGATGTTTGTCTACTTTCACATCGGATAATGGATCTTCATTTGATGGCCCAAAATCTAGAAGCTGAGGCAAACAAAGTGGGGCTAAAAAATACACAGCCAAAACAAAAGCCCTGAGTACTTCCAATACCCGCGCTCAACTTAACATTGCCGGAAAGCAAGTCGAGAAAGTTGATAACTTTCTATATTTAGGAAGTGTCGTCTCGGCTAATCGCGGTGGCACCGAACTGGATGTGTGCAGCAGAATCGGGAAGGCTAAAGCTGCGTTCGGAATGCTGTCCAAAATCTGGAGAAGCAATGTTATTAGCTTAAGAACCAAGCTACGACTGTTCCGCTCCAACGTAGAATCAGTGCTGCTTTATGGGTGCAGTACCTGGAAGGTGGACACCATTAACACACGCAAGCTGCAAGTCTTCGTAAACAAATGGTTAAGAATCGTCTTGAGGATTTTTTGGCCGAACCGCGTCTCCAACGAACAACTTTATCTGAGAACGGCCAAGAACCTATAGGCATTACTATACGAAGAAGAAAGTGACAATGGATTGGACACACCCTACGGCGCGAAGACAACTCTATTGCGAAATATGCTATGCAGTGGAATCCGCTCACCCAGGCAGGCAGAATAGCGGGACGCCCTAGGCAAACGTGGCGCAGAACAGTTGAGGAGGAATCGAGCTCTTTAGGAATGAGTTGGAGGCAGCTCAAACGCGTTGCAGAACTTCGAACACGATGGCGCGCAGGCGTGGTTGACGCCCTATGCCCCCCGAGGGGTTAAAGGATATAAGTAAGTAAGTAAGTAACTGTAGAAAGTAAATCGTATTCCCAAATTGTGAAAAATACACAAAGGTAGAGGAAATATCGGTAAAGGAAATGCTTATTACTATTATCCAAAGATTGGATAATCAGGATGAAATTATTAAACTGCTAAGCAAAGTAGCAGGAAAAAACAACAAAATATTAATGATTAAAAATAATCTAAATGTCGCAACGTGGTTTACTCCAACACATCCCTGAATTTCAGGTTTTTCTATGTAACGGAGATATTGATGTTTGCCTGATTTCTGAAACTCATTTCAAACAGGGAACTAAGATTAGAATTCCTGGGTATCTTTGTTTTCACTCTCCTCATCCAGCTGACAGTGCCAGGGGAGGGAGTGCTGTGATTCTGAAAAGTACCTTGGATCATTACGAATTGCCAAAAATAGCAAAACAAACAATGCAAGTAGCGACAATAAACATAGAAACTAAAGGCAAAGAGTTTAAAATAGCTGCGTTATACTGCCCACCCAAGCACTCGCCTACAGAGGAAGACCTAATTGATCTCTTCCAAAAGTTAGGTAATAACTTCATCATCGGTGGTGATTTTAATGCAAAACATACATATTGGGGGTCAAGACTAATAACAACAAAAGGCAGGAAGCTCTACAAATCAGGGCGAAATTTTAACTGTGAATTAATTTCGACTGGATCACCAACTTATTGGCCATCTGACCCAACGAAAATACCAGACGTTATCGACTTCTTCATAACGAAAGGTGTTAATAGAAAAGAAGTTAAAGTTAAAAGCAGTGATGATCTGTCATCGGATCATACACCTGTAATTCTAACAGTCAATGGTTTATCGATAGAACAGATAAAAAACCCACGACTAACAAACAAAAGAACGAACTGGTGTAAATTCAGAGAACTTCTCGAAGGTTTCATTAACCTTAGGTCCCCACTAGTCACAACAAAACATATTGACATTGAAACAGAACAATTCATTGCCGTCATTCAGGCAGCAGAAGATAGTACACCGGCTTATCAACAAAACAAGGCTTCGGTGAAATACCCCACAGAAATCAAGCAACTTATACTTGAAAAGAGAAGAGCTCGTAGAAAATGGCAAGCGACAAGATATCCTGCCGATAAAACAATTTTTAATAGACTCAATAATAGGCTTAAAAAAAACTATTACTGAATTCAAAAATGATTCTCTAGCTAAATACCTTTGTAATCTAACGGCTGACAAAGTCACGGACTACTCCCTTCGGAAGGCTGCTAAACGTTTAAAGAGACCGCAAGCGCAAGATACCCCGTTGAAAACATCTGGTTAAAGGAAAAGGTTAAACTCTTTTGTCAGCACCTTTCAAATGTTTTCAAACCATTTCCACCTAGGGTAGCAAATGAAGATCTTGATTTCTATAACAGAGTAGACGAAAAGGAAATTCCTTATGTTTCGTTAAGAGAGATCGGGACATGTATTCATAAACTAAATAATAGAAAATCGCCAGGTTATGATCTTATAACTGTTCAAATCTTGAAGGAACTTCCTTTAAATGCATTGTTGAAACTCAAGCTTATTATTAATGTTTGCTTTAAACAAAGGTATGTCCCACATCACTGGAAGATAGCAGAATTATTGTTATTCCTAAACAAGGTAAGCCTTTATCAGAGGTTACCTCATATAGGCCAATCTCACTTTTACCGTTATTTTCAAAACTTTTCGAGAAACTCCTTCTTAAAAGGTTAGACCCAATTATAGAGCAAAGAAAGCTTATCCCTACCCATCAATTCGGGTTTAGAAATAAACACTCGACGATAGACCAGGTGCATCGTATAACTAATGTTATAGAAAAGGCACTGGAAGAAAAACAAATTTGTTCTGCAATATTCTTTGACGTTGCACAGGCTTTTGATAATGTTTGGCATAAAGGTTTAGAGTATAAACTTCATAGGGATCTACCTAGACAGTACTATGAGATCCTTAAATCTTATATAGGTAATAGATTCTTTAGAGTTCGTTATCGCTCAGCGTATTCTGAACTTAATTCTGAACAGGGAAGTGTTCTAGGGCCCACACTGTATTTATTATATACGAGTGTTATACCGCATGCGAGTGATACCATGATAGCCACATTTGCAGACGACACTGCTCTTCTATCAACAGATGGATGTGTGGCTAAAGCTACAAAAAAACAAAAAAATTCAATAAACGGGATATGTGATTGGACGCAGCGATGGCGAATTAAACTTAATGAGTCAAAGTCCATCCATATCAATTTTACAAATAAAAAAATAACGAATCTTCCCGTGGTTATTAATAATTCAAGCAGTAGCTAAGTATCTCGGTATGAATCTGGATGCTAAACTGAAATGGAAGGAACATGTGGAAAAGAAAGTAGAAGATCTAAATATTAGATATAGAAAACGTTATTGGTTGTTAGGATATAACTCAGAACTGTCCATTGAGAATAAAATCCTATTATATAATCAGATATTCAAACCCGTTTGGACATATGGTATCCAATTATGGGGTTGCACAAAGAAAACAAATATTCAAATGTTGCAAACATTTCAAAATAAGGTCCTTCGGGGAATGGTGAATGCCCCATGGTACATTAGAAATAGTGACTTGCATCGAGATTTGCAGATCGACCTCGTAGCAGATACAATTAAAAAGTAAGCAATGCGTCACAACGAGCGTTTGCAGATGCATATCAATCCTGAGATAGACGATGTCTTAAATGTACGAAATAATATTCGTAGGTTAAGAAGAACCAAGCCCCATGAACTTTTTTGACAATTACGAGAGCCGGTATTTAAATTATAATACGTTCTCAAACCCGACTTAACGTTGAAAATAAAATCTTTGTCGATCACTAGTTGATTGGTCATGATCAAGGTGGTGTTTTTAGTGCGGTTAGAGTCCCACACTACTTTGGGTTTCTAACCCCACTGTGTCTTTCGAGATTTTCACCTACATAAAAAAAAAAAAAAATGCTCGATAAAAATTATCTGACGTCCGTACCTGGTAGTGTAGTGATCTTGCTTGTGGTTGTTGGTTGGTGAAGCTGTTGAATTACTAATCTGTTTTGACGAGGTAGGCTCTAGCTGAGGTTCATTTTGATGTTCAGTAATTGAATCTTCAGGTGGCTTAAAATGTGACTCATTAAACGATTCGCGTAAGTGCAATTTATTTCTACGCAATATCTGATTATTCTCGTTGCGGATAAAATAAGACCTTGGAGGTCCTACTGGTCCTTCAATCCTTGCTGGCTCCCACCTACCATCCCTCCGATAAACAGCATTATTTCCTTTCCTTAGTTTTAATTTACATTGTCTACAGTTTTTGTTATACCAATTTTGTTGTCTATCTTTTACTTGGCTCATCTTGTCCCTGATGTCGAAGGGTACCGTTTTAGGAAGTAGCAGGCTTCGAGCAACAGGATGTTTTGTTCTTAGTAATTTGCAATTTAATAATTGAGAGGGGTTCTAACCTATACTTGGAATATTTGTTGTTCGATATTCAAACAAGAATATGGTATGTTAATATCCATGTTACTTTCTTTGGACTTCCACATCAAGGTATATGTTATTTCTCGGCAAGTCCATTAGAACGAGGATAATAGGGACTCGAATAAACGAATTTTAGACCCCAGTCGTTTGCGAAATCATGGCATTCGAAAGAATTAAATGGTTGGTTATCTGGGATACCATGAGTGGCGAAAACTTCTTTTAATATTGTGACAACACTTTTAGCTGATTTGTTAGGTAGTTTTTTTCAAATGGAAAAGAATCTATAATGATGAAAAAGGATACATACATACATACATACATACATACAATTTTAATGGCCCGCTAATCCTTCATGAGGGTCGCTGGGGTAGGATGCTCATGTGGACTCTCCACCCTTCTCGATCCTCCGCCATTGACTCCAATTCATCAGGAGGAATCCCTAGGCGGCTCCAGGAGAGATGTCGGACTTGGTCGAACCATCTATCTCTAGGCCTTCCGCGGAAGAATACTAATCCATCTTCAAAAAATATTTTGTCTTTTATGCTCCAATAAAATTTCATATGGTCGGGTAGTTTATTTTTAGAATTAGGCCATCCCTCTTTAAACAGGGCTATTAAATTCATTAAAATTTCGCCTTCCATTATCGTCCCTGCAGGCTTCTGTTCTGGCTTTGAAACCTTGGCATGTTCTTTTTACCTTTTAGTAAAATTTTCGAACATCAATCTCCTCGATCGAGCGCTTCTCATGCTCTTTTTTCTTCTTTCTGAGAAGTCGATGTTCCTCTTTTCTCTTGCTTACGTAGAGCTCGTAAGCAACTCTGGTCCTTCTATGCAGCGTCGCTTTGTACGCCTCTTGTTTAGCTGCATGTGCTTGCCGGCATTCCTCATCAAACCAGGGGTTTCGTTGTGGTGGCCGAGAGAAACCCAGCACATCAGAGGCGGCATCTCTGATGGCTGGTTGGCAGCGCTGCCACTGGTCTTCCGCATTTGCTGCTGGCGGCATAGGATTTAGATTGAGATTAGAAGAAACACGATCGGCAAGGGTTCTGGCGGTCTCTTCCGATTGTAGCCGCCCGGCGTCAAATTTCCTCACAGTATTTCATTGATTTCGCTCCGTTCTGGATATCCGCATCCGTACCTTGGCTACAACTAGGTAGTGATCCGAGTCCACGTTGGCTCCTCGGAAAGTCCGGACACCCAGAATACTGGAAGAGTGCCTTGTGTCGATCTCAATGTGATCGATTTAGTTGACAGTTTTTCGATCAAAGGAGAACCATGTTCCTTTGTGAATGTCGAGACGAACCGCGTACTAGCTACGACAAAGTTTCGCCCCGCCGCAAGGTCGATTAGCCTGAGTCCGTTGTCGGATGTGATGTCGTGCAGGCTGTGCTTTCCGACATCGCTACTAAAGACGTCCTCTCTTCCTAGCTTTGCGTTAAAATCACCCAGGATAATTTTAACATCGTGGCTAGGGCATTGCTCATACGTCTTGTCCAAGAGCTGGTAGAAGTCATTCTTAGTCGCCCTCGTGAGGGGCGTTAACGCATATTAGGCTAATGTTGGCGAATTTAGCCTTGATACGGATAGTCATGAGGCGCTTGTTCACATGCCGGAAACTCAAGACTTCTTGCCTAAACCTGCCTCGAATGACAAATCCGCACCCGAATAGACGCTGTCCTTTTTGTCTGCACCAATCGCCGTAGCAGATGTCGCAGTTTTTCATACTTCTTTTGCCCGGCCCATCCCATCGCACGTCTTGGATGGCGGTAATGTCTGCTTTGAGACACTCTAGGGCCTGCGCAAGTTGTTCGGCTGCACGTGGTTTGTAGAGGGACTTAACATTCCACGTGCAGACACGAAGATCGTTGTCCTTTTTACGTTTGCTTGGGTCGTCAACAGTAAAATCATCCGTATCCGAGGCTGCTGGTTGCTTCGTAGCCGGAGGTTTTTTACGTGGTAGAAAAGTTAACCCGATGGTACAACCCCCAACCTGGAGGACCAGATCCTTTTTTAGCAACCCGTAGGACGAGGGGCCGGATGCACCGATGTCAGTAACCCACTTTGGGAATATGAGCGCTGCCGTTGGTCCATTAAATGTTCATCCGCCACTATCTCTTTTCAATACCCTGACGTAGTATTGAAAATCCCTACAGACCTCAGCTCCAAATATGTCGAAGTAGCTCCGGTAAGGTATCCGCTGTTCTGTAGATGTCACAGTTGATTCCGTCGCGAGAATTCATCCGCCGCACGTCCTCCTTCTGAGGAGCTCTTGCTAAACTTCTGAGACGCATATTTCAGCCAGTCAGGTCAACAAGAGATGCCTCGTCCTGTTAAACATAAGCGCGCTGAGGTTCACCGAGAGTGTTCAGCTACACATATATCGTCAGACTCAGCATAAGCTCATCGTTAGTTCACTATCAGATAGCTATCCAGCGGGCACCACGGGGAGGTGATGATGCGATTTTGCCACGCCACGCTTAACCCTTTATCCACTTCCAAAATAATTCGTGAAACCAAAAACTCTTTGAACTAGGTCGCAAGGCCTCTGTCTCTTACCTGTGTCCCAAGTTACCCTGGGATCTTGGGGAACGAGATCTCCGATGAGATTGCTAGACAAGACTCTGAGGAGGCTTTCTCAAGTCCCGAACCCGCGTTGGGTCTCCCAGCGTCCTCGGTTAGGGCTTCCATTGACGATTGGGTCTCTCACGAGCACAATTGTGTGTGGCATGACTCTCCAGGATGCCGGTTGACTAAACGCATGCTCCCGCACGTCTGTAAGAAATCAGCGGCATTCTTGCTGTCTCTCAGCAGAAAAGACTGTAGACAACTTTTTGGCATCTTGACAGGCCACTTCGCTTTTGCCAAGCACCTCAACGTGTTGGGCTTTAGCGACACTACAATCTACAACGCTTGTGGAGAGAGCGACGACACTGCGGAACAATTTCTCTGGGACTGTCCAGCCTTTGCTCGTATCAGGTGGCAGATCCTCGGTGCTGATGTAGTGAGTGCTGGTACTGTAAGCCCCTCATCACTGAAGTGCGTGCTTGGCTGTCTTGGAAAGACAAGGAAATTCCAATAAAATCGGTAAATCAGGGTTTGCTCTCTGGTAGTACAATGGAACAGTTTGGTCTGAGTGCTCCAGTCGAGCGTTCCCTATCTCGACAAAAAAAATAAATAAAAATAAATAAATCAGGTGCCGAAGCAGTTTGTGTTTCCTATCCTTCCTATTTCGGCGAGGTTATGATCCGAAAACCAGGGATCATAACCCTCCCACTTCACTGCATTTCTACTGATCCGTTTGTGGGGTTCGCCTATTGGACCTCAGAAAATATCGGCAGGCTTCCCGTTCTTGGATCTCTCGGTTACTGAGGCCAATGACGTCGCATTTGTGTGATCCAGGCGTTTATAGGCCTGCCTCTCCTGCCTTGCGATGTCTTTGGAACGTTCATTGATATTCCTTTTTTAACCGGGTTAAAATTATCTCTTCTTTGAACTTGGCAATACCAGCTGAGTCGGTCGCACTCTATGTTTCTTAAGATGGTATTCTTGACGAAGCGGTTTGTGTTTATATTAATAATTACTAATTCAGCTAGCTTCTTTCCAAGCAAGAACCGAAAACAGTAGATGTGGCCGCATAATTGCTTAATATAGAGAGAAGACTCAAAAATTGCCCTTCTATAAATGGCCACTTGCCGCTTGAGCTTCTCGCTCATCTTTTTGCTTCTGCGCCGCTCTGTCGCTTGCTACTCAGTGCGTGGCCTTAGCCTAAGGGTAGGGTGGATGAAAACTCCGATATCCTTTTTGACCCAAAATGCCCCCTAAGCTAAAAGGAAAGCTCTACACCGCAGTTGAGCGTCCAGCACTCACACACGGTTGACAACGTTGGAAAATGTACAAAAGGTGTGAGAGTAAATTAACGGCAGCTGTAATGAAGATGCTTCGTAGGAAAGTAGGAGTAAAAAAGCTTGATCGAATAAAAAGTTCGAAGATCTGAGAAAGCTAAAAAAAAAAAGAGCGCGACCAGCTTAGCTTATCATGGTATTATCATGTTCAAAGAGAGATCATTTGAGCTTCGTCAAAAAGGCGGATCACTAGAAATGCAGTGAAGTGTTAGGGTTACGCTCTCTTAAGGTCAGACCATAGCTTCGCTGAAATACGAAGAAGAAGAAAGCTACACGTGAAATTATTACTTTTTATTGTCTTCAAACATGCTTACACTTAGTAAGCTTTTCCCCGAAAGCAGGCGATAAAAAATATCCCAGTACTAACAAACCTATTAGCTAAAATCCTTTACCTAGAAACATTCCCATTAAGGAAGATGAAATAATCAATTTACACTATTGTCCGCACAGCAAGACGTAGATTTATTCGTGAGACTTCAAACTATCAGACATTCGCAAACTTAAGCATTTTGCGAACACCCTTAAAATGCAGAAACTGCAAAAACGAAAACGAAAAGAAGAAACTTACTCTGAACTTTGATAAATAAGAAAAGTTTCATAGCAAACCAAGTGAATGCACTTATTTCCTTTCAATTTCCTGTGCCGGCCTCCCTATCCCGCTGACGATTTGTGCAATTTCTCGTTGTCAAATCTAGAATAGAAATGGGCTAAGCCACCCCGTTGCCCGCCGTGGGCTCAATGCTCACACATCTCAACATTTAAGACAACTCATTACACTCAAAGCAAGTGATAGGTTCAAAAATATCCTGTCAGGAGACCGCCACTATACATACCCCCCAAGGTGATTGCATCACGCCGCACCGACAAAGAAAACAACGACAACGATTACTACACCCTGTTGGTTCTGATCTCCTCTCAAGAGGCAACTACTGAATTTTAATTTCCTCAGGATTTAAGCCACAAAGTCGAAGAAAAGAAAGAAAATAAGGACAATCAGGTGGAGAAGAGGCAAAAGGAAAAAGTTGGGAATTGGAAAAAGTTTTCTCCTTTCGCAGCTTGAACGAAACTTAAATGCATTTCGCATCTAGCTCGCCAAAGTGTGTTGGGGATAAATTTAAATAAACGCGCGCCAGATATTTAAAGTTCTTCTTCCGCCTCCTGCATCCTTATTTTCACAGCTAAATGCCTTTTTTGCTTTTTGTATCCTTCTCCCCTCTTGGGGAATAAAGAATGAACTTTTGTTTTTGTGTCGCCCCGTGCATTTGTGGGCAACAATCGTGGGGCTGCACCATTTTGAGGAACCGAATGACAACGGCAAAATGCGCCTCAAGGACAACGCAGGCGGTCCTATCTAGAAATAAAAAAAAATGGGATGGGGGGATGGAAATAAATAAAAATACTCAGTGACTCCCATGGTGAGTTGGACGTAAAGTGTCCGCTCGAGGCAGGTGGCTGAAGCTTTTCCGTTTTCTTTATCGTTTTGCTGACTTTTTTAACGCAGCGAAGGACAATAGACCAAAAAGAAAAAGACAATTTTAAACGGAAGATGGCATTACGATCGTTTTTCTTAATTTTTTTTTTCCAAGACTTTGCCATTGTTTTGCATAAGTCAAGAAAGAAAATTAAGACGGCTGTGAATGGAGAGAGGAAAGGAGAAAAACCTGGAAGATGTTGTTGAAACTCCAGCTCAAGAAAAATTGTTTAAGTAGGTAATAAATTTTCGTGAGAAAAGTTTTTCCTCGAGTGGGCGGGGGAGGTTTAATAACGGCAAATGCATTCATTAGGTGGTTGCCTAATGCACTTTCTGAGTACAACCAGAATGGAAAAATGCAACAAACTTTGATGGGTGGTTGGTTCATTGGTTCTCTGGTAGGACTTGTGCTACGAAGTTTATGAAAATGTTGCTTGGGTCCATCAGTATCAAACTTTTTCCGAGAATATACCTATTTTTAGGACAAAAATGAACAAACGACAAATAACTAATTATGATAATGTTACAAAAAGTCTTCCTTTGTCCCTCAACCACCTCCCGTCCTTCCTTGAGCGGGATTGTCGCTGCAAAGGATTTACGTGAACTGCTTTTGCTTTTGTATCTTAGACGAGTGAAATGCGCCAGCGAACTACCTCTGAATGAGGCGTGTTAAAACAACTACGATCGGAGGAGAATAGAAGGACATCAACTCATCAGAAAGAAGAAGAAGGACCATGAGGAGCGCTCGATCGAGGAGATTGAGAGACTTTATTGCAGGAATGATGTTCGAAATTTTACCAAAAAATAATAAGAACATGCCACAACAGAAGCCTGCAGGGAGAAAATGGTAATATAAAAGTAGAATCGCAGTCGGTGCAGAGAATATGGAAGGAATACTTCCGAAGACTGTTAAACGGCGGCGATGGTCAACATTCTGCTGTCAGGCAGAATAAACCGTTCAACAGTGACGATGATAGTCAAGATTCCCGTCAACCGATCAGAATGAAGTGCGGAGCGATATCAAAACTTAAATCCAACAAAGCTGCTGGAGCCCACGGCCCCCCTCTTGCCGCCGAACTTTTTAAGGCAGAAGGAGGTGAGTTGATAAGGAGCATGCATCAGCTCATATGTAAAATCTGGAACCTCAATATCGTTTGCCCTATCCAGAAGAAAGGATACCCTCTGAACTGTGCCTACTATAAAGGTATAAGTCTTCTCAACATAGCATATAAGATTATGTTTCCCATATTGTGTGATTGCCAAAAACCGATGGTCAAGAACCTGGTCAGTCAGGCCGAGAACGTTCACCAATTGCTAAACATTCACACTACGGCAGATCTCGGAAAAAACCCATGAATGTAAAATCGATACGCATCATTTTTTCATCGATTTCAATGTTGCCTATGACAGCGTATATAGAGACGAGTTATACAGAGCCATGTCAGGTATCGGCTGGTCCGTTTGTACAGTATGACGATGGAGAACACTCGCTGCTCCATCAAAGTCGGAAAGAACACCACTGAACCGTTCTACATCAGGAAAGGTCTTAGCCAAGGTGACGCGCTATCATGCGGCTTCTTTTATATAATACTTGAAAGATTTGCACGGAACTCACAAGCCAACTTACTTTACTTTACTAGGGCCTTGTACGCACTGCGACCTGTAAGATCTATTGTGCCAGCCCGGTGTTTAGCTGAGAACTTGGTTAAGGCTCTTGATAAACCTCAACAAAGCTCCAGGCGCAATATTCCAGAAGTCAGAGGGACTCAGTAAAGCCCTTCCGATATGGAGAAGTCTTTTTCTTGCGGCCATGGGGCATTCACAAAGAATATGTTCTGCCGTCTCTTTTTGCTCTCCACATAGCCGGCATTGGTCTGTATCTGCTACTCCTATCTTGTGCAGATGGTACCTGAGTGGGCAATGGCCAGTCAAGTAGCCTGTTAAGGTTCTTAGGTCTGCTTTAGTAAGCTCGAGTAGCTTTTTAGCCTTGCAGCGGTTGAGATTAATGAACTTCTTTGCCTGTCTTTGGCCCTTGAGTTTGGCCCAGTACTCTGCAAGATGATCATCTTCCCATTTCTTTATATGGATGTTTACGCTACTCCGTGCGACTCCAAAATAGGGTTCAGGACCGACTAGTGGGCGACTAGCGCCTCTTCTCGCTAAGCAGTCCGCCCGTTCGTTGCCTCGAAGCTTTCTTGTCCTGATATCCAGGCCAAAGTGACTATGTTTTTCGATGCGAGATCTTCGAGTAGGTTTAGACAGTCCCATACAAGTTTTGATCCTACCGTGTACGATTTCAGAGCCATAAGTGCTGCCTGGCTGTCTGAGAGGATATAGATACGAGTACCCTTGACTCTTCTACGCAGACATTCTCGTACACAGAGCTCGATCGCATAGACTTCCGCCTGAAATATTGTTGGTGATTTCCCAAGCGCAGCCGCACGTTGGAACCTGGGTCCATAAACCCCTGCGCCAGTGCTACCATTTTCCAATTTGGAACCACCTGTGTACCAAGTTTGAGAGTTTGGTAAGACTACAAGTCCTTCATTCCTCCATGTGTGGCGGTCACCTATGACCACATTGAATTTCCTGGAGAACCGGTATTTCTTGATCATAGTATCTGGGATTTTGAGAGTAGGGTCATTTTGAATATGACCTAGAATCTTCAAATGGCCTGTAAAGTTGCCGATTTTAAGGTCCGAGATCTTGGGTAGCCTGAGAGCACTCAGCATAGCTTCTTTTTGTGCTGCAAGGTGCAACGGTGTGAGGCTAAGCATTGCTCCCATTGCTGCCGTGGGGCACGTTCTCATTGCTCCTGTGATACTCAGACAGGCTAGACGATGTATTTTATTCAACTGTTCCTGAGTCTTGGCCTGTAAGGTTTTTGGCCACCAAGCCAACGATGCATAGGTGACCATGGGTTTGATAATGGCGCTGTACGTCCAATATATTATCTTGGGTTTTAGCCCCCAAGTTTTACCATGTAGGCGCTGGCACATAAACATTGCTCTTGTCGCTTTCTCGGTAACCTTGTTCAGGTGTGAATTCCAGGTGAGCGTCTTGTCAAGTATAACACCTAGGTACTTCGCTTCCTTGGATATGTCGATTGGGACGTTTTCCAGTCTAATTTCTTTGAGAGTGTGGTTTCTTTTCCTGGAAAAGGGTACAAGTATAGTTTTTCCGGGGTTGATGGTAAGTCCCTTTGTCCTGCACCAATCGGAAGTTAAATTGAGGGCACCTTGCATTAGTTGAGAAATTATGTCCTCAAATTTGCCTCTGACGCTGATGACAATGTCGTCTGCGTATTCTTGTACTTTGTAACCCGATTTTTCAAGTAGCTCTAGGAGTTCGTCAATAACTAAGGTCCAGAGCAGGGGAGAGAGGACTCCTCCCTGCGGGCAACCTCTGGTAGCTGTTATTGTTTTATGCGAACCTCCGCACTCGATTCTTATCTTCCTGCTGCATAGCATGGTTAGGATCCAGTTTATGATCAGAGGAGCGATATTTTTCCTGATCATAGCCTTCTTGATAGCATCATAGGAAGTGTTGTCGAATGCTCCCTGTATATCTATGAAGGCACATAGGGCTGTTTCTTTGGCAGCTAATGATTTTTCAATCAATAATGTTAAGCTATGAATGGCTGTTTCCGTAGATTTCCCAGGTTGATAAGCAAATTGGTTTGCATGCAGAGGATCATGTATAAGGAACTTTTCCCTTATATGATGATCGACAATTTTCTCCATCGTTTTTAGGAGAAAGGAACTGAGACTAATGGGTCGAAAGGATTTAGGCGATTGCTCCGCCTGCTTTGCCGCCTTTGGAATGAAGACCACCTTAACCTCCTTCCAACTTTTTGGTATGTAGCCTAGTGTAAGGCTGGATCTGAAAATTCTTATAAGGGTAGGAATTAACAGGTTTGCTCCTTGTTGTAGTAGGCAAGGAAATATGCCATCTATACCTGGTGATTTAAATGGGCTAAAGGTAGATAGAGCCCATCTAATATGGTTGGCAGTTTAGATTTTGCCAGATAGGCTATAGTCTCGTGTAGAAGCAATGAGAACGTCGTTCCTCAGGTGTTCTGGAGAGACAGCACAAACGGATATATAGCCTGAAAAGTGGGTATCAAGTAAGGCTTGACAGGTTTCCTCCGGACTGCTGGTGAATTCCCCATCTCGTTTCTTTAGGGAGAGCCAAGATGCTTGGAGTGACTCTTGGCTAGGGCCTTTTGAAGGCGAGCCGCAGTGGGGAAGCTTTCGATACGTTCGCAGTGAGTTCTCCAAGATTCGCGTTTAGATTTTCTAAGTTCTTTGTTATAACTTGTTAGAGTTTCTTTGTAAAGGCACCAATCGCCATTGATTTTAGCTCTATTGAATAGCTTCCTAGTTTCACGCCTAAGTGACTCAAGACGCTTATTCCACCAGGGGGCGTCGCGGTTGGTCCTTTTCTGTGTTTCGGCACAACTGCCTTCATAAGCGACGGAAATGGTTTTTCGAAGGTGTTCTGCCTCGAATTCCAACTCTGAAATGGTATGTATAGGATTCGAAGCACGATTTAGTTCTGCCTCGAGGATAAACCGATAGGAATCCCAATTAGTGTGCCTAGGGTTCCTGTAATTTAGCGTGTCACTCATGGAGATCCCTATATCGAATCTGATGTGGTTATGGTCCGACATAGAGTCTTCATCAGACACGTGCCAGTTTGTGATGAAATTGTATATAAAAGGGCTTGCCAAAGTGAGATCTATTACCTCTTGGCGGATGATGTTAGTAAAAGTAGGAACGTTTCCCCTATTTACCACCACCATGTTGTTAGTACATACAAATTCAAAAAGCGATTCACCTCTTTTGTTGATGTCCGAACTGCCCCAGGCGGTGTGATGGGCGTTAGCGTCACAGCTGATAATCCAGAGTAACTTTTTGGCACGGCAGTAAGCCATCAAGTACGCTATCTCGTTCGGCGGTGCCTCGGCTGTCCTTTAATGGCTCTCTCGAGCAGTAATGGCTCTTGCATCAGTGCTAAGTCAACATCTTCCTTGATGAACCGTCTATTCAGCACGGAAGATGCTGCCCTAGCATGGTGCAAGTTTATTTGAAGGCACTTGAAATGCCTTCTGATGAGTGGTGGAGGACTCATCTACCGTTTACGCCCCCTGTCCCAGTGGGCCGTTTTTCTGACCCTGCCGCTATTTAGTAGCGCAGCTTCCTCGGGGTTTCTTCTCTCCCACTTCCTTAACCTTCCAGAGGGAGGGATATAGCGTCTTTCGCTATACCTAGGGGTGTAGTCTTCCTCTCGACGTGGTGTGTGTCTGGGTCTGAGGGGCGAGGGTGGACGTGGATGAGGGTTGCGCGGATGAGGGTTGCGCGGAAGCTTCGGTAGCGCGCTTGAAGCTCTAGCTGATGTTCTTTCTGGCGGCCGTTTGTTTGCGGATACCGCCTCAGCGCTGGTGCTGGGGCCCTGTGTGGCCTCTGCCCTGGTGTTGGAGACCCGTATGGCCTCAACGCTGGTGCTGGGGCCCTGTATGGCCTCAGTGCCGCTGGTATTAGCTCTGCGCGCACAAGAACTAGCAGGATTTTCTTTAACTATCGTGCCTCTCTGGTTTACGGTGGGTCTTGGGTGCTGTTTATGTTTACGGCGAAGTTGTACGGACCCAAAGCCGTAACTAAGTTCGCCTCCGATTTTCGAGAGGTGTGAGGCTGATGCCGGATCCAGAGCCACGGTGATCTCCACGACGGCTGCTCGTTCGACTCTATTGAGCACTCTTCAGTCGTCCACTCTTAGCCCTTCGTTTTAGCCTTTTATTAGGCCCAACAAACGCTCGTTCGAGTCTTTGCCAGGAAAGTACCCGACAAAAATTTCTGGACGCGGAACTTCTCCCTCGTCCACAGCTTTCAGCTGTGCATCTTTCCAGGGCTTCATTTTGGGTTCTGTTGTCTTGAGCCAGTCCGCTGTTGCTCTATTTTTACAGCTGAAAAGAAGCCAGCCGGGTTTGAAAGTACAACCGAGGAACTGCGGTTTAGTAGAACTTTCCCTCTGAGGCAGGATGATGTCCAGTACCTTGTCCTGTACCCGTCTGAGCTGGTCTGTAGTCCAGATGGTGCCCGAGAAGTCTGGTGGTAAGACACCAATCTTGACGATGTCAACGGCGGCGTCCCTGTAGGTTTTTACAGGGCTTGATGGTCCAAACCTAGCTTTTGACTTGGTGGCTATCCTCTTCGCTGCGTTGTCTGGTGGTGTAGCGCTGTCACCTCTTGGACGTTTTGAGGGGGCTTCTTGCCTGTTTAGTGGAGTCTGCGCCAGCTCACGAGCTTTCTCCAGGCTGTGTCCTTTCCTCAGAAACTCTTTTAGTCTTTTGCGTCCAGCTCCAGATAGCTTGACGCTTTCTGAAAAGAGACTTTTGACGCCTTCAATATGAGCATCAATCACCGTTGCAGGAGAGCCAGGTGATGCTAGGAGAGTCTCTTCATCCTCCGTATTTATGGTGTCAGTTGCGTAGATGGTACTTGAAGCCACGTCCTCTGCTATGACATCCATAAGTAGGACCAGTAGGACCAAGTGCCCTCTCTGTAGAGTCTGAGAGGCCCAAAGCAGCCCCGGTTTGCACGTTAAGAGGAGTGCATTCCTCATCGTTATTTTTTAAATTTTTATCCATGGGATTTTTTGATAAGGGGAAGGGTAGTTCACCCGCGGTAGAGCCCCATGCCACGGGAGGGCTAATTTAAACCGGATGTCACCTGGTTTCCGGAGTCCAGCGTTATAAGACACACTTACGGAGTGCCATTCATCCCTTAGGCACGGTCGTTACGCACCTGGGATTACGGGTTTTTTCAAGTTTTCCTCCTTAGATCCGCCATATTTCGTATTCAGCAGGGACACCTCGTGCAGGATGTGGTTCTTCACCACGTATGGACGGTCTTAGGAGATAGATTCATTTGGATGCCTGTATTCCACTGGCCCCTTTGCCTGGAACCTTACCCCCCAACTCACAAGCCCACTACGGAGGTATAATTTCTTGCAACTTTGTACAACTATTCACTTACGCCGACGACATTGACATGGTCGGAAGAACTCAGCGGGCCGTCAGTGAGGGATTTGCGAGTATTGAGATCGAGGCAGCGAAGATGGGTTTAGCACTCAATGGAAGAAAAACAAAATTCAAGCTGTCTACACAAAATGACACCCAACATCGGCGTCTTTGGTAGAACGCCAAAATCGACAGATATAATTTTGAGGTACTGAAGGTAACTAAAGATCTAAAGATGTGCAGCAAGTGTTTTTCCAGTGCTCGCGTTTCAGTATAGAGCGCAGAGAAGTAGATGAAAGAATTGGAGAAATACCAACTCCTGACAACATTGAGAACCATATGTTAACATTGAGCACAAAATGGGACGCGATGAAACCGGTTGCAGCAATAAGCGTCAAGGAACTTAACGGTTGGCAAACGACTAACAAAGGCCTCGTAGGGGCAGCATCTCCCGATAGGTGTTGGTCCGCTAAGTTACGAGAAAGAGCCACTGCAGCCGAAAACCTAGCAGCTCTGTTAGTAAGCCCTACTCCCACCTCCTCGTGGTGCCATCTGGGAATTTCTTCGGAAATTGCTAACGGGAGAGGACGAATGGCGAGCTTCTTGCATCAAAAAACAGGATAAGTGTCGGTTGGTCTGTGGCCCAGCGAGCCGCAACCGTAAAAACAAATCTTGCTCCGAAACGGAAATCAACGCTTCGGATACGGACGGGTAATTTGATGACGACCTTTGGCTATCGAACACGGACAACGATCGGATTCTGGAACATTAAGACCCTCCTGCACACACTCAAGGAAGGACCTTATAACGCCAGATTCCTCAAATTAGAACGCGAATTCGCACGGTATAAAATAGACATCTTAGGGCTGAGCGAGATAAGATGGTTCGATGCTGGGGAATACATCTCCCCAACAAAAAGCACTGTCATGCTCTACTCTGGTAAACCAGCTAGAAGTGCACGGAGTTCCGGAGTAGGACTCATGTTAACTCCAGCAGCACGTAGTAGCCTCATATCCTGAAACCCCATAGTGACCGGATATTGACGGCTAGGTTCCAGAGTAGAGCTAGAAAAATAACCATCACAGTGTTATGCTCCGACTCTAGACGCGACTGAGGACGAAAAGAATGATTTTCATAGCCACCTAGGCGCCACCTACAACCAAACGCCTAATGGGGACATCGTAATGGTGATGGGAGATTTCAATGCCAAGGTGGATAGCGACAACTCCATTCTTAAACACGTGATGGGAGTTCACGGCGTGGGAGACCGTAATAATAACGGCGAGCGGTTTGTTGACTTCTGCAATACCAACCGCCTAATCATCGGAGGTACGCTGTTTAAGCATAACACCTGCCACAAAATCAGCTGCGTCTCTACTGATAGGCAACGAACATCCAACCAGATTGACCACATTGCGATCAGTCGCCGCTTAAGAAATTGTCTCCTGGACGTCCGAAACAGATGTGGAGCTGACGTCGGACAAGAATGAGATCACCATCTTATGGTAGCTTATTTACGCCTTCTTACTGCATCCGTCAACAACAATCACTCAAACCTACTTAACATCACCAGGTTTAATATCGACAGGCTCAAGGTTCCCCAAGTGCGCCAACAGTTCAGAGACATACTGGAAGAGAACATGGATGACCGCTGGAGTGCTGTGAAAAATGCTTTTGCGACTGGGGCACGCACGTATGTCGGTAAAAAGCAGAAACACCACCGCACATGGCTTTCTACAGACACCTGGAGACGGATCGATGAGCGTACAGCAATCAAGGCTCGGATTGCAGTGGCCTCAGCAGTAGATAGAACCGAGCTTGAAGCCCAATATTGTGCGAAGAAGAAAGAAGTGCAGCGTAGTGTGAGACGTGACAAAAGTCAATACATCAACTCACTGGCCTCAAGGGCTGAAGAAGCAGCGAGTAGGTGTGACAGTAGGACTGTTTACAGTATCACTAAGGAACTCATTGGTGGTCGAAACTCCAAACAACATCCAGTGAAGAGTCTAGACGGTAACCTTCTGATTTCGGATGAGGATCAGCTCACTAGATGGAGAGAACATTTTGCTATAGTGCTAAATCACTTAGATGATGGCGGTATAATCTTGAATTCGAATGAGCAGTTCGAAGCAACAAATTCCCAAATTCGCACCGCACCTCCCAGTAAAACTGAGTTAATAACAGCAATCAAGTCCCTCAAGAAGAACAAAGCGGTGGGTATTGATGGCATCCCTGCCGAGCTATTTCAAGCGGCACCAAATACATCGGCAAATTTGCTGCATCCGCTAATACGGAGAGCTTGGGATAGCGAACAATTTTCGCAGGAGGGGAAAAGGGGGATGATCATTAAACTTCCGAAGAAGGGAAACTTGATGGAGTGCGGTAACTGGAGAGGTATATGCGTTCTTCTAGCTGTAGCCAAAATAATAGCTAAAATAATTCCAGAACGAATTAAAGAACATTTAGATTCAACTCTCGATGTCGAACAGGCAGGCTTTCGCGCTGGATCCTCCTGCATCAACCACATAAACACCTTACGGATCATTATGGGCGCCGTGGCGTAAGTGGTTAGTGTGTCGGATCACTACGCATGAGGTTCCAAGTTCGAATCCCAGAAAATACTAAAAAAATGTTTCACGGTCCCACCTCTCGCGAGCGTCTGACAAACATCCGAGAGTATTATTGTCACGAAAAAGCTTCTTAAATCGCCGTTCGGATTCGGCATTAAACTGTAGGTCCCTTCCATTCGTGTGAAAAACATAACGCACACAACATGAGTGGTTGCGAGAAGCTGGCCCTGGCACTTTATAGAGCTGTTGCGCCAAATATTTGTATTTTTTTTTTGTATTATTATCCAGCAATGCGTTGAGTATAGGTCTCCTCTCCATTTAATGTTTATCGACTTCGAGAAAGCTTTCGGCAGATTGAATCGTGATGCTATCTCGTTGGCCTTGCGCAGGAGAGGCATCTCAGAAATACGTATAGCTATTATCAAAGCTACATACTACGGCGGTATGTTTCACGTTGTACACAATGGTAAGGTGTCGGAGGATTTTGAAGTCCAAAGTGGAGTACGTCAAGGGTGCATACTGTCACCACTATTGTTCTTGGTGTTTATCAGCGATGTACTCCGTGCAGCATTGACGGAAGCTAATTATAGAATTCGTTGGACTATGACATCTTACCTTAAACACCTAGATTACGCTGACGATGTTTGTCTACTTTCACATCGGATAATGGATCTTCATCTGATGGCCCAAAATCTGAGGCAAACAAAGTGGGGCTGCTGAAGAGTGCTTTCTCACTAGAACACTTCTTCCTGTTCCAGGCGGCAGCGGACGAATTCCCTAGACGGAGTGAACGGGGGCGTATATAGTTCCAGTTAGGTTGAACTTAGTGAATACCTTGCGCGAGCTGCTTCGACGTATTCGGATCACAGGTCGGTAAGGAATTTCCAATGTTGGTCAGGACATTGGAATAGAGATGGTGGCGGAGGAGCCCTTAATGGGTCAAAGGCAGCGCACATACTCCCGTAGTGGACTACTGGCACCAGTGTACCCGGCTCTCGTCCTAGGGGAATAATTAAGGAACTGGCCCTCCAGGTTGGGGGTTGTGCCGTCGGGGTAACTTCCCTATCACGTAAAAAATCGATGGTTCCGAAACAACCAAAAGCCTCGGATAAGGATGACTCAACTAATGACGACCCCAGCATACGAAATAAGGACAACGACCTTCGGATCTGTACGTGGAATATTCTGTCCCTTTACAGACAACGTGCAGCCGAACAACTAGCAGAGACCCTAGACTGCTATAAAGCAGATATTACCACCATCCAGGAATTGCGATTGGATGGGTCGGGCAAGAAGAGGATGAAAAACTGTGACATCTACTACGGTGATTGCTACAGAGGCAACAGACAACGCTTATTCGGATGCGGATTTGTCATACGTGGCAGACTTAGGCAAGAAGTCTTAAGCTTCCGACACGTTAGCGAGCGTATTATGACTATCCGGATCAAGGCTAAATTCGCTAACATAAGCCTAATGTGTCTTCATGCCCCCACGAAAGAAAAGGACCCTGCCAGCTGAGCAACAAAAGAGATTGGAGCAGCGAATCCGATAAATACCAACTCAAACAACACACAATTAACTGGTATACAGACGGATCGAAAACATCTACTGGCACTGGAGCAGGAGTGTATGGGCCCAGGACTAGATACTCAGAATCACTGGGAATATTCCCCAGTATATTTCAAGCAGAAGATCACGCGATCGAAAGATACGCGCAATTCAACTTAGACAGCAAATATCGCGGGCAGGACATCGCGATACTATCAGACAGTCAAGCCGCTATTAAAGCACTGACCTCGCATGAGATCAGATCCAAACTGGTATCGGAATGCCTCACCAGGATCAACAAACTGGGAGAAACAAACAAAGTACCTCTCTACCGGGTACCAGGACATGTGAGTAGAGGGGATCGAAGCAGCTGATGAACTAGCTAGAAACGGATCAGACACGCCGTTCCTTGGACCAGAACCCTTCTGTGGGATAGGACCCCACAAAATAAGGGAAGACTTAAGGAAAGGAGAAGAGAACAAATGGGCCAAACATTGGGACGATACCCCCCAAATAAGAGAGGCAAAGGAACTTCTGGGGAAATACAACCAGAAAAGAAGCAGAGTCTGCCTAAGAGTTAGTAAGAATTGGCTTCGCATCTTGGCGGGCATGTTAACAGGTCACTGCAGACTTAAGGAGCACCTTAGGAAACTGGGAATAGAGGGAGACGGACACTGCACTGAAGAGTGTTTCTACAAGCTCCTCGGCAAAACATACGAGGACGTCTTTGGTAGGGCAGTCGGTAATCATAGCCTACACGACACCACGTCTAATAACGGACTAAGGCTAATTGAATTCGCTGTGGAGCGAAATATCACCATAGCAAGCACATGGTTTCCTCATCTCAATATTCATAAGCAGACATGGCGGTCCAATGATCATGTAACGATCAGCCAAATCGATCATATTGCGATCGGCGCAAGGCATGCCTCCAGTATTCTGGATGTCCGGACCTTCCGAGCGGCCAACATAGACTCGGATCATTACCTTGTTGTAGCCAAGGTACGAATGCGGACATCCCAATCTAAGCAACAAAGAAGAATTACTGTGAGAAAATTTAACGTCGAAAAGCTACAATCGCAAGAGACCGCCAGACTCTTCGCTGAACGCCTATCCCGAAATCTCTCAATCACCCCTATGCCGCCAGCATCAAGTGCCGAAGACCAGTGGCAACGCAGCCAACATGCCATCAGAAGCGCCGCGACTGATGTGCTGGGTCTCGCTCGCCCACCACCACGAAACCCCTGGTTTGACGAAGAATGCCGGCGAATACATGCAGCAAAACAAGAAGCATACAAAGCGGCGCTGCAAAGGAAAACGAGAGCTGCTCGAGAGCTCTACGAGCAAAAGAGACGGGAAGAACATCGACTTCTCCAAAAGAAGAAGAAAGAAAATGAGAAGCGCGCGTTTGAGAATATCGAGAGTTTATACTCCAGGAACAATGTACGGAAGTTTTACCAAAAGGTAAAAAGAACGTGTCAGAGGAGCAATACCGGTACAGAATCCTGTAGAGATGAAAATGGAAACCTCGTAGTAGAATCACAGTCGGTGCTGAGGATATGGAAAAACTACTTCTGCAGACTGTATAACGGCGACGAAGACCAACATCCCACTGTCAGGCAGAATGAACCTTTCAGCATAGACGATGATAGTCAAAATTTCCGTGCACCTGAACAAAACGAAGTGAGGATAGCAATATCCAAGCTAAAATCCAACAAGGCTGCTGGAGCTGACGGCTTACCGGCCGAACTTTTCAAGGCACCTGGGGATGAATTGGTAGAGTGCATACACCAACTCATCTCTACGATTTGGTCAGACGAGTGTATGCCTGATGAATGGAATCTCAGCATCGCTTGCCCGATCCACAAGAAAGAGACCCCCTCAACTGCGCCAATTATAGAGGCATCAGTCTCCTCAATATCGCATACAAGATCTTTTCTGTGATATTGTGTGAACGCCTGAAACCTTTTATCAACAGCCTGATTGGACCCTATCAGTGCCGTTTCAGGCCAGGAAAGTCCATCATCGATCAAATCTTCACACTTCGGCAGATCCTGGAGAAAACCCAAGAATTCCAAATCGATACTCACCACCTCTTTATTGATTTCAAGGCCGCCTATGACAGCATCTATAGAGAAGAGCTTTATAGAGCCATGTCTAGTTTTGACATCCCTGCCAAACTTTTCCATCTGTACAGGCTGACGATGGAGAACGCTCGCTGCTCCATCAAGGTGGGTAATGACCTCACCGAAACCTTTGATGTCACAAAAGGCTTTAGACAAGGTGACGCGCTGTCATGTGACTTCTTTAATATTGTACTTGAACGGATTGTGCGGAACTCACAAGCCAACACCGGAGGCACAATCTATTACAAGTCTGTACAACTGCTTGCATACGCCGACGATATACACATTATCGAAAGAACTCAGCGGGCTGTCACCGGTGCGTTTGCAAGCATTGAGGCGGAAGCGGCTAAAATGGGTTTAGCAATAAACGAGCGCAAAACCATGTTTATGCTGTCAACAAGAAGGGTAACCCAACACCGACGAATTGGACAAAACGTCACAGTGGGCAGCTATAACTTCGAGGTAGTAAAGCACTTTGTTTACCTTGGCTCTGCTATAAATTCTACAAACAAGATCAGCGCAGAAATCAAACGAAGAATAACTCTTGCCAATCGCTGTTTTTTTGGGCTTATAAGGCAATTCAACATTAAAGCCCTATCTCGAACAACTAAGGAGACTCTACGTAAGACCTTGATCATCCTAGTCCTGCTTTACGGCGCTGAAACATGGACTTTATTAAAAGAGGATGAAGATATCCTTGGTCGCTTCGAGAGAAAATCCGTAAGATTTTCGGTCCAGTTTGCGTTGACGGGTTTTGGAGGAGAAGATTCAATCACGAACTATACGAGCTGTACAGTGACATCAACCTAGTCAAAAAACTGTGTATTGGACGTCTGAGATAGCTAGGACATGTAGAGCGAATGGACACCAACGCTCCGGCCCGCAGAGTCTTCGAATCTAACCCCGAGGGTCGACGCAGTAGAGGGAATCATCGCCGTAGGTGGCGCGCACAAGTTCAAGGGGACCTCGACCAACTTGGAGTGCGCAAGTGGAGGCAATTAGCTAAAGACCGAGCTAAATGGAGAGGCTTGTTGATTGAGGCCCAGGTTCACCCCGAACTGTAGCGCCGCCTAAGTAAGTAAGTAAGTAAGTAGTATTCGAGAATTTGAAAGCATAAAGATAGCAACCTACCTTGAAAGTCTCTCCGGTGAAAGAGAATCAAATTATTTGCTTTGAAAAGCGCTGAAAGACATCCTGAAACTATTTCGGTTTTACTGGGATTTTGATGCGAATTCGGCAATTTATTGCTTCGGAAGACATATCGGAGTTTGAGATCATATCACCATCGTCTAAGTGGTTAAGACGTCTACGAGAAAATTTCTGAAGTGGCGGCTGATCGCAATGTGATTGTCCTAGTTCAATGTTCGGTGCATGTCCGTTTAGACCCTACTGATCTTATGGCTGATATTATGCTTGCACAGCGTACCTCCAATGACTAGGCGGTTTATACTACAGAAGTCCACAAACCGCTCGCCGTTGTCGTTCCTGTCTCCAAGCCCATAAACTTTCATCACGTCATTAAGCATGGTGTTGTCGCTTGTTGTCCTATCTTGACGTTGAAATCCCGCAACACCATTACGATGTCACCATTTGGTTGTAGACAGACCCAAAATGAGTATAGAAATTGTCCTTGTCATCTTCAGATGTATAATGGTAATTTTTCTTACTCTACTCTGGAATCAAGCCATCAATACCCCGTCAGTGTGAAGTACGAGTATTCCCCAGCATCGTACTATCTAATCTCGCTCAGCACCTAAATATCTCTCTTCTATCCCGTCCGTGTATGATACCTAAAGGGGGTCTACAAGGTATTCGTCCGTATCCGATGCGTTAATTTTCGTTTCGGGGCAATTTAGGTTTTTACGGTTGCGGCTTGCTGAGCCATACACAAACCGATACATATCCTGTTTTTTGGCGCAGGATACAGCCATTCATCTTCTTCCGTTCGCAATTTTTTGATAAATTCCCAGATGGCACCACGATGTGCTAGAAGTAGATCATACTAAGAGAGCTGCAAGGTGTGGCTTTTTCTCGTTATTTAACGGACCAATACCTATCGGGAGCTGCTGCTCCTATGACACCTTTGTTAAACGTTTACCGTCCAAAAATTGTCTTGTTTTTGTCTGGAATGATTGTAATAAATCTTCGAAATGTGGTGCTAATTAGCTGATGCATTACCCAAAAACCTACGCACCTGTCTGCGAAAATTGTTTACGCCAAAATTACATCGATATCACTAAGGCAATTTCAAATTAAATTCCCTTAAATACGACATAACATTATCGAGCTAATTTTCAGGTGTCCATTGCCAGCTTCAATTTATAGCCTTTGCCCATACACCAAACAGTTCGCAAGAAATCATATTTTCCTTTATCCGTTGACAGATTTATCCCCGTAGCCAACCGTTTGATCGAATTTCCCACACAAAACGCCAATTTAATTGGTGTCCCATCTTAAAAGCATTGACATTACGCCATCACACATTCGGCCTGAAAAGTACGTTAAAAGTCGTCACAAAAATATTGCCTCTCCAAAACACCTGAGCAAATAGATTTATATCGGCAAGGAAAAAGGAAAAATACAACCGTTACACACGTTAAAAGGACAAAAGCTGAAAAAATTCCAGGAAAACTTTTTTTTTTCCTTCCCATTCCTAGTTATAACTCGCAAATACCTATCTTTTTGTACACCTCCCTTGTTCATTCGAGTCCCTAAGTTGTTCTTCGATGAGCAACCAGGAAAAAAAGGTCCTTCCAACTTCACCCATATTCTGTTTCTTAAGAAAAGGAAGACACACAGCACCCACGTTAGAAGGAAGGACCGAAAGGAAAACTCCTCTGTAAGGAAACTTATTTATGAAGCGGATTATAAAAAAAAAAAATCATTCGTACGAATAAACAACATACACAGACCGTTGTGTGTCCACATTCTCACACAATAGGAAGTATATGACAGAAAAGGAGGCATCCTAAGAGCGGTGGGCAGACGACGACTGAGCAAAATACGAGCAAAGGACGTGATACAACCATTAAGAGGATTCGAAGGATTTTGTCCACAAGGGTGGAAGATTTTAAGATCCCATCACTAGACGTGGGGTACTGTCGCTCATTCTAGGTTGTCTTCTTTTCTCTTCCTATGTCTTCATCTCGGCCTGGCCGTTCTGGGTGATGAGTGATTTTACCTTTTAGTCCTTTTTATGAGCACGATAGCACATGTACGTATATGTACTCTAGTCGGTGGTTGGAGCCTTCAGAGTTTATTTTGCGAATTACGTATATTTCACTTAATTTCCAACTGAATTAATGGAGTGTACACATCGCTTCGGTGACACGAATATAATGCTGCTACCCCTGCTCCCAATGCGTGTAACTTAATGTCATTTGGAAACGACTAATGCACTCTAGTAACTCTGAAAGAGAATCTTAACTCAGTCGTAAATTGGCTTATGCAAAATAAGTTGAAATTAAATGTCATCAAAACAAAAGCAATGATTGTACACGGTTGGCAACATTTATTTGTGAATATTTTATTTCTTCAATTCAATCCAATTCAGGGACCATCTTGCCTTAGAAGCAGAAACAATCAGCACAGCACAATGCAGGAAAGAGTGGATGACCACTGGAATGCTGTCAACAAAAAAATATGTTTGCAACTGGGACACGCACCTATGTCGGTAAAAAGCAGTACACTCATACCTCGCTTTGCGCGGTGGTTAGAGGAATGAAAAGTTTCGCGCAAAGCGAAGTAAGAACGTCATGTAAAATAAAGAGATGCGTTCCTGAAAATAGGGAATATGAAAAACTGAAAGAAATTTGAAACGTTACTTACTTTTGGTTAGATCCTTTAACCCCTCGGGGGGCATAGGGCGTCAACCACGCCTGCGCGCCATCTTGTTCGAAGTTCTGCAACGCGTTTGAGCTGCCTCCAACTCATTCCTAAAGAGCTCGATTCCTCCTCAACTGTTCTACGCCACGTTTGCCTAGGGCGCCCTGCTATTCTGCCTGCCTGGGTGAGCGGCTTCCACTGCATGGCGTATTTCGCAATGGTCTTCGCACCGTAGGGTGTGTCCAATCCATTGCCACTTTCTTCTACGTATAGTAATGCTTATAGGTTCTTGGCCCGTTCTCAGATAAAGTTGTTCGTTGGAGATGCGGTTCGGCCAAAAAATTCGCAAGATGATCCTTAAACATTTTTTTACGAAGACTTGCAGCTTGCGTGTGTTAATAGTGTCCACCTTCCAAGTATTGAAACCATAAAGCAGCACTGATTCTACGTCGGAGTGGAACAGTCGCAACTTAGTTCTTTAGCTGATAACATTGCTTCTCCAGATTTTGGATAGCATTCCGAACGCAGCATTAGCCTTTCCGATTCTGCTGCACACATCCAGTTCAGTGCCACCGCACTTAGCCAAGACCACACTTCTTTAATAAAGAAAGTTGTCCACTTTCTCGACTTCATGTCCAGCAATGTTAAGTTGAGCGCGGTTATTAGAAGTGCTCAGGGCTTTTGTTTTAGCTGTGTTTATTTTTGGATGGCAAACGAACAAAGGCCTCGTAGGGCCAGCATCTCCCGATAGGTGTTGGTCCGCTAAGTAATGAGAAGGAGCCACTACAGCCGAAAACCTAGCAGCTCTGTTAGTAAGCCCTTCTCCCACCTCCTCGTGGTGCCATCTGGGAATTTCTTCGGAAATTGCTAACGGGAGAGGACGAATAGCGAGCTTCCTGCGCCAAAAAACAGGATAAGTGTCGGTTGGTCTGTGGCCCAGCGAGCCGCAACCGTAAAACAAACTATTGCTCCGAAACGGAAACTATCGCCTCGGATAAGGACTGATAATTTGTTGACGACCTTTGGCTATCGGACACGGACAACGATCGGATTCTGGAAGGTTAAGACCCTCCTCGACTCACTCAAGGAAGGGCCTTATAACGCCAGATTCCTCCAATTGGAGGGCGAATGAAATCGCACGGTATAAAATAGATATCTTAGGGCTGAGCGAGATAAGATGGTACGATGCTGGGGAATACTTCTCCCCAACAAAAAGAACTGTCATGCTCTACTCTGGTAAACCAGCTGGAAGTGCACGGAGTCCCGGCGTAGGACTCATGCTAACTCCAGCAGCCCGTAGTAGCTTCATATCCTCGAAACCCCATAGTGACCGGATATTGACAGCTAGGTTCCAGAATAGAGTTAGAAAAAGTACCATCGTACAGTGTTATGCTCCGACTCTAGACGCGACTGGGGATGAAAAGGATGATTTTTATAGCCACTTAGGCGCCGCCTACAACCAAACGCCTAATGGGGACATCGTAATGGTGATGGGAGATCTCAATGCCAAGGTGGGTAGCGACAACACCATGCTTAAGCACGTGATGGGAGTTCACGGCGTGGGAGACCGTTATGACAATGGTGAGCGGTTTGTGGTCTTCAGCAATACCAACCACCTAGTCATCGGAGGTACGCTGTTTAAGCATAACATCTGCCATAAGATCAGTTGGGTCTCTACTGATAGGCAACGAACATCCAACCATATCGACCACATTGCGATCAGTCGCCGCTTTAGAAATTGTCTCCTGGACGTCCGAAACAGACGTGGAGCTGACGTCGGACAAGAATGAGATCACCATCTTATGGTAGCTCATTTACGCCTTCGTACTGCACCCGTCAACAGCAACCGCTCAAACCTACTTAACATCACCAGGTTTAATATCGACAGGCTCAAGGTTCCCCAAGTGCGCCAACAGTTCAGGGATCATCTTGCCTTAGAAGCAGAAGCAATCTGCAGCATACTGCAAGAAAACATGGATGACCACTGGAGTGCTGTGAAAAATGCTTTGCGACTGGGGCACGCACGTTTGTTGGTAAAAAGCAGAAACACCACCGCACATGGCTTTCTACAGACACCTGGAGACGGATCGATGAGCGTACAGCGATCAAGGCTCGGATTGCAGCGGCCTCAGCAGTAGAGAGAACCGAGCTTGAAGCCCAATACCGTGCGAAGAAGAAAGAAGTGCAACGTAGTGTGAGACGTGACAATCGTCAATATGTCAACTCATTGGCCTCAAGGGCTGAAGAAGCAGCGAGTAGGTGCGACAGTAGGACTGTTTACAACATCACTAAGGAGCTCATTGGTGGTCGAAACTCCAAACAACATCCAGTTAAGAGTCTGGACGATAACCTTCTGATTTCGGATGAGGATCAGCTCACTAGATGGAGAGAACATTTTGCTACAGTGCTAAATCACTTAGACGATGGCGGTATGATCTTGAATTCGAATGAGCAATTCGAAGCAACAAATTTCCGAATTCGCACCGTACCTCCCAGTAAAACTGAAATAATAACAGCAATCAAGTCCCTCAAGAAGAACAAAGCGGTGGGTATTGATGGCATCCCTGCCGAGCTATTTCAAGCGGCGCCAAATACATCGGCAGATTTGCTGCATCCGCTAATACGGAGAGCTTGGAATAGTGAACAATTTTCACAGGAGTGGAAAAGGAGGATGATCATTAAGCTTCCAAAGAAGGGTAACTTGATGGAGTGCGGTAACTGGAGAGGCATATGTGTTCTTCCAGCTGTGGCCAAAATAATAGCTAGAATAATTCTAGAACGAATTAAAAAACATTTAGATTCAACTCTCGATGTCAAACAGGCAGGCTTTTGCGCTGGATCCTCCTGCATCGACCACATAAACACATTACGGATCATAATCGAACAATGCGTTGAGTATAGGTCTCCGCTACATTTACTTTTTATCCACTTCGAGAAGGCTTTCGACAGCTTGAATCGAGATCTGGTTGGCCTTGCGCAGGAGAGGCATTACAGAAAAACTTATAGCTATTATCAAGGCTACATACGAGGGCGGTAAGTGTCACGTCGTGCACAATGGTAAGGTGTCGGACGATTTTGAAGTCCAAAGTGGAGTTAGCCAAGGGTGCATACTGTCCCCACTATTGTTCTTGGTGGTTATCAGCGATGTACTCCGTGCAGCATTGACGGAAGCTAATTCTGGAATTCGTTGGACTATGACATCTTACCTTAAACATCTAGATTACGCTGACGATGGTTGTCTACTTTCACATCGGATAATGGACCTTCATCACAATCCGCAATCTAGAAGCTGAGGCAAACAAAGTGGGGTTAAAAATAAACACACCGCCCTAGTATGTAGCTTTGGTAATAGCTATAAGTTTTTCTGGGATGCCTCTCCTGCGTAAGGCCAGCCAGATAGCATCTCGATTCAAGCTGTCGAAAGCCTTCTCGAAGTCGATTGCAACGTTGTACTTAGTATTCAATTATAAAAACTAAATCCTCGGATTCAAACGAAAAAAAATAATACAGAAGTTTAAAACAATATTATAATTATGTTAAAAATGTTTTAATTTGCATTTCGTTTAAAAAAAATCTGTTGAAACTAATTTGTTTCTATTTTTAGTCCTCTCTAAATGAACTGCCCTGTAAGGTTTCAAAGATGCCCTTATGCTGCTCTGAAACTTGTTCGAACGCCCTTCGTCAGGATTCTGGAAACCTCTTTCACCAATTTGTCACCCATATCATTTTTCATTTTATTTGTATGAGAGTAGATTTACAAGATACTACAAGATTTGTATCTTTTAATTAAGTATTTAAATTCAACTTAAAATTACGGTGTTAACAATAAAATTTGTGTGAATGGGTAAATGTATTATTACGAGTACGTTAAAAAGAAGCAAGAAAAGAAGATAAATAAAAATTGTGTATGAATGCAATTATGTAAATTTAAAATACTGATAAAGTTTTCAAAAATTTCAAAATAAAGAAAACAATGTTTTGTAATTCCGTGAAATTCAATTCTAATTCGACATAGGTAAGTGAGAATAATTTCCTCCGAAATACAGTCGATGAGCTTATTCTTTGCAATTCGTATGGAAGACCGTTCCACAAACGAATTGCATTTACAAAGTAAGATCGATCTGCAATAGTGTGCGAAAAGCGCGGTATAATTACTCATAGTTGTAAATGTCTTGGGGGCTGGGCAAACTGAAGCTGTTCATTTAAGTATTCAGGACATTTGTTGTGAATTATACTATGGAGTTTCAGAATATTTTTAAAGTCGTAGTAAAGGTTCAAATCCATTCCGAAAAGGGATGCTTTAAGATGAGAGACACTATTATGACCCGGAATATTGTGTATAAATCGTATGCAGTGGTTGAAAGCAACATTTATTCTACGGATGCCCTCATAATACAAGCAAGGATGGACTAAACAATTGAACGTACAATATGGTAAAATCAAACTTTTAACTAAGTGACTCTTCATAGTAGGTAGAAGCAAATGTGATGAGGAAACTTCTTCACTTCTTACTTACTTACTTAGGTGGCGCTACAGTTCGGGGTGGACCTGGGCCTCAACCAACAAGCCTCTCCATTTAGCTCGGTGTTTAGCTAATTGCATCCAGATGCGCACTCCAAGTTGGTCGAGGCCCCCTTTAACTTGTGCGCGCCACCTCCGGCGATGATTCCCTCTACTGCGTCGTCCCTTGGGGTTAGATTCGAAGACTGTGGGCCGGAGCTTTGGTGTCCATTCGCTCTACCTGTCCTAGCCATCTCAGACGTCTACTTACTTACTTAGGTGGCGCTACAGTTCGGGGTGAACCTGGGCCTCAACCAACAAGCCTCTCCATTTAGCTCGGTCTTTAGCTAATTGCCTCCAGTTGCGCACTCCAAGTTGGTCGAGGTCCCCTTGAACTTAAGCGCGCCACCTACGGCGATGATTCCCTCTACTGCGTCGTCCCTCGGGGTTAGATTCGAAGACTCTGCGGGCCGGAGCGTTGGTGTCCATTCGCTCTACATGTCCTAGCCATCTCAGACGTCCAATACGCAGTTTTTTGACTAAGTCGATGTCGCTGTACAGCTCGTATAGTTCGTGATTGAATCTTCTCCTCCAAAACCCGTCAACGCAAACGGGACCGAAAATCTTACGAAGAATTTTTTTCTCGAAGCGATCACGGATATCTTCATCCTCTTTTAATAAAGTCCATGTTTCAGCGCCGTAAAGCAGGGCTGGGATGACCAGGGTCTTATATAGAGTCTCCTTAGTTGTTCGAGATAGGGCTGATCTTGTTTGTAGAATTTATAGCAGAGCCAAGGTAGACAAAGTCCCTTACTACCTTGAAGTTAAAGCTGCCGACTGTGACGTTTTGTCCAATTCGTCGGTGTTGGTTTTCCCTTCTTGTTGACAACATATACTTGGTTTTGCCCTCGTTTATCGCTAAACCCATTTTGGCCGCTTCCGCCTCAATGCATGCGTGACAGTCCGCTGAGTTCTTCCGATAATGTCTATATCGTCGGCGTATGCAAGCAGTTGTACAGACTTGTAATAGATTGTGCCTCCGGTGTTGGCTTGTGAGTTCCGCACGATCCGTGCAATATTAAAGAAGTCACATGACAACGCGTCACCTTGTCTAAAGCCTTTTTTGACATCAAAGGTCTCGGTGAGGTCATTACCGACCTTGATGGAGCAGCGAGCGTTCTCCATCGTCATCCTGCACAGACGGACAAGTTTGGCAGGGATGTCAAAACTAGACATGGCTCTATAAAGCTCTTCTCTATAGATGCTGTCATAGGCGGCCTTGAAATCGATAAAGAGGTGGTGAGTATCGATTTGGAATTCTTGGGTTTTCTCCAGGATCTGCCGAAGTGTGAAGATTTGATCGATGGTGGACTTTCCTGGCCTAAAACCGCACTGATAGGGTCCAATCAGGCTATTGATAAAAGGTTTCAGGCGTTCACACAATATCGCCGAAAAGATCTTGTATGCGCTGTTGAGGAGACTGATGCCTGTATAATTGGCGCAGTTGAGGGGGTCTCCTTTCTTGTGGATCGGGCAAACGATGCTGAGGTTCCATTCATCATGCATACACTCGTCTGGCCAAATCTTAGAGATGAGTTGGTGTATGCACTCTACCAATTCATCCCCAGGTGCCTTGAAAAGTTCGGCCGGTAAGCCGTCAGGTCCAGCAGCCTTGTTGGATTTTAGCTTGGATATTGCTATCCTCACTTCGTTTTGTTCAGGTGGACGGAAATTTTGACTATTATCGTCCATGTTGAATGGTTCATTCTGCCTGACAGTGGGATGTTGATCTTCGTCGCCGTTATACAGTCTGCAGAAGTAGTTTTTCCATATTCTCAGCACCGACTGTAATTCTACTACGAGGTTTCCATTTTCAGCTCTACAGGTTTCTGTAAGGTTATTGCTTCTCTGACACGTTCTTTATACCTTTTGGTAAAACTTCCGTATATTGTTCCTGGAGTATAAACTCTCGATATTCTCAAACGCGTGCTTCTCATTTTCTTTCTTCTTCTTTTGGAGAAGTCGATGTTCTTCCCGTCTCTTTTGCTCGTAGAGCTCACGAGCAGCTCTCGTCTTCCAACTATGGCTCTTATTTTACTGCATGTACTCGCCGGCATTCTTCGTCAAACCAGGGGTTTCGCGGTGATGGGCGAGCGAGACCCAGCGCATCAGTCGCGGCGTGGCTATTGACAACTTTTGCAGGTAGATCATTGATAAATAAAGAAAACAAAATTGGCCCTAGGACAGATCCCTGAGGCACACCGGAATTGACTTTGAGTGGCTTCGAGTTTCCTTGCTCTGTTTCTACAATCTGTATGAGCCTTTTTTAATTATTAAAAATTAGTTTTAGCGCTGTATTTGAAAAATAAAAATTGTGTCAAAGTTTTTCGAGGAGGATTGTGTGGGCTATGGAATCGAAAGCTTTAGAGAAATCTAATAGTACCGTAATACAAATTTTATCACAATTCAAAGCCGTGCGCATATCTGAAGTTACTTTAATAACTTCAGATTCACAGCTATGTTTGTGGCGAAACCCGGACTGGCATTTAGAAAACATTTTCCCTGCCTCTAAATAATTAAGAATTTGATTGCAGATTATTTTTTCAAAAACTTTAGCTAGGAAAGGCAATAAACTAATTGGTCCAAACTCCGACGGGATTGAGGGATTGGATTTCGGTTTACAGTAGATAGGTTTAGGGTTGTGCAAAGTTTTGAAAAAATTTTCGGAAGATTTTCGTCGGATGGATAAGGAATACCATGAAGAACTAGATCTCCCGCAATATTTTTCTGGGCCAGTGCATCTATTTGAAGTATTAGCTGAGTGTTGTCATTTTCAACCACTTGTGCTTTTATTGTTGGTAGTTCATATTCCAGAGCATCAATGCGGTCCCAGCTCTCGCGACCGTCTGACAAACATCCGAGAGTATTGTTGTCACGAAAAAGCTTCTCAAATCGCCGTTCGGACTCGGCATTAAACTGTAGGTCCCTTCCATTCGTATGAAAAATATAACGCACACAACATGAGTGGTTGCGAGAGCTTAGGCCCTGGCACTCTAAAGAGCTGTTCCCCCAAATATTCAAATATTCATTTCAAAAGCTGTTATTCTTTCGGATAGGCTGTTGTACATAATGTTGACTTCAGTCTTAAGTTGAGAAACAATCGGCTCCGTAAGGTTTTTTTTGAAGGCCTCCAAGCGGGTCTCAATTTTATTCCACAACTTAGCGCAGGATAAAGTTGCAGCTGGAGAACCGGGGTAGAGGGTTCCAGTACTGCTGTTTTTCTCTGCAGATCTTAGCTTTCTCTCATTAGACATATTTCCTAATTATTACTTAGAGTTGAACTTTACCATTTTAATATTCTTTAGTGTACGAAAATATTTAAAATGTTCACTTATAGAAAGAGATTTCTTCAGTTTTTAGGTTTAAAGTTCACTGAGGTACACTATTATAAGCTTTATTTTAATTATTAACTAATAAATAAAGAAAAAATTCCGGAGCCAAAACTATTCACTACCTTCTCTCCTGCATACTCGTAATGGCACTCATATCGAGAATCCTGGCCAGGATGGTTGCAGTCATTTTATCTTGCTCTGTAGTTGCAGCTTCTGCAGAAGGTTCAGGTTGTTGATATAACAAATCATCTCTTCTGCAGCCCATCAGCCCTCTTCCGGCCAATCAGCGTCTAAGATTTCATAAATTTATTCTCGATTTAGGCGAGTTTGCTTACGAAGTTCAATTAATCCTTCCACATCAATTCCTGTGTCCCCTGGAGAGTCTTGTTGATTTATAAGCCTTTCCAAACAGCTTATAGAGGTGATCATTTTAATTCTCCCCATGCTAGTTTTATATTGTGGACTACATTTAAACGTGCAAATTTTTTCCAAAAGCTTCGAATGGTGGCAATGCCACGATCTTCATCAAATGTTTTGATTAGCTAAGAAAATGTGTTCGGTACGTTGTCCAAAATATGGCGAAGCAATTCAATTCATTCAGTTTGAACACCAAGATAACACTGTTCTGCTCCAACGTTGAATCCGTGCTGTTATATGGATGCAGTACGTAGAGAGTGACCACTGCTATTACCAGAAAGCTGCAAACGTTTGTTAATAGGTGCCTACGCAATATCTTAAGGATTTTCTGGCACAATCGTATCTCTAACGAACACCTTTACGAGAACGGTGCTCGTGAGAGACCCAATCGTCAATGGAAGCCCTAACCGAGGACGCAGGTAGACCCAACGCGGTCGTGACCTGAGAAACCCTCCTCTGAGCTTTGTCTAGCAATCTCATCAGAGATCTCGTTCCCCAAGATCCCAGTGTGACCTGGGACCCAGATAAGAGACAGAGAATTCAGCCTTGCGACCGAGTTCAAAGAGTTTTTGGTTTCACGAACTATTTTGGAAGTGGTTTAAAGGTTAAACAAGGCCCTAAGCGCAGCCTGACTGTCACTACAGACACAAATGCTACGTCCCTCCCACCTATTCTTCACAACATAGTTCATGGCCATTAGGATTGAATAAGTTTCCACTTGGAAAACAGACGCATATTTGCCTAACGAAAAGTGAAGTCTAATGTTGTCGACTTCCAGGAAGGCACCAGCGCCAGACCCTTGCCTGGTTTTGGAACCATCCGTGAAAATACGACTACATTCCATTCCAGGCTCAGACTCTGGCCGAAGCCAGTCCTGGACACAAGGAAAGTCGACTCTAAATTTGCGCATCAGCTGGAGTTCTGGTGTCATTGCATCAGATGGCATATCCATAAGACAGGAGTCGTAAGATAAGTGTCGCACAAGTTCACCAAAATTACAGTGTGGATTGTACCAAAAACCGCCCCGCCTAAGACGATGGATGGCTTTGATAGTGCAATCCATGATATAAGTATCGAGGGGAGGTAAGTTCAGCAAAGCGTCTAGAGCAGAGCCAGCCGTACTCGGGAAAGCTCCCGTGCAGCCGAAACAAGCCGTTCTTTGGAGTTTCGCGCAAAAGGCAACCACATATTTACGCAAGAGCCCCTTCCACCAAACAACCGACCCATATGCGAGGAATGGTCTTATCACAGCCGTGTAGATCCAGAGAACCTTATTCGGTGACAAGCCCCAAGTCTTGCCAAAAGCAGCCTTACACTGCCAGAAGACTGAGAGCGCCTTGGATGTTTTCGACTCGATGTGTTTAGACCAATGAAGTTTCTTATCTAAAATCACTCTCAGATATTTGGCTTCATTGGAAATACGAATGGTGACGCCTTTTAGCACTTGCTAAGTCAGACCGGTCAAAATCCTCCTTCTCGTAAAAAGAACAACCTCAGTTTTAAGAGGATTCTCCGAAAGCTCACTCCTAGTACACCATTCATCGATCATATCCAGCGCGTTAGCACAGACCGTCGCCAGGCATGGCCAGACAGGAAGTACGGCGACATCATCCGCATATGCCTGAGTGTAGACGTTAGAACTATTTAGAGTGTTTAACAGAGAGTCGGCCACCATGCACCATAACAATGGAAACAGAACGCAAACTTGCGGACAGCTCCTGTTTACCCATGTCATAACATGTCGGGCACAATCCGCATCCACTACCAAACTTCTATTCATTAGCATTGCTTTAATCTACAACACTAATGTTTCATCTACCCTGTGTCGAGTCGCGCATGCAGTCAAAAGTCGCATTGTCGAAAGTACCCTCAACCTCGATGAAGGTACCCATCGCGTATTCTTTCCTATCAAGCGCGCATTCAATTCTGGCCACTAAATTGTGAAGTGCGCTTTCGCAGGATTTTCCACGCTGATAAGCATACTGCATCTTCGATAGTGTATGCAGCTTCAAAGAGACTTTGCGCACGTGAAATTCGACCAGTCTCTCCATACTTTTCAGTAAGAAGGATGTCAAACTTATAGATCTGAAACTCTTGGGGAGCGAATAGTCTTCCTTACCGATTTTCCGTATGAAAGCTACTCTGACTGTCCGCCAAGGTGTAGGAATACCATATATGCCAGCGCTAAGCCAGCGGAGAAAATTCTTTTCAGAGTTGGCAATAGCTGATCTATACCCTGTTGCAGCATAGCTGGATATATTCCATCGGTGCCAGGCGATTTGAAACCATCAAAAGATGCCACAGCATGTTTGATGGCCTCATCTGTTACCAAGGCTGATGCAATATACCAGCTGCGCCGAGTTTTCTAACTTAGATCAAGCTCAGCCGGGGTAAGCGGACCAAGCAGCGACCTAGTGATTATCTCGCCAGGAAATTAAGTCTCCAGCGGAAGACTAAAAGTTTCCGCTTTCGTCTCAGTAAACTTGCCATCAGACTTTCTCAGTGACTCCGGTTTGGTCGGCTTGCCCCTTTTGAGAACCTTAACCAACATACTGGTTTCACCGAGTGTCTCGATCTTTTCATAAACATTTCTATAAGAAGCACTTTTCGAAAACCGAATTAAATACTTACAGTATCTTTGCTTCGATCTAAAAAGATCCCAGTCACGTTCCAAATTTGTTTTGAGTGACCTATTTAGAAGTTTTCTGAATTCTTTACTAAGTCGCTGCAGTTCTGGACTCCACCAGGGAACCGGAGTTCTGCAGGGGGTTTTTGTCAATGGGCACGTCAGTTCAAAACAGTTGGTAAGGACACTAGTCAGGTTTTGAACAGCATTCTCAACCTTTCGTTTCGTTCTGAGTTTAGTTGGAGTTTTGACAGATCTGTCTAGCTCTTCCCTAAACCGCACCCAGTTGGTTTTCCTCGGATTCCTCCTCTCCTGCAAAATGATGGCCTCGCATTCGATTTGGAAAGCGGTGTATCTATGGTCTGACATAGACACCTCCGGCAGTACCCTCCAGTTAGTAATTGGTTTCAAATACCTATTAGATAAAGTCAAATCAATTATCTCCTGCCTCCTTGCCGTAACAAAAGTTGGCTGGGAGCCAACATTGTTAATTACCATGCCAGACGATAGTATAAGGTCTAGGAGATGGTTTCCTCGTATGTTAGATTTGCTGCTGCCCCAGACTGTATTCTGAGCATTCGCGTCGCAGCACATGACTAGTCCCATCTCACAGTACTTTATGAGTTCGGCAACCGCCTTCGGTGGTGGAGGCATTACCGAATCATAAGGGAAGTAAGCCGACGCAACGACGAAGGTTTTCCAACTTCCGGTCGTTTCGTAGCTTACAGCTGCAGCAACCAGGTCCTGTCCACAGAATTGTCCAAATTTGGTTATTGAGAGGAAATTCGGCACAATTAGACAAGCTCTCGGTCTTTCAGATCGCTTGTCACATAGCACTGTTACTTTACGAACACCCCCAAAACCACATATGCGCTTGTTCCGCACGTATGGCTCCTGGATAGATGTTATGTGGGGCCTTGTACGCACCACGGAAAGTCTGCTACTTAAGAGAGCAGTAGCAGCCTTTGAGTGGCGAAAATATCAAAGATATAGTCGGAGCGCACACGCTTCCACCAAGAAGAGCAGGCGAAACTTGCTCCGTCAGATTGGACCTGTTCGAGCCGACCGAAAAGGAGCCAGCGTTAGGTCTGAGGGATTGATCGGCTCCAGTTGGAATACTTTCTGCCGACCTAGGCTTCTTTCCTGTCGCTACTGAAGGATGACAGCTTTCGGCGCTTGCGCCTTCAGCTGACTCTGCAGCCTCTTTGCACCGCGCCATTGCCGCCTTCCTTCTTCTCCTTTTCAGTTGACTCTTATTCAGGAGCCCATCGGAGTGCGCCGCTTCGGGAGCTCGTTCAGCCTTATTGGTTTCCCGAGTCAAACCGTCACCGACACAACTTCGACCAGCTGCCCTTCTATTGAGACAGAGATTAGACGTTCCAGCCGAAGCCTTTCCGCCACTTTCTTTGCCATTCCAGCCCAGTCTACCAAACGAGTCAGAGACGGAGCTGCAGGAGTCTTCTGAAACAAGCGTCGCTACTACTTCTGATTCAACGCCAGAGGCGGGGGGTAAAAGTATGGTGGTTGGGAGCTCCAGAATCCTCGTCCCGGCCGTAGTCAAAAAGACCACGGGTGGATTATCGTTTTCACGAGTACCACCTGGAGTAGATACCGTAAATGTTTCTTCCATCATACTGTCAACAGGTTTTGCGTCACAGTCAAGACGTCTTCAGCATTTAGTTCGATGTCTCACCTGGGGTCCTTTCGGACCCTTAGGTTCATTGACTCTTAAGCCGTTCCGCCACGTCAAGGCAGCTGAAGAATGGAAACAGAAAAAAAGGCACAACCATCCAACGACGGAAAAGGCAGTGGATTGGTCACACGTTCCGAAAGGGTAACAGTTCCATAGCGACACATGCTATGCAATGGAACCCTTTGACTCAGGATGGCAAAAGACCTGGCGGTCCGAAGTGAACATGGCGCAGAATAGTCGAGAAGGAGGCACGGCAGTTGGGGAAAAATTGAGGAGAACTCAGACACATTGCCAGAAACCGTACACGATGGCGCGTAGGCGTTGTAGAGGCCCTAGGACCCAAAAGGGGATACAGGATATAAGTAATAAAGTAATAAAATGTGTGCTTAGGTAATTTATCTTGAAGGTGGAAATTACACCTTGGTCCATCGGTTGGATTAAAGCTATTGTATTCGGAGGTAAGAAAACAATTTTGATGTTTGAGTACAGATCTGTAAGATATGCTGGATAAGATGTTGCGTTGTCCAAAACAAGTAACGCTTTGAAGGAAATGTTGGACTTATAGCAATATCCTTCGACTTTAGTGGCAAAATGTTCCGTCAACCAATCGTTGAATATACATAGAAGCAGTAACCCAGGCTTTTTGCTCGACCACCAGTAAATAGGTAAATGCCGTATAAAATTGCCCTTATAACCATAGGCTTCCATCTGAAATCGCCCTCAGCACTAAATAGATAGATACGTTTGTATCTGTTAACAGAAAAACCATGGCGCTCCATGATTTTTTTTTTTAGAAAAAAGTGGTGTTTCGCGCAAAGTGAAGTCGCACAAATCGAATCTAGGTAGGTACATGAAAATCGAGCAAAGGTGAAACCACACAAAACGAAACCGCGCAAAGCGAGGTATGAGTGTATAACCACCGCACATGGCTATCGGCAGACACCTGGAGACTGATCGATGAGCGTAAAGCAAGGTTAGGTTAGGTATGTGGGCTGGCCGGGAGGGACGCTCTCTGCCACACCCAGGTCAGCGTTGACCCATTGTGAGACCCATGGGGGGAAAAGTAATCCCTAACCCGAATGAAACTAAAAACTTTTTTAACTCAGTCACTTCTTCACTTCACAGCATCGTTCCTGTCGAAACGCCGGAGAGCTCCTCGAGATCCTGGAAGAAATATTTACCAAGGAAATTTTTCCTGTGGTGTTGAAAACTCGTACAGTGGCACAGGATGTGAGTAGTGTCCTCAAAAACTTCCTCGTCACCACAGCCTATACAGAGTTCCTCCTCGGTCAGGCGTAGTTTCTTTATGTGGTATGGTAGAGTGTTGTGCCCCGTGATGATGGAAAGGGATTTCCTATCTTTTCGAGTAATTCTCTCGGTCCTTGCTTCGTCGACGGATGGCCATAGGTTACTGGTGATGGCACAAGTTTCCATGGAGTTCCATCTTGTGTTCGCCTCCTTAATGTCTTTATTCCCTGCAGCGAGCTTGAGTGTGCAAGGCGGGATACACACAGGGGGGTCAGCTTGTTCTCGTAGGGCTGCTGAGCCGATTCTCGCCAGCTCGTCGGCTTACTCATTGCCTGGAATACCTTCGTGTCCAGGGACCCAACAGAGCGATACCTTGTGCTGTGTTTCAAGAACCCTGAGCTCTTCTCTACAACACTTCACAAGCTTCGATTCAATTTCTATGACAGTAATCGCTTTTATAGCTACCTGGCTGTCGATAAAGATGGTGATACCTTCTGGCGGTATTTCCCTTACCGCAGACTCACGGGCGGCTGTTGCCACTCCTCTGCTTGGAAAACGCTGCTGTGGTCTGGAAGCCGTATGGATTTCGATATACATACGGGGTCGGAGAAGAGGCCTGATCCTACACCAGTGCTCATTTTTGAACCATTTGAGTAGATGGCTATAGATGCAGCATTAGGTATATGACCGTTTTTCCATTTTTCCCTGCTAGGATAAGCGGTAGAGAAAGGCCTTACAAAGTTTAAATAGGCCAAAGTAATCAAGTAGGATCATCGAGTGACCTCATAGCATTAGTGGCTGCTGATGTGCGTATAAAGATATCTAGCGGTAGCAGGTTAAGAATAGCCTCGAGTGAGTTCATCAACTTCGATTAACTTCGTTTTCCAGTTCACAAGGTGTTTAGAGTGATACATTTAAGGCGATATTTCATTTCTACAGCCCTCCCAGTTTGTTCTATTGATAGTAAGTCTTGGAGGTCTTTTTTTCTTGATCAACGCTTCTACAAGTAATAAAATTACTGGAGATTGACCAGAAGAGAGATCAAAACTTTCTTCAACTGTAATAAACTTCTCGTTAATGCATTTTGTAATGAAAAAATCGATAAGCACGGGAATTTTTTCTGAGTCGGTTGGCCAATAGGTCGGTTTTCCCGTCGAATAAAAACGACAACTGAATTCATTTGCCACTTCGTAGAGAATCTTTCCTTTATAAGATGTACATCTTGAATCCCAGAAGGTGTGCTTCGCGCTGAAATCTCCACCAATAAGGAAATTTGAACCAAGGGCATTGAAGATACGAAAGTAGTCATCTTTTTCTTAAGATTCTAATTACTCGCTTTGGAAGGCTATAAAAGGTTTTAAAAAACCTCAAATTCAAGCCGCCCCAATTAAGAAAAATCAAGGCGAATGGGCCAGGCATGATAAAGAGAAAGCGCAAGTTTTTGCCACCCACCTGGAAGAAACTTTCAAACCGTTTGATGGACAAGGTCTTATTGAATATATAAATACGTCTTATATTGCCAATAGCGTAATAAGAAATGCAACACTTACCGAACTTAAGGAAGAAATAAAGAAACTTAAACCTAAGAAGGCTCCTGGATACGACCTAATTACGGGAGAGGTTCTTGAAGCACTACCAAGAAAAGCTCTAATTAAGCTTCTGTTCATTATAAACGCCGCACTTAGACTAGAATATATTCCCAGTCAATGGAAAGTCGCCGAAATCATAATGGTCCTTAAGCCGGGAAAACCGCCGAATGAAAAAGCGTCTTATAGACCGATTTCGATTCTTCCCATTATATCCAAGGTGTTCGAGAGAATATTGATTAGGTGAATACAGCCGGTAATAGAAGAAAGGCATCACATTCCGAATCATCAATTCGGATTCAGAAGTAAGCATTCTACAGTTGAAGTGCATAGAATAACACATGTGATCGAAAAGTCACTTGAAGAAAAAAATATTTGTTCAAGCGTATTTCTTGACGTCTCTCAAGCCTTTGACAAGGTCTGGCATGAAGGCTTAAAGTTTAAATTACGACAAGTTCCGCCAGAGCACCTATACAATATTTTGAAGAACTACCTTACGAATAGACTATTCCGCGTCAAATGTGGAAATGAATATTCAGATTTCAAAGAAATAATGGCTGGGGTGCCGCAAGGAAGCGTTCTTGGTCCAGTCTTGTATCTATTATACACTTGATATACCGCAAGTAGAAGTCACTGAGCTAGCTACATATGCCGACGACACTGCTATCTTCGTCTTCTTCCTTTTATCAGCGAGGTTATGATCCGAAAACAAGGGATCACAACCCTCCCACTTCACCGCATTTCTACTGATCCGCCTGTGGGGTTCGCCTATTTGACCTCAGAAAATATCGGCAGGCCTGCCGATTTTGGATCACTCGGTTACTGAGGCCAATGAAATGCCGATGTCGTCGCATTTGTCCGATCCAGGCGTTTATAGGCCTACATTTCCTACATCGCGATGTCTTTGGAACGTGCATTGATATTGCCTTTTTAACAGGGTTCAAATGATCTCTTCTTTGAACGTGGCAATACCACCTGAGCCGGTCGCACTCTATTTTTTGTACGATGGTTTCCTTGATGTGAAAGCTTTCACGGATCTTCGAACTTCTTATTCGATCAAGCTTTGTCACTCCTGCTGTCATGCGAAGCATCTTCATCTCAGCTGCCGTTAATTTACTCTCATACTTTTTGTACATCGTCCAACATTGTGAACCGTATGTGAGCGCTGGACGTACAACTGCGGTGTAGAGCCTTCCTTTCAACTTAGGGGGAATTTTTCTGTCACAGAAGATAGCGGAATTTTCTCGCCTCTTCATCCACTCTACGCTTACACGATGATTGATGTCGTCATCACAAGTTGCTTTGCTATTGATCATAGATCCCAAATATTTGAACTTGTCGCACTTGGGAAGCACTGTTCCATTCAAATAAATGTCTGGAATAGGCCTGAGTGGATCAGAGAACGGGCAGCACAAGTACTCTGTCTTTTTTGAACTAATGCGATACCCATTTCCCTCCAAAACGTCCACCCACACATCAAGTGCTCGTTGCAGGGATGTAGGATCCTCACTTATGATGGCTCCATCGTCAGCAAAGAATAACTGATGTACCTTGGGGTCCATCACTTTACCTTCAAGAGCAAAGGACTTAAAATGCTTCCCTGGTGCACCCCGACTTTGATTGGGAACTCTTCTGTTACTCCAGTACAGATCATCTGTACATAGGTTTCTGGAACCCCTCGATGTCTTAGCGCCACCCATATCAGATCTCGTGGTTGTCTGTCGAATGCCTTTTCAAAGCCAACCAATACAATATGCAAATCCCTTAAGGAATCACGATGTTTTTCCATTATGATCCTTATACTTTGGATTGCATCTGTGGTTGATTTACCCGATACAAACCCGCACTGATCATCAGATAGCCGTATTATTTTTCGCAGTCGGCCACCTAATACCCGCTCAACGATCTTCATGGTGTGTGACATCAGCTTGATCGAACGGTAGTAATCACAGTTTCGCGTATCACCCTTCCCTTTGTATACAGGGAGAAGGTAACTTTCCCTCCATTCATTCGGCATTGGATCACCTCTCACGAATTTGGAGATGAGAATTCTGAGCCATCTGAACCCGATGTCTCCCATCTTTTTCCAGAACTCAGAGGGCATCTCGTCTGGCCCAACCGTTTTTCGTTTTTTGGAGTATTTGACCGCCTCACTAACTTCTTCGACTGTAATGTCGGGTATTTCTTCACAGTCAGGGGTGGCTCTTGGAAAGTATAGCCGGGGAAACTGTTCATTCAAAAGCTCTTCACAATACTGCCGCCACCTCTGCAGAATTCTGTCGTCATCCACAAGAAGCTGGCCATGAGCATTGCTAATGAACTTTGGCGAACGAATCTCCTGAGCATTCCTCCTTTCTATTGTTTATCCATAGAGATCTTGGCATTAAAACTATAGAAGACGAAATTCAAACCTACGCGAGAAGCATAGAAGTGGACTAGAAAGGCACGTAAATATTACATCCTCCAAGTTTTGGAAGAAAGAAATTTACTGCGCCGTCTACAAAGAACCAAACCTTTGGACTTAGCGCTATAAGTAACCGCGTCTAAACTGCGGAGCTGGCAGGAACTTCTAATGGGAAGGTCCCTGCAAAACGTCCTTATTATGTGAAATGAAAACTACTTGATAAGTCGAATACTTAGTTGTAGTAAAAATGAAAACAAGTCTGTTTTGAAGGGAGGTTTTTTAGTGGGTAAGAATCCCACACTACTATGAGCACGCGCTGTCGATCCTCATAGTGTCTTGTTGAAGATTTTCACCTACCCTCGGAAAACAAAAAAATAAAAATCTTTTTCTAGTGAGCATCGCGGCGGGCAGTAAACAGATGCTATATTGTAGTTCGCTTTAGAAGTAGTCTCCTGGACGTCCGAAACAGGCGAGGGGCAGATGTGGGTATAGTACGTGATCACCATCTTTTGATAGCTACTCTCCAACTACGCACTGCTGCAGTTCGAAGATCCCACGACAATACAAGAATGCCCAAGTTCAACATCGATAGACTTAGTGATCTCTCAGTGCGCCAACAATTAAGGGAGCACTTTTCGCAAGGTGTGGAAGCAATCAGCAGCTCAATGCCCACAACCATCCAAGACCATTGATGTGCTGTGAAAAATGTTTTTACATCTGGTGCTGAAAGAATTGTCGGTCGATCGCAGGGAAGACATAGGGCGTGGCTTTCCGAGGATATCTGGAGACGGATTGACGAACGAAAGCATCTACCTGCAGCTACCCCAGCAGCAGGGAGAAGCGAGCTAGGGTTCCTATATCGCATGAAGATGAGAGAAGTTCAGCGTAGCGTGCGACGTGACAAGCGCAACTACATCAACGCGCTGGCTACAGAAGCAGAAGAAGCTGCACGCAGGTGCGAAAGCAGGACCGTCTATCGAATCACCAAAGAGCTGATAGGTGGTCGCAGCTCCAGCCAACACCCAGTGAAAAGCCTAGACGGCTCCTTGCTCATTTCGGATGAGGACCAGCTCAAGAGATGGAAAGAGCATTTTACTACGGTCTTGAACCGCGTATTCGCTAGCGATATGCTCCCAAATCAAACTGAGATGCCCGAGGTGAGAAGTTCCCGAATACGCACCCAGACTCCCAGTAAAGATGATATCACTACCGCGCTCAAGGCACTCAAAACCAACAAGGCGGTAGGACTTGATGGTATTCCAGTAGAACTCTTACGAGCAACACCAACAACATCGGCTGAGCTTCTGCTTCCACTTATAGGGAGAGCTTGGGAAGCTGAGAGCCTTCCTAACGAGTGGAAAAAGGGAATGATCGTCAAGCTTCCTAAAAAAGGAAATTTAATGGAATGCGGAAACTGGAGGGGTATCTGCGTGCTGCCTGCTGTTGCTAAGATAGTAGCTAAAATCATCCTGAGGCACATCAAACAACATCTCGAAGACACACTCGATACCAAACAAGCAGGTTTCCGCTCTGGATCCTCCTGTGTCGACCACATCAACACCCTGCGGATTATCATCGAACAATGCGTTGAATATCGGTCGCCATTCGTTGAGTTTGGAATATGTACCTACATAGCTAATATAGATTTAGAATCTCGCATTAATTCGATCGAATTAATAAATATTTTACTATTTTACAATGCGAGATTCTAGCTTTCGAGATTTTTGTTTGCGAGATTTTGATGTAACTAGATTTTGATTTGCGAAATTGTTTAATTGCGAGATTTCGATAATACGAGATTTCGTCATGCGAGATTTTGAAAACGAGATTTTAAAATGCGGTCAATCGTATCCAACCCGTCCGCTTTAAGGGTGGGCTTAGGAGTGTCAGTAGTTAAATCAGCCTTATCCGAAGCTATTGGTTTCTTCGTAACTAGGACTTTTAACGTGGTAGGGAAGTTAGCTAAACCCATGAATATAAAATCGATACGCACCACCTTCATCGATTTCAAAGTTGCCTATGATAGCGTGTATAGAGACGAGGTATACGGAGCCATGTCTAGTCTTGGCATCCCTGCCAAGCTCGTCCGTTTGTGCAGAATGACGATGGAGAACTCTCGCTGCTCCATCAAAGTCGGTAAGAACATCACCGAACCTTTCATTGTCAGGAAATGTCTTAGACAGGGTGACGCGCTATCATGCGATCTCTTTAACATACTACTTGAGAGAATTGTACGAAACTCACAAGCCAACACCGGAGGTACAATCTTTTACAAGTCTGTACAACTACTCGCTTGTGCCGATGACATTGAAATAATCGGAAGAACTCAGCGGGCCATCAATGGAGCATTTACGAGTATTGAGAACGAGGCAGCAAAGATGGGTCTAGCGGTCAATGAAAGCAAACAAAATATATGCTGTCTACAAAAAAGGACACCCAACATCGGCCTCTTGGACAGAACGCCACAATAGACAGATATAATTTTGAGGTAGTAAAGGAATTTATCTACATAGACTCTATGGTGAACTCCGCAAATGACATCAGTAGGGAGATCACACGAAGAATTACTCTTACCAATCGTTGTTTCTATGGGCTAAAATGGCAATTGAGTAGCAAAGCCCTATCTCGAACTACTAAGGTAACACTTTATAAGACAATAATCATCCCAGTCCTGTTGTATGGCGCAGAGGCATGGGCTTTGACAAAATCGGATGAGGATGCTCTTGGTTATTTTGAGAGAAAAGTTCTTCGAGCGATCTTTGGTCCCGTCTGCATAGACGGTGAGTGGAGGAGAAGGTACAATGCCGAACTGTACGGCCTGTACAAGGACATCGACTTAGCCAGAAGGGTTCACATACAGCGACTAAGATGGCTGGGTCATTAAGAGCGAATGGAGCCCAACGTTCCCGCTAAGAAAGTTTTCGAATCCACCCCGGATGGACGACGCAGTAGAGGACGACCTCGCGGTAGGTGGCGCAAACAAGTGGAGGGGGACCTCAACCAACTTGGCGTGCGTAACTGGAGGCAGCTGGCTCGTAACCGCGCTGGCTGGAGAGATTTGTTGGTTGAGGCCCAGGTCCACCCCGGACCGTAGCGCCATCTAAGTAAGTAAGGGAAGTTAGCCCCATGGTACAACCCTTATCCTGGAGGGCGGACTTAAACAGAATAGAAAAACAGGTGGTCTCCATCAAGTAGAGCAAAGTAAAGGTTGACGAAAGAGTGCCGAAAATATGTCATCTCCACCAGGAGCTTTAAAAGGTTTCAAGGACCATACTCAACTATACATATTCAACTATATTTGTGCTATAGATTTCCCAGATTAACTTTTTTATTCTACTAGTAATTCTGACCCTATTGTCTGCACTGTTCGAGTAAGTGCATTATACATAAACAAACAAACCTGGGAAGAGTACACGCAGTAATGTCTCGAGGGTGTTAGTTCTATCCGATCTTAAATCATAGTGCGCAGTAATACGAAACATTTTAGATCGTATTAACAATTTGTTTGGAAATAAAAACACCATTGCAGTCCTCCAACAAACCCCATCAATTCCTGTCACTATGACACCCCTACGACTTTCATTTGTTATTTAATCTCCCTTAACCTTTTTGCTTTAGAAAATTTAATGCCCTCAGAGTAGGTTTAAAAGAATACTATATAGACACAAAAAATAAAAATAAAAACTCCTACGTTTTACCTAAATCCTGTATAAATCTGGTAAAGTACACACGACAAAACTTTCTTCATAATACATCCCCAAGGTATTGGTAGGCGTTTTACTCTCAACTCTCCATGCAGATAAATCTAAAATCCAAAAAGGCAATTCAAGGACTTTTTCTTCAGCCCGAAACGACTCAAAAAAAAACCAAAAATGAGAAAAGCACACAAACCTGTTGAAACTCATCCAGGTGTCCAAACTGTTCATTTACCCGTCCACCACCAACAATATCTATTTAAATCTATCAGAGCTCTTAATTTTCCAAAAAAGGTCGAGACAACAAAAAGCAAATAACACTCGTCCAACATTAAGATGTGGAAAAACTGGAGGAACTGAATAAAAAAAATATATATAACGAAACCATTACAGCATAAATTCACCCAAAAGTTTACGACCCTCTCAGTTGTCCCTCGCTCCTGCTTCCTGTGGGTACAGTACACGTATAAGGATACGATGGCCAAGAACACAAGAAAAATCCATTAAAACTTTACCAAATAACCTTAAGATAACTTTTGTTCCTTGTAAACTTGGCCAGAGAGGATATTTTCTTGGGGTTCTTACCATTTTCCACTTTGTGCCTTCTTGGAATTTTTTTTTTTTATTCAATTTTTTTCTGACAACGATGTCACCATCACACCGCATACAGGTTGCTGTCCTCGTATTATGTCACTTTGTTTATATTTTTTAAGGCCATCTACCTATAGACAGCAAAGTACAGGAGTGATATCCTGGTATCCTTAGCTGGCATAACATTAATGTGTGCAACATGCGAAGTGTCGTCTCTATACAAGTGCTCGCCGCAAGTATAGTAAGCCTAGGAATACAATAGGTACAAGCTGCTATTACGCAGCTATCCAGAGTTATAAAAAACAATAAAAGTCCTGTCCAGTGAACATCGTTTACGTACTTAGACACGCAACTAGGATACCATGGACCATGCTATTCAACATTAAAACGCTTTTTATTCACGTCATTGGACGTTTATTAGTTGGTCGACCTTTTAGCGAGCATAACAAAAAAAATTCCTGGACATGACGAACTTAACAGACGCAAAGTGCCAGGATGCAAGATCACTGTTGAGGAGTGGGGTGAGCGGAGTCTTAAATATATTACGCTTGATTTGCGCTATGATTTTTTTTTTTTTTTTTTTTTTATAATACGTGCGCGCCGAAGAGATTATTAATACCCTTATACTGATGCTCAGGGCACGGGCGGATAAGAAAAGGGGGGAGAGGAACGAAGGAGATGCCGGTGTGCGTTGGCTTTAAATGTTTGGAGGTTGTAATGATTAGGAAATGCAGAGGCAGGTAGATCGTTCCACAAACGTGTTGTTCGGCTTATAAACGAATCCCTTTATTTGACAGTACGTCCGAAGTTGGGCTTGAGGGTGAACTGGTGTACATTCAAAGCGTGACGCGTATTGCGGGTGAATTTTTGAAGGAGGGGAATGCAACTGGCTATTTCGCTGGAGTATTTTTTTTTATAGAAAAAGCGATAAAATAGGGAAAGACATGAGACATTTCGACGGTGTTGAAGTGAGACTATGGAGTTCACAATGTCTCTATCACCAATTAGTTTTGACGTGCGGTTCTGTACCATATCTAGAATGTGCAGAACGGTCTTGAGTGCACCAGACCAGATATGGGCGTTTTATTCCAGCTTTGGGCGGATGAATGCCATGTAGATGGAGGTCATATCAGACGGGGTAAAATATTTTTTGCACCGCTTAAGGAATCCTAGACATTTTGCAGCATTTTTGGCGACCTCGAATATGTGATCGTTCCATCGAAGACGGTTATTAATGCACATACCGAGAATGGCAAGTCTTTCGGATTCAGCGATACAAGTACCATTCATGGATAATAGTTGAGGGTCTTGGTTTCGCTTGAGAGACAGAAGACAGCATTGTGTTTTGGATGCATTAAATTCCACTCTATTGATTGAACCCCATTTGGTTATGCTGTCCAAGTCGGAATTTAATGAGTTTAACATACGTTGCCGTTCCTTTTCTACGGCCGAAGAGCAGGGACGGGAGATAGGGAACGAATATGAAAAACTGAGGGTACTGTCATTAGCGAAGGAATGGATTGGATTAGAAGTAGCAGACAAGAGGTCATTTATAAAAATGAGGAAGAGAGTCGGAGACAAAACTGAGCCCTGGGGAACACCAGCATTTATGTGGTGAATCGCAGACTTGAAGCCGTCCAAGACAATTTGTATTGAACGGCGGCCCGAAAGGTAATTTCTAATCCATTGAAGTAGAGACTCATCGATGCCATATGCACGCATTTTCGACAAAAGAGCTTGATGCCAAACTCTGTCAAATGCCTTAGAAATATCGAGCGCAACCATCTTTGTTTCGCCGAAGTGATGTAGAGACTGGTTCCACTTCTCGGTGAGATATGCCATCAGATCACCAGTGGACCTGTTGCTACGAAAACCATATTGCCGGTCATTGAGGAGTTTGCGTGAATCAAGGTATTTCATAAGCTGACGATTTATCAGCGTTTCCATGACCTTGGAAAGAAGGGACGTTAGTGCAATGGGACGGGGAGGAAGATTCGCCTTTTTTATGGACGGGCTGGACAAATGCTGTTTTCCATCTACTCGGAAAGAGCCCAGAAGAGTAGGGCACACAGAAAAGCTTACGCAGAGGTTTTGCCAGCCCGAAAGAACACCTCTTCAAAACTATTGGGGAGATACCATCTGGACAAGCGGATTTGTATATGATAAGACCTTCAAGTACTCCTGCAACTGTACGAGTGCGAAAGTGGACTTGCCCCATGGAAAATTCGACGCTCTCAAGTACAGGCGGAGATAAAGCGCTATCTGGCAGGGTGAAGTTCGCTGCAAAGTGAGCAGCAAGCAGATTGGCTTTATCTAAGGAGCCGACAGCTGGAATGTCATTGTAAATGAGCGTTGGGATGGCAGGCGAATTTTTTTTTTTCTATTTTTAAATTTAAAATAGAAAATAATCATTTTGTATGGAACGAGAACGGGTACACACTTCCTATGAAAAATCCCAATGAACAACATAGAGATTGCCGTTCCAGCACACACACCGAGCAAGGAAAACTTGCTGATAGCCATAGCCATCTGTAAGCAAATTCAAGTCGTTTGAGCTTGAAATATGTTACAACCAGTGATGCCATATTGCGGTATTGCCCAAAAAGGGAAAAATGGAATACCCCTTTGAAATCGGGAAAAATAAAATGCAAGTGAAATGTATTAAGTTAATCAAGATTACGACATCTATTAAAGCTTCCTTATAAGATTGCACATGCTAGGAGGTGAAATTGTTTTGGGAAATGTGGCTCAGATCAAGAGTTGTAATAGGCTTTGGGAAGGTTTTGGGAGTTAGGATTTGAAAAAGGTCAGGAAACAAGGATGTGGATGAGACTTAAGGATGGGATGGAACGGAAAAGGAAAGAGTGTCGGCTACGAGGGACGTGGCATGCTTGCTATACGCACAGCTCAACTCGCCGGAAATGGGGTGATTCTTGCCCCCGCAGCACGACTAAACCTACTACAAACAACATATATCATGCCAAATTTTAGTTACTTATTATTCACCATCTGGTCCACGATGGTTCGGACACTATCGTTCTGAGCAGCGATCGAAGCTGCAACAAGCTGACTAAGACTGCTGTATGATGGGGCATGTAAGGACTCAGTAGAACTAGTAGAGCGGTTAACATACAGAGGAACACCGGAGGTGTTGGGAAGCTCGTACGACATTGCGGCTGGTTCAACAGGCCTTTTCTTTGGAGGAGGAGTATGACCTACGAGAGACATTTTACTGGTATTTCCTCAAACTGTTTAGTAAGGGAGCGAGTGAGTACCCTATCTTCTAGTATTTGGATATTTTCTATAACAAAATACAAATATTTGGCGCAACAGCTCTTCAAAGTGCCAGGGCCTAGCTGCTCGCAACCACTTGTGTTGTGTGCGTTATATTTTTCACACGAATGGACGGAACCTACAGTTTAATGCCGAATCCGAACGGCGATTTGAGAAGCTTTTTCGTGACAAAAATACTCCCGGATGTTTGTCAGACGCTCGCGATAGGTGGGACCGAGAAAAAACTTTTTGGTGTTTTCTGGGATTCGAACTTGGAACCTCATGCGTAGTGATCCGACACACTAACCACTTACGCCACGGCGCCACCTCTTCTATCTATTTCTATAACCTCTTTCCTAATTTTCTGACTTATCCTATCTTTTTCAGCCACCGACATACTACACGCAGACGAAATGTATAGGAAACACGGATCAGATTACGATTAGACTATATATAAATAAGGATATCGTGAATAAAATTATAAATGAACGTAAGGGGGTATTATCTAAATAATTATGTATGTATATGAACCTTGAATATATGAATAGGGAATGTTGTTTGTATATTTTATAGATTAAGTAATAAATAAGTAGATATTTATAATATGTAACAAAAAAAGGCAAACAAAACGTAATAAATAAATAATAATATATATGTAACAAAAAAAAAAGGTAATAAATAAATAAATAATGTACAAAAAAAGGTCCCCCTGGCAGCTGACCTCCTCGTGGTGGGGGGCGGGCAACGTGACTGGGATGTGCAGATGGGGTAACTTAAATAGTTATTCCCATCCATACAATCCAGTCACGGCTAACAAAGCGCACACCCCATGATGACAAGACGACGTAAACGGGCCTCGGATATTGCCAAACCTGGTAAGCCAGGGCATCCTTTGGAGCCAGGCCTGAAGGGTGTCAGTATGCGAGCGTCTGGTGGTCGGCCTGTCCCGCTCGGCAGCCGGCCGGGTCAAACCCGAAATGGCTACGAGCTTCTTGTCAATGGTCTCGCGAGCCATTACGGGGGTCAAGGGGTGAGCGCGCTGTGCACCGATAGGGGCACAGATGGACTCTCTGAGATTCGACAACGGCATCGACTTAGGATAGGCACATGGAGCGTCTCATCGCTCACAGGGAAGGATCTTGAGCTTGTTGGGGAGGCTGTTAAAAGTCGACTAGATATAGTCGGCGTCTCTTCAACAAACAACAAAGCAGAGAGGTTCTAAAACTGTGGACCTTTCGGGTGGGTGGAAGCTCTTCCTGTCAGGAGTCGCACCCTCGGGCGGGAGTGGGGATACGCACAAGACCCAGGTTGACAGACAGAGTATTGGAGTGGATACCATTAGGAGGGAGATTTGCGATCTTAAAGCTCAAGCTTGAAAGATCAACTCTGGCATTGGTGCAGGTGTATGCACCGAACCTTCAGTCAGAGTACGCAGCTTTCTTAGATGAAGTTGATGTTGCCCTTGAAAAGGTTGCTGATATGGATTCCTTTGTCGTGATGGGTGACTTCAATGCTCATGTGGGTGTATATGTTATGACATGGGGGAGTGTGATTGGGAGGAACGGTGATCCTGATCAAAACGCGAACGGAGAGAAGTTGTTGAATTTTTGTTGTGAAAATAGCTTATCCATCATGAACACTATCTTTCCGCACAAAGGCATTCACAAATACACGTGGTACCGTCAGAGTCTTCAGCAGAAGTCGCTGATCGATTTCTTTGTGGTACCATCGTGTCTGAAGAGAATGGTTTGTGATGTTCGCGTATTGAGAGGGGCCGAACTCTCAACTGATCATCACTTAGTGCTGTGCAAATTGTATCCTAGCGAGAGAGTGCCTCCCCTACCAAAGCATAAACCAAGGATGGTTACACGCATACGATGAGATACGGGAGGCATTTGCGCGGCAAATATCTGAGAGGTTTGAACGAATTCCAACTGTTCCATCAAATATAGAGGAAGAATGGCAACTGTTTTCAACAGCGGTTTTTGCCTCTGCGGGAGATGTTTGTGGAGTGAAGCGGCTTGGTGTGGCGGCTGATGGTGAGAAACGAACTGCTTGATTTAAAACGCCCGGAGTTCAAGAAGCCATCAGAGAGAAGAAGAGAGCCTTTAAGGTGTGGATTCACTTGGGGAACTCCGATTCTCGAAATCGGTACACTGAGGCGCGAAGAACTTGCAAATTAGCTGTGAAAACAGCGAAAGAACAGTCTTGGAGGGAGTTTGGCGAGAAATTGGAACGTGACCACAGATCTGCAAATAAGATGTTCTGACAGACCGTCCGCCGACTCAGAGGAAAAAAGTTGAATATCGTTGAAGGAGTCAAATCCAAAGACGGTAGACTTCTTTCCAATAAGGAAGACATCTTACGCAGATGGAACGAGCACTTTCAGAATTGCTCAATCCCGAACAGGGCACCGAAGATGACAGATCTATGGTCGAGAGTTGGGCGGAAAGTAGTCCTACGGTAGAGGAAATAACTTTGGTGATCAAAGCGCTAAAAGTTGACAAATCTGCTGGTGTGGATGAAATTCGGCCAGAAATGCTCAAGGCTTTAGGTAAAGAGGTAGTGCAATGGCTCTCGCGTGTCATTAAAGTGGCCTGGGAATGCGGTGAAACACCTGGTGATTGGCAAATGGGGGTGATTGTTCTTCTTTTTAAAAAAGGGGACAAAAGAGATTGCGCCAACTTTAGGGGTACATCTCTTTTAAGTCTCCCTGGAAAAGTCTTCGCTAACGTGCTAGAAATGCGTTCCAGAGCTGTGGTTGAGGACAGTTTGAGGGATGAGCAGTGCGGTTTTCGTCCCGGTAGAAGCACAACCGACCAGTTGTTCACATTCAGAATGGTTCTTGAGAAGGCCTGGGAATATGCCAAACCTGTCTACACCTGTTTGTAGATTTGGAAAAAGCATATGATAAGGTTCCTCGAGGGAACCTCTGGAGTGTTCTGTAGGAGTATGGGACTGCTGGTTCCCTGTTAAGGGCGATTCAGTCGTTATATACAAACTGTAGAAGTTGAGTTCGGATAAACGGTGTTAAATCAATACCTTTCACTGTGGGCGTTGGACTCCGCCAGGGGTGCGTTTTGTCACCTCTCCTCTTCATTTTATATATGGATTGGATGTTGCAGCGCAGCCATGGCGGGGAATGTTTCAAAGTGGGGGACCTAAGGATTAGTCATCTGCTCTTTGCGGATGATTTGGTCATCCTTGGGTCCTCTCAAACCGAACTTCAGCGCGCACTCGAAAGGTTTGTAGCCGTTTGTGATGATGCTGGAATGAAGATCAACATGAACAAATCGGAAGTAATGGTCGTATCCAAAAAAACCCATTCAGTGCACTCTGCATCTGCATGTTAGTGGAGTCCAACTGAAGCAGGTGGATAAGTTTAAGTACCTCGGGGTCTTATTCACGAGTGATGGGAGGAGCAATGCCGAGTTATCCTGTAGAATTGATCAGGCTGGATCAATTTTGAGAGAGCTTGGCCATTCTGTTATAAGGAAGGCCGAACTTAGTGTCCAAGCTAAGCCATCGGTTTTTAACTCGGTGTATGTTCCAACTCTCACCTATGGTCATGAAATTTGGGTAGTGACCGAAAGAAAAAGATCGCGGATACAAGCTGCCGAAATGAGGTTCCTTCGCGGTGTTGTTGGAATAACTCGTAGGGATCAAGTGCGCAAACCCAGAGTACGCGAGGCGCTCAACGTTGAGCAGCTACTTCTCCGAACGCAACGATCTATGCCTCGATGGTTTGGTCACGTAGTGCGTATGCCCCCAGGCCGGCTTCCAAGATGCTCCATGGTTGCCGTGCCATCAGGTAGGCGACTTCGCGGAAGGCCTAGAAATAGATGGTTGGATCAAGTCCGACATCTCTCCTGGAGCCGCTTAGGGATTCCTCCTGATGAATTGGAGTCAATGCCGGAACATCGAGAAGGATGGAGAGTCCACCTGAGCATCCTACCCCCGCAACCCTCATGAAGGATAAGCGGGCCATTGAAAATGAATGAATGAAAAAAAATGAATGAATGTACAAAAAAAGGGATTAATGTAAGAAAAAACAACAAAATGCAATAAATAAATAATAAATAATATAACAAAAAGTGATATATGTACAAAAAAAAAAAAAAAGTAATAAATAAATAAATAATTTAATGAACAAAACGAATAAATAAAAAAAAGAAAAAAAAATGTATGTAATATGAATAAGGATATATGTATAAATACAGTGGAACTTCCATAAGTCGAACTCTCAAAATGTAAGAAAAAAAATTCGAGTTATAGAAAATTCGACTTAGAGAAATAAAAACGAAAACTTGATATTTTTTTTTTATTTTGTTATAAGGATATTTCAAAGAGAGAAAATGTTTTTTAAGTAATAGAAGCCTTAAAAAAAGTCAGTAATCATTCGTTGACGTTTTTTTTCATTGCATTTTGATTTATAATACGTTTCGATTTCGTGAATTATATTGAAAAGCCGATCCGGCGTATCGTGTTCAGTAAGAAGAGCATATCGTATTGTTTCAAAGGCTTCATTGACTTTAGCTTGCTTAGGCTGTACGATTAAGTCATCACCTGGATCAGCATCAGCATCAACTTCATCTTCACTAACGGTTTCCACTTCAGGTGTTACCGAAAGCAAAATTTCGGCATAAGACGACATATGACAAACAATAATCTCATTATCCAAGTTAATGTATTCTGAAAGGCTGCACCCTGTGTCTTGTGTATTTTGTATTCGCGAAAAATCCTCTTGCATTTCTCTGAACTCAGGTATGGGCACACCAAAAACTGCGTGAATTTCATTGATTCTTAGCTCTGCCAAACTAACGTCATCTTTTTCATCCCAAAGGGAATGCTTGCCAAATCCAGCCTTAATAAAAGAATTTCGTATTGTTGAGCTCTTTACATCGCAATTCCATGACATTGAAACATTTTGTATGCAGTGGAGTAAAGAAATGTTTGGATCAACATTCCCTTCTTCCAGCGAAGTAAGAATTTTGCTAATGATTCTTTTTCTGTAGAAACACTTAAAATTCTGTATCACTCCTTGGTCCATTGGCTGTAAAGCTGCTGTCATGTTCGGTGGAAAAAAAACAAGCTTTATAGACTTTAAATTTGTTGGCGATTTGTGGGCACTACAATTGTCAACAAAAAGCAGGACTTTTCGTTTTTGATTAAAAAATACCTTGTCCCATTCTTTTAGCCACTCTTCAAAAAAGCCAGTTACCATCCATGCTTTTTTGTTTCCTCGATACTTTACAGGCAAGGATTTAACTCCCTGTAAACATCGTGGCTTATTGCTTTTGCCGATCAAAAGAATTTTAAGTTTTTCTTTTCCACTCATATTTGCAGCAATCATACATGTTACCCTTTCCTTACTATGTTTGCCACCGTGACATTTCTCGCCTTTGAACGCCAGGGTTTTGTTTGGAAGGCATTTATAAAAAAGGCCTGTTTCGTCTGCATTAAAGATGTCATCTTCGCTGTAGCCTTCGATTAGTGCTGGTAGAACGTTTTGTTGCCAATGCTCGGAGTCTTCTTGATTTATTGAGGCACTTTCTCCAGAAAGTGTTTTTTGAACAATGCCATTTCTAATTGATAAAAAATCTTGTACACCAAACTTTTTTGTGCAATTTGTTGCCACGCTGAACTTACCTTTTTTTAAATTTGTCAAGCCAACCTGTACTTGCAGCAAAGTCAGTTTCTCCAAATGCAATTGCAAAGCTCTTAGCCTTCTCCTTTATAATGGTGCCTGACATCGGCAAGTTTACATTACGGGCTTCCGCAAACCATTTTGAGACAGCCCTGTCAACACTTTCATATTTAAGAGTTTTTTTTCTCATTGAGTTTTTTTCGTTTCGTGAAGATTCAGCATTTTTTTTAACACTTTCTCTGTTCTTCAGTATAGTGGATAGTGTACTTGGAGGTAAACCATATTTTATGGCCACATTTTTCTTCTTTGTACCACTCTCAACTTCACTGATGATCTTCAGTTTTTGTTCAAAAGTAAGATGGTTTAATTTTCTTCCCGACATAATGACAAATGAAAAAAATTTAAATAAAACTTGGAACTCCAGCGCTTACAAACGTTTTACATATCCGTCCAAAATCGAAGTTCAAGTGAGAAACATACAAATCGGTAACAAAAATAAACAACACATCTCTACTCCCCAAACAAACTTCCGAAAAATGTAATCACATCATAGTAGACCCAATTAATTTTTTAAAGGGGGGTTTCCCGATTCAGAGCAATACTTCGAGTTGATTGTACATTCTAAACCAACTTTCAAAATAATCGAAGTAGGCTACAGACAGATTTCAATAAATTGAAATAAAAGGGATTTCCCCGACTTAGAGAAAAAGTTCGAGTTAAAGAGACTTTTTGCCATCAAACGCAATAAAAAAAATTCGAATTAGAGAGGAATTCGAGTTACAGAAGTTCGAGTTATGGAGGGCGAAATTCAAACAAATAAAGTCGAAAAGGCAAAGTTATATAAAATAAAACTTTGAGTTGTGGAGAAATTCGAGTTATGGAAGTTCGAGTTATGGAAGTTCGACTGTAATAAGTATTCATGTGTATATAACAGGTGGGCCATCTAGTGATTTCTTTTTAAATCATAAGTTATTTTGACACTGACAGCTGTTTCCCGCTCGAAATCTTGACAGAAAGCCAGTGTCATACCTCCGCGGAACGAAATGAGTCGCTTTACGCTTGAACAATATTGAGAAATATTGAAAACTTATTACCAAAGTGAGTGCTGTGTAGCCCAAACAGTGCGTTTTTTGTAAAGAAGTTTTGGCCGATATGAAGCACCCACCGCGCCTGCTGTACGCAAGTTTGTGCAAAAAGTTCGTGAGACTGGTATGCTAGTGGACAACACTCATGGTCCCCGTCGTCGTACGTACGTACAGACGAGAATGTGGCTGCTGTAGCCAAGAGTGTGAGACTCAATTCACGAACATCAACTCGTCATCGAGGAGAATTCTGCACAAAGATCTTGGATTATTCGCTTACAAGGTCCAATTGATTTAGCAATTGAAAGCGCACGACCATCCGCTTCGTTATCGCTTCGCAGTTTGGGCCATAGAGCATCTTGAATTGGACAACGATTTTGGGCGAAAAATCATCTTTTCTGACGAGGCACATTTTCATCTCGGCGGCTACGTTAACAAACAAAATTGCCGCATCTGGGGCTCGGAAAACCCCCACGTTATTGTCGAGAAGCTAATGCATCCACACAGAGTGACAGTTTGGTGCGGATTGTGAAGTGGTGTCATCATTGGACCATTTTTCTTCGAAAATGAGGCTGGGAACAACGTTTCGGTGAACGATGGGCGTTACAGAGCCAGGTTAACGACTTTTTTTTTTACTGAAAATGAAGACATGGATTTGGATGACCTCTGGTTCATGCAGGATGGCGCGCCATGCCACACAGCCCATGCCACAATCGGTCTTTTGCGCACCAAATTCCCAAATCGTGTTATCAGCCGTCTTGGCGATATCAATTGGCCGCCTCGGAGCTGCGATTTGACCCCTTTGGACTTTTTTTTGTAGGGAACCGTGAAGGATCGATGTCATGCCAACAATCCGGAAACGATTCAAGCACTTAAGGCCAATATCATCCAAGCAATCCGTGAGCTACAGCCCGAAACCATCAACAAGGTCTTGGGAAATTGGAGTGATAGAATGCGCTACTGCGAGGCCAGCCGAGGCAGCCACTTGAACGACGTTGTGTTCCATAATTAATGGGAATGTTTGCTCTTACTAATAAAAAATTTCATTTTGTTCATTTTATTGCATTTTTAAAAGAAACTTGTAGTTGGCCCACCCTGTATAAGAAAAGAAAACGATTTTTGTGTATGAAAATGTATTTATTTGCACATAAGGCGAACATATAATAAATTGTGAACAATTTGAACTAAATTTGTGTTTGTAAAATATATGTCATTTGAGGGGTGCTTCAGGTAACTGTCTTCAGCGGCTTTGATGTTGGCGTAAGCACGTTGGATTGACCTTCCAGCAGCATCCGGTTTGTATTTTAAACATCCGTCGGTGTGGTGAAATTTGCTAAAACTAAAAGTACAAGGACACACAAACATATAGAAGAAGCTAAATCTAATGATAAAGTAGTGCAAGATGCTTGAACAACTTCATCTTAACTAAAGACAAGACAAATGGGAAAGAAAAGTAAAACTATGATAGGCAAGTAAAAAAAAATAAAATTACGAAGGGTAATAGGTAAGACGAACTTAAACAGGCTTTTAATTGTTTTCGTTGCCAACATCGAAGATTCTCGTCGCAATTCACCACGGCATGTTGAAGAACTATCCGGGTGAAAACTTACGAGACTTCAATGTTGGCAACAAGAACAATTAAGGACGGCACCAGACATAAAGGGTTTTGATTATTGTCGTTGTCAGCATTGAAACTGCTCGTCGCAAATCACGATTGCCTGTCTGTGGACTATCCACGTAATGACTTACGAGCTTTTCAATGCTGGCAACAAGAACAATCAAGGACTATTACGACAAAAACGTTCCAATTGCTGTCGCTGTCAATATCGAAAGCACTCGTCGCAATTCACCTTGGCATGTTAATGAACAATCCGGGTGAAGACTTACGAGGACTTCGATGTTGACAGCAAGAACAATTGTGGACAAACACTACATAGGACAGAAGACAAGGACTAACGAACGTTGGGCGCCATTTTGTAATAGGCTAGAGGAAGGTTTTGGGAGTTAGGATTTGAAAATGGCAGGAAAGAAGGATGTGGATGGGATTTAAGGATGGGATCGAACGAAAAAGGAAAGAGTGTCGGCTACGAGGGACGTGGTATGCTTGCTATACGCATAGCTCAACTCGCTGGAAATGGGGTGGTTCTTGGCCCCGCAGCACGACTAAACCTACTACAAACAACATATATCATGCCACATTTTACTTACTTATTATTCACCATCATATACCGGAAAGACGTTCACCACACTAAGGGCGCTGCAGATGATGTTGCAGCTTTGGCCTTTGCCCTCCAACCCATGAAGTAGGGCGGCCTTAACTAGGACTTCCCAAAGGACTGATGCTGCTGCCAGGTTACTCCATCTTCGCTGAAAGGGCTTGAGTCACCCTACCGCACCCCCTGAAAATTTCAACTTAAACAGCCATCCAGCTTATATGGGCTTGATGGTAATCAAAACACTTCGTATCCAAAATATTCACAATTCATTTTCTTTTATATTCATCAACAAAAAAAAAAAATAATTTTGAACAAAAAATGAGGGATAACATTAACAAAAAAGCAAGAACTAAATTCAATTTCTCCCACCGCGAACCATGTAGATACATTTTTTTGTTACCTTAAATACTCTAATTAAATTTATCGGTTTTTATACCTAGAGAGAGCTCTGTTTAGGTACGTTGGGCACGTTTTGCACTTAAAACTATAGTAACGCGAGAAAAACACGGACGGGGAAACAAAATTTTCACACTAAATGTACTCACTAAATTTACTTAATTTTACTAATTCACCTCACTAACATATTAAAAAAATGAATAATGAACAAAAAGGAATAGGTAGATACATATATAAAGACACTGATATATGTATGTATATGTATGAACAAAGTAGAATAACACTTTTATACTATTTATTTTACTCTTTTAATTAAAGTTAACGTATTTTTATTTAGGAGAGGTACTATCACCTTCTTGACTGGGTGGTCCCCGCTTCGAGTGGTGCTCCTCGGGATGTGAAGTTCACTTTTGATAGTGGTGATTCGTTGATATGTGTATATATATATTTTTTATTCTTCCAAACGGATTATTATACGGAGACTTATATATGTGTACGTATGTACGTATATAGGTATATAAAAAAAAAATACGTGAGTACGTTGGTGCACGTATATCCTAAGACTACTTGAATAATTTGTCAAAAAAGTTTGGGCGGCCACGACTTGGGCTCTCATGAGTCTTTGACCGCCTTGCTGTTACGTGTTATGGAGCCTAATTATTGATTCAATTAATATAACATTCACAAGATAAACACTCATCACTCACCCCTTAAAATACATTCGAATCCCTAAAAAAAACTATAATTTCTGCTTCTTCTTCAGTGGTACACTTCCTCTAAGTAAACTATACAACTTGTTTATTTGTGTATAGTGTGTCGGATCACTACGCATGAGGTTCCAAGTTCAAATCCCAGAAAACACCGAAAAGTTTTTTCACGGTCCCACCGCTCGCGAGCATCTGACAAACATCCGAGAGTATTGTTGTCACGAAAAAGCTTCTCAAATCGCCGTTCGGATTCGGCATTAAACTGTAGGTCCCTTCCATTCGTGTGAAAAATATATCGCACACAACATGAGTGGTTGCGAGAGCTAGGCCCTGGCACTTTAAAGAGCTGTTGCGCCAAATATTTGTTTATTTGTTTGTTAACTTGTTTATTTTGTATGTATATGATGGACGTATGTATGTTCTCCAGCGAAGGTCTTTAGAAGTAGACTGCACTGCACTTTAACATATATTTTTGAACTGAAGGCAAGTGTTGCCTTCCAGCACTAGAAGAGGAATGATGCACCTTTTTATGGCTCTATACCAGATCCGCAATATCGACCGAGAATCCCTCTAGCCATACGGATTGCTTCGTGGTCTGATTTTGAATTTATCCGCTACTAGAAAAGGCGAAACAATAAAAAAAACTACCAACATCCCTTTCATACCCCATTTTTAAGCAGTTGGTTTATGCATAGGTTTAGGACAGTTTAGAACTGGTCTGAACAATGATGGTGTCCATCCAGTGCCAGCTGACTGCTGTCAAAACAAAAAAAACTAACAGGCAAACAAAAAGGGATTTTGTAAGTACAATTTCTATTTTCTCCTTTTTCTTTTATTTTTTTGGTAATTCTGTGTTCTTATTTCCATTGAACCACTTCCTGACGGAGGACGGCCTATCGACCCTGCAAACTTGGAGGACCCCCACTCTCTAGCAGTTGCTCTCGAAAATCGAGGGGAAGAGTTTGCCCACCAGTCAGTTCCACACACCGGAACAGCTCGAGGGCAATCCAAGGGTCATTCACCTTCGCCACACAGCAGCAACAACATTCGCAGCTAAAGAAGGAAACGGAGCGATATTGTATGTAAGATGAATTTGATGTTAATATTACTATAAGTTATTGACGTATTTTTCTTCCAGGGTAGCTGTAACAGAGTCATTGACTTCAAGCCGATAAGTGATCGCCTGGCTGCGATCCGCATCAAAGTTACATTCTACAATATCTACCTAATATGTGCCCGCACCCCTATCGACGAAGCTGAAGGTACTATCGAGGAGGAATTTTATGACCTCATGGGCGGTGCTTGCCGAGCCTGTCCGGAGTACGATGTCAAAGTCGTACTCTGTGCCTTTAATGCAAAAATCGGTAAGGAGAACTCCATCGTCGAGTTAGCTGGAAGTACTACCTGCAGGATACGATAACAGATAACGACTTCCTACTAATTGACTTGGCGGCAACCCGCAATACGGTCATTAATAACACTAGATTTCGCCGACTAAGAATTCGCACAGCAACCTGCTAATCAATGCTAGGCACGCATCCAATATATTGGATCTGCGTGCCTACAGAAGAGCCAACGTCGACTCTAACCATTTTCTTTTGGCAGCCAAAGAAACACAAACAAATGCTGCAGCGCAAAACAAAGGCAGCAAGAGAGGAATATCGAGCCAGAAGAAGAGAAGCGAAGAAAGTCTTGCCCAAAAAAAAAGAGCCCACACAGCCTCCCAGCTATATGAAATCAGCCAGTCTCTCGGACGCAACAACATCCAGAATTTCTATCGAAAAGCGAAGCAACTGGCAGCTAGATTTAAATCCGGAACACAGGCTCTTCGAAACAGCGAGGGTAACCTGATCAACGAAGCGCAGGGAATTGTATAATAGATATGTTTAAGCAGCATTTCCTGCAGCTGCTGAATGGGCATCAGATAGAGAGAGTGATAGAGCAAGGAGTGAAAACAGGTTCACGTCCAATCCACGCAGAAGCAGTACCTCCACCCAGCTTAGAAGAGGACGGTGCTGCTATTAGAAAGCTGAAAACCAACAAAGCCGCTGGCTCTGATGGCCTAACCGTGGTGCGTTTTAATTATGGGGGAGATACCTTGGTTGGGTGTATGCACCAAATCATCGCCCAAGTATGGGTGGACGAAAGCATGCCCTATGACTGGAGTATCAACTCTTTATGCTCCATCTTCAAAAAAGGCGATCCCATGTTTTGCAAGGATTGACGAGGCATATCCCCGCTAAATGTCGCATACAAGATTATATCCAATGTAAAGTTTAAACGTCTTAAGGCCTTCAGCAAAACACAAAATCGGCAGGCACCAATATTTCGGCCCTGCAGATCGACGAAGCATGGACTCAATTCGGTGTCTTTCAACACAGGCTTATCGAAGAAGAGGACGATTATCTGGATCCTGAGCCCAAATATATCGAATACGAAACTAAATATGATATTTTGAAGCTCACTCTGCCTTGGACGATGCTATTCGCAAACGTAAGGATGGCTTAGTTCAGACACTGGTAGCCAATAAACCTGATCAACATGTTCGGAAAAGGTAAATCGTCACAGTCTTATAGATCCAGTATTCACCCGCAACTAAAAGGATTGGCCGGGGTTTAAGGGTTTGTTTATATACGATATATGTGTAGCTGAATACTCAGACCTGCGTAAGCACATCTGGGTGAACTTCAACACGCATAAGTTTAACCGGACGAGGCATCTCTTGTTGACCTAATTGGCTTAAATTAGGAACTCAGAAGTCTAGCAAGAGCTCCTCAGAAGAAGGGGCATGCGGCGGATGAATTCTCCCGATGGAATCAACGCTAACGTTTACAGGCCAGCGGATACCTTAGGTTAGGTTAGGTAAATGGGCTGGTGTAGGGGGATAGAAAGCCTCCACTCCACTCTCAGATCAATATAGACCCATTGTGATACCCATGGGGGGAAAGGGGATAGAATAGAGAATCCCTTCCTCGTGGAAAAATACCGTCTTTGTAAATATCCTAAGGAAAGCATTTAGTACTTACTGTGCCCGAGATACAAACCATCCAGAGGATTTGATGAAGTTTGCGATGTCATTTATTGGTCTGTTGGACAACTCTTTTAGATCGTCAAAGAACTGTTGTCCAAGGATCTTATTCCTCAAATGATAGAAGCCTGGGCAATGAGAGAGAAAGTGGGCGGTGTCCTCCTGAGCCTCCTCGTCGCCGCAGCCTCTACAAAGGTCTTCGTTAGTCACACGTAATTTTTTCATGTGGTACCGCATGGTATTATGCCCCGTAATGACTCCTATTAGAGTAGAGAGGAATTTTCTATGCATCTGTATGAGTCTATTGGTTCTTACTCTGTCAAATGCAGGCCAAAGCTTCCTCGTGGTGACACAAGTATCTAAAGAGGTCCACCTATTGTTAGCCTCCGTTAGGGCTTTGTTTCCTGCTTCGAGCTTAAGGGCGCAAGGCGGGATGTACACCGAGGGGTCGGATTGGTCCGAGTTTAGTGCTGAGCTTCCTCTAGCCAGTTCATCGGCTTTCTCATTCCCTGGTATGCCATAATGACCAGGGACCCAGCAGAGCTTTACCTCGTGCTGTATTCCAAGAACCTTGAGCTCTTCTCTATAACACTTCACAAGCTTCGATTTTATTTCTATAGCAGATATTGCTTTTATCGCCGCCTAGCTGTCGATGAAAAAGGTGATATCCTCTCGTGGTATTGCCCTCATCGCAGTCTCACGAGCTGCTATTGTAACTGCAAGGACCTCCACCTGGAAAACGCTGCTGTAGTTCGGAAGCCGAGCTGACATGGAGAGAGCAAGCTTTTCAGAGAAGATGCCTGCGCCTACACCTATTTCCATTTTGGATCCATCGGTGTAAACAGCTAAGGATCGCTCGTTAGTCGTTCTGTCATTTTTCCAGTCTTCCCTGCTCGGATAGGTGCTAGAAAATGGTCTCAAGAAGTCTAAGTAAGGCGCTAAGTAGTCTGTATTAAATACACTGCCTGGATATCTCTGCAGGATCGTGGTGTGACCCATTGCATTTGGTCTCCAGCTATCTGTTTGGCTTAATCTTACGGCACTATGAGCCGCCGATACTTGTATAAAGCGGATACCTTACTTGAGCTATGTCGACATATTTGGAGCTGAGGTCTGCAAGGATTTTCAATACTGCGTCAGGGTACTGAAAAAGAGATGGTGGCGAATGAACCCTTAAGCCAACGGCAGCGCTCATATCCCCGAAGAGGGTTACTGACATCTGTGTATCCGGCCTCTTATCCTACGGTTTAAAAAAAGGATCTGGTCCTCCAGGTTGGGGGTTGTGCTGTCGGGTTAACTTCCTTACCGCGCAAAAAAACTTCAGTTACGAATCAAGCAAAAGCCTTGGATACGGATGATTTTACTGTCAACGACCCAAGCAAACGTAAAAAGGACAACGATCTTCATGTATGCACGTGGAATGTTAGGCCCCTCTACAAACCAGGTGCAGCCGAACAACTTGCGAAGGCCCTAGAGCGTTTCAAAGCAGACACTACCGCCATCGAAAAAGTGCGGTGGGATGGGCCGGGCAAAGGAGGATGAAAAACTGCGACATCTACTACGGCGATTGCTACAGACAACAAGGACAGCGTCTATTCGGGGGCGGATTTGTCATTCGAGACAGACTTAGGCCAGAAGTCTTGAGTTTCCGACATGTAAACGAGCGCCTTATGGCTATCTGTATCAAGGCTAAATTTACCAACATTAGCCTAATACGCGCTTACGCCTCTCATGAGAAGATGGACGACGCGACCAAGGATGACTTCTATAAGCTCTTGGACAAGATGTATGAGCAATGCCCTAGTCACGACGTTAAAATTGTCCTGGGCGATTTTAACGCAAAGCTAGGAAGAGAGGATGTCTTTAGTAGCGCAATCGAAAAGCACAGCCTGCACGACATCACATCCGACAACGGATTCAGGCTAGTCGATTTTGCGGCGGGAAGAAACTTTGTCGTAGCTAGTACGCGATTCCCACGTCTCGATATTCTCAAGGGAACATGGCTTTCCTTTAATCGAAAAACTGTCAACCAAATCGATCACATTGCGATCGACGCAAGGCACTCTTCCAGTATTCTGGGTATCCGGACTTTCCGAGGAGCCAACGTGGACTCGGATCACTACCCAGTTGTAGCCCAGGTACGGATGCGGATATCCAGAACGGAGCGAAATCAACGAAATACTGTGAGGAAATTTGGCGTCGGGCGGCTACAATCGCAAGAGACCGCCAGAGTCTTTGCCTTCTTCTAATCTAAATCTAAGTCCTATGCCGCCAGCAGCAAATGCGGAAGACCAGTGGAAGGGTTGCCAACAAGCCATCAGAGATGCCGCCTCTGAGGTACTGGGTTTCTCTCGGCCATCACAACGAAACCCCTGGTTTGATGAGGAATGTCAACAAGCACATGCAGAAAAACAAGAGGCGTACAAAGCGGCGCTGCATAGAAGGACTGGAGCTGTTTGCGAGCTCTACGAACGCAGGAGAAAAGAGGAACATCAACTTCTCAGGAAGAAGAAAAAGGAGCATGAGAAGCGCTCGATGGAGAAGATTGAGAGATCGATCAGAGAAGGTAAAAAGAACATGCCAGGGTTTCAAAGCCAGCAGTCGGTGCTGAGAATATGGAAGGAACACTTCTGCAAACTGTTAAACGGCGATGATGAACAATATTCCGCTGCCAGGTAGAACGAGCTATTCAACAGTGACGATGATAGTCAAAATTTCCGTCAACCCGATCAGAATGAAGTGAGGATAGCAATATCTAAACTCAAATCCAACAAAGCTGCTGGAGCCGACGGCCGTGCCGCCGAACTTTTCAATGCAGGAGGAGATGAGTTGGTAAGGAGCATGCACCAGCTCATCTGTAAAATCTGGTCGGACGAAAGTATGCCCGATGAATGAAACCTCAGCATTGTTTGCCAACTGCGCCAACTATAGAGGTGTAAGTCTCCTCAACATCGCATATAAGATCCTGTCTGCCGTATTATGTGAACGCCTAAAACGTCAACAGTCTGATAGGTCCTTATCAGTGCGGTTTTGGGCCCGAAAAGTCCACCATTGACCAAATATTCACACTACGGCAGATCTTGGAAAAGACCCATGAATATAAAATCGATACGCATCACCTCTTCATCGATTTCAAAGTTGCCTATAACAGGAGATGGAGAACTCTCGCTGCTCCATCAAAGTCGGTAAGAACATCACCGAACCATTCGACGTCAGGACAGGTCTTAGGCAAGGTGACGCGCTATCATGCGATCTCTTTAACATAGTACTTGAGAGAATTGTACGAAACTCACAAGCCAACACCGGGGGTACAATCTTTTACAAGTCTGTACAACTACTCGCTTATGCCGATGACATTGACATAATCGGAAGAACTCAGCGGGCAGTCAATGGGGCATTTGGGAGTATTGAGATCGAGGCAACGAAGATGAGTTTAGCGGTCAATGAAGGCAAAACAAAATATATTCTGTCTACAAAAAAGGACACTCAACATCGGCCTCTTGGACAAAACGCCGCAGTAGGCAGATATAATTTTGAGGTAGTAAAGGATTTTGTCTACCTAGGCTCTATGGTGAACTCCGCAAATGACATCAGTAGGGAGATCACACGAAGAATTACTCTTGCCAATCGTTGTTTCTATGAGCTAAGAAGGCCCTATCTCGAACTACTAAGATAACCCTTTATAAGACACTAATCATCACAATCTTGCTAAATGACGCAGAGGCATGGGCTTTGACAAAACCGAATGAGGATGCCCTTGATTATTTCGAGAAAAAAGTTCTCTGGACGATCTTTGGTCCCGTCTGCATAGACGGTGAGTGGAGGAGAAGGTACAATGCCGAACTGTACGGCCTGTACAAGGACATCGACTTAGTCAGAAGGGTTCACATACAGCGACTAAGATGGCTGGGTCATTAAGAGCGAATGGAGCCCAACGTTCCCGCTAAGAAAGTTTTCGAATCCACCCCGGATGGACGACGCAGTAGAGGACGACCTCACGGTAGGTGGCGCAAACAAATGGAGGGGGACCTCAACCAACTTGACGTGCGCAACTGGAGCCAGCTGGCTCGTAACCGTGCTGGCTGGAGAGGTTTGTTGGTTGAGGCCCAGGTCCACCCCGGACTGTAGCGCCACCTAAGTAAGTAAGTAAGTTAAGGGTTTGTTTATCGGATGGCTCGATTGAATTACTTTGACTATAATTTGCTTTGTTCATTGCCATTTTTGTTTAACTGAATTTATTTTAATGGGTAGTCCAGTAATTCCTACACGCGAATCCCTTACCAGGAGGATCAGGTCATTTGTTTTAGCTTTCGTATCAATTTGCGCAGTTTCCGTCTCCGCATTGTGGATTTAAGTCGCCTCGTACGACAGGCATGCATTACCTCAGGTTTATTCTTCTCCCAAGTCTGAAGGTTTGTGTGAACACCTGAAAACTTTCATCGCCCCTATCAGTGCGGTTTCAGCCCAGGAAAGTCCAACATCGATCAAATCTTCACACTTCGGCAGATCCTGGAGAAACCCCAAAAAGTCCAAATCTATACACAACATCACTATCAAGTTCAAGGCCACATAGGAAAGCATCTATAGAGAAGAGTTTAGTCTAGAGAGTCTAGTTTTGACATCGCTGCTAAACTTGCCCCCGTCTATGCGGAATGACGGTGGAGAAGGCTTGCTGCTACATCAAGGGCGGTAAGGACCTCACCGTGACCTTTGATGTCGAAAATGGTTTCAAACAAGGTGACGCGCTATCATTTAACTTCTTTAATATTGTACTTCCGCTAGTTGTTTATGGGAAGGAGGTAGCAATAAAATTGGCTTTGCGGCTGAAAGAATCATCACAGTGAATCAGTAATGATGCAGGGCATACCAAAATCCTAAGCTTATGTAGCAACGTGGTAGAAGTCACTGACTACTTAACATTGTCTCTGGACTTCAATATTAAATACAACACAAACATTCGCAGCCGACGGAATTGGGTGGAGAATGTTATCCTAAAAGAGTCCGCTTTGGAAATATACAACGATGGGTCTAAGACAGAGGATGGCGTAGGGGAAGGCATGTTTTCTGCGCCCCTGGATATGCAAAAGTCTTTGAATCTACCAGATTATTGCAGTGTATTCCAAGGGGAAGTTAAGGCTATTCATGAAGCGGCTGAGTGGTTGTCGATGAGATCGGTATCGAACACGGACATCGTAATTTACATCGATAGTCAACCAACTTTAAAGGCACTCGAATCACCAATAATAAGATCGAAATTGATAAAGCAATGTCACGCATCCCTAAATAGGATATCTGACTCTGTGCTGGGTTTCTGGTCATTCGGACATTACAGATAACTGCAGAGCAGATAATTTAGCTTAAAATGTCTCGAAACAGGAGCTCTCTATAGCGGAAGGGGGAAAGGGCAAGATATAAAATCTCTATAGCGGCACTGAATCAAGAAATAAGTTCTAGCGCAATCTTCTTCTCCTTCTTCCTTTATATCAGCGAGGTTTTGCTCGGAAATTAGGGATCACAACCCTCCCACTTCACCGCATTTCTACTGATCCGCCTGTGGGGTTCGCCCAGCGCAATCTTGACACATATAACCATGCGAGCGGAACATGGCCACAATTAAATAAAAGAAAAAACAAAACGCCAGCTACTAATCAGCAGACCACGCATAGGTATCCTTGTTGGACTGTTTACTGGTCACTGGGTACTAGGCAGGCACGCAGCGAGGCTTGGAATTGCGGCCAATGATTCTTATCGCAGCTATATGGATGAAGAAGAGGAAGAATCCCCCTTTCACTTGCTCTGCAGTTGCCCAGCACTATCATCAGTTAGAAAACAAACTCTTGGGGAATTCTTCTTTGAGGACCTTACAGATATTGCCAATTCGAATATCAACAGCATCTGGAAATTAGTCCAAACATGAAAATGGTTCCAAGAGTAACGAAAATAACAAGCTCACGTGGTAAAACAATGTGAAATAAGTGAATTCTAGCAATTACGGAAGATACGCATCTAACCTAACCTAACCTAATATTGTACTTGAATGGATAGTGCGGATCTCACAAGCCAACACTAGAGGCACAGTCTATCAAAAGTCTGTACAACTGCTTGCATACGCCCGCAATACGTATTTACTTACTTACTTAGTTCCTTTAACCCCTCGGGGGGCATAAGGCGTCAACCACGCCTGCGCGCCATCGTGTTCGAAGTTCTGCAACGCGTTTGAGCTGCCTCCAACTCATTCCTAAAGAGCTCGATTTCACCTCAACTGTTCTGCGCCACGTTTGGCTAGGGCGCCTCGCTATTCTACCTGCTTGGGTGAGCGGTTCCACTGCATGGCGTATTTCGAAATGGAGTTGTCTTCGCGCCGTAGGGTGTGTCCAATCCATTGCCACTTTCTTCTACGTATAGTAATGCTTATAGATTCTTGGCCCGTTTTCAGATAAAGTTGTTCGTGGGAGATGCGGTTCGGCCAAAAAATCATCGAGATGATTCTTAAGCATTTGTTTACGAAGACTTGCAGCTTGCGTGTGTTAATGGTGTCCACCTTCCTGCACCCATAAAGCAGCACTGATTCTACGTTGGAGCGGAACAGTCGTAGCTTGGTTCTTAAGCTGATAACATTGCTTCTCCAGATTTTCGATAGCATTCCGAACGCAGCTTTAGCCTTCCCGATTCTGCCGCACACATCCAGTTCGGTGCCATCGCGATTAGCCGAGACGACACTTCCTAAATATAGAAAGTTATCAACTTTCTCGACTTCCTGTCCAGCAATGTTAAGTTGAGCGCGGGTATTAGAAGTCGCTATAGGTATTTACATAATTGGAAAACTATGCGGGCTGTCACCGATGCGTTTGCAAGCATTGAAGCAGAAGCAGCCAAAATAAGTTTAGCAATAAACGAGCGCAAAACCAAGTATAAACTTTCAACAAAAAGGGACAATCAACACCGAATTATTGGACAGAACGTCACAGTGGGCTACTACAACTTTGAGGTAGTAGGGGAAAGTCTACCTTGGTTCTGCTATTGGCTCTGAAAATGAAACCTGCGCAGAAACCAAGCGCAGAAAAACTCTTGCCAATCGCTGTTTTTTTTTTTTTTGCCTAATAAGGTAATTCAACAGTAAAGCCCTATCTCGAACACCTAAGGAAACTCTATATAAGACCCTGACCATCCCAGTCCTACTTTGCGGCGCTGAAACATGAATTTATTGAAAGTGGATTAATATATCCTTGGTCACTTTGAGAGAAAAATTCTTCGTAAGATATTCGGTCCCGTTTGCTTTGACGAGTTTTGGAGGAGAAGATTCAATAACGAACTATACGAGCTGCACAGCGACATCGACCTAGTCAAAAAACTGCGTATTGGAAGTTTGAGATGACTAAAACATGTAGAGCGAATGGACACTAATGCTCCGGCTCGCAGAGTCTTCGAATCTAGTCCGGAGGGATTAGTCCTCTAGTAGACGACCTCCTCTCCGTAGGTGGCGCACAAGAGGACCTCGACGAATATCGAGTCCGCAACTGGAGGCAAGGACGGAGCTAAACGGAGAGGCGTGTTGGTTAAGGTCCAGGTTCATTCCCAAACTGTAGCACCACCTAAATAAGCAATTGGCATTTGCCAAATCTTTGACCATTCATTTACTTTGTCCAATGCTTCCTGCAATATTCCGGTAGTCCCTTCGACGGTTTTACCTATTGCCAAGATAGCAGTGTCGTCGGAGCTAACGCAGTGCCATCTATGTACTTGTGGTATATCACGAATATATAATAAATACAAAAGTGGACCAAGCACGCTTCCTTGCGGTACCGCAGCCATTATCTCCTTAAAGTCTGAATATTCGTTTCCGTGTTTAACGCGAAAAAGTCTATTCGTAAGGAAAGTCTTCCGAATATTAAAGAAGTACTTGGACAGAACTTGTCGTAATTTGAACTTTTTAGCTTTTATGCCAGACCTTGTCAGAGGCTTGAGAGACAATATTGCAAAGTGTTGTCTCCATCTCTTGATCTGATCCTTATCCGAAATCAGCAGGTTACCATAATATAAACTCTTCGATGGGTATTGTTACAAGCTTTGACCACCTACATACATACATATGTACTAATATAAGCTCATTGGTGATAGATAATACAGTGCAGCTTCCAAGCTAACTAATATACGTAAATGTCGAAAGCGCGAATCCAATTGCAACTTTATGTATCTATTTCCTTAGGCGGTTATTCAAAACTGATTACATTTTAAATACGCACATTCAACGTGCAAAGTTCAACCTTAACTACCTTTCAGAAAATAATATTCATCCCATTAAGGATCTTTCAGCATTGTCTTCCTTATTCAACGTAAATCCTTTCGACAAAAAGAAAAAAACAAAATCTAAAAGCAAATGAAATTATACAAAAACAGCAGAAAAAAAAATTAAAAGGAAGATTTTCAAAGGACCACAAATTGAAGAAAAGGCAGATGGCAGTGCAGAAATAATAATAATAATGATAATAATAATAATCCTCCTTATCGTGGGCGGGTATTGTATTGTGTTGAAAATGTCACCACAAATGGCACCATACATCAAAAGCCGAGGCGACCGCCACCGCCACCACCGTCGTCGCCGTAGTCATCTTGGTTGTCGCCGCCAAATAAATTCAGCGCCACCATCATTTCATACGATATCCTTTCTACCTATGCTGCTGCTTATTCGTTTCCTCTTCTAGAATCTAGAATCCTTTCTCTCCCAACGCCATTATTATTGTTATTATTATTTTTCTCTTATTACACAAAGAGAAATATATACAACAAAAGCAAAAAAAAAAAAAACGGGAAGAAGATGAAAAAAAAAAAAAAAAAAACGATTAAATTGTCGGCAGAGATATTTCAAAAGGGCGACTCCTGTGAAGCCTGGAAATGGATGAAATTGTTGTGGAATCATCCGACCACGGATGTCTTCCCATACATCCCGTCTAAAGTTCAGCCCACGGCACAAAGCGCTTCAGGTTTGATGCTTTCTCCATAGTCTATATACACATGGTAGTGGTTGAAGGCGACGGTAAAATAATTTCAAACGATTAATATTTGAAAATTTCACAGAAGGATATGAGCGGAAATAGGCGGCCGTGGCGGAAAGTCTTACGAAATAAGTGAACTGAGGCGTCGCAACACTGGGCACAGCAATGCGGGAGTGGGCATATATGAGTTTATGATAAGCAATTTATTTGAATTTTTTTTTAAATAAAAGATGGTAAAATATAAATAAAATAGACCTTCTCTTCTCGTATGAATGTTATCACGTACAAAGTCTTTAAGATTTGTTGCTGGTGCTATGAAATGTAAATTTTAATGGAGCCCTCAAATCCTTTCTGGTTACAAGACTTTGTCTTATGCTTTTTAAATCATCTTTGAGGTGCTTTTCCATGCGCAGTGTCTTTTTGCACGAGACCCTAGCTCTGATGACGCGCATCAATTGAAAATATTACTAAAGGAGGACTATCGATCAGTCAAGCCAGTTTACTATGAACCCGTCGCGTCGATGACTTACAACCAATTACGCCATGACAATTGAGAACTACAAGATAGTCTTCATGAAATGCCAAGCAGAAAATAATACCTTTCCACCACAACCAACATGCATACAGAGCAGGAAGATCCATCGAAACCGCGCTCTAACAGCTAAAGAGTTGGGGGGATAGGATGCAATGGAGAGCAAGGAACTGGCAGTATGGGCATTTCTAGACATCGAAGGCGCCTTCGACAACACTTCCCATGAAGTAATTAGGGGGGGTCTCGAAATAAAAGAAGTAAATCGCAAACAAGGACTGCCTACATCAGTGGCGTAGCGTGGGTTGGGGCCGCTCGAGGCAGACCCAATGTATGCCGCCCTTAGTAATTTTTTCACACACTAAAAAAAAAAACCTTTGTGTACGGTTTCAACCAGTTATACCTACACATATGTATGTCAATAAACTTGGTAAAATTTCTCTTCAAAATTTGGTCAACTGTTGTTCGTACTACTTGCTAGCAAGTGAAGCAAAAATGAAGCTGCAAATTTAAAATTTGCCCATATTGGTTACAACGGTAATTCCCATTAAACTTTAATTATCTAAATTAAAATTCTTCAGAAAAACAGCCACTAAATACAAAATCAAAATTGCAAACTAAGCCAAAGCGTAAGATCGCGCTGGAGAAAAAAGTAGGCAAAGTAAAACTACCGGGTTCAGAGCACAAAAAGGTGAGGGAAAGAGTGACAACAGAAAAGTCCTCGACCTCTGCTTTTAAAAGAAACGGTACTGAAAAGATAACATCGAAAAAGCCACCGTGTAATGACCCTCGGACAGCAGCAATGCAGTCTTACGCTCAGGCCGCGGCATTCGAAAAACCAAAAAACCTTGAAATTTCGACGGACCCTTTTTCTCATGTTTTCTCAGTTATTCGCTCGAAACTTGAAGAACAAAGCAAAATAAATAGAACTATTCTCGATAGGCTGGTTAAGCTTGAAAATAATTTACAGAAAATGCGCACTTCACCTAGAATATGAATGACAAACGAATGTTAAAAATATGTACTTTGAATGCAAACGGACTTCACCTCACGAATTGGAAGTATTTATGCGTGAAAAAGATATTGATATTTGCTTGATTTCTGAAACCCACGCAAAAAAGGAATCGCATTTAAAAATAAAAGGTTATAATGATTACCACGCTTGACACCCTTCGGGAAAAACGAAACTTGTTTATTAAAGAATGCAGCGAACAATCCGAAGACCTAAAGATAGAGCTTGAAACTTTGCAATTGTGCACGATTCGAGTTAAAAATAGTCAGCGTACTCTTAAAATCTCATCTATCTATCGTCCACCGCGTTCCGCGCTTGATAAAAGTCACTTTACTTACTTGTTTGAATCGCTGAAACCTAATTCCATTATTGGCGGCGATTTTAATGCAAAACATACATACGTTCTGGGGCTCAAGATACAGCTCGAAAAACGGTAGAATGCTCTATGGGGCAGGTATGGAGTACAGTTGTGATTTGCAGTCGACGGGTAAACCGACTTACTGGCCAACTGATACTTAGAAAATACCTGACCTGATCGATTTTTTCGTTGTGAAAGGAATATCTACCAACCACATAAAAGTTAAAGAGAGCTTTGATATGTCGTCTGATCATTCCCCAGTTATTTTGGCATTGAGCGAAAACCTAGTCTATAACCTAGAGTCAGCGAGATTAACTGGTAGAACAACTAACTGGGAAGGCTTTAGGAACGAAATTGAAGATAATGTTGAGCTGAGCGTTTCACTTACGACACCCTATGAACTTGAGGTTGAAGTTGATCGCTTCGTTGAGATCGTACACCTCGCCTCTTGGAATAATACTCCCATTCCAAAGAAAACGCCGGACAAATACGGCTTACGAAATAAAAGAATTGGTCAAGGAAAGACGAAAAGCGCGTAAAAAATGGCAACAGAGTCGTGCTCCGCACCTGGAAGAAACCTTTAAACCGTACGATGGGCAAGTGGTTTACGACAACCGCAATAGGCTGGATTTACCATCTGACGATTTAACGCTCACAAGTGCAATGCTAAGTGATCTTAAACATGAGGTCGAGAATCTAAAACCTAAGAAAGCTCCTGGTTATGATTCGACTACTGGAGAAATTCTCAAAGTTTTACCTAGAAAAGCATTGCTTAAGCTTCTCCATATTGTAAATGCTGCACTCAGATTAAAACACGTGCCGAGCCAATGGAAAGTTGCGGAAGTCATAATGGTTTTAAAACCAGGAAAACCGCCAAATGAGGTAAAATCGTATAGACCAATTTCGCTTCTTCCAATCATATCGAAAATTTTCGATAGGATATTATTAAGGCGTCTCCAACCGGTTATAGACGAAAATAATCTTATCCCTGACCACCAGTTTATAAGGTTTGGCATGATGGCTTGAATTGCAAACTACGTCAAGTTCTCCCTGTATGCTTATGCAATATTCTAGTATCATATCACGGGAATAGACTCTTCCGTGTAAGACATGGAAACGAATACTCGGAGCTCAAAGAAATTTCGGCCGGCGTACCGCAAGGAAGCGTGCTTGGGCGGCTTCTTTATCCGTTATATACTCGTAATATACCGAAAGAAGATGGCACTATCCTTGCTACGTTTGTCGGTGACACCGCTATCCTAGCAGTACGTAAAACAATTGAAACTGCAAAACGCGCTAAATAGTGTAAATGAATGGACGAGGGACTGGCGGATAGCCCTCAACGAATCTAAATCTGATCACGAATGAATGAATGAATTTCCCTTACAAGAAAACTAATAACTAGCCAATTTTCCTAAACTCGGCCCGAATACCTTTTACAAACGAGGCCAATTGCCTGGGAATTACACTCGATGTAAGGCTGAAATGGAATTCGCACGTGAAAATGAAACGTAAAGAACTTGAAATTGAATATAGCGAAATGTACTGGTTTATTTGGAAAACATTCCCAGCTCAGTACTGAGAACAAACTGCTTTTGTACAAGCAAGTGCTAAAGCCGGTGTGGACCTACGGTATACAACTTTGGGGTTGTACCAAGAAAACAAATGCCAATGTTTTACAAAATTTTCAAAATAAAGTGTTAAGAGAGATTGTCCAAGCACCGTGTTATATTAGAAACGTCGATATCCACAGGGATCTCGGATTCCGACAATCGAAGCTGACACTAGAAGCTTCGCGATAAAGCATAAAAATCGCCTAATCGTACATGTCAACAATACAGTCCTACAAATTTTGGATGAGAACAATTTATTGCGCCGACTACAAAGGACGAAACCTTTCGACTTAGCGACATTAGGATTAACCGCGTCTAGATTGCGGAATATGCAGGATCTTTCAGTGGAAAGTAACCTGCCAAACGCTTTTATTTCGTGATAGAAAAATTGCTTGATAAGTTATTACTTAGTTGCGATATTTCATTTTCATTTATTATCAACTTTGTATCTTTTACATTAGACTTTAACAATCTTTAAAAAAGTAAAAGTGTAATTACAAAAAAAAGCATTATTACATACGAATGAAGTTTAAATAAGAGAGAAAAATAGTGATATAATTACTTAATAAAGCTATGATGCTTATTATTATATATTTAAATATTTATGTATGAAAAAAATAACAGTTAAACAAATTCATATAACAATTTTAAATAAATTTCAAGCTAATTTCAAAATTCTACCTATTAGCCAGATAAAGAAATAGATATTCATCGAATCGATCATTATTGTGCAGCCTTCTAATGCTGAGGGGCAATGCATTCCAAAGGCGGACAGCATGAGGGAAAAACTGACGCTCAGTAATAAGGCATGAAAAATAAGGTTGCAAATTGAGAGTGAGCGAGATGACCGAAATAAATATATCTTTTCATGCAAATATGGTGGTTGTTTACTGATAATGATTTTATGCAAATAAGGTATGACTAAGTAATCCAAGTACGCTTCCAAAGTACAGCCGAGAATTTTGTTGCGAAAAGGGGAAACGTGGTCGTATCTCCTGAGTAGAAAGACATAGCGAGTGATGTTATTAAAGGCAACTATAAGTTTTCTTTTCATTCCGGCACTCAGACTACAGAAAATTTGGAACCCATAAGTAATAAGTGGAAGAATTAAGGTCTTAACTAGCATTAATCTTGTATCTTGCGGCGTGAAATACTGAGATAGTGATAAGTTCCTTAAACAACCATACACTTTACCAATAATTGTCTGAATATGATCTTCCCAACTGAGAGTTCGGTTAAATCATATGCCTACATTTTTTACTTTGTCAATATACTCAATTTCAGAAGTTCCCCGTGCAGGGACGGGTTAAGAATATCACTGCAGCGCCCCCCCCCCCAACAACCAGCGCTTGTCGTAAAAGACGACTAAGGGGACAAATCAGATCTAGGCAATATAACACCCAAGTGAGCCTAGCGACACATATACTACCTTAAAGACCCTCCCACAAGTGTGCATGCGAGTCCGTGGGTTGACACGACTGGAGATCACCGGTGTCATAAAAGAAAGATCAAACAATACTAAAACAGGAGCATGCACGTGTCAAACAACAAACACCATCGCAATATGGTGCAAAAAATTGTATTGCAAAACTGTATCATTATGGTAATACTTGCAAAAAGGAAAGGCACTACCCCGCCAGGCACTACCACTGCTGTGCATGGTACTGATCCTGGACCGAGCAGAAATGTTCGGGTCAGAGCTATACGGATTCCGGGGCCTAGCAAAATAATGAAACAGTTTGGACGCAATTTGAGGGTCGCGAGTTGGAACGTTGGAAGCATGACCGGTCGAAGTTACGAGCTGGAAGAGATGCTGAATAGAAGGCGGGTGGACATCTTGTGTGTCCAAGAGACGAAATGGAAAAACACCGCGAATCGGGCGCGTTTCTTGGACGTTAGGACAAAAGATTACAAGATGTTCTACTACGGAACGGAAAAGTCTAAGAACGGAATCGGTATCATCCTTGCGGCAGAGCTACTTGGAAACGTCTTGAGCATTTCGAAGTCCAGCGACCGTTTGATGTCTCTCAAACTAATAATACAAGGAGAGGTGTGGAATATTGTCAGTGCATATGCTCCCCACGATGGGTACAATCAGAGAGATAAAGATGCATTTTGGATAGATTTCCACAATCTACTTAAGAACATCCCAAAGGAAGAATTTCTATTTGTTGGAGGAGATTTGAATGGACATGTCCGGAAATCAAACTAAGAATATGAAGACTGCCATGGAGGACTAGGATATGGCACCAGGAACCTTCCTGGTGAAGATATCCTAAGCATGTGCAAATCACACGGTCTTATCGTGTTAAATACCATGTTCATCAAACAAAGCCGACACCTGATCACTTACAGCAGTGGTGGAGATGAAACTCAGATTGACTACCATTTGGTAGCCAGTTTCATGAAGCCTCGGGTAAAAGATTGCAAAGTGATCCTGGGAGAGGCAATCGCTCGGCAACACCGTCTCCTGCTAACAGAAATTTTTATGAAAACACCAAAGAAAAGCAAACAAACAAGGGTCTCTGAGAAAATCAAGTGGTACAATCTGGACAAAGAAAAAGGCGAAGCTTTTGTTTTCGTAATGAAAAATTACCTCTCTCACACCATCAACGGAGCTGAGGATGAAGAGTGCAGAGCACAAAATATGTGGGATTCCCTACAGCGAACTTGCTTAAATAAGGCCAAATCACTGCTAGGAGCTTCAAAAGGCCACCATCAACACGCCAAAGAAACATGGTGGTGGAGTGATGAAGCTAAGAAAGTGATAAATGAGAAGAAAGCGGCTTTCAAAGCTTGGTCAAAGTGCCCCTCTAATAATAGTGACGAAAAAGCTCGCCTCGAAATGGAATACAGATGCTGCAAGAAAAAAGCGAAGAAGAAGTGCGCCCAGCTTCAAGCAGAGAGTACGGAGGGCCTGTATCGGGAGCTGGAGAAAATATTTTCCCCCGTTGCTGATGCAAACCAGGCTATCCAGGAGCTGCGAAGACACAATATGAACAAGAGCGCCACTATCTTCAAAATAGCCGCCCAAAGAAGGAAGAATGCTCAGGAGATTCGTTCGCCAAAGTTCATTAGCAATGCTCATGGCCAGCTTCTTGTGGATGACGACAAAATTCTGCAGAGGTGGCGACAGTATTGTGAAGAGCTTTTAAATGAACAGTTTCCCCGGCTATACTTTCCAAGAGCCACCCCTAACTGTGAAGAAATAGCCGACATTACAGTCGAAGAAGTTAGTGAGGCGGTCAAATACTCCAAAAAACGAAAAGCGGTTGGGCCAGACGAAATACCCTCTGAGTTCTGGAAAAAGATGGGAGACATCGGGTTCAGATGGCTCAGAATTCTTATCTCCAAATTCGTGAGAGGTGATCCAATGCCGAATCAATGGAGGGAAAGTTACCTCCTCCCTGTATACAAAGGGAAGGGTGATACGCGAAACTCTGATAACTACCGTTCGATCAAGCTGATGTCACACACCATGAAGATCGTTGAGCGGGTATTAGGTGGCCGACTGCGAAAAATAATACGGCTATCTGATGATCAGTGCGGGTTTGTCTCGGGTAAATCAACCACAGATGCAATCCAAAGTATAAGGATCATAATGGAAAAACATCGTGATTCCTTAAGGGATTTGCATATTGTATTGGTTGACTTTGAAAAGGCATTCGACAGACAAACACGAGATCTGATATGGGTGGCGCTAAGACATCGAGGGGTTCCAGAAACCTATGTACAGATGATCATGGACATGTACGAAAGAGCAAAGACAAGAGTAAGATGTCCCGCTGGAGTAACCGAAGAGTTCCCAATCAAAGTCGGGGTGCACCAGGGAAGCGTTTTAAGTCCTTTGCTCTTTATTACAGTCCTTGATTATCTGCTTGAAGGTAAAGTGATGGACCCCAAGGTACATCAGTTATTCTTTGCTGACGATGGAGCCATCATAAGTGAGGATCCTACATCCCTGCAACGAGCACTTGATGTGTGGGTGGACGTTTTGGAGGGAAATGGGTATCGCATTAGTTCAAAAAAGACAGAGTACTTGTGCTGCCCGTTCTCTGATCCACTCAGGCCTATTCCAGACATTTATTTGAATGGAACAGTGCTTCCCAAGTGCGAAAAGTTCAAATATCTGGGATCTATGATCAATAGCAAAGCAACTTGTGATGACGACATCAATCACCGTGTAAGCGTAGGGTGGATGAAGTGGCGAGAAAATTCCGCTATCTTCTGTGACAGAAAAATGCCCCCTAAGTTGAAAGGAAGGCTCTACACCGCAGTTGTACGTCCAGCGCTCACATACGGTTCACAATGTTGGACGATGTACAAAAAGTATGAGAGTAAATTAACGGCAGCTGAGATGAAGATGCTTCGCATGACAGCAGGAGTGACCAAGCTTGATCGAATAAGAAGTTCGAAGATCCGTGGAAGCTTTCACATCAAGGAAACCATCGTACACAAATTAGAGCGCGACCGGCTCAGCTGGTATTGCCACGTTCAAAGAAGAGATCATTTGAACCCTGTTAAAAAGGCAATATCTATGCACGTTCCAAAGACATCGCGATGTAGGAAAGGCAGGCCTATAAACGCCTGGATCAGACAAATGCGACGACATCGGCATTTCATTGGCCTCAGTAACCGAGTGATCCAAAATCGGCAGGCCTGCCGATATTTTCTGAGGTCAAATAGGCGAACCCCACAGGCGGATCAGTAGAAATGCAGTAAAGTGGGAGGGCTGTGATCCCTTGTTTTCGGATCATAGCCTCGCTGATAAAAGGAAGAAGAAGAAGAAGAAGAAGAAGACTCAATTTCAGAAGTTCCAAGATATATCTTTGGGAAATAATTTGTATCAAGTTTATTTTTGTTGATGATTAAACATTTTGACTTAAGTGGATTCAACTTTAAAAAGTTTCTTTCTGCCCAAAGTAAAACCTGCTTAAGGTCCTCATTTAGTCGATGAGCTCCATCTTCAATTAGGCCCAGCTTACAGTTTAAATAAATTTGTACATCATCAGCGTACATGTGTATATCACTGTTTTTAACTGACAGCGGAAGGTCATTAATGAAGATGGAAAACAACAAAGGACCTAAGATTGACCCTTGCGGTACTCCTGTTGACACATTTAAAAATGTAGATACTTTATTTTTCAATACTACGGCTTGTTTCCTTCCTCCTAGATAAGAAGCTATAGGTTTTGCAGCTGCTGGAGAGAAGCGGTATATCCTTTCAAGTTTACGTACCAGCTGTGAGTGGTTGACCATGTCAAACGCCTTGGAAAAATCAAGTAACATTAAAAACGTAACCTCATCTTTATCAATTGAAATGCGAATGTCATCAGTAACTTTTAAAAGAGCAGAGATACAGCTGTGTTTCGGTCTGAATCCGGATTGGTTCCTATACAGCAATTTGTTATTTTGCAAAAATGCAGACACTTGAAAATGAATCAATTTCTCCACGACCTTGGACAAAAAAGGCAAAATGGAGATAGGTCTGCATTCAGGAGCAGAAACACGCGACCCCTGCCTTTTTAGAATGGGAATAATTTTTGATGATTTCCATAACGATGGAAAAGAGGACGTTAAAATGATTGTATTAAAAACATGTGTAAGAGCTGGGAGCAAGTGAGGCAAAATAATTTTCACAAAACTAGGATGAATTTCATCAAAGCCAACAGCTCTTGACTTAACATTCAATATAGCTTTAACAACGTCGATTTGCTGGACACTAGAGAAATTAAACTACACAATGTGTTAACATTTAGATCACCATAATCCACATAAGGAAACACAGGCGAAGTAGCCGGTGTGGAGTGAGATTTTGCAAAAGCATTGTTTAGCTGATTGGGATCTAAGTTATCCAAATCCTCTTTATTCTTCCGGCCAACACCTACTTCACGTAAATTATTCCATAGTTTTTTTGTAGGCAAGCTATTGCTGAAACGATTTGAATAGTACCGTCTTTTAGCTTGTCTTATTTTGGAATTCACTTCATTACGTAAGGCACGAAAGGTTTCATACAACTCCGGCAATTTGAAGCGCTTCCACCTATTGAAGGCTAAGTCGCGTCTATTTTTAAGATCTAAAATCTCTGCAGTAAACCAAGATGCATTGAAGTTTTTAACGTGCTTGGTCATAAGTGGAACGTGGGTGTTGGATAGGGTTTGTATTTGATTTTGCAAATAACTAACTTGCAAATCGGGTGAGGTCATGTAATATAAGAGCTGCTCCTCCAAAAGATCATAATTAATATTTTTAAAGTTCCTATATGAGTAGGGTTGTGCCTGACAACACTTAGTTTTATTAAAGATCGCGAACACTAAGTCGTGCTTCGAGAAAGCAGGAGCGGATAGTTGGTCATATAGTAGTGTTTCAATGTTGTCATTAACTAGTAGTGTACTAGATGTATCAGTAAAATGTGTGGGAACTTCAGTATTAAGAGGAACAAACTTAATGTTTTTATGTTATCAACAAATGTTGCTGAAACTTCACTTCTTAAGAGGTTGCAATTAAAGTCCCCGCAGATGATAATTTCGGCAAATGTTGATGAAACACTTTCAATCACTGAATAGAAAGTGTCAAGAACAATGCTACTGTTTGCGCGATAGACAACACCTAAAAGACACTTAATTCTTCCACTTACCACTTCAACAAAATAATACTCTATAGGGCTAGAGGGAGGAGAACTGATTACAGGTTTGCAGTTTATACCATCCCGAATATATATGGCAACTCCGCCACCAGTCCTACCGTGTCTATCAGCCCGAAAAATTCTGTAGCCGTTCAAGCCGTACACTTCATCTCTAATATGCTTCTGAAACCTAACAAATTTATATCGAGGGTGGTGTTTTTTTAGTCAGTAAGAATCTGACACTACTATGAGCACGCGCTTGCTATTCTCATAGTGCCTATGGAAGATTTTTCAGCAGTGTTTGTAGCAGTGAGTCCTATAAGTACCAATTCAAACAACACAATTAAATGGTACACAGACGGATCGAAAACATCTACAGGCACTGTGGCAGAAGTGTGCGGGCCTACGACAAGATACTCGGAATCATTGGAAATATTCCCCAGTATATTTCAAGCAGAAGCTCACGCGATGGAGAGATGCGCGTAATTCCACCTAGACAGGATTTATCGCGGGCAGGACGTCGCAATACTGTCAGACAGCCAAGCAGCTATCACTGACCACACATGAGATCAGATCCAAACTGGTATGGGAATGCCTCACCAGGATTAACAAACCGGGAGAGGCAAATAAAGTAACTATCTACTGGGTACCAGGGGAATGATGCAGCTGATGAACTGGCAAGAAACCTATCAGACACACCGTTCCTTGGACCAGAACCCTTTTATGAGATAGGACCCCACAGAATATGGAAAAACTTAAGGAAATAAGAAGAGAACAATTGGCCAAGCATTGGAACGATATCCCCCAATTAAGACTGGTGAAAGTACTTTTGGGGAAATACAACCAGGAAAGAAGCAGATCCTGCCTAAGAGTTAGCATGAATCGACTTCGCATGTTAACAGGTCACTGTAGACTCAAGAAGCACCTCAGAAAACTGGGAATAGAGAGAGAGACGGATACTACAGATTCTGCAGGGACATTGCAGAAACACCAACGCACCTTCTCATGGAATACGAAGCATTGATGTACAAAAGAAGAAAGCACCTAGATGCATATCTCCTATCAGAAATGGATCTACCTTCGCTGGATCCACTCAAGATACTCCGGTTCATAGTAGCGGCGAGACTGGAAGAAGTGCTCTATATCGAGCATATCATCAACCAGAGCCTTAGTATGAGGGGCACAATAGATTTGCTAAAGGTCACAGTACACTTGCACCTCACAACAACAACTATCTATCATCTAATGTCGCTGGCACCAGCAATCGAGAGATGGAGCGAGGAGGCATTCTTTCTTGGTTGGACAGCGGAAGATTTATCCAGATGGAATCAATAGCAGTGGATACAGCTGTAGTCAGGTCGAACTAATTAGTGATGCCGTGGATGAGATACTTGATATATATATTCAATATGGTTGGTGGAAGAATTTCCAGCATTGTTACCATTGTGGGTCATTGTTACTTTAGCCCATATCTCCGGGGTCTCCGGGGCAATTGGCGTTACTTAGATCTCAATAAGGGTTATAGAGGAAACGAGCTACTGACATCGGCCTTTCGATGCTAGGGTTGTGACACTAGGGATCAGAGTAACTACCGGAATACAAAAGAAAAATCTTTATATTACGGAGCAATCATAAGTCTCCGATAAGTATGATTTTATTGGTGAACAACACTGTAAATGGAATAAAGACAATAACCGTGATATTGCCAGGTGGAATAATTAATGTCCATCACATCCTTAGAAAATATCCTATTCCGATCGAAATTCCAAGAAGCTTTTCTGCCGAAATTCGCGGGGCAAAGTCGCATCATCACCTGCTCTTAGTGTCCGCTGGATAGCTAATAATTGAAAGTGAACTAACGGTGAGCATGTGCTGCGTCTGATGATGCATATAGAGCTAAACACTTGGACCTGCGCAAGCACATCTGGGTGAATTTCAGCACACATGTTAAACCGGACGAAGCACCTCTTTTTGACCTTGATAGCTACATGATGTCTTACAGACGTGCAGCAAGAGACTCTCAAAAGGAACTCCCTAGATGGAATCAACGGTGACGTCTACAGACTGGCACAGACCTTATTTGAGCTACTGGAACTGAAATATTCAACCCGATCAGAATGAAATGAGGATAGCGATATCTAAACTTAAATTCAACAAAGCTGCTAGAACTGACGGCCTTGCGGCCAAATTTTTCCAGGCAGGAAGAGATGACTTATTAAGAGGCATGTACCAGCTCATCTGTAAAAGACGTCAGACAAAAGAATGCCCAATGAATGAAACCCCAACGTTGCTTGCCCGAACCTGAGGAAAGGATACCTTCTAAACTGCGCCAACTACAGAGGTATAAGTATTCTTACCATCACATATAAGATCTTGTCTGCCGCATTTTGTGAACGCTTAAAATCACTCGTCAACAACATCATAGCTACTTATCAGTGCGGTTTCAGGCCGGGAAAGCCCACACTGACCAAATGTTCATACTACGACCGATCTAGAAGAAAGTCAGAAATATAGAACCGATACGCACCACCTCTTCATCGATTTCCCATGATAGCGTGTATTAAAACGATTTATACAGGGACCTATCTAGTCTCGGCATCCCTGTCAACCTCATCCACCGATGCAGCATGATGCGATGGATGATGCGATGAAGAGCTCTCGTTGCTCCATCAAAGTGGGTAAGAACATCACCGAACTGTTCGATATCAGAAAAGGTCTTGGACAAGGTGACGCGCTATCATGCGATCTTTCTAACATAACACTTGAAAGAATATTGTACGAAACTCACAAGTCAACACCAAAGGTACAGTCTCTTAGGTTAGGTTAGGTTGGCTGTCCACACGAGAGTGCAGACACACTTAGGCCAGTGAAGGTCCTTTGTGATACCATAGATCAAACCATTAGGCCACTCAGGGACTAACAAAACCAACCAGAGCTTTTGACAAAGCGATGGATGCTCATGACGTCCAAGGACGCCAGATCGCAGAGGTCGTCAAGGAAGGGGGACCCTAGATGGAGCATTCTTTTATGCGACAGGGATGGACATGTGCATAGAAGGTGAAGGATGGTTTCCTCCTCCTCCTCGTCCCTACAGCTTCTGCAGAAGTCGTTGGAGAAGAGACCAAGTCTTTTGGCGTGTTGGCCTATAAGACAGTGTCCAGTGAGAACACCGACAACGCAGCTGATTTGTGTATGCTTTAACTTGATCAGATCGGCACTACGTTTTTGATCCAGCTTAGGCCAGATCTGTCTCGAAATGTGACACGTTGAGCCGTTTACCCATCTGAGGTTGGTTGTGCTAATAGCGTTCAACTTTAGTAGATACTTACATGTAGCGAGGGGCATACCCAGGGCTTGCCTTTCAGGCAAAATCCTTAGAGTGATACCCTGTCTGGCGAGGTCTTCAGCCCTGCAGTTACCTGGAATGTCTCTGAGGCCCGGCACCCAGCATAGGTGAATGTTGAACTGCTCTGTCATCTCCATAAGAGATAGACGACAGTTTAAGGCAGCCTTTGAAGTGAAGGAGAACGATTCCAGGGACTTGATAGCAGCTTGACTGTCAGTGAAAATGCTAATATCTCTGACAGATAATACATTACATTTCAGCCAGGACAGGGCTTCCTTAATCACCATGATTTCCGCCTGGAAAACGCTACAATGATCAGGGAGGCGGAAAGAGATGCTCAGATTGAGCTGTTCGGAGAAAACACCACAACCCACCCCACCCTCCGTATTAGATCCGTCTGTAAAGAAGTGAACCGAACTACCATCGACAGGGGGGGAAGTGTCCCATACATCCCGGTTAGGGATGCTCGTATGGAAGTTACGATAAAATCTCAGTTTCGGCGGGGTGTAGTCCGTGTTTTCGTGTTTGAAGCTGAGAAGATCCAGGATCGAGGAGTGGCCCAAGCGATAGCTAGTCCACTGAGAGAAGGCTTTCAGGCGGATGGCCGCACTGGCAGCCATCTGTTTGCCGAAAATATCTAAAGGTAGCAGGTTGAACAAGATGTCTAGTGCCGCGGAGGGAGTAGTTCTCAGTACACTACTGATGCAGATGCAGGCAGATCTTTGCACCCTAGCTAGTTGAGTGAGGTGGAACGCCCTGTCAAGAGCAGGCCACCATACGATCACGCCATAGAGTAGTATAGGCCTGATAACGGACACGTATAGCCAATGAGTGATTTGAGGTATAATACCCCAGCTCCTACCTATAGCCTTTTTACAGGAATAGAGTGCTACATTAGCTTTCTTGACGCGCTCTAGTAGATTGGCCTTCCAGTTTAATTTCCTATCCAAAATAAGACCCAGATATCTTGCGTTTTCAGAGAAGGTGAGACTGGTGCCATTTATCATAGGAGGGTCTATGAGGGGAGCTTTATATTACCTCGTGAAGAAAACGAGTTCCGTTTTATGGGGGTTCACCCCCAGTCCACATCTGGAGGCTCATTTGGTGAGCCAAAGGAGAACATATTGCAGGATTTGCCTGAGAGTGTCCGGGTGTTTACCGGAGGCAGCAATAGCAATGTCATCAGCATAGGTGATCACTCTACAACCTAACGTATCCAGGTCCATCAGTAGTTCATTAACTACCAGGTTTCACAGAAGAGGTGACAAGACTCCACTTTGAGGTGTACCGCAGCGAGCAATTCTTTTGGTCGATGCTCCGCCCAGCTATGTGTTAATAATTCTGCATGTAAGCAATTGATTGATCAACACTCCGAGCGAAGTATCCACTTTCAGATTTACAAGTGCGTCGGTAATCGCCTTTGGTTTGACATTGTTAAAAGGTCCCTCAATGTCAAGGAAAGCCTCCATGGTGTATTTTTTGATGCTCAATGATTTTTCGATGGTGCGCTCAAGCGAATGTAAGGCTGTCTCAACCGATTTGCCTTTGCAGTACGCATGTTGGGACGGCGAGAGCAGAGCTGGGCTAATACTTTGCCGAAGATGGATATCAATTAAACTTTCTAAAGTTTTAAGCAGAAAGGACGATAGACTGATAGGTCGGAGATCCTTTAGTTCCACATGCGAGCTCTATCCTGCCTTAGGTATGAATATGACTTCAACCTCGGTCCAAAGTTTGGGAATATAGACCAGATTTAGACAGCCCGACAAGATGACTTTGAGCCATGGAAGCACAATGTCCGCGCATTGCTGAATTTCAGCTGGAATAACACCGTCAGGTCCTGAGGACTTGAATGGTTTGAAACTGCGCATGGCCCATCGGATCTTTTCTGTAGTTATCAAGACTAAGGAGTTGCTGCACTTGCGATACAGCAACAGGGGATGCAGAAGGTAGATGGGTATAGAAGGGCTTTTAGAGATGATTTTCCGCAACCTGGAAGCTTCCGAGGACTCTTCAATGCTGTCACAGAAGAGTCCCCAGGATCGTCGTTGCTCCTTCCTCAGTGAGATTTTGTATTTCCTGAGAGAAATTTTATAGGAGTCCCAATCGGCCGTCTCACGGGAGCTTTTAGCAATATTAAAAAGGAGCTTACTGTCTTTCCTAAGAGTACTGAGATTTGAATTCCACCAGGGAGGTTTCATTTTACCTCGAGGTTTGCGGAGTGGGCAGGCCTCGGACATGGTACCATTTAAGGCCGATGTTAGGGTGTTGACAAGATTGTCAAGGTCTTCAGTGCAAGAAGGTTCAGCAGGCAGGTGGGAGGGAATAAACGTTAATAAACGTTTCCTATAAAGGGACCAGTTGGTTTTCCTGTAATTTCTAAAAATCTTCTGATCAGGCAGATAGTCATCAAGACTAAATTGGAGGTAACGGTGGTCTGAAAAAGAGTGCTTTTCAGAGACTCTCCAGTCCTTAACCAAGTTATATATGTAAGTGATCGGAGAAAAGAGTGATGTCCAGGACTTCTTATCGGTTGCGAGTAATGAAGGTCGGTATGGACCCCCGGCTACAGATTAGGTCATCGTCACTATTGAATGGCTCATTCTGTCTGACAGCGGAATATTGGTCATCATCGCCGTTTAACAGTCTGCAGAAGTGTTACTTCCCTATCCTCAGCACCGACTGCGATTTTACTACTATGTTGCCATTTTCGTCCCTGCAGGCCTCTGTTCTGGCTTTGAATCCCTGGCAGGTTCTTTTTACGCTTTGGTAAAATTTTCGAACATCATTCCTGCAATAAAGTCTCTCAATCTCCTCGATCGAGAGGTTCTCATGCTCCTTTTTCTTCTTCCTGGGAAGTCGATGTTCCTCTTTTCTCCTCCGCTCGTAGAGCTCGTAAGCAGCTCTAGTCCTTCTATGCAGCACCGCTTTGTACGCCTCTTGTTTAGCTGCATGTGCTTGTCGACATTCCTCATCAAACCAGGGGTTTTGTTGTGATGGCCGAGAGAAACCCAGTACATCAGAGGCGGCATCTCTGAAGGCTTGTTGGCAACCCTGCCACTGGTTTTCCGCATTTGCTGCTGGCGGCATAGGACTTAGATTAAGATTAAGAAAAACTCGATCGGCAAAGGTACTGGCGGTCTCTTGCGATTGTAGCCGTCCGACGTCAAGTTTCCTCACAGTATTTCGTTGATTTCGCTCCGTTCTGGATATCCGCATCCGTACCTTGGCTACAACTGGGTAGTGATCCGAGTCCATGTTGGCTCCTCAGAAAGTACGGACACCCAGAATACTGGAAGAGTGCCTTGCGTCGATCGCAATGTAATGGATTTGGTTGACAGTTTTTCAATCAAAGGAAAGCTATGTTCCCTTGTCAATATCGAGACGTGGGAATCGCGTACTAGCTACGACAAAGTTTCGCCCCGCCGCAAAGTGAACTAGCCTGAGTCCGTCGTCGGATGTGATGTCGTGCAATCTGCGCTTTCCGACCACGCTACTAAAGACATCCTGTCTTCCTAGCTTTGCGTTAAAATCACCTAGGATAATTTTAATATCGTGGCGAAAGATCAATTGGCAGTTGATAAACAAAGCGAGCGCTATTGAGGTAACTCTGTATAAGACACAAATCATTTCAGTCCTGTAGTATGGCGCAGAGGCATGCACTTTGTCAAAATCGGATGAAGAAGCCCTTGGTTCCTTTAAGAGAAAAGTTCTTCGAGTGATCTTTGGTTCCGTCTGCATAAACAGCGAGTGGAGGAGAAGGTACAATGCCGAACTATACGGCCTATACAATGACATCGACTTACCTCGAAGAGTTCAGATACAACGATTAGAAAGGCTGGGACATGTAAAGTGAATGGAACCCAACGTTCCAGCCCGGAAAATCTTCGCATTCACCCCGAATGGAGGGCGCAGTGGAAGACGGCACTGGGAACTTCTTCCTCATCCTTTTCTACCAATTCGGCTCCTTATGACTTTTTCCTCAAATAAAAGGGAATAACTCAGTGGAAAATTTTCAGGTCATCATTACAACAAACGCTTATTTCGAAGAAATCGAGATCGAAAGATCGAATTAATTAACCAAAAAATCCGAATCCTAATCCTAATCCGAATGTGAAGTACTCTTTTGTTTGAAGATAACTGTACTAAAAATTCCCAAAAAAAAAAGTAAAACAATCCCAGATCCTCCATAAAATAGGAGTATCCTGAACATCTTTAATTTAATTGTAGAATAAATCTCCCCGTATCTGGAACTAATAGCACTTTTGTCCATAAACTTGCATGCTCCCAGTGTGGCACGTACATTATAAGCACATACCGAAAGGATATCGACCTTAGTCGACTAATGCAGATTTACACAGAAACCATCAGCTTCCGGCTATCGCGCCACTACACACGCGTGTGTATTATAAGACAATTTTATTGCTGAAATGTTAATAACATTTACATTATCAACAAGAGTGAAATTAATCTACTACACCATCGCCTTCCCTCCGCATTGGTCGATTCATTGTCCTTCGGTGGAGAGCGAAGGAAAAACAGATGAACTTCACGGGTCCTTTTTGTCTATGCGCGCTGCCTCAAGTTGTGGACATATAGCTTACTTTATCATCGTCCTTCGAATTTATCTACCAGAAAGCAAGAAGACAGACAAAAAAAATTAATTGCACAAAATGATGACATTAATCACTAGAAAACGATGAAGAAAAGAAAAGGGATTTTTATTCCCTCGCCCAAGTCACTGATATTGACAGGAAGAGGAAACTCAAGTGTTTGCCTATCCAGTGGGGAATGGGGTAAAATGGTTCTTTTGTTGTATGAAGATTTTAGAAAAGGAGTTCAGGAGGATGTCATGGAAAAGGACTACAATTCGAATGATGTAGGAGCTGTCATACCCTATCAGCCTAACATCTTTGTCGAAAGAAATACGCTGACATGATGGTTGATGGATTAATGTTGATTCGAGCTCCTAATACTACAGAGATGGTAAGTGTGGTATAATCCTGACGCTTTGAACACAAGTAGATGGAAAATGTGTGTAGGGTCTTCTGGGATAGGTTTTATAAGAACGCCCAGCATCAGCATGACTGTAAGCTCAGAGCGCAGGCTATTTGAAATAGTGTAATGAATATAAGGTACGGTGGGAGAAAAGGTTGTCTACAAGATTGCGAAAACAAACTTCAGACTGAAGGTGAACTGGGAAAGCAAAGGAATCTTTAGATAGCTCTGAAGCAATCGCACGTCTTGCTTGCCACAGCTCACGCGCGCTCTAAAGTAGGGTCTTGTATCCGAGCTTTCCAAGTTATGTCCTCACCGAGCCAGCTGCCTCCAGTTGCGCACGCCAAGCTAGTTGTAGTCCTCTTTCTCTTATTTGGATGGCAAACGACTAACAAAGGCCTCGTAGGGGCAGCATCTCCCGATAGGTGCTGGTCCGCTAAGTAACGAGAAGGAGCCACTGCAGCCGAAAACCTAGCAGCTCTGTTAGTAAGCCCTACTCCCACCTCCTCGTGGTGTCATCTGGGAATTTCTTCGGAAATTGCTAACGGGAGAGGACGAATGGCGAGCTTCCTGCGCCAAAAAACAGGATAAGTGTCGGTTGGTCTGTGGCCCAGCGAGCCGCAACCGTAAAACAAATCTTGCTCCGAAACGGAAACAATCGCCTCGGATAAGGACGGATAATTTGTTGATGACCTTTGGCTATCGGACACGGACAACGATCGTATTCTGGAACGTTAAGACCCTCCTGGACTCACTCAAGGAAGCGAATTATAAGGCCAGATTACTCCAATTGGAAGACTAATTCGGACGGTATAAAATCGACATCTTAGGGCTGAGCGAGATAAGATGGTACGATGCTGGGGAATTTATCTCCCCAACAAAAAGCACTGTGATGCTCTACTCTGGTAAACCAGCTGGAAGTGCACGGAGTTCTGGCGTAGGACTCATGCTAACTCCAGCAGCACGTAGTGGCCTCATATTCTGGAACCCCATAGTGACCGGATATTGACGGCTAGGTTCCAGAGTAGAGTTAGAAAAATTTCCATCATACAGTGTTATGCTCCGACTCTAGACGCGACTAAGGATGAAAAGTATGATTTTTACAGCCACTTAGGCGCCGCCTACAACCAAACGCCTAATGGGGACATCGTAATGGTGATGGGAGATCTCAATGTCAAGGTGGGTAGCGACAACACCATGCTTAAGCACGTGATGGGAGTTCACGGCGTGGGAGACCATAATGACAATGGTGAGCGGTTTGTGGACTTCTGCAATAACAACCGCCTAGTCATCGGAGGCACGCTGTTTAAGCATAACACCTGTCATAAGATCAGTTGGGTCTCTACTGATAGGCAACGAACATCCAACCAGATCGACCACATTGCGATCAGTCGCCACTTTAGAAATTGTCTCCTGGACGTCCGACACAGACGTGGAGCTGACGTCGGACAAGAACGAGATCACCATCTTATAGTAGCTCATTTACGCCTTCTTACTGCATCCGTCAACAGCAACCGCTCAAACCTATTTAACATCACCAGGTTCAATATCGACAGGCTCAAGGTTTCCCAAGTGCGCCAACAGTTCAGGGACCATCTTGCCTTAGAAGCAGAAGCAATCAGCAGCATACTGGAAGAGAACATGGATGACCACTGGAGTGCTGTGAAAAATGCTTTTGCGACTGGGGCACGCACGTATGCCGGTAAAAAACAGAAACACCACCGCACATGGCTTTCTACAGACACCTGGAGACGGATCGATGAGCGTACAGCAATCAAGGCTCGGATTGCAGCGGCCTCAGCAGTAGAGAGAACCGAGCTTGAAGCCCAATACCGTGCGAAGAAGAAAGAAGTGCAGCGTAGTGTGAGACGTGACAAACGTCAATATACGAATATCAACTCACTGGCCTCAAGGGCTGAAGAAGCAGCGAGTAGGTGCGACAGTAGGACTGTTTACAACATCACTAAGGACCTCATTGGTGGTCGGAACTCCAAACAACATCCAGTGAAGAGTCTAGACGGTAACATTCTGATTTCGGATGAGGATCAGCTCACTAGATGGAGAGAACATTTGGCTACAGTGCTAATTAACTTAGACGATGGCGGTATGGTCTTGAATTCTAATGAGCAGTTCGAAGCAACAAATTCCCGAATTCGCACCGTACCTCCTCCTCCGTAAAACTGAAATAATAACAGCAATCAAGTCCTTTAAGAAGAATAAAGCGGTGGGTATTGATGGCATCCCTGCCGAGCTATTTCAAGCGGCACCAAATACATCGGCAGATTTGCTGCATCCGCTAATACGGAGAGCTTGGGATAGTGAACAATTTCCACAGGAGTGGAAAAGGGGGATGATCATTAACCTTCCAAAGAAGGGTAACTTAATGGAGTGCGGTAACTGGAGAGGTATATGTGTTCTTCCAGCTGTAGCCAAAATAATAGCTAGAATAGTTCTAGAACAAATTAAAGAACATCTAGATTCAACTCTCGATGTCGAACAGGCAGGCTTTCGCGCTGCATCCTCCTGCATCGACCACATAAACACCTTACGGATCATAATCGAACAATGCGTTGAGTATAGGTCTCCGCTATATTTACTGTTTATCGACTTCGAGAAAGCCTTCGACAGCTTGAATCGAGATGCTATCTGGTTGGCCTTGCGCAGGAGAGGCATTACAGAAAAACTTATAGCTATTATCAAGGCTACATATGAGGGCGGTAAGTGTCACGTCGTGCACAATGGTAAGGTGTCGGAGGACTTTGAAGTCCAAAGTGGAGTACGTCAAGGGTGCATACTGTCCCCACTGTTGTTCTTGGTGGTTGTCAGCGATGTACCCCGTGCAGCATTGACGGAAGCTAATTATAGAATTCGTTGGACGATGACATCTTACCTTAAACACCTAGATTACGCTGACGATGTTTGTCTACTTTCACATCGGATAATGGATCTTCATTTGATGGCCCAAAATCTAGAAACTGAGGCAAACAAAGTGGGGCTAAAAATAAACACAGCCAAAACAAAAGCCCTGAGTACTTCCAATACCCGCGCTCAACTTAACATTGCCGGAAAGCAAGTCGAGAAAGTTGATAACTTTCTATATTTAGGAAGTGTCGTCTCGGCTAATCGCGGTGGCACCGAACTGGATGTGTGCAGCAGAATCGGGAAGGCTAAAGCTGCGTTCGGAATGCTGTCCAAAATCTGGAGAAGCAATGTTATTAGCTTAAGAACCAAGCTATGACTGTTCCGCTCCAACGTAGAATCAGTGCTGCTTTATGGGTGCAGTACTTGGAAGGTGGACACCATTGACACACAAAGCTGCAAGTCTTCGTAAACAAATGCTTAAGAATCATCTTGAGGATTTTTTGGCCGAACCGCATCTCCCATGAACAACAACGGGCCAAGAACTCATAAGCATTACTATACGAAGAAGAAAGTGGCAATGGATTGGACACACCCTACGGCTCGAAGACAACTCCATTGCGAAATACGCTATGCAGTGGAATCCGCTCACCCAGGCAGGCAGTCATCAGCATAACCGACGGTGGTGTAGCCTGATCTATGAAGATCTACTAGCAAGTTGTCGATGACTATAGACCATAACAGGAGGGAAAAAACTCATGGCCCTGATCCATTGGTTGGTCGATTCTTCGATACCTCTGCTACTGATCGCCCTTGCGATCGAGTCGTAACCAGAGTTATCGATGTCAAGAAAAGCACACAAGGCTATCATAGGAAACTTTGAAATCGATGAAGAGGTGGTGCGTACCAATTCTATATTCATGGGTTTTCTCCAAGATCTGCCGTAGTATGAATATTTGATCAATGGTGAACTTCCCGGACTGGAACGGCACTAATAAGGACCTATCAGGTTTTGGGCATTCACATAATACCGCGCAGAGGATCTTATATGCGATGTTGAGAAGACTTATACCTCTGTAGTTGGCGCAGTTCAGAGGGTATCCTTTCTTCAGGATCGGACATACGACGCTGAGGTTTCATTCATCGGGCATACTTTCGTCCGACCAAATTTTACAGGTGAGCTAGTGCATGCTCCTTACCAACTCATCTCCTCCTGCCTTGAAAAGTTCGTCACCTAGACCGTCGGTCATCGTCTCTGTTGAATAGATCGTTCTGCCTGACAGCGGAGTAATGGTCATCGTCGCCGTTTGGTAACCTTCAGAAGCGCTTGCATATCCTCAGCACCGACTGCGATTCGTCTACTATATAATCATTTTCGTCCTTGCAGGCTTCTGTTCTAGCTTCGAAGCCCTAAGATGTCCTTTATCACATTGGTAACATTTCCGAACATTATTGCTGTAATCTCAATCTTTTCTTCTTTCTGAGAAGTCGATGATCCTCCTTTGTTCCGCTCGTAGAGCCCGCGAGCAGCTCCAGTCCTTCTATGCAGAGCCACCTTGTACGCCACTTGCTTTGCTGCATGCGCTTGCAGTACATTAGAGGCCGCATCTCTGATGGCTTGTTGGTAACGCTGCCACTGGTCTTCCGCATTTTCTGCTGGCGGCAGATTGAGATTAAAAGATGCTTGATCGGCAAAGCCTCTGAGGTCTCTTGCGATTGTAGTGATTCTACGTCAAACTTCCTCACAATATTTCGTTGATTTCGCTCCGTTCTGGATATCCGCATCCATATTTTGGCTATAACTAGGTAGTGATCCGAGTCCACGTTGGCTCCACGGAATGCCCGGATACCGGGAATACTGGAAGAGTGCCTTGCGTCGATCGCAATGTAATCGATTTGGTTGAAGGTTTTTCGATCAAAAGAGAGCCATGTCACGTCGTGCCTTTGGCATTGCACGTTCATCTTGTCCAAGAGCTGGTAGAAGTCATCGTTTGTCGCGTTATCCACCTCCTCGCTAGGGTGAATCGCCTATTAGGATAAAGTTGGCGAATTTAGCTTTGATACGGATAGTCATAAGGCGTTCGATCATATACCGGAAACTTAAGACTTCTAGCCTAAGTCTGCCTCTAATAACAAATCCGCACCCGAATAGACGCTGTCCTTGTTAGCTGCAACAATCGCCGTAGATGTCGCAGTTTTTCATCCTCCGATAATGTCTGCTTTACAGCAGTCTAGGGCCTCCGGAAGTTGTTCATGGTTTGTAGAGGGATCTAACATTCCACTTGCAGACACGAAGAACTTTGTCCTTTTACGTTGCCAACAATAAAGCATCCGTATCCGGGACTGAAGGTTTTTTTACGTAGATGGTCAGTTCCGTTTGTCTTACCATTAGAACGCGGGACCAAGTACACCAGTGCCAGTAGTCCACTACGGAAGTATGCGCGCTGCCTTTGGCCCATTAAGGGCTCATCCGCCACCAAGTTCCTGGCTAACCTTGAAAATTTCTTGTCGACCTGTGACCCGGATATGTCGAAGCAGCTCGGGTAAGGAGTTCGCTAAGTTCAGCCTTACTCGAACTGTAGACGCCACTGTTGACTCCATCTAGGAAATTCGTCCGCTGCCGTCAGGAACAAATAGAAATGCTCTAGTAAGAATGCACTCTTCCCTCCTCTTTCAACCACTGCCGTCAAAAATCTTCCAATGGGGTTGGTTACCCTACCTCCGACCTAGGTACTAGGCACTCAGCGGTCAGGTTGAGAGTAAGAGTTGGTAGGTCTCGTCAAGTGAAAAGACTTGTGCTTTCGTGTAATCGTATGCACTACCGTGGTTAACTTCCCTCATAAGCTATTATTTTTAATCGCACTGCACGAGCAAGGGTGAGCACAATGGGCCTTTAGATCTTCAACTGTACATAATCAGTCCTTTATCTATTACACGCCCTTAACCTAACCTAACTTACGGTTATTTTCTAGAACCTTGAAAACATTCATGGGTAGATCATAGCTATACGTATTATTTTATTATTTTAATTTTTATTTACCCATCTACTTTAGGCCTTCAACTTTAGTAAGGTTACCCTATATGATTTTTTAACTTTCCTGTAAAAACTTCACTTTCGCGAAGGATTAAACGTTAAAGCAGACGCGAACAAAAAAGATTGGGGAAGGGGAAAAAATGATTAAGACGAGGTGAAATGAAAAAGAATATTCGTCCTTTGTATTGAAAGTAATAGCTAACACAAAGGATAATGTCATCGTCCTCCTGGAGGGGTGAGTAAAAAAAAAGTATTAATGGAGTTTTATGGATTATCGTTGTCGTTAATGAGGAAGTAATTATTTTTTCTTTATTCTTATGGAATTCAAAGTCTTCTGGAATTTGTTCCGTCTTCTACCATTTAAAGAGTTTTTTTTTTACATTGAATATCTTATTTCGGAAGATCCGGTTTCCTTCATTCCATGGATGTTATAAAAATTAATTGAAGCTTCAGTTTTCCATTGCCAGCCCTTAAGTTGGCTCGTATGGTTCGCTTTACAGAGGTTCTGTCCAAAAGAGTAAAGACTGCTATACAATGGAATCCGCCAACTCAAGAGGGAAAACTAGCGGATCACCCTTGAAAAGCATCAAGAAAAACGGTGCACCGTACTTGGGGAAAAGCTAATTCTCTACAGCTTGGTGGACCATAAGTAACCATACTTACAACTTACTTCCTTTTCAACCGTTCTGTGCCACGTATGCCTAGGGCGAACCCTACTGCTGCCATATTGAATAAGGAAATTCCATTGCATGAATTGTTTCGCAACGGAATTTTCTTCGCATCGCGACACAAGGTGTGACCAATCCATTACCATTTCCTTCGCCGAATTGTGATGTTAGTAGGTTCCTGACCTGTTCTCGGGTGGAGGTATTGGTGCGAGATGCGATTAGGCCAGAAAATCCTAAGGACGATGCATAGAAATCTATTTATGAAAGTCAGTAACAAAGACGTTAATTCTTCAAATATTTACATCTACGATTATGTAGTTGTACTGGCTCGACATTGCTCTTCCAGATTTTTGATAGCATGCCAAATGCAGCTTTGACTTTTGCAATTCTAATTCTACATCTCGCTTGGCAGACACCTTCACACGGTGCCAGAGCTTAAGTGGCAAGGACTCACTCAACCGCGGGATCTTCACTCTCGGATGAGCTGACTTAGGAGTAACGAACGGCGCCGTTCATACTCCGTAGTGGACTAATAGCACCGGTGTACTCGGCCCCACGTCATAGGGGTATAACAAAAAAACTGGCCCTCCAGGTTGGTTGTTGTGTCGTCGGGTTAACTTCCCTACCACGTAAAAAACCTTCGGTTACGAAACAACCAATAGCCTCGGATACGGGTGGTTTTACTGTTGATAACTCTTGCAAAGGACAAGATCTTCGTGTCTGCACGTGGAATCTTAGGTCCCTCTACAAGCCACGTGCAGCCGAACGAATTGCGGAGGCCCTAGACTGCTGGAAAGCAGACATTTTCGCCATCCAAGAAGTGCGATGGGATAGGCCGGACAAAAGGAGGAAGAAAAACTGCAATATCTACTACGGCGATTGCTACAGACAACAAGGACAGAGGCAGGACTTACGCAAGGAGTCTTGAGTTTCTGGCATGTGAACGAGCGCCGACTATCCGTATCAAGGCTAAATTCGCCAACATTAGCCTAATATGCGCTCAGGCCCCTCACGAGAAGATGGATGACGCAACAAAGGATGACTTCTACCAGCTCTTGGGCAAGATGTATGAGCAATGCCCTACACACGATGTTAAAATTGTCTTAGGTGATTTTAACGCAAAGCTAGGAAGGGAGGACGTCTTTAGTAGTGTGGTCAGAAAGTACAGCCTGCATGGCATCACATCCGACAACGGAATCAGGCTAGTCGACTTTGCGGTGGGACGAAACTTTGTTGTAGCTAGTACGCGATTCCCACGTCTCGATATTCACAAGGGAACGTGGCTCTTCTTTGATCGAAATACTGTCAGCCAAATCGATTACATTGCGATCGACGCAAGGCACTCTTCCAGTATTCTGGGTGTCCGGACTTTCCGAGGAGCCAACATGGACTAGGATCACTACCTAGTTGTAGCCAAGATACGGATGCGGATATCCAGAACGGAGCGAAATTAACGAAATACTGTGAGGAAATTTGACGTCGGGCGGCTATAATCGCAAGAGACCGCCAGAGCCTTTGCCGATCGAGTTTCTCTTAATCTTAATCTAAGTCCTATGCCGCTAGCAGCAAATGCGGAAGACCAGTGGCAGCGTTGCCAACAAGCCATCAGAGATACCGCCGCTGATGTACTGGGTTTCTCTCGGCCGCCGCAATGAAACCCCTGATTTAATGAAGAATGTTGACAAGCACATACAGCAAAATAAGAGGCGCACAAAGCGGCGCTGCATAGAACGACCAGAGCTGCTCGCGTGCTCTACGAGCGGAGGAGAAAGCAGGAACTCGACTTCTCAGAAAGAAGAAAAAGGAGCATGAGAAGCGCTCGATCGAAGAGATTGAGAGACTTAAATGCAGGAATGACGTTCGAAAATTTTACCAAAAGGTAAAAAGAACATGCCAGGGTTTCAAAGCCAAAACAAAAGCCTGTAGGGACGAAAATGTCAACATAGTGGTAGAATCGCAGTCGGTGCTGAGGATATGGAAGGAACACTTCTGCAGACTGTTAAACGGCGATGATGAACAATACTCCGCTACCAGGTAGAACGAGCTATTCAACAGTGATGACGACAGTTCTACCCGATCAGAATGAAGTGAGGACAGCGATATCTAAACTCAAATCCAACAAAGCTGCTGGAGCCGACGGCCTTGCCGCTGAACTTTTCAATGCAGGAGGAGATGAGCTGGTAAGGAGCATGCACCAACTCATCTGTAAAATCTGGTCGGACGAAAGCATGCCCGATAAATGAAACTTCAGCATCATTTGCCCAATTCTGAAGAAAGGAGACGTTCTGAACTGCGCCAATTACAGAGGTATAAGTCTTCTCAACATCGCTTATAAGATCCTGTCTGTCATATTATGTGAACGCCTAAAACCGATAGTCAACAACCTGATAGGTGCTTATTAGTGCGGTCCCAGTCCGGGAAGTCGACCATTGACCAAATATTCACACTATGGCAGATCTTGGAAAAAACCCACGAATATAAAATCGATACGCACCACCTCTTTATCGATTTGAAATTGCCTGCTTGTATAGAGACGAGGTATACAGAGCCCTGTCTAGTCTTGACATCCCTGCCAAGCTCGTCCGTTTGTACAGAATTACGATGGAGTACTCCATCAAAGTCGGTAAGAACATCACCGAACCGTTCGATGTCAGGAAAGGTCTTAGACAAGGTGATGCGATCTCTTTTACATTGTACTTGAGAGAATTGTACGAAACTCACAAGCCAATACCGGAGGTACAATCTTTTATAAGTCTGTACAGCTACTCGATTATGGCGATGACATTGACATAATCGGAAGAACTCAGCGGGCCGTCAACGGGGCATTTAAGAGTATATGGATCGAGGCAGCAAAGATGGGTTTATCGGTCAATCAAATCAAAGCAAAATATATGCTGTCTACAAAAAAAGACACAAGGACACGGCGTCTTGGACAGAAAGCCACAATAGACAGATATAATTTTGAGGTAGTAAAGGATTTTGCCTACCCAGACTTTATGGTGAGCTCCGCAAATGACATCAGTAGGGAGATCAAACGAAGAATTACTCTTGCCAATCCATGTTTCTATGGGTTATGAAGGCATTGGAGTAACAAACCCCTATCTCGAACTACTAAGGTAACTCTTTATAAGACACTAATCATCTAAGTCCTGCTATATGGCGCAGAGGTATGGGTTTTAACAAAACCGGATAGGACGCCCTTGATTATTTTGAGTGAAAAATTCTTCGAGTGATCTTTGGTCCCGTCTGTATAGACGATGAGTGCCGGAAGAGTTCACAGAAGACCCAGGAAAGTTCACATACAGCGACTAAGATGGCTGGGTCATTTAGAGCGGATGTAGCCCAACGTTCTCATCAAGAAAGTCTTCGAATCCACGCCGGATGGACGGCGCTGTAGAGAACGACCTTGTGGTAGGTGGCACAGACAAGTGGAGGGGTCCTCAACCAACTTGGCGTGCGCAACTTGAGGCAGCTGGCTCATAACCGTGCTGGCTGGAAACGTTTGTTGGTTGAGGCCCAGGTCCACGTCGGACTGTAGCGCCACCTAAGTAAATAAGTAAGTATGTACTGTTCGATGGTCGTTTTTCCCTTTTCCAAATAGTCAATGAAGATTACGCGGTGGGAATCCCAGAAAACCATTGCGATGACTTTTCCGGCCGATGGAACCGTTTTTACCTTTTTTGCAGCACGTTCGCCTGCAGAAGTTCACTGTTTTGATTGTTCCTTCATTTCTGGCGTTAGGTGGTGTATCCAGGATTCATCAACTGTTACGGAACTTGAATTGCGCTTGAAGAGTCTCAAACTCTGCTTTGAAATCTTCACCCGAATCTGTTTTTCGTCCACCGTCAGCAAACGTGGCACCCATCTTGTCGATAATTGTTTCATGCCCAAATGGTCGTGCAGAATTCGAATGACGGTATCATTTGAAATTGCTATAATCTCAGCTATCTCACGAACTTTGACCCGGTGATCATCCAACACAATATCGTAGATTTTGTTGACCATTTCTTCCGTTGTGACGTCATTTGGGCGTCCGGGGGCTCAGCGTATTTTGTGCTCGTACGACCGCAACGAAATTTAGTGGACCACTTGTGTACCATTCCATTGCAAGGAAGTAGAGTCTCCATAATATTGTTTAAGTCTGCCTTCAGACTCTTTACTGGTTTTACCGCGCAAAAAGTACTGGTTTATTAAACTCACTTTTTCCCATTTTGACCAAATCTCGCAAACCAAAGTCCTTCCGATCATTGTAAAAAGCTAAGCGTTTGGCAGATCTATTTATTTTTTTTTTTTTTGTCTATGCCGAGAAAGAAACAAATACGTCAGAAAAAGAATCCCCTATGTGATCCAAACGCCATCTTGCATCAAACTCACTGACTTATCGGACAGCCCTCGTAGTATTTGAAAGAATTATATCCTTGATATATTAATATTAGGGGTCCCAAATATCTTCCATGTGGTACTCTAGAGTTTATGCTAAGGGAGTAAAATATGAAGGATCTAAAGAGGAGATAAGAGGAAATGTACAGGGATCTACGTATTTTCGTAGTTGCACAGCAACCTGGATAAAGACCAGCATTTTAGATGAAGCCATCTGACTGAGGAATGCATACGTCGTGATGCTATAAAACGAATATAATGTGCATAAAGACAATGGTGTAAGCTATTAGAACCGGGAGTGCTTTAAATTTTCATAATAAACTTTACTCTTGTCCAGCTCTTCTTGCCTGTTAATAAATAATTTGAAATAATAACTGAATGAAAACCCCCAACCAACCGCAGCACAGCAAGGGTGAAAGTAAATCCAATGTCAAAAGGTCTCCAACGAGATCGTGGACTGATTAAATAACGGTGCAGCACAATATGCGGCTTGAGAATTTAATATATGGAAATGCCACATCAGATTGCTTGTCGTTTCCATTTTCTCTCACAGCAGTTATGGTGCGGAATTCCAATACGTAGCTCTGGAGAATGCTTCACCTGTTGCTTCCGGGTGGTTCGGTCGCTCGTTGAGATGCTGACTCTGCTGCCACTGCTGCTGAATTTGCATGTTATTAGGTTGTGCCATGAATCCCCCAACCTACTATATACACACAAGAATACCAACACTGCCTCTGGCAATGCAAAAAAAAAGGAGACCTCCTCCAACGATGACGACGCGAACGTGTAATTATTCAAAAATTAAAATTAAATTACTTTTTGTTCGGATATTACTGAAGTGGCATTTATTAAAAATTCACGAGTGTTATTGCCATCGGAACGAACGTGGTTTTATTCAAAAATAAGCAAAAGCACACTCTCACACAACTATTATACAAAACACTTGCATGCGGAGAAGCGGCGGCGGCGGCACACATTTAATTATATTAACAAACAAACAGGACGCGCTCTATCCATATCCTCGAGAGGAGTTCCGATGGCGGCGGCTGCCTTCCGTTTTGTTGAAGTCTGCGTAAATTTATTTTAAAGTGATTTCACCGCTGCTGAGTATTGGTGGAGTTTACCTGGGACCAGGACATACAGTCACACAAACATGTCGAATACTGGAGGCTTGGGGCTCTGGATGCGATGGTAACAAATTAAACATTCGAAACAAAAGTATACCTAAGCAGAGTGTTTGTAGTTTTGGGCAGATGTAGACAGATGTGAAGGGTCCGGAGCAGAAGCTTATGATGTCATGAATGCCCTTTAATTATTTAAGATCAACCATAATAAATGTTTGCCTTGCGGATACGGAAGATGGAGAGGATAGTGTGGGACGTCACGGACGCGCACACACATAAATGGTACTAAATTGTGTTTTTCGTGCTTGCATAAGAGTATTTGTCGAAGGGCATGGTGGACCTTATATCATTCAAGCAGCTATATGAAGGGTTGGCAAGAAGCAAGTATTAATAGGAATCTGCGTCTGTGGAAAAGAAGTACAGTTGCATCTACCACTTACTGGGTGGTTGACCGGACTGACGAGCTCGCGAGACTTGTAACCACGATAAATGTCTTACTTGATAGAGAGGTTGTGGGTATGCTTCTCTCTACGTGGAAACTTTCACAAGCTGGACGCTATCAGCAAAACTAATCGCAGAGGGAGAGTTGACACGACATACCCAACACCCAGACAAATTTGGGCTGAGCTTAATCAGAACCGCTCGAATGGTTTGATTTTGCTAAAGCAATCAAGAATCATTATTAATGTCCTCACAGGATACCGTCCGATAGGCTTACACTCCCAAAAGTTAGAACTTTTTTCAAACGATTTCCGCAGGAGCTGCAGGGATGAAGAGGAGAAAGAAAACATCACCCACTTCCTGGGAAACTGTGCAGTCTTGTCCAACAGAAGACCACTCCATTTTGGAACTCTTCTCTTTGACGAGCTCCAAGACCTCGGCGACCTGGCGAACACAGACATTAGAAGCATCCTTCGCCTATGAAAAGCTCAAGCCGGTTTTTTTTAACTAAAATAAAGTAGCCAATTAGTGTTAGATGAAGCTATATCACAATCGATCTCTTCTGGTTTAGGTATATCCGTCTTCTTCTTCTACTTCTTCTTCCTTTTATCAGCAAGGTTATGATCCGAAAACAACCCTCACACTTCACCGCATTTCTACTGATCCGCATGTGGGCTTCGCCTATTTGGCCTCAGAAAATATCGGCAGGCCTGCCGATTTTGGATCACTCGGTTACTGAGGCCAATGAAATGCCGATGTCGTCGCATTTGTCTGATCCAGGCGTTTATAGGCCCGCCTTTCCTACATCGCGATGTCTTTGGAACGTGCATTGATATTGCCTTTTTAACAGGGTTCAAATGATCTCTTCTTTGAACGTTGCAATACCAGCTGAGCCGGTCGCGCTCTATTTTTTGAACAATGGTTTCCTTGATGTGAAAGCTTCCACGGATCTTCGAACTTCTTATTCGATCAAGCTTTGTCACTCCTGCTGTTATGCAAAGTATCTTCATCTCAGCTGCCTTAAATTTACTCTCATACTTTTTGTACATCGTCCAACATTGTGAACCGTATGTGAGCGCTGGACGCACAACTGCGGTGTAGAGCCTTCCTTTCAGCTTAGGTGGCATTTTTCTGTCACAGAAGATAGCGGAGTTTTCTCGCCACTTCATCCACCCTACGCTTACGCGATGATTGATGTCGTCATCACAAGTTGCTTTGCTATTGATCATAGATCCCAGATATTTGAACTTTTCGCACTTGGGAAGCACTATTCCATTCAAATAAATGTCTGGAATAGGTCTGAGTGGATCAGAGAACGGGCAGCACAAGTACTCTGTTTTTCTGAACTAATGCGATACCCACTACCCTCCAAAACGTTCACCCACACATCAAGTGCTCGTTGCAGGGATGTAGGATTCTCACTTATGATGGCTCCATCGTCAGCAAAGAATAACTGATGTACCTTGGGATCCATCACTTTACCTTCAAGCAGATAATCAAGGACTGTAATAAAGAGCAAAGGGCTTAAAACGATTCCCTGGTGCACCCCGACTTTGATTGGGAACTCTTCGGTTACTCCAGCAGGGCATCTCACTCTTGTCTATGCTCCTTCGTACATGTCCATGATCACCTGTACATAGGTTTCTGGAACCCTTCGATGTCTTAGCGCCACCCATATCAAATCTCGTGGTTGTCTGTCGAATGCCTTTTCAAAGTCAACCAATGCAATATGCAAATCCTTTAAGGAATCACGATGTTTTTCCATTAGGATCCTTATACTTTGGATTGCACAGGGAGAAGGTAACTTTCCCTCCATTCATTCGGCATTGGATCACCTCTCACGAATTTGGAGATGAGAATTCTGAGCCATCTGAACCCGATGTCTCCCATCTTTTTCCAGAACTCAGAGGGCATCTCGTCTGGCCCAACCGCTTTTCGTTTTTTGGAGTATTTGACCGCCTCACTAACTTCTTCGACCGTAATGTCGGGTATTTCTTCACAGTTAGGGGTGGCTCTTCGAAAGTATAGCCGGAGAAACTGTTCATTTAAAAGCTCTTCACAATACTGCCGCCACCTCTGCAGAATTTTATCGTCATCCACAAGAAGCTGGCCATGAGCATTGTTAATAAACTTTGGCGAACGAATCTCCTGAGCATTCCACCTTCTTTGGGCGGCTATTTTGAAGATAGTGGCGCTCTTGTTCATATTGTGTCTTCGCAGCTCCTGGATAGCCTGGTTTGCATCAGCAACCGGGGAAGATATTTTCTCCAGCTCCCGATACAGGCCTTCCGTACTCTCTGCTTGAAGCTGGGCGCACTTCTTCTTCGCTTTTTTCTTGCAGCATCTGTATTCCATTCCGAGGCGAACTTTTTCGTCACTATTGTTAGAGGGGCACTTTGACCAAGCTTTGAAAGCCGCTTTCTTCTCGTTTATCACTTTCTTAGCTTCACACTCCACCACCATGTTTCTTTGGCGTGTTGATGGTGGCCTTTTGAAGCTCCTAGCAGTGATTTGGCCTTCTTTAAGCAAGTTCGCTGTAGGGAATCCCACATATTTTGTGCTCTGCACTCTTCATCCTCAGCTCCGTTGATGGTATGAGAGAGGTCGTTTTTCATTACGAAAACAAAGCCTCGCCTTTTTCTTTGTCCAGATTGTATCACTTGATTTTATCAGAGACCCTTGCTTGTTTGTTTTTCTTTGGTGTTTCCATAAAAATTTCTGTTAGCAGGAGACGGTGTTGCCGAGCGATTGCCTTTCCCAGGATCACTTTGCAATCTTTTACCCGAGGCTTCATGAAACTGGCTACCAAATGGTAGTCAATCTGAGTTTCATCTCCACCACTGCTGTAAGTGATCAGGTGTCGGCTTTGTTTGATGAACATGGTATTTAACACGATAAGACCGTGTGATTTGCACATGCTTAGGATGTCTTCACCAGGAAGGTTCCTGGTGCCATATCCTAGTCCTCCATGGCAGTCTTCATAGTCTTCGTTTGATTTCCCGACATGTCTATTCAAATCTCCTCCAACAAACAGAAACTCTTCCTTTGGGATGTTCTTAAGGAGATTGTGGAAATCTAGCCAAAATGCATCTTTATCTCTCTGGTTGCACCCATCTTGGGAGCATATGCACTGACAATATTCCACACTTCTCCTTGTATTATTAGTTTGAGAGACATCAAACGGTCGCTGGACTTCGAAATGCTCAAGACGTTTCCAAGTAGCTCTGCCGCAAGGATCATACCGATTCCGTTCTTAGCCTTTTCCGTTCCGTAGTAGAACATCTTGTAATCTTTTGTTCTAACGTCCAAGAAACGCGCCCGATATCCGGTGTTATTCCATTTCGTCTCTTGGACACACAAGATGTCCACCCGCCTTCTATTCATCATCTCTTCCAGCTCGTAACTTCGACCGGTCATGCTTCCAACGTTCCAACTCGCGACCCTCAAATTGCGTCCAAACTGTTTCATTATTTTGCTAGCCCCCGGAATCCGTATAACTCTGACCCGAACATTTCTGCTCAGTCCAGGATCAGTACCATGCACAGCAGTGGTAGTGCCTGGCGGGGTAATGCCTTTCCTTTTTGCAAGTTTTACCATAGTGGTACAGTTTTGCAATATTACCATATTGCGATGGTTGTTGTTTGACACGTGCATGCTCCTGTTTTAGTATTGTTTGATCTTTCTTCTATGACACCGGTGATCTCCAGTCGTGTCAACCCACGGACTCGCATGCACACTTGTGGGAGGGTTTTTAAGGTAGTATATGTGTCGCTAGGCTCACTTGGGTGTTATATTGCCTAGATCTGATTTGTCCCCTTAGTCACCTTTTACGACAAGCGTTGGTTGTTGGGGGGCGCTGCAGTGATATTCTTAACCCGTCCCTGCACGGGCAGGTTTAGGCATATTCGTATCTTAATATAGGCAGCCATTCTAACCTAGGTTAGATTAGGTTAGGTTAGGTATGTGGGCTGGCAGGGAGTGACGCTCTCTGCCACACTCAGGTCAGCGTTGACCCATTGTGGTACCCATGGAGGAAAAAGTAATCCCTTACCCAATGAAACTAAAAACTACTAACTCAGTCACTTACTTTATTTCTGCATACAAACCACCCTGAGGATTTGATGAAGTTCAGCACCTTTTCTGTTGAAACGCCTGAGAGTTCCTCGAGGTCCTGGAAGAAATATTTACCAAGGAACTTTTTCCTGGAGCGTTGAACACTCGGACAGTGGCACAGGAAGTGGGTTGTGTCCTCAAAAACTTCCTCGTCACCACAGCCTCTACAGAGTTCCTCCTCCGTCAGGCGTAGTTTCTTCAAGTGGTACCGTAGAGTGTTGTGCCCCGTGATGATGCCCATGAGGGTGGAAAGGGATTTCCTATCTTTCCGGATGATTCTCTCGGTCTTTGCTTTGTCGAAAGATGGCCATAGCTTCCTAGTGATGGAGCAAGTTTCCATGGAGTTCCATCTTGTGTTCGTCTCCTCAGTGACTTTATTTCCTGCAGCGAGCTTGTGTGTGCAAGGCGGGATACACACAGGGGGGTCAACTTGTTCTGGTGGGGCTGCTGAGCCGATTCTCGCCAGCTCGTCGGCTTTCTCATTGCCTGGGATACCCTCGTGTCCAGGGACCCAACAGAGCGATACCTTGTGCTGTGTTCCAAGAACCCTGAGCTCTTCTCGACAACACTTCACAAGCTTCGATTTAATTTCTATGGCAGTAATCGCTTTTAGAGCTACCTGGCTGTCGATAAAGATGGCGATACCTTCTGGCGGTATTGCCCTTACCGCAGACTCACGGGCGGCTGTTGCCACTGCTAAGACCTCTGCTTGAAAAACACTGCTGTGGTCTGGAAGTCGTAAGGATTTTGATACACCTAGAGGGTCGGAGAAGATACCTGATCCTACAACAGTGCTCATTTTTGAACCATCTGTGTAGATGGCTATAGATTCGGCATTAGGTATATGACCGCTTTTCCAATCTTCCCTGCTAGGGTAGGCGGTAGAGAAAGGCCTTGCAAAGCCTAAATATGGCGTCATGTAATCCGTTACGGACATGAGGCCAAAGTAATCGAATAGGATCATCGAGTGACCAGTTCGCTGACTGACTTATTCTCATAGCATTAATGGCTGCTGATGTTCGTATAAAGATATCTAACGGTAGCAGGTTGAGAATTGCCTCGAGTCCTGCGGTTGGGGTTGTCCTCATTGCACTGATAGTGCCAATGCACACTAGTCTTTGAACTTTGGTGATTGACTTTAAGTTGGTGAATTTATTGACAGCTGGCCACCATACTAGATTGCCGTAAGTCAGTATGGGTCTAACTATAGCCGTATACATCCATAATATGATTTTGGGAGAGATTCCACAGGTTCTACCAAAAATTCTACTACAAGAGTAAAAGGCTATTGTTGCTTTCTTAATTCTTTCCTCTTTATTTAATCTCCAATTGAGCTTTTTGTCAAGTACAAGGCCCAGGTATTTTGCGCTATCGGACAATCTGAGTGAGATACTATCTACAGAAGGTGTACTAAACTCCGGTATTTTCCTCCTATTCGTAAAAAGTACGAATTCGGTTTTTTGGGGATTAACCTTTAGACCGCAGCTCCTGGCCCATGTGCTAAGAGTATTTAGGGCTCCGTCAAGTTGTTCGCTAAGGGTAGGCAGGAATTTACCTGTTGCAAGCAACACGACGTCATCCGCGTAAGCTGTAGCTCTGACCGCACTGTACCTTAGTTGTTGTAGTACCTCATTAAGAACAATGACCCAAAGCAGTGGGGAGATTACCCCGCCTTGAGGGGTACCCCTCGAGGCGTATGCTTCGAGCTTTGAACCCTTAAGTTCGGTGGTTATATGTCGTTCCTCGAGCATTCTAACAATCCAGTTAATACGACTGATGTCGATGTCTAGGTTTCTTAGGGTTCTTTTAACCGCTTCGGTATTTACATTATTGAAGGCTCCTTCAATGTCCAAGAAATCAGGTAGTGTGAACTCTTTATCCTTAAGTGATTTTTCTATAGAGCCGACAACATGATGTAGGGCAGTTTCTACACATTTACCCTTCGTGTATGCGTATTGGGCGGTGGATAAGTCCCCCGGGCGTATTCTACTACATATGTAAATGTTGAGCAATCTTTCAAAAGTTTTCAGGATGAAAGAGGTAAGGCTTATTGGTCTGAAGTCCTTCGCGGTGGTGTGACTAGCCTTGCCCGCCTTAACCGCCTTGGGTATAAAAACCACCTTTACCTCCCTCCATGTTCTTGGTATGTGGCATTGTTTAAGACTACTGGCAAATAGCTTTTTGAGAACTGGGATAATGATTGGTGCAGTTTTTTTGCAACATGATCGGTATAATCCCTGGGGGTTTAAAGAGGTAGAACGATCTTATTGTCCACTCTATTCTGTCCTCTGTTACCAAATCCGCAGGGGGTTCGGATTCGCTGTGATTGCTGTTATTAGTACTGCCACATGGTACGGTAGTACACCCCGGGAAGTGCGTTTTAATAAGCAATTCAAGGGATTCCAAACAAGACTCGGTCCAGTTTCCTTCAGTGTTCGTTAGGGAACCTAGAGTTTTCGATTCTCTGGAGAGGATTTTCCTCAATCTGGCCGTTTCTGTTGTACCCTTAATCTCGTCGCAAAAGCGTTGCCACGACTGTCTTTTGGCTTATTGCGTTGCGCTCTTGAAGTTCCTCTGACTGGTTTTGTATAGCTCCCGTTGATTTTGCAAGGTTCAAGAGTTTCCTTGTTTCTCTTCTTATTCTGGCTAGTTCTTTGGTCCACCATGGGGGTGAGACTTCTGTCTTAGGTTTAGATACGGGACATGCCTTCTGGAGAGCCTCTTTGAAGACAGCAGTGATTTCCTCGGCTTTTCGGTCAATGTCCGGATGGCTCATGTAAGTAACATTCTTGTAGTAGATTCGTGTTCCTCCGCACCTCGTAACTGAAGAAAGTCCAGTCGTTCTTCCTTGGGTTTCTATGAGGTTTGGGAAAGTCGTATCTATCATTAAGATTAAATTCAATAAACCTGTGATCGGAACAGGATTCTATTCCCAAAGTATTCCAATTGTCTATAGAGAGGGTATTTGAGTTACTTGCTAGTGTAATGTCTAATGTTCCAACCTAACCAGCGCTACTGCGACAGTTTCAAGAAATGTAGCAACATCTTTTTCCTAAAGTAGCAAAAGTACAAAAGTCGTTGAAGGTCTTCATTGCGATTGATCGAGAAACTGACTTACTTACAGTTCTGGATGAACCTGTGCCTCCACCATAAAGCCTCTCCATTTAGATCGGTCTTTAGCTAATTGCCTCCAGTTGCGCACTCCAAGTTGGTTAAGGTTCCCTTGAACTTGTGCGTACCACCTACGGCGAGGAGGCCCTGTACTGCGTCGTCGCTCTGGGTTAGATTCGAAGACTCTGCAGGCCGAGGCGTTGGTGCCCGTTCGCTCAACATGACCTAGCCATCTCAAATGCCCAATACGTAGTTTTTTGACTAGGTCGATGTCGCTGTACAGCTTGTATAGTTTGTCTTTGAATCTTCTCCTTCAAAATCCGTCAACGGAAACGGGACCGAATATCTTACGAAGAATTTTTTGCTCAAAGCGACGAAGGATATCTAGATCCGCCTTAAATAAAGTCTATGTTTCAGCGGCGTAAGGTAGGACTGGGGTTATTAGGGTCTTATATAGAGTCTCCTTAGTTTCCTACGGTGCCGTTACGGTGCCGCTGCGGTGCAGTTTCAGTGCCGTTGCGGTGCAGTTGCAGTGTAGTTTCGGTGCAGTTGCGGTGCCGTTGCGGTGTAGGTGCGGTGAAGTTGCGGTGGTGCCCTTGAGGTGCCGCAGTGGTGCAGTCGCGGTTGTAGATATCAAAAGTTGAGGAATTGGCTCAGCGGCTGAAAGAAGCTGGGGAAGTAGTCACCGCAATTCTTCAACTCGTATACGACAGTCGAATCCGACCAAAGTCGCAATTAGTCGCACACTCGTACGTAAAATACGACCATAGTCAGATTGGACTGTCGTATACGAGTTAAAGGATTGCGGTGAGTGTCAGAATCAAAGATTGAAACAAATATCTTGATGAGCCTATCAGAGAGGTATAACCATTTTTTCAGTGCGTGAGAGTCGAAAAAAAATGATAAAATAAGTCTCTCAAACCTACCAGTTAGGTTGGTGATGAAGAAGTCACGCTTAAAAGCTCAAGAGGACGATAGTCAGGAGGTGGTGGCATTTATTGCTCGAAAAACTGAAGGAATTTCCATACGCTTTTTGTGTCATAAACTAGGACATTTTAAGGGGATTGCCTATCAAGAAATTCTAATTCTAGTGGACATTTTACCCGTCAAATTCGAATGCCGGTGGTAAGACAGATAAATCGAATGAACGTTCTGCTTTCATCATCAGGGCGACAAAAAGGTGGTTCTTGGATTCTGGTTCGAGTTCAATTTACAAGGAATGATTCACCACGTATTACCAGCTGGAGAATCCTATTCTGGTACGCATGGGCGATTGTCAAGTCCTCAACGCGCAAGAGAAAGATTACATTGACATAGTAGCCCGTATCGGTAAGAAGTAGGTTCCATGCGTTTTAATGTATGTGTTATATGTATGTTCCGGACTTGCGACTGAACCTCTTTTCACATGGAACTGCTTTGGGTAAATGTTATGTTTTGAGCCACAAATACAGTTTGTAATTTTTTCAAGGGAGACACTGTAGTTTCAGTGTGAGAAAGACATGGAAATGGAGATGCACAGTATTAATAATGCCAGATACTTCTTGCTGTTCAAAGATCATTACTCTAACTACAAGAAGGTCTATTTTTTTAAAGAAAAAGTCGGAGATAAAGAAGAAGTTGCTTGACTTCATAAGAGCTGTGATGATGGAGACTGGTTGCGATATGAAAACTTTTCGAACGGATAATGGTGCTGAATACGTAAACATTTGCCTATCCGAAATTTAAAAAAAAACGCAACATTCGGCATCAACATTCTATAGCATACACTACGGAGCAGAACGAGAAATTAGGACAATTGTTGAGGCAGCGCGAACCATCCTTCATGCAAAAAACTTGGCCTCGAAGCTTTGGTGGAAGCGGTTAACACGGCGGTATATGTTTTAGACAGCACCAGCAAGATTCAAGACAAAAGTCCATTTGAATTTTGGTGCAAGGTTAACTTCTTACTTACTTAGGTGGCGCTACAGTCCGGGGTGGACCTGGGCCTCAACCAACATACCTCTCCAGGCAGCACGGTTACGAGCCAGCTGCCTCAAGTTGCGCACGCCAAGTTGGTTGAGGTCCCTCTCCACTTGTTTGCGCCACCTACCACGAGGTCGTCCTCTACTGCGCCGTTCATCCGGGGTGGATTCGAAGACTTTCTTGGCGGGAAGGTTGGGCTCCATCCACTCTAAATGACCCAGCCATCTTAGTCGATGAATGTGAACTCTTCTGGCCAAGTCGATGTCCTTGTACAGGCCGTATAATTCGGCATTGTACCTTCTCCACTCACCATCTATGCAAACGGGACCAAAGATCGCTCGAAGAACTTTTCTCTCGAAATAATCAAGTGCATCCTCATTCGGTTTTGTCAAAGCCCATGCCTGTGCGCCGTACAACAGGACTGGGATGATTAGTGTCTTATAGAGAGTTACCTTAGTAGTTCGAGATAGGGCTTTGATACTCAATTGCCGTTTTAGCCCATAGAAACAACGATTGGCAAGAGTAATTCTTCGTGTGATCTCCCTACTGATGTCATTTGCGGCGTTCACCATAGAGCCTAGGTAGACAAAATCCTTTACTACCTCAAAATTATATCTATCTATTGTGGCGTTCTGTCCATGACGCCGATGTTGGGTGTCCTTTTTTGTAGACAGCATATATTTTGTTTTGCTTTCATTGACCGCTAGACCCATCTTTCTGCCTCGATCTCAATACTCGTAAATGCCCCATTGACTGCCCGCTGACTTCCTCCGATTATGTCAATATCATCAGGATAAGCGAGTAGTTGTACAGACTTGTAAAAGATTATACCTCCGATCTTGGCTTGTGAGTTTCGTACAATTCTCTCAAGTACTATGTTAAAGAGATCGCATGATAGCGCGTCACCTTGTCTAAGACCTTTCCTGACATCGAACAGTTCGGTAATGTTCTTACCGACTTTGATGGAGCAGCGAGAGTTCTCGATTGTCATTCTGCACAAACGGACAAGCTTGGCAGGGATGCTAAGACAAGACATGGCCCTGTATACCTCGTCTCTATACACGCTGTCATAGGCAACTTTGAAATCGATGAAGAGGTGGTGCGTATCGATTTTGTATTCATGGGTTTTTTCCAAGATCTGCCGTAGTGTGAATATTTGGTCAATGGTGGACTTTCCCGGCCTGATACCGCACTGATAAGGACCTATCAGGTTGTTGACGATCGGTTTGAGGCGTTCATTTAATACGGCAGACAGGATCTTATATGCGATGTTGAGAAGGCTTATACCTCTGTGGTTGGCGCAGTTTAGAAGGTCTCCTTTCTTCAGGATCGGGCAAACGATGCTGAGGTTCCATTTATCGGGCATACTTTCGTCCGACCAGATTTTACAGATGAGCTGGTGCATGGTCCTTACCAACTAATTTGCTCCTGCCTTGAAAAGTTCAGCGGCAAGGCCGTCGGCTCCAGCAGCTTTGTTGGATTTGAGTTTAGATATCGCTATCCTCACTTCATTCTAAACGGGTTGACGGGAATCTTGACTGTCATCGTCACTGTTGAATGGCTCATTCTGCCTGACAGCGGAATATTGATCATCATCGCCGTTTAACAGTCTGCAGAAGTGTTCCTTCCATATCCTTATGACGGACTGCGATTCTACTACTATATTACCATTTCGTTCGTCCCTGCAGGCTTCTGTTCTGGCTTTGAAACCGTGGCATATTCTTTTTACCTTTTGGTAAAATTTTCGAACATTATTCCTGCATTAAACTCTCCCAATTTCCTCGATCGAGCGCTCTTTTTTCTTCTTTCTGAAAAGTCGATGTTCCTCTTTTCTCCTGCTCACGTAGAGCTCGTAAGCAGCTCTGGTCCTTCTATGCAGCGCCGCTTTGTACGCCTCTTGTTTAGCTGCATGTACTTGCCGGCATTCCTCATCAAACCAGGGGTTTCGTTGTAGTGGGCGAGAGAAACCCAGTACATCAGAGGCGGCATCTCTGATAGCTTGTTGGCAACGCTGCCACTGGTCTTCCGCATTTGCTGCTGGCGACATAGGACTTAGATTAAGATTAAGAAGAACTCGATCGGCAAAGGTTCTGGCGGTCTCTTGCGATTGTAGCCGCCCGACGTCAAATTTCCTCACAGTATTTCGTTGATTTCGCTCCGTTCTGGATATCTGCATCCGTACCTTGGCTACAACTAGGTAGTGATCCGAGTCCACGTTGGCTCCTCGGAAAGTCCGGACACCCAGAATACTAGAAGAGTGCCTTGCGTCGATCGCAATGTGATCGATTTGGTTGACAGTTTTTCGATCAAAGGAGAGCCATGTTCCCTTGTGAATGTCGAGACGTGGGAACCGCGTACTAGATACAACAAAGTTTCGCCCCGCCGCAAAGTCGATTAGCCTGAGTCCGTTGTCGAATTTGATGTCGTGCAGGCTGTGCTTTCCGACCACACTACTAAAGACGTCCTCTCTTCCTAGCTTTGCGTTAAAATCACCTGGGAAAACTTTAATGTCGTGGCTAGGGCATTGCTCATGCGTCTTGTCCAAGAGCTGGTACAAGTCATCCTTGGTCACGTCGCCCTTCTTCTAGTGAGGGGCGTGAACGCATATTAGGCTAATGTTGGCGAATTTAGCCTTGATATGGATAATCATGAGGCGCTCGTTCACATGCCGCAAACTCAAGACTTCTTGCCTAAGTCTGCCTCCAATGGCAAATCCGCACCCGAATAGACGCTGTCCTTGTTATCTGTAGCAATCGCCGTAGTAGATGTCGAAGTTTTTCATCCTCCTTTTGCCCGTCCCATCCCATCGCACTTTTTGGAGGGCGGTAATGTCTGCTTTGAGACACCCTAGGGCCTCCGCAAGTTGTTCGGTTGCACGTGGTTCGTAGAGTGACCTAACATTCCACGTGCAGACACGAAGATCGTTGTCCGTTTTACGTTTGCTTGGGTCGTCAACAGTAAAATCATCCCTATCCGAGGCTGTTGGTTGCTTCGTAACCGAAGGTTTTTTACGTGGTAGGGAAGTTAACCCGACGGCACAACCACTAACCTGGAGGACCAGATCCTTTTTTTTGCAACCCCTAGAACGAGGGGCCGGATTCACCGATGCCAGTAACCCACTTTGGGTATATGAGCGCTGCCGTTGGCCCATTAAGGGTTCATCCGCCACCATCTCTTTTTCAATACCCTGACGTAGTATTGAAAATCCTTACAGACCTCAGCTCCAAATATGTCGAAGTAGCTCCGGTAAGGTATCCGTTGGACTGTAGACGTCACAGTTGATTCCATCGAGGGAATTCATCCGCCGTACGTCCTACTTCTGAGGAGCTCTTGCTAGACTTCTGAGACGCATATTTCAGCTAATCAGGTCAACAAGAGTTGCCTCGTCCGGTTAAACATATGCGTGCTGAAGTTCATCCAGATGTGCTTACGCAGGTCTGAGTGTTCAGCTACACATATATCGTCAGACTCAGCACACGCTGATCGTTAGTTCACTATCAGATAACTATCCAGCGGGCACAGCGAGGAGGTGATGATGCGATTTTGCCACGCGCGCCGGTGCAAGATTAAACCTAGAGTTAATCATCTGAGGGTCTTCGGCTTAGAGGCTTTTGTGTAAATTCCCTAGCAAAAGAGACGAAAATGGGAGAAGAAGTCGAAGCGAGACATTTTCGTGGGATATTGTGAAAACATGAAAGGGTATCGTGTATGCAATACGACATTGAAGCTTTCTACAACTTTAAAATGAGACGATGTAGAGGGTTTCGAGACCAATGACAGTCGTATGCGGATGGAAGAGCAATTGGAGGTGGAGGCGGACAGAATAACTGAGAGCGACAACGAAAACTTTTTTGGCACAACTATGGCCGACGAAGGTTGTTTTGACATCATGGATACGCAGAAGTTGAAAGTCCTACCGAAAGCTCAACAAATAATTTACCGCGTTATGAATTTCGAAACAGAAATTTGATTCGTAAACCACAAAGAATGATTGAGGAGCAAGGAGAAGCTTTTATAGCCATAGTTTATGAACCGGAAACATATGAAGAAACAGTAAGGTCTCAACACTCACAGGATTGGGGCAAAGCAATGGATAAAGGAATGAAATCACTTATGGATAACAAGAAACACATTTTTTGATTGCTTTTGGAGTGTTAAATGTTACCTTGGTCTGGAGGTTCATTGAGTCAGAGCTGGGCCAATTTTAACCGGTGCCCTTTAGAGAAGTGGTTGAGAACCTAATCTATTTGGCGATCGGTACGAGACTAGACATTTCGTTTGCGTTGGGAAACGTCAGTAGATTCCTTGAGAAATACACTAAGGCAAACGGGAATGCAGTAAATGAATGAATGAATGCGAATTTGAAGATACCAAAGCTACAAGTGACAACACGCATATGAGTGCATAAAGCGATGCTGACTACGATGGTGATATTATTACTAGAAAATCTACCGTCAGCAAAGCGCGATGAAATTGCAACCCCGAGTTTCATTAACGCACTAAGCACATCGATGTCAGACATCACTTCATCCGAGAGAAACTCAACGATGGTGTTTTTGAGCTTGAATACGTGCAGAGCAATGAGTAACTACATAGCAGATATATTCACAAAAGGATTGCCACGTTAACGTTTCCAGTTTTTAAGAGAGCTTATCGATGTAGAGGACAAAGCGTTGTTTTATAATTAACTTAGTTTACATTAAGCAAAAGTGGGAGTGTTAAAAATAACGAACCTTTTATAATAAATGTATAGCTTTTATTTTTGGCAATTGGATCATTCTTATCCGAGGTTATTACGGAACTATTTTTTTTTTTTTTTGTGTAACTACCAGAACGGCACAATCCCCAACTTAGAGGGGCAATTCTAGGACGAGGAGCCGGGTACACCGGTGCCAATAGTCCACTACGGAAGTATGAGCGCTGCCGTTAGCCCATTAAAAGCCCCTCCACACAGCGTCTCTGTTCAAAGGTCGAAGCAGCTCACGCATGATGTTCATTAAGTTCAACCTAACTGCAACTGGTCGCCTCAATTGACTCTATCCAGGGAATTCGTCCGTTACCGACTGCAACAAGAAGAACTCTAGGGGGATACCTTCTCCCCTAGCTCGTCTACTACTCAGGACCTTCCAAAGGAGTTGGTTACCCGATCTCCGATCAAGGTACTAGGCACCCAGCAGTCACAAACGAGGAGGTGGAGACTAAGAGTTGATAGGCCTAGGCTAAGTGAGAATTTTATATTATATTTTCATGTAGTCGCATTTTGACCAGGGGTCGAATCGCCAAATCCGTGAACCTATAGCTATTCACGTAATTTGTATTGTTTTGTTGGTAGATCTAGCAATAGCATACATATATATTACGTAACGAGTCATCCGTTCGCTGATACGGGTTGGGGTCACTTTTGATCAACTCTGGGCTTGTGCAGGTGCACCGAACCTTCCGTCAGAGTATGCAGCTTTCCTAGATGAAGTTGATGCTGCCCTTGAAAAGGTTGCGGATATGGATTCTTCTTTTCCTGATGGATGACCTCAATGCTCACGTGGGTGTAGAAGTTTTGACAAGGGGGAGTGTGATTGAGAGGAACGGGGTTCCTGGCCAAAACGCGGAAAGAGAAGTTGTTGGATTTTTGCTGTGAACATAGCTTATCCATCATGAATACTAGGTTAGGTTAGGTTAGGTTAAAGTGGCTGCCACCTAAGAATCGCCAACACACTTGGACCAATAAAAGGTCCATTGTGATACCACGCCATCATGAATACTATCTTTCCGCAAACATTTGCGCGGCAATACCTGAAAGGTTTGAACGAATTCCAACGGTTCCATCAAATGTAGAGGAAGAATGGCAACTGTTTTCAATAGCGGTTATTGCCTCTGCGGGAGATGTTTGTGGAGTGAAGCGGTTTGGTTTGGCGACTGGTGATGAGAAAAGAACGGCTTGGTTTAAAACGGCCGGAGTTCAAGAAAACATCAGAGAAAGGAAGAGAGCTTTCAAGATACGGATTCAATTGGGGAACTCCGATTCTCGAAATCGGTACACTGAGGCGTGAAGAACTTGCAAATTAGCTGTGAAAACAGCGAAAGAACAATCTTGAAAGGAGTTTGGCGGGAAATTGGAACGTGATCACAGATCTGCAAATAAGATAAAGACCATTCCCCGACTCAAAGGAAAAAAGTTCAATACCGCAAAAGGAGTCAAATCTAAAGACGGTATACTTCTTTGCAATAAGGAGAACATCTTACGCAGATGGAGCGAGCACTTCTCAGAATTGCTCAATCCCGAACACGACGCCGAAGATGACATACCTATGGCCGAGAGTAGGGGTAGGAAGTAACTTTAGCGATCAAATTGCGAAAAATTGGCAAATCTGCCCGTGTAGATGAAATCCGCCCAGTAATGCTCAAGGCTTTAGGTAAACAGGGAGTGCAATGGCTCTCGCATGTCATCAAAATGGTCTGGGAATGTGGTAAAACACCTGGTGATTGCGAAATGGGAGTAGTTCTTCCTCTTTTTAAAAAGAGGGACAAAAGATATCTCTTTTAAGTTTCCCTGAAAAAGTCTTTGCTAAGGTATTAGAAACGCGTTTCAGAGCTGTGGTTGATAGGGGTTCTCGAGATAAACTCTGGAGTGTTCTGCAGAAGTATGGGATTGATGGTTCCTTGTTGATGGCAATTCAGTCTTTATACACAAACTGTAGAAACTGTGTTCGGATAAACGGCGTTATATCAATCACCCTGATTATCTTGGCGTTTGTCGCTTTTCGACGATACAATCAGGGTGAATACCTTTCACTGTGAGCGTTGGACTTCGGCAAGGGTGCGTTTTGTCACCTCTTCTCTTCATTGTACGAGTATATATAGAATGGATGTTACAGCGCAGTCGTGATGGGGTATTTTTCAAAGTGGGAGTGCTAGTCATTTGTTCTTTGCGGATGATTTGGTCATCCGTGGGTCGCTCAAACTGAACTTCAGCGCGCACTCGAAAGATATTTGGCCGTTTGTAATGATGTTGGAATGAAGGTAAAAATGAACAAATTCGAAGTAATGGTTGTTTCTCGGACGTCCATTTAGTGCACCCTGCTTGTTAGTGGACTCCCACTGAAGCAGGTGGATAAGTATAAGTACCTCGGGATCTTATTCATGAGTGATTGAAAGAGCAATGCCGAGTTATCATGTAGAATTGGTCAGGTTGGATCAATTTTGAGAGAGCTTTGGCTGAACAGTGTTCAAGCTAAGCTATCGGTTTTTAACTCGGTGCATGCAGCAACTTTCATCTATGATCATAAAATTTGGGTAGTGACCGAAAGAATAAGCTGCTGAAATGAGGTGTTACTAGAATAACTCGTATGGATCGAGTGCGCAACACCAGAATAAATACGCGAAGCGCTCAATGTTGAGCATCTGCTTCTCCGAACGGAACGGTCTTTGCTTCGATGATTTGGTCACGTAGTGCGTATGCTGCAGACCGGCTTCCAAGACGTGCCATCAGGTAAGCGACCCTCTGTACGCCTAGAAGTAGATGGGTGGATCAAGTCTGACATCTCTCCTGGAGCCGTCGAAGGATTCTCCCTGATGAGTTGTCAATGTCAATGGCGGAGGATCGAGAAGGATGGAGAGTCCAACTGAGCATCCTACGCCCGCGACTCTCATGAAAGATTAGCGGCATTGAAAATGTATGTATGTATGTATAATTGCCCCCTTATGTACAATAATAAAGTTAGTAAATGACTTTCGAAACATTTTCTCTATATTCATATATTAAATTCAATTAATAAATAAATATAAAGTTCTTGCAAAATTTAAATCATTATGCGTACAAAACTTAAATAAAAATGCTTATAAATATCTTATAAGTATTTCTGTTCTTTATTTAAATCTGAATATATGTATTTGTTCTTGCGGTAAAAAAAAAAAAAAAAACACAAATATGTAAACGATTTGAAACATATTATTATAATTCAATGATATTCAGCAAATAAATTACTTCACCGCTACAAGTTGCCTTTGTTTAATACTAAATTGCTTTTATTTTGTATTATGTTTGCTCAACTTATGCGATTTCTTAAAAAGTATTTTACCAATTGGATGCAGACCTCTGCATCTTCTGCACTGTCGTGTCCAGCTTCTGTAAAGTGGCAACATGTGTATTTCATGATATGAACCAAATTCAAAACACTTACCATTTTCTTGAATAATTCTTTTCAAATTCTCAATGCAGAGAGTTTTAAGTGCACGCTTCTTGGGTGGACCCATTTTGTGGGGATAAAGCACAGACGTATCCACTACCACATCATGAATTAACTTTAATGCTTTTAAATCACTCTCTAGACTGTGACCAATTAGCACGGTTTTCGAATGAAACATCGACAAGAGAATACCTTGAACATCTCGCAAGGTGCGCGTTTCATTTTCCATCATTTGCTCTGTAATGCCCGAGTAGCTGTAAATACGATAGAAATGGATATGTTTACATTTGAAAACAAAATAAAAATACTCAGCCCGTACATTGTATTGTAATCAACAATTTTATTGTCAGGCTTGACCAAAGCATCGTAGACGGTTCGTGCGTTTATATCAACCACAGTGACACGAGTTAGCTCAATTCCATGCGTTGTATAGCACATTTCACAATCCAACGCGTAGATGTCCTTTTTTGTGGACACGTAGTCCTCGCCTTTGTCCATTGTTGTCATATACCCCTTAAGGTGATCGACGTTAATTTCTTCGGAGACATGGTAGTTGGCATACGAGCAACCTGGTGTACCAGCTGGCTGTTGACAACATCTATGCAGATTGTCAGCAAAACCTATGACAAAACATATCCTTAATAGTGATTAACGAAAATTATTGCTGTCCTTACCCCTCCTATATCCGGTGCTCTTGGGATGATAATTGCATTCGTCTACAGCCACTGTGTCATACATGGACAAATTGAAGATCTTCGAACAACGACGACAGTATCGTTCATTTTCATTTGGGCGGCGCAGGGTCTTTATATTTGAAATAACTGCTGTCCCAGGACGTAACCCGGGTCTAGGATAACCATTTGATATTAATTGCTCATCGGTCATTCGAAGTTCATAAATTAAATCATAAGCCTTGTCACCTTTAACCGATTGAAGTAAAGAGAACATTTTCAAAATATGACATTTAATTTAAGAAGAAATATAAATGTATGTAGGTACGAGTATTTATATTTTACCTGGCAGTCTATCAAATGGTTCTCCACTGAGTGATGAATCCTTTCGCCTGAAATCAAAGTGAGAAACAATATAATGCAGTCAATATGAAAATTATAGAAACAGAGTACCCTTAGGATGCTCTACGTACAGTGGTATACTGTTTATATGAACTAATCAATACAAATCAAAGTTATATAATCTCACTTAAAAAACTGGAAAGAGGGTAATGACAGGGGTCGGTGGGAAAAGAAACCCAAAGCGTAATATAAAGTATTGTGTCTAGACATAAAGAAATGCATCCAACTGAAAGCAAAACTGTTTTGATTTGAAAATTTTGAACTGAACTGAATTTGAGTTTTATTTCTAACGATAGAGCAGCTACTGTAAACACTGTTATAATTGAGTAGTTTATATTAACAAACAGAGATACACGTATTAAGCTAGTTTTGAAGTTTGTATGATACGGTGTGGTATTAAGTTCACCTTAGAAGGTGCTTGCACCTTTTGATCCATTGTGGTTCCCTATAAATTGTAATACCATCTCTAATTTGATTACCTCTCGGTTAGTCTTGAATCAAACCAACCTGTACTCAAGCATATCATGTTCCCGAGTGGGACTTGCGCTATATCCTCCAGTTCATCAAAAAGTCTGTTTCGAATGCAGCGGATTTTGAAGATTGGGACAAGCACACAGGCGAGTTGTTGCCCCGTCCCCAGTCTGTTGCACCTATTGAGCAATGTCCAGTTAGTACACCTACCACGATGATGGATTCTGTTTGTTCATTGATAAAAGAGTTTTGGTCCTTTTTTCGTTCAGAGTTGGCCATAAGCTGTGAGATATGACACAGTCGCCTCTGGCTGCTCAGGAGGTGTTGATCTTTGCTCTAGCTTTAAGGTCTATTTTCCTTTTCAGTACACCAATAGGGATAGCTACCGATGCATGGATGAGATCCTCATTTAATGCTGACCCTTTCCGTGCTAGTTCGTCTGCGGCTTCATTTCCTTCTCTATTACTATGTCTGGGAACCCAGCGAAGAGTAACTTCATGGGTGTTTCATATTCTGTTTATAGTTTGTCGGCATACGGCGACTGTTTTTTATCTGATAGTCTCGCTGTCTAATGAAGTGCCTTGAGTGTAGCTTGACAATCCATGAAGATTGTGATCTTCGCATGTATAGCTCTTTCAATGGCGAAAGCTTGGAAGATACTACAGTCACCTGGGAGTTTGTATGAATCGTCGATGTTAAGTGATTCACAGAAAACCCCAGCGCCTATGTCCATTTTAGACCCATCAGTATACGTATAGAGCTGAAAGTCTCGTGCACTGGTCAATGCATTGGATTCTCACTCCTGCCTGTCAGGAAAAAGAATGGAGTATTTCTTGTGAAAGTCGGATTTTTTTTAGTGAACAGAACTAGTTCGGTTTTTGTTGGATTTAATCTAGACCATTTAGTTCCGCCCATTAAAATAACTACTGAAGTTATTCTCCTGGAACTTCGAGTAGCTACAGCACACAAACTTTGCGAGAAGCTTTTGATTTTACTTTATCATAGTTCCATTCTTTTTTGGAATGGCGCATGAGGTTCCATGTTTGAATTCTAGAAGACACCAACAAGTTTTTTCACGGTCCCACCTCTCGCGAACGTCTGACAAATATCCGACGGTATTATTATCACGAGAAAGCTTCTCAAAACAAATTGCACCTCGGATACGGCACTAAACTGTAGGTCCCTTCCATTCGTGTGAAAAAAATACGAGTGGTTGCGAGAAGCTAGGCCCTACACTTAAAGAGCTGTTGCGCCAAATATTTATTTATTTTTTTATAAGTAGAGAAACCGATGCACATTGGTTTTAAATGTTTGTGGGTTATAATGAGAAGGAAAAATAGAGCTTTCCAAAGCATTCGACATCCGCGTTGTATGGCTCAGGAAAGAATTTCTGTATTTCACAGTACATCTGAAAAAAGGCTTGAGGGTGAACCGATGAGCATTCAGGATGTGACAACTGCTGCAAGAGAACTGAGAAGAAATGCTGGCGGAATGCAACTGGCTATTTCGCCATAGTGTCGGTTGCGTCGGTTGGTCTGTGGCCCAGCGAGCCGCAACCGTAAAACAAACTATTGCTCCAAAACGGATAATTTGTTGACGACCTTTGGCTATCGAACACGGACAACGACCAGATTCTGGAACGTTATGACCCTCCTGGACTCACTCAAGGAAGGGCCTTATAACGCCAGATTCCTCCAATTAGAGCGCGAATTCGCACGGTATAAGATCGACATCTTAGGGCTGAGCGAGATAAGATGGTACGATGCTGGGGAATACATCTCCCCAACAAAAAGCACTGCCATGCTCTACTCTGGTAAACCAGCTGGAAGTGCACGGAGTTCTGGCGTACGACTCATGCTTAATCCAGCATCACGTAGTAGCCTTATATCCTGGAAACCCCATAGTGACCGGATATTGACAGCTAGGTTCCAGAGTAGAGTTAGAAAAATTACGATCATACAGTGTTATGCTCCGACTCTAGACGCGACTGAGGATGAAAAGGATGATTTTTATAGCCACTTAGGTGCCGCCTACAACCAAACGCCTAATGGGGACATCGTAATGGCAATGGGAGATCTCAATGTCAAGGTGGGTAGCGACAACACCATGCTTAAGCACGTGATGGGAGTTCACGGCGTGGGAGACCATAATGACAATGGTGAGCGATTTGTGGACTTCTGCAATACCAACCACCTAGTCATCGGAGGTACGCTGTTTAAGCATAACACCTGCCATAAGATCAGTTGGGTCTCTACTGGTAGGCAGCGCACATTCAACCAGATCGACCACATTGCGCTTTAGAAATTGCCTCCTGGACGTCCGAAACAGACGTGGAGCTGACGTCGGACAAGAACGAGATCACCATCTTATAGTAGCTCATTTACGCCTTCGTACTGCATCCGTCAACAGCAACCGCTCAACCTATTTAACATCACCAGGTTTAATATCGACAGGCTCAAGGTTTCCCAAGTGCGCCAACAGTTCAGGGACCATCTTGCCTTAGAAGCGGAAGCGATCAGCAGCATATTGCAAGAGAGCATGGATGACCACTGGAGTGCTGTGAAAAATGCTTTTGCGACTGGGACACGCACATATGTATGTCGGGAAAAAGCAGAAACACCACCGCACATGGCTTTCTACAGACACTTGGAGACGGATCGATAAGCGTACAGCAATCAAGGCTCGAATTGCAGCGGCCTCAGCAGTAGAGAGAACCGAGCTTGAAGCCCAATACCGTGCGAAGAAGAAAGAAGTGCAGCGTAGTGTGAGACGTGACAAACGTCAATATATCAACTCACTGGCCTCAAGGGCTGAAGAGGCAGCGAGTAGATGCGACAGTAGGACTGTTTTCAACATCACTAAGGAGCTCATTGGGGGTCGAAACTCCAAACAACACCCAGTGAAGAGTATAGACAGTAACCTTCTGATTTCGGATGAGGATCAGCTCACTAGATGGAGAACATTTTGCTACAGTGCTAAATCACTTAGACGATAGCGGGATGGTCTTGAATTCGAATGAGCAGTTCGAAGCAACAAATTCCCGAATTCGCACCGTACCTCCTCCTCCGTAAAACTGAAATAATAACAGCAAAGTCCCTCAAGAAGAACATGCGGGTATTGATGGCATCACTGCCGAGCTATTTCAAGCGGCACCAAATACATCGGTAGATTTGCTGCATCCCCTAATACGGAGAGCTTGGGATAGTGAACAATTTCCACAGGAGTGGAAAAGGGGGATGATCATTAAGCTTCCAAAGAAGGGTAACTTGATGGAGTGCGGTAACTGGAGAGGTATATGCGTTCTTCCAGCAGTGGCCAAAATAATAGCTAAAATAATTCTAGAACGAATTAAAGAACATTTAGATTCAACTCTCAATGTCGAAGTTGCAGGCTTTCGCGCTGGATCCTCCTGCATCGACCACATAAACACCTTACGGATCATTATCGAGCAATGCGTTGAGTATAGGTCTCCGCTACATTTACTGTTTATCGACTTCGAGAAGGCTTTCGACAGCTTGAATCGAGATGCTATCTGGTTGGCCTTGCACAGGAGAGGCATTCCAGAAAAAATTATAGCTATTATCAAGGCTACATACGAGGGCGGCAAGTGTCACGTCGTGCACAATGGTAAGGTGTTGAAGTCTAAAGTGGAGTACGTCAAGGGTGCATACTGTCCTCACTATTGTTCTTGGTGGTTATCAGCGATGTACTCCGTGCACCATTGACGGAAGCTAATTATGGAATTCGTTGGACGATGACATCTTACCTTAAACACCTAGATTACGCTGACAATGTTTGTCTACTTTCACATTGGATAATGGACCTTCATTTGATGGACCAAAATCTAGAAGCTGAGGCAAACAAAGTGGGGCTAAAAATAAACACAGCCAAAACAAAAGCCTTGAGCACTTCTAATATCCGCGCTCAACTTAGCATTGCCGGACAGGAAGTCGAGAAAGTTGATAACTTTCTATATTTAGGATGTGTCGTCTCGGCTAATCGCGGTGGCAGCGAACAGGATGTGTGCAGCAGAATCGGGAAGGCTAAAGCTGCGTTCGGAATGCTGTCCAAAATCTGGAGAAGCAATGTTATCAGCTAAAGAACCAAGCTACGACTGTTCCGCTCCAACGTAGAATCAGTGCTGCTTTATGGGTGCAGTACCTGGAAGGTGGACACCATTAATACACGCAAGCTGCAAGTCTTCGTAAACAAATGCTTAAGAATCATCTTGAGGATTTTTTGGCCGAACCGCATCTCCAACGAACAACCTCTCCAACGACACCTTATCGACTTAGGCTCAGAAAGCTACAAATAAGCCGAAAACCAATGTGCAATGGTCAAAGCGAAGTAGCGACGCTTGTAGTTGGAAAGAAGTTGAATACCTAAAGAGCTTCAAGTATCTGGGAAGCATAGTTACTAGGTGTAGTGATGCTGATCTATATGTATTGACTGATACATCAGGTCTTGTCCAGCTGAGTAGTATATGAAAGTCTAGCCAAATAACAACTAAGACGAAAGTACAACATATGTTATGGCTTTGGACGTGGAACTGCTCTACTTCAATCGAGAAGAGGACTTAATGCCGGGATCGTATATTTAATGAAGAGATCTGAAGGGGAACAAAGAAATGCGATTGCAAAAATTAAGAAGCAGCATGGAAGCTGGATTAGTCACACTCTATGCTAAAATAGTAATAAAATTGAGAGACGAGCACCTCATTGGAATCCTTAAGGTAATCGCAGAACTATTGATGGCGAAGTACTTAGCTCATAAAATTCATCGATACGCAGACTCCAAATAGAATAGGGTACAGACGTATCATTGATAGTAACGTTACAGGTTGCCTGGCTGGTAGGAGCTGCGGAATTTGTTCCCATTATTCCCTCATATAAGCATAGATATCACCGTTTTCGCGGAAGCCGTCATCGATGTACTTCTTCTCTAAATGGAGTTATACATTCGCCACTCCACTAAGAAATTAAGAAATTAGAATTCAGCAAATCGTGGTCCAACAAGGATTGTGAACATTCTATTAATGCTAAGAGCAGAGCTTACATATAATCGCACACCAACTAACAGACCGCATGAGCGTCAGAGAGATGTGAGTACCTGTCAACTTCTTGTTCTCATTTCTAGAGGGAAACGAAAGAAGTGCAGACTGGCATCGGCGATTCCATCACAACATTTGCCACTACTATCCCAAGCTAAAAAACGAGGTATCGAAAAAAATAAAGCGATGTACGAATATATGTACAAGAGGCTGTTCCTTCACGTCAAGGAAATCAACTTACGAAAGATAGAGCGCGATCGACTCCGCTGGTATTGCCACGTTCAAAGAAGAAATCATTTGAACCCTGTTAAAAAGGCAATATCAATGAACGTTCCAAAGACATCGCGAGGCAGGGGAGACAGGCCTATAAACGCCTGGATCACAGAAAGGCGACAACATCGGCATTTCATTGGCCTCAGTAACCGAGTGATCCAAAATCGGGAGGCCTGCCGATATTTTCTGAGATCAAATGGGCGAACCCCACAGACGGATCAGTAGAAATGCGGTGAAGTGGGAGGGTTATGATTCCTTATTTTCGGAACATAACCTCGTCGAAATAGGAAGAAAAAGAAGATGCACAAGAGGCTGTAAGACAGAACTGTTCACATTTATTTATTTACCACTAGCTGACCCGTGCTCGCCTTTGCTTCGAGATCCACACTAGAGCACACACAAACACGCAGACAACACGCAACCCATCGAGTAGGTATAACAGAAAAGGAAACCGAAGAATAATAAAACACGAAGGGTACCATACCCCTTCCGTCAGCCAATTGGCTCTGTTCTCAAAGATAGCGAAGAGGCAGCGGAAAGAGAACAAAAAAAAAAGGATTACCTCTACTTATAAGTCAGTTAATTTATAGAAAACATTCATCATTTATACATCTAAACCTTCCTCGTGAATAAATTTATCTAATCGTGAAAACTGAAACATAATCCGTTCAGTAGTTACGGAGAAAATCGAGCACAGACATACAGACGCGGTGGGGGGACTTTGTTTTATAGTGATAGTGATTATTTGTATCTGACTTTCTTCATCTTTCATTTGTCACCCAATATTTTCTATTATGGAAGTTTGCAGCCAACAGACAACGCAACAAACTCATCGGCTCAAGTATGCATTGCTGGACAACTGGTAGAGAGTAGAGGATTCAGAGAATCCAGTATCTTGGAAGAAAGCTAAGACTGTGGGGTGACAATGGTGCAGTGGATCGTGTGTTTGCTAGTTATTCCCCAGCGGGGGGCTTTAGGAGACAAAAAAAAGGCTCAGACTGTTCCGCTTCAACGTTGAATCCATGCTGTTATATGGATGCAGCTTTTGGGGAGTGTCCATTACTATCACGCGAAAGCTGCACAAGTGCATCCAACGACGAAAGTGGCAGTGCTCCAAAATGGTTACAGTTCCATAGCGAACCATGCTATGCAATCGAACCCTTTTATTCATGATGGTAGAATACCTAGCGGTCGGAGGAGAACATAGCGCAGAACAGTCAAGAAGGAAGCACGGCAGCTGAGGAAAACTTAGGGAGATGAGGCAGATTGCCAGAAACCGTACACAATAGCGCGTAGTAGTGATGTGTCAACTCGAGTTCATAAACCGGTTCAAACCGAGTTACATCAATATCAAACTGAGTTTAATAAACCGATGGAACGAACTTTATAAAACAGCAATTAACGGAGTTGGACACACGATTCGGTTTCAGTTGGTTAGGATCAGTTAATAGACTGGCTGAATTCCAAAACGTCAAAATAAAGCGCATCGTGAATGCATCACTGCCGTTGTGATGCGATGTTATGATGCGATGTTATGATGCTTTCGTTATGAGATGCTTTGACGATGCGTTGCAATCTCTGACGTTTTGGAATAATCTGAATTAAAAAAAAATATCAAAAAAAAAAGTTTACGGTCGTTTTTAGTTAATTTTACAGAATTTAATATATAATAAACAATTTAAAACAATAATTTCTTACGAATCTGGAGAGGACGCTTCCATTTTGGCGGAATATAAAACAATAAAATGTCAAATGACATTAATTGCATCACATCAGTTCACGATGCGCTATTTGCTTTTGTTTGCGAAGTAGATACATTCACAATGCTTTTTGAAATGTTATACATTGCATCACCATAATGCCTGAAACACAATAGAGCCTCGACCTCGGCTTCGTGTGATGCCTATGAGTTGAATTATAGGAAATCAATGTATCCTATCACAATGTCGCTTCCACCTCGACCTCACGTTTTCCATTCCTAAAGAAAAACGTAATGCTACGTAACGGCACCCTAACCCAAGGCAGAAGTTGAGATGAGCTGAACTTTTGCTTTGCTTTGACATCTAACAGCTGTGGAACAAAGGGAAAAATGTAAACAAACATTCAACGCGCTCTGGAGGTGGATGAGACGTTACGGGTGCAAAACCGAGGTCAAGGTGATATTGTGTTTCAGGCATAACCTATTGACGTTTGGGAACGCTTGGCTTCGCAGTACTGCGTTTTGGAATTCAGCCACCGCTTTCCAACTCGTCTTGTTTTTATACAAACCGAGTTGCACTACCCGATTCCATACCTATTTGGAATTCAGTTTCGGTCCGGTTTCTTACATATAAGACGGTGGCTCCTGTTTTCACGTATTGTTAGTTTTTTTTCAAATAAATAGTTATGTTAGCTATTTTTATGTATACGTTATTTTGGTGTGTATTCCATCGAAACAAGTCAATTGAGCGTATACACACCAAGTAAGACCGAGTTGCTAACTGATTCAATATTTATTATATTTTGAATTCTATACTCTATATCCGACCTATCAGTCTATCGTCCATTCTACTGAAAACGCTGGAAAGGCTGATTGATATTCACCTCCGTCAGAGCACTTACCCGTCTTTGCTCTCGCCGTCCCAACATGCGTACTGCAAAGGCAAATCCGTTGAGACAGCCTTACACTCGCTTGTGCGCATCATTGAAAAATCTCTGAGCATTAAAGAATATACCAGTTAAAAAAAAAGTTAAGGGGCCGACTACTGACTACATCACCCTATGCTGGGTGCCAGGTCTCAGAGATATTCCAGGAAACTGTAGGGCGGACGAACTCGCTAGACAGGGTACTACTCTAAGGATTCTGCCAGATAGGCAAGCCCTTGGTATGCCCCACGCTGCATGTAAGCATCTACTGAAGCTGAACGCTATTAGCAAGACCAACCTTAGGTGGGATATTGGCTCTACGTGTCAATTTTCGAGGCAGATCTGGCCTAAGCTGGACCAGAAACGTAGTGCCGAGTTGGTTAAACTAAAGCGATTACAGATCAGCTGCGTTATCGGTGTCATCACCGGATACTCTCTAATCGGGCAACATGCCAAAAGATTTGGCGTTTTTTCCAATGACTTCTGCAGGAGCTGTAGGGACGAGGAGGAGGAGGAAACCATTCTTCACTTCCTATGCACATGTCCTGCTCTATCACGCAAAAGAATGTTCCATCTAGGAGCTCCCTTCCTTGACGACCTCAGCGATTTGGCGTCCTTAGACGTCATGAACATCCATCGCTTCATCAAAAGATCCGGTTGGTTTTATTAGTCCCTGAGTGGTCTAATGGTAGATCCTTGGCATCACAATGGACCTTTACTGGTCTAAGTGTGTCTGTATCGTGGTGCAAACAGCCAATCTAACCTAACCTAACCTAACCACCCCGGTTTGCAACTCCGTTTGCTTAAATTTCAACTCAGGTTAACTCGGTTGAGACATTTTCGGTTTGGTACATCACTAACGCGTAGGGGTGGTAGAGGCCCTAGGACCTACAAAGGGATACAGGACATAAGTAAAGCAAATAGTAACGGACAACGCAGATTACAACACGAAAAATCTCCCAAGGGGGTTTGTGTCTGTTGGGATGCAACATTGTTTCACACAATAAGACAAGGGTGTACTAAATTCCTTGTAACTTCGTTTTTGGGTCTACATTTCTATAAAGCACATTGAACATTCGGCTAGATTTTACTGTACCGGAAATGTCGAAAATTAAACTATTTCTCTTTAGTTCGATAGATTAGCTCACGCTGAGCACAAATCTGCCAAAAAAATTTTGGCGCTCTCTTACCGGAGAGGCGTAACCCGCCCCCAAAGTTTCAAAAAGGCCATATAGAATGATACTAAAATTTCGGGAATCGAGTATCCAAATTCTTAAATTATTCTTTTGCTGCAAAGATAAAGAATTATATTAACAAAAAATACACCAGCGATCGATCGTATTCCCACCATGCGAGAAAACCTCAAGAAAATGAGCTCAAGAGAAAGGAAAAAGCCAAATTCTAAAGAAATTTAGCGATTGAAAATTTGAGAAAATAATAGTAAAAAATTCGCGAGCGTTACGCCTCTCCGGTAAGAGAGCGCCAAATTCGAACTCAGCGTGAGCTAATCTATCGGACTAAACAAAAAAAAGTTTAATTTTCGACATTTCCGGTAAAGTAATATTTGCCGACCATTCTCATTTTAAATATATTTCACATTAAAAGAAAATTGAAAATTTTAAATTCGTTCTTATTGCAAGGCGTTTGTTTACTTATTACAAAAAATTGATTTGTTTTATTTACTCACGCATATATTGGTCGCATCCTTGTTGACATCTAAGTTGCTTCCGATAATAAAAATTAAACTTTTAGGCACTCTTTATAAATCAATTATAAGTTGAGGATTTCTTATAGAAATTGCAATGCAGTCAACTGTTGAGAACTTTATCCTACAAATCGTGCACTAATCCTAATATGACACCGACGGCGGAGTATTGAAATATCTCGTAACGGGGAAGTCCCCCAAGAGTGCGGAAATATCTTGGAACGGGGAAGTTCCACAAGTATTGGTGCAAACGCAGCTATTATGGACCATTATGTATAATGACGTTCTAAAGCTTCAAATACCCAATGATCAGAAGTCTGTTCCAAATTGAAACCTTCTTTGACTTTTAGATCATTTTAACCACAGATTTGGGTTTTAGTTTAAATGGTTAAAAGTTACAAAATTATATGTTTCATTAATAAGAGATACAAAACAAATTTTATATGATTTTTATTTTATCGAACTTGACCGTTTGATCTCTTCTTTTCAACTGAATTTGTTAAAGTCGGTGGCATGTTCACGCAGTCCATTTCGCCTCCAAAGATTATTTTATCTTAATGGGTGGTCGCATGACAAAAGTGATGCGGTTTGCAAATTGCGAAACAAAGGCGAAAATCGCAAATAATTAAGATAAAATTTAATTTGCAAGAGATACTACATCCAATGTTGCGGTCTTATCTTTTGCAATGTTGCAAAGTGCAAGGAAACTCAACGTGCTGCCGTTTGTGTAATTATAAAAGTAGTAAAATTAGTGCTAATTTAATTGGTATTATTTTTAAACCATGTCCCAGGAGTCTGTTCCAAATTGTAACGCTCTCTATCTTTATTTGTGGCATGGTTTAAATAGTACCATTGCCAGAAAATCGCTGTTCTATAAACTAATCTGGGAGTGTTAACGAAAGTACTTAAGGTTATACAAAGTCTACGATGAAAACAGGACTGCAGTATGGGATGGTCACAACGTGTCAAACTGGTTTGATTCGTGAATGAGCGTTAAACAAGGATGCCTCATGAGTCCCCTACTCTTCTCCCTGTTTTTGGACGACCTGCCAACCTTCCTGCCTGGGGAATTGAGTTTGACGGGGTAAAAGTAAAACTCGTTATGTACGCGGATGACATAGTCATTCTATCGGAAACGCCAACCATGATGCAAAACATGTTCAAGAAATTAGAACAATACTGCAGTTTGTGGGACTTACAAGTGAACACAAATAAATCAAAAATGATGGTCTTTCGGAATAGTTTTGGGCGATTCGCAAGGAATGAAAGCGAAGAATTAGAAAATGTAAAGGAATACAAGTACCGCGGAGTCATAGTAACACCGCGACTGACTTTCAAAAGACACCTACAAGAAAAATTAAAAGAGGCAAAAAGAGCAATCAACTGTAGTTGGAGAGACATACTCTGTAAAAAAAAATATCGCTGTAAGCAGAAAATATAAAATCTTTGAAGCAGTAGCGAGGTCGATCATGTGCTATGCAGCCCAAGTGTGGGGCATCTACCAATATGAAGAAGTTGAAAAGTTGTTGAGGTACTTCATTAAAAAAAATATTTAGATTGCCGGAAAACACCCCAAACTATATACTCCACCTGGAAACCGGACTGCCCCCATTATATATCTATACACTACGACTGCACTTTTTGTACATTGTAAAAGTAATGTCCCTTCCGAGCCAACGTCTGCCACATATCGTCGCAATGCATCATATACGCCGTAAACTACAATTTTTCAATGAGTGGTCTAGATTGTGCAACGAACATGACGTCGAACTAACACCCTACAATGAAACAACATGGAAAACGACTTTAAAGGAACTGCTAGCGAAGATTGATTTATCCACCCGTGCCGCGTTTAGAGTAAAAGCCCAGCAAAGCCTAACTAGACATTCGTATTGTACGCTACAATACGACCTAGGTGAAAAAAATTACTTTCACGACCAAAACACCATATACACAATATCGATGATATTCAAGACCAGAGGGGAGCTTTTGCAGTTAAACTAGAGGGCGCATATAACCAACAGGAACGAGGAGGCAGAATGTTCTTTGTGCAATCTACGAGCTATCGAAGACGCACATCACCTAATCGGAATATGTCCAATACTGAGGGGGATTAGAAGAGCACATTGGGGAAAACATAGTCTATCAACAAGCGAAATCATTTCAATCCTAAATGGCCAAAATTGGAATACACCGTCTAGCTACTTAAAGTTATCATTGAAATATCGACAGCAAATAGTAGATGAATCATTTTAAATCACATTTGTACATGCATTAAAAAAAGTAATATTAACTATACTATGGTCATGAAATTTGGGTAGTGACCGAAAGAATAAGATCGCGGATACAAGCTGCCGAAATGAGGTTCCTTCGCGGTGTTGTTGGAATAACTCGTAGGGATCGAGTGCGCAACACCAGAGTACGCGAGGCGCTCAACGTTGAGCAGCTACTTCTCCGAACGGAACGATCTATGCTTCGATGGTTTGGTCACGTAGTGCGTATGCCCCCAGACCGGCTTCCAAGACGCGCCATGGTTGCCGTGCCATCAGGTAGACGACTTCGCGGAAGGCCCAGAAATAGATGGTTGGATCAAGTCCGACATCTCTCTTGGAGCCGCTTAGGGATTCTCCCTGATGAGTTGGAGTCAATGGCGGAGGATCGAGAAGGATGGAGAGTCCACCTGAGCATCCTACCCCCGCGACCCTCATGAAGGATTAGCGGGCCATTGAAAATGAATGAATGAATGAACTATTTATCACATTTTCAATAATACCCTACTATGAATTGTAAATCTCTTCTATCCGGCTGACGGCAAATGCCAATGCTGTATTTTGTGAATTTTATGAATTTTGTAATTATTTTTTTCTTATCGCCCAATAAAATCACAATTATTACTGGTTTAAATAGTTATCTCACGCACACCAACACAGAATAGTAGGCATTACGCCTTGATTCCAGGCTGTCATATAAAAAGCACTTGAAGTGTTCATACAGAAAAACCACGCCTGAATGCGGCACTATGGAGGATGATACCCAATAGGCGCTTTTCGTTTCTCATTTAGAGCAAAGCACTGAACAGAATTCGAGCACGTCGAGCATGCTCTAAACCCAAAGTGTTCAGAACTCTCTAATTGTTTTATGAAACACACAATTTATTGTCCTTTAGAAACCACCAATATGGGCGGAATAATTCAAAATAAAAACAAACGTAAGAAAGAATTCTCTGTGCCGTTTCAGTGTGTCTGTACGGTGTCAGATAAAGCAATTTTTGTTATTGCGGGAATGAGTCAATATCGCCAGAGATGAAATGAAGCGGCTATATATGGAAATAGAAAGGAAGGTCTAATGGAAATGGAAATGGAATACAGATGCTACAAGAAAAAAGCGAAGAAGTGCGCTCAGCGCACGGTTGCTGATGCAAACCAGGCTATCCAGGAGCTGCGAAGACACAATATGAACAAGAGTGCCACTATCTTCAAAATAGCCGCCCAAAGAAGGAAGAATGCTCAGGAGATTCGTTCGCCAAAGTTCATTAGCAATGCTCATGGCCAGCTTCTTGTGGATGACGACAAAATTCTGCAGAGGTGGCGGCAGTATTGTGAAGAGCTTTTGAATGAACAGTTTCCCCGGCTATACTTTCCAAGAGCCACCCCTAACTGTGAAGAAATACCCGACATTACAGTCGAAGAAGTTAGTGAGGCGGTCAAATACTCCAAAAAACGAAAAGCGGTTGGGCCAGACGAGATACCCTCTGAGTTCTGGAAAAAGATGGGAGACATCGGGTTCAGATTGCTCAGAATTCTCATCTCCAAATTCGTGAGAGGTGATCCAATGCCGAATGAATGGAGGTAAAGTTACCTTCTCCCTGTATACAAAGGGAAGGGTTAGACGCGAAACTGTGATAACTACCGTTCGATCAAGCTGATGTCACACACCATGAAGATCGTTGAGCGGGTATTAGGTGGCCGACTGCGAAAAATAATACGGCTATCTGATGATCAGTGCGGGTTTGTCTCGGGTAAATCAACCACAGATGCAATCCAAAGTATAAGGATCATAATGGAAAAACATCGTGATTCCTTAAGGGATTTGCATATTGTATTGGTTGACTTTGAAAAGGCATTCGACCGACAACCACGAGATCTGATATGGGTGGCGCTAAGACATCGAGGGGTTCCAGAAACCTATGTACAGATGATTATGGACATGTACGAAGGAGCAAAGACAAAAGTAAGATGCCCCGCTGGAGTAACCGAAGAGTTCCCGATCAAAGTCGGGGTGCACCAGCGAAGCGTTTTAAGTCCTTTGCTCTTTATTACAGTCCTTGATTATCTGCTTGAAGGTAAAGTGATGGACCCCAAGGTACATCAGTTATTCTTTGCTGACGATGGAGCCATCATAAGTGAGGATCCTACATCCCTGCAATGAGCACTTGATGTGTGGGTGGACGTTTTGGAGGGAAATGGGTATCGCATTAGTTCAAAACTTGTGCTGCCCGTTCTCTGATCCACTCAGGCCTATTCCAGACAATTATTTGAATGGAACAGTGCTTCCCAAGTGCGAAAAGTTCAAATATCTGGGATCTATGATCAATAGCAAAGCAACTTGTGATGACGACATCAATCATCGTGTAAGCGTAGGGTGGATGAAGTGGCGAGAAAATTCCGCTATCTTCTGTGACAGAAAAATTCCCCCTAAGTTGAAAGGAAGGCTCTACACCGCAGTTGTACGTCCAGCGCTCACATACGGTTCACAATGTTGGACGATGTACAAAAAGTATGAGAGTAAATTAACGGCAGCTGAGATGAAGATGCTTCGCATGACAGCAGGAGTGACAAAGCTTGATCGAATAAGAAGTTCGAAGATCCGTGGAAGCTTTCACATCAAGGAAACCATCGTACAAAAAATAGAGCTTGACCGGCTCAGTTGATATTGCCACGTTTAAAGAAGAGATCATTTGAACCCTGTTAAAAAGGCAATATCAATGCACGTTCCAAAGACATCGCGATGTAGGAAAGGCAGGCCTATAAACGCCTGGATCAGACAAATGCGACGACATCGGCATTTCATTGGCCTCAGTAACCGAGTGATCCAAAATCGGCAGGCCTGCCGATATTTTCTGAGGTCAAATAGGCGAACCCCACAGGCGGATCAGTAGAAATGCGGTGAAGTGGGAGGGTTGTGATCCCTTGTTTTCGGATCATAGCCTCGCTGATAAAAGGAAGAAGAAGAGAAAGGAAGGTCTAAGTCATTCGGATCACAAAAAAAGGGAATAAGTACACAGTATGAGGGGGTGACATCAAAGATGGGAAATCCGGCTCATACCTCACATAAAGACGTGGATAAACCTACGTCACGAAATAGACTAATACCTAAGCCACAATTCGGAAAGATCACATACAACGAGCGAGGCGCTTTGAAACTGGTTGACTGTCTAAATGAAGTTCGATCACGAAGTAGACGCCTAATAGAAGATTCCATCTCATCATCGAAGCTAATACAGGGATACCTCGATTTATGTTGTTTCGACGTTGTCCGGTTTTTTACTTCCCAGTTTCGATTAACGTCGTTACAATTTCGATTTACATCCTTCCTTGAAACACAATTTTCTCACGAAATTTCCTCTTTCGTCATTCTTATTTAACCGAGATGCACATCTCACCGATTTCGTGCACAATATCATTCGGAGTAAGGCCCAATGCACACGGAGCAACTGGAAAAAAAACTGATCAGCGATGCGAATTGGCAACTAGTTTGCTTTGAGTCATACCCTGTGTAATCAAATGGGACGCCGCACACGACGCTACTGGTTGAAAATCGTTTGCGATTCACAAAAACCAGTTTGTAACCAGTCGTCTGTTGATTTGCATGTCGGGTTGCCTATTGATTTCAGTTTCTAGTTTGTCGAAGATGAGTGAACAACAGACCAACCTGTTGCTGGTGGGGGAGGTTGAAATCATCCTATTTTGTACAATTATCACCTTGCCGGCTATTGGAAGAAAAATAAAACAGAGAAGGCGTGGATAGAACTCGGAAATGTCGTAAGAAACGGTTCTGAAAATTGTTTTCAAAGCATGGGTGTACCCTAAGCCTTGTTACTATTCTTCTCCTCGTCCTGAGATAGTAATACAACATGATGTTTTCATCATCGCTCGAGTCTTCCGAAGACATTTCACGCCCGGTATCCATGACGACACTGAACGAACTAGACATTTTGATTCGTGATGATTTTCCTCGTGTATGGAGTCAAGTCACCGCTGAGTCCACAACTGGTCTGTAACCCGAGTTGCCAACCGGTTTAGTTTTTTTCCAGTTGCCTCGTGTACATTGGGCCTTAGTCTTTTTCAATCCATATGGACTGTACGTCAGTTGGATAATTTTATTTTCGATTTACATCCCATTTTCTCGGTCCCAAAAATAAAACAAATATTTGGTGCAACAGCTCTTTAAAGTGCCAGGGCCTAGCTTCTCGCAACCACTCATGTTGTGTGCGTTATATTTTCCACACGAATGGAAGGGACCTACAGTTTAATGCCGAATCCGAACGGCGATTTGAGAAGCTTTTTCGTGACAACAATACTCTCGGATGTTTGTCAGACGCTCGCGAGAGGTGGGACCGTGAAAAAACTTTTTGGTGTTGTCTGGGATTCGAACATGGAACCTCATGCGTAGTGATCCGACACACTAACCACTTACGCCACGGTCCCGAAAACGACGTAAATCGAGGTATTCGTGTAGTAGAATTTCAAGTGATCATTCAATTGAGTTTTTGTAGTATTAGGTTCGATGATGAGATGGAATCTTCTATTATTATCTTCATAATTTGGGCGTTCAGACAAGCAAGCCACTATAGCCCATCGCCTCCGTGTCCATATGGCAACCACGTGAACGTCACTGTCTCAAATTTTCTTTTATCACAAAACAAGTTATCTGTTTATCCATTGGCATACTTTATAGTTGGTAGTAAACTTGCAGAAGAGCTATTTCCAAAAGTTTCCAACTTCAAGAGCAGTAGATATATTCAGGCGTCTCGAGGCGCTGCTCCAGAACTATAAGTTGCCTTCTTTTGAGAGATGACTATAAATATATTGGTGAACTTCGACATGGAGCCAGGATCAATTACTGGAACTACGATTATGGCGAAAACCAAAACGAAAACCTATGATGAGCAGGATTGGTCTCTTTCTCTCCTAGCTTTTTCGCAGTTATTTGGGGTTAACTCTTCTTGCAAAATAGCGCCAAGTAATGCGATCCTGGGGTAGTCCAGGTGATCCATGTTCAATGCTTCCATATCTCTCTGACCAAGCCTCGTCTATGTCGTACGCGTTCTTCCTGATCTGTCTGGTGCTGTGTAGATCTGCATAACTGCCTCGTCATATGCTGGGGTTGCCTCCTCATTACGTGTACGTACCGTCTATTTCGACTTTCGGTTACTTCTTTATCTAATGTCCTCGCTTTAAGTCTCCCTGGAAAACTCTTTGCTAAGGTGTTAGAAACGCGTTCCAGAGCTGTGGTTGAGGATAGTTTGGGGGAAGAGCAATGCGGTTTTCGTCCCGGTAGAAGCACAATCGATCGGTTATTCACTCTCAGAATGGTTCTTGAGAAGGCCTACGAGTATTCTAAACCTGTCTACACCTGTTTTGTGGATTTGGAGAAAGGATATGCTCGAGGTTCCTCGAGGCAAACTCTGGAGTTTTCTACAGGAGTATGGGATCGATGGTTCCCTGTTAAGGGCGATTCAGTCTATATACAAAATGTAGAAGCTGTGCTCGGGTAAACGGCGTTAAATCAATACATTTTACTGTAGACGCTGGACTTCGCCAAGGGTGCGTTTTGTCAACTCTTCTCTTCACTGCATATATGGATTGGATGTTATAGCGCAGCAGTGGCGAAGAATGTTTCAAAGTGGGAAATTTAAGGATTAGTCATCTGCTCTTTACCGATGATTTGGTCATCCTTGGGCCCTCTCAAACCCAATTTCAGCGCACACTCGAAAAGTTTTAGTCGTTTGTGATGATGCTGGAATGAAGGTAAACGTGAGCAAATCAGAAGGATTGTCTTCTTACTTACTTCTGATTTGCTCACGTTTACCTTCATTCCAACATTATCACAAACGACTAAAACCTTTCGAGTGTGCGCTGAAGTTGGGTTTGAGAGGACCCAAGGATGACCAAATCATCGGCAATGGTCGTTACCCAAACGCTCATTCAGTGCACTCTGCATGTTAGTGGTGTCCTACTGAAGCAAGTGGATAAGTTTAAGTACCTCGGGGTCTTATCATTTTGAGAGTGATTGGTCAATCTGGTATAAAGTAGTCCGAACTTAGTGTTCAAGCTAAATTATCGGTTTTTAACTCGGTATATGTTCCAACTCTCACCAATAGTCATGAAATTTGGGTAATGACCGAAAGAATAAGATCGCGGATGCAAACTGCTGAAACGAGGTTCCGTCGCGGTGTTGCTGAAATAAATCGTAGGGATCGAGTGCGCAACAACAGAATACGCGAGGCGCTCAGCTACTTCTCCGAACGGAACAATCTATACTTCGATGGTTTGGTCACGTAGTGCGTATAGCCCCAAACCAGCTTCCAAGACGTGTCATGATTGCCGTGCCATCAGGTAAACGACCCTCGGTAGTCCTAGAAATAGATGGTTGGATCAAGCCCGACATCTCTCCTGTGGGATTCCTTCTGATGATTTGGAGTCAATGGTGCAGGATCGAGAAGGATGGAGAGTCCACCGATTAGCGGGCCATTGTAAATGTATGTATGGGTGTATGTATGTCCTTCCTTTGCATATAGCTTGTATATAATCGTTGCAAATCATGTCTACTCCTGTAATTTCGCATGGTCAACGAAACATCTTCATCTTCGTGATTTTGAGTTTTTGTTCCTCTTTTTTTCTCTATAGTTCAGCACTCCGCTCCGTACTGTATCAGGCTGCACTGTTGTTTTGTAATCTTTGCTTTTTATCCCCACCGGTATTTTATTGTCGCAAATTACTCCTGTCAATGGCCTCCATTTCATTCAACCTGAGGTAATGCGATGTACAATGTCCTCCTCTACATTCCCGTCTTTGGTGATGAGCGAGCCTCGGAAATCTAAAGCTTTCAAATTCTGTAAAGGCGTATCCATCTGGGTGTACGTGACATGTGCTACTTGTTTCATTGCGAAGGCGCAGTGTATAAACACTCACGGGGGAAGACAGACAAAGATAACCCTACAAGAATAGGTTTAATACTGGAGAGGAACAACAACATATAGAGGGTCTAGGAGCTAGCTTTTGCCAACCTGTTGTGCGGTTTACATATTCCGTACGAATGGAAGATACCTACAGTTTATGGCGTATTCAAAGGTAATATTTTTTTTAGAATTTCAGACGTTCACCAGAGGAGGGACCGTTAAAAGACTTGTTTGCTGTTTTCTGTGATTCGAATTTCAAACCAGTCCGACCGCCCGATGGATCGCAGGTCACTGTACTCAACACCAATACACATATCTGCTGTACTCACATTTTCTTCGCCACACTCCACGATGTGCTATTTGCAAGTTTGCCAGCTAATATGACTTCATGGGATACAACTCTATTATTGTCTGGAGCTTTATTTCCTGCCTCTGAAATTAGAAATAAAAAATGAATTACTATCCTAATCAACGTTATGTTTTCTTCCGCCGCATAGACTAATGTCTTACCCACAGACTCCTTTCGAAGTTTATTGATTGCCAACATTGCACTATTCTTATAGATTACTGGAGTGTTGCACTTTTTAAAAACAGTCAGTTCTTCGGTTTGCGCCTTTTAAAGAGCTTGATAAAAATAATAAAATTCTAATTGATTTTATTCAAGTTTACCCTCTCCCAAGCATCAGCTGTATTAGGATAGATGGCACTACAATGCTTGACCATCAGCTCATAGTACTGCATCCGAATATTGTAAGAGATTTTCGTTGATGATGGCTCCAATACTGGCGGCTTTGGAGGAACGACCTACATACAAAGAAATAAATTAGAACACAAATCAGCTCACAAAGTCTACTAAAAATGTCGATTATACCTTTGTGGCATTCGTAGCATTATGAGCTACTCGGCCTGTTGCTTTTGACGCCGTTTGACATGGCGTAAATGCAGCACGCATTTTCTCTGCTTGTAGTTCTTCAACTTTTTTCTTAGCCCTCTCTAGTGCTATCATGTTAGCAACTGGTGCTATTGTTCGACCTTGATTGGAATGTAAGAATGATTCAATAATCAGTGGCAAAGCTAAGAATAATAAAACATACTTGGTTTGGATGGCTGTAAGTAGCTTTTTGGTATTAACGGCGTAAGAGCTTTTTCTTGAACTTTTCGCAATGCTTCATTAGCTTCTCGTACTTTTTCTTCGGCATCTTTAATAGCAGCAGCTGCTGCTGCCGATTCTTCTTCTTGCTTCTTGCGAACTGCTGCCTGTCGTTCATAAATTGCCTGGGAAATAGAAAGTTGCTTAGATACAATTGCATTATGTAACTCGAACTATCATACATTGTTCGTGAAGGGAGACCGATCAAATAAGTAAAGACACATTGCATCAAAGCATGTAAATCACAGTGAGCGCCAAAGAGGATGCAGTCTTTATGTATAGACCAAGGTACGTGTATAACAGTTTCAAAGATTCTTCAATAAAATATATGGGAACGAACAACATTTCCCTGAGTACATAATACGATGCTGCTTCGCTAATGGGAAGCATCGATAATGTGAATCGAAATATGTACGCTATATATGATTTTTTTTATTTCTTTGCTCTCTGTAATGTGAATTCCTTTTATGTTGTTCGTTTTCCTATGAATCCACAGCGATTTTCTAAGAACTTTCATAGCTCCGCTGATAAAGCAACGTCTTCTCATGCTGTATGCAATCAGTAAACCAATCACAGATGAGAGAATGGCATAAAACGTCAAGCATTCAAAAATATCTTACCTAAGGTGCATCTAATGGGCTCTAAACGGATTGATTTTCTAAGACGATCACTCATCAGCATCCTTGACTTGTTGCTAGTACAAGGTATCTCTAGTCCATGGTATCTCAATAAATTTTATCAAGTGAAACATACATATGTGAAAACCAACAATATTCAGAAGTTTTGTAATGTGCCCACTAATGTGTTCATCCATCAAAATGTGAAGTTGCTGTATTTTAATTAGTTCACATTATCGAGATAGCTCTGTAACTGTGCACTATTTGAATATAGTTAGCGGTATTTGACAACAATTTAGCTAGGCAGCTGAGCGAGACGTTACATAAATCACCTACACGATTACTAACATGGTTTTACGAAATAAGCAACAACAGTTTGGACGAATTGAGGAATAGAATCTTGTTTTATGTCTCGCTTTATCCGCTTTTTGAACTATATAGTTTTTACTTGAAAACGTGAGCCGTTACTGCCGTTACGTAAAGAGAAAGCTTTTCAAAAAACTAATTTACCCTTCGGATACGGCACAAAACTGCAGGTCCCTTCCATTCGTGCGGAGAATGGAACACAGCAGGGGCTGTTTGTGTATGTACGTACTTATCCTAGGTCTACCAACTCCTACTCTCCACCTCCACGTTAGTAACCGCTGGGTGCGTAGTACATTGATCGGAGATTGGGTAACCAACCCCTTTGAAAGGTCTTGGGGCAAGAGTGCTTCCTCACTAGAGCACTTCTTCTTGTTCCTGACGGCAGCGGACGAATTCCGTAGATGCAGTCTACGGTGGCGTCTACAGTTCCAGTTAGGTTGAACTTAGTAAACACCTTGCGCGAGCTGGTCGGTAAGGAATTTCCAAGGTTAGTCAGGACCTTAGAATAAAGATGGTGGCAGAAAAGCCCTTAATGGACAGACGGTAGCACTCATACACCCGTAGTGGAGTATTGACACCGGTGTATCCGGCTAAAGGAATAACAAAAGGAAGTAGCTCTCCAGGTTGTGGGTTGTGCCATCGGGGTAACTTCCCTACCAGGTAAAAAAACGAATGGTTCCGAGACAGGTTGAGGCCCATGTTCACCCCGAACTGAACCGTCTCTAAAGGAGAGGACCCGTACTGACAGCATTACGGAGATAAAATCCAGAACGCATAAAAGGTGCTGCTGCAATGCAAAAAATGTAAAATCTGGGAATAAATTGGCGGCCCCGTGACCCCAAGAAGGATTATAATATGTATGCTTTCAACAAGCGAAGCGTAGGAGACCGCAAATTAAATTATTACAAGGGGGAGGAATGAGCAGTGAGGAAGAAGCAATGAGAAACCAAGAAGAAAGCGAAAGACCTACCTACCGCAGTAGACCAATAGGACAGAGGATTAGATTGGATTTTTTACCACGCAAACATGCACGGTAGATGGAGTCGGGCGTAACTCGTAGAACAGCATACATCAGACGTTACAATAGACATCTTTTTTTTAGATATTGTAGGAATTCGCTTACTTAGGCTTCTCGATAAACTCCGAAAATGGCATTAGCGCTATGGGCTAAGAACTAAATTAAGTAGCAGACCCCTTAAATGACCAACTAAGAAGAATTTATATAGAATCGCTATCACAGCCCTGCTCTACGGCACAGAAGCATGGGCTTTATGAACGGCGGATAAGAACATCTTTGGTTGTTCTTTGAGCGTTTTTCGGCCACGTTTGTGTAAGCGAAAGTTATACCGCGGCATTGGTCTAGTTTTAGGTGTCTAGGGAGAAGAGCCTACGAACCAACCTAGAGCGACAACGTAGTAAAGGAAGACCTCGCCTTGGACGGCGCAGGTAGTTGAGGTTGTGGTTGATGACTAGGTCCACCACTGACTGTTGCGCCATCTAAAGTCAGTTTTTGCACAAAAGTGTCTCTCCTAATGAGAAACTTGGCGGAACATATTTGTGCGATCAGGCCCCTAGTAACTTACTTTCATTGCATTCTGCATGTGACTCGGTCTCTTGGGTAGAATAGGCGTTGTTGGCTTCGCATTCACTGAATTTTCATGGGCGACTCTCTTTCTCTGCTGCAGCCGATCCGGATATTTCTCTTCATCGCCCTCATCGGTGGAGGCCTTCCGTTTGCTAGGCGGTTCCGGTGATCCAGACTTGTGCATAGAAGCAAACTCGAGCTCCACTTGATCGTAGATCATCTCACACTCCTTTCTGATGTCCTCCTCAGATGTGGCGAACAATGCGTCCAGACTGTCCAGTCCCAAGGCGGCATCTTCGTCAACTGCCTGGGGCACTGGCGCCGGAGGCGGCTTCTTCTTTCGATGATTGAGATCCAATGGTTTCTTTATAATCTCTTCCTTAGGTTTTGTACTACTGGTAGAGGTGTGGGGTTTGCTGGAAGATGATGAGTTTTTGTGGGAAGTACTGCTACTTTTCGTGCGATCTTTCTCCGAGGACGAGGAGGATGATTTGTGCTTGTGATGTGACGACGAATGGCGGTGACCATTCGATGATGATGACGATGGTTTCTTTACGCGTTCACGTTCTTTTTTCTCGCCTTCCTTGGGCTTGTCCTTGCTGGAACGCCTCTCTTTTGATTTGGCCCGAGATGAGTTAGTTCGAGTAGTGTCCCGCTCTTTGGAGCTTTTCTTGTGCTTGTGCCGAGAGGAAGAACCATTTTCCCCATGATGAGAACGGTGTTTTGCGACCTCTTTCTCCTTCAGTGGATCTTTCAAGTCATCTTTCTCCAGTTTAACGTGCACAACCTCTGGTGGGGTTTCCTTCTTAATCTTTACCACATCCACTGGCTCCTGTTTAATGAGCGCCGCTTGCACCTGGATTGGCTCTTCGACTGGCAACGGATCGGGCTCCTCTTTGATTTTGACCCACGGAATTGTGTCCTGACTGCACTCCGGATCAATCTGATCGCTTATCAGACCGGAAAGTTCCTCGAGCTCCTCCTCGCAGTCGTTCAAGTCGATGTTCGCAATGTTTGCCGCCGTCGTCTGTAGGGACTCCGATGGAACATAGACCGGCGCAGTACTCTCTGGCGCCCTGCTGGCCGACGATGAGGACTTCTTCTTCACATTGATGCCCGGATCGCTAGGTGTGTACTCGAGTTTCTTCTTCTTCGCCGCTGGCTCGGCCAAGGTGAGTAGCCTCGGTTGCTTAGACGAAGCTGTGTACTCCGGCGGATTCGAGGAGTCAATGTGCGGCTCATCTGCGGGGTAGAGGAAGAAACTGGCTATTACATGGTCTGGCGAAATGGAATAGATTACCTTTCCGAACGTGTTTGAAGTGGCAGTACGGTCGTAAACATGAGACTCCTCCGCCGTGATAGAACGGGCAAATAATTGACTTAAAGAGCCCAGTTGAGGGCAGCATCTCTGCGCTAGTCTGTTGTGCAAGTTGCGGTTATCTTAGCAAATGCTAATTTCAGAAGGCATGAGTGCTGTTGGTGAGACAAAATCGAAAAAAGACGAAGGATTTTCCAAAACATAAAACTTTTTTCTGGTAGGGTAAATGTCAAATGCTGGAGCTGCCAGGAGTGGGCAAGTGTCACAAACGGAAGAGTTCTGTTTGCTTCGATATTTCATTTCCATCCAACCGGCACGTCATTTGCAACGATCCGCTTTAGTAAACAGTGAGTCAAAAAGGTTTTTTGAAATTATTCTCAACAGAGTGCGGGCTGATTCTGTTACGTCATATAAAATTCTCTCTAACTTTATGTCAGTAAATTCAGAGTGTTTTTATGCCTCAGGTTGATATTGTTTGGCTCCCATTTTGGTGTGGTTGGCATTTATCGGTTCACATTTGCCAGCTCAGTAACGTGTTGAAGTTGTTTTTACCTAAAAAGTCGTTCAACTGTGAAAACACGCAAGAATTTGCGTATTTTTTTTTTTGATTAAAAAAAATTGAGTTAGCCATTGAACCATTCAGCGTATAATGAATAATTTTGGAATTCAGTATACAGACAAAGTGAAGTCTAACCGAGTTTACCACACAAAATGTTGCTGTAGGGGGATACAATATTGATGAAAGTCCAGGCACCTCTTTTAGACACCATGCCTAAGGATTGGGAATGTCTTCAGCAAGTTTGCTTAAAATAATCAAAAAAAAAAGAGATTAGGATTTGCACCAATATATAATTTAATTGACTAAACAACACAACAGTGACCATATGCGCAAGTGTGAATGGAATGAAAAGACGTCAAAAGCAATGCTCACAAAAATCAAAAAATAAGAAAGAAACTACACTGCTTCTTCAATTTGCCAACAAGCGGGGAAAATGCTTTCAATGGATATTTTATAGTAAAGCTACATTGAAGCTTTCTGCTGTCGCATATGTTCTCATGGTTGCTAGAATAGAATAATCTAGTGGCATCAGCGATTTTGGCTTCTTAGAATTTGCGTTCGATTTTTACACAATTTTTATACATTTTATTTGCTTGTTATTACGTTTTCAAAACTCCCTTCTATTCTCGAGAAAGGTTTGATCGCAAATATGAATCCTGTTCTACGTTTCATATGAGTGCATAATTTTCTATCATTTCCCTCCATAGTATAAGAAATTGTGTACCAACTTTAGACAAAAGAGGATAAAATGAGAAAAGTCAAATTAAAGCTGAGATTAGTAAGCCAGTGCTGCGGAAATCCACCGCAATTTGAAGCAAATAGGATTTTTCACATGAGATTTAATAGCATGTCCCCACCGAACCGAAATCCCGAGATTTCGATGAACTGTTACCGAAATCTCGAAAGCCGTTCCCACCGAGTTAAAGTGATTTCAAATGTCAATAATTGGCAATTTTGTAGGCTGGAGTGCGTTCCAAGTTATGCAACTATTATGAATAATACCTTACATCTCGGAACAGCTGAGATAACCAAATTAATCAGTTGTCTATACTTCAAAGAAACTCCGGGGGTGGTGTCCAAATTTTTATTTTTTTTTTTTTGCCGAGAGCCGGTGAAAATTCTTCCAAAGACACCATAAGGCCCGACCGCGCGTGCTTATGGTAGTGTGAGATTTTTACTCACTAAAAAAACACCTCTCTTCAAAATGAATACTACAACTAAGCCAGTGCTTATCCAGTAGTTTTATTTTCGCTTACGAGAATCGTTATTCTAGAAAAAGATGATCGTATGTGATTAAAAATAAATGTAGCACTTTAGACAGGTTAAATTCCAATGAAAGTTCCGGCCTTTTTCGCGACCTTCATATGCTATGACACGGGGTCAAAAGGTTTTGTCCTTTGAAGACGACGAATTGAATTGTTCGCGTCAAGTAGTTGAGTGATAGTACGGTTACAATGGCCGTGAACACGATCTTTGTGTTTAAGCGCAAATTTTGTTATTTCTTCCACGACGCTGGGAATTCCCAGATCCCGATGAATATCTTCGTTACCTACATACCACGGTGCGTTAACGGTCGTTCTAAGTACTTTATTTACAAAAGTTTGTATGATGTTTCTATTGCTTTTCTTGGTACAACCCCATAGTTGTATACCATACGTCCACACTGGCTTTAGCACTTGCTTATAGATAAGCAGTTTGTTATGTAGGCTCAACTTCGAATGTTTTCCGAGTAGCCAGTACATTTTTCGGTATTTGTTTTGAAGTTCGTCGCGTTTCTTTTTCACGTGCGATTTCCATTTGAGCTTGACATCTAGTGTCATTCCTAGATATTTTGCTTCGTTTGCGTACGGTTTTTGAGCCGAGTTTAGATATACAGGCAATCTATCCACTTTTTTGTACGTAAAGTTGACGTGAGTAGATTTGCTTTCATTCAGCACAATACGCCAAGAATTCGTCCAAGCGCGGACTTTATTAATAGCATGTTGAAGCTTTCCGGTTGCTGCTTCAACTATCTCCCGTTGTTAATATCGCCGTATCGTCCGCAAACGTGGCGACAACACAGTTTCTTTCTTGCGGGATGTCACGCGTGTAGAGTACATATAGAAGTGGGCCAAGGGCACTTCCTTGCGGGACTCCGGCTGCAATCTCCTTGAAGTCAGAGTAATCGTTTCCGTGCTTAACACGAAAGAGTCTCTCGGTGAGGTACGATCGTAAGATTAAAAAGAATTGCAGTGGCAGTAGTCGTTGCAATTTACATTCCAAGCCTTCGTGCCAAACCTTATCGAAAGCTTGTGAGACGTCAAGAAATACACCACAACAAATCTCTTTTTCTTCCAGAGCTTTCTCAATCACGTCAGTTATTTTGTGGGCTTGGTCAATTGTAGAATGTTTAATTCTAAATCCAAACTGATGGTCAGGAATGAGACGTCTTTCGTCGATTACGGGCTGTAGACGTTTGGAAAGAAGTTTTTCAAATATTTTTGTGATAACCGGCAATAGGGAAATAGGCCAATATGATTTCTTCTCATTTAGCGGTTTGCCTAGTTTCGGGACCATTATAATCTCGGCGACTTTCCATTGTCTCGGAACATAAAGCAATCTGAACGAAGCATTGATCAAATAGAGCAGTTTGATAATAGCTTTATTTGGCAATTCTTTAACTACCTGCGCCGTTATCAAGTCGTAACCCGGAGCTTTTTTCGTCTTTAAATTTTTAATCACTTCCCTCAGTTCAATCAATGCAACTTTTTTTACTTTAAAGTTGTCAGATGTCGTGCCTGGGAAGTCGGGCGTTAACGAAGGGCCTTCGAATGGCTTAAACGTTTCTTCTAAGTGCAAAGCAAAAAGATCTGCCTTTTCTTTGTCGCTCTTGGCCCAGTTTCCATCGTTTTTCCGAATTGGTGGCGCTTGCATTTGAGGTTTCCGGATGCCTTTTAGCGCTTTCCAAAGCGAATAATTTGCTTCTCTTCCACCGGAAAGATTTTCAAGATAGGTCGCTATCTTTTTGCTTTTAAATTCGCGAATACTATCTCTAAGGCGATTGCATAGTCGGTTAAGGACCGTTTTATGCTGCGGTGCACGAGTGATTTGCTATTTCTTTCGCGCTTGTCGTTTCTCTGTCACCAGTTCAATGATTTCTCTGGGATACTTTTCGTTGCGGTTGATCTTATAGCTTCTAGAAGGAGTGTTTTTCCACGCCGCTCTTTGGATTGTTTCCACGAAACTATCAACTTCGTCCTCTAGTTCACAAGGTGTTTTAAGTGAAACATTTAAGGCGATATTTGTTTCGCAATCATTTCTAAAACCCTCCCAGTTTGTTCTATTGCTAGTAAGTCAATACATTTTTATCACGCAAATAAGGTTTTGTACTTTTTTTTTTATTTTTGTGTCTTACAACTCACTCCCGTGTAGATTTAAAGATCAATATCCCCCTCCGAGAATGTTGTTTCACTTAAAAAAATTAAATTCAACTAAGAAATTGGTGAAATATCCGATTTTCCTTTGTATGTCAAGCATGCTTACGAACACAAGGAAAGAGAAATGGCAAATGCTTTCAGCTTATGTGAAATAAATAAATTAACTCCATCTAGTCGCAAGTCCAAACTCGCATATTTCGCAAATTTCACAAATTGCGCTTGATCTGGAACGCACTACTAATGTTTTGACATCTATAAATGAACATCAAAATGAACCAAAGTTCACGCTGTAGGCATGTTCGGTTTGACAGCCTATCACAGTTGGATGAACTCAAGGAGATTTCAAGTAGATTTCGCCGAAATCTCCTGATTTTGAAATCTTGAAAATGTATGGCGAAATCTTCTAGATTTGGGGAGATTTGACGAAATCTTGGGATTTCGTTTGGTGGGAACGTGATATAAGCTGCGTACAGATCAAAATGTTAAAAAGCTTTGGAGCAATTTACGTACAGTTGGAGTTTGTAAAAGAGATGCTTCTGACGTTACACCTGATGTTGATGAACTAAATAATGCCTTCCTATCCAACCCAGTACATTTTTTTTTTTTTTTTTTTGTCGGGATAGGAAACACTCGACTGGAGCACTCAGACACAACTGGTCCATTGTACTGCCAGAGAGCAAACCCTGATTTACCCATTTTATTGGAATTTCCTTGACTTTCGAAGAAAGCCAAGCAAGCACTTCAGTGATGAGGAGCTTACAGTACCAGCACTCACCACATCCGCACCGAAGATCTGCCACCTGATACGAGCAAAGGCAGGACACTCACAGAGATAATGTTACGCCGTGTCGTCGCTCTCTCCACAAGCGTCGCAGATTGTAGTGTCACTTAAGCCTAACACGTTAAAAGCGAAGTGGCCTGTCAAGACGCCGATAAGTTGTCTACAGTCTTTTCTGCTGAGAGACAGCAAGAATGCCGCTGATTTCTTACAGACGTCCGGGAGCATGCGTTTAGTCAACCTGCAACCTGGAGAGTCATGCCACCCACAATTGTGCTCGTGAGAGACCCAATCGTCAATGGAAGCCGTAACCGAAGACGCAGGAAGACCCAACGCGGGTTCGGGACCTGAGAAAGCCTCTTCTGAGCCTTGTCTAGCAACCTCATCGGAGATCTCGTTCCCCAAGATCCCAGTGTGACCTGGGACCCAGATAAGAGACAGAGAATTCAGCCTTGCGACCGAGTTCAAAGAGTTTTTGGTTTCACGAACTATTTTGGAAGTGGTTAAAGGGTTAAGCAAGGCCTTAAGCGCAGCCTGACTGTCACTACAGACACAAATGCTACGTCCCTTCCACATGTTCTTCACAACATAGTTCATGGCCATTAGGATTGCATAAGTTTCCGCTTGGAAAACAGACGCATATTTGCCTAACGAGAAGTGAAGTCTAATGTTGTCGACTTCCACGAAGACCCCAGCGCCAGACCCTTGACTGGTTTTGGAACCATCCGTGAAAATACGACTACATTCCATTCCCGGCTCAGACTCTGACCGAAGCCAGTCCTGGACACAAGGAAAGTCGACTCAGAATTTGCGTATCAGCTGCAGTTCTGGTGTAATTGCATCAGACGGCATATCCATAAGACAGGAGTCGTAAGATAAGTGTCGCGCAAGTTCATCAAAGTTCCAGTGTGGAGTATACCAAAAACCGCCCCGCCTAAGACGAGAGATGGCTTTGATAGTGCAACCCATGGTATAAGTATCAAGGGGAGGTAAGTTCAGCAAAGCGTCTAGAGCAGAGCCAGGCGTACTCGGGAAAGCTCCCGAGCAGCCGAGACAAGCCGTTCTTTGGAGTTTCGCGCAAAAAGCAACCACATATTTGCTCGAGAGCCCCTTCCACCAAACAACCGACGCACATGCGAGGAATGGTCTTATCATAGCCGTGTAGATCCAGAGAACCTTGTTCAGTGACAAGCCCCAAGTCTTGCCAAAAGCACCCTTACACTGCCAGAAGACTGAGAGCGCCTTGGATGTTTTCGACTCGACGTGTTTGGACCAGTGAAGTTTCTTATCTAAAATCACTCCCAGATATTTGGCTTCATTGGAAATGCGAATGGTGACGCCTTTTAGTACTGGCTGAGTCAGACCGGTCAAAATCCTCCTTCCCGTAAAAAGAACAACCTCAGTCTTAAGAGGATTCGCCGAAAGCCCACTCCTAGTACACCATTCATCGATCATGTCCAGCGCCGCCTGCGTGTTAGCACAGACCGTCGCCAGGCATGCCCCGACAGAAAGTACGGCGACATCATCCGCATATGCCTGAGCGTAGACGTTAGAACTATTTAGAATGTTCAACAGAGAGTCGACCACCATGCTCCATAATAGTGGAGACAGAACGACACCTTGCGGACAGCCCCTGTTTACCCCTGTCATAACATATTGGCCACAATCCGCATCCACTACCAAAGTTCTATTCATTAGCATTGCTTTAATCCACAACACTAATGTTCCATCTACCCCGTGTTGTCTGGCAGAGTCGCACATGCAGTCAAAAGTCGCATTGTCAAAAGCACCTTCAATGTCGATGAAGATACCCATCGCGTATTCTCTCCTATCAAGCGCTCATTCAATTCTGGCCACTAGATTTTGAAGTGCGGTCTCACAGGATTACCCACGCTGATAGGCATGCTGCATCTCCGATAGTGGATGCAGTTTCAAAGCAACTTTGCGCACGTGAAATTCTACCAGTCTCTCCATAGTTTTCAGTAAGAAGGATGTCAAACTTATAGGTCTGAAACTTTTGGGAAGCGAATAGTCTTCCTTACCAATTTTCGGTATGAAAGCTACTCTGACTGTCCGCCAAGGTGTAGGAATATATGCCAGCGCCAAGCCAGCGGTGAAAATTCTTTTCAGAGTTAGCAATAGCTGATCTATACCCTGTTGCAGCATAGCTGGATATATTCCATCGGTGCCAGGCGATTTGAAACCATCAAAAGATGCCACAGCATATTTGATGGCCTCATCTGTTACCACGGCTGATGCAATATACCAGCTGCGCCGAGTTTTCTGACTTAGATCAAGCTCAGCCTGGGTAAGCGGGCCAAGCTGCGACCTAGTGATTATCCGATTGCCAGGAAAGTGAGTCTCCAGCAGAAGACTAAAAGTTTCCGCTTTCGTCTCAGTAAACCTGCAATCAGACTTTCTCAGTGACTCCGGTTTGGTCGGCTTGCCCCTTTTGAGAACCTTAACCAACCTGCTGGTTTCACCGAGTGTCTCGATCTTTTCACAAAAATCTCTATAAGAAGCACTTTTCGACAACCGAATTAACTTCTTATAGTCTTTTTGCTTCGATCTAAAAAGATTCCAGTCACCTTCTAAATTTGTCTTGAGTGACCTATTTAGAAGTTTTCTGGATTCTTTCCTAAGTCGCTGCAGTTCCGGGCACCACCAGGGAACCGGAGTTCTGCAGGGGGTTTTTGTCAATGGGCACGTCAGTTCAAAACAGCTGGTAAGGACACTAGTCAGGTTTTGAACAGCATCCTCAACCTTTCGTTTCGTTCTGAGTTTAGTTGGAGTTTTGACAGATCTGTCTAGCTCTTCCCTACCGCACCCAGTTGGTTTTCCTCGGATTCCTCCTCTCCTGCAAAGTTATGGCCTCGCATTCGATTTGGAAAACGATGTATCTATGGTCTGACAAGGACACCTCCGGCAGTACCCTCCAGTTAGTAATTGACTTGAAATACCTGTTAGATAAAGTCAAATCAATTACCTCCTGCCTCCTTGCCGTAACAAAAGTTGGCTGGGAGCCAATATTGTTAATTACCATGCCAGACGATAGTATAAAGTCTAGGAGATAGTTTCCTCGTGTGTTACATTTGCTGCTGCCCCAGACTGTATTCTGAGCATTCGCGTCGCAACACATGACTAGTCCCATCTCCCGAGTGTCACAGTACTTTATGAGTTCGGCAACCGCCTTCGGTGGTGGAGGCATTACCGAATCATAAGGGAAGTAAGCCGACGCAACGACGAATGTTTTCCAACTTCCAGTCGTTTCGTAGCTTACAGCTGCAGCAACCAGATCCTGTCCACAGAATTGTCCAAGCTTGGTTACTGAGAGGAAATTCGGCACAATTAGACAAGCTCTCGGTCTTTCAGATCGCTCGTCACATAGCACCGTTACTTCACGAACACCCCCAAAACCACATATGCGCTTGTTCCGCACGTATGGCTCCTGGATAGATGTTATGTGGGGTTTTGTACGCACCACGGAAAGTCTGCTACTTAAGAGAGCGGTAGCAGCCTTTGAGTGGTGGAGGTTTATCTGCGAAAATATCAAAGATATAGTCGCAGTTTTATTAGCAGAAGGGCGCGCACCAGGTGCGCACCTGATTCCGGCGAGGCGAGCGCCCCTACCCGTGGCATTGCCTGCGTCAGCCATTTTCTGTCCGCTAGTGCTGGGACCTTTAGGGGTAACAGCACCAGTATCCACCAGATTTTGTGCGCAGATAACGCCAGCGGTAATTGTGTGCCCGGCAGAAGAGCGCGCATCAGATGCGCACACGCTTCCACCAAGAAGAGCAGGCGAAACTTGCTCCGTCAGATTGGACCTGTTCGAGCCGACCGAAAAGGAGCCAGCGTTAGGTCTGAGGGATTGATCGGCTCCAGTTGGAGTACTTTCTGCCGACCTAGGCTTCTTTCTTGTCGCTACTGAAGGATGACTGCTTTCGGCGCTTGCGCCTTTAGCTGACTCTGCAGCCTCTTTGCACCGCGCCATCGCCGCCTTCCTTCTTCTCCTTTTCAGTTGACTCTTATTCAGGAGCCCATCGGATTGCGCCGCTTCGGGAGCTCGTTCAGCCTTATTGGTTTCCCGAGTCAAACCGTCACCGACACAACTTCGACCAGCTACCCTTCTATTGAGACAGAGATTAGACGTTCCAGCCGAAGCCTTTCCACCACTTTCTTTGCCATTCCAGCCAGGTCTACCAAACGAGTCAGAGACAGAGCCGCAGGAGTCTTCTGAAACAAGCGTCGCTACTACTTCTGATTCAACGCCAGAGGCGGGGGGTAAAAGTATGGTAGTTGGGACCTCCAGAATCCTCGTCCCGGCCGTAGTCGAAAAGACCACGGGTGGATTATCGTTTTCACGAGTACCACCTGGAGTAGATACCATACAAGTTTCTTCCATCATACTGTCAACAGGTTTTGCGTCACAGTCAAGACGTCTTCAGCCTTTAGTTCGATGTCTCACCTGGGGTCCTTTCGGGCCCTTAGGGTCATTGACTCTTAAGCCGTTCCGCCACGTCAAGGCAGCTGAAGAATGGGAACGGAAAATCATAACCCATACCCAGTACATAATTCACATTTTGTTCCAAGCGATCAGCTTTCTTTTCGACCGTTGACACACTTCGACTTTGAAGTTGTCTCTGAAATTGATGTAATTAATAACATTCGTTCACTCAAATCAGATGCTGTAGGTGAGGATGGTATTCCTATTAAATTTATAAAAATGATCTTAACCCACGTTTTGAGTTGTGTTACGCACGTAATTAATTTCTGTATCACGTCGTCGTCTATCCCTACTAGTTGGAAATTAGCTAAAGTCATTCCTGTTCCGAAGAAACCACAACCCACCTCGGCGATAGACTTTCGCCCCATTAGTATTTTACCTTGCCTATCAAAGGTTTTGGAAAAAATCCTAGTAAAGCAGATCTCGAATTACCTCGACCTACATAGTCTGCTGTCCCTGGTACAAACTTGTTTTTCGAGCCAACCACAGTTGTTCTACGGCTATGGTAAAGATTCTCGATGACATTAGAGTTAGCTATGACTTGGACTAGCACACAGTACTTTGCCTCCTTGATTTCTCTAAAGCCTTTGATAGGGTAAATCATGAAATTCTCTGTGAGAAACTGAGAACATATTTTGGTTTCAGTCAAAGGTCGGTGCGTCTCATTATGAATTATTTGAGTGATCGCTGCCAAAGGGTTGTGGTTGGGAATAGTTGCTCTTCATTTAGGCACATACCTGCAGGTGTACCTCAGGGCTCAATTTTGGGTCCCATTTTATTTTGTTTATTTATAAATAACCTCCCTAAAGTGTGCTCAAATGCAAGCGTTCATTTTTATGCAGATGATGCACAAATATACCTATCTAGACCAATAGGCCTAATTGAGGATCTAGTATGCAGGATGAACGAAGATCTATCTGCTATCTATCAATGGTCGTTGAGTAACGGGCTCTCTCTCAACCCAACAAAATGATAACTAATTTTAATCTCTAAAAGTCCCCACAGTACAGAAGTTTTACCTCCAATTTTCTTAAACGACATGCAACTGCGATTTGTAGAGACTGTAACTAAGTTGGGTTTTAGGATTGATCGCTCACTTTCTCCTTCAGCTCACATTAACTTTACTATTCAGCGAATTTACGGTGGGCTTCGTAAGCTCTGGTTATTTGCTAGCTTCCATGTTCATGAATGTTAGATGGTGTCTTTTTATGCACAAAATAATAAAGAACAGATCGCCACCTTACCTGCGTGAAAAGATACAATTTGTACGCTCCGCTAGAACCCTCAATCTAATAACTGCCACTTCGAAATATTTAAACACTTCGCGCCATTTCTTTGTTTATGCCACCAAACTCTGGAACTCGCTGCCTATAGCAGCAAAACAAATAATTGGAGTTTCTAAATTCAAAAAAGCCGTTTTCGAATATTTTTCTTAAAATCGCAACAACTTCTCTATTTTACTTCTTTTACTATAGAATTCCTTTTCTTCACACTTATTTTTCCCTTCCTTTCTCCATCCCTAATGTTTTTATTATTTTATATTTTAAATTATAAGTTACCATCTATTATATAATATTACAATTTAATTTATATAAATTATCCATATTTTTAGTACTATAAAAGACTAAGTCTTACTTGTACATTACCTTTAAATAAATAAATAAATTGAATTGAAATTGAATTGAATTGAACCTATCACGGCTTGATGAACTCAAGGAGATTTCAAGTAGATTTGGCCGAAATCTCCTGATTTCGAAATCTTGAAAATGTATGGCGAAATCTCCTAGATTTGGAGAGGTTTGGCGAAATCTTGTGATTTCGTTTGGTGGGAACATGGTATAAAGCAACAAAATAGCAACGTAAAAGAAATAGAACAAAAGCCAGATAGTTCACGCTTTTGTTTTAAACCTTTTCTTTCTTTGAAATAGGTATTCTCATAGAAATGTTACGTTTATAAAACGTTCTTATAACATTGACTACTTAAACATTTTAAACTGGTCTCAACTTTACTAATTAGAATTCAAATATACAGAAATTGGTGATGAAAACAATCACAACATGCGCGTTTTGATAGCAAGACTGCCATAGGGTTAATACAAAAAAAAAGCAAATAAGCAAAACAAAGTAAAAGCAACCAAATAACGAATACACAAAATCCAAAATACGCATACGAACCGATCATTCTGTTGCGCACACATGAATAACTTACTTACTTACTTAGGTGGCGCTACAGTTCGGGGTGAACCTGGGCCTCAACCAACAAGCCTCTCCATTTAGCTCGGTCTTTAGCTAATTGCCTCCAGTTGCGCACTCCAAGTTGGTCGAGGTCCCCTTGATCTTGTGCGCGCCACCTACGGCGATAATTCCCTCTACTGCGTCGTCCCTCGGGGTTAGATTCGAAGACTCTGCGGGCCGGAGCGTTGGTGTCCATTCGCTCTACATGTCCTAGCCATCTCAGACGTCCAATACGCAGTTTTTTGACTAGGTCGATGTCGCTGTAGCTGGTATAGTTCGTGATTGAATCTTCTCCTCCAAAACCCGTCAACGCAAACGGGACCGAAAATCTTACGAAGAATTTTTCTCTCGAAGCGACCAAGGATATCTTCATCCTCTTTTAATAAAGTCCATGTTTCAGCGCCGTAAAGCAGGACTGGGATGATCAAGGTCTTATATAGAGTCTCCTTAGTTGTTCGAGATAGGGCTTTACTGTTGAATTGCCTTATAAGCCCAAAAAAACAGCGATTGGCAAGAGTTATTCTTCGTTTGATTTCTACGCTGATCTTGTTTGTAGAATTTATAGCAGAGCCAAGGTAAACAAAGTCCTTTACTACCTCGAAGTTATAGCTGCCCACTGTGACGTTTTGTCCAATTCGTCGGTGTTGGGTTACCCTTCTTGTTTGACAGCATAAACATGGTTTTGCGCTCGTTTATCGCTAAACCCATTTTGGCCGCTTCCGCCTCAATGCTTGCAAACGCACCGGTGACAGCCCGCTGAGTTCTTTCGATAATGTTTATATCGTCGGCGTATGCAAGCAGTTGTACAGACTTGTAATAGATTGTGCCTCCGGTGTTGGCTTGTGAGTTCCGCACAATCCGTTCAAGTACAATGTTAAAAAAGTCACATGACAGCGCGTCACCTTGTCTAAAGCCTTTTTTGACATCAAAGGTCTCGGTGAGGTCATTACCGACCTTGATGGAGCAGCGAGCGTTCTCCATCGTCAGCCTGCACAGGCGGACAAGTTTGGCAGGGATGTCAAAACTAGACATGGCTCTATAAAGCTCTTCTCTATAGATGCTGTCATAGGCGGCCTTGAAATCGATAAAGAGGTGGTGAGTATCGATTTGGAATTCTTGGGTTTTCTCCAGGATCTGCCGAAGTGTGAAGATTTGATCGATGGTGGACTTTCCTGGCCTGAAACCGCACTGATAGGGTCCAATCAGGCTGTTGATAAAAGGTTTCAGGCGTTCACACAATATCGCAGAAAAGATCTTGTATGCGATGTTGAGGAGACTGATGCCTCTATAATTGGCGCAGTTGAGGGGGTCTCCTTTCTTGTGGATCGGGCAAACGATGCTGAGATTCCATTCATCAGGCATACACTCGTCTGACCAAACCTTAGAGATGAGTTGGTGTATGCACTCTACCAATTCATCCCCAGCTGCCTTGAAAAGTTCGGCCGGTAAGCCGTCAGGTCCAGCAGCCTTGTTGGATTTTAGCTTGGATATTGCTATCCTCACTTCGTTTTGGTCAGGTGGACGGAAATTTTGACTATCATCGTCTATGTTGAATGGTTCATTCTGCCTGACAGCGGGATGTTGGTCTTCGTCGCCGTTATACAGTCTGCAGAAGTAGTTTTTCCATATTCTCAGCACCGACTGTGATTCTACTACGAGGTTTCCATTTTCATCTCTACAGGTTTCTGTACGGGTATTACTTCTCTGACACGTTCTTTTTACCTTTTGGTAAAACTTCCGTCCATTGTTCCTGGAGTATAGACTCTCGATATTCTCAAACGAGCGCTTCTCATGCTCTTTCTTCTTCTTTTGGAGAAGCCGATGTTCTTCCCGTCTCTTTTGCTCGTAGAGCTCACGAGCAGCTCTCGTCTTCCTTTGCAGCGCCGCTTTGTATGCCTCTTGTTTTGCTGCATGCACTCGCCGGCATTCTTCGTCAAACCAGGGGTTTCGCGGTGGTGGGCGAGCGAGACCCAGCACATCAGTCGCTGGTCTTCGACACTTGATGCTGGCGGTATAGGGGTGATTGAGAGATTTCGGGATACGCGTTCAGCGAAGAGTCTGGCGGTCTCTTGCGATTGTAGCTTTTCGACGTTAAATTTTCTCACAGTAATTCTTCTTTGTTGCTCAGATTGGGATATCCGCATTCGTACCTTGGCTACAACAAGGTAATGATCCGAGTCTATGTTGGCCGCTCGGAAGGTCCGGACATCCAGAATACTGGAGGCATGCCTTGCGTCGATGGCAATATGATCAATTTGGTTGATCGTGACATGATCATTGGACCGCCATGTCTGCTTATGAATATCGAGATGAGGAAACCATGTGCTTGCTATGGTGACATTTCGCTCCACAGCGAAATCAATTAGCCTTAGTCCGTTATCAGACGTGGTGTCGTGTAGGCTATGCTTACCGACTGCTCTACCGAAGACGTCCTCCTTTCCTATTTTGGCGTTAAAATCGCTCAATACGATCTTAACGTCGTATTTAGGACATTGCTCGTATGTTTTGTCGAGGAGCTCGTAGAAACACTCTTTGGAGGCAGGGTCCTTTTCTTCTGTGGGGGCATGAACACATATTAGGCTTATGTTAGCGAATTTAGCCTTGATCCGGATAGTCATAATACGCTCGCTCACGTGTCGGAAGCTTAAGACTTCTTGCCTAAGTCTGCCGCGTATGACAAATCCGCATCCGAATAAGCGTTGCCTGTTGCCTCTGTAGCAATCACCGTAGTAGATGTCACAGTTTTTCATCCTCTTTTTCCCGGCCCATCCCATCGCACTTCCTGGATGGCGGTAATATCTGCTTTATAGCAGTCTAGGGCCTCTGCTAGTTGTTCGGCTGCACGTGGTCTGTAAAGGGACAGAACATTCCATGTACAGATCCGAAGGTCATTGTCCTTATTTCTTTTGCTGGGGTCATCATTAGTTGAGTCATCCTTATCCGAGGCTTTTGGTTGTTTCGGAACGATAGATTTTTTACGTGGTAGGGAAGTTACCCCGACGGCACAACCTCCAACCTGGAGGGCCAATTCCTTAATTATTCCCCTAGGACAGGGGGCTGGGTACACCGGTGCCAGTAGTCCACTACGGGAGTATGAGTGCTGCCGTTGGCCCATTAAGGGCTCCTCCGCCACCATCTCTATTCCAATGTCCTGACCAACATTGGAAATTCCTTACCGACCTGTGATCCGAATACGTCGAAGCAGCTCGCGCAAGGTATTCACTAAGTTCAACCTAACTGGAACTATAGACGCCACCGTTGACTCCGTCTAGGGAATTCGTCCGCTGCCGCCTGGAACAGGAAGAAGTGCTCTAGTGAGAAAAGCACTCTTCCCCCCCTCTCTCATCTGCTGCCACCAAGAATCCGCCAAACGGGGTTGGTTACCCATTTCTTGGATTAAGGTACTAGGCACCCGGCTGTCACCGCGTGGAGGTTGAGAGTAGGAGTTGGTAGGCCTCAGCTGAGTGAAAACGCTTGTGTTTTCATATGATCGCATGCACTACCGTTTGACTAGCCACATGACTAACGCATAAACTAGAAAAACGAAAAACGAATGCCTACCATGATTTCACCCCTGATATATTCAATAACTACTTCTTCCGTTCGTTTTTCATTTTTTCGTTTAACGTTTAACGAAACGAAATACAAGTAACTTATTCTGAACTGAACTGATTATTTGTTTATCAGTTTAACGTTAGAGTTTAACTGCTGGAACTCAACGCGGGTAGCGTAGCTGTGGTAATAGTTCGCAGTAGGTTTTTTTTTTTTGCCTAAGGGGTAGTGAAAACGCTGATCCGCACGAGAAACAGTCCCGCTCTGTTTAAAATAGTGTGAGATTCTTACTCACTAAAACACCACCTTTAACCCCTTTTCAACCTGACACCATCCACTCCGGAACCGCTTTAGCATTACTTCAGAGTGGTATCGTTTTCTTTCCCCTCTGGGGAACAGCTTTTTTACATTTTTCTCCTAGTGTGGGTTTATAATATCTTGCCGGTAAGGCTTTTATCAATTTTGTAAACTTATACCATGTTCCCACCGAACCGAAAGATATAGATCCATATCCGTGAATTTTATAACATTTGTTTCTTTTGATGATACATTTTTATCACGCAAATAAGGTTTTCGTTTTTTTTTTTTTTATTTCTGTGTCTTAAAACTCTCTCCCGTGTTGATTTTAAGATCAATAACGTCTTCCGAGAATATTGTTTGACTTAAAAAAAGGAAATTGAATTGGCGAAATGTCCCTTTTCCTTTGTTTGTCAAGCATGCTTACGAACACAAGGAAAGCGACATGGCAAATGCTTTCAGCTTATGTGAAATTAATAAATTAACTCGATCTAGTACCAAACCCAAACTCGCATATTTCGTAAATTTCACAAATTGCGCTTAACCTGGAACGCGCTACTAATGTTTTGACAACTATAACTGAACACCAAAATGAACCAAAGTTCACGCTGTAGGCTTGTTCGGTTTGACAACCTATCACGGGAGGATGAACTCAAGGAAATTTCAAGTAGATTTCGCCGAAACCTCCTGATTTTGAAATCTTGAAAATGTATGGCGAAATCTCCTAGATTTGGGGAGATTTGGCGAAATCTTGGGATTTCGTTTGGTGGGAACATGGTATAAGGAGATTTCGGCGAAATCTACTTGAAATCTCCTTGAGTTCATCCAACCGTGATAGGTTGTCAAACCAAACAAGCCTACAGCGTGAACTCTGGTTCATTTTGAAGTTCATTTATAGATGTCAAAACATTAGTAGTGCGTTCCAGGTTAAGCGCAATTTGTGAAATTTACGAAATATGCGAGTTTGGGTTTGGTACTAGATCGAGTTAATTTATTAATTTCACATAACTGCTGGAACACAATGCAAAGCCGCTGTGGTAGTGGTAGCCGTTCTGGTACGACCTGTCAATGTGTTGCGCGCTACGCTCTCTAAACTCGCCCACAATGTAGTGGCGGGCTAATGTCAAATTGAATTCTCAATGAATGAGCCAGTTGTGAAATTTTTCTCTCGGTATTATTTTCAATAAAGTGTTATAAAACGTTATTAGCCATTGATTTATAAGTGTTTATTCAATAAATGGATGACAAGAAAGAAATTGATTTTTTTGACTTCAGCGTCCTCCATTTCGTTGGTTTTTAGTGAGCTGTCATAAAGCCGCGCGGCTTTTTTTAAAAGATAACCAACTCGTACCACACCACTACCACACATCACAGCGGCTGCGGCCTATTGTGTACCGACTACTGCTTATGTATATATTTCAACTTTTGACAGCTTGTTCCACAGCAGCTACCACTACCACAGCGGCCGCTTTGTGTTCCGACAGTAAGCTGAGAGCATTTGCCATTTCTTTTTCCTTGTGTTCGTAAGCATGCTTGACATACAAAGGAAAAAGGGATATTTCACCAATTTCTTAGTTGAATTTCGTTTTGTTAAGTGAAACAACATTCTCGGAAGGGGATATTGATCTTAAAATCAACACGGAAGTGAGTCGTAGGACACAGAAGTAAAAAAAAAAGTACGAAAACCTTATTTGCGTGATAAAAATGTATCAAAAAAACAAAAAAAAATTTATAAAGATCACCGAAACGAAGCTATTTCTTCCATCACTAGAACACGTCTCATGACAGTTCTCATTTCGGCTATTTTTGAGGGTGGCAATGGTCTAGTAGTAACGTCATCAATTGCCATTCTAATGGTTCATGGCTCAAATCCGGACGTCCATAAGCATTGTTTCTCATGAAATATATAAAGTCAGTCCTATCAATTGCGAACACTTGTGTGAACACTACTGCGAAGGCAAGACACTGGCAGTAGCTTGGTCATATGGCTGGAAAAAGTGTTCGCTCTATTACAAAAATTTCCCAGTTATTTGGACACCGACCCCAGTGTTTCTTTGAAGCATATACAACTGAGCTTCAAACTGTCTACCAAATATATCTTTTCCAACACCCACACTGTGTACAAACATGTTATTCATAGCCCCTTGAGTGCGCGCACATTAAAAAAAAATCATTGATTGTGGTTGTGAAAACCTATCTTACCTCCGCTCCCGAGCATGATTCATTTGGTTATCTCAGCTGTTCCGAGATGTAAGGTACTATTCATAATATTTGCTTGACTTAGAACGCACTCCAGCCTACAAAATTGCCAATTATTGACATTTGAAATCACTTCAGCTCGGTGGGAACAGCTTTCGAGATTTCGGTAAAAGTTCATCGAAATCTCGGGATTTCGGTTCGGTGGGAACATGGTATTACTGAGGGTATATTTACTTCCTCCTCTCTCTTTTTAGATCTGAGTACCGTCTTAATGAATAAAGATATTTAATTGCACATGTCGATATTCGAGACTATCTTGTTTACGGCATTTTCTGGAGAAAAGTTGCCTATCTCTGACTCCAGGCTATTTCTTTCTGCTGCCCATCTGTTACAGATAAAAAAAGGTGTGATACGCATCGTCTTCAAGAGACTCTCCGTATTGGCAGGTTGCGCTCCTTACTTTCCTCATCATGTGCAGGTACCAGTTGATGTAACCGATGTAACCATGTCCGGTAAGAAACTGGGTGATATAATAATTCACTTCACCGTGCTCCCGCTCCATGCAGCAACGTCTCTGAACAACCGGTAGGTTCACCTTCCCCTCGTTTCGGCGTTCCATCTGTTTTGCCACTTCTGCTTCGAGAGTTTCTTTGCCTCTGTAGCTGCTGTTACCGCGCCTACTTAAGCCTTCTTGTCGTTAACGTACATCCTTGCTGCTGCTGGGAGATCAACGGGCGCCTCTCCTGCGACTACTAGGGCTGCTGGCTCCGACACTGTTCGGTATGAGCTCGTTATCCGAAGGTCTCCTATTCGTTGCACCGCGGCCACTTTCTTCCTGTATATCTCGTTTTTAAGCCCATCAGCCCAAATTTCGGAGCCATACAGGAATATTGAGTGCGTGGCCGACATCAGGAGTCTTTTTTTACTTGCCGTGGGACCTCCTATGTTCGCCATCAGTCTACTTAGCAATAGGTATGTTTTCGTGGCTTTTTCGGATGCGGACTTAATTTGTTCCCAGAACGTGAGCTTCGTATCTATCCTACCTCCTAGATATTTTACTGCTTCCTTGGTGTATACGACTTCCGGACCCAGCTGGAGCTCGATTATTGTTGGTATCTGCTTCCTCGTCAGCAGTACCATCATCCACTGCTAAGCTTAAACCATGGTCCTCCATCCATGTATCCACCCATCTCATGACGAGCAGGGTGAAGCAGCTTTTTCGTTTCGTTAAATCGAATAACGAGCAAGCTTTATTTTACACTGTGACCACACGGTTTCATTCATCTACATAAAGCGAAGACATTATTTTTGTAACTATGCTAGTTTTTAAACTAGTTATATTTTTTAAATAACTGTTTCGTTTCAATAACAGAAACAACTAAAACAACCCACCTCTAATGGAGACCGTATCAAGTCAAGTTGCCTACATGGCCTGACATACCATATGCTGTTATGTGTGTTTGGATTTATCGCTTACGATCCCTCTCTAGAATAAGATTCAGTCACGGACGAGCGGAAAACACAAGTATTAACCCAAAATCGATATTTTCGTTGCTTTTGTTATTTTGCTTCTGTGTTTTGCAGTTCTTTAAAACATTTGAGTGCAAAATTGCACCTGGTATACGACTTCATCTGCAATGAAATATTAAAACATGAAATGTCCACTCATTAAAATATAGCAGCTACTTGGGCCTTGTCTGTCAGATGTCTGATGTATACCCAAACATGAATCATGACTCGTGGAGACATCATGTCATGGTTTTGAAATGGAGGACCGACACATCTATGTCCCAGAGCTCATACGCAAAGCGAGGAAGACCCCTGAAATTATTATTTTTTGGCTTTGATCTCTGCGCCAGATTGGACCTCCCAATAGATGAGTTTGACGGCGTTCTTTATTTAAGCAATGTTAGCAATTGTTCGAAATTAACAATGCTTTAATGTAATGGGGGTGACGATGGTGTAGTGGAAATTTCATCGATTGCCTAATGGTTCATAGTTAAAGTCCTGATGATGTCAGCAAGCACTTATTTCTTTATTTCTCATGAATTATATAAATTATGACAGTCAGATCAATTGTGAAAGCTGGTGTCAACACTAGTGCGATGGCATAACACTGGCAGTAGGTTGGTCAAATATATGTGGCTGAAAAAGTGTTCCACCTGTTGGATGATTGATATGCCTATGACATCAGGTGGCTGAAAAAAATAAAAATAAAAAATATTGCGAATCAGAAGCAAAGACAAAATAACAAAACAAATCTCCTCAGTAATCTGGACACCGACCCGGAGTTTTTCTGAAACCTAGCATCTGAGTTTCAAACCACTAACACAAACATCCCCTCTCTCTCTATCTATTCTTTCCAACACATGAACTGTGTAAGACATGTTAAGGGTATTCATGACCTCTTGAATTCGTGAATCATCAGATTCGCTACTTTTATCTGTAAGACACGTGGGAAAGAGCTACAAAAAAAGTTATTGCTCTGAGATGATAAGCCTATTAAGTGAGGATAGTGATGTCAACGTTATTTTTTCTGAAAATTAAAAGCTAAATTTGCATTGAGATATTTTTATTACTAGGTATTATCATTTTGAAATTAATTTGTTTGTCCCGTTTTTTCAAGTTTTGCTTAGATAAAAAACTATTGCTTATAAATAAAAATAAAGATAAAAGAAAATAAAAAAAAAAAATGTTAGGAAACTCTTTCTTTATTATTATTATTCAGTTAAAAACCTCATGTTAATCAAAAGAATTTTAGTGACACCTTTTGTTAGTTCACACATCAATCATGATCAATATTAATTATGAATATATTCGATTTAATGGCCTTCTTTTTTTTAAGCTTTCAACGTACTGTAACGACAACATTTTTACACTTAGAATATATTACTTGTCACCCTGTAGTCCGAGAAATATACATTTAACACAAGTTGCATCTATACGAATAGCCTACAACGGAAAAACAAATATATTGAAATATGTTTTACGGTTCAAATGTTATAAATTCAGCAATAGATATATTACTCCGCACTACTGCGCGCCTTTTAGTAACCATTGCAATTGGTGGCAGAACCAAAAGCCGCTGTATCCGCTTCCGAGCTTACAACCACCTTTATGTCAGCGGACATGGTGACATTTGAAATGTCAACATTTTGATCTTTCGCGTTGTTTTTCCTCTCTATACCGAAAAAAATTTCTTCAACTAATTTTGCGACGAAACTCCGACAGAAATTGCACAATTATCGCCGAAAATTGAAATAAATGGCATCCGTGCAAGATCGCCACAATATAAATCGCATGGCACTCGAAAAGTGGACGAAACGCGAGCAGCTTTGCCTGGCCTCGGCGGTGTCATGCAGCGGTGATCAGAATTGGATGACTGTAAGCCGGTCCCTGAAGCTTCTATGCGGCGCTCATCACCCACCCGATTGGTTCTCGCAGAAGCTCTGTGCCGTAAAGTATGGCGAGTTGCTGGAGAACGTTGAAACCCCCAAGCGAAAGAAGCGCACAACATCCGATAGCGCATCGAACGTGGTAGAGACTCCCACCGACTCGATCCTGCGCCGGCTGACCGAGGAGCGCATCCAGGAGCTGAAGTCTGAGATCCGGGAGCAGCAGGAGACTTACGCGAAACTGTACACCGACGTGGTGCACCTGCAAACGGGCAACTCCAACGAGGAGCAAATCCGGGCGATGTGGATGGAGATCGAGCGAGAACAGGAGCAGGACCGGCAGCTTAAGGCACGCAAGCAGATGGGAGCACATGAGATGCAGAGAAACTGGCGACAGGGTCAGTTTCAGCAGCAGAAGCAGCAGCAGATGACCATGACGCAGGTGAAGCAGGAGGAGGACATGGAAATCGACGAGACATGCAAGCCACAGGGGACGTCTCCACTTCTGTCTTCGTTGCTGAAGTCCAGCTCGCCCGCGCCGCAAGTGGTAAACACCGCGACGACAAGCACGGTGAGGGTCAATGCTCCAACCATCACAAACCTGCTGACGGGCGGCGTCATCAGTTCTTCCTCTGCTCCGTCCTCGTCGACGTTGTCACCGTCATCATCCCAGGTGAGCGGTCTTCCCGGTATCCCGTTTTCGAAACCACTCACTGGGCCAGGACCAGTCGACAGTAGCCAGGCGCCACCGCAGATCGTTCTCAGCCCATCCCAATCGGCGCCAACGCTCTCGATGCTGCTGGAGAAGACAAAGCAACCACGAGACTCACCACAGCAGCAGGCGAGTGCTACCCAGCAGTTGGCTGAAGAGATCAAAACAGAACCCATGGCGGACGCAAGTGGCGATGTGGTGAAGACGGAGGAGCAGACTGCGCTGGAGGATGAGGCGATTGAGGATGGAACGCTGACACCCACGAAAGAGGAGGAACAACAGCTAATGGAGGTCTTCAAGAACCTTATGCCGGACAACATCGACGAACTGGCCGATATTTTGACGAACAACACCGGCATCCTAAACCCGGGAATGCTCGAAGAAGAATCCATCCTCGAGGGGGTGGAGTCTCTAATGGACGAAGCGCAAGAAGTTGATGATCAACTGGAGGCCAAACTGACCGAGAACGAGCAGAGACAGGACTCAAAAAACCCACCACCTACAGAGGAGGAGTCTGGAGCCAAAATTAAAGCCGACTCAACTGCGGAAGTTGACTCAATGAAGCCAACTGCCTCGCAGTCAGTTGCTGTCGAAGTTGTAGAAACGATGCAGGCCACCAAGAAGGAGGGGCCTTCAGTCGAGACATCGAAAGTGGAGATTGAGGACAAAATCGAAACAATATCCAGTGACGATTCGAGCGATAACGTTCCTCTTGCTACGCACACCAAAGAAGCAAGGGCATCCAGTGTCGCAGTCGCCGAAGATGCGAGTGGAAGAGCCAGCGAACAACCGTTTGTAGTACCCGATGACGGTGACAGCTCGCCGAACGAGGATGTCGTCGAGAAGACTACAGAGACGACCAAGCGTAAGGAAGGTGTCGACGAAGTCACACTGGATGACGATGACGAGGGCAGCGCTAAGAACGACCAAACCACAGCGGGCGCCAGAAAATGCTCGCTTAGCGACAGTTCGGATGTGATAATCATCCCCACGGACGATGAGTCCAACGATGGCAAGGCAGAGACGGAAACAAAGAAAAGCCAAGAACCACCGGCTGAGATCTCCAGGAATGGTAAGCTCCTACAGAGAAATAATTGAATCGCAGACTGCGTGTTTCAGTTTTTAACATTTTTATTTTCTCCACCTGCAGCCGTTTTTTGCGTTGGAAAATCTAATTTCCCACACTTCCTGTTCATCTACTCGTCGACGTTGGGGATTAATCTGTACGTTCATCTGCCATTTGTAGAACGAGTCCATTGCCGTTAATACAACGCTGCAGACGGTAAACTGCCTGAGCTTGTCTTCTGTTAGCTTTCACTGTCGTGGTCTTAGCGTATCTCCGTCTGTAATCGATCTGCCAATGTTTCTAGCGAACGCCTTGACTGCAATGGTTGCCTTTTTTTTTTTTAGCCCGTGTACACCTGATGTTGTATGAATGTAAGCTTTGCATCTATCACTACGCAAAGATATTTTATCGCTGCTTTGGATGCCTCCAGGTAGGCGTACAAAGTTGGTTGAGTTCGTTTTTTACATGGTCGCGGCACATAGGTGTGGCGTTTCTCTACAACTACATCCCTCCGGAATGAATTTGAAAACTTTAGGTCGATATCGCTAGTATCTTCTTATTCACACCCGATCTGCCTAGAAAGGTCCAAAAAAACATTCGAAGAACTTTTCCCACAGTAATCGAGGGCATCCTTATCCGCTTACAATATCGTCCATGCATCTGCGCAATCCAGTCCATGCCTATAGCAGAACTGGGCTGATTGGGGTCTTGTACAGGGTTACGTTAGTTGCTCGTGAGAGGGATTAAGATTACTACTCAATTGCCTTCTTAACCCGAGGAAACAGCAATTGACAAGAATGCATTTTCATTTAATTTCTGCCCTGAATCCCCGCAATCAAGGCCTTCAAGTTGTTCACCGAAGTTCCTGTATATTCCTCCTTTTTTTAACGTCATTAGCGATGTGTAGTATTTCATCGATGATTATTAAAAAAAAGTAGAGTTTAGAGCACACAGCCCTGTCTGACTCTTGAGCTGGTGTGAAAGCATTTGCGAGGCTGCCAGTATGCATGAGCTTGCAACTGAAGCAGTCATAGTAGGATTAAATTAGCGTTATCAGCATGTCGAAGATGCCCTCGGACCTAAGAGTATCTGGAGTGTTGCTTCACCGAAAGCTGTTCAAGGTTGTGCTGTAGTTAAGCAGCTGTTTGTCTCCACTTTGCTCTGCGTACACTCGCTTTTCAGACAGTTTCAACGAAGTAGGAGTGGTGTTAAGGGTCTCCGAAAACGTGCTGCTATAATCTTTGCAGTTCATCTTCTTTGGTGGTAGGAAAGTACCCATCGTTGAGGGGATATGTGATCATCCCGTGCCTAACATACGCAATGCGTACCGAATATTTCAATTATTTCCCCCCCACATGTTTCTTTGGCTGTTTCATTATTTTAATTTCTCCTTTTCTCCAGATGAAGAACCCAAAACAACAGAAGGACTTTCGCAGACCAACCCCGAGGCCACCGCAGCTCGCGAAAATCCCTTCGCACAGGAGCAAACAATAACTTCGATATGTCTGCCGGATACCGATGATGATTCGTCAACTTTTGAGGCACCAACTGTGACACCCAAAGAAGACAAATCGAAACACCTGCAACAGACCAAGAAGTCCGATCCAGATCCCAGAATGGAAGAGGAAGCCAAACAAACACTGACCATTCGTAAGCTTAGAGATCGTGACCGCTCTGAGAGTCCACTTGTCGAAGACGATGCGAGTGATCACTCGATCACAGTTCGTTCCCGCCGTAGATACTCCTCCACACCGGTAATGGATAGTATTCCTAATTCGCCGTCATCCAGTGATGATCGAGAATTTAAAGTCTGGAAAAAGTCTCTCATGACAGTATACAACAACCTTCTGACCAACAAGAATGCGGCGATCTTCTTGCGTCCGTTTAGCGAAGAGCAAAACCCGCGCTATAAACATGTCTGCCATCGTCCAATGGACTTGCAGATCATAAAGCGGCACATTGAGAACGGAACAATCCGGAATGCGACCGATTTTCAACGGGACGTCTTTCTCATGTGTAACAATGCGCTTATGGTTTTCAAAAAGAATTCATCGTATGCCAACATGGCCCGGGACCTTATGCACGAGTTTGTCCAGTTGAAGGATCAGATAATCGATGCAAAAATGGAAAAGGAAAAGAGCTTTGCTTCGTCATCTCCGTATACACCTGGGGTGAAGGTACGAGGCAGTGCACGGAAAAGCCAGAGATTACCATAGAATATGGACAGAAAGTTCGTTATTTTTTTTTTTATAACTTTTATGTAAACTTAGTTCGTAAAAATACACACACACACACATTCATAACTAAATAAAGTGGTATTACTTCCTTTAGAGTTGCGGAGTTGTAATTTGTCAGTAATCAGATGGAACTTCCAATGAGAAGATCAGAAAGAGATCTTTGCCAGAGTCGTTCATCTATGAAATTTATTTCGATTTTGGATATACCATATATTCTTGATCCAAAGTCTAACTGGAAATTTAAGGTACTAGTAGAACAATGTGGCGTGGCAAAATCGCATCATCACCTCCTCGCGGTGGCCGCTGGATAGCTATCTGATAGTGAACTAACGATGAGCGTATGCTGAGTTTGACGATATATGTGTAGCTGAACAGTCAGACCTTCGTAAGCACATCTGGGTGAACTTCAGGATGGATATGTTTAACCGGACGAGGCATATCTTGTTGACTTGATTGACTGAAATATGCGTCTCCGAAGTCTAGCAAGAGTTCCACAGAGGAGGACGTGCGGCGGATAAATTCTCTCAATAGAATCAACGCTGACGTCTACAGGTCAGCGGATACCTTACTTGAGCTACTTCAACTTATTTGGAGCTGAGGTCTGTAAGGAATTTCAATACTACGTCAGGGTATTGAAAAAGAGATGGTGGCGGATGAACCCTTAATGGGCCAACGGCAGCGCTCATATACCCGCAGTGGATTACTGGCATAGGTGCATCCGGCCCCTCGTCCTAGGGGTTGCAAAAAAAGAATCTGGTCCTCCAGGTTGGGGGTTGTGCCGTCGGGTAACAGCCTCAGATACGGATGATTTTACTGTTGACGACCCAAGCAAACGTAAAACGGACAACGATCTTCGTGCCTGCACATGGAATGTTAGGCCACTCTACAAACCACGTGCAACCGAACTTGCGGAGGCCCTAGGGTGTCTCAAAGCAGACATTACCGCCCTCCAAGAAGTGCGATGGGATGGAGCGGGCAAAAGGAGGATGAAAAACTGCGACATCTACTACGGCGATTGCTACAGATAACAAGGACAGCGTCTATTCGGGTGCGGATTTGCCATTGGAGGCAGACTTAGGCAAGAAGTCTTGAGTTTCCGGCATATGAACAAGCGCCTTATGACTATCCGTATCAAGGCTAAATTCGCCAACATTAGCCTAATATGCGTTCACGCCCCTCACGAGGAGAAGGACGACGTGACCAAGGATGACTTCTACCAGCTCTTGGACAAGACGCCCTAGCCACGACATTAAAGTTGCCCTAGGTGATTTTAACGCAAAACTAGGAAGAGAGGACGTCTTTAGTAGTGTGGTCGGAAAGCACAGCCTGCACGACATCACATCCGGCAGCGGACTCAGGCTAATCGACTTTGCGGCGGGGCGAAACTTTGTCGTATCTAGTACGCAGTTCCCACGTCTCGACATTCACAAGGGAACGTGGCTCTCCTTTGATCGAAAAACTGTCAACCAAATCGATCACATTGCGATCGACGCAAGGCACTCTTCCAGTATTCTGGGTGTCCGGACTTTCCGAGGAGCCAACGTGGACTCGGATCACTACCTAGTTGTAGTCAAGGTACGGATGCAGATATCCAGAACGGAGCGAAATCAACGAAATACTGTGAGGAAATTTGACGTCGAAAAGCTACAATCGCAAGAGACCGCCAGAACCTTTGCCGATCGAGTTCCTCTTAATCTTAATCTAAGTCCTATGCTGCCAGCAGCAAATGCGGAAGACCAGTGGCAGCGTTGCCAACAAGCTATCAGAGATGCCGCCTCTGATGTACTGGGTTTCTCTCGCCCACTACAACGAAACCACTGGTTAGATGAGGAATGCCGGCAAGCACATGCAGCTAAAAAAGAGGCGTACAAAGCGGCGCTGCATAGAAGGACCAGAGCTGCTTACGAGCTCTACGAGCGCAGGAGAAAAGAGGAACATCGACTTTTCAGAAAGAAAAAAAAAGAGCATGAGAAGCGCTCGATCGAGGAGATTTAATGCAGGCATGATGTTCGAAAATTTTACCAAAAGGTAAAAAGAACATGCCAGGGTTTCAAAGCCAGAACAGAAGCCTGCAGGGACGAAAATGGCAACATAGTAGTAGAATCGCAGTCGGTGCTGAGGATATGGAAGGAACACTTCTGCAGACTGTTAAACGGCGATGAGGACCAATATTCCGCTGTCAGGCAGAATGAGCCATTCAACAGTGACGATGGCAGTCAAGATTCCCGTCAACCCGATCAGAATGAAGTGACGATAGCGATATCTAAACTCAAATCCAACAAAGCTGCTGCAGCCGACGGCCTTGCCGCCGAACTTTTCATGGCAGGAGGAGATGAGTTGGTAAGGAGCATGCACCAGCTCATCTGTAAAATCTGGTCGGACGAGAGTAGGCCCGATGAATGGAACCTCAGCATCGCTTGCCTGATCCTGAAGAAAGGAGAACCTCTGAAATACAGAGGTATAAGTCTCCTCAACATCGCATATAAGATCCTGTCTGCCGTATTATGTGAACGCATAAAACCGATCGTCAACAACCTGATAGGTCCTTATCAGTGCGGTTTCAGGCCGGGAAAGTCCACCATTGACCAAATATTCACACTACGGCAGATCTTGGAAAAAACCCATGAATATAAAATCGATACGCACCACCTCTTCATCGATTTCAAAATTGTCTATGATAGCGTGTATAGAGACGAGTTATACAGAGCTATGTCTAGTTTTGGCATCCCTTCCAAGCTCGTCCGTTTGTGCAGAATGACGATGGAGAACTCTCGCTACTCCATCAAAGTCGGTAAGAACATCACCGAACCATTCGATGTCAGGAAAGGTCTTAGACAAGGTAACGCGCTATCACGCGATCTCTTTAACATAGTACTTGAATTGTACGAAACACACAAGCCAACACCGGAGGTACAATCTTTTACAAGTCTGTACAACTACTCGCTTATGCCGATGACATTGACATAATCGGAAGAACTCAGCGGGCATTTACGAGTATTGAGATCGAGGCAGCAAAGATGGGTCTAGCGGTCAATGAAAGCAAAACAAAATATATGATGTCTTCAAAAAAGGACACCCAACATCGGCGTCTTAGACAGAACGCCACAAAAGACAGATATAATTTTGAGGTAGTAAAGGACTTTGTCTGTGGGCGCTGTGGCGTAAGTGGTTAGTGTGTCGGATCACTACGCATGAGGTTCCAAGTTCGAATCCCAGAAAACACCAAAAAGTTTTTTCACGGTCCCACCTCTCGCGAGCGTCTGACAAACATCCGAGAGTATTGTTGTCACACGAAAAAGCTTCTCAAATCGCCGTTCGGAGTCGGCATTAAACTGTAGGTCCCTTCCATTCGTGTGAAAAATATAACGCACACAAAATGAGTGGTTGCGAGAAGCTAGGCCCTGACACTTTAAAAGCTGTTGCGCCAAATAAAAAAAAAAAAAAGGACTTTGTCTACCTAGGCTCTATGGTGAACTCCGCAAATGACATCAGTAGGGAGATCACACGAAGAATTACTCTTTCCAATCGTTGTTTCTATGGGCTAAAACGGCAATTGAGTAGCAAAGCCCTATCTCGAACTACTAAGGTAGCTCTTTATAAGACTCTAATCATCCCAGTCCTGCTGTATGGAGCAGAGGCATGGGCTTTGACAAAACCGGATGAGGATGCCCTTGGTTATTTCGAGAGTAACGTTCATCGAGCGATCTTTGGTCCCGTCTGCATAGATGGTGAGTGGAGGAGAAGGTACAATGCCGAGCTATACGGCCTGTACAAGGACATCGACTTAGCCAGAAGAGTTCACATACAGCGACTAAGATGGCTGGGTTATTTAGAGCGGATGGAGCCCAACGTTCCCGCTAAGAAAGTTTTCGAATCCACTCACGACCTCGCGGTAGGTGGCGCAAACAAGTGAAGGGGGACCTCAACCAACTTGGCGTGCGCAACTGGAGGCAGCTGGCTCGCAACCGTGCTGGCTGGAGAGGTTTGTTGGTTGAGGCCCAGGTCCACCCCGGACCGTAGCGCCATCTAAGTAAGTAAGTAAATAAGTAAGTAAATCTTGAATCTTGATCTCTCTTGATCAGTATTCAAAATCCTTATAGACCTCAGCTCCAAACATGTCGAAGTAGCTCAAGTAAGGTATCCGCTGGCCTGTAGACGTCAGCGTTGATTTCATCGGTATAATTCATCCGCCGCACGTCTTCCTTCTGAGGAGCTCTTGCTAGACTTCTGAGACGCATATTTCAGTCAATCAAGTCAACAAGAGATGCCGCGTTCGGTTAAACATATCCGTGTTGAAGTTCACCTAGATGTGCTTACGCAGGTCTGAGTGTTCAGCTACTCATATTTCAACAGACTCAGCATATGTTCATCGTTAGTTCACTATCAGATAGCAATCCAGCGGGCACCACGAGGAGGTGATGATGCGGATTTGCCACGCCATTGGGTTCCTAATGGCGCACTAAAAACCCAACGAAGGCTTTTTTGCAGATTTTGCACTGAACCCAGTGAGACTCCGGAGCATATTCTGAAGTTTTGGGAGCCATTGACGTACAAGAGAATGAAATATTTAAGTCAGTTTCAAATATCAGATAAGGACATGCCGACCATGGAGCCGTTTCACATTCTCAGATTTCTCAGAGCAACTATACTACAGAGGATGGTGTATGGTGGACAATTCTATCCGGCTTAAGTCAGAGAACAGACTCAAATATAATTCACAAATGGATTATAATGCGAGGGGAACACTAATGTGGGAACAAACCTCTCCAAGGCACTCGTACTATGTAGTACGGGGTACGCGGTGGATGATTTCAGTAGACGAGCCCTAACTTAAAGATGGTTGCATTGCATTGTAGTTAGCCCAATGATCTAATTTATTGACGTCTTGATAAAACTCAAACGCACACTCTAATTTTTGATCGACTAGTGTGTGCGGGAACCCTGTAGCGGATTTAATCTAATCGAACACGAATCTGGATTGCCAATGTTCTTTTCGTTTTTTTTTTTTTAATTTAATTTGAATATTTACATAAAAAACAATTTTGAATTGTATGCTCAACTTTAAATATATTTGTTTTTTTTAAATCTTTGGTTAACAATAGGAAGAGGCAATATACCCACAAACTGACTTTAAGGCAACATAATAATAAATTTTAATGAAACTTTGAAAATTGAGGAAAAGTCGTTGTTATGAGTATTCCTCTCTACTGTTTTGTAAATTTGTTGTATTCAGCTTTATTCCTGGTATGGCAGCGGCTTAATTTCTTTTAGTATGTTCCAAAGGCTCCTCGATGAGCTCTTGCGTAGAGTAACCTTCCTTGTGCCCTTCGACTGCAGCGATCTGTAGTTATTTTCTAATATTTCGCCATGAGGATCGACAAGATCATGGAATTCTGCCATTTGCTCGTGAGTAATTGCAATAGTGTTAGAGAAGACTATCCAAGTCACAGCTTGCGAGCATGGTGGTGTAGTTAGTGAGCCTGGACATGAGACTCAGTAGTAATTAAATAAAAATTACATTTTTCACTAAACTTACCCTCATATGTGAAAAATTCATCCATATCCAGACTACCGAATAATGCTGCCAAACTAAATCCACTAATTGTCGCTTCCTCATCATATTCACTTATTGAGTGAAGAGCAGATACCACACCCGATAAGCCGTCAAAATCAGTTTTAGTATTCTTCAATAAAAAATTTCAAAAAATCATCTCAAAGTCCATATATAGATACCAGCATACCTCTACATTATAGATAACAGATAGAACTGCTAAGCCATCAGCGTTTTCTCGGGCCTCCTCAACAGTCTCGTATTTGCCGTTCCTGTGAACGATATGCATTTCCATGGAAAACCTTGTGCTATCGATAACATGCTCGGATCCGTGAGTATCTTTGGAACCCCAGTGGAAGTGAACACTTTCAGTGACGAAAATTCCATCGGGCAGTGGTCCACCGGAGACTTGAGGTGAGAGTTTATCATAGTATTGCCAGAGTGACTCGATATAATTAGTTGGTTTTGGAATGATAATGTTTGCTGTGTGTCCATTATTTTGAATAGTCACTGGTGCAGGGAAGACAGTATCATAGTAAAGAAAAGAAAGTGCCGGGATATCGTAGGAGACTTGAGCCTGAAAAAGGAGGAGATTCGTAAATAATATAAACAATTTAGTAATGACAAACGCATGCTATACGAAGGAAATAGCACTTCTCCTAGAAGTGGATACGAGTTCTTGCATAGGTAGATAGTAATAGTAACCAATAAATAGTGAGGTTTTTTGATTTCCAGTAACTACCAACGTGTCTAATATTTTGGGTGCATATCTTATCCTATTGACTATCTATAGGAAGCTTGCCTCTGTTTGGATACCCTCTCACGTAACTATGAAATGAATCGAGCCCTGTCCATCCTATCCTTATTTATCCTATTCTTCTTCTAAACGGGACTGGATTTTTGTTTTAATGGCAAGCCACATATGTATGTAGCTGACGTCTGGGTACATACACATTTATATCGTTCCTCTTCCGCAGGTCATGGGGGTTCATAATTGGCAGAGAATCAGAAGGCTATTATTGGACCCTTTCTGATATCCGAAGATATTTAGTCAGGAAAGGTTCTCCGTGCAAGAATCGAGCATATTAATAAAATAAAATCTCCTACTTATGATCATGGACGAAAGCGATATTGACCTCAAACAGGTGAAAGCAAGCAGCATGACAAAAACTTGGAAGATCATACTGTCTCTGCTCAATGTGTTTGTTCATAAGATACTACGTTACGCATTGTACTTTGTAGAAAACTTCCACAAAGGAGAAAATAATTATCCAGAGGCAAGAACCAAACCTAAGATGGATGGTGTAAGCCACCAACTCTAAGGGGGTGGCAATGGTGCAGTGGGTAGTGTGTTTGCTCGTTAACCGATGTGTGCAGGTTCAAGCTCCAGCGGGGAACAGCAATCATGGGCCACCCAAGTATAAAGGAAAAACGAATTACATCGAAGTTTTTCCAACCACTGCACTAAAGAAAGGTTCCTGCCTGGTAGTACAATGGACCGGAGAGTCTGAGTGCTCTGGGATCTGGGTTTCCTTTAAAAAAAGAAAGAAGAAAAAAAAAAAAAAGCCACCAACGCTTTTCTGACTAAGTTATTCCTGGATGTCTTTTCCATTGTCCAACAGCAAACATAGCTGCCGGGAATATAGTTTGACATCGCATCAAGGGAACGCATTTCGAACCGATCAAGAACATCCTCCTGGATGCCTGTGGAATCGTTTGGCTCAAACATGACTAAATTTAAGAACCTCTTGCTTCCGCGTTCATAACTCGAAGACTGATCATCTGGACCTAACTAAGGGCGCTAGATTCGCAATGGAGTATCTGACTTATCATGGTTTCGACGACTAAGAGCGGAGTACCTTTGAACATCATTCGCTTCTGCTTCAAAGGCGGAGGTGGTTAGACCAAATTCTCACTCAACTGCCCTAACCCAAAGCATCCTTGTCTTCGTAGCCAGTGATATCTTCATTCTTCAAGAGGCTTTCATTAATAAAGAAATCTATGCATCTTAATGCCGCAATAAATGCAGTTTATATTCCACCACAAAACAACAAAATATGATATATGCCCTCTTCTTCAACCTACCAACTGTAGAGGCTGTATACATGTACACAATAGCGATGAAATCCATCATCCCATTCAATCCGTTAAAGGTCGACAAACTCAACAACCTCGACAAAATCAACAAAGTTAGCTTACACAGAGTAGAGAGAAGGTAGAGATTAGTTGCATGATCCATGTGGTATCACAAAGGACCTATCTCTGGCCTAAGTATGTTGGCGTAAGCTATCAGCCACTTCAACCTAACCTAACCTTACTCACCCTATACCATATACTTAACTCAGGATGGCAGAAGACCTGGCGGTCCGAGGAGAACGTGGCGCAGAACAGTCGAGAAGAAGGCACGGCAGTTGGGGAAAAGTTGGGGAGAACTCAGACACATTGCCAGAAACCGTACACGATGGCGCGTAGGCGTAGTAGAGGCCCTAGGACCCACAAGGGGATACAGGACATAAGTAAGTAAGTAACCTAACTTACCCTATACAGAGCGTCAGGTCAAGTTGGAGTGAATAGTAACGAGGAGATGTATAAACAAGCGAAAGAGGGACTGTAACTTCGTTTGTAGAAAAAATGTCATCCGAGACGAGGAATCAAACAAGATAAACTCTTTAGAGAGCTCACACAACTAACGCAATCATTCCTAGAAAGTTTCACACTAAAGATCTCCGACTTGTGACAGCTTAAGTACGTACTGGAGCAAGCTTTTCATATATATAAGTACATTCGGGGTTCCTCATGTAAGCTTCCAGGCAACCTCAGAAAATAAGGCAAAGTATGGGGACATGCAGACTCCACATATTCCGACGAGAACAGTGGAGCAATCAGTTGCAACAAAATATCTCGTCTCAGATTCTACCAGGTAAAAGCAACGATCCTTATTAAGAAGCTGGCTTGCGGGCCATTAATATGGTTTCCAAAAAGCACACCGTACAGAGAGGAAGACCATAGAGGTAATACGACGGGGGAAGACGACTGTGTTATCATCACGCTAGCCATCAAGAATGCCTTCAATACAGCAAACTGGACAGTCATCCTGCAGGCACTCACTGCCAGAACAATACCGAAATATGTACAAAAACATTTGGTAGGTTGTTTTAAAAATGGAGATGTTCTCAGCTTACATATCTTAAGCTATGAATCAAAAAATCTGCTAAAATAGATAGCTTTGCTGATGACAACCCAAAAACCAAAAGAAGATTGAGCACGATAGCAATGAATCGCTGATGCATATGGAACTGCAAGTAGGATGGCAAAAAAAAAAAAAAATAACGGAAGTGGTACTTGTCACCTGCAGGAGAGCAGCACCATAATGATAACAGTAGTGAACCATGTTATAGTCTCCAAGCCAGAGATGAAGTATTATACTCGTACCTTGGCGTCATCATAGGTAGTAGGTCAACTTTTCACCAACATCTACGATACGCAGCTGATAAGACGGCAAAGGCAACACCTGCATTACCACGTTTGATGCCAATCATTGGCGGGCCTATATGAGAAAGAAGATTACTCCTGACAAAAGTGGCACAATTAATAATCCTCTGTGGATTCTAAGGCTAGGTCGGGGCCGTCTAGTCTGGTCTAGTCTAACCACCTCCGAGGCCGAGCCAAAACCACTTGAAGAAAGATGGATGCGGCTTAGAGGATTAGCGCACTGAGAGTAATTAGCGCCTTTCAAACAATGCCGTAAGATGCAGTCGATGACATATGGCTGGAGTCATTAGTGTAAGAGGCAAATTTGAATGCACAATTTCAGAGGTGATGCAAGGTGCGCTTAACTTAGCATCTAGATGGTGCAAGAATAAGGGTTTAACAATCAGTCTAGTTAAAGCTGTTCCCGTACCATTTTCTAGAAAGAGGAAACTAGTTCTCGATCAATTTAAACTGGAAAACGTCTCCATTTGCTTCTTAAAGGAGGCGAAATATCATATAGTATGCACGATTTAAAAAAAAAAGGTTATCGAAACGGCTACTAGGGTAATGTTCATGTGCCAACTACGATGATAATTGATCCTACAAGCCAAGACACAACTAAAATTAAGCATAACATACCGTTTGGCTTTTGCGGGTATTTATATAATTTCCGTAGCGCAGCTCTAGGAGCTATCCTTAACCTCACCTATCCTTAGCTTCACCTAGCGATTCAAAAAGAGGCTGTGAAGAGTTCTCTCAGACTCCTTAAGATACTGGATCTTAGGACTGATGATTTCGCGTACATATCTAAGGATATTAAATCCTATGCTTAAAAGATTTGATTTTTCCAAAAACGTTGTAGTAGTCATAAGTGACCAAAAAATTTGGGAAATGAACGTTTCATGTTACCAAAAAACTCCGAGGTCTGGTACATGGACGGTTTAAAACTGGACAATGGCAGCACTGACGGTGGTGTGCTTTGATCCAGGCTCCAAAAGGCATTAGGATTGTCATCCTCCATCTTTCAAGCCGAAATCTATGCTATTTGTACGTACATAAGTGGCGCCTGAAGAGAAGGACTAATGGTGCATGAAACTCGATTCTTTCGGATAGACAAGCAGTACTCAATGCATTTAAATGCTACACGGTAGGGTCAATGCTTGTTTGAGATTGTCTCAAACTCCTTGTGAACTTAAAATCTAACAATAATGTCGCCCTAATCTGGATATCAGGTCATGAAAAGTTTCGAGGGGAACTAAAGTGTGGATTGCCTATCTAGAACTCATCGGTCCCAAACCATACTTTTGTATACCGCTGAGATTACTGGGCTAAAACCGAAGGCCTAAAGAGGTGAAAAAATGCATCAACTCGAACCACAATAAGATCAAAGAAAAGCTGAGGATCTCAACCCGCTATCTGATAAGATATTGTCCTCTTAAGCACCATCTGAACAAAATAAGTCTATTTGCGTCAGATACCTGTCGACTTTGTGAAGAGTGAAAAATCCAGGAGGACATATTCTCTGTAACTGTCATGCGGCAGCCAAGAATAGATTACTCCACTTGCGCCAGGCTTCAATGAGCCCAGCCGATATTTGGAATACAGAGTCGAGAGACATACTAAAGCATATCAAGTGCTTCAATCGGGCTCTCGGTTAAATACGAGGCCAGCACAATAGATGTTTCTGGGTCGTACTGTTTATAGGGCATATTCCTGTAAAGCAGCGTAACGGAAGATGTTTCCCTTCGAGATGAAATGCTTGTTGCCAGTGAGGCGTGGATCGAGGAGGTAGAAGAGAGGTGGTTTTGGTGGATGGAAATTCCACACTGCTACCGTGTAGACTCCGTTTCGTCTCCAAAGCAAAATAAAAAATAAAAAAATGCCTTAAGCAACTAAGGTAAGTGACTTTGCCTACTTTGGCTCTGCTATTGAAAACAATACAAGTAGAAGAATAAATCTTATCAATTTGTGTTTCTTTGGACTGCGAAGGCAATTTAGGAACAAAGCCCCACCCCGAACAACTGAGGAAATTCTATGTAAGACCCTAATCATCCCAGCCCCATTTTACAGCACTGAAGCATGAACTTTATTGAAGGCGGATGAAAATATCCTTGGACGTTTCGAGAGAAAAATTCTTCGTAAGATATTTGGTCCGGGTAGCGTTGACTGTACACGATAGAGCTTAGTCTGAGATGGACACTAACGCTCCGGTCGGCAAAGTCTTCAAATCTAACCCGGAGGGACAACGCAGTAGAGGGTCACCTCACCATACGTGGTTTGCATTAGTACAGGGGGACCATAACCAACTTGGAGAGGCTTGCTGATTGAGGCTCAAATTTACCCTAAACTGTAGCATCGCCTCAGTAAGAAAGTATGCAACTAAGGGAACCTAAACTGAACGGGGTTCTTTATTCCGATAAACATTTCCGCGAACTCTCCAAGCAAACACCATAGATTTCTCACACGTCCACCTCGATACGATCGAATGACATGAGCTTAAAATTTCTTCATTGGACATTTCAAATGAAATATAACCCAGCAATGATTTACTACCCGCCAAAGTAGCCGCATAATCATTCCGCCTTTTATTTAGTTTGCCAGTCATACTTGTATTTCATCAATTTATTGTTTTATTGGACATTTTTAGTCTTACCTCTTCCGAATTCAGTTCAATTGGGGACTGCTTACTGAAGCTGCATTGTTGATAGTCGTCATACCATTTGGCTTGATGGCTGTAATCAAACTCGGAACCTAAACGTAGTAATCAAAAGTATTTTGTTAACAAAGTGTTAATCTTAAAGTAAATGATAGATTGGAATGCTGAACAATTTAAAAGCATGTCATATCTCAGTGAACCAAGTTTGAAATATTGAAAATGGAATTGGAAATATTGAATAAATAAATAGAAATCTAATAACAAAGGGTGTTTTTTTTTTTTGCTTGGACAGAACTGACGATAGGGGTAACTGTGAAATGGAGCTGTAATTCTACCCACTTTTTTTTTGACATTTATGTTCAGTATATTCTGGCAAATTGTCATAAATATACTCACACTTGAACATCGCTACCAAATTTATCAAATTTACTTTGAAAATTGTCAGTTTATTTTTGAAACTTATAGAAAACTTCGTGATTTTTACGGCGTACATACCCGTCTATCTGAACAAGCCATCCGTCGAACTGTGGATGGATTTCGTTCCACAGACTCTCCAAATCGGCCCCAAAAATTGGGGTTCTAGGTAAGTAGGTAGGCAGAGGTGGTTGATGAAACTGATAATGTCCCCAATGTTTATCTCTGCTAACTCTATTAGGCAGTCAAAAAAGGGCTTACCTAGCGTACGCTGTCTGGCCCTGCTAAGAGCCGGACACTTGCGAAGGAAGTGAAGAATTGTTTCTTTCTCGTTAGCAGTCTTGCAACTGCGACAATGTGCATTAAACGCAATGCCTATTCTGGTCGCATGAACCTCGATGGGCCAGTGGCCAGTGATAATTGCCAGAGCTCTGCAGCATCTGCATGGTTTCTGTTAGATAGTTCTTGTGTTCTACTCCAGTAGTATTTGGACCACATCTATCTGGATATTATTGTATATAGTTTCATACCCTCTGCCATCTCCTATCAGCATTTAATAGATAGTGCGCAAATATTCTACCCTCAAGGGTCCCCAAACGGGACGTTCACTGCCTCCACAAGGGAACCATCAAGGGCAGATCCCTGTCTCGCCAATTCATCAGCTGGCCCTTTTCCTCAATATTGCTGTGACCCGGCACCCAAAGGAGACTGATCCTGAACCGAAGACCCAGCGAGGTCAGTTCCTCTTTGCACTGTTCTACTAGCTTTGAGGTTGTAGTGGCAGATACAAAGCCTTGATAGCGGTCTGGCTGTCAATGAGAATGGCTATGGTATCTAGGGGTGTAGAGGTTTGCTTGAGTAGGCGACAAGCCTCATGTACAGCAAGAACTTCCGCCTGAAAGACGCTGCACGAAACAGGAAGTCGGTAAAACATGGAAATGTTGAGGGAATTAGAGAATATCCCACCCCTACCTCAAAGTCCATTTTTGAACCGTCGCGTCAGTGAAGATTGTTGTTTCGAACTAGTTTGTCACTTCGCCTATTTCCCACTCCGCCCTGGTTGGGGTTCTACTACCGACTACGTAGACAATTTTGAACAAAGATCTTAGCTTACACCCGTATAAGATCTAGATGGTGCAGGAATTAAAGCAAAGACTATTTAATACCAAGATAGTGTAACTGGAACTTCAAATTGGTGAAAAGTAAGAAGCTCTCCCAGGCACGGGTGGTCGGGAACAGGAGGCGATTCTATTCATAGAGAAGAAATATTTTTTCCTTTTTTTTCAGATTGTGTGTAAATTGCCTTTTCGCCAACCAAAATATATGCAACAACAAATACGTTAAACCTCTGAGAACGAATGAACTTTTGAGAGCAAAAATATTGTGAAAAGCTTAGGGGTCATGTTATAGGACATCGCAGGAGCCTTCGACAGCACCTCTCATGAAGTGATTAGGAGGGTTTTCACGAGAAATGGGACGCGTGAGATGTCAAGATTTACGAGCACTGAAATAGAGGCTTTAACGAAGTCCATCACAACAAGCAGCACTAGAGGTTGCACACAAGAAGGAGTTCTCTTTAGTCGTAGATGATCTGCGAAAGTTGTCGGATATCGCCATTAACTGCCAAGGGTATGCCGATGATATGGTTTTTATTGCAAAAGAACAACTTGAAGAAATACTTTGCGAAATAGTTCAAAGGGGATTAAGAGTCACACAGAGATGGTGTTCATCGGTAGGACCCAACCAAAACTAAGAACCGATCCTACTGGAAGTAGTTAGAGTCGACTCTTAAAAGCAGGTAAAGTATCTAGGTATAACCCTGGATAGTAAGCTTCTTTGGAAGGACCACATAGAAGCTGGGTAACAAAGGCAGGTGTGCAGGAACATATCAGATAAAATCTACGAATATAACCCAGCCTTTCATTAAATGCGGTGCAGCTGCCTGAGCAAAGTGAAGAGATTCGCCTTCATCTGTATAACGGGAGCCATGAGAACATGTCTTACAGCAAAGAAGACCTAACTAAGAATAATCAAAGAGTTCGTCGGGTAAGGAAAATGCACCTCAAGTAAAGAGCGAGAACCTCTTTCGAAAACGGTTCTACTCTGGAATGGACCAGACTAATGGTCAAGAAGGATTATTTTGAAAGGAAATTTGGCACGAAGCTGAGCAACAAAAGACACTGGGGCAGTCAATCCGACACCAATTCAACAGCAAACAACTAAATGGTACACAGAGTGATCTAAAATATTGCCAGGAGTATACCGAACCAGAACCAGATACTCAAAATCTCTGAAAACTTTCCCAGTATCTTCAACCAGTCCAGTTCATCCTTGACAGTAAATATCACGGGAAAGACATCGCAATACTGTCACTCAAATACCCCTTTCTTTGATCGGGTTTGGACCGCACAAAATAAGCGAAGAGCCGAAAAGAAAAGAAGAGAGGAAATAGGCCAAGCATTGTGATGATATTCGCCAACTGAGACAGCTCAAAGAACTTCTGAGAAATTATAATCAGAAAAGAAGCAAAACATAGCTAAGCGGCAGCAAAAAACAGGTTCGCATTCTGACAGGCATGCTTGGGTTACTGTAGACAATGGACACAGCAAATGCTGCAGAGACTTTGAAGAAACACCAGCACACTTTCTCATGGAATGTGAAGCACCAATTTACAAAAGAAGACATCTCCCGGGAGCCTAGCTCCACTTCAGGTACTGTGGTTCTCCAAAGCAGTTGGACTAGAAGAGGCGTTCTAACTCGAGTTTCCGACTACAGCTATAGATTGGTGGGCACAATTGATCTATTTAAGTCGCATTGTACTTGCACCCACACACACATATATCTAACAAAATTTCTATGACGGTATGTGAGGCCGAAATCGTTCTCGGAGACTTCAGTGCCAAAAATTGTAGAGAAGTATCTAACATGCTCCTGCGAACAGTAGACCGTGTAGAAGAACTTGTTTAGCCAAGACTACTTTGGGCTACCAATGGCCATCGAAAGCGGATCTGTTTTATTCTGAAGAGGAGCGAAAATGGTGCATATGAACCATACATAGGGGCTATAAAGGGCTATACCCGAATGAAAACCAAAAATTGTGAAGGGTCTTTGATCTAAACAATCAGGAGATTTTAATAAAAAAGCTGATCTTGAGCACAAGACCCAGGTTATTTGAAGTAGTGATGAAAATTAGGTCACCGATAAATCGAAGGAACCAAATACAATCTATGAGGAAGAAGTCTTCCTACCTATTAAAGTGAAGAAAAATCATGAAAGCGTTAGTTCCGATAGCGATCATTCTTATACCAACATCATCAATCAATCAAACTTCTCAATGAGATTAAACGGATTGGAAGTTAGTGCATGTACATAACACTGCTCTACCATTTCCTTTTGGAAAGGAAAGGGCCAGTGATGTGACTTCTTGAACTTCGTGCTGGACAACATAATCCGAAAGCGGTTGTATATTGTAAATACATACGAGTATTGTCAAAAAGCCAAAGAGATCCAAAAAAGTCCAACCCTGAGAAACTGATGTTCATTCGGGTTGGCGACAAAATTGGCATTAAAACTAATGACTTGGAAAACGGATGTTTATGATGATGACAATTGATGTACTACAAGTCGATGATCCTGAAATCGTCAGGAATTGCCGCCTTTGTTCAAGTTATTATGACACTGAACCGTGTCAGATTATGTAGAGGACCTGGACACTGCGATACAGATGGCAATGAAAGTACCGACACACTGGCCAAAAGAGATAAGCACCCACATAGTAAGATGATTGGAGGCATGAAACTATCAATTTGTGTGGCTGAGAGAATCAAAGGTGTGTGGTCCGAGATATATCAAAGGAAATCTGGGGAGATTATAAAACTAGAAGATCACAGTTAAGAACAGAGATAGGGATACCTCCGGTCATTGCCTTCTAAGAAAGCACGCTTTGAGATTAGGATTACCGAGTACGAATGTATGCAGATACTGTAATAATCTACGAGTCTCAGAGGGCATAACACATTTACTCCATGAGTGCCAAAGGCACAAAAATAAAACACATTAGAAGAAACGTCTTTAATAGCTTAGAAGAGGTTTGATCCTTGAAACATAACAATGATTTATTGAAATTATGTAAGGAAATGAAGTGCATGGAAGAATTCGTTTAGGTTTTCTGCCGTGAAGGCTCTCTAGGGATCGCGATGGGGCCACTATGGTGCCTAGTGTTTTATGATAGCCTCATAACCCTACTTAACCTAACCTAATCGAGGAACCATACCCTTCTAGGCAAACATTAAGCTGAAAAGTTCAGCTGATGCTAGAATTTGTGCGCAAACTATGTTAAAGGAAGAGACGTTGATGTAGTTTTAAATGACAAAACCTAGCGGATAGAAAATAATGTACCCTGGACCGACGAGAATAAGAGGAATTAAAATCGGATGTCTTAAACTTCTGTAATAAGGACATAAAGAAATATATAAAAGGTAGTATATTGCGCATCTGTTGTTAACTGAATTAGAACTTACTGATCTTTAAAACCTTAAAAAATTATTTCAAATGAAGTGTTATAGTTGAATTTAACTATAATACTAAATATAATTCTCTTCACTAATCGTACTACTACATAAATGTAAAAGTTTGAATGTTTGTTGCTCAATCATGCCTCAATAGTTGAATGGATTTGGATACAAATTGGTGAATAGATAGTCCATATCCTGGACTAGAATATAGGCTAGGCTTTTTATCCCGATAACTATCGCATGGTCATATCAACCCACAGTCCAAACCGGCAGGTCTAGAAACTTGAAATTTTGCGCAGAGGTTTCTTATATAACTAAGGAAGAGTTTTTTCGAAATTTAATCACTAAAGTGGTAAAATGAGGGTTCAAAGTATTGTGGTGGGATCCGCTCACCCAGGCAGGCAGAATAGCGGGACGCCCTAGGCAAACGTGGCGCAAAACAGTTGAGGAGGAATCGAGCTCTTTAGGAATGAGTTGGAGGCAGCTCAAACGCGTTGCAGAACTGCGAACACGATGGAGCGCAGGCGTGGTTGACGCCCTATGCCCGCCGAGGGGTTAAAGGATGTAAGTAAAGTATTGTTGATAATCATCTATCTTTTTTTGTACGATTAACTCATATGCACTAGAAAACGATAGATGGCTCTAACTTCACGATCGTGCGTATTGATAAAGCAGTATTGCTCGTTGCTAAAAACGCTTATGACACGTTTTAGGCAATAGGTAGACAGATACGAATCAAGATAATGTCAAAACCGTTTCATTGGTTTCCATCAAAGATTCAAAACAAAGCGGGTACAGCCAGTAATAGCTAAAAGCAAAGTAACACTACTAGACTCATTATATCTGCCGAGAGATCTATGATTTGATCTAAAAAAAACAACTGCCTGTTTGACGCATTTTGAAGTCTTAAGATTTGCACGATTAATCTGATATACCATTCAAAATAATTGCATTGATTTTATTTTGTTTTTTTAATAGAACCACTTAGACTTGGAAAATCATTTTAAGATTGATACACTTCAGATGGCTATGACATTTTGTTTAAAGATTAAATATTTGTTTATAAGGAAAAATGCACCCAATCTTAATCAATTTACCTTTGACAGAAGTGAAAATAAGTAGAATACTCAACAGATAAACTTTTAAGGAACTCATTATCACACACACCCGATGGCTCTTAATCTTTTGTGCCAATAGACTAACTAAGAATGATTGCTTTTTCGAATACTGGTTTGCTTTTATTCAAAAGTTGAGCAGTTTTTTGGTGAGTATTGATAGCGTCATAGCTGTCATTGTAGCAACGTAGTTTTGCAAACCACTTTTAGGTTTGATAAAAATATGATAACGCGCTGATCATAATTAAGTGTGGTGCTGATGTCCCGCGAAAGCCATTATATCTTTTAAAATCCACAATTCAAATAGATTTCGAAAGATTTGTATATAATATTTAATTATGGTAGGGATTTGTTGCCCTAAGCCTACCTCGTATATTTGCTGTCTTATAGCGTTTGACATTTATTGTTGCGTTCATAGTATTGATGAGGTAATTTTATTTTTCTGTTCTTGCTTTTACAAGGGCGGAAAATCATTTTGAATGTTTATTATTATTCTATGAGTGATTATTATGATGGGTGATTTCAATGCTCACGGGGTGTAGATGTTATGACATGGGGGAATGTGATTGGGAGGAACGGTGATCCTGATCAAAACACAAACGGAGAGAAGTTGTTGGATTTTTGCTGTGAATATGGCTTATCCATCATGAACACAATCTTTCCACACAAAGCCATTCGCAAATACACGTGGTACCGTCAGAGTCTTCAGCAGAAGTCGCTGATAGATTTCTTTGTGATACCATCGTGTCTGAAGAGAATGGTTTGTGATGTTCACGTATTGAGAGGGGCCGAACTGTCAACTGATCACCACTTAATGCTATGCAAATTGTACCTCAGCGATGTAGTGCCTTCCCTACCAAAGCGGAAGCCAAGAATGGTTACACGCATACGATGGAAGAGGTTACTGAACGATGAAATACGGGAGACATTTGCGCGGGAAATATCTGAAAGGTTTGAACGAATTCCAACTGTTCCATCAAACGTAGAGGAAGAATGGCAACTGTTTTCAACAGCGGTTATTGCCGCCTCTGCGGGAGATGTTTGTGGAGTGAAGCGGCTTGGTGTGGCGGCTGGTGGTGAGAAAAAAACTGCTTGGTTTAAAACTCCCGGAGTTCAAGAAGCCGTCAATGAGAAGAAGAGAGCATTTAAGATGTGGATTGACTTGGGGAACACCGATTCTCGAAGTCGGTACACTGAGGTGCAAAGAACTTGCAAATTAGCTGTGAAAACAACGAAATAACAGTATTGGAAGAAGTTTGGCGAAAAATTGGAACCTGATCACAGATCTGCAAATAAGTTGTTCTGGCAAACCGTCCGCCGACTCAGAGGAAGAAAGTTGAATATCGTTGAAAGAGTCAAATCCAAAGACGGTACACTTCCATTCAATGAGGAGGACATCTTACGCAGATGGAGCGAGCATTTTTCAGAATTGCCCAATTCCGAACATGGTAGCGAAGATGACAGACCTATGGTCGAGAGTAGGGCGGAAAGTAGTCCTACGGAAGAGGAAGTAACTTTGGCGATCAAATCGCTAAAAGTTGGCAGATCTGCTGGTGTGGATGAAATCCGACCAGAAATGTTCAAGGCTTTAAAGAAAGAAGAAGTGCAATGGCTCTCGCGTGTCATTAAGGTGGCCTGGGAATGTGGTGAAACACCTAGTGATTGGCAAATGGGAGTGATTGTTTCTCTTTTTAAAAAAGGGGAGAAAAGAGATTGGGCCAACTACAGAGGTCTATCTCTTTTAAGTTTCCCTGGAAAAGTCTTTGCTAAGGTGCTAGAAACGCGTTCGAGAGCTGTGGTTGAGGATAGTTTGGGGGAGGAGCAGTGAGGTTTTCGTCCCGGTAGAAGTACAATTGACTAGTCATTCACTCTCAGAATGGTTCTTGAGAAGGCCTGGGAGTATGCTAAACCTGCCTACACCTGTTTTGTGGATTTGGAAAAGGCAAATGATAGGGTTCCTCGAGGCGAAATCTGGAGTGTTCTCCAGGAGTATGGGATTTATGGTTCCCTGTTAAGGGCGATTCGGTCTTTATATACAAACTGTAGAAGCTGTGTTCGGATAAACGGTGTTAAATCAATACCTTTCACTGTTTGCGTTGGACTCCGCCAGGGGTGCGTTTTGTCACTTTTCCTCTTCATTGTAGTTATATATGTACTGGATGTTGCAGCGCAGCCGTGGCAGAGAATATTTCAAAGTGGGAGACTTAGGGATTAGTCATTTGCTCTTTGCGGATGATTTGGTCATCCTTGGGTCCTCTCAAACCGAACTTCAGCGGGCACTTGAAAGGTTTGTAGCCGTTTGTGATGATGCTGGAATGAAGATCAACGTGAACAAATTGGAAGTAATGGTCGTTTCCAAAACAATTATTCAGTGTACGCTGCATGTTAGTGGAGTCCCACTGAAGCAGGTGGATTAGTTTAAGTACCTCGGAGTCTTATTCATGATTGATGGGAAGAGCAATGCCGAGTTATCCTATGAAATTGGTCAGGCTGGATCAATTTTAAAAGATCTTGGTCAATCTGTTATAAGGAAGCCCGAACTTAGTGTTCAAGCTAAATTATCGGTTTTTAACTCGGTGTATGATCCAACTCTCACCTATGGTCATGCAATTTTGGTATTGATAGAAAGAATAAGATTGCGGATACAAGCTGCCAAAATGAGGTTCCTTTGCGGTGTTGCGTCTCGTAGGGATCGAGTGCGCAACACCAGAGTACGCGAGGTGCTCAATTTTGAGCAGCTACTTCTTCGAACGGAAAGATCTATGCTTCGATGATTTGGTCACGTAGTGCATATGCCCACAGATCAGCTTCCAAGACGTGCCATGATTGCCGTGTCATCAGGTAGAAGACTCCCCGGTAGGTCGAGAACTAGATGATTGGATAAAGTCCAACATCTCTCCTGTAGCCGTCTAGGGATTCCTCCTGATGAGTTGGAATCAATGGCGGAGGATCGAGAAGGATGGATGGTCCACCCGAGCATCCTACCCCCGCGACCCTCATGAAGGATTAGCGGGCCATTGAAAATGTATGTATGCGTTATTATTCTATTATTGAATTTATTTCATCATCAATTTGAATACAATTGCTTTGAGAAATTAATTTTAACAATGACCAAAGCCGTTAGCCAGCTCGGCAGTCTTGATATTTAGGACCTAATCGGAAATGCAGACTCTTCAAAGCAAACCTTATGCAAAGCAAGAGCAACAAAGCAGTTGGAACGTCAAAAGCATACGACTGCTATGCATAATTGTCGATATTTACGAACAAATAATTTGTATTCAGTTTGCTTGTTTGCTTTGAAAAAGACAAGTGTTTAGTGTTATTAAGACCCTATTGAATGGTTGCAATAAGAATATTAATAAGAGGAAAAAATGTTTTTTTAAGAAAACAGTTCCTGTTTACATGAATTTGCAACATGGTATATCCAAAAATCGGGCTTTTAGTGAAGTTATAAACATTTTTCCGGATGACATTTTTTTGTATCCATTTGAGAATAAAAAGAGCAACTTTTCAGGTAGCGATAACTTATATATCTTTTGTTTTCATGCTCTTTTAAGCTTTCGTTATAATCATGGAAAGCGTAAGCTGGAAATCCCGGACTAAATTTGTGTTCAGCGCTTATGCTACGTTATGGAAAATAACTAACGGTTGCACATATTGCGATTTATCCGATCGATTTAATGTTGGTCAAGGAACCTCGAAACCCATTGTCATCAAGGTTATAAAGCTAACAACGTTTTCTATCTAGACGTCGTTTTAAAGTTTATGTCAATAGTGGCATCTCAGACTTAATAAATTTCTCTTAAGGTCTGTTCTAGGCCCTTTTTTATATAATATTTATATTTCCGATTTCCCCGATTTGCAAAACTGTGATGCAGCCATTTTTGGAGTAAGCATCGCTTGGGAGCCTTGCTTTAGATATTTAGGGGTTCATCTAGACTCAAAATTGATATTCGATTACCATATTAATAAAACAGTTAACAAAATTGGAGTTGCCATCAAAATGTTGTACCCATTCATTAACAGAAAATCGTTCCTTTCAACTGAGAACAAAGTCGTAATTTACAAAGTTATTTTTTGGGCAATTCTTTTATATGGATGCCAAACTTGGGGCAATGGTGCAAAATGCTAAATAAAGAAAATACAGATATGGCAAAATAAAATCTTAAAAATGATGCTTAATTTACCGTATCATTACTCTACCTTAGACCTACACAATAAAGTGAATGTTGAACTGATTTGCCAAAGAATTCAAAAGCTTAGATCTAAATTTGTCGATCAGCGTAGTTTTGCTGAAAATCCACTTATAAATGAATTATGTAGGAATTAAATTTAACCAAACAGTAAAAAATAAACTGTTCATTGTTTTCATATATATATTTATCTACTTTTTTTTTCATGTTTTTTATACTTTGTGTTGCGGAGTTTTGCGAGCAAAAGCGTTTATAACCTGCCAATGTTTTCTCTCGCACAAAAATGTATTTCCAAGTTAAAATTATCTTTATTTAAAACAAATGTTTCGGTAGGGAAATGAAAAAGAGAAAAAATTACAAATTATTTAGTTTTTCCTTTTACTTCGTCGTCTTCGCGTGTGCTGCTAGATGCTGCCTATTTGCCGTCCCAGTTCGAAAAGAAAAGGCGTCAGGTTGCTTAGAAATTCCAGCCGGCGGAAATGCGAGAATAAATCGATGTGCGATCCCGGTATTTATTAGCAGCTGTTACTTGAGGATTCGTTCACAACACTTTGTATTATTTATTTATTTTTTGTTATATGTTACTTATGTTGGCAATAGCTTTATTTATTTAACTATTTACGTATTAATTAAATATTTAAAATACTATTCGTTTCTAAATGTATTTTTTTATTTATTCATTTATTTATTATTAATTTCTGTATTTGTTTATTTATATATATATTTTTATTATTTATTTATTACTTATTTATTATTTATGTCTTTATTTATTTATTTATGTATTTATTTATTCATCTACTCTACACCTTATATAGTTACAGGTTTTTGTCGTATTTTCCTTCTAACTATTTCGTTTTGTTAATGTAGTGTTCAAATATAATAGGGTGGATGAAGTGGAGAGAAAATTGCTCTATCTTCTGTGACCAAAAAATTCCCCCCTAAGTTGAAAGGAAGGCTCTGCACTGCAGTTGTGCGTCCAGCGCTCACATACGGTTCACAATGTTGGACGATGTACACGCCTTATCTGGAACTCTGATCTTTTGGTCTACGCTGATGATATGAACATTTTTAGATGTACATATGCCTATATATCATCGGCCGCTGATTCTAGTCTTCTGCATGATTATCTGAAGAGTTTCTCCATCTTATGCGATACAAATGTCAATAAATGTCTTCCATTACCTACTCCCGCAAACATCTCCTACCACTATCTTGTGTCTTCATCTGCCATAGCGAACTCAATTTTCGATCACACATCGACAATATCATACCTAAGCAGATTCTACTCAGCACTTGGCCTTGTGAAACGCTGGTTAAAGAAGTTCTCTGACACATACGTAACAAAACCAAAACAAAATCTTACCTACGTTAAACCCCTCTTAAAGTATGCCAGCCAAGTTTGGTCTCCGCATTATGCTGCGCATTCCATGAGAATTGAGGCTGGTTTATTCGCTCCGCTTTGCGCGGTCTGTCTTGGGCTGAAAACGTTAAATTGAACCCATATGCGGATCGCCTTTGACTGATTAATCTCCTATCATTGAAAAAACGTCGTGATGTTGCCGAAATACTTCTTATTCATCGGTTGTTATCTAGTAACATTGATTGTCCCGCCCTGCTACAAGCGATTTCTCTAAATCAGAATACCCACAACCTTAGGTTTGTTTATCTATTCCGCATATCTTCTCATCGCACTAACTATTCGATTCTTTTGATCTTACAAATTGTTTCACAACTGGTAAGCCCGGAAAATTCCCCAAATTGTAATTAATCGTAAAACACTGTAAGCATATCGTCTGAAAAGCCATTAAGACAACTTTAATAACTTCTTTAGAAAGTAATCTATAGGCTACATGAAATCAATTACGTGGGCATGCAGATAAATGCGGGGGATATACTCGTACGGCTAATACGATTTTCTAATAAACTTAGTCGACTTTGCTTTGCATCTAGTACTTAAACAGATAAAACTGATAGTCATTCATTACGTTTTGTGATCCTACGATAGTGATATTGTCACCTTAATTTAATAATTTACTGGTCAGCTGACACATATGGTATGTATTAGCGTGATTTGTGTCCAATGGCATGTATGTACTTTCCAAGTGCACACAGTCCCACGCTTCCATTGTGACCATAACTCTATTTAAAGCCTTGATAAAAGTATAATTTTATCTGATTGAATCTGAAGCAATGCCGCAACCAAGAACCATGAGAGCTGAAGACAAGACATTTTATCATTTTCAGTATTAATGGCTACAGTAAAAAAAAAGTATAGAACAGTTCAACCCCTATGAGGTAGAATATGGTCTGGAACGAAGAAGTGATGCAGGACAAGGCATTCCTGGATAGTGATGAATTAGAACGCAATGATGATAAATGTGTGAGTGAGCATTTGAATTCATAAATAAGATTGCCCATACGCCTGAGTGAACAGGAACCTTCTTTTGTACTGGACATAGAAAGCTGAAAGTCGGTATTGTACAATTACTGAACAGTGATAAGTAACCTTGGTTACTTTGAGAGTTATGTCCTTCGAATGATCTTTGATTCTGACTGCATAGACGGGGAGTGAAGGAGAAGATGCAATGATGAATTAGATGGCCTGTACAGCAGGCAGTCCATTCAGTGTACGTATAGATCGACTGCAATAGATTGAACATGTAAAGAGAATAGACGTCAACGCTCAGACCTGGAAAGTCTTCAAATCCACTAAGGAGCGACTACGCAGTAGAGGAAGGTCTTACCTTAGGCGGCGTAAACAAGTGGAAAACAGCTTCAACCAATTTGGTTGTTAAACTAACCAGCCTCGGCTAAGATTGATTTCACAATAGACCACGTGCTGTCGAATAACTGACGGAGACATTAGAGGCCTACAAAGCGGACATAACTGCCATCCAAGAAGTACGATGGGATTGGCTGGTCAAAAAGAGTATGAAAAACTACGACATCTACTACAGCCACTGCTACCGGAACAAGTAAGCTTGAGCTCTAAACATATAAACAAATATTTGGTAACTGAATTTCCAAACATCAGCCTAATATGCGCACACGCCCCAACGGAGAAGAGGACGACATCACTAAAGAGCGTTTCTACGAGCTCCTGGAGAAAATCTATAGAAATAGTACAGTCGGCATGTATAGCTAACACAACACCACATTGGGAAATGGACAAAAACTGACCTACTTCGCTATAGTACATAACATCAACGTAGCAAGCACACGTTTTCCACATCTCAACATCCACAAGGCCACTTGGGGGTCTAATGATCAAGCTACAAAAAATTTAATTGATTACATCAATCGATCGACGGAAAACTCGCATCCAGCATTCTAGATGTCCGCAATTTCCGAGGCGCCAACATTGACTAGGATCGCCAAGGTACGCCTGTGTATATTCCATATAGTCCAGCAATAAGAAGGTTGAACGTCGAACGGCTGTAGTCCCAAGAGACTGCCGAAAGCTATGGCAACCGTGTCCCTCTAAACCTCTCTAGAAGTCCCACCCCGCCAACATAAAGCGCAGAAACGCAACGCTGCCAAGAAGCCATCAACTTTTGATGGCTGCATTTGAGATGATAGGTTTTATCAGGCACCACCAAGAAGAAACCCATGGTTTGATGATGAGTGCCAGCAAGCCATGCCTTCTTGTACAATTATGAAAAGTAAAAACCAAAGAAAAGCGAATAGTGCTAGGGCGTCCCCCTCAAGCGACGGCAACAGTTCAATAAATGCGATTCCAAAACGAAAACAACAAGAGTAAGCTGCGTATTGCAACCTGGAATATTAGCACGCTTACAGGACGAAGCTTAGAGCTGGGAGAAACACTGACAAAACGTCGAATTAATGTCGCATGCATACAGGAAACCAAATGGAAAAGAAAGGAGGCAAAAGAATTAGGCTTGGGATATAAGCATTTCTATAACGGAGTTACATCAAAGCAAAATGGAGTGGGAATTATAATTGACGACAATCTTCAAGGAAGACTAGTAAGCGTGAGCAGAATTTCTAACACACTGATGGCAATTAAACTAGCCACCGATACTGGTCCCTGTCTCAACATCATATCTACATACGCCCCGCAAGTAGGTTGTGACAACTTAATCAAACTTGCATCCTGGGAGGATCTCGAAGATCTACTTTTAAGAATCCCTCTAAACGAAGATAAACTCATATGTGGAGATCTAAATGGTCACATTGGGTGAAAAAATGAACGCTTTGAAACAATTCATGGTGGCTATGGCTTCGGTACCAGAAACACCCAACGTACAGAGATTCTAGAATTTGCTCAGGCTTTTGGTTTAGCTATTGTTAACAGTTTCTTTGCTAAGCAAGAGGAACATCTTATTACATATAAATCAGCTGGTGGTTCAACACAAATGTAAGGTCTTCCTGGTGAGACACTTACCTTACAGTACAGGCTTCTTGTTGCAGATATAGAAGTGGACTAGAAAATAGTAACCAGAGGAACGAACTCAATACCAATAATTAAGTGTCCCCTACTTAACAGCGCTAAGGGGGCAGCTTTTATAAACGTTCTACGAAACTCTATCTCAACTATAGACTGGCGTTGTATGTCGGCTGATATGATGTGGAATGCATTTCAAAAGACCTGCGAAGAGGAAGCCAAGAGATGTCTTGGTGTTTCAAAAGACGAATTAAAAATACAAAAAGTAACATGGTGGTGGTGCTCAGATGTGCAGGGAAAGCTGAAGTGCAAAAATCAAACTTTCAAAACGTGGCAGATAACCAAATCTGAAGGCGACCTGCAAACATATAAAACAGCTAAAAGAGAGGCCAAACAACTAGTTTCTAAGGCAAAAGAGCTCGCCACAAATGAGTTTTACGAAAAACTAAGCACCAAAGAAGATGCTAAAGACATTTTCAAGCTGGCTGAAAATCGATGCCAAAAATTGCAGGATGATACATCCGTCATATACATAAAGATGCAAATCATAAAATGCTAACTAGAGATAATGAAATTAAAAAGAGATGGTTTGAATATTATGATGAGCTGTCCGACGTTGAGTTCCATCGCGACAGAACGATCTCCCTTAAACCGATCGAGGGCCCAATCTACGACATCACAGAAGACGAAGTGCGGGCAGAGGCTCGCAAAATGAAAAAAAAAAAAAAAATAAGTAAATAAAGCAGCTGGCCCAGATAAGATTCCGTCAGATGTGTTCTACAAGTTAGGGTACAAAGGCACCACCTCACTTATTAATAAAATCTTGTCCGAAGGAATCCCCATGGCATGGCGTATCAGCTTTATGATACCCTTCTATAAAAACAAAGGTGACGTAAGATGCTGTGCAAACTATCGCAGGATTACACTCACGTCGCATTTTCTCAAAATCTTGGAGAGAGTCCTAGATGCTCGCATCAGGCAGATCGTCTCAGTAAGTGAAAACCAATTTAGTTTCGTCAGCGGTAAGTCGACAGTTGATGCTATACATATTTTACGAACAGTCATTGAGAAATATCGCCAGAATAAGAGAAATTTGTATAGCGTTTTCATCGACCTTGAAAAAGCCTTTTATCGAGTACCGAGGGAGCTGGTATGGCAATCACTCAGAGTCAATTAGTTCCTGAACACCTCATAAATTTAGTGCGTGTCACCTATCACCGGGTAACAACCCAAGTTAAGTGCGCCTGTGGGCTTACTGACAATTTTGAAGTCAAAGTGGGTGTCCATCAAGGCTCAGTTCTGAGCCCATTGCTATTCAATCTCGTGATGGACCTTCTGACCCGCGAAATCCAAGGAAGTTTACCGTGGATGCTGCTTTATGCTGATGACATAGTGCTCCTAGCAGATGACAAAACGACTCTGCAAGAAAGGCTACCCGTAGGTATGTGTGAATACTCTTGAGGCCTATGGTCTGAGGATAAGCCGCACTAAAATTGAAATGGTTGAATTCTGTTTTAGTAAAGTCGTTGGCAGCTCGGTACAGCTAAAAATAGGTGCCCAACTTATCAAAGTATCAGGAAGTTACTCACAGAATCCAGTGTAGTTGGCAAAGCTGGCGGGCCGCATCTGGCGTACTATGAGATAAAAAGATCCCACAACAGTTAAAAGGCAAAATATACAAGACAGTTATTAGGCCTGCAATTATGTATGCCTCTGAGTGCTGGGCAGCACCTAAGAATCTTGAACAAAAACTACATGTTGCCGAAATGCGCATGCTCAGGTAGGCCTGTGACGTAACGCTGCTTGACCAAGTCAGGAACAACCATATCAGAGGCAGCAGTAAAGTCACACCGATCTGTGTAAAACTCCAAGAAAACCGCCTCCGATGGTATGGGCATGTCATGCGGAGAGCGGAAGACCACGCGGTAAGACAAGCGATGGACTTGCCAGAGCTAAGAAGAGGACCGGGTAAACCACCCAGAACTTGGAGCAACACCATAAACAAGGACATGCGGGAGAGGAATGTGGATGCCCAGACAAGCCAGGACAGAGCAGCCTGGCGATATCGCACAAGAAGAGCCAACCCTAAATAGGACTAAGGCTAGGACAATGAAGAAGAAGAAGAAGAAGAAAACAGTTTGCCCGACATGCTTTTCATTCAAGTACTTTTGTTGAGATTTTCCGAAAGTTTTTCCTCTCAGCATGTCATATTTTACAACTCATTAGTCTTTTGCTCGTAAAGCAGCCCATACACAATTCAATTCGATTGTAAACTGAGTTGTCAACTGAATTGATACTTGGCCACACACTACATCAACTGAATTAAAAGACTTTGCTTCAACTGTCAATTATATTAATATTTTTTTGGAAGTGGTACAACGCGACGTAAGCAAAACACGACGAACGCGTGTGCAGACGATTTGATAATGAATATCTACTGCAAATTCTTAAATTTGACAGCTAGTCGAATGCCTTGCCCACACACAGTTCAATTGAGTTGAAAGTCTTGCCAGTCAACTTCCAAAATTCATAATCTTTTGATTTATCTTCAACCAACTCGTCAACCATCAAACTGATCAATTGGCAAAGCCACACACGGGTTGATTTCACTGTGATTTGACTGAGTTGATGATTGAATTGAATGGTGTATAGTCTGCATAAAGTACGCCAATGGACCTAATTGGCACAATTTTCTATCGCTTTTCAAACGTTGGGGCGGGTTGCGCCTTATTTGAAATCTAATGCCAACTTGTTTTACCTTTTTGAACTCAGCTCAGCTCGTAGCTATTCTATCGGACTAAAAAGAAACAACCAAAATTTCGACATTTCCATTCAACTAAAATTTTACCGAAATTTAAAAATTGTGTTTCATTTTTTAGTTAATCAAAAATAACATCGGCATGGAACATGGAAAGCACCCTGTACTTATTTGCTATCAAATTATATGTATTGCACATCGAATAGCAAGACGTCACGAGATGGAAAAGCCATTCAACATAACCCATACTCATACTAAAACTTTGCCGGCTGTTTGCTCGAGCGCGGAGCTGTCACACACTTGTCAACCAAATTCAGCAACTCTTCGATTTTATTAGACCGGTCTCGATTGATGTACTCGCGGTTTCCAATTATTATTGTAAGTCGACGTCTGAAATAAATAAGAAAATAATCGCCTCTAATTCAACTAATTCACTTGCAGCGTTCAGTCAACACGATGTCTCTCAACGAAGCTAAGAAAATCGCTGCTTTCAAAGCCGTCGATCAGTGGGTGAAGCCGAACACAGCCATCGGGATTGGAAGCGGCAGCACTGTGGTCTTCGCCGTCGAACGTTTGGCACAGCGAGTCCAGCAGGAGAGTATTCATGTGGTGTGTGTTCCCACGAGTTTCCAGGCGCGCCAGTTAATCATTGAGAACGGTCTCGAGCTAGGCGACTTAGATCGCAATCCACTTTTGGATTGCGCAATCGATGGAGCCGACGAGGTCGACGAGAACATGGTTCTCATCAAGGGCGGCGGTGGCTGCATGCTGCAAGAAAAGATTGTCGCATCCTGCGCCAGTAATCTAGTGATTATCGCTGATTACACGAAGAACTCGAAGAAGCTGGGCGAGCAGTACAAGAAGGGAATCCCAATTGAAGTTGTACCGATGGCTTACATTCCCATCAAGAAGAGGATTGAGAGTGCCTTCGGGGGGAGGTTAAATCTGCGGATGGCAGTTGCCAAAGCAGGGCCATGCATCACAGACAATGGGAACTTTGTCCTGGACTGGCATTTCGATAATGGCAGGGAGTACAAGTGGAATTCTGTAAATGCGGAGCTTCTCCAGATTCCTGGTGTCGTCGAGACTGGCTTGTTTGTGAACATGGCCAAGAAGGCGTACTTCGGGATGAAGGACGGTAGTGTCAAGGAGCAGGACGTTTCGCAGTGAGAAGGGTTTTGAAACTACACTGCGGGCTCAGGAAACTTTTTTATGTTGCCATACACTTTTTATACTTTCTACTTTTGTATGCTTTTGAGGATAGGTTTGTAGTTATAAGGATAATACACAGTACAAAGTACTTTCTCAGTGGACTTGAGTGCTTTTTTTTTTGTTAGTTTGGATGTCTTTCCAGGAGTTCACGTCGTGCCGATTATAAATTTAATTCTAAGGCCGATCTTCAGTCTGCTATGTAGATCGATTGGTGAGCCTTCCTTATTTAACAGACTTCCGATCCATGTAGAGTCTCAGCCTGAGTTACAGCATCCTTCCATCCTCGTCGATTCCAGGCACGCTGCTTCCAATCGCAACTGATTGGATATTATACTGGTGTGCCAGTGCAAAGTCATCTCAAACTTGTGGCTGTGATTTGATGATTCTCTTGGGTTAGCATTGCCCATCCGCTCGATGTGGCAGAACCCATGTAGTCGACACATTTTGGCTTTTTGGACTAGATCCACATATTTTTTTATTTTTTTTTTTTTCTCAACGGTTTTTTTCTATAACGCTGAAGGAGCGCCTCGAGATGTCTTTTGATTCTGCTTTTGAGTATCTGGAGATATGTAGTAATCCTAAGGAAATATGTTTCCTGTAACAAAAGGTGGGGATCTAGATTTGTCGGGAAACTACTGATCACCTAAAGCATGGTTTGGGACAGTAGCGTAACAACCAAGTTTGTGACCAAGTGCTTACTTTACCTCCTCGTGATAGTCCCTGGTAACTACGTGTATAAACCCTTATGTATGACGGTCTTGGCAGCTAAAGGCTGCCTCGAAGGCAGCGTCCTCCCATCCCTTTTGTTCTATCGTGGCGGATGACTTATTCACCCTGATTGTCGTTGGCGTTTGTCGCTTTTCGGCGATTGTCGTTTTATTCTTCAGATGTAGCACGAATCCATTTTTATTACTTTTTTAATGTAAAAGAGTTGTAATAGTATTCTACGCGACAAATAAATTGCTTACTAAAGTTTAACGGTCGGCAGGTCGTAGCTATGAATAAAACGACAATCGTCGAAAAGCGACAAACGCCAACAATAATCAGGCTGAATGAGTGGACTTCACTGCATAGGCTTCAGAGTTAAAGGCTATGCACATGATCTAGTGATCATAATCAAGGGCAAAAACGAATACAATCTCTATTAACTCATGCAAGACGCATTCCTTAGTCTCGGACTGGTGTGCTGGCTAGGGCCTATCGATCAACCCCAACAAGGCAGTCGTTGTACCATTCACAAGAAGAAGAACTCTAAAACTTGGTTCAGTGGCTCTCTGGTTTTTCCGACGAAGTGAAAAAGAACTTAACTTAACTTAACTCCCTGTCGGCAAATATATGGCAAGATTTGGAGTCTAACTCCAAAGGACACATTCTGGTTTTGTACCACGGTGGATAGACCCATCCTAACTTACGCGCCCATTATCTAGTGGACAAAAACAAAGGAAGTCACAACTATAATCAAGCTTAATAAACTTCAAAGATTAGCATGTCTTGGAATCACAGGAATCCTGCGAGGCAGGAGAGGTAGGCATATAAACGCCTGGATCACACAAATGCGACGACATCGGCATTTCATTGGCCTCAGTAACCGAGTGATCAAAAATCGGGTTCAATACAGGTCTGCCGATATTTTCTGAGGTCAAATAGGTGATCCCCACAGGCGGATCAGTAGAAATGCGGTGAAGTGGGAGGGTTATGATCCCTTGTTTTCGGATCATAACCACGCCAAAATAGGAAGAAGAAGACAACTACGTTTTTTGGTGCATTAGTGCACCAACGGGCATATATGAGTTAACATAAGAAGTCTCGATATAGGTGATGATTATGCTATTTGTCTAGAGGAGCGTTGCCGAGCCAGCCCATCAGATTCACAATACCCCGTATGTCACAGTGACCTGGTACCCAGCAGAGTGCGCTATTTTGACCCCAGAAAGTAAGATACAGTCATCCACAAAAGTCTGCGTACAGCGACGAAACTTTGGAAAACAGAGGCGTTGTGGCCAAGTAGTAAATAATATATCTTTCAAATTGCAATATTTCAGTAAAAGAGCATTAAACCCATTCATTTTGAACAATATTTTCATATTTTTTTTTTATTTTCTTAAGAAAAAATTAACAAAAACAAAAAAAAGTCATTGAATACATTCCACAAAAGTTTGCGTACAGCACTGAAATAAAATGGATAACATTAGTTCAATTGAATAAAAAGTATTTATTTCTTTTTACTTTTATGGTTAATATTTTGTCGGATATCCCCTCTTCTTAATTACCTCCTTCAAACGGTTTTGCATAGAAGAAACTAGTTTTTCTGTAACCGAACTAGTAATATTTCTTCATTCTGCTAGTAAGGCTTCCTTAAGTTGCATTTTATTCCGAATCTCACGCGTTCGGATCCTGCGTTCTAATTCATCCCACAAGTGCTCAATGGGATTGAGGTCTGGACTCTGCGGGGGCGTTCGCAGCATGTGGGGAACGTTGAACAAAACCCACATACGCACATTATGGGCAGTATGTTTTGGGTCATTATCTTGCTGGAAGTAAAAATCATCCGAGACTCCCAGTATTTCAGCACTGTCTCTTAAAATTCTTTTGAGGATATCAATGTAGTTGAACTGGTCCATGATTCCTTCGATTATTTCCAACTTCCCGACCCCCGATGCAGACATACAGCCCCATACCATCAAATCCCCACCTCCATGTTTCACTGTCTTGACGGTATACTTTGGATTTAGTGCATTGTTTTGACGTCGCTAGACTCTCAAGCGGCCATCCGAACCAAAAATGTTATATTTTGACTCGTCCGAAAATATAACCTTGCGCCAGAAGTCTGGAGATTTGTTCACGTATACCTTTGCGAACATGAGACGTTTCTGACGGTTAATTTTATTCACCAAAGGTTTTTTCTGGGTGTGCACGACTTAAATCCCATATCGACGATGACCCTTCGTACTGTTTCTGGATGCACTGTGGTGTTATTGTAAATTTCGAGATGCGAACTTATCTTTTGAGTGCTAATGAAGGGCTCCTGCTCCACAATCCGCTTGATCGCCCGCTTATCCCTCAGAGTTAGCTTCGGCGGTCTCCCAGATCTTGGCTTTAACTCAATTTCACCTTCATCCTTAAAGCGACTTATTGTTCTCTGGATCGTTGACCGGGGTCTTGAAGTTATTTCAGATATTTGAGAGTACGACTTTTGCTGCTGTATGTATAAATTCAAAATCAACTGCCTTTCAGACACACTTAATTCTTTTTTTCCCATTTTCTGAATTAATTTTAACCGAATTTCAAAGAAAACTATTCTCTCTACAAGCACTACAAGCAGACAACCACGCAACTTATTCATATCCTGCAAAAAGAAATGTCCCGTTACTTAAACGGAATTCTGGGAAGGAAAATCTGTAGCTGTACGCAAACTTTTGTGGAATGAATTCAATGATTTTATTTGTTTTTGTTAACTTTTTCTTAAGAAAGTAAAAAAATATATATATATACATATATTGTTCAAAATGAATGGGTTTAAGGCTCTTTTACTGAAATATTGCAATTTGAAAGATATATTATTTACTATTTGGCCACAACGCCCCTGTTTTCCAAAGTTTCATCGCTGTAAGCAGACTTGTGTGGATAACTGTATTTTAATTCAGTTATTTGAATCAATTACAAATTTAAGAAAACTTAAATTTTCAGTCGTTTTTACTACTTGGCGATCACTAATTTGTTGACGACAAATACCGTCGTTTTTCCTGTCGTTTTGTGGCGTTCAACCCCTTAAAGAATAACAGTGAAATTTCTCACATGAGGTTCGTCGTACACTAATGGCTTCCACAAGGCGTTCAACGACGCAAAAACGCCTCTCGTAATGGTAAATTCGAATAGGCGTGTTTTAAATCGTTGTAAACTTACTTACTTACTTAGGTGGCGCTACAGTTCGGGGTGAACCTGGGCCTCAACCAACAAGCCTCTCCATTTAGCTCGGTCGTTAGCTAATTGCCTCCAGTTGCACACTCCAAGTTGGTCGAGGTCCCCTTGAACTTGTGCGTGCCATCTATGGCGATGATTCCCTCTACTGCGTCGTCCCTCGGGATTAGATTCGAAGACTCTGCGGGCCGGAGCGTTGGTCTCCATTCGCTCTACATGTCCTAGCCATCTTAGACGTCCAATACGCAGTTTTTTGACTAGGTCGATGTCGCTGTACAGCTCGTATAGTTCGTGATTGAATCTTCTCCTCCAAAACCCGTCAACGCAAACGGGACCGAAAATCTTACGAACAATTTTTCTCTCGAAGCAACCAAGGATATCTTCATCCTCTTTTAATAAAGTCCATGTTTCAGCGCCATAAAGCAGGACAGGGATGATCAGGGTCTTCTACAGAGTCTCCTTAGTAGTTCGAGATAGGGCTTTACTGTTGAATTGCCTTATAAGCCAAAAAAAAAACAGCGATTGGCAAGAGTTATTCTTCGAGTGATTTCTTCGCTGATCTTGTTTGTAGAATTTATAGAATTTATTGCAGAGCCAAGGTAGACAAAGTCCCTTACTACCTCGAAGTTATAGCTGCCCACGGTGACGTTTTGTCCAATTCGTCGGTGTTGGCTTTCCCTTCTTGTTGACAGCATATACTTGGTTTTGCCCTCGTTTATCGCTAAACCCATTTTGGCCGCTTCGTTGTAAACGCCACTCAGAATAAGGGTGAATATGCATACCACAATGTCCGACTTGGATATCGTATTAACCGCTAGCCAGTCAGCGGCTTGGCGAATGGCGTAACTTTGGCTTGAAGAACGCTGCAGTGATTTGAAAGGTTAAATGAAATGTGGATGTCCAGGTCTTCCGAGAATACTCCAGCACCAACTCCGTCCTTGGTTTTGGACCCGTCCGTGAGAATCGACATCGATTCGTTGTACAGGACATCGCGTTGTGTTCACTCTGTTATGTCTGCTATTGAGTGCCTGTAGCCCATATTAAAGTTGTGCTCAATGGGCAAATGGTCAGTGACCTTGGGAGATGACGATGCATCGATAGTATTTTGGCATGCCCTATACCTATATATTGCTCCCTCCATTGCTTGGAGCTTCTCAATCTTGTCGCTGAGGTAGTAGTCACTTACGAGTATTTGGTGACGATTTCAATTGGAAGTAAGTGGAGCACAGTTTGGAGCGATTTATAAGCTGCACATGACTTTTAACACCATCTGCTCTTAAACCTTTAACACGAAGATGGCTCATGGCAGCTTGTTCAATGTACTTGGGATGGATCAAGATGTACGATAATTAACTAATTAAAGTAGTCAACATTTTTATTTACCTATCAGTTTTTTACTTGTTTTTTTATGCTTAAGATGATCTTAAATTATATATAATTATAATTATACTGTAATCATGTACAGATGAAATAAATAAATAAATATATAAAGAAATTCATACAAATTGTTACAGCTTTTGTGATTTTCTATGATAAATGTTTTTTATTTCCTCTCCGGTAATAAACTGTTCTTGAATTAGTTGGCTGTATAGGCCTTTGGTTGTGCAAAAGAAGTTCACTCTTCGAATCATGAAGGTTCCAAAATCTTTCTAGCTGCAAAGGAATAAAAGTTTGAAATTATATCATTTTTGAACTACCCTTTCTAATTTACATATTTGTTCTGAATTGGAAGAACATCTGGAAAAACAAACCAAACAGCAGCCTCCGGGCAAGGTGGAGTTGTTAACGAACCTGAAAATAATTTAAATAATGAAATTCCACTTAAAAATAAAATAAATATATGAATTATGTACTACCATTGTAGGTATAGAACTCCTCAGTATTTAATCTCCCTAAGAATTGTCCCATCCTCATAAGGTGGAGCTCCATATGGGATTCATATTCTGACAAGTATGGCAAAGCCTCATAAAATTCTTCTAGGTCACTGTTGGCCACACTACCATCCTGTAAATGCAACTAGGTATCATACTTTGCCTACTATCATGCAATGCTTGCTTATACCTGCACACCTTCAAATAAAACTGTTAAAACCACAATGCCATAGGGATCAATTCTTGCTTCCTCCAGAGTATGATATGGAATTTTCTTATGCACAATGTGCAGTTCCAAGTCGTACTTATTGCCATTGATTGAATGTTCAGATCCCGGTACGCCAGGAGATCCCCAGTGGAAATGAAAACCTTTCACTTTGTAGATAAACTCAAGTCCGCCGCCATATAAACATGGAGAGTGTTCATCATCCGTTTTTGGAATGTCGATTTGAACTGAAAAATGGAGTAATTGGTGGAACCATAGTAAATAATATTTTTTAACAGTTTCAATTACCAGTGTGACCATTGTTGATTGCTTGAACATGACCAGAAACCGGAACATTATAGTTGATGAATGTTAGTGGCGAAAGATTCTTATGCACTACCTACAAAAATAACCGAATAAAATAAAATAAATTTATTCATTTTAGACAGAGCTATCTTAATATGAGGTCAAATCAGTCAAATTCCATTCATCACAGATTCTTGAAACTACTTGCGAATGTCTAAGAATTTAACTCTTTTAATGCAATTGCACGACATAAGCTGGAAATGTAGAGGAGGGGTAGGAATGAGTTCTTGGTGCAGTGGTTTGATACTCAAATGATGTTAGGTTTCAATATCCGCTTACTCCCTAGGAGTTGTCCAAACTAAACGGTTAGAATTTGCTGCGATTTTTTATATTTGGTTCTTATTTCTAGTATTTATTTCCAGCACGTTTTGAGTGTGTATGCTTGAATCATTTTATTACCAGAAAACTTTTATGGATATGTTTGGTAATTGAACACATGACCACTGCCTTCTCTCTTTTAGTATCATTAGCCAGAGCACCCAAAGAAAAAGCCAATATTAGCCATGTTTTATTATCTGATCTGTTCCAGATCAGATCATTGGTATGTATGCATTGCAATAACAATACGAGATCTTGCTTTTCATTTGGATCTATTTTCGTGACCTGAGAATTAGTTCGCCTATTCCTTACCAGGCTGCACTTTTGTCGACAATTGTCAAAACCCCTGCTGCCAGATTAGAATATGAAATACTTTCTGCACTTTAAATATTGTTCTATGATTTCTATGTTTTCTTTGCATTGGAATTATGCACATAAAAGTGTATCTGAAAGTAAATACTTATCCCAGTTACTCCTAATGATTTCAAATTAATAATTATTGAGTGAATATACACCATTTGAATGAATTAGCATCGACAAAACATACAGTAAAAGAAAAAGATCGCATATGCTCTGAATTTTATAAGGGAAAATAAATCGCACAGCAACTCCGCTTGAATGAACTCAACTGTGATATTCTAATGGAAAAGAGGGGAAAAAAAATTCTACTTTTAAATAACTAATTGACATTGAGGGAGCTTTTAACAATGTCAAACCAAAGGCGATTACCGACGCACTTGTAAATCTGAAAGTGGATACTTCGCTCGGAGTGTTGATCAATCAATTGCTTACATGCGGGGTTATTAACACACAGCTGGGCGGAGCATCGGCCAGAAGAATTGCTCACTGCGGTACACCTCAAGGTGGAGTCTTGTCACCTCTTCTGTGGAACCTGGTAGTTAATGAGCTACTGATGGACCTGGATACGTCAGGTTGTAGAGTGATCGCCTTGGCTGATGACATTGCTATTGCTGCCTCCGGTAAACACCCGGACACTCTCAGGGAAATCCTCCAATATGCTCTCCTTCGGCTCACCAGATGGGCCTCCAAATGTGGACTGGGGTTAACCCCCATAAAACGGAACTCGTTCTCTTCACGAGGAAATATAAAGTTCCCCCCATAGACCCTCCTATGATAAATGGCACTAGTCTCACTTTCTCTGAAAACGCAAAATATCTGGGTCTTATTTTGGATAGGAAATTAAACTGGAAGGCCAATCTACTAGAGCGCGTCAAGAAAGCTAATGTAGCACTCTATTCCTGTAAAAAGGCTATAGGTAGGAGCTGGGGTATTAAACCTCAAATCACTCATTGGCTATACGTGTCCGTTATCAGGCCTATACTATTATATGGCGTGATCGTATGGTGGCCTGCTCCTGACAGGGCGGTCCACCTCACTCAACTAGCTAAGGTGCAAAGATCTGCATGCCTCTGCATGCACAGAGAACTACTCCCTCCGCGGCACTGGACATCTTGTTCAACCTGCTACCTTCAGATATCTTCGGCAAACAGATGGCTGCCTGTGCGGCCATCCGCCTGAAAGCCTCCTCTCAGTGGTCTAGCTATCGCTTTGGCCACTCCTCGATCGTTGATCTTCTCAACTTCAAACACGAAAACACGGACTACACTCCGCCGAAACTTAGATTTGACCGTAACTTCCGTACGAGCATCCCTAACCGGGATGTATGGGACACTTACCCCCCTGTCGATGGTAGTTCGGTTCACTTCTACACAGAGCTGAGAGCAGAGCACTTCTACACTTCTAAGCTACGCTTTCCGCCTCCCTGATCATTGTAGCATTTTCCAGGCGGAAATCATGGCGATTAAGGAAGCTGAAATGTAATGTATTATCTGTCAGGGATATTAGCATTTTCACTGACAGCCAAGCGGCAATCAAGTCCCTGGAGTCGTTCTTCTTCACTTCAAAGGCTGCCGTAAACTGTCGTTTATCTCTTATGGAGATGACAGAGCAGTTCAACATTCACCTATGCTGGGTGCCGGGCCACAGGGACATTCCAGGTAACTGCAGGGCTGACGACCTCGCCAGACAGGGTACCACTCTAAGAATTTTGCCTGAAAGGCAAGCTCTGGGTATGCCCCTCGCTACATGTAAGTATCTACTAAGGCTGAACGCTATTAGCATGACCAATGGGTAAACGGCTCAACGTGTCACATTTCGAGACAGATCTGGCTTAAGCTGGATCAAAAACGTAGTGACGATCTGGTCAAGTTAAAGCGTAAACAATCCAGCTGCGTTGTCGGTGTTCTCACTTGACACTGTCTTATAGGCCAACACGCCAAAAGACTTGGTCTCTTCTCCAACGACTTCTGCAGAAGCTGTAGGGACGAGGAGGAGGAGGAAACCATCCTTCACCTCTATGCACATGTCCAGCACTGTCGCATAAAATAATGCTCCATATAGGGTCCCCCTTTTTGACGACCTCTGCGATCTGGCGTCCTTGGACGTTATAAGCATCCATCGCTTTGTCAAAAGCTCCGGTTGGTTTTGTTAGTCCCTGAGTGGCCTAATGGTTTGATCCATGGTATCACAAAAGACCTTCACTGGTCTAAGTATGTCTGCACTCTAGTGTGGACAGCCAACCTAACCTAACCTAACCTAAATAACTAATTATTGAATGAAAACAATAACAAGTTGTACGCCAGAAGAAATAAATGTTGTTCCCGATGCATATGGCAAGAGTTAAACACAATTTCAGCACGAAATAAACCATATTTTGAAAGAAGTTCGATGCGGAAACTATAACTACACCACAAGACACAACAAAAATTGTTCGTTGATCTAGATCCAGGTCGTTTTATTTTCGTCATGTGATCTGATCTGGATCAGATCAGATAATAAAACACGGCTATTTTTTCCAAACATGTTTTCAGGCAATTCAACACTAGATCTGGCGCAAGTAGATCCACCAGTTATACCGACTGTACAAAGCCTGATTCGACACTACAAAAAAGCCACCAGGCCAGACGGAATGCCAACCATAGCTGTGCACCAGAATTAGCAACGGTTCTTTACAAACTTTTCTATTTATCTTTTTTTAAAGAAAACTCAAATCCCAAAGCACTCAAACTCTCCGGTCCTCCATTGTACTACTAGGCAGGAACATTTCTTTGGTGCACTGGTCGGAAAAACGTTGATGTAATTCGTTTTCCTTTATACTCGGGTAGCTAATGATCGCTGTTCCCCGCTGGGGCTTGATCTGCACATATCGATTAAGGAGCAAACTACATACCCACTGCACCATTGCCACCCTCTATTATTCCAACTTACAGAAAACGTTCGCATTATGGTGCTGGAAAACCGGCCGCATTCAACCGATTCCCAACAAAAAAAAAAAAGGAGAGAAAGGAGGCCCTGCTATCTACACTTTCTGAAGTCATGGAGAATACCATACACGCCGATATGATTTTCGCGAATGCCTTTATCACCATGGCGATTCAAGAGCGGTTGCACTAGATATTTCAAAAGCGAGTCACCGAGTCTGACATAATGCTTTACTAAGCAAACTAGCTTCCTATGGACTACCACAAAAACTCTGCCGATTGATGAAACATTTTCTTCAGGACAGATCAATTCAGGTTGTTATCGACGATGTACCTTACGACACATTTGCTATTAATGCTGGTGTACCTCAAGAATCCATTCTTTCCCAAACAAGATTTTTGCTCCATATAAATGATCTACTAGTATCAACAAATAATAAAATTTTTTGTTTCGCCGATGACAGCACTCTGGTAGCATCTTGCTTAATCAGCATGCCCATGACTGCCAATACCTCACATTATCAGAGACGCGAGCAAATCCTTACAATTAACGAAGATCTGCAGAAAATCTTGCAATGGGAAAAAGTAAAGACGAACCACATAGGTGGATCAGTAAAAATGCGGTGAAGTGGTAGGGTTATGATCCCTTATTTTCAAAGCATAACCTCGCCGAAATAGGAAGAACAAGAAAAAGGGGAAAAACAAACTTTGTGGAATTCAACGCGAAGGAATTACAATCCACCACCTTTTCCAAAAAGAATACATCTACTGTTCCCCAGCTTTAAATGGATAATAGGGCTGTAACAAACCGTATGTATTCGTTACTTTGTACCGGGTATTTCATTTCATACCAAGTACCCAAACGTTACTCCCCAAACAATATAGTTACTCGCATCATTTGGTTACTTTTCCACAAGTACCATATCCAAAGCATATACCTACTCATACCAAAAAAAAGCATCCACACAAACGATTTCGCATCCAAGAAGTACACAGAAACCTATGAAATAACATGGCATGACCAAATATCCAACATCGCAAAATCAGCTTCCATGAAGTTGCGTTATTTTTCCAGAACAAAGAAGCACTTTACGACGCCGCAACTTGTTCTTTTATACAAAGCACAAGTAAGACCGGGGCTTAAATACTGTTCTTATGTTTGGAGCTCGTCCTCAAGCAGCATCCAGAGTCGTCCAACCTTCAATCATTGGCTCATCGAAGGCAGGTGGCAGATTTATGCCTATTCTACAGATTCTACCATGACATATGTTAGGAAGATCCTAACAATATGATCCTAGAAAGTCGATCTTGCGTACACTAAGGGGCGATCGACAGAGACGGCGCTCCACGAAGTTGTGCGAACGATAGAAAAGACTATCCACTTTAAAAAATATACCCTAACTACCTTCTTGGACGTTGAAGGCGCCTTCAATAACGTCAGTACGGAATAGATTCAGGAAGCACTGATCCAACTGGGTGTGGAAGAGTTTATTAGCAAATGGATATTGACAGTGCTAAAAACTAGAATCATTCAATCGACTCTCGGCAACAGCAGCTCCACCATATCTGTTGTTAGAAGAACTCCTCAAGGTGGGGTCTTGTCTCCTCTGCTATAGCTTATGGTCATCAACAAAATTTTGTGTAGACTTGATATGGATAGAGTTAAGGTTGTCGCGTATGAGGATGACGTGGTAATACTGGTATCGGGAATGTTTCCATCCGTAATCAGTGAGATTATGGAAGGTGCCTTGGGCAAGATTAGCTCATGGGCCACTGGATGTGGACTCAGCGTCAACCCAAGCAAAACTGAACTGATGGTCTTTACCACTAAAACCAAACTACAGTCGTTTAAGCTTCCACGGCTTAACAATCATCTACTCTCCCTATCCTCCAGTGCCAACTACTTAGGTGTGGTACTTGATCCTAAACTAAGCTGGAAGCTTAATATTGAGCAACGGGTAAAGAAGGCCTGTGTGGCTTTCTATGCCTGCAGCAAGAAACCGTGCAGATATCGTAAGAGTTCTGGCAGTTAGTGCTGGCCACTGGCCCATCGGGGTTCATGCGGCCAGAATAGGCATTACAGTTAATACACAGTGTCGCAGCTGCAATTCTGCTGACGAGATAGGAACAATCTTACACTTCCTCGGCAAGTGTCCGGCTTTAAGCAAGGCCAGACAGCGCACCATAGGTAAACCTTTTTTCGACAACTTAATAGAGTTAGCGGAGATTAGCATTGGGGTATTATAAGTTTTCTCAATGTAACTCCTTTTTCTTTTCCTTTTTCCCTTGCAGTTAACGTCCTTTTACATCCAATAGGTCACTTGAGTTATGGTATAAAAACGGCGGCTTTGCTGACACAACCACTTCTACCTACCTACCTAAGTCAATCTTTCAACATCTTACCAGTCAGGCCACTAGAGCACACAACTTCCATGTTCACCTGGTAACCGCAACAAGATCATTCTACCAAATTTAATTTTGTTACAGGGCAACCAATATCTGGAAGGAACCCACTCCCAGGAAAAATATTTCTAGAAAACTATAATGTGCAACAATTTCAACGCCAAATCAACACATCTGCAGGCACCTCAGGGTGTTGGCTGAGCGTTATAAGCTTTCAGCTTATAATAAGAAAGCTCTGCTACTTACTGATTTGGCAACCAACATTTTTCGGAAATACCCAGGGCTGCGTATAAACTACCGACTCTTCTCGATTGCCTTTCAGACTGCTAACCTTTAACCTGCATGATGATGGGTAACATCCCCGTCTAAGCGAACACAATGGGGTGAAGTTAGCTATATCTAAGCTTGGGGCATACAAGACTTCTCGAACTGATATGATTTGAAAGGGATTAAGGTCAGATGGAAGCACGCAATCAAAAAAAAAGTTATAATCTAAAATAAGCTGCGCTAAGCTGTACCTAAATTGGGATCATTTCCAATCACCCTTTTTCGATTTAAGGGACCCCTTCGTCAATTTGAAAATTGTGGTTGATTATGCGCGGAACGAAACATGGTACTATGCAGGACAAATGTTGTGATCGACGAGAGAAACAATTCCAGTGTGTTGGATGTTCGAATATTCCGAGAAGGTAGCATCGATTCCAGGTTGTAGCAAAGATGCGGATAAAAATATCCAATGAATCAATACCCGAGAGTAACCCTGTGAAGAAGCTTAAAGTCGAAAGGGTGAAAGGGCAAAGAACTTCCACAGCAATTGCTGATAGGATATCTCAGGATCTCTCTATAAGATGCATAAGTTCAAAAGTAGCAACACCAAGATCGGAAGACCACTGCTGTCATTAAAAATGCTGAATATGAGACAATGTTTCACATATCCATCTGCTCGAAGCCCCTGATTTGATACTGAGTTGCAAAGTCAAACCAAAAGAACACAAAAATCAAACAGAATTGTTAAAACTCGTCTGAAATGGATCGCACAATACCCTATCCCTTTTAGTTTAACCACACCCTATTAAAGTGGGCGTAAAGTTATGAAATAAAAGCGGTCTACTGAAATGTACCTACTTTCCCTGACTTTTCAGATTTTATATTAAGATTTGGTTTTGGAAGAGAAAACTTATTTGTATTTTGCAATTTTTTTTTCAGTTTCCAGTAAAAAATACAGAAAAAAACGAATTTCCGATAAGTCAGTGGACGGACTTAAAAATTGTGCTTGCAGATCAAATGTGTTTGCAGAGACCAGGACAGGTGTACAATAAAAAGCACACAGTATTTCTAGAACCTGTTAAACAGCGACGGAAGTCTGCATATATCTTTGGATTACGCAAGGTAACAGTAGAGATCACTAGTTGCTCTGTGAAGTTCGGAAATGACACTACCGATATCTTTACTACCAGAAGAGTGCTTAGACAAGGTGACTTTGTCATGAAAATTTGTAATCTTAAGAAGATAATACGATAATACCTTATCAACACATCTGATACTATTTCCTATAAGTCAGTCAGATGAGGGAAGAAGAAGAGGAGGGCATCATCTCCAATGGCCTGTTAAAGTGGAAGGGAACCTTCAACAACTGAACTGTAAGCTGCTAGGTAAGATCCGAGCAGGTTGATCATAGACTGTATCGCCATCCAAGGATAAAATAAAACAGCGTCCATGTCTGATGCTGAGCGAGGGAAACAAAGTAGATACGTGCTGTCAACAGGCAAGGATAATCATCATGGACTTCTAAAACAGAACGTCATGATAGGTTAGGTTAGGTAAAGGTGACTGTCCTGACAGGGTCAGGACACACTTAGACCACATGGGTCCATTGTGATACCACATGAGTAATGACCGGTCGAGTCACCGGTAACCAGGGGAACCTTAACCTTTCTCATGAGGGTGTTGGCTGAGAATGCTGACTGAAAAGGGTAGAGAGGGTGACTGACTCAGTCAACCCTGAAGTCAAGGTGTACAAAGAAGGTATAGTGTGCAGCAAGTGATGGGGGGTGATTGATTCAATCGAACCCCCTATACGGTGTGTGCAAGTAATATTGGCAGGTCCCATAAACCGTGTAGGCGTAGAGGTGCATACGTATAGTAGAGTGACTGATTCAGTCTAACTCTAATTACTGTTATGCATGGTATTGACTAGGTGGGGTGACTGATTCAGTCAAACCCTTCATACGTAGGTTGACCGTGTAGGTGTAGAGGAGCATAGGCGTACATAAAGTGACTGATTCAATCGAACTCTAAGTACTGCTATGCATAAACTGTGGACTGGGTAGGGTGATTGTTTCAATCGAACCCATACCTAGGTGGACCGTGGAAATAGTGGGGAATGCAAAGTAGAGCGAGATGACTGATGCAGTCAATCTTGCACTAGTATGCAGTCGAACTTTAGGGGATGGTTTGGCTAGGTAGGGTGACTGCTTCAGTCAAACCCTTAATACCTAGTTCACCGTGTAGGTGGTGTGCATGCGTGTAATAGGGGGATTGATTGACTAAATCAATCTCTGTTACCTCTATGCAGTAATGTTATTTACAGGCACTGGTCTAGTGATATGGGAGGGTTAGCTATCGATCTTGGGAGGTGTCTGTTGTAGTACCTCTTGCGGATTGATAGTAACCAATGACGAGGGAGGAGGGGTGATGGTGATGTGGAGGGGGGCATTTCAGCTAAACCAGTTGGATTTACCTATGTATCTATTTAAGTTTCTAATGTCTATGTTAGACAGGTCACTTAGGTCCTCAAAGAAGTATTCGCCTAGTAGCTTCTTTCTTAGTGTGGCTAGCGCTGGGCATGTGCCAAGGAGGTGGAGATTATTCTCCTCCTCCTCTTCATCTCTGCAGCTTCTGCAGAAATCGTTTGCTGGGACACCCATTCTAGTGGCGTGTCTACCTAACAAGCAGTGTCCTGTGACTATTCCTACTGTGAGGCTTATGTTCCTTCTATTTAATGAAAGGAGATTTTTGGTTTTCTTTGCGTCAAGTAAGGGCCAGATCTTCCTGGTCGATGCGCACGCAGCTATATTACTCCATCTGTTGTTTGCACTAGATGGCGCTTCGTTAAACATACGGGTTTTCATTAATTGTATTGGTGGTGCCGGTGCCTTTCTATTGACATCGAGAGGAAGTACGGTGCCTTGTTTAGCTAGTTCATCCGCTTTACTGTTGCCTGGAATATCTCTGTGTCCTGGGACCCAGCACAGAGTAATATTGCATCTGTCCGCAATCTCGTTAAGAGATTCGCAGCAATGTTTGACCAACTTGGATCTTATTGCTGGCGTTTCCAGAGCTTTAATCGCTGACTGACTGTCTATATAAAGGACGATAGACTTACCATCTATCGGGTATATAGAGAGTCTGCGCGCTGCTTCACGAACAGCCGATATTTCCGCCTGAAAGATGCTACAGTGGTCCGGAAGTCGGAGAGCTACGTTTATTCTAGGTGATTCGGAAAATATACCTAGTCCTATGCCCTCCGAAGTTTTGGAACCATCTGTATAGATTTCGATTGCGGCGTCATTTAGAATGATACCTTCCTCCCATGCGGATCTGTCAGGGATGGTGGTGTTATATTTGATATTGAAATCAATAGATGGGGATATGTAATCTGTTACTCTGAGATTGGAGTACGTCATGATAGACATCTAAAATTTTAAAGCGCTTAAGGTGCATGCGAAAAATCAATGGTGATGGGTAAGTGGTCCTCTTGCTGACGTTTCTCATGGCCATTTCTTTTTGTCATGGACGGGGTGGAGATGATCAGTGGAAAACGACCTTAGGTTCCGCTAAGGCTCGGGCGATAAATGAAAATTCTCTTAACTAATGTATGTAAATCTGTATAAAACCTTGATCATCCCAGTCCGGTGCCACGTTGCATAATTTATAAGCTTTATAAAGAGGAAGCCATTATTCATTTTTGACGAAGATGTATAGGTACATAAGTAAGATGTTCTATAAGTTAATATTAAGAAAATTTAATTTAAAATCATGTGCTAGTACTGTATAAGCATGGGATAGTGGTCTAGGAGTAAAATAAAAATTTAAAACCACTTACGGAAGTCGACAAATTTACTTACTTCTGAATAATTTAATGCTATAGGTGATTGCCTCTTCCCACCACATTCTGGAAACTCTGCTTTCCAATCATTTGCAATACTATAGCTGAAAACCTCCCCTAAAAGATGCAAACAAATTTTTATTTAAATATAACGAAATCATTGGTCTATTTCACAAAATTACGAACTATAAGTTTGAGAATTATTTTAAATTGAAAAAAAAAAAAAGTTTCCTATCTTTAAATTTGAATAAAACAAACTGTGAGTGAGAAATCATTGAATTTTCTTATTTATTTAGAAGGCCCATGTATGGAATATAACATCATGCAAATGTCCGCCGCATATGTTCGCTGGGTGGCGCGCATCCGAAACGTCCAATTTTCCATAACTCAGCCGCATGAATCAGGCTGAATTGGACCAATGGCATTGATTATCTTGGCTTTCAGGGCAGTGGTGGTTTGTGGTTTATTGCCATAGACCTGTGACTTAAGAAATCCCCACAATAAGAAGTCTAACAGGGTCAAATCGCACGATCTTGGTGGCCAATTCACATCGCCTCCGCGTGAGATAACCATGTTCGGAAATCGCTCGTACAGAATGTCCATCGTGGCACGGAGCGTCGTCCTGTTGAAACCACATGTTGTCGGTGTCCATATCATCCAATTCGACCCAAAATAAATTGGTTATCATAGATCTATAGCGCTCGCGTTGACGGTGATGGCCTGGCCAACGTCGTTCTTCAAGTATGGACCGATGATGCCGCCAGCCCAAAATCCACACCAAAAAGGGGCTTCTCTGGACGTATTGCAATTTGGTGGATCTCGTGTGGATTGTTATCGTCTCAAATTCGACAATTTTGCTTGTTGACGAACTATATCATATCATATTAGCCAATTGTTCACTGAACCGGTCGACTCGAATTTATCCACCAAGTTGCGAATAGTCCTCTCAGAAGGACGATTATGGCGACCGTAAATTGAGCGAAGCGCGCGAAATGTTGCACGAATAGAAGACCCACTTTCATACATACATGCATACATACATAATCCGATCCTCCTTTACCCTAGGGTGTCGAGGTTTCTGCTGTCTTCCGTCTTCCTCTTGTTCACAAATTTCTTCCATTTGGATCTGTCTCTTGCTACCGTCTTTCCCGAGTTCCACGTCTGTTCCGCTGCTTCTAGAATAGCTTTCAGCGTCCTGTTCCACGATGTTTTGGGTCTTCCTCTCCTGTTTTTCCCTGATGCTCTCGCCTCCCAAATTCTTTTCACCTGTCTGTCTTCTTCCATTCTTACGAGGTGGCCAAACCATATTAATTTTTTATTCTCCACTATTCTTCTGGCTGATTCTATTTTTAACTCATTTCAGATATCTTCGTTTCTTCTTCTGTCTGTTCTTCTTACACCTAAAACTCTTCTTAGATATTTCATTTCCATTGCTTCGATGATTGAAGATTGCCTATCTGTAATAACCCAGTTTTCTGCTCCATGTTATAAGACGGGAAGGTACATTGGCGCAAAATTATAGTCATCTGATTTTAAAGAATGTTAGTAGCCACTAACTATCATCTCTTTAACTTTAAAGCCGGTACTTAACTTTGAATTGAATTATAAACAATTGTTAACCTACCTACAACTAGTTCGACCCAAACCCAAAAATTTATAGTTCGGGAACAAAAACACAATTTAGGGAACAATGTCGTATATGAATTTTAGCCGTTGGTTGGCTGAAATTTGAATTTGAAAAAGTGAAAAAGAATGGCGGATGACAGATGGTTAAAAGCCCACTCTAAAAGTAAAAGGTGCTTTTGGTGGTTTTAAAGTTAGCGCTAGGTGATAACTATAAAGTTGGTTTTATGTCGACTATAAATAGGAAAACACTAATATTGACTTTGTTACGTGCTAAAATCCTTTTAAAGTGTACTTTTTGCGACTATAATTTTGCGCCATTGTTTTGTTGATAGAAATCTTTGTGTTTCTACTGATCTACTTATGTTCTATAAATTTCTTCTGCAGGACTGCAAAAATTCGGTTTACTATTTGGATTCTCGCCCTTAGTTCCATTTCTATATCACCATTGCTATTGAAAATGCTGCCCAAATATTTGTAGTTTGAAACTTGTTCTAAACTTATTCCGTCAACTGCTACCTCGATGAATTTTTCATCTCTGCCGATTACCATTACTTTCGTTTTCTCTGTATTGCGTTGCAAATTTTGTGCTGCTAAAATGTCTTTCCCAGTTTTAATATTTTCCTCTAAATTTTTCTCTGAGTTAGCAAAGAGTTTGATATCATCGGCAAAAGCGCGGGCATATAATTGTATGGGCTGCAGTTTTTGTATCCCACCAAAATGCTTTTCATATTATTTTTACCTTGCCTTATTGCTTCATCCACAGCACATATGAAAAGCAAAGGGCTTATTACGCTCCCCTGTCTCACTCCTTCTTTAGTTTCGAACTCCTCTGGTAAGTTGTTACATGTTCTAATTTTGTTGTATGTCTCTTTGTAAATGCTTTTGATCGCACAAATGAGATCATCTCCGACTCCTTTGCAACGTAGACTTTCCCATATGTTCCGCCTGTTTATCATGTCGAATACTTTTTTCGTGTCTATTAAGCAGCAGTATATTTCTTTATTTTTCGCCAGATGTTTTTCAATAATTTGCTGTACTATAAAAGTGTGGTCCTGGATGCTGTGGGCTGGTCTGAATCCACTTTGTAGATCAAGAAGTTTTTCTTCTAGGATTCCTCTTACTCTTTGGTCTAGTATCGTCTCATATACCTTGAGCGCAATGGGTAGCAGGGTAATTCCTCTATAGTTACTACAATCTTTTGTGTCTCGTTTTTTGTAGAGGGGTAGAATAATTCCGTACTTCCATTCTTTTGGTATTTCTTTTTTCCTCCAAGCTAGACTTAATATTGCTAAAAATTCTAATACACCCTTTTCGCCAATTTTTTTAAGTAGTTCTGGGGCCATTTCATCTATGTCTGGGGCCTTCGCAAACTTAACTTTCTACAAGGCGGCTATAAGCTCTACTTTAGTAATCGGATTTCCTTCTTCTTGTTCATTTTCTTCGTTGTGGTTTATTGTTCCTTCTGCTTCAATATATACATTAGACTCTTCCCCGTTCAGCAGTTCTTCGAAGTAATCTTTCCACCTTTTTGCAATCTCTTTCTTCTTCTCTTCTTCTCCATTTAATATTCTTCCATCTCTCGCTTTTATGTTTTGCAGCTTAAAGTATTTTTTATTTTAGACTGTTTTAAGTAAACGATAGAACATTTTCGAGTTTTCTTCACTATTCTTTTCATAAGCTTTTCCAAACTCCTCCCACGATTTTATTTTAGCTCTGAGAACTTTTTGCTTGACTATCTCCCTCTGTTTTTTATATTCCTCGTACTTCATGGTACTCTTATTTTGTATGTAGTCTTTCCAAAGTTTTTTCTTCAATTTAATTTCTGTCCTTAGTTCTTGTATCCACCACGATGTTCCTTTCCTATTACCTTTTAGTTTACTTTGTCCGCATACTTTTTTAGCAACTTTAAGCAACGTTTCTTTAAAGCGAATTTATCTTTTGTTTAAGTCTTCATTTCCTATGGTTTCACATCTGTTTATCTCTTCGTCCAACACCTTCACATTTTTTTCTTTGATTTCGTTCTTTCTTAACTTATGTGTCTTAATTCGCCACTTTTCCGTCGTTTCTGGTACTTCACCTGCCTCTGTTGAACTCTTTTTTACTTCTTTTATTATTACGTCCAGAAGAAAATGATCGGTTCCGATCTGGTATCCTCTTTTAACTCTGGCATTTATAACCACTCTTTTATGTGCTTGCTCTACTATTACGTAATCTATAATTGATTTTTCTTTTCCACTTGCTACTTCTCTCGTGCACTTATGTATATCTTTATGTGCAAAGAGCGTGTTGACAACTACCAAATCATTAATGATACAAAAGTTTAGCAATCTTTTTCCATTTGGACTGATCCTGCTTTCTCCATGGCTTCCTATTAATCCGTTCCAATTTTCTTTATCATTTCCAACTTTGGCATTAATGTCGCCAGCTATAATCAAATTACCTTTTTTTTATCACTAGCTTCTTGTAAGCTTTCCCAAAACCTTACTTTCTCTACACTTCTCTCGTCTTCATTTGGCCCACTTTCATAAAACAATTTAATCATTTGCACATGTTGTTGAATGTTATAACTCCATGTTGATTTGGCAAGACAGACTAAATAAATGACAGCCAATTTGACAGATATAGCTTCAACAATATGGCCGCAATCACCTGTCTAAGTTTGGAAATCCCTATTGGAAAATCCTTTATAAAATTTTGCTAAAGTCGTGTGCAGATAGGTTCAGTATGCAACTGGTAAATTTGTATTACTAATTATAATCGGAAAATTCGAAAACCTGCTCTTAGTCCAAAGAGTTAGGGCCGTCGGTACATAAGACAATTTATTTCATGAATAACAAACCAACTTGTTTTATGAAATAATACCAAAACTATAATAACATACTCGTATAAAAATATGACTTTCAACAAATTTACTAACTAGTGGATGTAATGGTACAAACCACACACTATAGGCTAAAATTAAAAATTTACTTTTAAATTCTTACAGAATAATAGATTTACGAGTACATATGTACATACTTAACAAATTCAATTGCTACGGTTATTTTTATTTATCTAGAACCTGCTTCTTATTGTATTTCCGCATTTATTGATTAAAGGTATCAAATTCCTAACTAAGTTTGCAATAATCCAGCCAGACTACTAGTATTGTATTTAACTCAACATAAAAATAAGGAAATCAAGATCTTAAAATGTTCGTGACATATTGACTGTAGTTTAAGTCATCTGTTTAAGGTCACATTCATAGAGTTGTAGCATAGTACTGCATGAAAAAATCAAATAACTGCGAAGCGTGTGCCTAACGCTGTCTCGGTAAGTATTGTATAATAAGTGGATTTGCGTGAAAGGCGTTTTATACGAGCGTAATATGAATATTTTTAATACGCTGCTTTCTGATTATAAATCTATGAATCTTATTAACAGGGTTGCTTGTGTTATAAAGGTAGGGAACAGCGTTGCCACTTCTTCCAGAGCAAATGTAGCGTACCGACAATAAAAATGCAGAATTTTTAAAGAAAATGTAGCAAAATAGAAAATATTGTTAATTTTCTTATAGCATTCAGTTTCAAAATTACAAAATATTGTAAAAAAAAAAATAACATAACAAAAAATATTGATTGAACAACTAAGGTCAGGTGAAGTTATGCTGGCTGTCCAGTAAAGGTCCTTTGTGTTACCATGGATCAACCATTAGGCCACTCAGAGACTAAAAAAACCAACCGGGGCTTTTGATAAAGCGATGGAGGCTCATGACGCCTAAGGGCAGGGCAGCACAAGTGCATAGGAGGTGATGGATGGTTTCCTCCTCCTCCTCGTCCCTACAGCATCTGCAGAAGTCGTTGGAGAAGAGACCAAGTCTTTTGGTATGCTGGCCTATAACACAACGCAGCTGATCTGTCATGGCTTTAGCTTGCCCAACTAGGCACTACGTTTCTAGTCTAGGCCCTATCAGGCAGAATCCTTAGAGTTGTACCCTGTCTGGCGAGCTTGCCCACCCTGCAGTTTCCTGGAATGTCTCTGTCGCCTGGCTCCCAGCATCGGTGAGTGTTGAACTGCTCGATAATCTGTGTAAGAGATAAACGGCAGTTTAAGGTGATCTTTGAAGTGAAGCAGCGCGATTCTAGGGACTTGATTGCTGCTTGACTGTCAGTGAACATGATAATATGCCTGACAGATGGTACATATCACTTCAGCCAGAACAGGGCTTCATTAATCTCCATGATTTCCGCCTGAAAAATACTACAATGATCAGGGAGGCGGAAAGAGATGCTTAGGTTGAGCTTTTCGGAGAAAACACGACAACCAACCCCACCTTCGGTCTCAGAGCCATCTGTGAAGAAGTAAGCCAAACTACCATCGACAGGGGAGAATTGTCCCATTTATCCCATTCAGGGATGCTCGTATGGAAGTTTCGGTGAGTGTAGTTCGTGTTATTGTGGGTGAAGTTGAGAAGATCAAGGATCGAGGAGTGCCCAATGTGATAATTAGACCACTGAGAGGAGGCTTTTAGACGGATGGCTGCACTGTATGCCAAAAATATTTAAGTCAATTCAATTCAATTTATTGTAATTTAAGGTTCATACCTGTAAGACTTTGTCTTTTATAGTACATAGAAATGGGAAATCAGTAAATTCAAATTAATAAAGTTTGATACAAAATATATTACATATTTTAAATAACAAAGAATAGAGAAAAGATGAAAATCGTATATACATATTAGATGAATAGGGAAACAAGGATTGAAAGGTGGGGATGATATTATAAAATTAGGGCTGATCACAGAAGTATCTAACGACTTCATTTCTAAAGTTATTTAAGTTCGTAATTTGCTTTGTATTTGTTGGCAATGAATTCCATACGCGAGTGCTATTGATGAAGAAAAGGCACGATGAATTCAAATAATTAAAAGTAGGAATCACAATATTGAGAGTTCTTCTCGACTGACAGAAAATAAGTTTACTGTAGAGGTAAGAAGGTGACCTTGTTTGAATAATTTTGTGCAAGAAAATACAGTTCTTCGCATTAAAAACTGTAATAACTTGCAGCCGAGGATCTTTGTTTGATATGCGGAAATATGGTCAAACCTGCGTAAACCGTAGATATACCGAGTCATACTGTTGAAAGCCACAATTAGCCTATGTTCAGAACATGAATCCATTCGAGGGTATACAACTTCAAAATATGATATTATGGGCATGAGCAGCGATTTAACTAGATGAAGTTTTGTTTCGGGTGGAGTAAAATCACTAGACTGCCAAAGTTTCCTTAGTGCTCCATATATACGACTTACAACAAAATTTACGAGGTCCTTGCAGGACAAGTTTGAAGTTAATTTGTATCCAAGGCTGGTAAGAGATTCCATGAATGGTATTTTAAAATTTCTAAGGTAAAGCGAAGGAAATTGGCCTGTACTACAGCCTCTTATAGAGAACAGTATAACCTGAGTCTTATGCGGATTCAACGTCAAACCGTTTGCTACTGACCAAACAAGAATAGCGTTAAGATCTTCAATAGGCCGATAGGCCTTGATAAATACATTTAGATATCGTCCGCATATAAATGAAACGATACGTTCTTACAAACCTTGGGCAAGTCATTTATATACATGCAAAAGAGAATATGACCTAATATGGACCCTTGGGGTACCCCTGTCAAAATATCACTCGCTTCTGAGATCGCACTATTAACATCAACTCTTTGCGTTCTATGATTTAAATAATTCTCTATTAGGAGAGCAGCCCTGGTACTAAACCTAAAAGGGGAAACAAGTTTACCACATAATACCTTGTGTTTAACTCTGTCAAAAGCCTTAGAAAAGTCAAGAAGGCATACACCTGTCAAGCAATCTTTATCAAGTTGGTGTCTTATATCATCCAGTACTTTAACCATAGCGGTAGAGCAGCTATGGTTTGCCCGGAAACCAGACTGATACTGGGACAGTAGACTTGTTGATTCAAGATGCCGAACAATCTGTCCTGCAAGGATCTTCTCCGAGATCTTTGACAAACAAGGCAGAGTGCTAATTGGACGGTAATCACTGGGTACCAATGGCTGTGATTTTTTTGCCACTGGTGTTACTCTAGCTCTTTTTCATAAAAGGGGGAAAGTCGATGATGTTACACTGTAGTTTATTATATGGGTAAGTGTGCCCAGAAAGTAGGGAAACATTGATTTGATGAACCAAGTAGGTATGCCATCTTCTCCCACAGCATTTGATTTTAAGTTTTGAATATTGCAAAAGTTGTATTAATAAAATACTCCTATGCAGGGATTAATTTACTTTATGATCCATTCATGGCTATGCTCCCATTCTTGCGGCGTTTTCTTCAAAAATTTCTTCAAAATTTAACGTAATTTGTAAAAAATTGACTAAGTTCTTATTTGACAACGCCTCACCCACTTTTTAGGACTGTAGTAAATGACAAGGGATAGGGTATCATGCAGTTCATTCCATGAGGATTTTTTTTTTGTGTTTTAGCAAGAGAAGGGAGAGTGGTGTTTTACCATTTATAATTCACTATTTAGATAAAATCCATAAAATAAGCCGAAGTGAAATACCACAAATACCATTAGCTCTTTTGGTATTCAATAAGTAGTAGAAAACAAAACCTCGGGGTAAGATATAATGAGACTCGGTAGGATTCTGATAGCTTCGAGGTTCAACTGAAGATGCTTAAATGACACCAAGTCACCTTAGAGAGTAATCAGAAATTATCAAGAAGAGTGGTTAGAAAGCGTATTCTTTGTCAAAATCGCCAGCCATACCTAAGTACCTCTCTAATCAACCGAAGTTACTACATCCAGCTTCTGTAGTGTGTCAGCACAGCATTCTCCCGTGCGACGCTTAATTGCTCCAAATTGTGTACATGCTAGAGATTGTTATGTCATTCAGCAAACAGGTATTGAACAAACTAGAGCTAAATAAAGGGTACGACTAGGTCGTACATACTTAAACATGTATGGTAAAATAAATTGGGCTCTGAGTAAAGTCGCTAAAACGAGCGATTTTTCAAAATTGCATATATCTATGATATTATTTTTGAAATGATTGAGACATAGCCAAAGTTCGGAAACCGTTTAATAAATAAAGTACTGTCATATGAATTTTTACCTAAAAATCTGGTATTCTGCAGACTGCATAACGGCGACGAAGACCAACATTTCGCTGTCTGGCAGAATGAATCGTTCAACATAGACGATGATAGTCCAAATATCAAAAAAAAAAAAAAAAAAGCAGAGAGTACGGAAGGCCTGTATCGGGAGCTAGAGAAAATATTTTCCCCGGTTGCTGATGCAAACCAGGCTATCAAGGAGCTGCGAAGACACAATATGAACAAGAGCGTCACTATCTTCAAAATAGCCGCCCAAAGAAGGAAGAATGCTCAGGAGATTCGTTCGCCAAAGTTCATTAGCAATGCTCATGGCCAGCTTCTTGTGGATGACGACAAAATTCTGCAGAGGTGGCGGCAGTATTGTGAAGAGCTTTTGAATGAACAGTTTCCCCGGCTATACTTTCCAAGAGCCACCACTAACTGTGAAGAAATACCCGACATTACAGTCGAAGAAGTTATTGAGGCGGTAAAATACTCAAAAAAACGAAAAGCGGTTGGGCCAGACGTGATACCCTCTGAGTTCTGGAAAAAGATGGGAGACATCGGGTTCAGATGCCTCAGAATTCTCATCTCCAAATTCGTGAGAGGTGATCCAATGCCGAATCAGTGGAGGGAAAGTTACCTTCTCCCTGTTTACAAAGGGAAGGGTGATACGCGAAATTGTGATAACTACCGTTCGATCAAGCTGATGTCACACATCATGAAGATCGTTGAGCGGGTATTAGGTGGCCGACTGCGAAAAATATTACGGCTATCTGATGATCAGTGCGGGTTTGTCTCGGGTAAATCAACCACAGATGCAATCCAAAGTATAAGGATCATAATGGAAAAACATCATAATTCCTTAAGGGATTTGCATATTGTATTGGTTGACTTTGAAAAGGCATTCGACAGACAACCACGAGATCTGATATGGGTGGCGCTAAGACATCGAGGGGTTCCAGAAACCTATGTACAGATGATCATGGACATGTACGAAGGAGCAAAGACAAAAGTAAGATGCCCCGCTGGAGTAACCGAAGAGTTCCCAATCAAAGCCGGGGTGCACCAGGGAAGCGTTTTAAGTCCTTTGCTCTTTATTGCAGTCTTTGATTATCTGCTTGAAGGTAAAGTGATGGACCCCAAGGTACATTTGTTATTCTTTGCTGACGATGGAGCCATCATAAGTGAGGATCCTACATCCCTGCAACGAACACTTGATGTGTGGTGGACGTTCTGGAGGGAAATGGGTATCGCATTAGTTCAAAAAAGACAGAGTACTTGTGCTGCCCGTTCTCTGATCCACTCAGGCCTATTCCAGACACTTATTTGAATGGAACAGTGCTTCCCAAGTGCGAAAAGTTCAAATATCTGGGATCTATGATCAATAGCAAAGCAACTTGTGATAACGACATCAATCATCGCGCGTAAGCGTAGGGTGGATGAAGTGGCGAGAAAATTCCGCTATCTTCGGTGACAGAAAAATGTCCCCTTAGTTGAAAGAAAGGCTCTACACCGCAGTTGTACGTCCAGCGCTCACATACGGTTCACAATGTTGGACGATGTACAAAAAGTATGAGAGTAAATTAACGGCAGCTGAGATAAAGATGCTTCGCATGACAGCAGGAGTGACAAAGCTTGATCGAATGAGAAGTTCGAAGATCCGTGGAAGCTTTCACATCAAGGAAACCATCGTACAAAAAATAGAGCGCGATCGGCTCAGTTGGTATTGCCACGTTCAAAGAAGAGATCATTTGAACCCTGTTAAAAAGGCAATATCAATGCACGTTCCAAAGACATTGCGATGTAGGAAAGGCAGGCCTATAAACGCCTGGATCAGACAAATGCGACGACATCGGCATTTCATTGGCCTCAATAACCGAGTGATCTAAAATCGGCAGGCCTGCCGATATTTTCTGAGGTCAAATAGGCGAACTCACAGGCGGATCAGTAGAAATGCGGAGAAGTGGGAGGGTTGTGATCCCCTGTTTTCGGATCATAGCCTCGCTGATGAAAGGAAGAAGAAGGTACATTCGGTACCGCCTTTGATCTTTTTCATACAGCGTGCCCGATCATAAACGTATCCCGTCATAAATGGCCTACCCATGCTGTTGTATTGGGAAAACTCATCAGGGATTTATTTACTTAACCAAGAGCATCCCCATTCGATTTTGACAAAGCCTATGCTTTTGCACCATACAGAGCCATTTGGCAGGTATGCCGAGATTAAACAGGGCTCTATATAACTGATCTCTATACACGCTATTATAGATAACTTTGTTAAAAAGTCGGTACCCATAGGGGAAAGAAAACGACACCACTCTGAAGTAATGCTAAAGTGGTTCCGGTGTTGATGGTGTCAGGTTGAAAAGGGGTTAAAGGTGTTTTTTTTGTGAGTAGGAGTCGAACACTACTTGAAACAGAACGAGCCTGTTTCTCGTACGCATTAGCGTTTTTCCACTACCCCCTAGGCAAAAAAAAAAAATAAATAAATACAAAATTAAAGGCAACTTTGAAATTGATGAATAGGTGCTGCGTATAGATTTTATATTCATGGGTTTTTCTAGGTTCCATTCACCGGGCATACTTTTATCCGACCAGATTTTACAGACGTTGCTCATCTTTTCCCTACTCATCTGCTGCTACTATGAACAATTCGGTGGCAAGGCCATCGGCTCCAGCAGCTTCGTTGGACTCAAGTTTATATATTGCTATCCTCACTTCATTCTGATTGGTTGACGGGAATCTTGACTATCATCGTCACTGCGTCACTCGTTCTGCTTGACAGTGGAATATTGGTCATCACCCCCATTCAGCAGTCCGCAGAAGTGTTCCTTTCTCAGGACCGACTGCGATTCTGCTAGTATATTACCATTTTCCACCCTGCAGACTTCTGCATCCCTTTGAAGCCCTGTCATGCTCTTTTTACCTTGTGGTAAAATTTCGAGCATCATTCCTGCAATTAAGTCTCCCAATCTTCGCGATCTAGCGATTTTCATGGTCTTTTTCTTTCTGGAAAGTCGATGTTCTTCTTTTCTCCTCAGCTCATAGAGCTCACGAGCAGCTCTAGTCCTTCTCTAGCACTTTTCATCAAACCAGGGGTTTTATTGTGGTAGCCGAGAGAAACCCAGCACATCAGAGACGGCATCTTTGATGGCTTGTTCGCAACGTTGCTACTAGTCTTCTGCATTTGATGTTGGCGGAAAAGGACTTAGATTGAGATTAAAAGAGACTCGATCAGGGCAAGTTAGGCTAGATTCTTACGATTGTAGCCGTCCGACTTCAAACTTTCTCAGAGTATTTCGTTGACTTCGCTACATTCTGGATATCTGCATCCGTACTTTGGCTAGTACTAGGTAGTGATCAGATTCCACGCTGTCTCTTTGAAAATTCTGGACACCCACAATACTGGAAGAGTGCCTTGCGTCGATCGCAATGCGACCGATTTGTTGACGGTTTTTTTTATCGAAAGAGAGAAATTTTCCCTTATGAATACCAAGCCGTGAGAACCGCGTAGTAAGTACGTTCTAACTACTAAAACGTTTCATTCCACCACAAAGTTGACTAGCCTAAATCCGTTGTCAGATTCTGTGTCGTGCAAGCTGTGCTTTCCGATCACACTACGAAATGCCCAGTGATGGCAAAATTTCCATTTTGCATGTTTTATAAACATACATACAGTCATACTTACATACATATTTGGCGCAGTAGCCCATAATGGGCCTATGCCTAGCTTCCCACAACCACTCGTGTTGTGTGCGTTATATTTTTCGCATGAATGGAAAGGACCAACCGTTTTGTAATTTTATATTTGGTTCTTTAAGAAGCTTTTTCGCGACAACAATACTCTCGGATGTTTGTCAAACGTTCGCAAGTATTCGCGCTCGAAACGGGGCACCTACCCAGGCGATGAAGCATGTTCTCCATCTCATGTAGAAAGCACAAAGTGCAAAGGATTGCCAAATCTTCTCTATGTGATGGAATTAGGGTCCATAATTTCACCTCTTATTCTGAATATATACGTAGTATCTATTTATTATTCAAATAATTTTTTTCGTAGAGTTGATGGTTCAATTATCCCTCCACCCGATAAAACATACCAAACTTGTCCGTCTGTGCGGGATGACGATGAAGAACACTTACTGTTCCATCAAGGTCGAAACCTCACCGAGAGCTTTGATGTCGAAAAAGGATTGAGACAAGATGATGGCAGTGCGACATCTTTAATATTGTACTTGAGCGCATTGTGCGGACCTCACCAGCCAACACCAGAGGCACTAGTTTTATTTGCTACTTAGGCACAAGCTAGGCTCTTAACAATGACATTGGTGGATTGACATAGTTTAAGAGCTAGTTGTGGACGAATCACAATTAAAAGCAGTGCTGCAAAAGGAGCTCCCAGATTGAGGGAATCCAACATGTAGAAACATGCTAACTATGGACATGTGAAGATATTGAGTGCAGTAAAGACAATGTGCGAAGAGCCATATCGGACTATATTATTCCATACAATGATTTTAACCCTACACTGCGCAGAGTAGCAGATCTGATACAACAAAATTCAAACGTCGCCATTACACTGTGGAATCAAAATTTTCCTCTGTTGCACTTTGTAGATGATCTGCTACATTCATTTTGTAAGTCCATAAGTATGTTTGATTAACGTAAACTAACGGTAAACTTTGACATTTGGCTTATTCGACTTTGTAAGAGCTGACTTCGGGTATTGCAATTATAAGCGGGTACAAAACGTTGATTTTTTTAATTATTTTTTTAGTATTTGCAGGAACAAATTATATAAGAAAATATTTTTTTTAGTCAAAAATAGAAAATCGCGCAGTGTAGGGTTAATATAGATATACCTATTCTATTATACATCGAGGCCGAGAGGACTGAGAGTCAAAAAGATTAATCAACGATCATGAGAACATAGGTATACGTAGTGCCGTGGGATTCTACTCAGAAGCGCTACAAAAACACGAATCTTTCAGATTACCAGAAGCGTACAGTGGCTTCCAAGCCGAAATCCTGGCAACAGAAAAAGCCGCTTAGTTTATAAAAGACAGCCACTTCTCTCCGTCGTATATAACGACCTTCGTAGATAGTCAAGCAGCTCTGAAGTCAATAGAATCAAAAAAAATAAAATGAAAAGCAGTCGGGAAATGTCGCGACTCACTGCTCACCATCAGGCCCTATAAAGTCAAACTCTGATCAGTACCTGTACACAGCAATGTTGAAGGGAACGATACGGCAGATAAATTGGCAAGGATGGGGTCTGTCTTGAACATAGTGAAACGGATACGTTCATACTGCTACCGATAGGTAAATTGTGTAGTATCACAGATGATATAATAGAGAAAGAGGTCAACGCTTCCTGGTTATTCCAGTAGGACTGCGCTACTTCTTGTACTTTATGGCCAAAACTGACCAAGATGAAAACAAAGACCCTACTGGCACTGGGTCGACCCGGTATCCGCGTACTAATTGGAATAATCACAGGATACTCAGTCATTGGAGTTATGCTCCGTGAATGCAAGCAGCAAGAGGTAGAATCAATCCAATACCTGCTATGCCACTGTCCCGCTTTATAAAAACTGCGCCTACATATACTAGGCTATAGGTTCTTTGTTAGCACTGCAGAGGTAGCAGAGTCATGGATAAAAGATCTACTCAGATTCGTAAAGAGTACCAACTGGTTTAAGGATAGGCCGATACTAGGGTAGGTCAAACGCTGGTTGGTCAAACAGTAGTGCATGCGATTATATAAAAACACAAGCGTTTTCACTCAGCTGAGGCCTATCAACTCCTACTTTCAACCTCCACGCGGCGACAGCCGGGTGCCTAGTACCTTAATCCAAGAATTGGGTCACCAACCCCGTTTGGCGGATTCTTGGTGGCAGCAGATGAGAGAGGGGGGAAGAGTGCTTTCTCACTAGAGCACATCTTCCTATTCCAGGCGGCAGGGGACGAATTCCCTAGACGGAGTCAAGGGAATTCGTCTAACCACGTAAAAAATCTGAAACAACCAAAAGCCTCGGATAAGGATGACTCAACTAATGACGACCCCAGCAAAGGAAATAAGGACAACGACCTTCGGATCTGTACGTGGAATGTACTGTCTCTTTACAGACCACGTGCAACCGAACAACTAGCAGAGGCCCTAGAATGCTATAAAGCAGATATTACCGCCATCCATGAAGTGCGATGGGATGGGCCGGGCAAAAAGAGGATGAAAAACTGTGGCATCTACTACGGTGATTGCTACAGAGGCAACAAGCAACGCTTATCCGGATGCGGTTTTGTCATATGTAGCAGACTTAGGCAAGAAGTCTTAAGCTTCCGACACGTAAGCGAGCGTATTATGACTATCTGGATCAAGGCTAAATTCGCTAACATAAGCCTAATATGTGTTCATGCCCCCACGGAAGAAAAGGACCCTGCCACCAAAGAGGGTTTCTACGAGCTCCTCGACAAAACATACCTAGAAATAGGTTGTTGGATCAAGTCCAACACCTTTCCTGGAGTCGTCTAGGGATTCCTCCTGATGAGTTGGAGTCAATAGCGGAGGGTCGAGAAGGATGAAGGATCCACCTGAGCGTCCTACCCCCGCGACCCTTATGAAGGAATAGCGGGCCATTGAAAATGTATGTATGTATGCATGCATTGCAATGGGGAGGATTGGCTTGCAATGGAAGGCAATGTATCATACACAATGCTATCGAAGAGTTTAGGTATGCAAGAGAGCTTAGCGATTGGCCGATAATTAGAAACTTTGTTCTTGTGTCCTTTTTTGGGAATGGGGATAATGGAAGCGTCCTTCCATAATTGAGAAAAGACACCTTAGAAGATTAAAAGTTGAAAAAGAGCAGTGAGGGGAAAGTGTTAAAGAAAATTCGTAAGAAAAAACTATCCTGAATTTACAATTCCAGAGAGCATACCCTGCAAGTGTGAAATTATGATTTTCATGAGCCGGCTTCGACCATCGTTTGCCCGATTCTGAAGAAATGAGACCCTCTGCACTGCACGTATTTTATGAACGCCTCAAACCAATCGTCAGCGGCGCTGCATAGAAGGACTAGAGCTGCTTACGAGCGGACGAGAAAAGAGGAACATCGACTTCTCAGAAAGAAGAAAAAGGAGCATGAGAAGCGCTCGATCGAGGAGATTGAGAGACTTTATTGCAGGAATGATGTTCGAAAATGTTACCAAAAGGTAAAAAGAACATGCCAGGGTTTCAAAGCCAGAACAGAAGCCAGGGATAAAAATGGCAATATAGTAGCAGAACCGCAGTCGGTGCTGAGAATATGGAAAGAAAACTTCTGCAGACTGTTAAACGGTGATGATGACCAATATTCCGCTGTCAGGCAGAATGAGCCATTCAAGAGTGACGATGACAGTCAAGATTCCCGTCAACCCGTTCAGAATGAAGTGAGGATAGTGATATCTAAACCTTTTTTTTTTTTTATTTCCCAATGCAGTAAATACATCTGTCTTAGAAAAAGACATCTAATATTTGTTTTAACAATTTGAATTTTGGGATTTAATTTGGACTAAGTGACCATTGTTCTTAGCCCTTTTCTAATAATTTTAAACCTAACAACAGTTTAACAATTAAACAAAAAAAAAAAAAAAAACAAAAGCAATTAAACAGTTTAAACAATTATGAAACGAGTAAACTAGTTATAATATGTTAGAAATTTAATTTTTTTATGTTTAAGATGTTTTAGTATGTTGACGTTGTGGTCCCTCTTATCAAGTCACTGGGTCTATTTCTCTTTAGTCGTCGTCTTCCGAAGAATTCCTTCATTGGTAGTGAATTGACTTCGATGTTAGGATGAACTACTAATTTTATCTGATGTCTTCTGCTTATGTTTACTATCTCTTCTTCCACTGTTGATATTTTTAGGTCGCGATGGATGTCGATGTTAGGTATGTACCAGTCCGCATTGATTATGGTTCGTAATATTTTTGATTGTTGTCTTTGGATTATGGCGATGTTTGTTTTCTTTGACGTTCCCCAGAGTTGTATCCCGTATGTCCAGATAGGTTTGATAATGGATTTGTATAGTAGTAATTTATTGGTTGTCGAAAGTTTAGAATTTTTACGCGGGAGCCAGTACAGTTGATTATATTTTAGTTTAATTTGGTCCCTTTTTTTTGTATGTGGTATTTCCAGTTAAGTTTGTTGTCCAAGTACATACCAAGATATTTGGCCACATTGTCGATTGGAATAGTTTTGTCTTTTATTTTTATTGGGATTGGAGAGTAGTTTAATTTAGTGGTAAATATTACTTGTTGGGTTTTGTCTTCGTTAATTTGTATGCTCCATTCGTCAAACCATTGCATTGTCTTATCCAGAAGCCGTTGGGCTCGAGCAGTTACAGTGTCCAGGTTTTCGTCGGATATCAGCAGAATAGTATCGTCAGCAAAGGTTGCCATCATGGTTGTAGCTCCATTCGGTAGGGGGATGTCAGCAGTGTAGAGGACATATAGTAGTGGTCCCAATACAGATCATTGCGGTACTCCAGCTCTTGTCTGCAGTATTTTGGATTGTTGGTCATTATATTTTACGAAGAAGTGGCGTTCGCTTAGGTAACTTTCAATGATTTGGTAGAAGTCTCGTGGAAGTAAGTTCTGAAGTTTGTATAGTAATCCTTTGTGCCAAACTTTGTCGAAAGCTTTTGCTACGTCAAGAAACACCCCTATGCAGTATCTTTTTTCCTCTAGGTCCGTTGTGATTTTGGTAACTACCCTGTGAATTTGTTGGATAGTCGAGTGTTGTCTGCGAAAGCCGAATTGATGGTCTGGTATCATTTTATTATTAGTCAGTATTGGCTGTAGTCGATCATAGATTAATTTTTCGAATATTTTCCCTAATATGGGGAGTAAACTTATTGGTCTGTAGGATGAAGTAGTCTTTGCGTCTTTACCAGGTTTAAGTATTGCAATTTTCTGCGCAACTTTCCAAGTTTTTGGAAAATATTTAAGTCGAATTAATGCATTATAGAGATTTCGTAAGTATATCATGGCTTGTCTGGGTAGTTGGGTTAATATCTTTCCGTTAATAGAGTCATATCCTGGAGCCTTCTTGTGGTCAATCCTTTTTTTGATGCAGTGTTCGATTTCATTTATTGTAACTTTTTTTATTTTTACATTTGTGATGAGTGTGTTTGGACGTGAAGGTGGGACAGCCGTATTGCCCTTGTCGTTTGTAAATACTTCTTCGAAGTGCTTAGCCAGAATATTTGCTTTGTCTTGATTGGTTCTGGCCCAAGATCCGTCTGGTTTCTGTAGAGGAGTTTGATGTACTATTTTGTTCTTGAACTTTTTGGTAGCTTTCCAAAGCGAGTAGTTGGTCTCAGAAGTTGGGGTCAGATTTTTTAAGTAGTCATTAAATTGATGGTTTTGGATTGCCTTAAGTTTTGCTTTGAGTTCTTTGGTTGCTTTGTTGTATTTTGATTTGTCTTGGGGTAGCCTAGTGATTTGCCATCGTTTTCTGAGTTTTCTCTTTTCATCTATCTGTTGTCGAATTATAGTTGGTGTTATATTGTTGTGTGTTTTTGGTCTATTGATTGGGGTTGTTTTATATACTGCAGCAGTTACTATGTCGTTAAAGTGAACTACAGCTCGTTCGACGTCATTTTGCGATTGTAGTGGTACATTAAGCAGTAGATGTCGTCCTATATATTCCCGAAAAGAGTCCCAATCGGTTCTTTTGTTGTATAGTTGGGACGAATTAGTTATGGGGGTTATTTTGGACGAGTATTTGAGTTGGATAGGGGAGTGGTCCGATGAAAGTTCAAATCTAGATTTAATGCTTAGTGTCTTTAGTTGGAAGTTTCTAATGATGCAAAAGTCGATTAAGTCCGGTGTTTTATTTGGATCAGTAGGCCAGTAGGTAGGTTCGCCGGTGCTTAGATATCTACAGTTATTTTTAAGGATTGCTTTTAGGAGGTTTTTGCCTTTAGTGTTGGATATCCTCGAACCCCAGTCGATGTGTTTTGCATTGAAGTCTCCAGCTGCTATAAATCTGCACCCTAGTGATTTGATGTAGTCTTCGTACTGTAGAGTTGTAATAATATGCTTAGGTGGGCAATATAGGGCTGAAAGTACTAATGGTCCGTCTTTGTCTTCTATTTGGATTGTAGTCGATTGAATGTGTTCGTAGTTATGATGTTCTAATTCAATGTAGCTGATTTTGTTGTTAATTATAATAGCTGTGCCACCGTGTGCGGTTCCGTCAGGGTGATTTGTGTTGTAGATGCTATATCCTGGTATTTTGAAAAAGCTTTTAGCAGTGAAGTGTGTTTCTGCTATCATTAAAACGTCGACGTGATTGTCTTTTATAAATTGTTTTAGTTCTAGTGCATGTTGGTTAAGTCCATTCGCGTTCCAGATGATGATATTAAGTTCTTTATGCATGTGGTCCATTAAGTTTCGTCGTTAGGATGGTCAATATTTGTAGCATATTCGTCATTTGTTGAATAAGGTTCCTCATCATTTCTTTTAGTTCAGCGAAGTCCTCTTTGTTGTTGTTGCTGGTAGTTTGTGGGGAAATTCGTTTAGCTTCTACTAAAGGAATACCTAGTGTGTCATTGGTTGCACTGACGCTTTCATTTGTCTTGCCGCAATCTCGGGGATTGATATGGTGGGGTCTTTTGCATGCAGCTGCTTGGGCGTAGGTTGTATCTGGTCTGATGTTGGTGAGGGTTTCAACATTTGTCTCTTCTCTAGCTGTCGGGAGATCCTTTTTACGCATTGGGGGGAAGCGCTCTATTTTTAAAGCTTTATAGATTTCGCATCCCTTGTAGTTTGCCGTGTGGCTACCATTACATAAAGCACATTTCACTGTACCTTCTTCTGATGGCATTTGGCAGTCCAGGGTCTTGTGGGATCCCGCGCATTTAACGCACACTGGGTCCTTTGTGCAGTAATTTTTAGTATGTCCATACCTTTGACAATTTGTGCACTGGGATATAGTTCTTGTGTAGTGTGGCGGTTCGAAGGAAACCTTGCATTGGAGTAAATGTGTAATGTCATATATGTTTTTGTTATTGTCACCCATGGCTACCTCAACATTGAAAAGTGGCAATGGTTTTTTTGTATTTCGCTGTAGAATGTTATGTATATTCATGACTTTATGTCCTTTTTCTTCTAGCTCATTCTTGATGTCTTCTGTGTCAGTGGAGTGGTGCATGTTTCTTAGTACGACTTTAAATCCTCTTTCTTCTTTTGGTCTAAATGTGAAGTATTTTGTCTCATTTTTTCGTAGCATTTTTATTATAGCCGTGTAGTGAGTCGAGTCAGAGGGTTGTATTCGGATTTCATTGTTCTTTAATACTTTTAATTCAAAATTGTCTTTTGCAACTTCGTTAAGCGCGTTGTTTAGAATTTTATGCATTCAACACTTTGCACGTAAATCGGAGGTGGTTTGCTGGGTCTCTTAAATTGCGTTTTGCTAGGTTGGTTAATTTTATCGGTTGTTTCGTTTTTTGTATTATTATAGTCGACGTCTTCATCCACGCTGAGAATATCGAAACGATTTGACGAGCTTAACTCCTTGGGTTTGCTTAACCAGTAGTTCAAAGTTGGTTGGTTTTTTGTTCTAAGTTTCTTTTGGTTGTTGTTGTTGTCTGTTATTTTGATTGGGGATGATCTGTCTCTTTTTTGACTTGTAGGATTGTGTTTGTCGATATTTGTCATGGTATAAGTGGCGACAATGGGTTTGGGAATTGTTTGGTTTTGTAAGTGATTTGTATTTTTGCGGTCCATATGGGCAGAAGTAGGGGTCTTTGATTTTGGAGTTTCAGTACTTGCACGGTTGATTGATGTTCTGTTGTTGCTGTTGCATGGTTTTTGTGTTTCATTAATCGAATTTGTTATGAAGGGTGTTGTTTTTGTTTGTCCTATATGTGTTGTCATAGTTGATGTAGTACTTGCTGAGGCAAGTGTTGTTATGACGCTAGTAGATGTCGAGGTTGTTGAAGTCATCATTGTGATGAAGTTATTATGGACATGGAGATCCGGGAATGCGTTAAGATCGCTCCCCGTTGGGGGCGATCGTACAACACTCATCTAATTTGCAGTACAAGCCTAGAAGTATGCAATTGGATAAGTGTAGCTTTTGTAAGCTTTTTTAGAGGTTTTCGCTATGCCTAGCGTAGGTCCAAACCCTTAAGCTTGTGCAGCTTTTAGTACTGAGAAGTACTGATATTTCGGTGTTTAGGTTCCACACCTCCACAAAGAGCTTTGCGCCAAATCAGCTGTCACTGAAGAATATGGTATTGTTGGAGTTTGATAATTTACCTATTTACTTCAAGATCAGCAACCACTGGATGAGAACTTTAGTATCCAGCGATGCGCGAACCAAACGTTATGTGTTTGGTATATGCTCTGTGATTTTGGTATGAATTTATATTGAGAAAAATTAGGTTTGATCTAGCACTGGTTTAAAACACAGCCTTATAACTTGGCAGAGTTGCCAGAACCGATATCTAAACTTAAATCCAGCAAAGCTGCTGCAGCCGACGGCCTTGCTGCCGAACTTTTTAAGGCAGGAGGAGATGAGTTGGTAAGGAGCATGCATCAACTCATCTGTAAAATCTGGTCGGACGAAAGTATGCCCGATGAATGGAACCTCAACATCGTTTGCCCGATCCTGAAGAAAGGACACCCTCTGAACTGCGCCAACTACACAGGAATAAGTCTCCTCAACATCGCATATAAGATCATGTCTGCCGTATTATGTGAACGCATAAAACCAATCGTCAACAACCTGACAGCTCCTCATCAATGCAGTTTCAGGCCAGGAAAGTCCACCATTGAGCAAATATTCACACTGCGGTAGTTCTAGGAAAAAACCAATGAATATAAAATCGATACGCACCACCTTTTCATCGATTTCAAAGTTCCCGATGATAGCGTGTATAGAGACGTGTTATACAGAGCCATGTCTAGTCTTGATATCCCTGCCAAGCTCATCCGTGTGTGCAGAATGACAATAAAGAACTCTCGCTGCTCCATCAAAGTCGGTAAGAACATCACCGAACCGTTCGATGTCAGGAAAGGTCTTAGAAAAGGTGACTCGCTAGTATGCGATTTCTTTAACATAGTTCTTCAGGGAATTGTACGAAACTCACAAGCCAATACCGGAGGTACAGTCTTTTACAAGTCTGTACAACTACTCGCTTATGCCGATGACATTGACATAATTGGAAGAACTCAGCGGCCCATCAATGGGGATTTTGCTAGTATTGAGATCGAGGCAGCAAAGATGGGTTTAGCGGTCAATGAAAGCAAAACAAAATATATGCTGTCTACAAAAAAGGACACGCTCTTGGACAGAACGCCACATATAATATATATAATTTTTAGATAGTAAAGGATTTTGACTACCTAGGCTCTATGGTGAGCTCCGCAAATGACATCAGTAGGGAGATCATACGAAGAAATACTCTTTCCAATCGTTGTTTCTATGGGATTTATTTATTTATTTATTTAAAGTCCAACGATTTGCTACTACACAGTAAGATACAATATCTTATAATTAGTGAAGAGCATATAATAGTTCATAATTCATTTAATTTAAAAGCTACGTGAGTTTAATTTATAGATATAAATTCAATGAGAGAAAAAGAAAGGAGAAAAAAAAAGAAAAATTAACAAAAGATAATTAAAGGAAAACCAAAACCATATGTTCAAGTACCATTATATAGATGTATTTTTAGTTCACTTTTAAATCTTGATGTGTTGTCTATCCTTCTAATACTACGAGGCAAAGCGTTCCACAAACGAATGGAGTTAACAAAAAACTGACGTTCCGATGTCAGACAAGAATGCCGAGGGAGAATTAATTGGCCGGATCTGTTTGAGGAAGATAATCTAATTTTTTCATAAAGATAGACAGGCTGACGAGTAAGTAGAATATCTGAAAGCAGGCTAAGAGTGCGAAACTGAAGAAAATTATCGAAAGTCATCTTGTACAGGTACTTAGTGTAATTTGAAATTCGAGCTTATCGTCGCAATCCAAAGACGTAACGTGTTATGCTGTTAAAAGCAACATTGAGTTTTCTTTTGGAGATGTAGCTGCAGTTATGAAATATTTCGCAACCGTAGGTAAGTATGGGGATAGCCAAAGTTTTAACGAGTAGGATTCTCGTTTTGATTGGGGTAAACGAGTGGCTGGCCCACAGCATACGAAGTACACCGTACGTTTTCCCTACGGCCAGATTGACGTAATTGTCCCAGGTTAAATTTCGATTGAACGTCACCCCGAGATTTTTGACTGATTCAACATACTCAATAGGTGCATTGTTCATAATGATGGGGGGAAAGTATGCGAGATCTAAGGACGTTTTTTTAAATAATAATGCACTTTGATTTTTCGGGGTTTAAAAGAAGACCATTGCTATTCGACCATTGCGCTATGTCAGCAAGATCATTGTTGATGCAATTCGCAGCGTGCTCTATTAAACCGAGGGTCAACCGTGTCGAACGCCTTAGAAAAGTCTAGTAGGACTAAAAATGATACATGTCCTTCATCCAGGGCACACCGTATGTCTTCAGAAACACCTATAACTGCAGTGACACAACTATGTTTTTGCCGAAAGCCTGATTGTTTGGAAGACAGAATATTGTTGATCGTTAGATACCGAGTAATCTGCTTTTGCATAGTTTTTTCAAACACCTTCGACAAAAATGGCAGTATGGAAATCGGTCTGAATTCGTCATTTCTAGGTGTCTTGGGAATGGGTATGACTTTGGCCGATTTCCACTGAACCGGAAAGATCCCTTTGGTTAATATTGAGTTAAAAATATGCGTTATGTAGGGCAATATAACGGGCAAGACAATTTTAAGAAAAGATGGATTTATCTCATCAAGGCCAACAGCATGCGATTTGACACTGAGTAAGCTTTCAACTACATCAGCGATGTTCAAAGCTGAAAAGTAAAAACTTTGATGACTAGCAGAGGCAGAGAGGTTTTCTAACAATAGAGGAGTACGATTGTTGTCACCAACAGTCTGTGAGGATATAAACCGATTATTCAATGCATCAGGGTGTATTCCATCAACATTATGATTTTTCGATTTTCCAATGCCAGCTTGACGAAGATTCCTCCACAAAAGTTTACCACCCATAGAAGCATTGAATCGACTGGAATAGATACGTGATTTTGCTGCGCGTATCTCCAATACAACTTTGTTACGGAGCAAACAGTAAGCATGTCGATGCTCTTCCAGGCGAAAACGCTTCCAACGCCTGTATGCAAGATCTTGCTGTAGCATAAGTAGACGGATTTGAGTAGTGAACCAAGGTGTAGTGTTGGATGAAACTGTTTTCGTTCTTATGGGAATGTGCCTATTATAGAGGTGCATAATATTAGCATTAAGGAATTCAACTTGGTTATTAGGAGAAAGGAAGCTGTAACCCATGTTCCAGTTAATACTTCTAGCATGTTCCTCTAGAAGAGAATAGTTGATATTCTTGAAATTCCTATAACTAAAGGAGGAGATTAGATCATGCCTTGAGAAAGCTGGTGCCGATAGTTGATTGTACAAAAGGACTTTATTTCTGTGACTAACTAAGAAAAGATCTAGTAGTGAAGAGGATTATTCAGAGAAATGAGTAGGAGTAGTTGTATTGACTGGAAACAAGTCTAGCGAGCCCATTTCAACTGTGAGAAGGTTATCGTAGAGGAGGTTGCTATTAAAGTCACCACAAAGGATAATGTTGGGACAAGTAAGACAAATTTCTTCTAATGCAGTGATAAAAGGAAGCAAGTTGATATACCTATTTGGTCTGTAGGCAACACCAATTAGAAGCTTAGTCTCATCATTGACCAATTCTACAAACACATACTCAATTTCGCAACCATCAGGAGAAAGATTCCGCAGTCTACACTTTATACTCTCCCTTACAAAAATTGCAACCCCTCCTCAAATACGACCAATCCTATCACACCGAAAAACTTTATACCCGTTGAGACAACATGATTCGTTGTTAACGCTATCACTAAGCCAGGTCTCAGAAACGCACACCACATCAACTGCCGATTCTTCAAGCAGTTCACGAAACTCATCAATTTTAGGTAACAGACATTAATATGACAGACGTGAAGGCCATTGTGTTGGCCTCTTAGAACTTTGATCATGGTATCTAAGCTTTGCTCCATATTCAGGGTAATAAAATAAATAGAAAAGAGGGATAGAGAACACAACAAGATTTAAAAAAATTAAAAATATAAAATTATGTAGCAAAAATAAAATATTAAATTAAAACGAAAAAGAAGAACATAAATTTGTAAATTAAAGCGATTTTGGAAAACACTAATTAGCATCAGTTAAGCTGGCAATGCTGTCAAGATCCTCAATGGATTCGACGATTACGGCAGTTTCGACCATATGGCGTTTGACATATACCATTCCACGTAAGGTGAAAACGGAAACAAGTTATTTATGTTTTTTTAGTTTCAACACGTCATGCAAAATTTCCTGGTTTCGTTTTTGGATAAGACGGCAATTGAGTAGAAAAGCCCCATCTCGTACTGCTAAGGTAACTCTTTATAAGACACTAATCATCTCAGTCCTGTTGTATGGAGCAGAGGCATGGGCTTTGACAAAACCGGATGCCCTTGGTTATTTTGAGAGAAAAGTTCTTCAAACGATCTTTGGTCCCGTCTGTGTAGACGCTGAGTGGAGGAGAAGGTGCATTGCCGAACTACACGGCCTATATAAGGACATCGACTTAGCCAGAAGGGTTCACATGCAGCTACTGAGACGGCTGGGTCATTAACAGCGGGTGGAGCCCAACGATCCCGCCAAGAAAGTCTTCGAATCCACCCCGGATGGACGGCGCAGTAGAGAACGACCTCGCGGTAGGTGACATAACCAAGTGGAGGGGGACCTCAACCAACTTGGCGTGCGCAAATGGAGGCAGCTGGCTCGTAACCGTGCTGGCTGGAGAGGTTTGTTGGTTGAGGCCCAGGTCCGCGCCGGACTGTAGCGCCATCTAAGTAAGTAAAACCAATCGTCAACAATCTGATTCTAGTGCCACGCATAATCATTCCACTAACGAAGACTTAAGAAAAAAAATGAAGGTGATTAGTTAGATAATAAAAGAGTGCGCAAATGTTTCTTTGAAAAGAATCGGCATTCGGGAAGTATTTGACGAAGTCTGTAGATACAAAGGACAATGAAAGCGCTATGCAGGAAAGATGATCAAGGTGCTCTGCGGGCTGCAGTACCTACTCTTTATATGGAACTTGTTCATCCAGTTAGCTTCATGTTATACATATACATATAAATATACGTGCATACAACTGTACTCCGTTTAATATTTGTTAGCATAGTGTTGTTTTTTATGCTTACGTGTACTACGTTTATTAAATCGTTTCTTGTGTCCTTCCAAGCACAAATAAGTTTTATAAAATGTTTTATTTTTTTTTTACAAATCTGGATACCTTATTTACAGGCTCAATTCAAGTCGTTTCCAAAAGCTTCAGTTACGGCAAAAGAGATATCGAACCTATTTCAAACTAAAGGCGTAATTAATAGTTTCGTTATATCGCGATACCAAAATAGCGAACCGTTTTGTCGGGGCACAGTGGTTGAGGAAACTTTCTCCTATTCCATTTTTTTTTTTGTCTCCTACCATTGCAACTGCAGTCCAAAAACTACCCGACGCACCCGCCCGAAACTATCTCTTGGGTGGCACCTTCAGTGTGGTTCCATCTTGCGCCTATAAACGATTTTTTTTATAAGTTTCTTTTTGCGGATACACATTCACACATATAGATTTCTTATTGAAAAAAAAAATAAAAAAAAGTAATAGCAAAAAATTCGCGCGAATTGTTTACTATTACTTTTTTCCTCAACGAACTAATATGTAGTTAGTTATTAAAAAAGTAATAGGAAGAAATTTGAACATTCACTTCAGGTTTACCCATTTAATTTACGTTAAAAAACAGGGAAAATGTATCCGTATGGATTTAAATACATTGAAGCAAATTTGTTTCAATTGAATCCAAATTTGTTTGTGTGAGATATCGAGAAGGCTTTGAGGAACAGTCTGCAAAATAATTATCCCATGGTCAAATGCACTACATATTGGTTCCACTATTGTCAATCCTTAAGAACAAAAAAATAATAAAAATAAATAAATAAACATTTGGCGCAACAGCTCTTTAAGTGCCAGGGACTTGCTTCTCGCAACCACTCATGTTGTGTGCGTTATATTTTTCACACGAATAGAAGGGACTTACAGTTTAGTGCCGTATCCAAAGGGCACTTTGTTTTAGGAAGCTTTCTCGAGACAACAATACTCTCGATTGTTCGCGAGAGGTGAAACCGTGAAAAAACTTTTTGGTGTTTTTTGGTATTCGAACATGGAACCTAAAGACTATAAGTCTATTGTAAAAGATGTTGAAGTAATAAATATATATATATAATATGTATGAACCTCACGCGTAGTGGTCCGACACATTAACCACTTGCGCTACGGCGCGCCCACAATACAATTTATATTCACTTCTAAATCTAATAGTTTGTAGGTAATAACAAAAATTACCTGATAATATCTATCACATAATTTGTTGGATACGTGTATCACTAAATTTATTCACTAGATACATATGGTATGTACATACCTGTAACCCGCAAAAGACAAGAACACTTTAGTAAAAGATATACCACAAGACGATATTCCATAGCTTTACTTCTAATATATTGATGCACTTAGTTTTAATATCACTAAATCGTTTACACTAAAGTTGTATACTTTTCCTTGTATTTTATTAGAAGAATGTATTTTAATTTAATATTACAGATATCACAAATCTTAAAGTTCTATAAGAGACAAATTTTAAATAAGTTCGCAATGCGGTTACACATTAAACTAAATCAGTAAGTTATTGGAGCAGTTTTTATTAGAAGGCTGTTAAATAAACTTGCGCTTATTTATATATATCCGAGCATGTGCAACTTTCTAGCTACAAATATTTACTAAGATGTATTTAATACGGAAATGAAAATTACAGTTTATTGTTAATTATTGTTATGGGGAGTGAACGGATGTAATGATTGTGTGTAAAAAAAAAGCATTGAAGCACATACTTCCTGTGAAAAATATATGACAAATGTTTTATTCGTTTTATTTTTGTGCACTATACCCGTATCTTATTTGAAGAAAAATAGATATAAGATAATTAGATACCTACCACTTCGCCGGGTAGAATTATGCAGATTTGGAATAACACGTCAAATGAATTGTATCAATTGCATTTGTGGATAGAAGGTTGCCCACAAATATTGTATAAACAATGTACATATATGTACGTTCGGTATTTTTTCTTTTAGATTCCAATAGTGCACATTAGTTACTAATTATGAACAAATTGAAATTTAAGGTCAATTTAGGATAAATTTCTTGTTGCTGGTGGTAAGTATCACTTTAGTTCGTAAAGAAAAATAATGTCCTGTCCTTATATTTTTTACACGAATGGAAGGGACCTACAGTTTAATGCCGAATCCGAACGGCGATTTGAGAAGCTTTTTCGTGACAACAATACTCTCGGATGTTTGTCAGACGCTCACGAGAGGTGGGACCGTGAAAAAACTTTTTGGTATTTTCTGGGATTCGAACTTGGAACCTCATGCGTAGTGATCCGACACACTAACCACTTACGCCACGGCGCCCACCCGGAGCTTTTTTCGTAACTCGGACCTTTTTCTGCCATTAAATTTTTAATCACTTCCCTCAGTTCAATCAATGCAACTCTTTTTACTTTAAAGTTATCAAATGTCGTGACTGGGGGGTCGGGCGTTAACAAAGGGGCGTCGAACGGCTTAAACGTTTCTTCTAAGTGCAGAGCAAAAAGTTCTGCCTTTTCTTTGTCACTCTTGGCCCAGTTTCTGCCGTTTTGCGGAATTGGTGGCGCTTGCATTTGAGGTTTCCGGATGCATTTTAGCGCTTTCCAAACCAATAATTTGATTCGCTTTCACCGGAGAGATTTTCAAGGTAGGTCGCTATCCTTTTGCTTTTAAATTCCCGAATACTATCTCTTAGGCGATTGCATAGTCGGTTAAGGATCGTTTTACGCTGCGGTGCACGAGTGATTTGCCATTTCTTTCGTGCTTTTCTTTCTCCCTCACCAGTTCAATGATTTCTCTGGGATAATTTTCGTTCCGGTTGATCCTATAGCTTCTAGAAGGAGTATTTCTCCATGCCGCTCTTTGAATTGCTTCCACGAAACGATCAACTTCGTCCTCCAGTTCACAAGGTGTTTTAAGTGATACATTTAAGGGTATATTTGTTTCTCAATCATTTCTAAGCCCTCCCAGTTTGTTCTATTGATAGTAAGTCTTGGAGGTCCTATTTTCTTGATCAGCGCTTCTCCAAGTAATATGATTACGGGCGAGTGGTCAGAAGAGAGATCAAAACATTCTTTGACTGTAATACACTTTTCGTAAATGTCTTTTGTAACGAAAAATTCGATAAGATCGGGGATTTTTTCTGAGTCGGTTGGCCAATAGGTCTGTTTTCCTGTCGAATAGAAAGGAAATCCGAATTCATTTGCCACTACGTAGATAAATTTCCCGTTAGAAGATGTACATCTTGAACCCAAGAAGGTGTGCTTCGCGTTGAAATCTCCACCAATAAGTAAATTTGAACCAAGGGCATTGAAGACATGAAAGTAGTCGTCGTTTTCTAGCGACCATCGCGTCGGACAGTAAACAGATGCTATATTGCTTAGGTGTTTATTTTTAACCCTTACCACGTACAACTGAAGTTTTTCCAGCTCTATGCTTATATCGACCGAGTGTTCGATGTTAGTTTTAATGAATAAGGACGAACCGCCCCGCGCTCTATCAGAAGGAGGTGTGACAGCAGGACCGTCTACAGAATCACCAAAGAGCTGAAAGGTGGTCGCAGCTCCAGCCAACATCCAGTGAAAAGCTTAGACGGTTCCTTGCTCATTTCGGATGAGGACTAACTCAAGAGATGGAAAGAGCATTTTGCTACGGTTTTGAACCGCGTATTCGCTAGCGATATGCTCCCAAATCAGACTGAGATGCCCGAGGTGAGAAGTTCCCGAATATGCACCACGACTCCCAGCAATGATGACATCACTACAGCGATCAAGGCACTCAAAACCAACAAGGCGGTAGGACTTGATGGTATTTGAGCAGAGCTCTTACGAGCAGCGCTAACAACATCAGCTGAGCTTCTGCTTTCACTTATAGAGAGAGCTTGGAAAGCTGAGAGCTTTCCTAATGAGTGGAAAAAGGGAATGATCGTCAAGCTTCCTAAAAAAGGAAATTTAATGGAGTGCGGAAACTGGAGGGGTATCTGCGTGCTGCGTGCTGTAGCTGATAATAACTAAAATCATCCTGGACCGAATCAAACAACATCTCGAAGACACACTCGATACCGAACAAGCAGGTTTCCGCTCTGGATCCTCCTGCGTCGACCACATCAACACCCTGCGGATTATCATCGAACAGTGCGTTGAATATCGGTTGCCACTGCACCTGCTGTTCATCGATTTTGAGAAGGCGTTCGATAGTGTCAACAGGGAGTTTATTTGGCGTGCTTTACGCAGGAGAGGTATCCCCGATAAACTAATTGCTATTATCAAAGCTACAAATGAAAGCTCACGTTCTGCACAGGGGAAGGTTATCTGAGGAATTTGAGATCCAAAGTGGGGTAAGACAAGACTGTATCCTTTCACAAATATTACTCCAATTGGTGATTAGCGATGGGCTTCATGCAGCTTTGTCGACGGGAAACGGAGGAATTTGATGGACTCTTACATCTCAACTGAAACATCTTGACTACGCTGACAATGAATGCTTACTCTCCCACAGAATTATGGACCTCCACCAAATGACAACAGATGTGGAGGGGGAGGCAGGCGTCGTCGGGGTGAAAATGAATGCGGCAGAAACTAAAATTATCAGCTTTGGAACTAACTCAGCGGTTCAGATATGCATTGCTGGACAACCGGTAGAGAGAGTAGAGGATTTCCAGTGTCTCGGGAGTATTGTCTCGACCGATGGTGGAACCGAACTGGATACAGCCAACAGGATCGCCAAAGCAAAGTCCGTGTTCGGTATGTTGTCCGAAGCAAAGCAATCAGTTTTAACACCAAGATAAGACTGTTCCGCTCCAACGTTGAATCCGTGCTGTTATATGGTTGCCGCACGTACAGAGTGACCACTACTATCACCAAAATGCTGCAAACATTCGTTAATAGGTGACTACGCAATATCTTCAGGATTTTCTGGCCCAATCGTATCTCTAACGAATCCTATATACCTTGTATGGACTGGATGTTACAGCGCAGTCGTGGCGAATAATGTTTCAAATTCGAGAACTTAAGGAATGATCACCTTTAAGTTAAATCCTTGAACCCTCGAGGGACATATGGCGTTAACATCGCCTGCGTGCCATCTGGTTCGGAGGTCTGCAACGCGTTTGAGCCGCCTTCAACCCATTCCCAAGGAACTTGATTCCTCCTCGACTGTCCTGCGCCACGTTTCCTAGGGCGACCCGCTGTTCTGCCTGCTTGGGTAAGCGGAATCCACTGTATGGCGTATTTCGCAATGGAGCCGTCCAGGGATTCCTCCGGATGAGTTGGAGTCAATGGCGGAGGATCGAGATGGATGAAGGGTCCACCTGAGCATCCTAACCCCGCAACCCTCATGAAAAATTAGCGGGCCATTGAAAATGTATGTATGTAAGGAGTGGGAGATGAGGCAGCGTAAAGGCAAATAAGCCTCGTTTTTCTAACTTTCCCATCATTCGTACATTTACTTCATCACTTATTCGTCTATATGGTATACTCATGTATATATATCTCTGACACTTTTCCCATCCATTGTTCAACGAGCATGATCGCAGTTCATTTGCATGATTGGGCTTATTTCCAGTTGAATTGGTATCTACATCTAATTATCCGGAAGAGACTCAGTCCATGTAAAAAAAAAACTTGATTCACCGGTGCTTTAGGACGACATACTCAAGCGATCATAAATCGCATCCCGTAAGGCAAATCATACCAAGCAACAATAACGACACCATTACTAACTTTTGCTTCCTACTGACGTAATGGGCAACAAGATGCACACCGAGAATTAAGCTTACCACCACTCGTGGCGGTTGTTTACTTTTCCAATGGCCATGCGAACTCCAAATCATGTGCACAATCATAAAATAGAGTGGGGTTGGTTCAAAAATTAGGTCTGTCGGTCCACTCGCACTTTCAGTATAAGAGCGCAGTCCGGAATGGTTGCACTTTCGTTTAACAGCTGTAGGTAAACATGGTCTTGCATCACCACGATTGCGCGCCAAACATGGCCTAATCAAGGCTGAAATACGGTCTGTGCATAATGGCCAAGTTAGTTGATGGAGGAACGACAAGACCGACGGTGTCTCTATTCGGTGGCCCATTCAATTCGTAAACAATGCATTCACACTGTGCCGTAACTAGAGGTCTCATTTTATTAGGATTATTAGCATATCAGCCAGTGACAAGTGACGAAAGTATGAAGTTTAAGTTCAGTAAAGTAAAGAAAGTCGAGACCAATTAGCTTTTAAATCTAATTTTAGCGATTTTAAAAAGTGTTACAAGTTCACCAGACGTAGTATCAACAACGCCGGCGGCGAAGTCATGGCCTTCAAATGTCGACAACAAATCCACTCAGAGGGACATAATGAATGCATTCAGCATCGTGACTAATGATTCCAATCAAACCAAACAAATCATATCAGAAATGTATAACCTCAGCTTAGCGAACCCCGCCTATGTGTTCAGATTGCCACAAGGTCGCAGTGCCAAAAGCAGGTTTTTGATCATGCAAAAGAGTGACTTTGTGCAACCGATTTTTCCCAATTTGAGTGCTTCTTATGTTCGTCTGATGCAGAGTAAGGGGATGGTCAACAAAGACAACAGCGCAGGTGTTGAAAAACATTTGAAAGCGAATTACACAGACGATGATTGGTGGAAACGAGTAAATCCAAACTCAGTGGAAGATGATGACCCGACGTTATTTTTGAACTTGCAGACTGAACGGAATTTTATTGAATTTGTTAGCGAATTGAACGAGCAAGGTGAAGAAAAACTAAACAAGAAGGAAGACAGTGATGATGAATGGGGTTTGCTGGGACTTCATGGGTGGAAGGGAGCTCTGTCAAAACCAAACAAAAGCAAAAGACCGCATTCAAATGAGTGAGTTTTGCAAAACAAATGCAGTGCGGGAGTGATGAAATACATTTGTGTATTAATTCATTTTTATATAAATTTACTATCTAAAAAGATACATCAATTTAAATGGAGGTGTCGTACTTCTCTGTACAGATCTTCTCTATTGCAGGCCTTTAGAAAGTCTCCATGTAGGAGAAAGTTCAAGAACTTTTTTTGAATTCGTGTTTTGTTCGTTAATGAAAAACAAATCTTTATTTTGATTAGTCTAGTCTAGATATGACTTTTGCGATAAAAATGATATCAATTTGGAAATACATAATTTGTAACCTGCTCATATTGCTAAGTACTCGTATGTTAGGTTCAGTGAAGTCTTATGAAGGTATACTACCGTAAGATAGGCACTATAACGGGTCCTCCACAATCTCTATTTACATAGACACTTATTTCTCAAAGCAGTTGACTCGCTTCAAAAGGTATTCAAGTTATCATATTATATAGAATAATATTGAATTTATTTTCACTGAATTATGTTAATGTGCATCGGTTTACAAATTCTTTTAAAGCAATAGCAAAAGCTGTCAGCCAGAGACAGTTATAATTCCAATAATAAATCGGTTAAACAAAAAAAAAAAATAATGATAATAATAACATAAAAATAAAGTTGAATTTGTGAAACTATATTTCTAAATATTGCTTTCTGCACTCCAATGCAACCGAGACGTAGTAGAATAGTACTTTCCAGTTACTACCATTTAAGATTTGAATTACCTCCCACGATAGCACGGACTGATTCCAATAGAGTCTCCTTAGTTCCTGCAGAATAGGATATCTTTTTCTCTCTCCTTTAAATTGCACAGTGAGCAAAAGATTGGCAAATCGTTCCGGTGAGCTCTGAAATTCAGTGGTAGCAACTCTCCTCTCGCTTTAAAAGCTACGCTCATCTGCTGTACCGTATTTTTTCGTTGAAATAGTTTCTCTCCTTCAGGCTATGATTCAGAACTCTATATATACTGCGACTCCCGGATTGAGTAGCCTTTCCTTTTCATCAAGGATCCTTAATATAACATTCATAGCTGCACTCCAGCTACTTTTGTCTTCCCATCTTAATGACATATCCACAATGCAATATTCACTAAGTTCTTCCCAATTACGGAACAGTAAAGCTTTTCTGTTGAGAAGATAGCGAAGCATTCTTTTTGGAAGTCGATGGTCTGGCATATCTACTACTTTTGGTATATATTTGAAGTGCAATCCCAAGGCATATAGGCTCAACATAGGCAGTCCTGTCTCAACGTATAGGATATAATTGGGGGTATTTAGCGGAAGTTTGAAGATGTGCTTTAAAAAATATCTTTGCAGGGCCTCGACTTCATCATAGTCCTCATAACCCCATACTTGGCTTACGTAACACATAATAGATTTAGCTGTGGCTTCAAAGAGTTTATACTTTGCTTTCGTTGATACATTATTTCTTCCGAAAATCCTTTTCCAGGTGCTGCTTATGACTCTTTTCGACTCTTTCAGCTTCTCCTTTAGGTGACTTGCATAGGACAGTCTTGGTGTAAGTGTTACCCCTAGGTAGCGATATTGCTTAACCACTTCTAGTTGCACATGAGCAAACGACCATTTCTCCTCTCTGGCGTATCTTCCTGAATTATATCGAAATATCAAGACTTTCGATTTATCGGTGTTTACACTGAAGTTCCATAGCTTGCAGTACTAGTCCAGCTTGTTGCTCATAAGCTGCAGCATATTTGGAGATTCTGCTAGAATGACGATATCGTCAGCATAGAAAAGAACTTTAATGATACAGTCCTCGAACTCAATTCCACCTGGTAGGTAGGATGCTAGATCATCTAGGTATAAACTAAATAATAGCGGACTTAACATGCAACCTTGTTTGACACCTGTATTTGTGGAAAACCATTCTGATAGCGTGACACCGTCCCATACTGCCGTCTGATTATCATTGTATAGGCTTTGTATTATCCTTAAGATTTTCGACGATATACCCAATAAACTTAGCTTATAAAAGAGCGATTGCCTCCGTACCGTATCAAAGGCAGCACGAAAATCCACAAAAAATGCATACAGTTTTTTCCCCTTGCTGAGATACAATTTTGCTAAGTTGGTTAATACAAATATGTTGTCGAACGTTGAGTAGTTCGCTCTAAAGCCATGTGGACAACCGTTGCAGCAAAACACTCGTAAACAGTTTCAGAAGAGTGTTCAGGAAGGAAATACCCCTGTAGGTACCTGGGTTGTTAGCATTATATTCTTCTTGAAGCTTTTCGGAACTGTACCTGTGTTATAAATCATGCTGAAACCTTCCGTAACCAGATGCATAAAGCTCGTTGACGCATTTTTAACTCGAATGTGATCCTGTCCTCCCCTGGTGCTTTGTTGTTTTTGATTCCAATGATTGCCTTTTGTACTTCCGCAAATGAGATTTCTTGATCCATTGATTCTACTGATATCCATGGCAAAGCATACTGGTGCACATTTATGAGGTTATTTGCATTCAGCAGATTTTGGAAATGGGCTGCTAAAGCATTAGCATCGAACTTCAAACCTTTGATGCATTTTACACCATTCAGCCTCCTGATTACTCTCCAGTACGTTTTGGGATCATTTGTTGTCGCGAGCTCATTTATAAGGTCATGGATGTGATAAATGCGCTTTTGTTTTGTTTGCATAACTCTTTGTAAGCTTTATTACTATCTTGGTATTGCTCTTTTATAATGTCAGAGTTTAAACTTCTGGCCAGCTTGAGATACGCAAAAGACTTCTTTCGTGCTTTCATACAATTTGCATCGTACCAGGCTTCTCGCTTACTTATCGGGGACTGTCTTTGTAGAAAACCCGAAGCCTCCTTAATGATGGTTGTACACACATCTGCCACATTTCCTGGCATTAAGAGATCCGTCGCGACTTTGGATACTTCAATGTTAAGGTTGTTCCGATATCTCTCACTGCCGACGTTTCTCCATTTCAGTTGTGGAGGCAAGCACAACGTGTTTGCTACGGTATCACCTGACCCAGTATTTAGCTGCAGTACTAGGGGCATATGGTCCGAGTGTATTAGCAGCTCTATCTTAAGGTCCGTTGCATACTTAAACCATTCACCCTTTATTAAACAGAAGTCTATTGTTGAGCAGCTGGAACCTCTGATGAAGGTATAATTACCCTGCACGTCGCTGTGGCTTCGTCCATTTAGGAGCGAAAGTCCAAAAGCGTCACACACTTCAATGAACGATTTACTTCGCCTGTCCACCACTTTATCTGTCGCTTTCCTTTCAAATGTGAAATTCGGGTTGCAAAATTCCTGCTCCAAATTTTGGATTTGCGCCTCTCCTACTCTGGTGTTACAGTCGCCTGTAATCATAAAATTACTGGGGTTAAACGCTATCATGAAGTTATGCAACATATTGAAATCGTTGGACCAATTCGAAGAGTTAATATAGACTAGTATAATATACAGCTTCTCCTTCTTTAGCGAGCATTCTACCATATTTTTTTCGTTTATATTGAGAAATTTCCAAAATGAGGTACTAAAGAGCTCCTTCTTAATTCCATAGATAGCACCTCCACTTGCTCTTCCTTTTATGTGGGTTCTTCTTGCTGGGATCCACTGCAGTAAAAAAATTGGAATTTCTTATAACTCTAAATCATTTTCTTCAATAAACGTTTCAAATAAGAAAAATATTTCATGATTCGTTACAAATTCAAAAAAATCATTAAAAAGCAACTTATTCATAATTCCTGCAACATTATACGCTAATATTTTTAAACATCTGGTTCGAGAGGTCTCCCATCTACACTCGACATTTTTATAACAAATTTACCTAGTTTACTCTCTCAACCGGTTGCGTTAAATGAACTTAGTTCTGATCATAACCCAGTCTTCTGTCGAATTCTCAAATCAGGTAAAAAAACAGTGCAATATGGTACGTTCTAGACTTCAAACGCGCAAACTGGGCACAATTTCGTTCAGAAATGAAGTCGAGACTCAGAAACATTTCAACAGACCTAGATAATGTTTCCACTAATGAACACATTGACAGTCTTGTTGAAGTTTTTTCGGAACATATACATAGTTCGGTTGACTTAAGTGTCCCGAAAGCAGTGAGGAATAATACTTTTACCAAGATCCCCGATCGTGTTCTTCAATTCATACGTATTAGAAATTCTTTAAAGAGACAATGGCAAAGGTATCGTCTGCCATTCCTTCGCAACCAGATGAGGTACCTAAATAAACTCATTTCTACAGAAATTGAAAGACACAGGAACGAAGAATGGAATAGGAAACTAAGCTTATTAGACAAAAATGCAAAGCCATTCTGGAATGTAGTTAGGATTGTTAAGAGTAAGAATAGGAGAATTCCTAGTCTACAAAGCTCTGTTAACGTATTTCACACGGACATCAACAAGGCCGACATTTTTGGTTCAAACTTTATCAAGAACCACGCTGTATCCCAGCACTTTGGTGATGCAAACACCAACGCTTTAGTAAATGAAGCCTATGGTAGGCTTTATTGCCAAAGTTGTGACCTATCCCCAGATGAGTACGTATCTCAAATGGAAATCGTGGATGTGCTGAAAAGTTTGCGACTGAGGAAGTCAGACGGTCTTGATGGCATTAAAAACCTATATCTCAAGCAATTGCCAAAATCAGGGACACGATTCGTGACTTTTCTGGTGAAGGCATGCCTTAAGCTTCAATACTTTCCGAATGCCTGGAAAATTGCGAAAGTGGTACCGATTTTAAAGGCTGGGAAGCAAATTCAAAATCCAGATAGGTATAGACCTATAAGTCTACTTAGTTGCCTCAGCAAACTTTACGAAAAAGTAATTAAAAAGAAGCTTATGACATTTATTATTGACAGACGTATCTTCCCTGATGAGCAATTTGGGTTTAGGTATCATCACACCACGTCTCATCAAGTGCTCAAAATATACCAGCATGTCAAAAGGAACCGTGCGTTAGGCAAATCCACGGGTTTAGTTTTGCTCGATATCGAGAAAGCTTTTGATTCCGTTTGGCACAATGGGATTGTGTACAAAATGATTGACTTCGGTTTTCCCCTGTATCTAGTCAAAACCATACAAAGTTTTTTGACTAGTAGACGTTTTAGAGTTTACGTCAATGGCAAAGCATCATCTTTACAGCACGTTTACATAGGGGTGCCCCAGGGTTCAGTCCTCGGTCCAGTGCTTTACAATATTTACACCTCTGACTTTCCAAGGCTCCCAGCATGCGAAACAGCTATTTACGCTGATGACACAGGCATATTTTCATCGCATGAGTTTAGTCTCAATATAGAGACTAACCTTCAAAATGCAATTAGAATATTAGTTGATTATTTTAGCAAGTGGAAAATCAAGCTTAATCCCGAAAAAGTGCAATCAATCTTTTTTCAGCCGAAAAAGAAAGAGTTGCTATCTGCCCAACAATCCGCTTAAGGTGTGTGGTGTAAGAGTCGGTTGGAAAACAAGTGTTAAGTATCTGGGAATTCACCTAGATGAAAAACTGACTTTCAGGGAACACATTTCCAACACAATTAATAAAGCGAATATTGCTACCAAGATGCTTTATATATTTATAAACAGGAATTCAATGCTAAGTAACATAAACAAAATCATAATCCATAAAGTAGTATTTCAAGCCATACTACTTTATGGATGCCAAGTGTGGGGAGACTGTGCAATATGTCATAAAAGGAAGTTACAAGTCAAGGCCGCCTATGACAGCATCTATAGAGAAGAGCTTTATAGAGCCATGTCTAGTTTTGACATCCCTGCCAAACTTGTCCGCCTGTGCAGGCTGACGATGGAGAACGCTCGCTGCTCCATCAAGGTCGGTAATGACCTCACCGAGACCTTTGATGTCAAAAAAGGCTTTAGACAAGGTGACGCGCTGTCATGTGACTTCTTCAATATTGTACTTGAACGGATTGTGCGGAACTCACAAGCCAACACCGGAGGCACAATCTATTACAAGTCTGTACAACTGCTTGCATACGCCGACGATATAGACATTATCGGAAGATCTCAGCGGGCTGTCACCGGTGCTTTTGCAAGCATTGAGGCGGAAGCGGCCAAAATGGGTTTGGCGATAAACGAGGGCAAAACCAAGTATATGCTGTCAACTAGAAGGGAAAACCAACATCGACGAATTGGACAAAACGTCACCGTGGGCAGCTATAACTTCGAGGTAGTAAGGGACTTTGTCTACCTTGGCTCTGCTATAAATTCTACAAACAAGATCAGCGCAGAAATCAATCGAAGAATAACTCTTGCCAATCGCTGTTTTTTTGGGCTTATAAGGCAATTCAACAGTAAAGCCCTCTCTCGAACAACTAAGGAGACTCTATATAAGACCTTGATCATCCCAGTCCTGCTTTACGGCGCTGAAACATGGACTTTATTAAAAGAGGATGAAGATATCCTTGGTCGCTTCGAGAGAAAAATTCTTCGTAAGATTTTCGGTCCCGTTTGCGTTGACGGGTTTTGGAGGAGAAGATTCAATCACGAACTATACGAGCTGTACAGCGACATCGACCTAGTCAAAAAACTGCGTATTGGACGTCTGAGATGGCTAGGACATGTAGAGCGAATGGACACCAACGCTCCGGCCCGCAGAGTCTTCGAATCTAACCCCGAGGGACGACGCAGTAGAGGGAATTATCGCCGTAGATGGCGCGCACAAGTTCAAGGGGACCTCGACCAACTTGGAGTGCGCAACTGGAGGCAATTAGCTAAAGACCGAGCTAAATGGAGAGGCTTGTTGGTTGAGGCCCAGGTTCACCCCGAACTGTAGCGCCACCTAAGTAAGTAAGTAAGAAGTTACAAGTGTCGCAAAACAAATTGCTGAAAATGATGCTTAACCTACACAGATACCATTCTACCTCGGATCTTCATTTCCTAGCGAATGTTGAGTTGATCTCCGATAGAATCATTAAGCTGACAGACAAATTTTTACAAAACTGTATTTTTTTCAGATAATCCTCTCATAAACCAATTAAATGCTTGAACATATTTTTTCTCTTGTCTCTATCCACATAACTATTTGTTTACTTTATTCTATTATATATTTTTTGTTTTTTTAGTTATATGTTTACCTATTCATAACTCATTTATTTATAAATTTGTTTGTTTATATATTCATGTAATCGTTAATTTTTATATATTTACTTATTTATTTATTTATTTATTTACTTATTTATTTACTTGTTAATTTATTTATTTACTTATTTATTTTTCTGTTAAATTGTGCTTTTATCTTATTATATACATTTATTTATTATTATTTATTTGTTTATATTGTTTAGTTATTTAGTTACACGTTATTAGAAAAATATTTTATTTATTTATTTACTTATTTATCTATTTATTATTATTATATATTTACTTATTTTTTTACTTATTTATTTATTTATTTATTTATTTATTTTTTTCCATATTGAGGATTTTTCGTAGTTTCCCTCAGAGTAATTTATTTCTTTTCTCTTTAGTATTAAAGTCCTAAAAGATAATGTTTCAGTTGAAAGATACAAAATTAGTTATCGATTCTCTTTATGTAAATTGTGTGGCATCAACGTTAATGTAAATTTAGTACGAAAATAATATATATATATATATATATATATTATTTATCCCGTGCAGGGACGGGTTAAGAATATCACTGCAGCGCCCCCAACAACTAGCGCTTGTCGTAAAAGGCGACTAAGGGGACAAATCAGATCTAGGCAATATAACACCCAAGTGAGCCTAGCGACACATATACTACCATAAAAACCCTCCCACAAGTGTGCATGCGAGTCCGTGGGTTGACACGACTGGAGATCACCGGTGTCATAAAAGAAGGATCAAACAATACTAAAACAGGAGCATGCACGTGTCAAACAACAAACACCATCGCAATATGGTGCAAAAATTGTATTGCAAAACTGTATAATTATGATAATACTTGCAAAAAGGAAAGGCACTACCCCGCCAGGCACTACCACTGCTGTGCATGGTACTGATCCTGGACCGAGCAGAAATATTCGGGTCAGAGCTATACGGATTTCGGGGGCTAGCAACATAATGAAACAGTTTGGACGCAATTTAAGGGTCGCGAGTTGGAACGTTGGAAGCATGACCGGTCGAAGTTACGAGCTGGAAGAGATGATGAATAGAAGGCGGGTGGACATCTTGTGTGTCCAAGAGACGAAATGGAAAAACACCGGGAATCGGGCGCGTTTCTTGGACGTTAGGACAAAAGATTACAAGATGTTCTACTACGGAACGGAAAAGGCTAAGAACGGAATCGGTATCATCCTTGCGGCAGAGCTACTTGGAAACGTCTTGAGCATTTCGAAGTCCAGCGACCGTTTGATGTCTCTCAAACTAGTAATACAAGGAGAGGCGTGGCATATTGTCAGTGCATATGCTCCCCACAATGGGTGCAATCAGATAGATAAAGATGCGTTTTGGGTAGATTTCCACAATCTTCTTAAGAACATCCCAAAGGAAGAATTTCTGTTTGTTGAAGGAGATTTGAATGGACATGTCGGGAAATCAAACGAAGCCTATGAAGACTGCCATGGAGGACTGGGATATGGCACCAGGAACCTTCCTGGTGAAGACATCCTAAGCATGTGCAAATCACACGGTCTTATCGTGTTAAATACCATGTTCATCAAACAAAGCCGACACCTGATCACTTACAGCAGTGGTGGAGATGAAACTCAGATTGACTACCATTTGGTAGGCAGTTTCATGAAGCCTCGGGTAAAAGATTGCAAAGTGATCCTGGGAGAGGCAATCGCTCGACAACACCGTCTCCTGCTAACAGAAATTTTTATGAAAACACCAAAGAAAAGCAAATAAACAAGGGTCTCTGAGAAAATCAAGTGGTACAATCTGGACCAGCGTTGCCGTTTATACTTCAATCGAAGTATTTTACTTCATTTTCATAGACAACACTTCGACACTTCCTCTTTCGCAAAAACACTTCACTTTTTGTAGACTTTATATTTTCCCTCTTAATTGGGAAATTTCATTATATATTCATTAACGAGCTCTCCCATAAAGTAGCCAAAATCGTATACGCGAACACATCCATTCGATAACTACATCAATAACTACAAGTCTAGAATTCTACCTAAAGAAGAAAGTCTTTAAGTCTTTTGGCAGTCTTCTGCCTCAAAAATGCTTTGGGGCAGATTATGTACCCTCATTTAAAAGAGTTTATACTAGCCTTGTTGTGTCTTCCTCATAGTAGTGCAACTTCTGATCGGGTGTTTTCCTAAACTAAATTGATTAAGAGTTAAGGCCGAGACAATTTAAAGGTTAGCACTGTTATTTCACTGGTGCTTGTGAAAAGAATTGTTTCTGAAAACGGTTTCAAGAACTGGGTATCACCAAAAGATGTTGTATTAAGATACCACAAAGCTTTGATTAAAGCTCCCTAATCTAAAACAAAATTAGGTTTTTATTTCTCATAAATAGTCGTTTAATATAAGAAACTCAACTTTTATAATGACACTTCACTTTTCAGCAAAACACTTCTATTTTTTCCTGAAAACACTTCACTAAAAAATTGGCAAACGGCATCACTGATCTGGACAAAGAAAAAGGCGAAGCTTTTGTTTTCGTAATGAAAAATTACCTCTCTCACACCATCAACGGAGCTGAGGATGAAGAGTGCAGAGCACAAAATATGTGGGATTCACTACAGCGAATTTGCTTAAAGAAGGCCAAATCACTGCTAGGAGCTTCAAAAGGCCACCATCAACACGCCAAAGAAACATGGTGGTGGAGTGATGGAGCTAAGAAAGTGATAAATGAGAAGAAAGCGGCTTTCAAAGCTTGGTCAAAGTGCCCCTCTAATAATAGTGACGAAAAAGCTCGCCTCGAAATGGAATACAGATGCTGCAAGAAAAAAGCGAAGAAGAAGTGCGCTCAGCTTCAAGCAGAGAGTACGGAGGGCCTGTATCGGGAGCTGGAGAAAATATTTTCCCCAGTTGCTGATGCAAACCAGGCTATCCAGGAGCTGCGAAGACACAATATGAACAAGAGTGCCACTATCTTCAAAATAGCCGCCCAAAGAAGGAAGAATGCTCAGGAGATTCGTTCGCCAAAGTTCATTAGCAATGCTCATGGCCAGCTTCTTGTGGATGACGACAAAATTCTGCAGAGGTGGCGGCAGTATTGTGAAGAGCTTTTGAATGAACAGTTTCCCCGGCTATACTTTCCAAGAGCCACCCCTAACTGTGAAGAAATACCCGACATTACAGTCGAAGAAGTTAGTGAGGCGGTCAAATACTCCAAAAAACGCAAAGCCGTTGGGCCAGACGAGATACCCTCTGAGTTCTGGAAAAAGATGGGAGACATCGGGTTCAGATGGCTCAGAATTCTCATCTCCAAAATCGTGAGAGGTGATCCAATGCCGAATCAATGGAGGGAAAGTTACCTTCTCCCTGTATACAAAGGGAAGGGTGATACGCGAAACTGTGATAACTACCGTTCGATCAAGCTGATGTCACACACCATGAAGATCGTTGAGCGGGTATTAGGAGGCCGACTGCGAAAAATAATACGGCTATCTGATGATCAGTGCGGGTTTGTCTCGGGTAAATCAACCACGGATGCAATCCAAAGTATAAGGATCATAATGGAAAAACATCGTGATTCCTTAAGGGATTGCATATTGTATTGGTTGACTTTGAAAAGGCATTCGATAGACAACCACGAGATCTGATATGGGTGGCGCTAAGACATCGAGGGGTTCCAGAAACCTATGTACAGATGATTATGGACATGTACGAAAGAGCAAAGACAAAAGTAAGATGCCCCGCTGGAGTAACCGAAGAGTTCCCAATCAAAGTCGGGGTACACCAGGGAAGCGTTTTAAGTCCTTTGCTCTTTATTACAGTCCTTGATTATCTGCTTGAAGGTAAAGTGATGGACCCCAAGGTACATCAGTTATTCTTTGCTGACGATGGAGCCATCATAAGTGAGGATCCTACATCCCTGCAACGAGCACTTGATGTGTGGGTGGACGTTTTGGAGGGAAATGGGTATCGCATTAGTTCAAAAACAGACAGAGTACTTGTGCTGCCCGTTCGAGGATCCAATCAGGCCTATTCCAGACATTTATTTGTATGGAACAGTGCTTCCCAAGTGCGAAAAGTTCAAATATCTGGGATCTATGATCAATAGCAAAGCAACTTGTGATGACGACATCAATCATCGTGTAAGCGTAGGGTGGATGAAGTGGCAAGAAAATTCCGCTATCTTCTGTGACAGAAAAATGCCCCCTAAGTTGAAAGGAAGGCTCTACACCGCAGTTGTACGTCCAGCGCTCACATACGGTTCACAATGTTGGACGATGTACAAAAAGTATGAGAGTAAATTAACGGCAGCTGAGATGAAGATGCTTCGCATGACAGCAGGAGTGACAAAGCTTGATCGAATAAGAAGTTCGAAGATCCGTGGAAGCTTTCACATCAAGGAAACCATCGTAGAAAAAATAGAGCGTGACCGGCTCAGTTGGTATTGCCACGTTCAAAGAAGAGATCATTTGAACCCTGTTAAAAAGGCAATATCAATGCACGTTCCAAAGACATTGCGATGTAGGAAAGGCAGGCCTATAAACGCCTGGATCAGACAAATGCGACGACATCGGCATTTCATTGGCCTCAGAAACCGAGTGATCTAAAATCGGCAGGCCTGCCGATATTTTCTGAGGTCAAATAGGCGAACTCACAGGCGGATCAGTAGAAATGCGGTGAAGTGGGAGGGTTGTGATCCCTTGTTTTCGGATCATAGCCTCGCTGATAAAAGGAAGAAGAAGAAGAAGATGTATTATTTAAATGTAATGCACTTAAATTTACTTTATGGCTGACGGCATTACTATTCAGTTTATTCATATTATATATATCGTTTGTTATTCCTCGCTGAGCTGTCAGGTTTTGCCGAGTTAGTTTGGAATGTATACTTACCACGTTAGAAAGCCGCTAGAGGGAACTTCTTACCTCTATTTTCCTACTATAATGGGTAGATCCCTCCCTATTGATTTGCTTCTAAGGTAGATATGCGTGCTACAATCGTTTATTTCTAATGTGAACCTTAACGCACTCTCAAATGTAGCTTGTGTAAACTTTTTTTTTCCGAGGGTAGGTGAAAAATCTTCCATAGATACTAACATATGAGAATAGCAAGCGCGTGCTCATAGAAGTGTCATATTCTTACTGACTAAACGAAAAACACCACCCTTCGATATAAATTTGTTAGATATTGCAACTAAGTAATAACTTATGAAGCAATTTTTCTATCACGAAATAAAAACGTTTGGCGGGTTACTTTCCACTGAAAGATCCTGCATGTTCCGCAATCTAGACGCGGTTAATCATTATCTCGCCAAGTCGAAAAGTTTAGTCCTTTGTAGTCGGCGCAATAAATTGCTCTCATCCAAAATTTGTAGGACTGTATTGTTGACATGTCCGATTAGTCGGTTTCTATGCTTTTTCGCGAAGCTTTTAGTTTCAGCTTCGATTATCGGAATTCCGAGATCCTTGTGGATATCGTCGTTTCTACTATACCACGGTGTTTGGACAATTTCTCTTAGCATTTTATTTTGAAAAGTTTGTAAAATATTGGCATTTATTTTCTTGGTACAACCCCAAAGTTGTATACCGTAGGTCCACACCGGCTTTAGCACTTGCTTGTCTAAAAGCAGTTTGTTCTCAGTACTGAGCTGGGAATGTTTTCCGAGTAACCAGATCATTTCTATATATTTGATTTCGAGTTCTTTATGTTTCATTTTCACGTGCGAATTCCATTTCAGCCTTGCGTCGAGTGTCATTCCCAGGTATTTGGCCTCGTTTGCAAAAGGTATTCGGGCCGAGTTTAGAAAAATTGGCAAGTCATTCATTTTCTTATGAGTGAAATTCACGTGAACAGATTTAGATTCGTTGAGGGTGATCCGCTAGTTCCTCGTCCATTCATTTACTTTATTCAGCGCGTTTTGCAGTTTTGCAGTTGTTTCTTTGATTGTTTTACCTACTGCTAGGATAGCGGTGTCATCGGCAAACGTAGCAAGGGTAGTGCCGTCTTCTTTCAGTATATCAGGAGTATATAACAGATAGAGAAGCAGCCCAAGCATGCTTCCTTGCGCTACACCGGCCGAAATTTCTTTAAGCTCCGAGTATTCGTTTCCATGTTTAACACGGAAGAGTCTGTTCCCGAGATACGATTCTAGAATATCGTACAGGCACACAGGGAGAACTTGTTGTAATTTGCATTTGAAGCCATCATGCCACACCTTGTCAAAGGCTTGCGAGACGTCAAGAAATAAATACGCTTGAGCAAATCTTTTTTCTTCAAGTGCTTTCTCCATTACGTAACTAATTCTATGCACCTGGTCAATCGTCGAATGCTGACTTTTGAATCCAAACTGGCGGTCAGGGATAAGATAATTTTCTTCTATAATCGGTTGGAGACGTCTTAGTAATACTTACTTACTTAGGTGGCGCTACAGTTCGGGGTGAACCTGGGCCTCAACCAACAAGCCTCTCTATTTATCTCGGTCTTTAGCAAATTGCGTCCAGTTGCGCACTCCAAGTTGGTGGCGGTCCCTTTGAACTTGTGCGCGCCACCCTCTACTGCGTCGTCCCTCGGGGTTAGATTCGAAGACTCTGCTCGCCGGAGCGTTGGTGTCCATTCGCTCTATATGTCCTAGCCATCTCAGACGTCCAATATGCAGTTTTTTGACTAGGTCGATGTCGCTGTACAGCTCGTATAGTTCGTGATTGAATCTTCTCCTCCAAAACCCGTCAACGCAAACGGCACCGAAAATCTTACGAAGAATTTTTCTCTCGAAGCGACCAAAGATATCTTCATCCTCTTTTAATAAAGTCCATGTTTCAGCGCCGTAAAGCAGGACTGGAATGATCAGGGTCTTATACAGGGTCTCCTTAGTTGTTCGAGATAGGGCTTTACTGTTGAATTGCCTTATAAGCCCAAAAAAACAGCGATTGGCAAGAGTTATTCTTCGATTGATTTCTGTGCTGATCTTGTTTGTAGAATTTATAGCAGAGCCAAGGTAGACAAAGTCTCTTACTACCTCTAAGTAATAGCTGCCGACGGTGACATTTTGTCCAATTCGTCGGTGTTGGCTTTTCCTTCTTATTGACAGCATATACCTGGTTTTGCCCTCGTTTATCGTTAAACCCATTTTGGCCGCTTCCGCCTCAATGCTAGTCAAACGGTAGTGCATGCGATCATATGAAAACACAAGCGTTTTCACTCAGCTGAGGCCTACCAACTCCTACTCTCAACCTCCACGCGGTGACAGCCGGGTGCCTAGTACCTTAATCCAAGAAATGGGTAACCAACCCCGTTTGGCGGATTCTTGGTGGCAGCAGATGAGAGAGGGGGGGAAGAGTGCTTTTCTCACTAGAGCACTTCTTCCTGTTCCAGGCGGCAGCGGACGAATTCCCTAGACGGAGTCAACGGTGGCGTCTATAGTTCCAGTTAGGTTGAACTTAGTGAATACCTTGCGCGAGCTGCTTCGACGTATTCGGATCACAGGTCGGTAAGGAATTTCCAATGTTGGTCAGGACATTGGAATAGAGATGGTGGCGGAGGAGCCCTTAATGGGCCAACGGCAGCGCTCATACTCCCGTAGTGGACTACTGGCACCGGTCTACCCGGCCCCCTGTCCTAGGGGAATAATTAAGGAACTGGCCCTCCAGGTTGGGGGTTGTGCCGTCGGGGTAACTTCCCTACCACGTAAAAAATCGATGGTTCCGAAACAACCAAAAGCCTCGGATAAGGATGACCCAACTAATGACGACCCCAGCAAACGAAATAAGGACAACGACCTTCGGATCTGTACGTGGAATGTTCTGTCCCTTTACAGACCACGTGCAGCCGAACAACTAGCAGAGGCCCTAGACTGCTATAAAGCAGATATTACCGCCATCCAGGAAGTGCGATGGGATGGGCCAGGCAAAAAGAGCATGAAAAACTGTGACATCTACTACGGTGATTGCTACAGAGGCAACAGGCAACGCTTATTCGGATGCGGATTTGTCATACGCGGCAGACTTAGGCAAGAAGTCTTAAGCTTCCGACACGTGAGCGAGCGTATTATGACTATCCGGATCAAGGCTAAATTCGCTAACATAAGCCTAATATGTGTTCATGCCCCCACAGAAGAAAAGGACCCTGCCTCCAAAGAGTGTTTCTACGAGCTCCTCGACAAAACATACGAGCAATGTCCTAAATACGACGTTAAGATCGTATTGGGCGATTTTAACGCCAAAATAGGAAAGGAGGACGTCTTCGGTAGAGCAGTCGGTAAGCATAGCCTACACGACACCACGTCTGATAACGGACTAAGGCTAATTGATTTCGCTGTGGAGCGAAATGTCACCATAGCAAGCACATGGTTTCCTCATCTCGATATTCATAAGCAGACATGGCGGTCCAATGATCATGTCACGATCAACCAAATTGATCATATTGCGATCGACGCAAGGCATGCCTCCAGTATTCTGGATGTCCGGACCTTCCGAGCGGCCAACATAGACTCGGATCATTACCTTGTTGTAGCCAAGGTACGAATGCGGATATCCCAATCTGAGCAACAAAGAAGAATTACTGTGAGAAAATTTAACGTCGAAAAGCTACAATCGCAAGAGACCGCCAGACTCTTCGCTGAACGCGTATCCCGAAATCTCTCAATCACCCCTATACCGCCAGCATCAAGTGCCGAAGACCAGTGGCAACGCTGCCAACATGCCATCAGAAACGCCGCGACTGATGTGCTGGGTCTCGCTCGCCCACCACCGCGAAACCCCTGGTTTGACGAAGAATGCCGGCGAGTGCATGCAGCAAAACAAGAGGCATACAAAGCGGCGCTGCAAAGGAAAACGAGAGCTGCTCGTGAGCTCTACGAGCAAAAGAGACGGGAAGAACATCGGCTTCTCCAAAAGAAGAAGAAAGAGCATGAGAAGCGCGCGTTTGAGAATATCGAGAGTCTATACTCCAGGAACAATGTACGGAAGTTTTACCAAAAGGTAAAAAGAACGTGTCAAAGAAGTAATACCCGTACAGAAACCTGTAGAGATGAGAATGGAAACCTCGTAGTAGAATCACAGTCGGTGCTGAGAATCTGGAAAAACTACTTCTGCAGACTGTATAACGGCGACGAAGACCAACATCCCGCTGTCAGGCAGAATGAACCATTCAACATGGACGATGATAGTCAAAATTTCCGTCCACCTGACCAAAACGAAGTGAGGATAGCAATATCCAAGCTAAAATCGAACAAGGCTGCTGGACCTGACGGTTTACCGGCCGAACTTTTCAAGGCAGCTGGGGATGAATTGGTAGAGTGCATACACCAACTCATTTCTAATATTTGGTCAGAGGAGTGTATGCCTGATGAATGGAATCTCAGCATCGTTTGCCCGATCCACAAGAAAGGAGACCCCCTCAACTGCGCCAATTATAGAGGCATCAGTCTCCTCAACATCGCGTACAAGATCTTTTCTGCGATATTGTGTGAACGCCTGAAACCTTTTATGAACAGCCTGATTGGACCCTATCAGTGCGGTTTCAGGCCAGGAAAGTCCACCATCGATCAAATCTTCACACTTCGGCAGATCCTGGAGAAAACCCAAGAATTCCAAATCGATACTCACCACCTCTTTATCGATTTCAAGGCCGCCTATGACAGCATCTATAGAGAAGAGCTTTATAGAGCCATGTCTAGTTTTGACATCCCTGCCAAACTTGTCCGCCTGTGCAGGCTGACGATGGAGAACGCTCGCTGCTCCATCAAGGTCGGTAATGACCTCACCGAGACCTTTGATGTCAAAAAAGGCTTTAGACAAGGTGACGCGCTGTCATGTGACTTCTTCAATATTGTACTTGAACGGATTGTGCGGAACTCACAAGCCAACACCGGAGGCACAATCTATTACAAGTCTGTACAACTGCTTGCATACGCCGACGATATAGACATTATCGGAAGATCTCAGCGGGCTGTCACCGGTGCTTTTGCAAGCATTGAGGCGGAAGCGGCCAAAATGGGTTTGGCGATAAACGAGGGCAAAACCAAGTATATGCTGTCAACTAGAAGGGAAAACCAACATCGACGAATTGGACAAAACGTCACCGTGGGCAGCTATAACTTCGAGGTAGTAAGAGACTTTGTCTACCTTGGCTCTGCTATAAATTCAGCAAACAAAATCAGCGCAGAAATCAATCGAAGAATAACTCTTGCCAATCGCTGTTTTTTTGGGCTTATAAAGCAATTCAACAGTAAAGCCCTCTCTCGAACAACTAAGGAGACTCTATATAAGACCTTGATCATCCCAGTCCTGCTTTACGGCGCTGAAACATGGACTTTATTAAAAGAGGATGAAGATATCCTTGGTCGCTTCGAGAGAAAAATTCTTCGTAAGATTTTCGGTCCCGTTTGCGTTGACGGGTTTTGGAGGAGAAGATTCAATCACGAACTATACGAGCTGTACAGCGACATCGACCTAGTCAAAAAACTGCGTATTGGACGTCTGAGATGGCTAGGACATGTAGAGCGAATGGACACCAACGCTCCGGCCCGCAGAGTCTTCGAATCTAACCCCGAGGGACGACGCAGTAGAGGGAATTATCGCCGTAGGTGGCGCGCACAAGTTCAAGGGGACCTCGACCAACTTGGAGTGCGCAAGTGGAGGCAATTAGCTAAAGACCGAGCTAAATGGAGAGGCTTGTTGGTTGAGGCCCAGGTTCACCCCGAACTGTAGCGCCACCTAAGTAAGTAAGTAGCCCGCTGGGTTTTTCCGATAATGTCTATATCGTCGGCGTATGCAAGCAGTTGTATAGACTTGTAATAGATTGTGCCTCCGGGGTTGGCTTGTGAGTTCCGCACAATCCGTTCAAGTACAATATTAAAGAAGTCACATGACAGCGCATCACCTTGTCTAAAGCCCTTTTTGACATGAAATGTCTCGGTGAGGTCTCATTACCGACCTTGATGGAGCAGCGAGCGTTCTCCTTTGGGGACCTGCATTGCGATTGATCGGGAAACTACTGACTGCCCAAAACTTGGCTTGGGCCAGTAGCGCAACAATCAAGTTCGTGATGAAGTGCTTACTTTACCTCCTAGTGGTGGTCCCCGGGCAATTTACGTATAGGCCAAAATTGTAAGTGCGGGTTGTCTAGGGCCTTGATTCTAGGCTAGGTAACGTGGGCCAGCAACCTGCGTTACTGAAACCAGCTCGCTACTGAAACCGACACTATGCCTCGGATAAGGACTGATCACATGTTGACGACTTTTGGCTATTGTACCCGGACAAAGATAGGTTTCTGGAATGTAAAGACGCTCCTCGACTCGGGAAGAGAAGGTCCTTACAATGCCAGATTCCTCCAACTGGAAAAGGAATTCATGCGATATAAACTGGACATTTTGGGGGTAAGTGAAATAAGATGGTTAGAAGCGGGCGAGTACCAGTCTCCAACGCGTAACACTGTACTACTCTATTCTGGAAGACCATCCGGAAGTCCGCTAGAATATGGAGTCGGACTACTGCTAAAAACAACAGCACGCAAGGGCCTGATTTCCTGGCAGCCTCATGGTGATAGGATTTTGACGGCCAGATTCCGGACTAGAGTACGACGTGTCACAATCATACAGTGTTACGCCCCAACGAATAGTTCGTCTGAGGACGAAAAGGAGAGCTTCTGCAATCTCTTAAGCGCCGTCTTCAACACAACACCAAATGGAGACATTGTCATAGTGATGGGGGATTTGAATGCCAAGGTAGGCAGCGACAACGAAGGGCTCAAGCATGTAATCGGGAAACATGGTCTAGGCAACCGCAATGACAACGGCGAAAGGTTTGTGGATTTCTGCAATGCCAACCGCCTTGTGATAGGTGGCACCATGTTTGAGCACAAGACCTGCCACAAAGTCAGCTGGGTTTCCAACGACAGGCAAGCAACCTCCAACCAAATTGACCATTTTGCTATCAGCCGCCGCTTTAGAAGCAGTCTCCTGGATGTCCGAAACAGACGAGGGGCAGATGTGGGGATAGTACGTGATCACCATCTTATGATAGCTACTCTCCAACTACGCACTGCTGCAGTTCGAAGATCCCACGACAACACAAGAATGCCCAGGTTCAACATCGATAGACTTAGTGATCCAACAATTAAGGGAGCACTTTTCGCAAGGTGTGGAAGCAATCAGCAGCTCAATGCCCGCAACCATCCAAGACCATTGGTGTGCTGTGAAAAATGTTTTTACATCTGGTGCTGAAGGAATTGTCGGTCGATCGCAGGGAAGACATAGGGCGTGGCTTTCCGAGGATACCTGGAGAAGGATTGATGAACGAAAACAGCTAAAAGCTCGCGTTGCAGCTACCCCAGCAGCAGGGAGAAGCGAGCTAGAGTCCCTATATCGCATGAAGATGAGAGAAGTTCAGCGTAGCGTACGACGTGACAAGCGCAACTACATCAATGCGCTGGCTACAAAAGCAGAAGAAGCTGCTCGGAGGTGCGACAGCAGGACTGTCTACAGAATCACGAAAGAGCTGACAGGTGGTCGCAGCTCCAGCCAATACCCAGTGAAAAGCCTAGACGGCTCCTTGCTCATTTCGGATGAGGACCAACTCAAGAGATGGAAAGAGCATTTTGCTACGGTTTTGAACCGTGTATTCGCTAGCGATATGCTCCCAAATCAGACTGAGATGCCCGAGGTGAGAAGTTCCCGATTACGCACCACGACTCCCAGTAAAGATGAGATCATTACCGCGATCAAGGCACTCAAAACCAACAAGGCGGTAGGACTTGACGGTATTCCAGCAGAGCTCTTACGAGCGGCGCCAACAACATCGGCTGAGCTTCTGCTTCCACTTATAGATAGAGCTTGGGAAGCTGAGAGCTTTCCTAATGAGTGGAAAAAGGGAATGATCGTCAAGCTTCCTAAGAAAGGAAATTTATTGGAGTGCGGAAACTGGAGGGGTATCTGCGTGCTGCCTGCTGTAGCAAAGATAATAGCTAAAATCATTCTTGAGCGAATCAAACAACATCTCGAAGACACACTCGATGCCGAACAAGCAGGTTTCCGCTCTGGATCCTCCTGTGCCGACCACATCAACACCCTGCGGATTATCATCGAACAGCGTGTTGAATATCGATCGCCACTGCACCTGCTGTTCATCAATTTTGAGAAGGCGTTCGATAGTGTCAACAGGGAGTTTATTTGGCGTGCCTTACGCAGGAGAGGCATTCCCGATAAACTAATTGCTATTATCAAAGCTACATATGAAGGCTCCAAATGTCACGTTCTGCACAGGGGGAGGTTGTCTGAGGAATTTGAGATCCAAAGTGGGGTAAGACAAGGCTGTATCCTTTCACCAATATTATTCCTATTGGTGATTAGCGATGTGCTTCATGCAGCTTTGTCGACGGGAAACGGAGGAAATCGATGGACTCTTACATCTCAACTGAAAAATCAATACGACAAAAACTAAAATCATCAGCCTTGGAACTAACTCATCGGCTCAAATATGCATTGCTGGACAATTGGTAGAGAGAGTAGAGGATTTCCAGTATCTTGGGAGTATTGTCTCGACCGATGGTGGAACCGAACTGGATATAACCAACAGGATCGCCAAAGCAAAGTCCGCGTTCGGGATGTTGTCCAAAATATGGCGAAGCAATGCAATCAGTTTGAGCACCAAAATAAGACTGTTCCGCTCCAACGTTGAATCCGTGCTGCTATATGGTTGCAGCACGTGGAGAGTGACCACTACTATCACCAGAAAGATGCAAACGTTCGTTAATAGGTGTCTGCGCAATATCTTAAGGATTTTCTGGCCCAATCGTATCTCTAACGAACACCTTTACGAGAGAACGGGTCAGGAACCAATAGGCACAACTATCCAACGGCGGAAGTGGCAGTGGATTGGTCACACGTTCCGAAAGGGTGACAGCTCCATAGCGAACCATGCTATGCAATGGAACCCTCTAACTCAGGATGGCAGAAGACCTGGCGGTCCGCGGAAAACATGGCGCAGAACAGTCGAGAAGGAGGTACGGCAGTTAGGGAAAAGTTGGGGAGAACTCAGACACATTGCCAGAAACCGTACACGATGGCGCGTAGGCGTAGTAGAGGCCCTAGGACCCACAAGGGGATACAGGACATAAGGGAGCGTTCTCCATCGTCAGCCTGCACAGACGGACAAGTTTGGCAGGGATGTCAAAGCTAGACATGGCTCTATAAACCTCTTCTCTATATATGCTGTCATAGGCGGCCTTGAAATCGATAAAGAGGTGGTGAGTATCGATTTGGAATTCTTTGGTTTTCTCTAGGATCTGCCGAAGTGTGAAGATTTGATCGATGGTGGACTTTCCTGGCCTGAAACCGCACTGATAGGGTCCAATCAGGCTGGTCATAAAAGGTTTCAGGCGTTCACACAATATCGCAGAAAAGATCTTGTATGCGATGTTGAGGAGACTGACGCCTCTATAATTGGCGCAGTTGAGGGGGTTTCCTTTCTTGGGATCGGGCAAACGATGCTGAGGTTCCATTCATCAGGCATACACTCGTCTGACCAAATCTTAGAGATGAGTTGGTGTATGTACCTTGCCAATTTATCCCCAGCTGCTTCGAAAAGTTCGGCCGGTAAGCCGTCAGGTCCAGCAGCCTTGTTGGATCTTAGCTTGGATATTGCTATCCTCACTTCGCTTTGGTCAGGTGGATGAAAATTTTGACTATCATCGTCTATGTTGAATGGTTCATTCTGCCTGACAGCGGGATGTTGGTCTTCGTCGCCGTTATACAGTCTGCAGAAGTAGTTTTTCCATATTCTCAGCACCGACTGTGATTCTATTACGAGGTTTCCAATTTCATCTCTACGGGTTCTTGTACGGGTATTGCGTCTCTGCCACGTTCTTTTTACCTTTTGGTAAAACTTCCGTACATTGTTCCTAGAGTATAAACTCTCAATATTCTTAAACGCGCGCTTCTCATGCTCTTTCTTCTTCTTTTGGAGAAGCCGATGTTCTTCCCGTCACTTTTGCTCGTAGAGCTCACGAGCAGCTCTAGTCTTCCTTTGCAGTGCCGCTTTGTATGCCTCTTGTTTTGCTGCATGCACTCGCCGGCATTCTTCGTCAAACCAGGGGTTTCGCGGTGGTGGGCGAGCGAGACCCAGCACATCAATCGCGGTGTTTCTGATGGCATGTTGGCAGCGTTGCCACTGGTCTTCGGCACTTGATGCTGGCGGCACAGGGGTGATTGAGAGATTTCGGGATACGCGTTCAGCGCAGAGTCTGGCGGTCTCTTGCGATTGTAGCTTTTCGACGTTAAATTTTCTCACAGTGATTCTTCTTTGTTGCTCAGATTACAAGGTAATGATCCGAGTCTATGTTGGCCGCTCGGAAGGTCCAGACATCCAGAATACTGGAGGCATGCCTTGCGTCGATGGCAATTTGATCAATTTGGTTGATCGTTACATGATCATTGGACCGCCATGTCTGCTTATGAATATCGAGATGAGGAAACCATGTGCTTGCTATGGTGACATTTCGCTCCACAGCGAAATCAATTAGCCTTAGTCCGATATCAGACGTGGTGTCGTGTAGGCTATGCTTACCGACTGCCCTACCAAAGACGTCCTCCTTTCCTATTTTGGCGTTAAAATCGCCCAATACGATTTTAACGTCGTATTTAGGACATTGCTCGTATGTTTTGTCGAGGAGCTCGTAGAAACACTCTTTGATGGCAGGGTCCTTTTCTTCCGTGGGGGCATGAACACATATTAGGCTTATGTTAGCGAATTTAGCCTTGATCCGGATAGTCATAATACGCTCGCTAACGTGTCGGAAGCTTAAGACTTCTTGCCTCAGTCTGCCGCGTATGACAAATCCGCATCCGAATAAGCGTTGCCTGTTGCCTCTGTAGCAATCACCGTAGTAGATGTCACAGTTTTTTATCCTCTTTTTGCCCGGCCCATCCCATCGCACGTCCTGGATGGCGGTAATATCTGCTTTATAGCAGTCTAGGGCCTCTGCTAGTTGTTCGGCTGCACGTGGTCTGTAAAGGGACAGAACATTCCACGTACAGATCCGAAGGTCGTTGTCCTTATTTCGTTTCCTTATCCGAGGCTTTTGGTTGTTTCGGAACCATGAGTTTTTTACGTGGCAGGGAAGTTACCCCGACGGCACAACCCCCAACCTGGAGGGCCAGTTCCTTAATTATTCCCCTAGGACGAGGGGCCGGGTACACCGGTGCCAGTAGTCCACTACGGGAGTATGAGCGCTGCCGTTGGCCCATTAAGGGCTCCTCCGCCACCATCTCTATTCCAAAGTCCTGACCAACATTGGAAATTCCTTACCGACCTGTGATCCGAATACGTCGAAGCAGCTCGCGCAAGGTATTCACTAAGTTCAACCTAACTGGAACTATAGACGCCACCGTTGACTCCGTCTAGGGAATTCGTCCGCTGCCGCCTGGAACAGGAAGAAGTGCTCTAGTGGAAAAGCACTCTTCCCGCCCTCTCTCATCTGCTGCCACCAAGAATCCGTCAAAAGGGGTTGGTTACCCATTTCTTGAATTAAGGTACTAGGCACCCGGCTGTCACCGCGTGGAGGTTGAGAGTAGGAGTTGGTAGGCCTCAGCTGAGTGAAAACGCTTGTGTTTTCATATGATCGCATTCACTACCGTTTGACAACCCCAATGCTCGTTAGTCTTTGTACTTTTGTGATGGGAGTTAGGCAGCTAATTTTGCTGGCGGCTTGCCACCCTACAAGGCTGTCATAAGTTAGTATCGGCCCTTACTATAGCCGTATACATCCATCAAATTAAAGACCTAAACCAATATTACAGGGAAATTGAATGCTTTTAAGGAATGAGTGTCTTAAGGTTCCCCTAGAGATCGCGATGGCCCCACTCTGGTGCCTAGTGTTTTAGAAGATTCTGTCTCCTAACCTATTTATCCCAACCTTACCTACTGCTCCTTTACCTTTCATATCTCTTTTCTACATTTTTTTTTATATATGTATATTCATTAAAACTATAACTAGTGATCTTCTTAATTATAATTATGTCCAATAACCACAATCATTTCTATTCTCCTCAGCGATACCAAGCTACTCAACGAAAATCCAAATGAAAAACCAACTCAAAAGTGGGATCTTCCCGGTAGAATGCAAGACGATTCAGTGGAAATCAGCATTGTGCAAGCTATGAGGAACACCAGTATTCTGACAGTCCTGGGAAATTACACTCAGGCGTCTAGTTATCCCATAACGAATGTGTATGCTGAGCATTCGGATACAGATGTTTACATTGGCAGAGCTAATGACCCATTTGGACACTCGACAAAGTGGGACGTCAAGTTCGTACAGTGTTACTTTGTCGTATTTTGCATAAAAACTAAACGCCACCGTTTCAGAAACTCTTCATCAAATATTCAGCAAGATGATCGCAAAAAACGCGCAGTGATTGAGCTTTACTCGATGATTAAATGTTCTACGGGATGTGATCCAATCGTTTATAAGGGTTACGGCTGCTATTGCGGATTCTTGGGAAATGGACAGCCAGTCGATGGCATTGATCGGTGTTGCAGGCTGCACGACAAATGCTATTCAAACAGTAATTGCATCCAGTATTTGGAATACTTTGTTCCATACATTTGGAAGTGCTACCGTGGTAAGCCTCTTTGCGCTCTCGATCATGGCGAATGGGGCGAACCGAGCTCATGTGCAGGACGACTTTGTAAATGTGATATGCTTCTATCGCGATGTCTACGGCGATTTGTTTGTCCACAACGGAGAGGCATATGCAGATCGTCCAAAGCGAGGATGTTGCAGAATTTGTTATTTAATTTTTAAAATAAAAATTGATTGGAAGATATGTACATAACATATGTGTGTTGTTCCTAATGCACTCAACCTTATTGTGAATACTATCAGGAATTAAACTTAAGCTACTTAAATCCTTTGACCGTTCGAGGGGTATAATGCGTTAACAGCGCCGGCGCTCTATTTTGCTCTCTAGTTAATACCTAAAGATCTCGTTTTCCCCTCAACTAATTTGTGCCACGTTTCCTTAGGACCCGCTTTTCTATCTAGGTAAGTATATTCCATTATTATTAATATTTCGCAATGGAATTATCTTCGCGTCATAAGGTGTGACCTATCCACTGTAACTTTCTTCTCCGTATGGTGATGCCTATAGGTTCCTGGCTCGATTTCTGGCAAAGCTGTTCATAAGAGATGCGATTCACTCACGAAGCAAACATTTAAGATGAAACAAATGCATCAATAATATTACTAAGTTGTACCTAATTATTCTCAGCAGGTTGGAGATGTTGCTGTTAAGGGCTGCAATACGAAGGCGTATAAGTGTTAGTACGAGTATAAGGTGGCGGTTGCATTCCAATCCGATATCAGCTCCTCACTTGTTTCAAACGTATAGAATTCAATTTCTGAAGCGTTGGGTAGTCGTAATATAGTCAGTCTGGTTTGATGTTCGCTGCTGTCATTTTCCGAGTTATTGGGCTGCTAGGTGCTGCTGGGGTCATCATCAGTCCTACTCCAGACCGCTGAGAGCTTCCAACTGATTTTTCAGAACAGAGCAAGATAGTGCTTTTTTTGTAAGCGGGTGATATTCTCTGACATCGAACCATCTTATCCAAAGGTCATCAACAAATTATCAGTACGTACCCGAGACGTTTTTTTTATCGGTTCGGTGCATTTGATTTTTTCACGGTTGGGGCTTTTTACGCTTGCACATATCAACTGACACTTATCCTGTTTTGTGGCGCCGGGTGCTCGTCATTCCTTCTCTCCCGCTTACAATTTCCGAAGAAACTCCCAGCTAGCACTACGAGGAGGTTTTACTATTAGAACTACAAGATCTTCGGCTGCAGTATCTCTTTTTCGTTACTTGGCGAACTGATAACAAATGAGCAATTGAAGGTTGTTGCAAGTATTTACCTATAATTATAAATAACTGAAGATTGTTGTCTATCAGCCTATTGTCAGTTATCAAAAGGTTGTTGATTGATTGTGAGCTCATATCAATTATCTATTTCGAATCGAGAATTGGAGATTATAAAAGTCAGTGGTGATAATTATCTATTGCCATTGCTCAACATTTTATTTAGTCCCGAAATTGCATTTAAAGGACTAGGTAGTATAAATCTAAAACCGAAAAGAGGACTGAAAACAAAATCGAAATGTCCACAACTGGTGGCGTAACAAACTGAGCGACTTTAATAACATGGAAGAGGCTATTTTTTAAACCATTAGTTAACGCATGTCAACCAGTCGGATTTTGGGTTGAAACACATAAATTTACACTCGGTATTAAAAACCCACCACTTGAATTGATTGAAGGCTGTGAACATCAGAATCAAGGGAAAATGTGAAATTTTGTTAGAACGCTAAATGGTTCCGAAATAACCAACAGCATCGGATAAGAATTATTCAACTGTTGACGACCCCAGAGAACGAAATAAGGACAACGATCATGGGATCTGTACGTGGAATGTTCCGATCCTTTACAGACCACGTGCAGGCGAACAAGCAGCACAGGCCCCAGATTGCTATTTTTTTTAGCAGAAAACCACTCCAGCCAGCTGGCTCCAGTTGCGCACGTCAAGTTGGTTGAGGTCTCCCTCCACTTATTTGCGCCACCTGCCGCGAGGGCGTTCTCTACTACGCCGTCTATCCGGGGTGGATTCGATGATTTTCTTGGGCGGAACATTGGGCTCCATTCACTCTACATGACCCAGTCATCTTAGTCGCTATATGTGAACCTTTTTAGCTAAGTTAATGTTCTTGTATAGGCCGTAGTAGTTCGGCATTGTACCTTCTCCTCCACTCGCCGTCTATGTAGACGGGACCAAAGATCACTCGAATAACTTTTCTCTGGAAGTAGGTAACCAAGGGCATTCTCATCTGGTTTTGATAAACTCCAATCCTCTGCACCATACAACAGGACTGGGATGATTAGTGCCTTAAACAGAGTTACACGTATGTTTGACATAGGGCTTTACTCCTCAATTGCCTTCTTAGCCCATAAAAACAGCGATTAGCAAGAGTAATTCTTCGTTTAATCTCCTCACTAATATCATTCGCAGAGTTCACTATAGAGCCTAGGTAGATTTTTTTTTTTTTTTCTTAGGTTGCGCCAAGGATGTGTAAGCTTCATAGATACTAATAGCCCGAGTGCTACTAGCATGCACAATTCGCAAACGTGAGTAATCGATTCCAGGAATACGCCTACGTACTAAACACACACCCTACACACTTCAACCACTCTCTCCGTGGTACTGCCGTTAGGTATTTCTTCGCGGGGCTGGTTAGTAATTATGCTCTAGTGTCCGAGGCCGCCTCTTAGGCTCTTCTTAGGGCTTCTGCTCTTCGCAGCGCGTTCTGCACACATACTATGAATGAGCAGATCTACATCCACTCGCCCTCTGATCGTGTCATGTGACTTACAAGATTTTTTGGACTTGGCAGGTTTGCTCTATATTCTGCAAAGCGTCTGCAGTAGAACACTGCATGCTCCGCGTCCTCCTCTTCGTTTGGGCATTCCGGACACAGGGGCGAACTATCGTGTCCAAATCTATGGAGGTAATTCCGGTAGCCACCGTGCCCGGACAGGAACTGTGTGAGGTGGTAATTACAGTTCTCCCTCGCTCTCCCTGTCCATGATTTTATGGTGAGAATAAGCTTGTGGATCCACCCGCCTTTTGTAGAGCTGTCCCACCTGGTTTGCCACAGCGTTGCTGATGCTGCCCTTTCCTCCTCCTTAATCCTTTTTGCCTCTTGCCGATTCGAGGGACGTCTAAGGTATACCCTCTGCATCTCATCAGCGAGGATGTCGATTGGGACCATCCCAGCTAAACCGCAGGCTGCATCGTCGGAGATAGTTCGGAAGCCGCTGATCACTCTGGTTGCGCAGAGCCTGTGAGCTGATGATAGCTTCTTCCTGCACTCATTTGTCGCCAGTGCACCTGCCCATATTGGGGCAGCGTATAGAAGTACCGAGCTGACCACTCTGGACAGCAGGATCCTGCGGGCGTATCCAGGCCCACCGATATTCAGGAGCATTCGGGAAAGTGCTGCCTGCATCAGCGATGCTTTCTTACTAGAATACTCGACGTGGGCTTTGAAGCGCAGCCTGTTGTCGAGCATAACTCCAATGAACTTCAAGGATTCTTTGGACCTGATTGTCTGGTTTCCGACAGGGATTAGGACAGCTTCGATCTTGTGGGCAGCTAGTTCCAGACCGGTAGACTCCAGCCTCATCCGTGGCAGACTCCACCTCGTGTACGTGCTTGGCTACTGTAACCACTGCGATATCGTCAGCGAAGCCAATTAATTTGACTCCCTCGGGCAGTGTTAGTCGTAGAACTCCGGCGTACATAATGTTCCATAGGAGAGGTCCCAGAACCGACCCTTGCGGGACTCCCGCGGAAACACTGTAGTGCTTAACGCCATCGTTAGTATGGTATCTTAGCTTCCTATTGCTGAAGTAGTCCGTGACTATCCTCAGCAGATAGTATGGTGTATCCATCCTGGCCAGGGATCTCCTAATGAATGACCAGCTTGCCTAGTTGAACGCATTTTTGACGTCGAGCGCTACTACTGCGCAGTATTTCTTCGTCCCTTATTTCCACCTTTTCCCTTGTATTGCTTCGGTTGCTATATCTACTACCGCCTTTATGGCATCGACGGTAGAGCGTGATTTTCTGAAGCCGTACTGACAGTCTGACAGGGCTCCGTTTTCCTCCGCCACCGCAAGCAGTCTGTCATAGATAATACGCTCTAAGATCTTTCCCAGCGTATCGAGCAGGCATATTGGGCGATACGATGATGGTTGTCCGGGCGGCTTATTGCCCTTTGGAAGCAGCACTAAATGTTGCAATTTCCATGGTGTAAGGAATATCCCCTCCTCTATGCACCTTTGCATCGTTGTTAGAAAGATGTCCGGTCTCGTCTTAACAGCCGCCTTGATTGCCCTATTCGGGATGCCATCCGGTCCAGGCGCTTTATTGTCTCCGATTTTTTTGCATGCCCCAAAGAGTTCTTCTGACGTGATTGCCGGGATATGCTCCATGCTGATCTCCCTCGTGTTGGAGACCATAGTAGTTGGTCTATGGGGGAATAGGTGCTCTACTATAGTCCTTATCATTGCCGGGCATGTTAGTTGTGGATACCTGCTGCTTTTAAGCTTCTTCATCACCACTCTATACGCTATGACCCAGGGGTCTAATTCGGCCTCGTCAGAGAGCCGCCTAAAGCTCCTTCACTTACTCTCCTTAATGCCCCTTTCCAATTCTCGCCTCGCCAATTTAAATGTGGTTAGCCGCTCTTGGAAATCTTGTCTGCCTCTGGATCTCTGAGATTTGCGTCGTGCTTGTAGGCACTTCGCTCTGAGCCGTTTAATCTCGTCGGTCCACCAGTACAGGGCTCGCCTCTTTTACCTAGGTAGATCAGCCTATTGTCTTTTGTTGCTTTCTGTTCAAAACGCAGATGTTGAGTGTCCTTTCGTGTAGACAGTATATATTTTGTCTGCTTTCATTGACCGCTAAACCCATATTTGCCTCGCAAACGCCCCACTGAGGGCCGCTGAGTTCTTGCGACTATGTCAATATCATGGGCGTAAGCGAGTAGTAGTACAGACTTGTAAAAGATTGTACCTTCGGTGTTGGCCTGTGAGTTTCGTACAATTCTTACTACTAACTTCTAAGTACAATACTTCGAGGGCAAGGTGAAAAGTTCTCGGCCTGACGCAGAGATAGCGTTCCAATCAGGAAAACTTTATGTTTCCTGCCTGGGTGCACTTCTCATTAGTTCGTATGACAAGTTCCAATTTGTTCTCTCAAGTAGTTCGTTTACACGAATTTTTGCAGTAGACGTCTTGCGTGTTTTTCGTTAAAATGGATATGGATATGGGAATATCGTGCGGTCATAAAATTCTTCGTTTTGGATGGGTTAACCCCTAAGGAAATTCAATATTCATCCAAAGTTGACAAAAGTTTACGGGGACTCTGCTCCTTATATGTCAACCGTTAAAAAGTGGGCAGCGGAATTTAAACGTGCTCGCACGTCCCTCGAAGATGACCCACGTGAAGGACGGCCAAAAACCGCAACCACACCCGAAACCATCGAAAAAGTACATGATATCGTGTTGGACGATAGGCGAGTGAAGGTGAGTCAGATAGCTGAGGCTGTGTGTATATCGGAAGAGAGGGTGCGAAACATCTTGCACAAAAACTTAGGGATGCGAAAGCTCTGCGCAAGATGGGTGCCACATTTGCTGAATGCCGATCAAAAGCAAATGCGCAAACGATTTTCGCGGCAATCTTTGGACCGATTCAATAGGGATCCGACCGATTTTGTGCGGCGATTTGTCACCATGGATGAGACATGGGTCCACCACTACACGCCAGAAACGAAACAGCAGTCGAAACAGTGGGTGGAAGCCGGTGGTCGGTGGAAAGCGAAGTCGATCGCATTTGCCGAAAAGGCCATCGCCAGTGTGCTTTGGGATGCGAAAGGGATCCTGTTAATTGATTACCTTGGGAAAAGCAGAGTAATTACAGGCGAATATTACTCCAACCTTCTTGACCAGCTGGATGCCAAAATTCGCGAGAAGAGGCCTGGCTTGAAGGAGAAAAACATCCTCTTTCACCAGGACAATGCACCCGTACACAAGTGTGCGTTGGCGATGGGAAAACTGCGGGATTTGGGGTATGATTTGCTCGGCCATCCCCTCTATTCACCTGATTTGACACCCTCAGACTTCCATCTGTTCCCAAACTCGAAGAAATTTGTTTCTGGGAAGCGCTTTGCATCCAATGCAGAAGTTGAGAGGGCCGTAGATGAATATTTTCACAGCCTTGCAGACTCTCACTTCCGAGAAGGAATACTGATGTTGGAGAAACGCTGGGCTAAGTGTGTTGAAGTCAAGGGAGATTATGTAGAAAAATAATATCATTTTTTAACTGAAAATCGTAGTCTTTCATTGTCAGCCCGAGAACTTTTCACCTTGCCCTCGTATGTTAAAGAGATCGCATGATAGCGCGTCTACGATCTTCACTGCCATCGAACGGCTTGATGGTGTTCTTACTGATTTTAATGGAGCAGCGAGAGTTCTCCATCGTCATCCTGCACAGTCAGACAACCTTGGCAGGGATACCGATACTAGACATGGCTCTATATGGGACCATTCATAAATGCAATATTGCGCAATCTGTGCTAAGCAAAGAGTTCACAAATGCACGAATTGGCATCACTGCGAAGCAGAGAATTCATAAATGTAGTAAGCTTTACATTTCATAAATGCAAGCTTTGCAAAGCAAACACATGCAAAGCAGGAAAAGCTGCACAAATGCAAGTTTAATTTAAGCAATACGCAATACGATTATGACAGCTGCACGATTGCGCTCAAAATTGCGCAATGAAGCTTTACTACGTTTATGAATTCTCTGCTTCGCAGTGATGCCAATTCGTGCATTTGTGAGCTCTCTGCTTAGCACAAATGCAATATTGCATTTATGAATGGGGCCTATAGGTCGTCTCTATACACGCTATCATGGGAAATCGATGAAGTAGTGGTGCGTATAGGTTCTATATTCCTGATTTTCCTTCTAGATCGGTCGTAGTATGAACATTTGATCAGCGGTGGGCTTTCCCAGGCTTACTGGTAGAACACAATGGTGTCGTTGTCGTAGTCGCAGTTGCTGTCACTTAACTTTGCGCACACTTTTCAGCCTTGTCGTACGACAAATATTAAAAATTGTTCAACTTTATACGACTACGGCTACGATTACGACTGCGACAGCGTCTTATTGTATTCACTTTTATTCATTTGTGTGTATTTCAGCTTTTGACAGGAGGTACGAGTGCGACTACGACTACGACGACGACACCATTGTATTCTAACAGTTACACCGCACTAATAAGGACCTATCAGGTTGTTGACGATCGGTTTTAGGCGATCATATAATACAGGATCTTATATGCGATGTTGATAAGACTTCTTCAAAGGGTCTTCTTTCTTCAGGATTGGGCAAACGATGTTGAGGTTCCATTCATGGGACAAACTTTCGTCCGATAAAATTTTACTGATGAGCTGGTATAAGCTCCTTACCAACTCATCCCCCCCTATCTTGAAATGTTCGGCGGCAAGGCCGTCGGCTCCAGCAGCTTTGTTGGATTTATGTTTGGATATCGCTATCCTCACTTCGTTATGATTGGGTTGATTGAAATCTTGACTATCATCGTCACTGTTGAATGGTTCGTTCTACCTGACAGTGGAATATTGGTCATCGTCGCCGTTTAGCAGTCTGTACAAGTGTTCCTTCCATATCCTCTGCACCGAGTGCGATCCTACTACTAAAGGGTGTCCCATAATTCACGCAAAATGCAATTTTGATAGAAAATACAGATTTTTAATTAGAAAGCTTAAATTTTTTTTTGATTCATAAAGTATACAGATTGGGGTTATGTATGGAATAGCACATCGGATAAATGGCCGCCATAGCTTTGCTGGCAAGTACGTACTCTTTTATTGAAATTTTCTATAACTGTTTCGCATAAATGTGGCTGAATTGCATTAACACACCTCCCAGTTTCCTATTTGAAGGCGTTGGTGGTCGTGGGCTTGTTTGCATAGACCTTTCACTTCAAAAAACCCCAAAGAAAAAAGTCCAATGGCGTTAAATCGCAAGATCTGGATGGCCAATTCTGATCGCAAGAACGGCCGATTACACGATTAGGAAATGACTCGTACAGTAATTGAATTGTTTCTCTGACTGTATGGCATGTGGCACCGTCTTGTTGAAACCACATGTTGGTCACATCCATATCTTGTAATTTAGGCACTAAAAACGGGGTTATCATGTCACGATGACGAACACCATTAATTGTTACTGCCTGACCAGCCGCATTTTCGAAGAAGAATGGTCCGATAATGCCTCCAGCCCAAAATCCGCACCAAACACTCACGCGTTTTGGATGCATTTGTTTCTCAACAATTACTCGTGGGTTTTCTGAACCCCAAATGCGACAATTTTGACGATTAACGAAGCCATCAAGATAAAAATGAGCTTCATCACTGAAGATGAATTTGTTCGGAAAATCAACATCCACAGTGCCAGTATTGCTCAACAATGAAAATGCGTTGTTCTTTCGTATAGCGCTCCATTTTTACTAACCCCGAAATGTCAGCTGTCACATTAGCTGCGTTTTGTTTTCCCCGTGAACTGGTTCATTTCATATTTTTACACAGGATGCAAAAACAACAATTGAACCAGCACTTGAGCTGGTTCAATTTTCGTGAACCATAATTTCTAAACCCATATCTCACCACTAGATGGTTTTCCACAAAAAAAAATTATATGTAAAGCTTGGCAGCTCTGCTGAATGGCAGAAGTAAATCATAGTTATTTGTTGTATCCTCACTTTCTGACATAAGTATCTAAAAATACTTAATTATTAAACAAATATAAAAATATTAAGCACTTTTCTCACTTCAATTGCCATTTTCTCGCCATTTTTAGTCCATATGAAACGTCAGTGTGTAGCTCCTGCTACCAACTTGAGAAAATAAAATTTTCATGTGAACCAGGAGCGTTTTTTTATTTTGAGATGAACTAGTTCAGCTCACGAGGATAACAAAACGCGGCTATTGTTGTTTTTTGCGTTGGCACCACTGTACTATTAAATGGCGCAAAATTCAAATTTTGTGTGAATTATGGGACACTTTTTTTTTTTTTTATATAATTTGCGCGCACCCAAAGGGTTATGAATACCTTTAACATGCTTACACACAGTGCGGGCGTTGGAAAGGATGGATAGAGAGAGAGAGAGAAAGATTTTTGGTGTTGTGGTTCTTGAAGCTCAGTTGTTTATGCTTCAGCTATTCGCCGGGGGTGGCGTCCAGATAACTGGGGAGATTTTTGTTACTATTGTCATTGCTTCTGATTCACAGTACTTTTTTCCCGATAATCGATGTCAAGGGCAAATCATCATCAACAGAGCGAACAATTTTTCCAGCCACACGACCAAGCTACTGCCAGTGTTATGCCTTCGCAGTAGTGTTCACACAAGCTTTCGCAAATGATCGGACTGACTTTGTATATTTCATGAGAAATAAATAAATGCTTGCTGACATCAGGATTTGAACCATGAACCATTAGCGCGGCAATTGACGACGTTACCACTACACCATTGCCACCTTCCCTGCACGCTTCTGTTCTGGCTTTAAGACATTGGCATGTCCTTTTTACCTTTTGCTAACATTTTCGACCAGCATTCCTGAAATAAAGTCTTTCAATCTCCTCGAACGTAGAGCTCGCGAGCAGCGACGGAGTTTTATTGTAGTGGCCGAGAAAAAGCCACTACATTAGAGGCGAATAAAGAATTAAATAAATAAATAAATAAAAATAGGGAGGTCAGTCTAAAAACAAAAACTCCATCATGCAGTTTTTATTCGTATTCGTACCCATGGTCCACACCCACCATCTTTTAATACGTACCCATTTCTACAGAAGAAATAAATAAATATTTTCTTTTTGTTAATTTTATTCACTTTCTTTGCAAAATTTATTATACAAAAAAAGAACAATAAATCGATCTTTACACATTAAATAAGACAGCTTATATACACATTTACAATACAACTTTAATTATTTATATTCCTCTTTATTATTTTTGTTATCACAATGCCTCAATTACAAAACAATAATTGATCAATTTTCAATAAAAGGAGTTTGCTTCATTTCACTTTTTATACATATTTTCAGTTAACAAAATTATTTTACTTATGAATTACATTTAGAATTGGTAGTAAAAAAAATTTAATTGTTTAACGAAAAAGCAAAAAACATTAACATTTTGTATAAGATAGTAGGTATAATTAGTAAGTTATAGTATATAAACAGTTACGAATCGAATCGAATTATTGTCTCGTTGTGCACTTTACTTCTGGATCAAGTTTTTAAATTACTTTTTCTTGTAACTTTTAAATTGCAAACTATTAAGGCGATGTACATTATAGTAAAGATAAAAATAGAAAAAAAACACAATTACATGTGAAGCTAAAATAAGCGTTAGGTTTAGATACGAGTTACGCGCGTCAAAACTAGATCTTAACAAGGATGTTAGCCTAGTAAGCATTACTTCTTTTTCATATTAAAAAAAAAAAGTATTTGCTTCTAGTTGTAACGTAATTCCTAAATAGACCTTCGTTAGGAGTGTTTTCATGGCAAATCATATTAATTGGAGGAATTGATTTACAACATGCTTGGAAGTATACCTATAATTGAACAATAATCTGCATGGCTGTTCCTGTTACCTTGCACTTTTATTTAAACGTTTGTATATAAAAAGCAATGCAATAACACAAGTCTTTAATGGTCTGGAACTGTGTACCTGCCACGCTTGATATGAGCTAGTTCTCTAATAAATTCCTTTATAAGATCGTACGTTGAAAAACTAATGCCAACAGCAATGGGGCCTTTGATCCAATTCATGCTGAGTCCTTTAAAGAAGCCATTCTTAATACCCTCCTCTCTGGAAAGAAAATAATACAAAATTAAATTAGAAGTTTGTATTTTAATTTTTTGCCAGAATAGGAAACGCTTCATTGAAGCCCTCAGACGCGACTGGTCCATTGAACTACTAGGAAGCAAAACCATGATTTACCCATTCCAGTGATAAGTACCAGAGCAAAGGCAGGACACTAATACGAGGTAATGTGCTGCAGTGTCGTCGCATTCTCCACAAGTGTGGCAGACTGTAGTGTCACTTAAGCCTGCCACATAAAGATGCTTAGCAAAACCTCGCCAAGACACCAATAAGTTATTTCCAATATTTTCTACTGAGAGGCAACAAGAATGCCGCTAATTTCTTAGCATCCATCAACCCGTACTATGAAGAGTCATACTACATACAATTGTGTGTATGAGAAAACAGAACCAAGACGGGTTCGGTTTCTGAGAAATCCTCCTCTGCGCCTTGCCTAGCAATGGGGGCTGACGATGGTCTTCGAATGCCACCTTCTTAATGGTTCATGGTTTGAATTCTGATGTCAGCCAGTATTTATTTATTTATTTATTTCTCATGAAATATGTAAACAGTCAGTTCGATAAATTGTGAATGCTAATGTCAGCACTATTGCGAAGGTATTGCACTGGCAGTAGGTTCGCAATATGGCTGGAAAAATTGTTCGCGCTGTTAGATGATTGATATGCCTATGACAACAGGTGGTCGGAAAAAAATACTGTGAATCGGAAGCAAAGGCAAAATAACACAACAAATTTCGGCAGTTATCTGGACACCACCCCTGGATTTTTTTTAAATCCTAACACACCTAAGAGAGTTTACAGCCACTACACCAATCTTCTCTCTCTCTCTCTCTCTCTGTGACTATCCTTTCCCTTAGGTTAGGTTAGGTTAGGATCGGCCCTCGATGAGGATGTACTTAGACCAGAAAGTAGGTCCATTGTACTGCCGATGTGTAAGGCGGGTGGATCACCCTCTTACTCTTGGAACCATTTGCTTCGTTGAATGAAGTCGAGAATTTTAGCCGTGCAGGCGTTGCCGAGATCATTAAGATCATTGTAGAAGTATTCACCCAGAGTGGCCTTCCTGATGTTGGCGAGCGCAGGACAGGCGCACAGGAGATGACTGATGGTCTCTTCTTCCTCTTCATCTCTGCAGCTTCTGCAGAAGTCGTTATGAGGGATACCTAATCTCTGGGCATGTCTTCCTATGACGCTGTGTCCAGTGAGGACATTTGTTATTTTTGAGAGGGTTCCTCTATTGTGCTTCAAGAGTCCGATGGACCTGGATTTATTGAGTATCGGCCAGAGCTGTCTGGCGGTATGACATTGGTCTAGATGTTGCCAATGATTGGCTACTTTCTCGGCATCAATTTGAATAAGGTACTTAACATAAGACGCTGGCGCTTCGATGTCGGTGATGCTTATGCTATCAGAGGAGCCTTGTCGTGCTAGTTCGCCGGCTGCACAATTCCCCGGTATGTCACAGTGACCTGGTACCCAGCAAAGGGTGAGGTTGTACTGACCAGCTATCTCGTTAAGAGATATGCCACAGTCTTTCACTGCCTTAGATCTCGTAGTGCTGGATGCGAGGGAATTGATGGCTGACTGACTGTCGACATAAATAACAATATCAGGTGTTGATAGCATGTTAGCCGCCATCCAGTCAGCAGCTTTGCGAACTGTGGTGATTTCGGCTTGAAAAACGCTGCAGTAGTCTGGAAGGTTAAAGGAGAGGTGTATACCCAGATCTTCCAAGAAAATTCCGGCACCGACTCCGTCCTTGGTTTTGGACCCGTCCGTGAAGATTGACAGCGATTCGTTGTAAAGGACATAGCGTTGCGTCCACTCACTTCTGTCCGGTATCGAGTGCGTTTAGCCCTTGTCAAAATCATATTCAGTGGGCAGATGGTCAGTGGAATTGGGAAGATGACGGTGCATCGAAAGTATGTTGGCATGTCCCGTGTGTTGCTCCTTCCACTGCCTGGAGCCTCTCAGTCTTATTGCCGAGCTGACAGACGATTGCTTACTGACGATGTCAATCGGAAGCAGGTGGAGCATGGTTTGGTGCGCCGCTGTGGGAGAAGTTCTCAGTGCACCGGTAATACTGAGACATGCAACTCGCTGAGTTTTTTCCATTATGGATAGGTTGGATTTCTTCTCCAAGGCGGGCCACCATACCAATACTCCATACATGAGAATCGGTTTAATGACCGACGTGTATAGCCAGTGCATGATGCTTGGTTTAAGGCCCCAGGTGGAGCCTACTGCTTTCTTGCAGATGTATAGAGCGGCCAGCGATTTCCTGGCCCGTTCGACGACATTCTCCTTCCAAATTAGCTTGCGGTCAAGCTTTAGGCCTAAATAGCTAGCACTATTTGAAAGCTTGAGGGTGGATCCCCTTATCTTGGGCGGAGTGAAGTCAGGTAGCTTGTGTTTTCTTGTGAATAGAACTAGCTCGGTCTTCGTCGAGTAAACGGAGAGGCCGCATTTATCGGTCCATCTGAGCAGTTCATTAAGAGCCAGCGTCTGCGGGTATTTGCCTGTTGCTAGAATGGCGACATCATCTGCATAGGCAATAACATTGCATCCAGTTTTTCGATCTTTAGAAGGGCCTCGTTGAGCACCAAATTCCGCAATAGTGGAGACAGTACACCCCCTTGAGGGGTGCCTCGATGTGCATGTCGCACATACCTGTTCTTACCCTGTTCTTTAGAATGTGTTCTACGAAACAACAGATGGGTTCGCAGATGTTGAGCCTACGTAAGGCACTGGTAATCGAATTTGTTTCAACGTTGTTGAAGGCTTGTCTAGAAATGACACTATGGTGAACTCTTTGGTTGAGAGTGATTTTTCGATAGGGTGGATGATGGAGTGCAAAGCCGTTTCGACAGACTTACCTTTTTGGTAGGCGTGCTGTGACATGGATAGTAGGGTGCTATCAATAGTGGCCTTGATGTGTAGGTCCAGGATTCTTTCCAGAATCTTGAGAAGGAAGGACATTAGACTAATATCCTTTCCCTTGATTGCACGCAAAATATAAAATTATCTAATCGGACAAGAGTCAAAGAATTCAGCCTTACCACAGAGTTCAAAGAGTTTTACATTCACGAACTATTTTGGAAGCGGTTGAGGAAGGCCTTAAACGCAGCCTGACTGTCACTACAGATATAGATGCTCTCCTTCCACCTTTACCAATATAGTTCATAGACATTAGAATTGCATTGCAAAAAAAAAAAAATTTAATAAAGAGCCGAATTGAATGTACTGATACCAATCATAGCAGACATTCTGCGGCGGGCAAGCAATGTCCAGGGTTTTTAAGAAGGCTCGAGATCTGAAGATAATACTCCTCAACTTTACTCACTAAGCAGCAGCATAGGACTTCCTGTCGCAATCTATTTACGAACTCAACCTGCTGTGATACTACTGAGCAAGCAATACAAAAAACGAAAGTTCATGGGAAAATGATTCGATAGGGTTAGCTGTGATTTGGGCGAAGGAATGTTGAACCCACTCGTTGATGACACCAGATATAGTTTTCTAATATAGCAAGTGATATCAGTATATGAGCCACTGACTGCGACGTCAAAGAATCTTGCTCGAAACCAACAACAAAGGCGTAATAAATTATATGTATAAGATACTTCTAAAAAAATCTTCTTACGTATTCTACACATCAAACCCTTTCATTTGATGATGATGGATTGTGAAGAAAATGGTAATTCTCTATCTTAGAGCGACCACTATATTGGGCTCGGAATAACGTCACATAGCTTATTGTATTCTACTCATCAAACCTTTTCATTTAATACCCATATCTCAAGAGTGTTATGAAGAAAAAGGTAATTCGCCACCTTGGGTTAAATTGGCTAAAAGAAAAAGCGCATCATTACTGGATGGAAAATGTAACAGACAAGCCAAGATCTTTCTACCAAATACTTTCCTCAAAATAACGAAACAACTCCTACAATTAACTAGGAATCAGGGGTCGAATCGCGTCCTCTGTGAACGGATAACTCGTCACGTAATTTGTATGCATGTTGTTGCTAGATCTACCAACAACACAATACAAATTACGTCGTCAGTCATCCGTTGACGGAGGACGCGATTCGACCCCAGATTCGAATGGCCGCATGTTTCCTTACAGGCCACTGTCGAGTGAGAAAACATCTCATGGCTATGGGAATAGCACAAGACAGCATCTGCAGAATGTGCAACGAAGACGAAGAATCAGCAGAACACATCTTATGTCACTGTAACTGTCTAATCAGAACACGTCATCGTTATTAAATTTTACCTTGAAGCAGAAGACCTATCTGCAAGTTCACTCAAAAGCATAGTAGAGTTCATCACCAAATCGGGTATATTGAGTGAGATTTAAGATCAGAGGAAATCACAAAAGACCCAATGTGGCCGCTGTGATAAGGTGACATAATCCCCACCTCTTCAACAATCTACAATCACAATCTACTTTGGGGCTTCCGCCATATTGGGTTTGGAATGATTTCACATAGCTTATCGTATTCTACTCATCAAATCCTTTCATTTAATACCCATATCAAGGGTGTTATGAAGAAAAAGGTAATTCGGCATCTTGGGGCATCCGCCATATTGGGTTTGGAATGACTCACATAGTTGTGGGCGCCGTGGCGTAAGTGGTTAGTGTGTCGGATCACTACGCATGAGGTTCCAAGTTCGAATCCCAGAAAATACCAAAAAGTTTTTTCACGGTCCCACCTCTCGCGAGCGTCTGACAAACATCCGAGAGTATTGTTGTCACAAATAAGCTTCTCAAATCGCAGTTCGGATTCGGCATTAGACTGTAGGTCCCTTTCATTCGTGTGAAAAATATAACGCACACAACATGAGTGGTTGCGAGAAGCTAGGCCCTGGCACTTTAAAGAGCTGTTGCGCCAAATATTTGTATTTGACGTCACATAGTTTATAGTATTCTACAAGTCAAACTCTTTCGTTTGATACCCACGTCAAGAACGTTATGAAGAAACGTAATTCGCCATCTTGGGGCGCCCACCATTTTGAATTTGGAACGATATTGGATATACTATATGCCATTGTCATCGGCTTTATATACGGGTGCAAAATTTCAAAGCTCTAGTTCAATTATTAGAACTAGCTTAGATTTTGATTGCAAGATTCGTAGCAGACAGACAGACAACTAAGCAAGTTAAATGAAAGCTTTAAAAAAGAGCTCGAAACCTCAAACACTTGGAAAAAAGCAGCTGATCTGCCAGGCTATGAAATGAAATCAGAGTGGTCTTCATTCCGAAGGCAGGTAAAAGCTGAAACCACAAAGATCTTAGACCAATACGCCAATCTTCGTTTCTTCTAATTGATAACCATATTCGCTGAAGCATCAATCCAAATCTGCTGTCAGCCTTCTAACATGCGTATAACAAAGGGAAATATATTACGAGTAAAACGAACCTATTGTGACATTCCTCCACATTGAGGATAATTTTAACCATATCGAAGCGGGGTAATAAGGCATGTACTGTCGAACCTTAGGATTGCGGCATCAATTGGTGCATTGATAAGCTAGTTAATCACAAACAGGATTATCAACTCAAAGCTAGGCGACGCGACTGTTCGCAGGTTCGTCAATAGGGGAACATCCCAATGTAGTATATTTTTTCATGTTCTTTGGAACCTGGTAGTAAATGATGTACTTTTAATCCTGGAAGGGGAAGGTTGTAGAGTAATTGCCTACACAGACGATATTGCTATAGCTGTCTCGAGGAAACATCTCAACAATCAGAGAAAGAAAAAGAGAAGAGAGGGGGGTTCCCCAACACTAAACATGTTCGACAACTCATATAAACAATTCTAAGGAATTCAAAACTCAACATATCACTCACCTGTAGATTTTCTTTAAAGTAGAGTATATAGTTGTATATTCTGGTGAAGAGCTTTTACTTATTCCCATTGTTTGCATACGCCTTCTTACTATATCCAATGGATAACTAGAAGTTTGACCAGCTGCGCCAGCAACTGCTCCGAACGCAAGTGTGACTAGAGTATTTGGTGTCTTGTTTCCTGTCATTTCTACAAAAGGAAGTCATATTTATCCAAAATGTATAGCAAACACACATAGACAAATTCTTACCGTGATATTCCTTCTTCAACGTTTCGTAGGTGAAGAACGATGTACCTGCATATGGGATAACTCCTAATATCGTAGCCCAATATCCTCGGTATAAGGTGCGTGGTCCTTCCTCAACCCAGATCTTAACAAACACCTGACGAAGTGTCCTGCAAAGCACAAACCATCGTACTGCGTCAAAACAAACGACTAACCCTACGGCTTACCTATACCCTGAATATTTGTCCGTCACAGCCATTCGCGCTCTAGCTAAATCCAACGGATACGTCATTGACTGCGATGTGATACCAGCTAATGAACCCGCCATAAACCTTAGTAGTTTTGTACTGCAAAAGATAAGACAATTGGTAAGCTCTAAACAAGACCACGAGACGTGGACACTCACTTTGTACCATCCTCATCCACTCGAAGAATCTTGCGCCATTGTTCGTGCGCTGTGAATTGTATCGCCGCATAAGGCACAATTCGAGCCATTGTTGCAGAATTCCCACGCCATAGTGCTAAAGTGCCCTCTCTCGCGTAGATTTTCTTTAGGAATTCGACAGCGGCTCGAAATGAGTATGGGGTATCTTTGCTTCAGAAAAGAATTCATTATAGGAAGAACTTATCGTTTAGGAGGCTCGACTTGACCGCCGAATTTCAAACTTTCTTGTTGGTACTTACCGAATCTGAAAATTTATTTTCGTTCTATCCAATGGTGCTATTGTGGTTTTCGCTATCGCTCCAGCGGCAGCACCCGCTACCAAACTTGTGAGTACTGCATCTAAACCGTGGACTACAAAAAGGGGTGGGGGTGATGATACTTCTAAACGCTAAAAGATAAATTACAACGTATACCCTTTGTAGGTTTTGAACTGTTGTTTGAGGTGGATTCGGTGAGCGAACTTAAAGATTGTTGAGCCGCCGATTGTTGTTGCGATGACGGATCTGTGCCTATTGTTCCGGAGGTATTTGGTACAGCACTAGACTTAAGAGACATTGCTAGATTTGGTTTCTCGATTAAACGGCTCATTGCAATCTGAAATGAAAATAAATAGATGTGTTCTATAAATAAGATACAATCATTCGATTTATATGGATTCTTCAATTACGAGGCAAATGAATGTGTAATGGAGTATCAGAAAGACAAATGTACATAATGTGCGTCATTCATTCGGCAAGATGGGGGATAGAATTCAAATTTATTTCTTAATAGTGGATACAAGATGATTGATGTACAGTACAATAACAAGTTGAAATTGAATTCACTGCGAATTAAAAAGCTCTAGTAATGGAACGTGCTTGGATACTTGCCACGAATTGATTCGATAGATACAATAGGTGCGGAATGAGCTCTTGTACTCGTATGTGTAATATGCGGTAAACTGAGAGGTTCTATGTTTCGTGGTTTATAGTTATTGAATATCCTACCTTAGGGAAGGAGAAAGAACTTGTATATACAAATCTGTAAACACTGACAATGGCACGTTGAAGTAGCATATTCTCATAGATGGATACGTAGTTAGCTCGCGTCTTACATGTGTTGCATTCTAAAAATTTCTTTCGAAATCACGAATGAAGGTCAAAACTCAAAATAAACATGTTTCACTTTGAAAGATGAATATATCCCACCAAAAACATACATGTAGAAAACAGGCGAACTTTTCGTCAGGAATGTGTGTTTTATTATCTAAAAACAATAACTAAAATGCTCCCCGTGCAGGGACGGGTTAAGAATATCACTGCAGCGCCCCCCAACAACTAGCACTTGTCGAAAAAGGCGACTAAGGGGACAAATCAGATCTAGGCAATATAACACCCAAGTGAGCCTAACGACACATATACTATCTTAAGAACCTTCCCACAAGTGTGCAAGCGAGTCCGTGAGGTGACACGACTAGAGATAGCCGGTGCCATAAAAGAAATATCAAACAATACTAAAACAGGAGCATGCACGTGTCAAACAAAAAACATCATCGCAATATGGTAATATTGCAAAACTGTATCATTATGGTAATACTTGCTAAAAGGAAAGGAACTATCCCGCCAGGCACTACCACTGCTGTACGTGGTACTGATCCTGGACCGAGCAGAAATGTTCGGGTCAGAGCTATACGGATTCCGGGGGCTAGCAAAATAATGAAACAGTTTGGAAGAAATTTAGGACTCGAGTTGCAACGTTAGAAGCATGACCTGTCGAAGTTACGAGCTGGAAGAGATGATGAATAGAAGGCGGATGGATATCTTGTGTGTCCAAGACACGAAATGGAAAAACACCGGAAATCGGGCGCGTTTCTTGGACGTTAGGACAAAAGATTACAAGATGTTCTACTACGGAACGGAATCGGTATCATCCTTGCGGCAGAGCTACTTGGAAACGCCTTGAGCATTTCGAAGTGCAGCGACCGTTTGATGTCTCTCAAACCAGTAATACAAGGAGAGGTGTGGAATATTGTCAGTGCATATGCTCCCCAAAATGGGTGCAATCAGAGAGATAAAGATGCATTTTGGGTAGATTTCAACAATCTCCTTAAGAACATCCCAAAGGAAGAGTTTCTGTTTGTTGGAGGAGATTTGAATGGACATGCCGGGAAGTCAAACGAAGACTATGAAGACTGCCATGGAGGAATGGGATATGGCACCACGAACCTTCCTGGTGAAGATATCCTAAGCATGTGCAAATCGCACGGTCTTATCGTGTTAAATACCATGTTCATCAAACAAAGCCGACACCTGATCGATTACAGCAGTGGTGGAGATGAAACCCAGATTGACTACCATTTGATAGCCAGTTTCATGAAGCCTCGGGTAAAAGATTGCAAAGTGATCCTGGGAGAGGTAATCGTTCGGCAACACCGTCTCCTGCTAACAGAAATTTTTATGAAAACACCGAAGAAAAGCAAACAAACAAGGGTGTCTGAGAAAATCAAGTGGTACAATCTGGACAAAGAAAAAAGCGAGGCTCGTAATGAAAAATTACCTCTTTCACACCATCAACGGAGCTGATGATGAAGAGTGCAGAGCACAAAAAATACTACTGATGTGGTCAAATACTCCCAAAAAGGAAAAGCGGTTGGGCCAGACGAGATGTCCTCTGAGTTCTGGAAAAAGATGGGAGACATCAGGTTCAGATGGCTCAGAATTCTCATCTCCAAATTTGTGAGAGGTGACCCAATGCCGAATCAATGGAGGGAAAGTTACCTTCTCTCTGTATACAAAGGGAAGGGTGATACGCGAAACTGTGATAACTACCGTTCGATCAAGCTGATGTCACACACCATGAAGATCGTTGAGCGGGTATTAGGTGGCCGACTGCGAAAAATAATACGGCTATCTTATGATCAGTGCGGGTTTGTCTCGGGTAAATCAACCACAGATGCAATCCAAAGTATAAGGATCATAATGAAAAAAATATCGTGATTTCTTAAGGGATTTGCATATTGTATTGGTTGACTTTGAAAAGGCATTCGACAGACAACCACGAGATCTGATATGGGTGGCGTTAAGACATCGAGGGGTTCCAGAAACCTATGTACAGATGATCATGGAGATGTACGAAGGAGCAAAGACAAGAGTAAGATGCCCCGCTGGAGTAACCGAAGAGTTCCCAATCAAAGTCGGGGTGCACCAGGGAAGTGTCTTAAGTCCTTTGCTCCTTATTACAGTCCTTGATTATCTGCTTGAAGGTAAAGTGATGGACCCCAAGGTACATCAGTTATTCTTTGCCGACGATGGAGCCATCATAAGTGAGGATCCTAAATCCCTGCAACGAGCACTTGATGTGTGGGTGGACGCTCTGGAGGGAAATGGGTAGCGCATTAGTTCAAAAAAGACAGAGTACTTGTGCTGTCCGTTCTCTGATCTACTCAGGCCTATCCCATACATTTATTTGAATAGAACAGTGCTTCCCATGTGCGAAAAGTTCAAATATCTGGGATCTATGGCCAATAGCAAAGCAACTTGTGATGACGACATCAATCATCGCGTAAGTGTAGGGTGGATGAAGTGGCGAGAAAATTCAGCTTTCTTCTGTGACAGAAAAATGCCACCTAAGCTGAAAGGAAGGCTCTACACCGCAGTTGTGCGTCCAGCGCTCACATACGGTTCACAATGTTGGACGATGTACAAAACGTATGAGAGTAAATTAACGGCAGCTGAGTTGAATATGCTTCGCATGACAGCAGGAGTGACAAAACTTGATCAAATAAGAAGTTCGAAGATCCGTGGAAGCTTTCACATCAAGGAAACCATCGTACAAAAAATAGAGCGCGACCGCCTCAGCTGGAATGGCCACGTTCAAAGAAGAGATCATTTGAACCCCGTTAAAAAGGCAATATCTATGCACGTTCCAAAGACATTGCGATGTAGGAAAGGCAGGCCTATAAACGCCTGGATCAGACAAATGCGACGACATCGGCATTTCATTGGCCTCAGTAACCGAGTGATCCAAAATCGGCAGGCCTGCCGATATTTTCTGAGGTCAAATAGGCGGACCCCAAAGGCGGATCAGTAGAAATGCAGTGAAGTGGGAGTGTTATGATCCCTTATTTTCGGATCATAACCTCGCTGATAAAAGGAAGAAGAAGAAGGTATACTTATTATAATAACTGCATGGTTTAATTTAGTTTCGCAATTTATACAATATATTAGTAAATAGTTCCAACCCACTAGTGCCACTATACAGTGTATGCATAGGATTTTTATTATAACTATGATTTTTACTGATATTTAATTTTTTTTTGCAATTATCTACTACCCCAGATTTATGATGACCTATCAGTCAGTCAGTCAGTTAATCAGTCAGTTCCCAAAATCGCAATATTTGAACACTAGTATCTTGAAAACTATTCCAGCCAGACATATACTCGTATAATGGACAGTCTGGATGCATGCGTCCCTACTGGGCAGTGACCTGTGCTTATCTTAACAATTTTTGCAGCATTTGTCCGAGTCCTTTTCTCAAGTTCTTGTATTCTGGCCCAGTTGTAATTCGGCCAAATTTGCCTAGAAATGTCACAACTCTGCAGACTACTCCAGCTTTTGTTTGCCACTGATAGATAGTGTGAAAAGATTTCGCACTAGACAGTTCCCATCAAAATCAGGACTATCTCGGCAGGGGTTTTATCAAGGGCGGACCCTCTCCTCGCCAGTTCGATGGCCCATTCATTCCGTTCTATATTGCTACGATCTCGCACCCAGAGAAGACTGATTTTGGTCCGACAACCTAGCGACAAGAGCTCTTCCCTACACTGTCCACTCAGCTGGGAAAACGATGTTATTGAAATCAGGACCTTGATAGAAGCCTGATTATCAATGAAAATGAGGATATTATCAGTGGGTGTAGAATTGTGTCTTATTATCCGACACGCTTCACGTTTTGCCAGAACTTCTACGTGGGAGACACTAGATGAATCGGGAAGGAAGCCCGTCGTTTAAAAAAAAATGGTGGGATGGTATTAGGACAAAATCTTATGGAAAAAACTTGGAGCTGTAAGTGTATTCTCATTTTTCAGTGTGTAAGCACGGTTAAATGCACCCTTATCTCATGGACCGAAATAAGATTATGAAAAAAATTTGTTATGGGCTATTACCCGCTTCTCCCCCTACAAATTTTCCTTCACGTCATTTCGCCCATAATGCTGCAGACAACTCAAACCGAGTAGTCCCTTGGCTAGGAACGAATTTTAGAAGCTGTATATCATAAAACCTATTTTTTTTTTCATTTAACTACGTCCCTTTGTGTTGGAGACGCGTTCGAGTGGTTATTATTTCGAAATTTGGAAAGCCTTTCTTACTTAAGACGCTGGAACGTACCTTAGACATTCACATAAGAAAGACTTTTGAGACTTCTTCACTATTCAAATCTCAGCACGCGTACATCTGTAGAAACGGCCCTCCATGAGGTGGTGCAAACGATTGAAAAAACCATTCACTATAAACAATATAACCTAGACATTGAAGGCGCGTTTGATAAAGTTCTAATTGAAGCGATGTAAGAAGCTCTCACCGAGTTGGGTGTTGAGGATTTGATTAGTCTTTGGTAGTATCCAAATCAGGGGAACACCTCAAGGTGAGGTTTTATCACCTCTTCTATGGCTTGTGGTAATAAACAAAATTCTGTTGAGACTTGATAAAGACGGTGTCAAAATCGGATATGTGGATAACGTGGCAATGTTAGTACCGGGAATGTGTTCTTCATTGATTAATGCAATCATGGAAGGAGCGTTAAATATGGCAAGCACTTGGGCCACTAGTTGTGGACTCAGTGTTAATCCAAGCAAAACTAAACTAAACCACCAAAACCACAACACCGACTTTTATGCATCCATGGCTAAATAATCATTTACTTCCTTTATCATCCAGCGCTAGGTTTTTACGAGTCATGCTAAACTCAAACCTCTAGTCTGGAAGTTAAACATCGAACAGCGAGTGAAAAGTACATACATAGCTTTCTATGCTTGCAATAAATCTTTGGTAAGAAGTGAGGACTTCGACCCAAGATGGTATTGTTGATGTATACAGCGGTAATGTGTCCAATACTTACATATGGGTGACTAGTTTGGTGGCCTGCCCCGAGTAAAGACTACAACATTAAACTAATAAGCGAAGTGCAAGGGACGGCCGAAATGGGTACCACGGGTGTCATGTAGACAGGTCCAATGTTAGCTCTGAATGTATGAGAAAGTTTGTGTTCACATTTATCGCTTTTGGATTGATGTTTGGATGGTAAACGACTAACAAAGGCCTCGTAGGGGCAGCATCTCCCGGTAGATGTTGGTCCGCTAAGTAACGAGAAAGAGCCACTGCAAGCGAAAACCTAGCAGCTCTGTTAGTAAACCCTACTCCCACCTTCTCGTGGTGCCATCTGGGAATTTCTTCGGAAATTGCTTACGGGAGAGGACGAATGGCGAGCTTCCTGTGCCATAAAGCAGGATAAGTGTCGGTTGGTCTGTGGCCCAGCGAGCCGCAACCGTAAAAAAACGAATTGCTCCGAAACGGAAACCAACGGGAGTTCATGGCGTGGAAGGCCGTAATCATAACGGTGAGCGGTTTGTGGACTTCTGCAATACCAACCGCCTTGTCATCGGAGGTACGCTGTTTAAGCATAACACCTGCCATAAGATCAGTTGGGTCTCTACTGATAGGCAACGAACATCCAACCAGATCGACCACATTGCGATCAGTCGCCGCTTTAGAAATGGTCTCCTGGATGTCCAAAAAGACGTGGAGCTGACGTCGGACAAGAACGAGATCACCATCTTATGGTAGCTCGTTTACGCCTTCGTACTGCATCCGTCAACAGCAACCGCTCAAACCTACTTAACATCACCAGGTTTAATATCGACAGGCTCAAGGTTCCCCAAGTGTGCCAACAGTTCAGGGACCATCTTGCCTTAGAAGCAGAAGCAATCTGCAGCATACTGCAAGAAAACATGGAGGACCACTGGAGTGCTGTGAAAAATGCTTTTGCGACTGGGGCACACGCACGTACTCGTATGTCGGTAAAAAGCAGAAACACCACCGCACATGGCTTTCTACAGACACCTGGAGACGGATCGATGAGCGTACAGCAATCAAGGCTTGGATTGCAGAGGCCTCAGCAGTAGAGAGAACCGAGCTTGAAGCCCAATATCGTGCGAAGAAAAAAGAAGTGCAGCGTAGTGTAAGACGTGACAAACGTCAATATACCATATCAACTCACTGGCCCCAAGGGCTGAAGAAGCAGCGAGTAGGTGCGACAGAAGGAATGTTAACAGCATCACTAAAGAGCTCATTGGTGGTCGAAACCCCAAACAACATCCAGTGACGAGTCTAGACGGTAACCTTCTGATTTCTGATGAGGATCAGCTCACTAGATGGAGAGAACATTTTGCTATAGTGCTAAATCACTTAGACGATGGCGGTATGATCTTGAATTCAAATGAGCAGTTCGAAGCAACAAATTCCCGAATTCGCACCGCACCTGCCAGTAAAACCGAAATAATAACAGCAATCAAGTCTCTCAAGAAGAATAAGGCGGTGGGTATTGATGGCATCCCTGCCGAGCTATTTCAAGCGGCCCCAAATACATCGGCAGATTTGCTGCATCCGCTAATACGGAGAGCTTGGGATAGTGAACAATTTCCACAGGAGTGGAAAAGGGGGATGATCATTAAGCTTCCAAATAAGGGAAACTTGAAGGAGTGCAGTAACTGGAGAGGTACATGCGTTCTTCCAGCCGTAGCCAAAATAATAGCCAGAATAATTCTAGAACGAATTAAAGAACATTTAGATTCATCTCTCGATGTCGAACAGGCAGGCTTTCGCGCTGGATCCTCCTGCATCGACCACATAAACACCTTACGGATCGAGCAATACGTTGAGTATAGATCTCCGCTCGACTTCGAGAAGGCTTTCGACAGATTGAATCGAGATGCTATCTGGTTGGCTTTGCGCAGGAGAGGCATCCCAGAAAAGCTTATAGCTATTATCAAGGATACATACGAGGGCGGTAAGTATCACGTCTTACACAATGGTAAGGTGTCGGAGGATTTTGAAGTCCAAAGTAGAGTACGTCAAGGGTGCATAGTGTCCCCACTATTGTTCTTGGTGGTTATCAGCGATGTACTCCGTGCAGCATTGTCGGAAGGTAACTATGGAATTCATTGGACTATGACATCTTACCTTAAACACCTAGATTACGCTGACGATGCATGTCTACTTTCATACCGGATAATGGACTTTTATCTGATGGCCCACAATCTAGAAGCTGAGGCAAACAAAGTGGGGCTTAAGATAGACATAGCCAAAACAAAAGCCCTGAGCACTTCTTCTAAAAACCGCGCTCAACTTAACATTGCCGAACAGGAAGTCAGAACAGGAAGAAAGTTAACAACTTTCTATATCTAGGAAGTGTAGTCTCGGCTGACCGCGGTGGTACCAAACTGGATGTGTGCAGCAGAATCGGGAAGGCTAAAGCTGCGTTCGGAATGCTATCCAAAATCTGGAGAGGTAATGTTATCAGCTTAAGAACTAAGCTGCGACTGTTCCGCTCCAACGTAGAATCAGTGCTGCTTTATGGGTGCAGTACTCGGAAGGTGGACATCATTAACACACACAAGCTGCAATTCTTCGTAAAAAAATGCTAAAGAATCATCTTCAGGATCTTTTGGCCGAACCGCATCTCCAACGAACAACTTTATCTGAGAACGGACCAGGAACCTACTCGTATAAGCATTACTATACGAAGAAGAAAGTGGCTATGGATTGGACACACCCTATGGCGCGAAGACAAATCCATTGCGAAATACGCCATGCAGTGGAATACGCTCACCCAGGCAGGCAGGATGCCCTAGGAAAATGTAGCCCAGAACAGTTGAGGAGGAATCGAGCTCTTTAGGAATGAGTTGGGAGGCAGCTCAAACGCCTTGCAGAACTTCGAACAAGATGGCGCGCAGGTGTGGTTGACGCCCTATGCCCCCCGAGGGGTTAAAGGATCTAATCTTATTGATCGCAGTTAGGACCTCTGCCCATTTGACACCATAGAAAGGGTTCTGGACCTAGGAATTCAGTTGCAGAGTCCATCCTTGCTAATTCGTCAGCTATGGCTGCATGCCTTGCTGACCGGGCACCCAACCTAGTATAATTTTCGTTGTTGTGTAGTAAGGGACTGTAAAGTACTAAAACAACGTTTAACCAGTTTTGAGTCAACTGAGTGGGATGATAGCGTTTTGACTCCTAAAGCATACCCACCTTACCAAATTTTTCAAATCAACATTTGTCCGAATATTAATTAGACTGACTGTATGTCGCACTCTTTCATTTCTTATTTCTACCATCTGATTTGGGCAAGTGCCAAAATTTATATTTTGCTAATGTTAGCCATGGCCTTTGGGAATACAAATGTAGCTCTTGAAATAAAAAGTCTTTTCAGCCTTTCGGCAATTAGTCAGCACTTCATCCCGCACGAATAGCCCCCACGTTTCTCGCAATTATATCATTTCATTGCATTCACAAAGTATACAGTCCTATTCGTCATTGCATGCACTCTGTACTTTGTACTCGTGTGGATTATATCTACATTTTAGCAGATGCATTCATGACGCCACTCAAGTGTGTTCTTTCTCTCACTCTTGTTACTTTTTTCCGAGGAATGTCTATTAAATGAACATTTTCTTCTCTGGGGCGCTAAGCAAGTGATTTAGTGTGACAATTTGCACGGAACTTTGTCCATTTATAAAGTAATTGTTTTTTTTTTTTATTCCTGTCAATGAAAACACAATCCCTTATCGGAAGGCCGGTGACATGCAACTTGTTATCAATGTTTTCGCCTCAAATGAAGTACTTATTAGCTAATCGGTGTTTTCGTGTTTATTTAGAATCTGCTATTGCAAATGAAAATAAAATTAGCATGCGCAGCAGACGCACAGAATATTATTTTTGTTATTACGTCTTCCAGTAAGTGTGGCCATGATTACTTTTATGACAGGTGACTAAAGTAGGTTAAGCCAGTTTCAAGTCTAGCTGTGGTGGAAGTATACTATTATAATCTTATGAGTACGTGGGGATGTCGATACAATTAGTTCTATGGGTTCATCTAAATCCATATAAAGAAACAGGAGCATGAGAAGCACTCGATCGAGGAGATTGAGAGACTTTATTGCAGGAATGATGTTCGAAAATTGTACCAAAAGGTAAAATGAACAATAAACGGAAGCCTGCAGGGCCGAAAATGTCAATATTGCTAATAGAATCGCAGTCGGTGCAGAGGATATGGAAGGAACACTTCTACAGACTGCTAAACGACGATGATGACCAATAGTTTGCTGTCAAGCAGAACGAACCAATCAACAGTGACGATGACAGTCAACATTCCCGTCAACCCGATCAGAAAGAAGTGAAGATAGCAATATCCAAGCATAAATCCGACAAAGCTGCTGGAACTGACGGCCTTGCCACCCAACCTTTCAAGACAGGAGGCGATGAGTTGGTAAGGAGCACGCATCAGATCATCTCTAAGCTTTAGTCAGACGAAAGTACTCGTATGTCGGATGAATGGAACCTCAGCATCGTTTGCCCGATCCTGAAGAAAGAAAACGCTATGAACTGCGCCAACTACAGAGGTATAAGCCTTCTCAATAATACCCCGTTTATATGCAGAGTCGAGTAGTCGAGTCAGGTTCGAGTCCAGATTTCGATCTGAGTATTTCTCACACCGAGTCGAATGGTCCAAAAGTCCAAATGTGGTCGATCTGACAGATGAGTATAGCAGACACACTGGTTTTGATTGTGTTAGTGTTCTGTTCAGTCCTATTTTTTTGGATTTAATAAATTGAAATAACTGAACAGACAACCTTACCCGCAGCTAACCATGAACTCAATCAAAACAAAGCGATTTCCCACGCCCAAACAAAAAAAAAAAAAAACAAGAAAGAGATCTCACACACACAGAGACAACATGTCAGTTCAACCACTCGACCCAGGTATACATGCATTTTTCGGACTCGACGCAGCTGTTAGCTGAGTCGAGTCGACTCGAACCCATTTGGACTCGAAAAGCGTTTATATGTATTTGGAACCGGTTTGGAACCAGTTCCGACTCTGCATAAAAACGGGGTAAATATCGCATATACTCGTAAGTTCCAGTCCGCCGTATTATGCGAACGCCTAAAACCGATCTACAGCAACCTGATCAGTGCAATTTCAGACCGGGAAAATCCACCATTGACTAGATATTCACACTACGGCAGATGTTGGAAAAACCCCATGAATATAAAATCAATACGCATCATCTCTTGGTAGCGTGTATAGAGACGAGTTATACAGAGCCATGTATAGTCAAGGCATACCTGCCAAGCTTGTCCGTATATACAGGATGACAATGGAGAGCTTGCACTGCTTTAACAAAGTCGGAAAGAACACCATCGAACCGTTCGATGTCTGCAAAGGTCATGCGACGCCTTGAACATGTTTAATATGTACTGAAAGAATTGTACGAAACTCACAAATCAACAGCGGAGATACAGTCGTTTACAAGTTTGTACAATTACTCGCTTACGCCAATGACATTGGCATTGTCGGAGAACGCAGCGGACCGTCATAGTGCCTCGTTTGTGAATATTGAGGCAGAGACAGCAAAGATGGGTTTAGCTGTCAGTGAAAGCAAAACAAGATATATGCTGTCTGCAAAAAAGGCACCCAAAATCGGCTCCTTGGACATAACGCCACAATAGACAGATTTTTGAGGTAGTAAAGGATTTTGTCTACCTAGGCTCTATGGTGAGCTCCGCAAATGACATCAGTAGGGAGATCACACGAAGAATTACTCTTGCAAATCGTTGTTTCTATGGGCTATGAAGGCAATTGAGTAGCAAAGCTCTATCTCGAACTACTAAGGTAACTCTGTATAAAACACTAATCATTCCAGTCCTGTTGTATGGCGCAGAGGAATGGAGTTAATCAAAGGATGAGGATGCCTTTAGTTACTTTGAGACGGCGAGTGAAGGAGAAAGTACAATGCCGAACTATGGGACATATACAATGACATCGACTTAGCCAGAAGAGGTCACTTACAGAGACTAAGATGGCTGGGTCACGTAGAACGGATGGAGCCTAGTTCAAGTAGTTGCTTCTTCAAGATATAATTTACATATATGTATCAGATTCAGGCAACAATTTGTTAATTAAAGAATTTTTTGATAATATTAATACGGTATCCTTTTATTATTTAAAACTTTTGTTGACCAAAAATATGGAGAAATTCGAATCTTTTTTTCAAAAATTGTAAAAACTGGTTACCAGCAACAAGAATACATTCGTAAGATAGGGCTAGTGGGGGTGCTTACTTGTCATTAAAAATACCTCGGCATACTACCCGGCTGTTGTTGCAAACAAATTTAAAAAATTAAAGGCTCTATGTAATGTCTATATATGTAATGTGTGAACATCGATTGTAATAAATGGTTGGGGAATTTTTCGGAGTTGCATGACTTTGTACATACATGATTTTGGCAAAGAAAACGTTATGGTAGTAGGAGACTACAACGTAAACTTGGGAGCTACGCAACTCTTACAGATCGATCCAGTGTTCACAGTAGGACAAGTAAATGTTACCAAATCTGCAAGGGAGAACAAATTTGATGGCAACGGGAAAAGTTCATAAAAATGTGTGAGTCGACAGGCTTAACCCTGATGAATGGGCGAACCAAAAGTGATCACCAAGGGCAAATTACATTTATCAGAGGAACTGCTTGCTCAACAAGTGACTACTGCTTGGCGCGTGGGATATGATTAAAATGCAACTTGCTTAGATCAGTTGCCATTGACTGTTATAGAAAGGCTGGAGACGGTACCCAGAAGATGGAAAACAGGAATAAAATTGGCAGTGAAAGGATTTCTATTGTGAGAGATACAAGACCAATCTCAACCGTATGCTCAGTTCAGTACGCTGCGACGACCTTAATTCCAATCATGGTACAGATAAATATGTAGACATTCACCTACTCGTACTCTACAAATCGTTAATAAAATATGTATGGACACGCCCACGCCCCCTTAAAGAGTTATAAGGATTCTTAAAAGGTCTTTATGAGGTTTCCTTGTTTTTGAAGTCGTCTAGGTTTTAATCGTGTTTTGACCGTAAAGTGAAAAATAAGCAATGAGTAGAAGGCGGTTGAGCAAATATGAAAAGGGAAAAATCCTGGCTAATAAGGAGGAAGGTGAATCGATGAATGAACGACTGATGTGCTGGGTCTCGCTCGCCCACCACCGCGAAACCCCTGGTTTGACGAAGAATGCCGGCGAGTGCATGCAGCAAAACAAGAGGCATACAAAGCGGCGCTGCAAAGGAAGACGAGAGCTGCTCGTGAGCTCTACGAGCAAAAGAGACGGGAAGAACATCGGCTTCTCCAAAAGAAGAAGAAAGAGCATGAGAAGCGCGCGTTTGAGAATATTGAGAGTCTATACTCCAGGAACAATGTACGGAAGTTTTACCAAAAGGTAAAAAGAACGTGTCAGAGAAGTAATACCCGTACAGAAACCTGTAGAGATGAGAATGGAAACCTCGTAGTAGAATCACAGTCGGTGCTGAGAATATGGAAAAACTACTTCTGCAGACTGTATAACGGCGACGAAGACCAACATCCCGCTGTCAGGCAGAATGAACCATTCAACATGGACGATGATAGTCAAAATTTCCGTCCACCTGACCAAAACGAAGTGAGGATAGCAATATCCAAGCTAAAATCGAACAAGGCTGCTGGACCTGACGGTTTACCGGCCGAACTTTTCAAGGCAGCTGGGGATGAATTGGTAGAGTGCATACACCAACTCATTTCTAATATTTGGTCAGACGAGTGTATGCCTGATGAATGGAATCTCAGCATCGTTTGCCCGATCCACAAGAAAGGAGACCCCCTCAACTGCGCCAATTATAGAGGCATCAGTCTCCTCAACATCGCGTACAAGATCTTTTCTGCGATATTGTGTGAACGCCTGAAACCTTTTATCAACAGCCTGATTGGACCCTATCAGTGCGGTTTCAGGCCAGGAAAGTCCACCATCGATCAAATCTTCACCCTTCGGCAGATCCTGGAGAAAACCCAAGAATTCCAAATCGATACTCAGCAACTCTTTATCGATTTCAAGGCCGCCTATGACAGCATCTATAGAGAAGAGCTTTATAGAGCCATGTCTAGTTTTGACATCCCTGCCAAACTTGTCCGCCTGTGCAGGCTGACGATGGAGAACGCTCGCTGCTCCATCAAGGTCGGTAATGACCTCACCGAGACCTTTGATGTCAAAAAAGGCTTTAGACAAGGTGACGCGCTGTCATGTGACTTCTTCAATATTGTACTTGAACGGATTGTGCGGAACTCACAAGCCAACACCGGAGGCACAATCTATTACAAGTCTGTACAACTGCTTGCATACGCCGACGATATAGACATTATCGGAAGATCTCAGCGGGCTGTCACCGGTGCTTTTGCAAGCATTGAGGCGGAAGCGGCCAAAATGGGTTTGGCGATAAACGAGGGCAAAACCAAGTATATGCTGTCAACTAGAAGGGAAAACCAACATCGACGAATTGGACAAAACGTCACCGTGGGCAGCTATAACTTCGAGGTAGTAAGGGACTTTGTCTACCTTGGCTCTGCTATAAATTCAGCAAACAAAATCAGCGCAGAAATCAATCGAAGAATAACTCTTGCCAATCGCTGTTTTTTTGGGCTTATAAGACAATTCAACAGTAAAGCCCTCTCTCGAACAACTAAGGAGACTCTATATAAGACCTTGATCGTCCCAGTCCTGCTTTACGGCGCTGAAACATGGACTTTATTAAAAGAGGATGAAGATATCCTTGGTCGCTTCGAGAGAAAAATTCTTCGTAAGATTTTCGGTCCCGTTTGCGTTGACGGGTTTTGGAGGAGAAGATTCAATCACGAACTATACGAGCTGTACAGCGACATCGACCTAGTCAAAAAACTGCGTATTGGACGTCTGAGATGGCTAGGACATGTAGAGCGAATGGACACCAACGCTCCGGCCCGCATAGTCTTCGAATCTAACCCCGAGGGATGACGCAGTAGAGGGAATTATCGCCGTAGGTGGCGCGCACAAGTTCAAGGGGACCTCGACCAACTTGGAGTGCGCAACTGGAGGCAATTAGCTAAAGACCGATCTAAATGGAGAGGCTTGTTGGTTGAGGCCCAGGTTCACCCCGAACTGTAGCGCCACCTAAGTAAGTAAGTGAATCGATGAAAGAAATTTCTCGTCAATTAGGAGTCAACGAGTCGAGCACAAGATTTTCAAAAGAATACCAAGAAAGTGGTGTTTTTGAACGAAAAAGTGGAAGCGGTTGCAAAATATGCGCTACTCTTAGAATCGACCACCATATAAAGTGGGCAACGTAAGGAACCGGCTCGTTGCTGCACCAAAAGTAAGAAGACACATTGTGGAAACCATCGGAATAGACTTCTCTGTGACAACAGTTCAAAGACGCCTTAACGAAACAATTTTGTTTGTCTACCGGACTACAAGAAATCCACTTCTTACGGCTGGGATAAAAAAATGTCATCTAGAATGGGCAGGTGAAATGCAGAATTGGGCCCAAAATGACTGGCAAAAGATCATATTCTCCGATGAGCCTGGAGAACGTCGACCTGGAGACTGGTTGAAAGGAGAATGTGTTGCAGGTCGTCCAAACAGATGCAACCATCGCAATAAAACATTATAAATTTAACTTATGTACATATATGAAGTAATTCTGTTTACAGATACGGATTCAGCATAAAGTTCTGAATCAGATACTCTGTTTATATGACGCAATAAATGCGCATTAATGCGATCATGTAAACACTTCATGCAGATGTGTCACTTGGATACCAGTTTTTAAACTGATCTAAGTGAGCTTAATTCGATTAGAAAAGCGGTATAAACACCATCTTAAAAGTTAAAGCACATTAACAACAATTTCTCTCTCCTCTTTCATTTAGTTGTTGACTTATTTTTGAGAAATTTTTTTTTTGCTTTTTTACAAACAATAACCATAACCTTCATTTGGACAGCTGATTGCTATCACGCGACTCTCAGATTCTTTGAAGCAAATTAAGAATTGAATTTTATAATTCCCTGAAGATTAGCCATGTACATACTTTTCGCTTTATTGATTGTTGTTTACAAATTCGATTGCAGTATTATTTATAATTCAATTTTGAACTTTTTAAATATATTTGACTTTTTATAATCTGAATTTTTTTGGAGTAGCGGTGGCATAGTGTTAACGACACCGATTGCCACGCTAATGGTTCATTGTTCAAAACATGTTGTCAGGAAATATTTATTTATTTCTAATGAAACATATAGGTAAAGTTAGTCCGATCAATTGCTAAATATTGTGCCAATACTACTGCGAAGGCATAACCCTGGCAGTAAGTTGGTCATGTGGCTGGAAAAATATTTGCCACTGTTTGACAATTGATATGTCTGTGCATAAGCAGAGCACTGCGTACAACTCCCTCTGCGCCACTGGATATTATGCTTCATCTGTTACCCCTTAATATATTTAGCAAGCAAATGGCAGCGAATGCAGCCATTCGCCTTGAAGCTGCCCAACAGTGGTCAAGGAAATAATTTGCCCACGCCTCCATTCTGAATAAATTCACAATCTCTCCCGAAAACACGTACTACACCATCCCTCGTCTAAACTTTGATAAGAACTTCCTTGTCACCATCCCTTCCAGATCACTCTGGAATGAATAGGCTTTCATAGAAGACGACTCGATCCACTTTTACACTGACGGCTCGAAAACAAAAGACGGTGTTGGTGGAGGTGTTTTCTCTGACAGGCTTAATCTTGAGCTCTCCTTCCGTCTACCAGATTATTGTAGCGTGTTCCAGGCGGAACTAATGGCGATTAGGGAGATCTTATCTTGGCTAAAGAAAAACGTGATATCCGCCAAGGACATCCGTATCTTTTCAGATAGCCAAGCTGCAATCAAATCCTTGGAATCGATCTCTATAAATTCAGTAGTAGCCCTAGACTGCCATTCGTCTCTCGCGGAGATGTCGGAGCAGTTTAACATTCACCTCTGTTGGGTGCCGGGGCATAGGAATATTCCGGGGAATTGTAAGGCTGACGAACTCGCCAAATTAGGAAGAACTGTACCCATCCTTCCAGATAAGGATAATTTAGGTATACCAATCGCTACTTGTAAACTTAAGCTAGATGCAATCGAAAGAACAAATCTTAGATGGACAACTGGTACAACATGTCTAGCGATTAAGCAGATTTGGCACAAGTTGGATCTGTAACGCTCTAGGAAATTGATCTCTCTCAATCGGTTGCATATTGGCTCTATTATAGGTGTAATTACAGGACACTGACTAATAGGCAAGCATGCAACAAGGCTTGGCGTATTTTCAAATGATTTTTGCAGAAGCTGCATGGACGAAGAAGAGGAAGAAACCATAACTCACGTTCGTTGTGCATGTCCAGCTCTCTCCCATAGAAGGAAGCTTCACTTAGGAGCTTTCTACTTTAACGATTTAGGCGATCTGATAGATTTAGATACCAGGAGCCTCCTTCTCTTCATCAGAATTTCTAATTGGTTTTAACGAGTAGGCTGGGATTACATGATCCTCGTGGTACCACAACGGACCTTTCTTGGTCTATGTGTGTTGGCGTAAGCTGGCAGCCACTTCAACCGAACCTAACCTAACCTTTCTTAGAAAAGCTAACCTTAAATGGTCCAGGTTAACGAACTGCGTCATATCCAGAAAGAAGTGGCCTAACTACAACAAGACCAAAACAACCGCCCTATTGAACAGAACGCGCAAAGACATTGCCCGTACAATCGTGATAATCACGGGACACTGGCCGGTAGGAGAGCACGCAGCCAAACTAGGTATCCCAAACTGCCGTAGTTGCAACATAGCCACCGAAAAGGAAACAATTATCCTCTACATGTGCACTTGTCCAGCACTAGCTAGGGCTAGACATCAAGCACTAGGCAAACCCTTCTACAATTCACTTGAGGAGATCTCGGGTAAAAACATAAATGATCTAACCCTCTTCTTAAACTCCACAGGCTGGCTCTAGATTGTCCTCACCAACACACATCAACATCTAAGGTCGCATGAGTCATGGTATCAAAACGGCACAACTGTGCTTATTGGGTCTCTGTTTTACAGAACCGCCACTTCTACCTACCTATGTACCTAGGTAGACCAGCAACTACGGTCACAGAAGAAAATGTTGATTTTTTTTTTTTGAATGACTGAAGGCTGAAGAGTAAAGAAATTGCAGTACAAACTGGATTATCAAAAACAATGGTTCTCATGATTCTAAATGATCATCCTCGTATGAACAAGGTCAGTGCAAGATGGGTGCCACGAATCGCTTGTGCAGTTAAAAACAACAGAGTGTACATTGTTGTAAGCGACTTTTCGAGCTATGTGATGAAAAGGAATGTGGACTGATCAGACGGATTGTTACTGGGGAAGAAACAATGGTGCTTTATTATAATCTGACAGCAAAAAGGCATTCGATGTAGTGCCGCTGTCCTGATAAGCAACGCCACAAGAAAGCAAGTGCATCGAAGAGGGTAAAAAGGTGATGACGACCATTTTTTGGGACTAAAGAGGAATTCTCATGATTGATTTTGAAAAGTACAATACAGTGATGACGGATGAATACCATGCTTCACTGCTGCATAAACTTTGGGCGAATATAATTGAAAAAAGACGTGGAAAAGTGCCAAGAGGTGTCCTTCTGCTACAGGACAATTCGGCCGTTCACATTGCTACTATCGCGCACGTAAATGTATATTCTCACAAATTGATGATGCACCTTATAGCCCAGATTTCACTTACATACGAGTGAACAAAAACAAAAATATGTAGCTTTAGGTTTTTCAAACGGGCACATAATTTTCACTGCCACATACGTATATTTGTGTAGCAAAGATTTTAAATGCCAAAAGTTGCATGTTGCACCCGATTACACGATATGTAAAAATTCACATATTTTTATGAGAAATATGTACACATATTGTTGAAATATTTTTATTTATAATATGTGATTGACATATTTATGTCTATTAGGTAACGATATGTAATTATTATTGACAGTAGGCTGATGTCAAATTTACATGTGTACGTCACAGGTACATAATTATGTAGTTTCTACATTCCGTCTAATCCATTTATAATTAAGTTTACACATTTTTAGTATCTAGTTGATAGTAGTAATAGATTCTAGAGATGAACAAAAAGTAGCAACCAGCTAATCATTCACTGCTAATGAAAATTCGCATTCGCAACCTGTTAACAACTTATAAATAAACTGCTATTGCTAATAAATTATTAATGATAATTTATCTGGCTATCTGTTCCAGAGGGAGAATCGAGTGGGCCTCCTTCCAGCCTTTCAAGTCACCGGGTGCGGATGGTATTATACCAGCCCTATTGCAAAGGGGGCAAGAAAAACTACTACCACACCTGGTCAGAATAACAAAAAGCAGTCTTGCACTGGGATGTATTCAAAACCAATGGAGACGGGCGAGAGTTGTGTTTATACCAAAAATGGGGAAGAAAGACCCAACACAGCCTAAGTCATACAGACCGATCAGCCTAACATCGTTTCTTCTTAAAACAATGGAGAAAGCTGTGGACAACCATTTAAGGGAGGATGTACTTAATACATCCCCACTGCATTATCGTCAGCATGCATACAGAGCGAGCAGGTCCACTGAGACTGCTCTTTATCCACTAACGGCAACAATCCAAAGTGCTCTTGAAACAAAAGAAATAGTAATCTGCGCCTTCCTAGACACTGAAGGGGCATTCGATAATACTTCACATGAAGCTATTAAACGAGCCCTTGACAGAAAGGGAGTTAGCAAAACAGTATCTAAGTGGATGTATGAATTGCTGAGAACAAGATCAGCAGAAACTCAAACTTCACATGGAATTATCAGGGTCAACACAACAAGAGGATGCCTACAAGGAGGAGTGTTATCTCCCCTAATGTGGAGTCTTGTTGTGGATGAGCCTCTTAAAAAATTAACAAGCCTTGGAATTAATTGTCAAGCATACGCTGATGACATTCCACTAATTGCCAGCGGGAAATTCGAGGAAACCCTATGTGATATTATACAAAGGGGCCTAACAGTAACTCAAGAATGGTGCAGCACGGCTGGGCTTAATATAAACCCGGCCAAAACCACAATAGTACCCTTCACGAGGAAGAGAAAACTTGAACTGAAGCCAATCCGACTGTCAGGCACGATACTGCCACCGGTAAAGGAAGTGAAATATCTAGGACTACACCTAGATAGCAAACTCTTGTGGAAGAAACACATAGAGGAGATATCCAAAAAAGCTACCCGTGCTCTAATGATATGCAGGAGCATAGCGGGTAAGTCTTGGGGATTAAGTTCAAATATTCTAAGATGGATGTACATTGCCATTGTGAGACCAATGATTATTTATGGAGCAATAGCATGGACAAAGCGAACTAGTCTAGTCACTACGAGGGAGACACTCACTAAAGTGCAAAGACTTGCGTGCCTCTGCATCACTGGGGCCATGCGAACGTGTCCAACTGCAGCCATGGAAGTACTCCTGGAGCTAACGCCGCTCCATCTTGTAGTGGAGCAAAATGCACAACGGACGATCCTAAGGATGGCAAAAGAAGGTATCGGAAGGGAGAAATGTGTTGGTTCGAGAGAATACGATGCATTTCCCAAAAAACTTCCCCTTCTGGCCGTCCCCAGGGACGACAGTATCCGGAAATTTAACTTTGGGAAAAACTTTAGTACAAAGTTAAGTAACAAGAAAGAGTGGAGCAACGAATCCACGATGTACGGACTGGGCAGCCACACGATAAAGTGGTATACAGACGGTTCGAGAACTGGAGAGGGAACAGGGGCGGACGTATTTGGGCCAAGGACCAAGCACTCAGAACCTATGGGCAAGTGCACCAGCATCTTTCAAGCTGAAATAAGTGCTATAAACAGATGCATCCAACTCAATCTCGAAAAGGGATACAGTAACTGCGACATAGCAATACTGTGAGACAGCCAAGCAGCTATCAAAGCACTTGACTCCTATGTCAATAAGTCAAAACTTGTGTGGGAATGCCTATTCAAGCTTAATGAATTGGGCAGAAACAATAAAGTTACACTTTATTGGATACCCGGTCACGTCGGGATAAAAGGTAACGAAGCAGCAGACGTCTTGGCAAGACAAGGGGCTGCAGAACCCTTCATTGGGCCTGAACCATTCTGTGGAATGGGGGAACACACCATACGCGAGAAATTTAGGAAAATGGAGAGAGAAGACAGGGCAAGAACCTGGAACAACACCACAGGCTTGATGCCAGCTAAGAAACTACTGGGATGTTGCAACCGAAAAAGATTAGAAGCCTGCATCTGCCTTAGCAAGAATAACCTACGGATCCTTACGGGCTTCCTAACGGGGCACTACAAACTCAGGGAGCATTTACGGAAACTATGTATATCAAATGAAGGCCTTTGCAGATTCTGCAACGAGTCATGTGAGACTCCGGAACACCTTCTGGAGTCCTGTGGGGCACTGATCCACAAAATATTCAAATACTTGGGCAAATACCAAGTATCAGAAGAGGATATGCCAACCATGAACCCACTTCTCATTCTCAGATTCTTAAAAGAAACTGGTCTGGAGAAACAGCTCTAAGGTGAACTATTCTCGCCGAGGCAAAGTAAGAGCATATGACCTTCAAACACAATTCCGCAGGAATTGCAATTGCGAATCGGACTCTAACGAGGGAACAAACCTCCCCAAGGTATTAGCAGGGGGCACAATAGACCATTAGGTCGCAGTGCAAATTAACCCTACACAAATAATAATAATAATAATAATTGTCTGGCTTCTATTCACGAGTCACAATTTCATTTTTCATGCACTACACACAAATGTGTGTTTGTCTCATACCTCCGTATGCGTATCCCGCCTTGCACACTTAAGCTCGCTGCAGGGAATAAAGCCATTATAGAGGCGAACACAAGATGGAACTCCATGGAAACTTGTGCCATCACCAGGAAGCTATGGCCATCCTTCGACAAAGCCGAGAGAACTACTCGGAAAGATAGGAAATCCCTTTCCAACCTCGTGGGCATCATCACGGGGCACAACACTCTGCGGTACCACATGAAGAAACTACACCTGGCGGAGGATGAACTTTGTAGAGGCTGTGGTGACGATGAAGTTTTTGAGGACTCTACCCACTTCCTGTGCCACTGTCCGAGTCTTCAACACTCCAGGAAAAAGTTCCTTGATAAATATTTCTTCCAGGATCTCGAGGAACTCTTCGGCGTTTCAACAGGAAAGATGCTGAACTTCATCAAATCATCAGGGTGATCAGTAAGTGACTGAGTTACATTTTTAGTTTCATTGGTTTTCCCCCATGGGTATAATAATGGGTCAACGCTGACCTGTGTGTGGCAGAGATCATCCCTCCCTGCAAGCCCACTTACCTAACCTAACCTAACCTTGTCTCATACGAAAAACGTAAAGAATAAAATTATAAAACTAAACTACCCTTTTTACATGTTAGCTGTTCGAACATGTGCCATTGTGTGTGCGAAGCTTTTTATGATACGGCAACAAGCACCAAACCAACTCATAAGGTTACATATCGCAGTCGCAGCTGGTTGGAAAATTTGGTTGGTTGGTATATAGCAGCACATGTTATACAATACTTACGTTGCTATTGCTGCTATCGCAGTCGCAGCTGGTTTGTTAGTTGCTTTTGCGTTGCAAATGCGATTTCCTAGCGGAAGGGTTATAACTCTGAATGACCCTGATTACATGTTAACTGATGAGTGCGCACTGGGCAGTCATGTCGTGTCTACATGTGCTATACTCAGTGCTGCACTATTTCGGGGTGGAATGAGTGAATTGAAAGAATTGTGTTTCGGACAGCGTTCTCTCATCCAAATATCCACATCATCCCTCGATTCTCACTACTCCGCGATCGAACTAATAATGAAAAAATGAAAGAGAATGGAACATTTCGGATGTGAAACGTGACTTTCTTCTCGATTTTTATATTTTCTTCATGACTTTCCCCCTCTCTTTACTCCTTACTCTTCTCAAAATTCTCGCACTCATCAGTTAACATCTAAACAGGGTCAAATGAGCATAAAATTTGGATTTGCCAACAAGTTGCTTAGTTGCGCTTTGTGTTCGAAGCAATTTCAAATGTTGGGCTGTTAAGTTTGATTCAGTAAAATATGCGAATCGAGAGTTAGTTGAATTGAAATACATGCACGCAGTAATTACAGAAAAGTGCAGCTTCGTTTTGTGTAAAATAAATCCCCTGCAAAATTTAAAAATAAATTCTTGAAAACTTTAATATGCCACGGCACCAAAGAACAGTCGAAGAAAAATAACCTTTATTTGGATTTTTTTTTACAGAGGTGGACGAAATATTCGCGAAATGTAATTTGTGCCGGTCGAAATTTTTTTACAGAACCACTACAACGAATTTAAAGAAGCACATTCTAATTAAGCACCCTACTGTGTCTTTAGCTTCAGCAAGTTCATCGGAGCCAAATGTGCGAGTAAGTTTTTTTAATGAAAGGATATGTATGTACATTGTACATACTCGTGCATAATTATGCACATAAGTAGGTATTTAAAAGTTGTAAAATGATTTGGGGTGCTTGCACCATAAAACGAAAATTCGCTTATACACAATACGCGCCAACCCTCCACAGTTTTATTGCCCCAGTGCAATAAAACATCGTGGAATCTCTCTAACACAAACATGGCTCTCGTAATATTGCAATAGAATATCAATGGGCTTGCAAATAACTACGACGAACTCAATATGCTGATTAAAAGTCATAACCCATGCATTATATCTCTTCAAGAGACTCATTGCTCCTACAACTCCACACCAGTCATTCCCAAATCGTATACGGACTACTTCTTAAATCTTCCTAACAATACTACATCTAAACAGGGCGTCGGCCTAATGGTAAAGTTAGTCCGGGCACTAGAGTTCCAATTGAAATTCAAAATTACATACATTGGTTTATATCTTCCACCAGACCAAGCTATCGGGTCAGGTCAACTCCCCCATAATAATTGGGGGTGATGTAAACGCATGGAGTGTACTTTGGGGATCGCCTTGCACAAACAATAAAGGAGCTATGCTAAAAAACTTCATTACAAATTCAAACCTTCTCATTCTCAATGACGGTTCCTCACACACTTTTCTACACATAACACCCTGACGCATATTGACATTACGTGCTGCTCCCCTGAGCTATACTCATGGTCCCATTGGAGAATACTATACGATCTGCACAACAGCGACCACTTCCCAATTCTGACCACAGTCAGCCTAAGTAACTCGGCAAATCCAATACCCCCCTTGCCTAAGTTTAAAACAGATCAAGCAAACTGGAAAGAATATCAAAGATGTATCCTTGAAACCGTAGGTAGTACCAGAATAGACTTGATCACAAATAGATCAGCTGCCGTTTTCCAAAAATGCATGCGCACCGCCGCTAATAAATCTATACTTGGTGTTTTAAGAGCTGAAAAAATCAAAAGTTGGAAAAAATACAAAAAAATCCAAATATTGACAATCACATCTCCTTTAAAAAAGCAAACGCAATATTCAGAAGAACATTAAAAACAAACAAAATAAAGTCTTAACGATTTCACTTCTTCCATAAATCTCAACTCTTCTGTAACCCATATTTGGAATAATATCAAGAGGTTTAGTGGCTCTTCTATATCCCAACCCATTAGGTGTATTGACACCGGCACGAGATCTCAGATCGTCTCCTCAGAAATTAGTCAACATTTTGCAGTTAAATGGTCCGACTACTCCAAAGACACAAATTTTAATAATAATTTTTGACTAAGAAAAGCCGAATCTCTTTGCAATATTAGCCCCCTGATTACTAATAATAAATATTTGGAGCAACCTATCTCGCTAGTCGAATTAGACTCGTGCCTCAACAAGTTGAAATGAAAAACACCAGGTAGGGACAGACTTTCCTACCCAATGTTCAAGTATTTACCTCCACAGGTAAAGAATGCTCTTGTAGAGCTGTACAACAAAATTCTTGAAACAGGTGTTATCCCACAGAGCTGGAAAACTGCCACTATCATTCCCATCCCAAAACCAAAAAAACAAAATCAATAAAATCGATGGTTACAGACCCATCTCTCTGCTGTCGTGCATTTCAAAAATCCTGGAAAAAATTGTAGCTAAACGCCTTCTTTGGTACATGGAATCAAACCAATCAACAGCTCCAAATCAATTAGCATTTAAGCCTAAACGTGGCTGCCTTGACGCCTTGCTCCACATTGATTTCTACGTTTCAAACGCCATCTCAGCCAAAAACCATGTTTCTATACCATCAATCGACTTCGAGAAAGCGTTCGACAGAATAGGCATCCACCTTGTCCTAAAAAAACTGCGAGAATGGTGCATAGCTCCTAGAATCTTTGGATACATAAAAGCTTTTCTTACTAATAGAACATTTTGTGTCAGAGTAAATAACACGTACTCCAAAAACCTCCCTTTACACAATGACATCCCACAGGGCTCTCCCCTCTCAGTGATGCTGTTTTCAATAGCGTTCGATGAAATCAGCAAAATAATATCTAAATACAACAAACTAGACCACTGTTGCTATGCAGATGATGTATACATTCTGTGTAAAATTAATGACCTAAGTCTAACAAAAACAATTTTCACAAATGTCTTACAGGATATTGCAGAATGGTCCACCTCTTCGGGTGCAAACCTCTCTTTGAAAAAATGCAAAACTTTGCACATTTGTAAAAAGAGATCATGTCCTAATTTAAAAATAAACATAAACGATTCAGAAATTCAAAACGTAAACAATTTATGTATATTAGGATTAACCTTTAATAATAAATTTAATTGGAAAAATCATTGTATAGACTTAAAAAAATCACTAGCTGCAAGGCTTAATGTTATTAAATATCTCTCCTCTAGGAAAAGTAAAGTTCACTTAAACACACTATGTTATGCAACAAAAATGTTAATACTTAATAAGATAGATTACGGGCTCAGCATCTACAGAAACTCCCCAAAATCAACACTGAACATCATCAAACCAACTTACCATCAAGCTGCAAGAAGATCCATAAACGCCTTCCCAACTACACCAATCAAAAATATACTGGCTGAATCAGGACTGCCCTCAATCCATGAAAGGTACGAAGAAACTATTCTGAAGCTTACAACTAAACTTACATTTCCCTCGAGATCAGTAGTAAACAACGACAATATCAGAGCTCGCCGTGCCACTAGACAGAAAAAGATCCCATCCGCTATACATCGCATATGGAACTACACTGTAAAATTCAGCTCCCCACCTCACCCAGTCCATCAACATGGCGTGCGATGCATCAATGCCCAGGAGGGCCCCAAGTAAAAGACGCCTGCCTTGCTACTGGTGGAACGACGAGATCAGGGTACTTAGAGCAGAGTGTCTACGGGCAAGACGCAAAGTACAAAGATCGCGAAACACACCCAACTTTCAGGAGTACCTATCGTCCTTTAAGCTGGCGCGAAAACAGTTAAGCAGAGTTTTCAAGGAGAGCAAAGCAAGATGTTTCAGACAGCTCTGCGATGAAGCTAATGTAGACCCTTGGGGCACGGCGTATAGGATGGTAATGACAAAGCTTAAGGGCGGCAAATCCCCGCAGATAACATGCCCGATAATGCTGAAATCAATAGTAGAACATCTTTTTCCAAGGAGAGCATCTACTATGTGCGCAATCACCAGAGAAAATTTTACGGAGGTAATTCCAGTGATTACAGCAGAGGAATTGACAATCGCATCCAGAAAGATAGGTGACAACAAGACGCCCGGACCTGACGGCATCCCTAACAAAGCAGTGAAAGCCGCTGTTCAAAAAAGGCCAGACATCTTTATTGCAACAATGCAAAAGTGCCTAGAAGAAGGAATTTTTCCCTAATCAATGAAAACTACAACATCTCGTTTTATTGCCAAAAGGAAACAAACCTCCGAAGACCCACCGTCGTATCGCCCGATATGCCTACTGGACACAATGGGAAAGATCCTGGAGCGAATCATTTACAACAGATTGCTCACAATAGCGGAGGAGAAAGGGGCTTTGTCCAACCACCAATTCGGATTCCGAAAGTCTCGCTCAACAATTGACGCCATTAAAGCTGTAGTTAATATAGCAGCGGAAGCAATTGAAGGTGAAAGATGGCGATACGGCACCAAGGAATACTGCGCAGTAATGACGCTAGATGTCAAAAACGCGTTTAATTCGGCAGACTGGCCCACTATAAGAAGATCTCTTGCTAGGATGGATACACCATCTTACTTGCTGCAGATAATGGCGAGCTACTTTACCAACAGGAAACTGAGGTATGATACCGACGAAGGAGTGAAGTACTACGATGTTACAGCTGGGGTCCCGCAAGGATCGGTGCTGGGCCCACTACTATGGAACATAATGTACGACGGAGTTTTACGACTAACACTGCCACCTAAAGTGAATATAATTAGATTTGCTGACGACATCGCTGTTGTTACAGTAGCAAAACAAATCAGTGAAGTAGAATCAGCTACAAATGTGGCAATCAGTCAAATCAAAAGCTGGCTAGGATCCGCCGGTTTAGAATTAGCTGACCACAAAACTGAAGCTGTTCTAATAACCAAAGAAGCAATCAAATACCTAGGAGTAATGCTCGACAATAGACTGCGGTTTAAACAGCATGTTGATTATTCGAGCAAAAAAGCGTCACGACTTCAGGCAGCACTCTCAAGGATAATGCCCAACATTGGAGGACCTGGATACGCTAGAAGGATCCTACTATCCAGAGTTGTCAGCTCAGTCCTTCATTATGCGGCTCCGGTTTGGGCGGGGGCTCTCGCGACCAAAGAAACAAGGAGGAAACTTACATCAGCCTACAGACTCTGCGCTATAAGGACCATCAGTGGTTTTAGAACTATCTCTGACGAAGCAGCCTTTGTCATAGCAGGAATGGTTCCTATCGACATCCTCGCGAACGAGATGCAGAGAATCTACAATCGGAGAGGCTCGAGCCATCAAGAGGCTAGCGAAAGAAGAAGGGTTATAGAAGAAGAAAAAGCAGCTTCAAGAGCTGTGTGGCAAGATCGATGGGATAATGCGGTTAAAGGCAGATGGACCTATAAATTAATCCCCACCATCGACATTTGGATAAACCGAGCACATGGGAACTGCACCTACCACCTCACGCAGCTCCTGTCTGGCCATGAAGGTTATCGCAAATATCTTTACCGGTTTGGACACGATAGCTCTCCGTTGTGCCCAGAATGTCCAGACCAGGAGGAAGATACGGAGCATGCAGTCTTCTGCTGTAGGCGATTTGAAAACTGGAGAAACGAACTTCCCAGTCCTTCATTCCTCATAGATCATATGGTATAATCTGAGGAAAAATGCATGGAAATTTGCGCGTTTATTACGCACGTGCAAATGCAGCTTCGATTTCAAGAAAGAATACGTCGAGAAGCAGAAAGTACAGCATAAATTGCTAACCAGCCCCGCGAAGTAATACCTAACGGCAGTACCGCGGGGAGAGTGGTTGAAGTGTGTAGGGTGCGTGTTTAGTACGTAGGCGTATTCCTGGAATCGATTACTCAGGTTTGCGAATCGTGCATGCTAGTAGCACTCGGGCTATTAGTATCTATGAAGATTACACATCCCTGGCGCAACCTAAAAAAAAAAAAAAACATGGCTGTGCAGTCCGGATTCCTTCGAACTAACATTATCCGAATACTCTAAAGAACATACACCAAACCTGGTATATCGGTCAATCTTCAAAGCTTTGGAAGATAATTTCAACTCCAAGAATTGGAAATTTCTATTTACAGACGGATCCAAATCACAACATCACACGGGTTTCGCAGTAACAGCTCACGATGGAGCACTAATAAGGCTAGGGATTCTGTCTGAACATGCATCAATCTTTTCTGCAGAAGCCACAGCAATCAGCGAAGCCGTAAAGTACGCATGTTACACGAAAGCTCGTTGGGTAGCATGCTCAGACAGCCTCTCAGTTATTCAAGGTATTATGAATCTCAATAATAGCTCTCCTGCAGTGACGAGTCTTAGAGACAGCATAATAAAAAAAACCTCACTCATTAAAGATTATGTGGGTACCCAGTCATATTGGCATAGTCGGAAACGAATATGCCGACAAAGCAGCCAATTCGGTCGGCAGAACACCTACGATATTGTTCAATGTGTACAGCGAATTAAGTCTTCTAAGAGCAATAAAAGGGAAAATAAAACAATGGATAACTGGTCGACATATACCCATCATTACTCCAAAATCAACACAAACAAAGTTAAACCAATAGATCCGGCAACTACATCTAAAGAGACGATCACTAACTTCGTCCGCCTCCGGTTAGGCCATACTTGCCTAACACATCAGCATTTACTGAAACGGGAAAATCCCCCAACCTGCTCCTCCTGCAATGAAACATTAAACATAGATCACTTGTTAGCCCACCTTAACCACAGTTTATTAGGAACTAATCGAAACATTTACGAGATCCTTAAAGTAATTAACGAAGAAAACCTTTGTATCATTCACAAACTCAGCTCTAATCTCAATGTTAAGATATAGTTTTAGACATAAGCTTTTATATTATTTATCACTGTTATTATCATTGAGCCGAAAGCCTATGCAGCTAGTGCTCCTATATTTGTACAGTACCAACCTTGTAATTTGTAATTACCTTGCTAGGCTCTTAAATAAATAAATAAATAATTTTGTCTGACTCAGACAAAATATCCGGACAGGCGTACCTATTGACGAATTCGCAGCAGCAATTTGCATTCACAGTGAATAAGAAATCGCATTCACAGTGAATAAGAAATCGCATTCACACTTATAACATAAACTACTACGTGTAGTACCCAGCTTCGGCTAAGTAGAACTAAAACGCTTATTACAAGCTTCATCTAATAGATAGATAACTACTAATTGAAATAACGTCAAAACCGCTTCTTTGATTACCGTGAAATTCGTTTTATTTTTAAAAGTAAAATTTCATCAAAGATTTAGTCATAAATAATTTTAGTACATTGCCCTGAAGCTCAGGAATTCAGTAATGAATATGGGAAGCATAATAAATTCTCAAACGCGAGCAGAGCCGTGGATACGGCTAGATACAGAATAAAATTATTTTTTAATGAACAAATTTTGCATTTTATTTTCTTTAGAAATCCACACGAACTTTCCAGTCAACCCTATATATGTGAGAACGATCATTTTTTAGTTCGTTAATGCAATTTTGAAATGCAGTTTACATTAAGCGCTTAGTTGTCTTTGCGCTACCATATTTTCGGTTTTATAACTTGGGTATGTGCATGTATAATAATAAAAAAAAAACTCCTATATGAGCAAACTGATTTCTTTCAAATTCAGACCGATGACTGCCTTAAGAGCAATAAAGTGTTCACTAAATGGGAAATATCAGTTATAAAATTCTCAGAAAAATCCATAAAACAAAATGAACTTCAGACTTGCACTTATCGTCACGTAAATTCAGAACGTAATAAACCACATTTGCAATAGTAAATAATAAAACTTGCATTACGTACCCGTATGTATAGCAAGTTTTCCCCAACAAATAACCGCTTTGTCATCTGTCTTGTTAGAGATTCCTCTATAAGTGACGATTGATAAAATAAAACTTTAATCCAAAGACCAAAGGTTTGACGCTTAGTTTTTAATCTACTCTCAATCTGTTGCGAACGTTGTATGGTATATTTTTAGAATAGATATGATAATTTAATAAACTGAAATCTAGAAATTCTGGAGCGCTCAAAGTGAGGTAATGAACAAATAAAATAATAAATATCACATCTGTTTTCGACCTCTTTACCGCTTATCTTCATAATTAGTATCACCTTAAGAAAACCATTGAGAATCATGTCCAAGTAAAGTTGCATTTAGATGTACGGATACATAAGTGGATGTTAATTTCTATTGATTGAGTGGTCTCTTAACACATAATTAATGACTCACGTACGTGTTAATCATATCACAGATACTTAGATGTGAAAAATCACTTGACAACAGCAATAATCAGTTTGGTACACGTAAACGATTAACATTGTATTGTTTGCATTGCAATATATTGTAGTTGGTTTATATTTTGCAAGACGTCAAAACAACAAACATGTTTTGGTTGAAAAAACTATACTGGATCTAGGTATCCATTGGTATTGTGCTAAAGGTGTAATAACACCAAACACTATAAACACCAAACACAAAAGATCCAGTTCGCTACAGGTAACAGAGCAACATTTGAGGTGAAAATATGTGCTATTCGTCCACATTTGTATTATAGTTCTACGAGTACTACGAGTACAAGCAAAGTAATGACCCTTTATGAATTGTCTATGAATTCCGTAAATGACGTCTCAAGTCATCGTCACATTAACAGTTGTATAGTAAACAGAGTTTATCTATATAACAAGAACAGATGCGGATATCCAGAACGGAGCGAAATCAACGAAATACTGTGCCAATCGAGTCTCTTTTAATCTCAATCTAAGTCCTACGCCGCCAGCAGCAAATAAGCCATCAGAGATGCCGCCTTTTATACACTGGGTCACCACAACGACATCCCTGTTTTGTAGAAGAATGCCGGCAAAACAAGAGGAGCACAAAGCGGCGCTGCATAGAAAGCCTAAAACTGCTCGCGAGCTCTACGAGAGAAGGGAAAAAAGAGCAACATGGACTTCTCAGAAAGAAGAAAAAGGATCATGAGGAGCGCTTGGTCAAGGAGATTAAGAGACTTTATTGCAGGAATGATGTTCCAAAATTGTACGAAAAAGTAAAAAGAACATGCCAGGGTATAAGAGCCAGAAGAGAAGCGTGCAGGGACGAAAATGGTAATATAGTAGTAGAATCGCAGTCGGTGCTGTGGATATGGAAGGAACACTTCTGCAGACTGCTTATCCGCGACGATAATCAATATTCCGCTATCAGGCCGAACGCACCACACAACAGTGACGATGACAGTCAAGATTCCCGCCAACCCGATCAGAAAGAAGTGAGGATAGGGCTATCCATACATAAATCCAACAAAGCTGCTGGAGCCGACGGCCTTGCCGCGAACATGAGGTGGTAAGGAGCATGAACTAGCTCAACTGTCAAATTTGGTCAGACAAAAGCATACCCAATGAATGGAACCTTAGCATCGTTTGCTCGATCCTGAAGAAAGAAGACCCTCTGAACTGCATAAGTCTTCTCGACATCGTATATAAGATCCTGCCTGTCGTATAATGGGAACGCCTAAAGCCGATCGTCAACAACCGGATAGGTCTTTATCGGTACGGTTTCAGAACGGGAAATTCCGCCATTGATCAAATATTCACACTATGACAGATCTTGGAAAAAACCCACGAATATAAATCGACACGCTTCACCGATTTCAAAGTTGCCTATGAAACCATGTATAGAGATGGGTTATACAGAGCCATGTTTAGTCTCAGCATCGCTACCAAACTTGTCCGTCTCTACAGGATGACGATGGAGAGCTCTGCTGATACATCAAAGTCGATAAGAATACCACCGAACCGTTCGATGTCACAAAAAGTCTTAGAGAAGGTGACGTGCTATCATGGCAATCTCTTTGACATAATACTTGAAAGAATTGTACGAAACTCACAAACCAACACCGAAGATAAAAAAAAAAAAAAATAAATATTTGGCGCAACAGCTCTTTGAGTGCCAGGGCCTAGCTTCTCGCAACAACTCGTGCTGTGTGCGTTATATTTTTCACACGAATGGAAGGGACCTACAGTTTAGTGCCGTATCCGAACGGCCATTTGAGAAGCTTTTTCGTGACAACAATACTCTCGGATGTTTGTCAGACGCTCGCGAGAGGTGGGACCGTGAAAAAACTTTTTTGGTGTTTTGTAGGATTCGAACTTGGAACCTCATGCGTAGTGATCCGACACACTAACCACTTACGCAACGGCGCCCCCAAACACCGAAGATACAATCTTTTAAAGTCTGTACAACTACTCGCTTTCGCTGATGAAATTGACATAGTCGGAACAACTCAGCGGGCCACCAGTGGGGAGTTTGTGAGCATTGAGGCGGAAGCAGCAAAGATGGGTTTAGCGGTCAATGAAAGCTAAGCAAAATGCATTTCTACAAAAAAAAGACCCCCCAACATCCGCGTCTTGGGTAGTACGCCACAATAGACAAATATAAACTTTGAGGACTCTCTCCACCTAGATTCTATGATGAACTCCGCAAATGACGTCAGTGGGGAGGTCACACGAAGATTACTCTTGCCAATCGCTGTTTTGATGCGCTAAGAAGGCAATTATGTAACAAAGCTCTTCTCAAACTATTAAGGTAACTCTGTATAAGACACTAATCATCCCAGTCCTGCTGTATGGCGCAGAGTCATGAACCCTTGGTTACTTTAAGATAAAAGTTTTTCGAGTGGTCTTTGGTCCCGCCTGCATAGACGGCGAATGGAGAAGATGCAATGAAAATGTAAGGACATCGACTTAGCCAGAAGAGTTCACATACAGCGACTAAGGTGACTGGGTCATGTAGAGCGGATGGAGCCCAATGTTCCAACTCGGAAAATCTTTGAATCCACGTCGGATGAACGACCCAGTAAAGGACGATCTTGCAGCAGGTGACGCAAACAAGTGAGGGGGACCTCAACCAACTTGGCGTGTGCAACTGGAGCCAGCTGACTCGTAACCGAGCTGACTGGAGGGGTTTGTTCGTCGAGGCACAGGCCCACCCCTGACTGTTACGCCACCTAAGTAAGTAATAATAAGCAGAGAGCGAAAAACACGACGATAAACAATGGAATACTAGACTCTTCAAGAACGTGGAATAATTGTGCCGATTTTCACGCGAAATAATTCATCAGTGATAAGAACACAACGTGAATTTCTTCGAAGACATCCCCACCGTTCAACGCTGACTGGCCGCTCAATTCAACACCTGGCCGCACGTCTTGAAGTGACTGGCTCAACACGAGGTAGGGCAAGGGCTAGCAAATCAACAACAGGCCGTTCCGGGAGAATATTAATGTTGTACGCGTGGATGTGGAATAGTCCAGAAACATCATCGAGACGACGGGTATTTCCAGGCTGACTCTGCAGCGTACTCGTATTTTGGTGAAAGACTTGAAGATGTTTTCGTATAAAACTTAGATGGTGCATCAACTTCTTCTAGGCCCTGGCACTTTAAAGAGCTGTTGCGCCAAATATTTTTTTTTTTTGCATCAACTTCTGCCCGTTAGGAGTTTGTGGGGTTCTGAAAATCCCCGTATTATTGAAGAATCGTATAGTACACCGTCTGTCCTGAAAGGACCATCATTGGACCCTACTTTTTCGAAGACGTAGCTGGCAACGCCATAACTGGTGAGTGTTACCAAATCATTTTACGTGACTTTTTGATACTCGAATTTGATGAATTGGAGTTTGAGTGTGGTTTTAACAAGACTGTTGTCACTGCACATACAGCGGGCGACAGAATGAAAATAATGAAAGACACTTTTTCCAGGCTGTGTTATCTTCCGTTTTGGCGATATGCATTTATGCCGTGTATCCGATGCCAGATAAGTGTGAACGCTCTCATTCAATTCTGTACACTTTGAACCTATATTCGGTTCTATATAAAATATACGTCTATATCTATCTACAGTGCACGAAATAAATATAGCGTACAAGACATATTTTAATGTAACTCATTTTTATATATTTATTTTTCAATTAATTTTTTTTATAAACTTAATAGCAACAAAGCAATATAATAAAACATTAAGTTTAAAGATTCATCAAAAACTTGACACAAAAAAAAAACATTGCGATTTAGTTCAAACGAAATAATTATAGCGTACAAGTTGTACAAGTTGAATAAACAATGTTTTTATTAATAAAAAACCAAATCTTTTATTTTTAATAATCAATATGATCTCCATTCTTTTGAATAACATAATTCATGCGACGAGGCATTAAGTCAATTAAATTATTTAATGTTAAAAGGTCGATTTTTGTACACTCCTCGTTAATCCCGATGCGGAGCTGCAGTAAAGTGTCAAATTGACGACCATTTGCATAAACTTTTTGCACCAAGATGCCCCAAAGATTTTCGATTGGGTTAAGATCAAGACTAATGGCCGGCCACTCCATTAATGGTATATTCCTTGACTTTAAGAAATCTTTGGTAAGTGCGGCGCTGTGTATGGTTGCATTGTCCTGCTGAAAAGTCCAATTATCCCCTAAAATATTTTCTTCAAAATGAATCAGAACATCGTCCAAGAGTTCGACATACTTTTCTAAATTCATCTTATGGGAGATAAGGCACATTGGAGACTATCCATGGTAGCTAAATGCAGCCCATACCATAAGTGAGCCTCCCTGAAAATAACGCGAATAACGAGTTTCTCGCTCAGTTCTTAGATCCCTCCAATATGATTGGCAGCCCATCCCTATTCCATCCATATTAAATTTTTTCTCATCACTAAAAATGATGAATTTCCGTTGCTCTTCGCAAAATGCGAATTCCAACTTTTTTGTCCTGTGGCGTGTCAAAAGCTTAGGTTCATGTGCCCTTTTTTGATACTTCAGATTGTCATCCATTTTTAGTATCTGTTGAACTTTGCTTGTTGTTACCGGTAAGAGATAATTTGAGCCTTATGTAAGATGGACTTAAGTTTCTATTGACTGCCAAATGTTTAATTGCCCGGATGTCCCTGCTGTTAATCATGGGTGGCCGCCCGGATCGTCTTCTTTTGTCGTAATTTTCGCTATCTTTTAGAAAATTGCAAATGGTCTTTTTATTTTGGTTTAATTTTACAGCGATTTCCCTAATTGTATTTCCGCTGTCTCTGTAAGCAATCATTTGAGCGCGTTCTTCAAAAGTCAATGTTGGTCCTCGTGGCATTCTTAAGAATAACGTCTTAAAACTGATTATATCTTCACCTTAATGAAGCACTTATTACATAATTAATAGGATCACTTACCACTAAAAACTTTTTAACAATTTAAAAGAATTATCAGCAAAATACCCTTCAATAACGGCAGTCAAACGCGTTGTACGCTTTATTTATTTCGTTCTACGCCAGAAAAATGTTCAAAAAAATGCCAGATAACGGTACATGAACAAAGCGTCAAATGCAGAAAATAATTTTTTTCCGTTCATTCATGCATATATAAACCTAACTTACAGTTTAAAAGCAAAGAAAAGTTCTTAAATTTCCAAAAAAGAGATCGTGTTCTTTTGTACGCTTTACTTATTTCTATCCTTTTTTTCGCGGGATACTCCATTTTTTCAGCTCCCAAAAACCTATCCTGCGAACATTTTCTAAATCCTTTTTTTCATGCAAAATTCCTAACGTATATAATATTTTGAATTTGATACGTGGCGAACATTAGACTGTTAGACTGTACGTTCACAGGTAACGAGTAAAGGCTGAATTATAATAGTCGGAAGCAATCGGAAGCTAATGTCATAATTCTGCGTTAAGTTTCCTTCAGTACTGTCAATTGCAAAAGTAGCAAGTGTTCGGAAGCAATTGTGTGCAATTCACAGCTGTGCAACTGTCAAATTTTCGTATGAAAGAGGGAATGAATTCGGTCTTTCGTAAGTAACCAAAAGTGAACGAAACTTAACGAATCGAAGCTAAAAGCTATTATGGTCGCACAATACCAATCCTTTGTATTCGCACTGTTTCGGAAGTGGTCGTACGAAACCATTCTTCTATTATAGTTCAGCCTTAAACCATACGCATTACTACTATCATTCATGTGCGCGTCACTTTTTGTTGAATTTGCTGCACGTCAGTTTTAGTGAATTTGTTACCATCAGTGTTTCGTTCGGTTCGTTGGTCAAACGGTAGTGCATGCGATCATATGAAAACACAAGCGTTTTCACTCAGCTGAGGCCTACCAACTCCTACTCTCAACCTCCACGCGGTGACAGCCGGGTGCCTAGTACCTTAATCCAAGAAATGGGTAACCAACCCCGTTTGGCGGATTCTTGGTGGCAGCAGATGAGAGAGGGGGGGAAGAGTGCTTTTCTCACTAGAGCACTTCTTCCTGTTCCAGGCGGCAGCGGACGAATTCCCTAGACGGAGTCAACGGTGGCGTCTATAGTTCCAGTTAGGTTGAACTTAGTGAATACCTTGCGCGAGCTGCTTCGACGTATTCGGATCACAGGTCGGTAAGGAATTTCCAATGTTGGTCAGGGCATTGGAATAGAGATGGTGGCGGAGGAGCCCTTAATGGGCCAACGGCAGCGCTCATACTCCCGTAGTGGACTACTGGCACCGGTGTACCCGGCCCCTCGTCCTAGGGGAATAATTAAGGAACTGGCCCTCCAGGTTGGGGGTTGTGCCGTCGGGGTAACTTCCCTACCACGTAAAAAACGCATGGTTCCGAAACAACCAAAAGTCTCAGATAAGGATGACACAACTGATGACGACCCCAGCAAACGAAATAAGGACAACGACCTTCGGATCTGTACGTGGAATGTTCTGTCCCTTTACAGACCACGTGCAGCCGAACAACTAGCAGAGGCCCTAGACTGCTATAAAGCAGATATTACCGCCATCCAGGACGTGCGATGGGATGGGCCGGGCAAAAAGAGGATGAAAAACTGTGACATCTACTACGGTGATTGCTGCAGAGGCAACAGGCAACGCTTATTTGGATGCGGATTTGTCATACGCGGCAGACTTAGGCAAGAAGTATTAAGCTTCCGACACGTGAGCGAGCGTATTATGACTATCCGGATCAAGGCTAAATTCACTAACATAAGCCTAATATGTGTTCATGCCCCCAAAGAAGAAAAGGATCCTGCCACCAAAGAGTGTTTCTACGAGCTCCTCGACAAAACATACGAGCAATGTCCTAAATACGACGTTAAAATCGTATTGGGCGATTTTAACGCCAAAATAGGAAAGGAGGACGTCTTTGGTAGGGCAGTCGGTAAGCATAGCCTACACGACACCACGTCTGATAACGGACTAAGGCTAATTGATTTCGCTGTGGAGCGAAATGTCACCATAGCAAGCACATGGTTTCCTCATCTCGATATTCATAAGCAGACATGGCGGTCCAATGATCATGTCACGATCAACCAAATTGATCATATTGCGATCGACGCAATGACATGCCTCCAGTATTCTGGATGTCCGGACCTTCCGAGCGGCCAACATAGACTCCGATCATTACCTTGTTGTAGCCAAGGTACGAATGCGGATATCCAAATCTGAGCAACAAAGAAGAATTACTGTGAGAAAATTTAACGTCGAAAAGCTACAATCGCAAGAGACCACCAGACTCTTCGCTGAACGCGTATCCCATAATCTCTCAATCACCCCTTTGCCGCCAGCATCAAGTACCGAAGACCAGTGGCAACGCTGCCAACATGCCATCAGAAACGCCGCGACTGATGTGCTGGGTCTCGCTCGACCACCACCGCGAAACCCCTGGTTTGACGAAGAATGCCGGCGAGTGCATGCAGCAAAGCAAGAGGGATACAAAGCGGCGCTGCAAAGGAAGACGAGAGCTGCTCGTGAGCTCTACGAGCAAAAGAGACGGGAAGAACATCGGCTTCTCCAAAAGAAGAAGAAAGAGCATGAGAAGCGCGCGTTTGAGAATATCGAGAGTCTATACTCCAGGAACAATGTACGGAAGTTTTACCAAAAGGTAAAAAGAGCGTGTCAGAGAAGTAATACCCGTACAGAAACCTGTAGAGATGAAAATGGAAACCTCGTAGTAGAATCACAGTCGGTGCTGAGGATATGGAAAAACTACTTCTGTAGACTGTATAACGGCGACGAAGACCAACATCCCGCTGTCAGGCAGAATGAACCATTCAACATAGACGATGATAGTCAAAATTTCCGTCCACCTGACCAAACGAAGTGAGGATAGCAATATCCAAGCTATCGAATCGAACAAGGCTGCTGGACCTGACGGCTTAACGGCCGAACTTTTCAAGGCAGCTGGGGATGAATTGGTAGAGTGCCTACACCAACTCATTTCTAATATTTGGTCAGACGAGTGTATGCCTGATGAATGGAATCTCAGCATCGTTTGCCCGATCCACAAGAAAGGAGACCCCCTCAACTGCGCCAATTATAGAGGTATCAGTCTCCTCAACATCGCATACAAGATCTTTTCTGCGATATTGTGTGAACGCCTGAAACCTTTTATGACCAGCCTGATTGGACCCTATCAGTGCGGTTTCAGGCCAGGAAAGTCCACCATCGATCAAATCTTCACACTTCGGCAGATCCTGGAGAAAACCCAAGAATTCCAAATCGATACTCACCACCTCTTTATCGATTTCAAGGCCGCCTATGACAGCATCTATAGAGAAGAGCTTTATAGAGCCATGTCTAGTTTTGACATCCCTGCCAAACTTGTCCGCCTGTGCAGGCTGACGATGGAGAACGCTCGCTGCTCCATCAAGGTCGGTAATGACCTCACCGAGACCTTTGATGTCAAAAAAGGCTTTAGACAAGGTGACGCGCTGTCATGTGACTTCTTCAATATTGTAAGTACAACGGATTGTGCGGAACTCACAAGCCAACACCGGAGGCACAATTTATTACAAGTCTGTACAACTGCTTGCATACGCCGACGATATAGACATTATCGGAAGATCTCAGCGGGCTGTCACCGGTGGTTTTGCAAGCATTGAGGCGGAAGAGGCCAAAATGGGTTTGGCGATAAACGAGGGCAAAACCAAGTATATGCTGTCAACTAGAAGGGAAAACCAACACCGACGAATTGGACAAAACGTCACCGTGGGCAGCTATAACTTCGAGGGACTTTGTCTACCTTGGCTCTGCTATAAATTCAAGAAACAAAATCAGTGCAGAAATCAATCGAAGAATAACTCTTGTCAATCGCTGTTTTTTTCGGCTTATAAGGCAATTCAACAGTAAAGCCCTATCTCGAACAACTAAGGAGACTCTATATAAGACCTTGATCATCCCAGTCCTGCTTTACGGCGCTGAAACATGGACTTTATTAAAAGAGGATGAAGATATCCTTGGTCGCTTCGAGAGAAAAATTCTTCGTAAGATTTTCGGTCCCGTTTGCATTGACGGGTTTTGGAGGAGAAGATTCAATCACGAACTATACGAGCTGTACAGCGACATCTACCTAGTCAAAAAACTGCGTATTGGACGTCTGAGATGGCTAGGACATGTAGAGCGAATGGACACCAACGCTCCGGCCCGCAGAGTCTTCGAATCTAGCCCCGAGGGACGACGGAGTAGAGGGAATCATCGCCATAGGTGGCGCGCACAAGTCCAAGGGGACCTCGACCAACTAAATGGAGAGGCTTGTTGGTTGAGGCCCAGGTTCACCCCGAACTGTAGCGCCACCTAAGTAAGTAAGTAAGTGTTTCGTTAATCTAAAGAAAAAAGAATGTCGAAATCGAAAGGAAAATGCATCGTCAACGCAAAAGTTCGCGAGAGTCGACACATTGAAAGCGATTCTCACGGTGAAATCCAATTTGACATATTCATGCGTAGAGTTACCACTTTTTGAAAACGAAGCCGCATTTACTCCTCCAAATTGCCAAAATGGAGAAATATTCCACCAAAAGTGATGCCATTGCGATGGTATGATTAGGCATTCGATATGTATGTATGTGTGAGAACTAGAAAAAGTCGTATATCCGATGCCGGGTATGTTTTTTTTTTTTATATAATTTGCGCGAACTCATGGAGTTATGAATACCCTGTTTTTACATAGTGTAGTGGTTTGAAACTCAGGCGTTGTTTCAAAAAAAAAAAAAAAACTCCGAGGATGCTGTCCAGAAAACTGGGGAGATATTTTACTATTTTTGTCTTTGCTTCTGATTCACAGTATTTTTTTCCCGACCACCTGATGTGATAGGGATATCAATCATCCAACAGAGCGAACAAGTTTTCCAGAAATATGACCAAACTACGTATTGCCAATGGTATGCCTTCGCAATAGTGATCGCACAAGCTTTCGCAATTGATCCGACTGACTTTTTGTATATTTCATGAGAATTAATAAATGCTTGCTGACATTAGGATTTGTCCATTAGCCATATAACATATTTTCATTATTTTGAGTTTAAGGAACCATAACTTTTTTGTAGCTGCACAGCTGTGCCAATGTGTTTGTAACTTGTATGCGCTACTAAATTGTCTTTCCAAAATGTATAAAACTATGTTTGTACCTATAATAGTTTAGAAGTTATAGCGTTTAAAGTGGTTCCACCTCCAAATAAGAGGTCACCCACTTTGATGGGCTATAACTTGAAATGTGGTGAGAATAGACCCCCCCTGCCGTACAATTTTTTGTTCGGCGGAACTTCAGGTATCTCCTCTTAAAGGATTATACTGCTTAACTGGGACACCCTGTATATCTTAAACACAGGGGTTCACCTATGAATAGCTTGATAAATTTGCGGCTTCGTTTCATTTCGCAGTTAACCACTTCTGATTTTATTTAAAGTTTTGAAATGTTTAAATACACACATACTCGTATGCTAAGCTAAGGAATTTACTTTGGTATTTAAAAAAATATAAAGTTTTATTGATGTGTTTTGCTTTGTTCTAAAGTAAATTTGGGAAGTTTGCCAAATTATTAGATACGTTTTATCAACGACACGTTTCACTAGGCGCGATCTACACTAGGGGACTTTTACCCAGATGACAACTGTCGTGTGTTAATATTGGAAGGGCATTTGGTCCACATGTAGTTCTAAAATAAGATGTTTCTTATGCTAAATCTGCTTAAGATACAAATAGCAACAACACTTCTTCCGCAAATACATATTCCTACCAACTAAATCATACATATTATAACCAATGAATTCGTGTCTACAGCGCGACCTTGAATGTATTTTTGTTGGCTAGAACTGTTCGGATGATTTAGTGCGAATCAACAGGCGTATTTGACGCAGAATTCAAATGATTGAGGTAAATTTTCGCATCACGTAGTTTTTGAGTTATAATGTATTAAATGAGAGTTCATACGTAGTAAGGTCCAAGACTTACCAAAAATTATCTTTTTCATTATTCCTTTCAGTCCTATATGAAAAATAGTGAAGAATTTATTAGTCCAAGTCAATTAGTTGCTCGTCAGTAGTGATTCGAATAAGTGCAGTTGTTGGAAAGCTTTCAAAATATCGTACCTAACCTAACCTAAGGAATTTACTCCAAAAACAAATAAAGGATGAGATGGATTCATCACATACAATCATTAAGGAGTGGTTTTAGGATTTTCGTTGGGAAAAGGAATTTCTTGAAGATGACCCAGGCTTAGTTGGACCATCAACTGCGGTTACAGAAGGAAATGGTTCGGAGTAACCGAAGACTAAAAAGTAAAGAAATTGCACCGCAAACTGGATTATTAAAAACAATGGTTCTCAGTATCCTATATGATCATCCTCGTATCAACAAGGTCATTTCAGGTTAAGCTACTCAGACCCGAATTCTCATGCATTTTCTAGGCATTGAAATCAAAATCAGCTGCGACTGAATGAAAGAGAGAGCTTACAAAAGAGGTCATTAGCAAAAATAGAGAGTACATAAACAAAAAAAAATCGTTTCCAATCATTTCCTGCATACTGAAGTTGGTCAACCGTGGAAAGTTACAGGCAGACAGAAATGGTTAAAATGCCGACTAGCACCACTCATAGAAAAGGTTTTAGCCTGGAGTGAAGAACCCTGAAATGGGTGGTAGCATTATCTACAAGTCATGTGAATTTCAGGTAGCATGGGTCTTCGGGAGAATGACACCCGTAAACTATGCCTGGATGAAGTTTAGACAGCAGCACTAGCCATCAGATGAAGGGAGGTCTTGGGGCGCCACGGGGTGGAAACCCAGAAGATGAACCAGATTTCCGTTAAACAGATGCTAGCGTTGACAGGTGGAATCAAAGCCAGAGAAAAACTGTGGGGAAATCCAGAACTTCTCCGGCTAAGATGGATCGTGGTAGAGAGACTAAAAGCGACCCATCACGGTGGGGTCTGATTCGAAAATCTCTTCAATAGGGACAAACTGCCAAGATAATGCTCAAGATTACATTTGTGTTCAGTATACACTGGCAAATCAACGCTTTTAAATTGTGGAAATTTCTTTTAAAAATCAGAGCTCAATTCGACAATGTTACAGAGCTCTTTGTCCGTTTTATGGTGTACACAATTGGACAAGTGAACGCGCAATACGAGATGTTAGTGATAAGTTTCGTACTCTTTTGGACATCTCCCCTTAACCAAATTGAGAACTGTGTGTTTTGAAAAAAATATCGCCAGTGTAGATGCTAATGTTCAATGAGGACCCTGAAATGACTGAGTTTCACCATGCTTTCCCTTATAGAATGGTTACGGATGAAACGAATTAATTTCTTGTGTTTAACATTCTTTATTTGACTCTAGGGCCCGCTTTCTTGCTGCTGTGCTGCGACCCTTCGAGTTTGATGCTGAGCATATTCCCCCTTGTCCTTCTGACCTCCGTCTTATTTACCTAGTGCTGGGGTTACATCCCCACCATACACACATAACATCTTGCATTTATTTACCATCTCCTAGGCTAGCAAAAATCCTCATCCTAACCCTCCACGTGGGTGCCAGTCGGAAATAACCACCACAGCAGTCTTGTACGACGTCAAGATGGGGTTAGCCAAGACCAGGGGGCATTATAGAGAATTCTTAGCTCCTCAATAGCTTAACTCTCTATCTATGCCTTTTGGTCATCGGATCGAGGTACCTGATTTCAGTGGTGGAGTGAGTGTTTAATGCACGAAACCGTGCCCAAGAATGCAAGGCTGGGGATTAAACCAGTCCCTAATGAGCTCATTCGGACGCACAGGCGGGGTCCGTTGTATTTTGCCTTATCCCGATAATACGGCGCTGTCGGGACTGACCGTAATTCCGTATTACTCGTGGGTCCAAAATCCGAAAAATTTAAAAACGAACAAAAATAAAACAAAAGAAAATGAAAATAAAAATATAACAAAAAAAAAAAACAAAAAAAAAATGAATTTCCTGGCACTTCATTGGAAGACGAACTGCTCGCTTCCAGCCAGGAAAAGACGGCGGAGAGCAAGACGCTCCCCAAACCATTAACAACCACTACAACCACAGCGTCGAACAGCCGACTTAGTGCCCATAAGCGCGAAGCACCCAACTCTCGCAAATCGGCCAGCAACAGTAGAAAAAGCGCGTGCCAGCGAGCCATCTTCATTCTGGGTAAGATTAGTAAGAAAGAGGTGGACGGCACGGCTTCCGAACGGGACCTGGCCGATAAAGTCAAATACCAGAAGGTTGTCGATGAGTACATCAACTTCCGCAATACCCCACAACTTTCAAAAAGCGATGCAGCAAAGCGTAAACGATCCCAGGAGGAAATCAAGTCCGATTTCCAAAGAATCAAAGTCCCTAAGCTGTCAACACCCAACCCCAATGAATCTTCTACCTCCTCGGCTTTCCAAGCGACACGAACTGTCAGCGAGGTTGTCAGAGACGACCTGCATTCTAGCTAAAAAGCATATTAAAGCCTTTATATGTCCATTGCAGACCTATAGATCGCCTCTGCCTACATGGCACACAACCGTCAATCACCGCCAGACGAATTTCAGGATATGGTGACGGCTATCTCCACAACAAAGACCAACCTGCTTATGGGCTGCGACGCAAATGCCAGGCACGTGCTATGGGGCAGTCCCGAAAGCAACGAGCGAGGTGAGTCCTTGTTCGAATACATCCTTGCAAATAACCTCTCAATATGTAACAAAGGCAACACTCCAACCTTTATTTTTCCGAGTACGGAAAATTTCAACGGCTGGGAAGATGTCATAGACGTTACACTCTCTAATAACAGTAGTAGTATGAAAGTCGAGAACTGGAGAGTATCCAATCTGAAGTCTTTTTCAGACCATAATTGGATCCACTTCAATGTAGATCTCGAGATCGAGACTCCCAAACCCTACAGAAACCCCAAAAGAACCGACTGGATAAAATTTAGTCAAGTCGTTAGATCCAAGCTACGTAGAACTCCAAACGCTTTAATAACCTCCACTGCAGAACCAGACACAAAAGTAAAGACTTTCGAAAAAGCCTTCAATAATGCTTTTAAAGTTGCGTGTCCGGTCAAATACAGCAAAAAAAAACCTTCCCTCCGTGGTGGAACGAAAAACTCTCTAACCTCAGGAAACTGACTAGAGAGACCTTCAATATCTGCTACAAGTGCAAATACTGGCAACCTTACACGGACAGCCTTAAAATATACAAAAAACGGTCCTGGGTAGAATATTGCCAATCAATTGATACCCTCAAAGACTCCGCTAGACTCAGCAAGATTCTATCGAAGGATCATTCCAATCCATCTCTCCAGAAAAGGTTGGATGGTAAGTGGACGGAGTCAACTGCAGAATCCTTAAAGATCTTGATACACACCCACTTTCCCGGATGTAAAGACAGTTACACAAAGCCTAACAATTCTCTATGGGGAAGATTTTGCGAAAAGATATCACATTTACGCCGTGATTTTAGTAATTGGGCCTAAATCAGCTGGAAGTGAATCGTTTCTTATCGCAAAATTTTCTTCAGCGACGAGGTGCCTTTCTAACTTAATGGGTATTAAACAAAGAAAATTTTCCCATTAGGAATGAAGAAATACCCACAAGAGATTCGTGAAATGCTTCTATATCCACAAAAATTGACTGTTTAGTGCGCATTGTAGGCTGGAGGCATCAACGGATAGAATTTTTTCAAAAATGGAGCTCGCGTTACTGCTCATGGAGCCCGTTACTGAACGATAATCAGCAATTATTTATTTCCACATTTGCATGTCACCGAACTGGAAGAGATTTGGGTTCAACAATATGGCCCAACATGCTATACTGCCGGTAAGACTATAAAGTTACTGGTGGAGCAGTTCGGTGATAACATCATTTCACGAAATGGACCAGTCAATTGACCACCAGGATCAATTCGATTTAACGCCAATTTCAATTTTCAATTTCTTGTGGGAAATTGTTAAGTCGATGGTCTATGCCGATAAACCACCGACTATTGAAACTTTGGAAGCCAACATTGTCCGCATTATTCGCAATCTACGGCCCTGAAAAAGTGGTCGAATATTAGACATCGAGAATGAACTTTGTAAAAAGGTAGCCGCGGTGTGCATAAGTATTTTTATGTTTTATTTAAAAAAAAAGTTGTGTCGCTCTTAAAAACCCCCTTTATAATACGAGAATGATTACACACTTTTTTTCGGTTTCAGAATAATTTATATTTATACGTACATACGAGTAATTCACAAATCAAATACTTCAGGTCTGAATGATGATTTTTTTAGTGCGTAAAACTTGAACAAAGATAAGTTATAAAAATAAAATAATTTACTGAAAACCACTTAGCCCAGAACCTTTGAGTCTATGAAACTATTTACGAAAAATTTATCTAATCATTTAACAATTTAAACAAAATGAGATAAATGGCTTTAACCGATAAGATTTATGTTTCTTGCCAGTGGGTTATTCTACGTTTATTGACCGCACTTAGCGCACACTATTTTCGAATAAGCTCCTTGATAAGTATTATCAAGTACTATGACCATATTAGGAAGTGATTAGGTGAATCTTTTTTCACAGCCGTATTACATAAATTTTAAATACTATCTAGCATCTGCGTCATAGTGAGTTCAGTAAGTCAAAAGTACGCTGCCATTTCTCATTTTGACCTTTTTTCTACACCGCAAGGTTAAACTATTAAACTTTTGTGAAACAATTCAAAAATACGAAAGTCTTATCAATAGATTGCGGAAGAAAGCACATGTTTTTGAAATACCCAAACCAGAACTTATTTATGTTCAACGATTAATCACGATTAGTGTGTATTTATAGAGCACACACCCCCAAGTATCTAATGGATACATAAGGGTTATGCCGGCAAATAATTTGTCATAATTCATTATACAGTAGCGAAGTTTTATCAACTTTAGGAAATGCAATACAAGTTGTCACGACTGTCGATAACATCGAATTAGGAATTCAATTTGATAACAGGCTTTTGCTTTGTAGAAAATAGAAAACAAATTATATTTTTTAGATGATGAAAAACAATGCATGTCGTTCAGCCCCAGTTTGGGTGTAAAACAATCATCTCGTCGGTATACTTGTGGTTTTGACCAACTGAAATTGACTTTATTCTGAGATGATGCATTTTGAAATCCAAACGTCATGGTAACGCTTTACCGACGGAGGTTAACGTTTTGGAGTAAAAGTAAACTTCATCAGTTCTTTCAGAATACAGTGGATATAAGTATGAATTAAATATTTCATAGCCTTCTACTCAAATTATACCTAATACTTATGTTAGTAGCAAACTAGTGAAGAGAGAACGGTGTGGTGGTAGGATTGGATGACAAACGACGGATAAAGGCCTCGCGGGAGTACAGTCTACCGACATATGCTAGCTTCCAATATGGTCTAACAGCTCTCTTACACAGCTTTATAGTGAATAATTTTTCCCTCGAACAAGAAATATGCATCTTCGACACAGGGGAATAAATTCCCTGGGGAAAAAATAGATATCGCGAATGCATTCAAAAATGCTGGTTAATGCTTTCCGACTCCCTGACCATTGCAGCATATTTTAAGCCGAAGTGAGACTCTCTTTGCGTTTAATAGATGGTAATCTATTGTCCTGTACATAAATAGTCATTTAGCAATTTAAGCTCTTTGAGGAGTTCCAAGGTATACTTGATAGGCTCGTGGATGATGCTAGGGGTCGTAGCCCAACAATTATAGCTGGAGACTTCAATGCATGGGCCACTGATTGGGGCAGCGCACGGACCAATAGAAGGGGAGAAGCTCTCCTAGAAGCCGTATCGTCACTAATATTGCTAAATACAGGAAGTGAGCACACTTTTAGTAGAAATGGGATAGGCTCCATAGTTGATATCACCTTTGCAACTAGTTCCCTATCGAGAGGCGCCAACTGGAAAGTCAGTAATCAATATACTCACAGCGACCACCTTGCCATCCTGTTTGAAGTACAACCTAGGAGACCAACCCAGGAACGCCCAAAGAAGGCACAACGAATGGGCTGGAAAATAAGCACTACGGACAAAGACACTTTTGCCCTGATTTTTGCAGTCAACAATAAGCCCAGGAACAGCAAACGGTATGGACGCTGAGGTTACCAAACAAGTAACTAGGGCTTGCGACGCATCCATGGTCCGGAAAACGTCAACAAATCGCCGGCCACCAGTATACTGGTGGAACCAAGAGATAGCAGAGCTACGCAGCAAGTGCCATAGAGCCAGAAGACTATTCCAGCAATCCAGAGGGTTGTCCACACATCAGGACCTACGGGTGCAAGTCAAAGATAGGCGAAGAGAGCTAAAACTAGCCATCCGCAGAAGTAAGAGCAATAGCTTTAAGGAACTCTGCGAGCAAGCAGATGTAAATCCTTGGGGCACCGCCTACAGAACAGTAATGGCAAAACTCAAAGGCACTAGGGCACCCTCCCCCTCACGCCCTCTCCTTATGCAGAAAATTTTATCGGGGTTGTTTCCACCTCAAACACCAGCAAAGCGTATAGAGCCACCTCCGGAAGTACAGGACATCCCAACTGTCACGCAAAGGGAACTCCTGGATGTATGCAGACGAATCGAGGATACCAAGTCCCCTGGATTGGATGGCATACCGAATAAGGCCCTTAAAATAGCCATTAAAACAAATACGCAACCATTTGTGGGACTCTACAACAAGTGTCTAACAGAAGGAGTTTTTCCAGACCAATGGAAAAAGCAACGTCTAGTGCTGCTGTCTTAATGGAAAAAACCACCAGAAAAGCCCACGTCATACCGTCCCATATGCCTGTTAGACACAATGGGTAAAATACTGGAGCGAATCATATGCAACCGATTAGAAGTGGCAATTGATGAAGCCGAGGGACTCTCCAACCAACAGTACGGTTTTAGGAAAGTAGACGCAATAAGAAGGGTAACTACAACTTTGGAAGAAGCTATTCAGGGCAGGAGATGGAGAGGCGGAGCAAAGAAATACGGTGCCGTAATAACATTGGACGTCAAAAACGCGTCCGACGCAAGGCTCACTTGCAAGGAGAACTTTGAAAGAACGTGTGGCAAAGCGGCTCGGGTGAGCGGTGCCTTATCAAGAATAATGATAAATATAGGAGGACCTAGGCAACAAAGGAGACTTTTCTATCAAGGGTGGTGCAGTCCATCCTTATGTATGCGGCACCCATATGGGCCAAAGCTATGACGAAAAAGACCTACGCAAGAAGGATAAACTCTGTCAACAGATTATGTGCGCTGAGAGTATGCTGTGTCTTTCGTACGGTGTCAGACGAGGCAGTATGTGTCATCGCGGGAATGCTACCAGCGGATATCTTGGCTATCGAGCTACAAAGGACCTACGATGCCAAAATTCAGGAACCTCAAGCGTCAGTCAAAAATATCAAGCTGGAAGAAAGACAGCGAAGCATTAGAGCATGGCAGGAGCGATGGAACCAGTCCTCAAAGGGAAGATGGACCCATCGACTTATACCGGATATCCAAAAATGGATAGACCGGAAACACGGAGAGGTAGATTTCTATTTTAGCCAGTTCGTAACCGGACATGGCTGCTTTCGAGCGTATCTCAACAGATTTGGGCTCGATGAATCTCCCAACTGTCCAAATTGCGGAGAGGCCCCAGAAGACGCTCAGCACGTATTTTTTCAGTGCCCACGTTTTCATATAGAGCACAGAGAACTGGAGGAAAAAATTGGAGAAATACCAACCACCGAAAACATTATGCATCATACGATAGCATCGAATGCAATATGGGACGCAGTGAAACAAGTTGCAGCGATAATCGTGCAGGAACTTAAGTGGCTGGAAAGAGTCAGAGAGAGCAACCAAGTCCAACCGGCAACACTTTTTGAACAAGGGGCGGAAGACAACGAAGGAAGAGCATAAATATCAAACCAGCCCCGCGAAGTAATACCTTACGGTAGTCCCGCGGGGAGAGTGGTTGAAGTGTGCAGGGTGTGGTTTAGTACATAGGCATATTACTGGCATCGAGTATTCAGGTTTGCGAATCGTGCATGCCAGTAGCTCGGGCTACTGGTATCTTTAGAAGATTACACACCCTTCGGCACAACCATAAAAAAACAAAAGCAATTTATAATCTCTTACCGAGCTTACTGACAGATGTGACATTATCTGTGTTGAGTCACGGACACTGAGCTAATCTATGCAACTACAAGGCAGATGAACTAGCCAGACTGGGCACAAGACAGCTTCTAGCTGACAAGAGAGGTACAGGCCCCACAATACAAACGATAAAACTTCACCTAACTACCGAAGACCAAACTGATTTGGTCTTTATTGGACATACAGTAGGAATAATCAACGGACACTGCCTGGTAGGGAGGCATTCTAAAAAGAAAGGTAATCTTCAACGACTTCTGCAGAAAATGCAGGGACGAAGAGGATTAGGAAATCAATATTCACCTCATAGGCACCACTATCTACCCTAAGGAAGAATATTCTAGGGGAATATGTACTTCTTTCAAGATCTAAGTGATCTATCAAATACTGTCATTCTACGTATAAAAAGGTATACATCAAAATCTAGCTGGTGTTACACTGGGCTAATACCACAATACCAAATGCATGCCCGCAGCTGAAAGAAAAAACTGTACAACTTTGAAGCAAGCAAAAATGGTTGGTAAATAGAAAGACAGATTGTTCACAACTTTTGAAGAACGAATAAGACCTACGAGATTTCTGGAACATTAGAACTCTTTTCAAATCTGGAAGCGAGGGTCCGAAAATGACAAATTTAAACAATTAAAGCGCGGATTCATGCAATATAAGACCAACACCCCAGGCAAATCGAAGTAAGATGGTGCGGTACGGAAGAGTACCTAACATAAACCGACGAAAAACACCGTCTTACTTTGCTCTGAAAAACTTGATAAAAGCACTCGAGAATCCGGCGTGAGAAAGCTTAATATTGTGGAAACCTTTTGATAATCGTACTAAACTCGTATATCGACGTTCAGATTCCGAAGTAAGAAAAATTCCATCACTCGGTATGACGACCGAAGGTTCAACTGCCAAACGCCTTGTCATTGCAGGTACATTGTCCGAGGATAAGACATACCAAAAGATTAGTTAGTTGTTAACAAAAAAGAGGGTTGAGGTTGAGTCTGAATACTGCATAAAGGCGCAAAGTACAGAGTAATAAACGAAACTTCATCAAAGCCCTTGTATCACAAGCTCGTGAAGCAGCAAAAAAGCGTGACAGTTGACAGGATTACAAAAAAAAGGTGATCAAGGCTCAAAGTGATACCAATTAAAGAGTTAGACCGTTCTGGGTTGATTTTTGATGAAAATAAGCTCAGAAAGTGCTTAGAGTTCTGAGCGACTGAGCTATCCTAAGTTGCTGACGCTCGTCCACAACAAGCGTTCTATTAACACAGACATTTTAGCCGTGTTCAGAGCTATCAAAAGAAAAAAAGCGGTAGAGCTTTGTGGTATACGTCTATCATTGAACTTTTCCGATCGTTCGAACTGCGGAAATAGAGAATGTATGAGTGGAAGAAGATTACGATGAACTCCTAGAAATGCTCCGCAACGTGTTAATGGTGTCTTTTCAGGAGGGTCCTGAATTCCGAAAGTGCTATCCCAGAATTCGTCGTAGCAGAAATTTTTCTACAAATTAGCGGAAACTTAGATACGAATTTCGACACTCGTTCATTATAATAATATATAATAGAGGTAAAATACACGGATACTCGGCCATCGGAGTGCTATACCACCAGTCATATGGTTCTGCCACTTTCATTCGCAACGGCGTTAAGAATGCGAGGTTAATCCAGCAAAGCTCCACAGACAACGTATTCTGCATCACCGTAGTATATAACCAACGTATATAAACCTCCAACTATGCCTTGGCCACGAAGTGTCATACCACTCTTTGACCACCCTGCTGTCTATACGGGTGATTTTAACAGCCACCATGCATCCAAATAACGACCTGAATGGTCTTGAGCTATCAAAGTGGGCCGAAGTTAACAGTCTTCACCTCGTCTTCGACGCCAAGGAAGCCGGCTCCTTTCATTCCAGACGGTGTCTCAGGGACTACAACCCCGATCTCACATTTGTGAGCTGCAACCGCTATCTAAGACCTCTTCAATCCAGTCGTCAAGTCCTCGCAAACTTCCCTCGTAGCCAGCACAGACCGATTGTCATTGACATCGGCATACAAATACCTTTTGTTGAATCTGTTGCCCAACCTAGATGAAATTTCACCAAAGCCTCCTGGGACGAGTACACAAAAGACCTGGACGCCAATATAAGATGGATCCACCCGCTAACCAAAAACTATGAACGACTCGTCGGCACCATTCTTTCTACAGCCAAGAAATACATTCTGAGAGGATATCGGAAGCAGTACATCCCTGGTTGATCGGATGAATGCGATCGCCTTTACAAAGAGTTCGAAGCGAATGACCTGCCCGAAGCAGCTGACAAGCTTCTCCAGTCCCTCGACAAGGCACGTAGCGAAAAATGGCAACACACGGTCGAGAATACAAGTTTTGTCCACTCCAGCCGCAAGGCCTGTAGCCTGCTCCGCAAACTCGGTTGCAGCACGCCAATTGCAGCCCCAAAACCTTCAATCAGCCCGAACGCGATAGCTTCCAGAATAGTAAAGCTTTCCAAGGCTCCCCCGGATAAAATCGAAACCAAACTCATCAAAAATAATCTTAACCTATTGAAATCAGAGTCACACGCGCTAGCAGAGTTCTCAAGCCCATTCACACTGAAGGAAGTAGAAGCCTCACTCCAAAAACTCAAGTCACGCAAGGCCGCTGGACTAGGTGGGATATTCCCGGAATTCCTTATTCACAGCGGTATCCATTTTAAGAACTGGCTCGCGCGTTTCTTTTCAAACATACTGGAAACAGGGCACTTCCCCGCTAACCTCAAGAAATCAAAAGTAATCGCTTTACTCAAGCCTGGTAAGCCCAGCGACCAGCCAGAGAGCTACCGTCCAAACGCTCGACTCAGCGTTGTGTAAAATATTTTTGAAAGGCTGATTTACAACAGAATAGAACCCGCCATCAACGCAGTGGTGTCTATAGAGCAGGCTGGGTTCAGAGCTGGGCGTAGCTGTTCGGATCAAGTATTAGCGTTGACGACTCACATTGAAGCAGGTTACCAGGCCAACCTAAAAGCATCAGTGGTACTTATCGACCTTACTGCAGCGTATGATACAGTCTGGAGGGATGGTTTGATTCTGAAGCTTCTTCAAGTCGTACCATGCACAAAGATAGCCACGATCCTGAACAACATGCTTAACGACAGACCATTCCAGGTTTTCCTGAACGAGGAGCATAGTTCTCGCAGAAAACTGAACAACGGACTCCCTCAAGGATCCGTGCTGGCACCTCTGCTTTTCAACTTGTACACTCATGATCTCCCAAGTACAGAATCAAGAAAATTTGCATACGCGGACGACCTTGCCATAGCCACACAACACCGGTCCATGTTTAAAACGAAAGCAACGCTAACGAAAGACCTTGCCACACTAGGCTCGTAACTCAAAAAGTGGAGACTGCGTCCAAGTATCACCAAAACGGAAGTTTCATGTTTCCACATTAACAATAAACTTGCCAACACTAAACTGTCGGTACAATTTAACGACGCTCAGCTTAACCACAACTTTTTACCGAAATATCTTGGAATTACTCCGGATCGTACCCTGGCGTTCAGACAGCACCTCATTAACACTGCAGCGAAACTCAACTCCCGCAACAACATCATACAAAAGTTGGCATCAACGACTTGGGGCGCTCCCGCTAAAACATTACGCTCCGCCTCCCTGGGGTTGGTATTTTCCACCGCCGAATATTGCGCCCCCGTCTGGCAAAATAGCGCTCACACCAACAAAGTCGACGTGCAGCTTAATACTTCAATGCGCATAATCACAGGAACTATTAGTTCTACCCCAACGAGGTTTCTCCCGGTATTAAGCAACATCCTTCCAGCACACATCTGTCGCCAAAATGCCTTACTGCGCGAGTTCAACAAAACCAATACCAACCTACTCTTGCCGATCCACAACGACATCGACTCTAGTGTAAGATCTCGTCTTAAATCACGACGCCCTCCCCTAAGACTGGCACTAGAACTTAACACCAGTAACTTCAGCGCAACGGAAGTATGGAAGAACGAGTGGAGTTCGTCTTCTGCGAACGACTTAATTCGCATACCTTTTCTTAAATCCATGTCAGCAGGTCACAACTTTCACAGAAAAACTTGGGTGAGCCTTAACCATTTGCAAACGAGCCATGGCAGATGTGCGGCTACACTCTACAAATGGGGAACATCAGAACATCAAACATGTGAGCACCGAATGCGAGCTCCGAAAGTACCACAGCGATCTATCCGATTTCATCACTGCCTCTCCCGCTACTATTCATTGGCTACAAAACCTTGACATCCAATTTTAAATCAACGTGCAATACTTATAAGCTAACTCTATGTCCATAATCGAGTATAATATTTTCATATTTATGTATTGTATAATTTATGTGTGTATTTAATATACACTGTAAAATGTATCTTGCCATACGCTAAATAAAAAAAATGTGATACCACATGGACCAAGTAATCCCTAAATTCTCCTTAGGACAGTTTTGAATTCCTGATGAAGCGTAAGAGGCTTTTGATACCTATGTTTATCAGATTGCCTAAATGGTTGTAGTAGGAAGCTCTTAAGTGAACCTTCCTTCTTTGGGAGAGAGCTGGGCGTGTACAAAGAAGGTGATGAATGGTTTCTACCTCTTTTTCGTCCACACAGCTTCAACAAAAATCATTTGAAAAGCCTTCTTACATGCTTGCCTATTAGACAGTGCCCAGTGATGACACCTTTTGTAGCGCCAATATGCAATCTGTTGAAAGAAATCAAATTCTTAGAGCACTTTAGATCCAGCTTGGGCCAAATCTGTTTTGTCGCTAGACATGTTATTCCACTTCTCCATCTAAGATTTCTTCTTTCAATAGCATCTTACTTAAATTTGAGTTTGCAAGTAGCGATCGGTATACCTAGAGCATCCTTATTTGAAAGGATGAGTATAGTTGTTCCTATTCTGGTGAGTTCGTCAGTCTTGCAATTCCCCGGAATGTCTCTGCGCCCTGGCACCCAACACAGGTGAATATTGAACTGTTCCGCTATCTCTGTGGGGGGCAATCGGGGATCTAGATCTAGTAATGAGTATATAGAGATCGATTCCAAGGATTTGACTCCTGCTTGGCTGTCTGAAAAGATGCGGATATCTTTAGCGGATATCACGTTTTTCGTTCGCCCAGACTTTCTTAATCCTGTGATAAAACACTTCCACCAACACCGTCCATGGTTTCTATACTACCAAGCAAGAACTTTCTCCGATTCAGTGGATATAGAAATTTAGTGTTATCTGTTACCAAGCAAACTACCCACTGTCACCCTTTTATTTGATACAATGAACTACAATATAATACAATTTGATAGTTAACTATTTCACAATATTCAAACTATCACGGATCCGTTAGATAATAGCACTAGTGTGTTTTATTCACACAATGTAATCTGCATATATGGTACATACGAGTATACATGACATTGTTCTACTAATTCTACTTATCCAAGTCCTAGTTTAGGGTAAATACTAACCGTCGACGTTATCGGAAAGGGCCGGTTAGTGGTTTATATTATTTTACCATACATTATAAAAACTTTTATGATAGTACCTATAAAGTGGGAAAGTCGACATCATTTGAGCGTAATTTCAGAAGTCGTATGGCTCAGTAGTGCATTTTATAAGTGATATAAAGAATAGTTGAAAATATTGATAGCTAAGGAAATATGTAGGTACTGTAAAACTTATATTCATTTGTGGTTGATAAGTACGGATACCTATGTAACAATCACTGATTAGTCCCTTTGTCTTTGGGAGTCATGTACGAATGGTATGATATATCTGTGGTAGTTATTAATGGTTAGTAATCAGCGAAATCAAACTTTATCTTCTGCTAACACAAGCAACCTCTGCATGTAGACTATATACTGAAGGTAATGACAATGAAAGATACCCGAATTCCTAAGCGCATACCATATTTATATACGAAACTATATAAAGAAACTACTTCAGAAGCCATTATAGTAAAGAACAAATATCCACCACATTCCGTGCAAAAGTGGACAATTAAAATACATCTCCCATAGGGATGATGAGGTGCCCTCAATTTACATATCTTCCGATTTGTGCTTGACAAAGAGGTTTACCGTCAATCTTGGAAAAACTATACTTGTACCCTTTTCCAGGAAAAGGAATCACATTCTTAAACAAATTACACTGGAAAACGTTCCAATCGACATATCCAGGGAAGTAAAATACTTAGGGGTTATTCATGACAAAACGCTCACCTGGAATTCACACCTGAACAAAGTAATATACTGGACGTACAGCGCCATTATTAAACCCATGGTCACTTAAGCATCGTTGGCTTGGTGGCCAAAAATCTTACAAGTTAAGCTTCAGGAATAGTTGAATAAAATCTATCGTCTAGCCTGTCTGTGTATCACAGGGGCATTGAAAACTCGCCCCACGACCGCAACGGGAGCATTGTTTAGCCTCACACCGTTACACCTTGCAGTACGAAAGGGTGCGTTTTGTTGAGTGCACTTAGGCTGCTCAAGATTTCGGACCTTAAAACCGGCAACTTTACAGGCCATCTGAAGATTCTAGAGTACATTCAAAACGGCCCTATTTTCAAAATCCCAGATACCATGCTCAAGAAATACTGGTTTTCCAGAAAATTCAAGGTGGCCTACCACTTCTTCTTCCTTTTATCAGCGAGGTTATGATCCGAAAATAACGGATCATAACCGTCCCACTTCGCCGCATTTCTACTGATCCGCCTATGGGGTTCGCCTAGGTTCAAGGTGGTCTACCACACATGGTAGAATGAAAGGTTTGTAGTCTTACCAAACTCTCAACATATGGTTCCAAATTTCACACAGATGGTTCCAAATTGGAAAATGGTAGAACTGGCGCAGGGGTTTATGGACCCAGGTTTCAATGTGCAGCAGCGCTTGGGAAAACACCAACAGTATTTCTGGCGGAAGTCCATGCAATCGAACTCTGTGTACGAGAATGCTTCCGAAGAAGGGTCGAGCGCACCCGTATTTACATCCTCTGGGACAGCCAGGCAGCACTTATGGCTTTGAAATCCTACACGATAGGATCCAAACTTGTATGGGACTGTCTCAACATACTCAAAGATCTCGCAACAAAAAACACCGTCACTCTGGCCTAGATACCAGGACATGAAGGCTTCGAGGGCAATGAACGGGCGGACTGCTTAGCGAGAAGAGGCGCCAGCCATCCACTAGTCGGTCCTGAACACTATTTTGGAGTTACACGGAGTAGCACAAACCTCAAAACAACACAATGGAAACCTGAGCGTCGTGCAGAGTACTGGGTCAAATTAGAGGGCCTAAGAGAAGCAAAAAATGTCATCAACTTCAACCGTTGCAAGGCTAAAAAGTTACTTGACCTCAGCAAAGCAGATTTAAGGACCTTAACAGCCTACTTGACTGGTCATTGCCCACTAGGTATCATTTGCACAAAATAGAAGTAGCAGATACAGACGTATGCCGGCTATGTGAAGAGCAAAAAGAGACGACACAGAATATATTCTTTGTGAATGCCTCATGGCCGCAAGTAAAAGACTTCTCCACCTCAGGCGCGCTTTACTGAACCCCTCAGACTTTTGAAACATTGAGACTGGAGCTTTTTTAAGATTTATCTACGACTTTAACCCAGTTCTCGGCTTAACACCGGGCTGGCAGAATAGATCGTTGAGGTCGAAGTGCGTACAAGGCCCCAGTATAGTATAGTACAGGGATGACCTACCGATACTCTACTTTATCTGCAATCTTTCCCAGAGAGAGGATATAATGCACTTCATGGGAACATGCCTAATTTTTTAAGAGCATGGAAGAGCTTTTTTCAGTAAAAACACACTCATCAGGAACGAAATTATAGAATTTCTAAACGGATCGAACTGGAATATTTTGTATGACTTTTGTAAAACCATTAAGAAGCTTTTAGAACCAGATTTCAGAGCAGCAAAAAACAAATACTACTATACAGCGCCGACAGAAACCGCCAGAAGGCTAATTTTTACAACTAATTAGGAACCGACGCACAGTGTGCAATTTCGCAATTCTAGCGGAACTTTATTCCTATTGCGCTTGAATAAATTTTTGTTTTTATTTACGGGTTCGATGATATAAAATATGTAATTCTATTAATTCTATCCACCTCCATCCATTCTTCATTGACTTCATGCATCTAAATGACTTTAACTCAAAGACAAATGGACCGATTTTGTTCAAAATTCCACCAAAGGGTTCATAAAAATCGTTAAAACATTTATCCCTATTTTCTCCAACCCATTGGCGTGGCAACCAACCCATGACGTGGCAAAATCGCATCATCACGTCCCCGTGGTGCCCGCTGGATAGCTATCTGCTAGTGAACTAACGATGAGCGTATGCTGAGTCTGACGATATACATATGTGTAGCTGAACACTCAGACCTGCGTAAGCATACCCGGGTGAACTTCAGCGCGCATATGTTTAACCGGACGAGGTATCTCTTGTTGACCTAATTGGCTGAAATATGCGTCTCAGAAGTCTAGCAAGAGCTCGTCATAAGGAGGACGTGCGGCGGATGAATTATCTCGATGGAATCAACGGTGACGTCTACAGACCAGCGGATACCTTACCGGAGCTACTTCAACATATTTGGAGCTGAGGTCTGTAAGGATTTTCAATACTACGTCAGGGTATTGAAAAAGAGATGGTGGCGAATGAACCCTTAATGGGCCAACGGCAGCACTCATATCCCCGAAGTGGGTTACTGGCATCGGTGTATCCGGCCTTTTGTCCTAGGGATAAAAAAAGGAACTGGTCCTCCAGGTTGGAGGTTGTGCCGTCGGGTTAACTTCCCTATCACGTAAAAAACCTTCGGTGAAGAAGCAACCAACAGCCTCGGATGATTTTACTGTTTACGACCCAAGCAAACGTACAATGAAAAGGACAACGATCTTCGTGTCTGCTCGTGGAATGCTAGGCCCCTCTACAAACCACGTGCAGCCGAACAACTTGCGGAGGCCGTAGAATGTTTCAAAGCAGACATTACCGCCATCCAACAAGTGCGATGGGATGGGCCATGCAAAAGGAGGATGAAAAACTGCGACATCTACTACGGCGATTGCTACAGACAACAAGGACAGCGTCTATTCGGGTGCGGATTTGTCATTGGAACCAGACTTAGGCAAGAAGTCTTGAGTTTCCGGCATGTGAACGAGCGCCTTATGACTATCCGTATCAAGGCTAAATTTGCCAACATTAGCCTAATATGTGTTCACGTCCCTCACGAGGAGTAGGACGACGCGACAAAGGATGACTTCTACCAGCTTTTGGACAAGACATATGAGCAATGCCCTTCCCACGACGTTAAAATTATCCTAGGTGATTTTAACGCAAAACTAGGAAGAGAGGACGTCTTTAGTAGCGTTGTCGGAAAGCACAGCCTGCACGACATCACATGCGACAACGGACTCAGGCTAATCGACTTTGCGGCGGGGCGAAACTTTATCGTAGCTAGTACGCGGTTCCCACGTCTCGACATTCACAAAGGAACATGGCTCTCCTTTGAGCGAAAAACTGTCAACTAAATCGATCACATTGCGATCGACGCAAGGCACTCTTCCAATATTCTGGGTGTCCGGACTTTCCGAGGAGCCAACGTGGACTCGGATCACTACCTAGTTGTAGCCAAGGTACGGATATCCAAGGATGCGGATATCCAGAACGGAGCGAAATCAACGAAATACTGTGAGAAAATTTGACGTCGGGCGGCTACAATCCCAAGAGACCACCAGAGCCTTTGCCGATCGAGTTTCTCTTAATCTTAATCTAAGTCCTATGCCGCCTCTGATGTATTGGGTTTCTCTCGGCCACCACAATGAAACCCCTGGTTTGATGAGGAATGCCGGCAAGCACATGCAGCTAAACAAGAGGTGTACAAAGTGGCGCTGCATAGAAGGACTAGAGCTGTTTACGAGCTCTACGTGCGCAGGAGAAAAGAGGAACTTTGACTTCTCAGAAAAAAGAAAAAGGAGCATGAGAAGCGCTCGATCGAGGAGATTGAAAGACTTTATTGCAGGAATGATGTTCGAAAATTTTACCAAAAGGTAAAAAGAACATGCCAGGGTTTCAAAACCAAAACAGAAGCCTGCAGGCACGAAAATGGTAGTATAGTAGTAGAATCGCAGTCGGTGCTGAGGATATGGAAGGAAAACTTCTGCAGACTGTTAAACGGCGATGATGACCAATATTCCGCTGTCAGGCAAAATGAGCCATTCAACAGTGACGATGACAAGTCAAGATTCCCATCAACCCGATCAGAATGAAGTGAGGATAGCGATATCTAAACTCAAATCCAACAAAGCTGCTGGAGCCGACGGCCTTGCCGCTGAATTTTTCAAGGCAGGAGGAGATGAGTTGGTAAGTAGCATGCACCAGCTCATCTGTAAAATCTGGTCGGGCAAAAGTATGCCCGATGAATGGAACCTCAGCATCCTTTGCCCGATCCCGAAAAAGGAAGACCGTCTAAACTGCGCCAATTACAGAGGTAAAAGTCTCCTCAACATCGCATGTAAGATCCTGTCTGCCGTATTATGTGAACGCCTAACACCGATCGTCAACAACCTGATAGGTCCTTATCAGTGCGGTTTCAGGCCGGCAAAGTCCACCATTGACCAAATATTCACACTACGGCAGATCTTGGAAAAAACCCATGAATATAGAATCGATACGCACCACCTCTACATCGATTTCAAAGTTGTCTATGATAGCGTGTATAGAGACGAGTTATACAGAGCCATGTCTAGTCTTGGCATCCCTGCCAAGCTCATCCGTTTGTACAGAATGACGATGGAGAACTCTCGCTGCTCCATCAAAGTCGGTAAGAACATCACCGAACCATTCGATGTCAGGAAAGGTCTTAGACAAGGTGACGCGCTATCATGCGATCTCTTTAACATAGTACTTGAGAAAATTGTACGAAACTCACAAGCCAACACCGGAGGTACAATCTTTTACAAGTCTGTACAACTACTCGCTTATGCCGATGACATTGACATAATCGAAAGAACTCAACGGGCCACCAGTGGGCCACTTACAAGTATTGAGATCGAGGCAGCAAAGATGGGTCTAGCGGTCAATGAAAGCAAAACAAAATAGGTATATGCGGTCTACAAAAAAAGGACACTCAACATCGGCGTCTTGGAAAGAACGCCACAATAGACATCAGTAGGGAGATCACACGAAGAATTACTCTTGCCAATCGTTGTTTCTATGGGCTAGAACGGCAATTGAGTAGCAAAGCCCTATCTCGAACTACTAAGGTAACTCTTTATAATACACTAATCATCCCAGTCCTGCTGTATGGCACAGAGGCATGGACTTTGGCAAAACTGGATGAGGATGCCCTTGGTTATTTCGAGAGAAAAGTTCTTTGAGCGATCTTTGGTCCCGTCTGCATAGACGGCGAGTGGGGACGGTACAATGCCGAACTATACAGCCTATAAAATGGCATCGACTTAGCCAGAAGAGTTTACATACAGCGTCTAAGATGGCTGGATCCGGAAAATCTTCGAATCCACTCGGATGGACGGCGCAAGAGGACGGTCTCGCGGTAGGTGACGCATACCACTAGAAATAGAATTGTCATATCTTCGCTCCGGTGAATGATTGATATGCCTACGATATCAAGCGGTCGGGGAAAAAAATACTGTGAGTCAGAAGCAAGGACAACAACAACAAAAATATCCCCAGTTATCTGGACGCCACCTCCGGAATTTTTCTGAAACAACATTTGCGTTTTAAACCACTACACCAATCATTTTCTCTCTCTACCTATCCTTTCCTACGACCGTACTATTGTCGTTTTCCATTGGGCAAAAAGGGGTACCTACTCTTTTGTGTTCCGCACTCCTAAATGAAATAAGGCCAGGTCCACCCAAGCGGCACATACATACATAGGTATGTACGTAAGTAAAATTTAAAGTTATGAAGGAAAATGTGTGTAACAGTATTCTTGTCCTTACTAGGTAATTTGTAAACTTCCGAGTTTCGTTTCTTGGTCAGACCGCGATCTTTACAAGGCCGCGTAGGTACTCGCTCTTTAAATAATAATAAAAAAAAAAAAAACAACTACCGGTTGGAGCACAAAAAAAAAAAAAACAAAAACCAATCCCACTCGGTTGCTCTTTAATTTCCAATATCAATAAATTAGCCACCAAGCAACTATGCCCAGGTGAGCAAGGTGCTAACTTTGCTAAAAATACGACTCGTACTTGAATGGAAAATAACTTTCCTCCATTTTTTTGCTAAAATATTATATTTTCTCATACGACTCTGGCGAATGACATGATTTATTGCTTCTTGTTTATTTTTAAAATTATATGAGTTCCATGGTAAAAGTTGCAACCGCAATCGACTTCGAACTACACGTCCCACTCACAAGTTCAACAAACTTGTGGAACTACACAAACCAACTTCTGGTTGCAGTGCAAGTTCAAGATTTCGATTTCCGTAAACAATATCTCAAGTTGATGGGCAACTCTCCAGCTCCCCCTTCATCATCGGAAACAAGTTATATAGTGCAGCAAGTACCGAGCCCCTCATTTTCCACAAAAAATAGCATAACACGATCACGATAAACAAATAAATCAAATCTGCTGGCATCTAGGTGTCGATACACAAGTATTCTTCGAGGGAGTTTTGTTTATTTTTAGGTTCCGAATGAGCATACGTAGCCCAACAACAACAAACGACCTATTACGCACAACAATTGCCAATCAAGACCCCGTGCGAGTGCGTTATCAGTGACAATTTGGATACATTTTGGATCTGTAACCACTGTCCCCGCACTGATTACGCAACTGGCAATAGGTGTTCGCCGAGCACAGTGGACACAGAGCTGATTCCCAATCCGATTCTGTGCTGCTATCTGATTCTGGTTATATAACTTCATTAGAACACCCGAGATAATTGATACTCGGACTCGGAATATTTGATTTCATATTCAACACCGAGACAGCCTTGTGGAGGCCGAAGGTGGAGAAGGCTGACGTAGTCATTTGTGAAATTGCAACTGCGCTGCGCTTATTAAGGGAAAAAAACGTCGCAAATTGGAGAGCTATTGTGGAATAAATGACAACACTTACACTGAAGGAGCAATGGCACTGATGGAAGCCCTTTGGCGAGGTGTCGTCGCCTGGAGTACTCCTTGCAGGTTATTTTGTTCACAAACGACGGATACAGATTATCAGGCACTTTTTGCGCATATTTTGGAACTTTTTCCGCGGCTTAATTGGATGGGGCACGGCTAATGGGGGCAAGACACTTCTTCTACTAGAGTTCACTTGTTTGTCGTACATTGACAGACGCACTGGGGGCGGGCATGCAATTCGCGACCGATTCTTTCGTTTTTCGGCGAAACACAGACGACTGGCGAACACTGGTTGGGGCAGTAGACTAGCGTGAAGCACGACAAGGCAGACGAGAACGAGAAGTTCGCTGGGAACTTTTCATGAGTTGGATTCGGTTGAAACAATTGTGGGCGGAGGGGGTGGGCAACTGTCAACTGTGGTTGCTTGCAAATGTCAGGCAAATTGACAAGTTGGAAAAAATTGGAAAGTTCAGTGAGATTGTAATAGTTTTGTGTGAGAGCAGCACAGGCGTGAAGAAAACAATTCGAACAGTGACGGATATATTTCATGAGAGATATCGCATTATATTCCTATGGTGTGCAGATGTTCACTTTTACTAAAATTGAGCTAACGAAGCAGTTCTGTTGAGGAAGTAGTGGTAATCTATATATATAAAACTAAGTTGATATTTTCGTGCGTTTACGTATAACTTACGTAATTTTCAACCAATTTACTTGGTTTTTCTTTTAAACTATTCCGAAAAACAATGACAAGGACATAGGCCCCTTTTTTTTTGTTTAATTTGACTTTTTCATTCAAGAAAATGCAAAATGTATATCTACGGATACATGTAATTCAAGAGGAATGGCATAAATTCTGTTAACAAAACATCGAAATACAAAACATACAACGTTAAATGAAACTGCGTTCCAAAGAGCAATTACACCACCAGTCACTACATTGAATGCTTTTTTTGCTTTATGCCAAAGTAACACATTGCCAGTCAATTAGTATACACGGAAGTCCCGCCCCGGTCTAGCTAGACCAGGTACTAGCTCTGATACTCGGTACCAACGAAAAGAGAGTACTTGTACATTTCTTCACATCACTAATACTGGATCTATGTTCACCAAGCGGTACTAGCAGCTAATACGTCTAAAAACTGCTCCAATACTGATTTTGACACTATTTTGGCATTTGTCGGCCGTTAAACAATTATTTCGAATTATATTCTTATTTAATCATTAGTGAAGTTTTTTTTTTTAATATTTGTGTTGCTTTACTTTTGTGAATGATGTGAGTATGGTGGTAGGTATGCGGAATCGTGTGGAAGAGTGTGTGTGTCCGAAATAACTAAATTGCCATCCAAAATAAGTAGATTGTCTTTGAACGCAACCAAAAACCTAAGCTCAGTTTCCTCAGTCTGGCTGCTGCCATTGAGCGCCGCCATTTTTTTATTGAGCTAATTACAAACCGTTGAAACCATTTACATACATACCGAATATTCACTGTTACCGTCACCCTTTGTCCGACTACGATAAGGAGCAGACGTAGTTTATTTTAAGAGAAAATTTGACTGTAATTTTAAGCACCCGAAAGTGGGTTAATAAAAGTGTAAAGTAAAGTTATAAGCTAAAAATCAGTTTTTCATTTCTTGGTCACAAAAAGTAGTGACATTTCTTAAAATTACATTTGAGTGATTCGAATATACATATGCCGATGATCCATTCTCAAAACAGTGACAGTTTCATTTTGTATGTGTAAATTTAAGTAGTAGTCAGGCTGGGGTCTTGAGTAACTGGCTGAACACAATGCATGCCGCGGCCGCGCCGCGGTAGCGTAGTACGACCTGTCACAAAGTTAAAATATATGGGAACTCACTAGAGCGCCCACAATGAGGTAGCTGCGGCGTGGCGGTAGCAGTGGTGTAGTACGAAGTTGGTTTACTTTTAACTTGTGCAGCGCCACAAGTGACAGATAAAGAAATTGGCGACTGTTGAAGACTGTTTTGGTTTTCTATACGATGTTTTCGTGGTGGATTCTTGAACTGAGTTCAGCAGTAGCGCAATAAATTTGAAATATTCGTTACAGTCAAAATGGAAGAGCACGCCGTGGAAAAAATTATTTTGCTAGTGAAAGGAAAATAAATTTATCCATTTCTTATTATTTTTATTGTATTATTATAGCACAATAATCTCACAAAAATAATCAAATCTCAATAACACTCAAAAAGAAAAACACAATTTTAATCAGCTGACATTATTTGACATTACTACGCGCTACACCATTGTGGGCGAATTTTGTGAGTGCAGCGCCACACCATTTGACAGCTCTACGTACTACGCTACCGCGGCGCGGCCGCGGCGTGCATTGTGTTCAGCCAGTAAATGGTTTTGCGACGATTGTTCCATTGGGAATGCGAGGAAGGTTGACGTTCTTCATAGAGAATTGATGACGCAATACGAGGTTGTCCAAAAATACCTTAGGTCGAACAAAAGAAAGACAGTGGTTCAGGCTGCCTTTAATAAATGGGAAAGCATAAAGCAGAAGTATATTGCTTTGACTGAGGGTTTCGTCGATGCTGAAGGAGTTTCGCTTCCAGTACCAGATTTACGTGGGTCGATAGCAGCAATTCCAGATATACCCGATGATGAACCAGAAAGAATGTCGTGTACATCAAAATGCAGTTCTACGTCGCAAAGAATTGTGAAAATGCGTTTATTGGACCAGCAGCGTGCGTTATTGAAGGAACAGCGGATGAACATGGATAAGGAGCAGGAACTTCTAGAACGACAAGAAGAGTTAGCGGACGAAATTTCGGAGAACGATGTCAAATTCGAAGTTAATGATAAATTTGATAAAGTCACAAAGTGCTTCGACGGCATCTCTCTGAATCCTCAAGCGCGTGAGTTCACTCCGCAAGTGAAAATAGCAAAGCAGCCAAGTTTTTCCATGCCAGGACCAGCCACGAACTTCGAATACTTACCTCCTTTCAGCCAAAGACAAATAGCGGCCAGGAAGATCTACAAGGTACTTCCAGTATTTACCGGTGAACCCGAAGAATGGCCGTTATTTAAAAGAATGTTTGAGCAATCGACACAAGAATGTGGTTTTTCAAATGAGGAAAACTTAATGCGACTCCAACAATCTCTCAAAGGAAAAGCACGATCTGAAGTATCAAGTCAATTATCTGAACCGGACTGTGTACCCGACATTATTGAATGCTTAAAAATGGCATTTGGACAGCCAACAATGATTCTAAATACACAAATTGACACAATAAGCAAACTTCCACCCTTGAAGGGAGATAAGCTGGAATCAGTGATTCAATTTTCGACAGCAGTAACAAACCTGAATGCAGTAATGAAGGCATCAGGATTGGAGAGTCAGTATGACAACCCTTTGTCACTTAAGGAGCTGCTGAAAAAGTTGAACAATGATTTGAAAATGAAATGGGCTTCATACGCTTATGAAAATAATGTGTCAGGAGTTTTAGCGTTTGGTTCTTGGCTGAAATTAGAAACAAGAAAAGTATATTCAGTGTTACCTTCTATTTCGTCGGATAAAGTTGATAAATCTTCTCGAAAAGAAAGCCGAGTCAATGTGCACTTAGAGAATAAATCAACTACTGCGTGTATAGTTTGCGCAAAGGCGTGTAAATCTGTAGAGTCCTGTGAAGCTTTCAAAAAGTTGTCTTCCGCTAATAGGTGGGAAAAAATGAAAGAGTTGAGGCTATGCCGTCAGTGTTTAACTGCCCATCGGATGAAATATCCATTTGTATGTAAGAAGGCAGTTAAATGTAATGCCAGCGGTTGTAGTCGTAAACACCACCCACTTATGCACCAGGATGAAAGCTCACTCAACAACTTACCAGTAGTGGAAACTCTACAGAACAGTCATGCCAGATTGGATGATGAATTCCAATTCCAATACATGCCAGTAGTACTGCGAAATGGAAGTAAAAGGCTAGAAGTAATGGTATTCCTAGATGGTGGATCTAGCGGCACACGTATTGAAGAGGAGGTGGCTGAGCAACTAGGACTAACAGGGCCCAAGGTTGTCCTGAATTTAAAATGGACTGCAAATGTGCGACGACAAGAAGAGTCACAAAAGGTATCAGTATTGATTTCGGGTATGCATGAGGGTGCTAGGGAATATGCAATTCCAGAAGCTCATACAATAAAGGAACTAAGTTTGCCAAAACAAACGTTAAATTACGAAGAGCTTGCTAAAAAATACAGCCATATTCGGGGTTTGCCAGTGCGTTCATACTCATCAATACAACCTAGAATAATGATTGGACTCAGCGACTGGCACCTAGCAGTTCCTAGCAGGACAAGATTGGGTGGTCGAAGCGATCCCGTAGCGACAAAGTGCAAATTGGGATGGTCAGTGTTTGGGTCAAAACGCTCATCAGATTATGAGAGTATCAACTATCACATCGAAGAACAACGCGAGCCTGATGATGAGGACCTTCACCAAATGATGAAACAGTTTTACTCTATTGAGAGTTTGGGGGTCAAAATTCCGAAAGATGACTTGTCTTCCAAAGAAGAACGGCGAGCGAAATCAATAATGGAAGAGACTACCAAACCAGTAGGTCAACAATATGAAACTGGTTTATTGTGGCGATATGATGAAGCAGATCTTCCGGATAGTCTATTTATGGCGAAGCACAGACTGAGGACGCTTAATCGACGGTTGGAGAAAAATCCAGAATTAAGATCAAATATGCAGAATCAAATTGCTGCTTATCTTGGTAAAGGATACATTCGAAAACTGTCCTTGAAAGAATTAAAAGAACATCATAAGCGCGTTTGGTATCTTCCCTTGTTTCCAGTCATAAATCCAAACAAGCCGGAGAGAGTGAGGGTTGTATGGGACGCGGCAGCAACGGTTAATGGTGTTTCTTTAAATTCATTTCTGTTAAAGGGGCATGATCAGCTTTCATCGTTGCTTGGTATTCTTCTTCGATTTCGGGAAAATGCTATTGCCATAAGTGGAGATATTTCCGAAATGTTCCACCAAGTCAAATTAAGAAGTGAAGACCAACAAGCATGTAGATTTCTATGGAACGATCGAGAACATGAGGAGCCAAGCGTATATGTTACCCAGGTCATGACATTTGGCGCAACTTGTTCGCCGAGTAGCGCTCAATATGTAAAAAATCTGAACGCCAAACGTTTTACGAGTGAATATCCTAGGGCGGTAAAAGCAATTGTGGATAATCATTACGTCGATGATTTACTCGATAGCGTTGGCACAATTGAAGAGGCAATCACACTCGCTGAACAGATTAGGCGGATTCACTCGGCTGGAGGGTTCCATATACATAAATGGAAATCTAATTCTCGTGAAGTGTTGTCGGCACTACAATGTACACATAGGAAATTGGTTAAGCATAATAATTTTCTCCTGTCACACGAATATAAGAGTGCCTAGATCCTTTTATTTAAATCAATTCAGTGTCAAGAATACGCGGATGTAATCAAAAACTTAAAGCAACAACAACAACAACACGACAATCCACCTGCAACTTATGAGCCAAGACGTCGCACCAACCACATGTATTCGCTAAAACCATACCTAGATGAAGACGGGGTGTTGAGGTCCATGAGCAGAATTGATAAGACGAACTGCGTTAGTATAACAACAAGGCGCCCAGTAATTCTGTCACAACATCACCATGGAACAATGCTGTTGGTACGTGATTATCATGAAAGGTTTCGTCATATAAATCATGAAACGGTAGTTAACGAAGTTAGAAAAAGGTTCTATATTCCCAGGCTGCGACAACTTCTGAAGCGCATAAGAACTAAATGCAACCGTTGCAAGATAATAAGAGCCAAGGCAGAAAATCCAGAAATGGCAGAATTACCAGCTGTACGCATTACGCCGTATACACCTCCTTTTACCTATACAGCGGTGGATTATGGTGGACCATTCGAGGTGGTTAATGGACGCAAGAGAGAAAAACGATGGATTTGCCTGTTCACATGTCTGGTAGTACGAGCTGTTCACATTGAGATTGCTTATAGCTGCAGTACCGACTCTTTCATCCTATGCTTTCGGAATTTTTTAAGCCGTAGAGGACCTGTAAGAAAAATGTTTAGTGATCGAGGTACGAACTTCATCGGAGCAGAAAAACTTTTAAAAGAAAATCTGAAACAAGTAGATTCACGTTTAATAGCTTCAAAGTTGTCAGATCAAACTTCGAGTGGTATTTTCATCCGCCTGGGTCACCACATATGAACGGATGCGTCGAACGTTTAATTAAATCAGTGAAAGTTGCTCTGTATGCTGTGAGCGACATCACCACCTACAAACCGAACGATGAGCTGTTACGAAGTTACTTGATGGAAGTTGAGGATATGATAAACTCGAGACCATTAACATACCTTCCATTGGACAGCGAGGAATCCGAAGCATTGACACCAAATCATTTTTTGCGGCAACTGGCAGGAGGATCTTCACCTACACTCCTCGAAGATATTAAGGATGATGTTAAGCTGTACAAGACAAATGCCCTTATGTCCCAGCTTTACGCAAAGCACTACTGGAAGCGATGGATTAGAGAGTACTTGCCGACGTTGACAAGGAGAGAGAAATGGAACCAAGTTGTTAAACCCTTAAAGGACGGAGATATCGTTTTAGTCATCGACGAAAGATCTGCACGCAATCGATGGCAAAAGGGTAAAGTTCTGAAAGTTAACATGTCGAAGGATGGTCAAGGCAGGTCACAGTCAAAACAGTGGACGGTATTTATGAAAGACCAGCTGGTAAACTAGCCAAGTTGGACGTCAATCAGGAGGTACATTTGTGCGGAGCTCGAGACCAATGTACCGAGGGGGAGAATGTCCGAAATAACTAAATTGCCATCCAAAATAAGTAGATTGTCTTTGAACGCAACCAAAAACCTAAGCTCAGTTTCCTCAGTCTGGCTGCTGCCATTGAGCGCCGCCATTTTTTTATTGAGCTAATTACAAACCGTTAAAACCATTTACATACATACCGAATATTCACTGTTACCGTCACCCTTTGTCCGACTACGATAAGGAGCAGACGTAGTTTATTTTAAGAGAAAATTTGACTGTAATTTTAAGCACCCGAAAGTGGGTTAATAAAAGTGTAAAGTAAAGTTATAAGCTAAAAATCAGTTTTTCATTTCTTGGTCACAAAAAGTAGTGACAGTGTGATTGGTTGTTTTTTCTTTACTTTATATTTGGTACCAATGAAGAATGAAGAAACAAGAATTAAAAAACGATAGCGATGAAGCGAAAAGTCCACATTGACATAAGTATTTATTGTACTCCGTTGTGGCATATGGTAGATACGGCGCTCAAATCGACGAACTTCCACCCCTTCTTCATCGTTCTCGTACTCGATATGTCCTCGAAATCATGAAACAAACTATCCCCACCAAAAATCAAATCCATTTTCCAGAAAATAGAATAAAAAACCAAGAAAATATCAAAATAGAGTACTATCTCTCATGACAAATTATTGAAATTGGCCTAATCCTGGTATTAACGACGTTAGACTGCCGATTTTGAGAGTCCAGCTAATACCGAGTACCAACTAATACTCGGTACCAAATTGACATTAGTACTTTGTCAAGAAATGACTTGATACCGGTTTGAGTACTACCAACTGGTCTAATACTGATTTCGAGAGCCAAGCTAATACCGAGTACCAGCTAATACTCGGTACCAAGTCGGCGTTAGTACTTTGTGAAGAAATGACTTGATACCGATTTGAGTATCAACTTTTGCTCTAATACCGGTACTAGCGCCAGTATTCGGTGAAGAAATCGGGCGTTAGAGTTTTAACTTCACATTCCGCCAACACAGACGGGACTATTTATCGCACGAACATTTTATCTATGAAAAACAACAACGTAAATCGCAGTTATTTCTCTCCTACCCAACTGTGGATGAACTTCCACATTTGTGGATTATGAATAAAAGTGAAGTGTTCGCAAGAAATATAAGTCCGTTTTTTTAGAAACTTAAGGTCGCTCTGAAATCGCTCTGAAATTAATCCCGGTTTCTCTTGGGTAAGGAATCTTGGTTGTTATCTATTTTGCGCATTGCAGAAATAATAAACTAATTTCTTGTCTTGCATTATACTCCAATTTTTCTGAGCGGAAAACCATATTTTCTTACCTATTTGGGAGTTGTCCGAAAAACCTAGGTCCGTGGGGGGGACTTAAAAAAGAGACATTTCAAGAAATATAAATATGTAAGCCCAGAAGTCTATACAAAATTAAAAATCATATCCGACATTTTTAAAAGAAACCTATTACAAAACCTAGGGATATTAACCTATTTTCCCCATCCATCCAATCGATTTACAGCATCTGTAATCAAGGTCAAATACAAAAAAAAAGTTTTGTCTTACATGTCGTAACATCAGAACTGTTCAACGGTAGAGGATATGATTCGCCAGTCATATCACACAAAACAAATAATAGTCTATTAATTTCAATAAAATGCGTTTTGTTTAGATATTAAAATAAGCAGAAGTAATTCAGGAATTCTCCTCGTAGGCATTAAATTAAGCTAAGAAGCTAAAAGGAAGGTAAAAACCAACAAAATATTTCACTAATTATGGAAAGCTGAACGCCTTATTGAAATACAGTAATTCTTACTTAAAGTACAAGTCTGTACCTCCAACACCATCAAAATGATAATACTTTCATGGATACACAAAGATGTACGCATACACAACATTTCGTCGTCTATACTGCAAAAGATCGTTGCCTGGATTTCTACTTTTTGCAGCAGGCAAAAAAACTGATTAAAGCTTTTGATTTTTAAGTTTAAAAAATGATACCCTTGTAGTTCGAGATACTCTAAAACGTTTAGCAAATTTTTGCCGGTAGCAAGCATATATGTAAGTACAAAATCTCAGTCGCCTGGTGAGGAACTACCTGGAAGATCGGGAAATTTTGTACGATACCACAGAGGGAATCTTCAGAAAAAAAAACATGTATGCGTAGGGCTCAATATTGGGACCAGATTTGTGGAACATCTCCTTCGATGGAATTCTTCGTATGGATATGCTCGACAGCACACCCTACCTTACTGGTGTGCCGATGAAATCGGTGCGGTAATTGCTGCAAAGAACGCTGGAGATGTACAGAGAAGACTGAACCAGGCCATGAGATGCGTGCACACCAGAATGGACTTTTTTTTACATGTTTGTGGCCACGTGGTAGGCACTGTTTCCAAATAGATCTATTGTGCCAGGGGCCAACTTTTATGATAGCATTAATTCTACTCTCCTTATGAAAGCAATAATTACAGCTTCGGAGGAGTTCCTTAAGTCTGCTGGAGATATGATCTCTTTAAGGAAAAAGCTTGTCCTAATTCTAAACAGAGCTACGCACTCACATAGTATGTGTTCTGTGGTTTCGTCCTCTTCTAGATAGAGGCGACAGGTGATACCCTCCGAGATTCTCATTTTGTTGAAGTGGTATTTCAATTGGCAGTGACCGGTAAGGAAGCCTTCTATATAGTTCCTGCTGTATTTAAGGATATCAGCTGCATTTTTTAGGATGAGTTGGATAGCTCTTTTAGCTTCTCTAAGACCTTGGGTGTTAATTTAGTGGGAAATGCACATGTTGCGTTCCCAGCTATGTAGGGTATATTTAAAGCAGAATCGGATATTCCGCAAAAGGTTTCAGGTCCAATGAACAACTTAGAGGAGTCTTCTCTGGCTAGCAGATCTACAGTTTCGTTGCCTCAAACGCCTACATGGCCCGGTACCCACAACAACCATGGACTTAGTCTCGCTGCGGAAAAAACGGAGATAGTCGTTCTGACTTGGAGACATATCCCAACAATTACTGAGTTGCAAGGAGGCCCAGAAATGATAACCAGCGAGATGGCAGTGAAGTATGTAGCTAGAAATCACCCTGAACTCTAAACTGACTTTCTGGCAACAGATTAGGTCCGCATCTGAACAAGCTGCAAAGGTCACTTGGCAGTACAACGTTGAGGGACTCTTCAAGTTGTAAGCTCCTATCGTACAGTGGCGAAACCAGCCATCCTCGTATTCGCGGGAGTGACTTCCATCGATCTCTTAGCAGCAGAGAGAAGGTACGTCCATGACAAGAAGGCGGAGGTAGGAGCAGAAATGGCAGTGGCAGAAGCAAAGGAACTCACCAAGCAGAAGTGATAAAGTAGATGAAACGCTGAAACGAGGGGAAGGTGAACCGCAGGCCTGATCAGAGACCTTGCTGCATGGACAGAGCGGATAACAACGACTCCTCGGAAGACGATGCGTACAATTCCTTTATCATCTGTAACAGCTGAATAACAGAAAGGAATAGACTATAGTCGGAGATAGGTCACTTTTCCCCAAAAAATGTCGTAAACAAGATCATCTCCGATATCGACATGTGAAATTTTTTATTCATCAAGACAGTACTCAGATCCAAAAAGAGAGAAGAGGATGCAAACATAACCTCAGAAACGTTACCAAATTGATGAGAGCCTTACTGGTAAGAAATAATATACCCGCACCGAGAGAAAAATGTGAAATAGACCGTCCCAGAGACGAAAGAAAACCACACCACTCTGAAGTAATGCAAAAGCGGTCCCGGAGTGGATGGTGTCAAGTTGAAAAGAGGTTAAAGATGGTCTTATTGTGAGTAATAAGTCATACACTACTTTTCGTAAGTTTTCCACCATCCTAAAGGAAAAATAATAATTATATATATACACACACAAAGAACATACGACGTTTTGATGTTTGAAAGTGGTTTCTGTCCGTCACATGCAACCTTACCGGTATAGTAGTAGTAGTAGTAGTAATGTGATTTTATTAATACTTCATTTTACTAGATTTACAATTTCACAAATTATAGCATTGGCTCAGCCAGAGAAAGAAAGAGTTTACTATCAGTTAAATACTCGTAGTAATAAAATAAAAAAATTAAAAAAAAAAAGAACACAATGTATATAAGTTTACAAAAATAATAAATGGGAAGAAATTACAAATCGGTGTAGAGCTTAATGCCAATACACTTCTAGAGCACTTTCAAATGCTTTTAAATCCCATTACATATATATCGTCTATACACTATGCCGTACCATCGTAAACGATGAAATATTGGATGCACGTATAACAAATGAGGAAGTACGCTTAACTATAAGGAAACTGAAAGATGGAAAGGCACCAAGGTCGGATAGAATTCCAGTCGAATTTTTTAAGCATGGGACACATGGGCTCACCAAAAAACTAACAGCGGCTTATAATGGAATTATGGACACAGGTGTGGTACCACAGCAATTCAATGAATCTATAATATTTCCTATTCATAAAAAGGGAAACATTTCCGATCCAGCTAACTACCGTGGAATTTCTTTTCTGAATTCGTCATATAAAATTTTTGCAACGCTTCTAAATAACCGACTGTCGCAGTGGATTCATAGCAACAAGCTGCTGAGTGAATTCCAAGCATGATTTCGCAGTGGCTATTCTACGGCTGATAATATTTTTGTATTGCAAAACATTGCTGGGACATTCATTACACAAAAAAAGAAATTATATACTTTTTTTGTTGATTTTAAGGCAGCCTTCGACATAGTTGACCGAGGAGCTTTATTCTTTAAGCTCTACAACGCGAGAATGTCATCTAAGTTTGGAAAGGTTCTTGAAAATATTTATAATGGTAACCAGTCATCTGTATGGAATGGTTTGGAAATCTCGAACTGGTTTGAAACTAAAATGGGACTCAAACAAGGGTGCACTTTAAGCCCCTCTCTATTTGCACTGTTCATCGACGATCTTATCGAGTTTCTACCGGGAGGAATAGAGTTTGCAAGAATCAGGATCAAAGCACTTCTGTTTGCTGATGATGTGGTACTGTTCGCGAATACACCTGAAAGCCTTCAACTCATGATGAATCGGCTTCAAGACTACTGCCAGCTATGGAATCTTACGGTAAATCTGTGCAAATCAAAGGTGATGGTATTTAAAAAAGGTGGAGGAAGGAACTGCAGGAACGAGAAGTGGTACTATAATGGAGAAACCATTGAACGAGTAAACGCGTATAAATATCTGGGGGTAACAATAACTAGCAATCTGAGCATGGAAAAACACTTAAAAGATAAGCTAGTAAAGGCGAAGAGTGCGATCAGTGCTACTTGGAAAAAATGCTTCTCTATTAAAAAAATTGCACATAGCGTGAAATATAAAGTATTCGTAGCAGTGGCCGAGTCTATATTGTTTTATGGAGCGCAAGTCTGGGGATACCAGAAGTATGAAGAAGTTGAAAAACTACTTCGATATTATGTAAAGAGATGCTTTCATTTACCTAGGAATACACCCAACTACATGATTATTATCGAAACGGGACTGTCGCCAATTTTTGTGAAAACTCTTAAGTTTCATGTGGACTATGTAGCCAGAGTCTTAGAAATGTCAGATGAGAGACTTCCAAAAATTTTAGCGTTGTATACGATTCAAAAAAGAGCCTATGGTATGAGAAACTAAAGGACCTAGCAAGATACTGCGGAAGTGATTTCCATTTGTTAGAGGGACATAGGTTGTGTACGAAAAATACACTATATGACCTCGTATCTAAGGTAGATGAGCAATATAGACAAGACTGCATCAATCAGGCTACTTCATCTATCCATCGATCAATATACAGCCGCCTTTACCACAATTTATGCGAAAGAAATTACTTCCGCAACGAGAACAGCCAAGAATTGATTTCATCAGTATTCAAAATGAGGGGTGAATTGGTAAAGCTCAATTATATACCACACCGCGAAGAATTACCCATTTATTGTAGCATGTGTAATCTTTCGGAGAGAGAAGATATAATCCATTTTATAGAAAAATGTCCGATACTGTGGGAAACAAGAAGAAATCTCCTAGGCAGTAATGTAAAATCTGAAGCTGAGATATTGGACCTCCTGAACTGCGAAGACGATATATCTAAACTCTTCCACTATTACAAAATTGCAATGGCTTATCAAGACCGAATTATAAACGAAACATTTTGAATTTATTGTCCCTACCACTGTACCAGCATTATATTACTTGCTATTTGAATTTGAATTCTAAAACAAATTTGTAAAACTCTTTCATACTTTTTTATTTTTATTTTTATTTTTTTTCCTTCTATTTGATATAATTTAAACAAATCTTTTATTTTATATTGTATTAATAAGAACAATTGTCAATCTGGCAGACGGCAAAGCCATGCATAAACGATTTTTATATTATAAAAACAATCTTGTAAGTTCTTAAAAGAAAATAAATCGAAATCTATCTATCTAGATTAATTTCATAAAAAAAGTTCATCTATCTATCTATAAGTTTAATAGTTTCAATAGGAAAGTTTTAGATCTTAGTTTAGTAGTTAATTAATTTCAATCGAATTTAAAATGCTTCCTTAATCATTTTTTGACGATATCGCAGAGCGGACTTTACATAGCTATACAGAACCGCCCAGTCCTGGCCATTTAGTGCGTCTATGGTTTCGCTTGTAGATAGAGTGAATTTACCCCAATGAGCTCTCCTTATCTCACCCAAAATGGGACAGATCCCAACAAAGTGCTGTACATTTTCTTTCTCCCTGAGATTGCATAAACTACACTCTGTGCTTCGCTCAGGGCCATGTGGGACATAGTTTAGATGCAAAAGCTCTCCCCTGACTTTGAAAATCCAAGAGATATTATCTAGAGTGTAACGGTCATTGAAGTAGTTTTTTACTCCGAGGTCATGTTGGAGTATACGATACATGTTTCTAGACTCACTTTGCTGCGCTCTGTCTGTAAACATTTGGAAGCTAGTCTTTTCGATTTCGCCCAGAATAGTTTGAAAATAATTTTTCCAAGACTCCGCGCCTCCTTCCTCGAGCCTGAACAGTACATTGTGTTGAAAAGCCAGCCTTGACCATTCCTCGAAGAACTGTAGTTTTCGCTGAAGAAGGTGCTTTGTAATCATATGGGGAAGTCGGTGACTTGGGAGTGACATTATTTTTTCCACGTAGCTGAAGTGCATCCTAAGGGTAAATATGTATAACGGACGAATCCCAGTTTCTAGGTGTAACTTATAAGTAGAAGTGTTTTCTGGTAATCTGAATATTTTTTTGATGAAGTAACTCAGCAACAACTCCACCTCTTCATACTGAAGAAATCTATAAATCTATATAAATCTATAAAAACAATCTTGTAAGTTCTTAAAAGAAAATAAATCGAAATCTATCTATCTAGATTAATTTCATAAAAAAAGTTCATCTATCTATCTATAAGTTTAATAGTTTCAATAGGAAAGTTTTAGATCTTAGTTTAGTAGTTAATTAATTTCAATCGAATTTAAAATGCTTCCTTAATAATTTTTTGACGATATCGCAGAGCGGACTTTACATAGCTATACAGAACCGCCCAGTCCTGGCCATTTAGTGCGTCTATGGTTTCGCTTGTAGATAGAGTGAATTTACCCCAATGAGCTCTCCTTATCTCACCCAAAATGGGACAGATCCCAACAAAGTGCTGTACATTTTCTTTCTCCCTGAGATTGCATAAACTACACTCTGTGCTTCGCTCAGGGCCATGTGGGACATAGTTTAGATGCAAAAGCTCTCCCCTGACTTTGAAAATCCAAGAGATATTATCTAGAGTGTAACGGTCATTGAAGTAGTTTTTTACTCCGAGGTCATGTTGGAGTATACGATACATGTTTCTAGACTCACTTTGCTGCGCTCTGTCTGTAAACATTTGGAAGCTAGTCTTTTCGATTTCGCCCAGAATAGTTTGAAAATAATTTTTCCAAGACTCCGCGCCTCCTTCCTCGAGCCTGAACAGTACATTGTGTTGAAAAGCCAGCCTTGACCATTCCTCGAAGAACTGTAGTTTTCGCTGAAGAAGGTGCTTTGTAATCATATGGGGAAGTCGGTGACTTGGGAGTGACATTATTTTTTCCACGTAGCTGAAGTGCATCCTAAGGGTAAATATGTATAACGGACGAATCCCAGTTTCTAGGTGTAACTTATAAGTAGAGGTTTTTTCTGGTAATCTGAATATTTTTTTAATGAAGTAACTCAGCAACAACTCCACCTCTTCATACTGAAGAAATCCCCATATATGAGCCGCATAACACATTATTGACCTCATTACCGTCTCAAAAAGTTTATATTTTGCACTAGGGGCTACATTCTTTTTCCCCCAAGATTCCTCTCCAGTTGATGGCCGTTTTGGCTTCCTTCAGTTTCTCTTGAAGATGTTTTCGAAACGATAGCTTAGGCGTGATGATGACTCCAAGTTACGTATATTCCTTTACTATCTTCAGTTCCTCGCTTTCCCAGGTCCACTTTTCATCTCTTGCATACCTCCCTGTCCCCTTTTCGAAAAACCATTATTTTGGATTTGCTCGTATTAACTTTAAGATTCGACAAACAGCAATACCGCTGCAATCTGTGTATTATCATTTGCAACATGTGTGGGGTCTCCGCCAGTATAACGATGTCATCCGCATATAGGAGCATTTTGATGATCAGCCCGGCGAACATGATCCCACCTGGTAAGTATGTTGTAAGGTCATCTAAAAAGAGCGACAAAAGTAGGCAGCCTTGCTTTGTTCCCATTTTCATCTGAAACCACGCGGATCCTTCATTTCCATCCCAGACTGAGGTCTTGTTTTCATCATAAAGGCTTTGGATTACTTTGAGCATCTTTGTTGACATTCCCAGGTTGTAGACGAGGGCGTTCCTATCGATAGAGTCGAAAGCCGCCTTGAAATCCACGAAGAATGCATATAACTTCTTTCCCCTAGACAGATATGATTTTACGATACTTGTTAATGAAAATATGTTGTCCACAGTTGAGTACGATTTTAAATTACGATTTTATTGGTTTGTTTTGTAAGCATTTTTTGGTTGCTATTTAACTTTTGTTGTTTACCTCGCTTTAGAGGGGTTTACACTTGTATCGATGCCACAATTAAGGAATGCGGTCAACCTATGAGGTGTGAGATATCAGACCGCCCACAGTTGAGTATTTCCTTCTGAAACCAGCTTGAAACTCCAAAAGCAGGTTGATTTGCTATATCCACTCTGTTAAACGATCAAGGATAACACCCGTGAATATTTTCATGACAGAGTTCATGAATGAAATGCCGCGATAATTATTTGGGTCGTTAACATCCCCTTTCTTGAACAAGGGTAATATTATATTTTTTCGAAAACTGTCTGGCACTTTGCGGTATAAAATCCAGTAATTCTTAAACTTAAAGTACATTTAGCTAAGCTTGTTAGGAGCATATGTACCCACAACAACACCAAGAGGAAATATAGAACACCAGAGTCGGAGTACATACATTTCTATCCTAATGAGGTCCTGTACAACAGGGCGAATCTGATCAGAGCGGATACTTTTGTAATTAAGATGATTCGAAGGCATATTGCAAGAGCCTTGACCAGGATGAATAGCGTGATCGTTGGGGCTTATTGACCCAACGATCTCTATCACGAGATCAAACAGACGAACCCCATAGGCGTATCAGTAGAAATGTAGTGAAATGGGAAGGTTATGATCGCTTGTTTTCAGATCATAACCTTGCCGAAATAGGAAGAAAAAGAAGAAGATCTCTATCACAAGAGTGTGCACTTTAACGGCTTTGTCTCTCCAGAAGCGTTCCCATATTTTGATCAAAGAGGTCTATTCCAGGATAAATTAGCGGTGCCGCTAATCTTTCACGTTGCCAGAAAAGCAATGGATACGCGACTCAACTACGGCCGAAACGTCGCACAGAGTAGTGTAGATCGTCACCGATTCAGTAGAGCGGTTTCGGTTCGTTATATTAAATACATTAAAAGACAGCGTGACCAATTTTGGTGGCTCGTAGAAGAGAAAGAGAGGGAATGCCGTCATCGTTTCCTTTCAATCCGGGATAGCTCTCAAAGGGCAAAGCGAGCCTTTCTCTTATTTTGCCATAGCCAGCTTACATTACAAAATAAAGGCACTGCATCTTCTAGAACCCCTTGCAATTTTATATAAATACCACAACCATCGTCGATACAGTTGTTTTTAAGTGAATAAAGCGATTACAAGAGATATTCGACCAGTGGTAAAAACAAGTGACATATTGAAAGTAAATCTGTAGGGACCGTTTAATTTGAAATAAATAAAGAATAAAGTGATTGAATATTGTGTTGAAGTAAAGTTAGTAGTTGACAATAAATAAACGATTAAAATACACAAAGGACAGTTTTTGCTGTATTGCTATTGTTAGTAAAAAAAAAAAAAAAAATGGTTCGGAAATTGCTAGAAGATTTGTCAGTGGCGCAACTAAAGGAAGTACTGAGCCAGCGGGAGTAACCTACGACTGGTACGAAAAGAGAACTGGCTATTAAGTTGCGGAAAATAGTGACGGACGAGGGTGCAGATCCTGAAACAGCTTTGTTTGACGCCGAAGAAGAACAAGTAAGTACGACGAGTGACATGTCGGCTTTAATGAAATTGCTATCTGAGAAATTCGACGATCAGAATAAAAAATTCGGGAAGCTAAACAATTCTCTAGAAGCGAAGATCGACGAACAAAAGAATTCTCTAGATGCTAAGCTGGATGAGCAAAACAAGAAGTTCGAGATACTAGAAAATTCCTTGGCTGAACAGAGGAATTCTCTAGACGCTAAATTCGGAACAATTGAAGGACAATTCGAAAACGTACAGGCTAAGATCGAGAATGTTGAAACAAAATTCGAGTATGTTCAAACAAAAATCGAGGCTGTTGAAGGAAGATTCGAGAATTTGGCAAAGGAACTCGGGCGATATATAAGAGGCAGTACGAAGCTGCGGCAATGATGAACAACTGGGACGATGAAGAGAGGTCCATTGCCCTCACGCTTGCGTTTAGAGGATCAGCTGCAGAGCTACTACAAACTATTCCCGAAGACAAACAACGCAAGGAGTGGGACTCCCTTCATGTGCAAGATGGTGTACTGAAAAGGAAATGGGAAAGGCCGGACGGGAAAGATTTCATAATGCAGCTTGTCTTGCCGCGATCAAAAGTACACGAGGTGCTACGGGAAATGCATGATGGAGCATCCGGAGGTCATTTGGTTGCAAACAAAACGCTGGAGAAGGTGCGAGAACGTGTCTATTGGCTCGGCGCAACAGACGACGTAGAGAATTGGTGCCGGAAAGTCGTCGTGTGTGCCGCCAGCAAGGGACCCAGAACGAAAACGCGAGGCAAGATGCACCAGTACAACGTGGGCGCACCCTTTGAACGGATTGCAGCTGACATCGCTGGTCCATTGCCAGAAACCGACAATGGTAACCGTTACATCCTAGTCGTCATGCACTACTTCAGCAAATGGCTGGAGGCGTTCGCCATCGCTAACCAGAAAGCGAAGACCATCGTGGAACAGATCATCAACAACTAGGTGAGCAGATTTGGCGTGCCCATGGAACTGCATTCTGACCAGGGACGAAACTTTGAATCGAAGATATTCCAAAAGGTATGTCAACAACTAGGAATCAAAAAGACGAGGACGACTCCGCTTCATCCACAATCCGACGGGATGGTAGAGCGCTTCAACAGAACCTTAAACATACATCTCTCCAAGGTCGTAGAAGACCACCAGCGCGATTGGGATCGACAAATTCCTCTCTTCTTGATGGCCTACCGAAATGCAGTGCACAGTACTACTGGACATACTCCATCCGAAGTCTTGTTTGGTCGAGCAGTCCGGCTACCTAGTGAGGTGAAGTTTGGATTTCCTAACGATGAGCCCAAATGTGAAGAGGATTACGTGGCAGACCTCAGGAAAAGGATCCGAGACATACATCAGAGGACGAGGACGAGGATAAGGATAGCGAATGACCGCATGAAAACCAGGTACGACACAACGGCAACAACGTCCAGCTTCCACGAGGGAGACCTAGTATGGTTGTACAACCCACACCGGCAAAAGGGGAAATCACCTAAGCTGCAGCAAGACTGGGAGGGCCCTTATAAAGTGGTCACACGCATCAATGATGTCGTCTTCCGGATCCAGCGTGGAGTAAGAGGCAAGATGAAAATTGTCCACCTGGATCGTCTTCATCGTTATCATGGTAGTCATCCAGATGATCTTGTTCAGGACGAACAAGTTTAAGAGGGGGGCAGTGTACCCGCTACAAGGTACTGCGTGCAACGACATCTATTGCCAAAATCTGCTAGCAGTAAATGTTCCAACCGGATGTGCTTACGTTCCACAACTGTTCCACACAATATCCCAATTATTCCAGGATCATCAATTCACCCGGAGAAACATCTAGCATGTTCTAGAACCACTTGCAATTTTATATAAATACCCATACCACAACCATCGTCGACAGATTTGTTTATTAGTGATTACAGCGATTACAAGAAATATTCGACCAGTGGTGGAAACAAGCGACATATTGAAAGTAAATCTGTAGCGACAGTTTAATTTGAAATAAATAAAGAATAAAGTGATTGAATATTGTGTTGAAGTAAAGTTAGTAGTTGACAATAAATAAACAGTGAAATACACAAAAGACAGTTTTATTTAAACGAACCCCAGCAAGAATACTACAGTATAATAGTTAAGTTAATTAGCTAGCTTTAAACGTTTTTGTTAGCATGTAAGGCATAATAAATTGGATTAATAAAATTCATTTGAAATGAAAAAAAAAAAATAAATGAACCACCAAGAGGATACAACTTTCATTGATATATCTTGGCAGAATGCGTATGTTTCCCTCTACCACCCGTAATTTTCAACCAATTTAGTTAGATTTTTTTTAATGTCGATAATTACGGTACAAAGTTGATAGGAAAAAAAAATACAACTACAAAAAAAGTTTTTTTTTAATGCCTGGCGAAGCGGGCGGAGTTTAAGCTAGTATGTACATACATATGTACCATATGCATATATACTTACTTACTTATGTCCTGTATCCCCTTGTGGGTCCTAGGGCCTCTACTACGCCTACGCGCCATCGTGTACGGTTTCCGGCAATGTGTCTGAGTTCTCCCCAACTTTTCCCTAACTGCCGTGCCTCCTTCTCGACTGTTCTGCGCCATGTTTTCCGCGGACCGCCAGGTCTTCTGCCATCCTGAGTTAGAGGGTTCCATTGCATAGCATGGTTCGCTATGGAGCTGTCACCCTTTCGGAACGTGTGACCAATCCACTGCCACTTCCGCCGTTGGATAGTTGTGCCTATTGGTTCCTGACCCGTTCTCTCGTAAAGGTGTTCGTTAGAGATACGATTGGGCCAGAAAATCCTTAAGATATTGCGCAGACACCTATTAACGAACGTTTGCAGCTTTCTGGTGATAGTAGTGGTCACTCTCCACGTGCTGCAACCATATAGCAGCACGGATTCAACGTTGGAGCGGAACAGTCTTATTTTGGTGCTCAAACTGATTGCATTGCTTCGCCATATTTTGGACAACATCCCGAACGCGGACTTTGCTTTGGCGATCCTGTTGGCTATATCCAGTTCGGTTCCACCATCGGTCGAGACAATACTCCCAAGATACTGGAAATCCTCTACTCTCTCTACCGGTTGTCCAGCAATGCATATTTGAGCCGATGAGTTAGTTCCAAGGCTGATGATTTTAGTTTTTGTCGTATTAATTTTCAGCCCGACGACACCTGCCTCCCTCTCCACATCTGCTGTCATTTGGTGGAGGTCCATAATTCTGTGGGAGAGTAAGCATACATCGTCTGCGTAGTCAAGATGTTTCAGTTGAGATGTAAGAGTCCATCGAATTCCTCCATTTCCCGTCGACAAAGCTGCATGAAGCACATCGCTAATCACCAATAGGAATAATATTGGTGAAAGGATACAGCCTTGTCTTACCCCACTTTGGATCTCAAATTCCTCAGACAACCTTCCCCTGTGCAGAACGTGACATTTGGAGCCTTCATATGTAGCTTTGATAATAGCAATTAGTTTATCGGGAATGCCTCTCCTGCGTAAGGCACGCCAAATAAACTCCCTGTTGACACTATCGAACGCCTTCTCAAAATCGATGAACAGCAGGTGCAGTGGCGATCGATATTCAACACGCTGTTCGATGATAATCCGCAGGGTGTTGATGTGGTCGGCACAGGAGGATCCAGAGCGGAAACCTGCTTGTTCGGCATCGAGTGTGTCTTCGAGATGTTGTTTGATTCGCTCAAGGATGATTTTAGCTATTATCTTAGCTACAGCAGGCAGCACGCAGATACCCCTCCAGTTTCCGCACTCCAATAAATTTCCTTTCTTAGGAAGCTTGACGATCATTCCCTTTTTCCACTCGTTAGGAAAGCTCTCAGCTTCTCAAGCTCTATCTATAAGTGGAAGCAGAAGCTCAGCCGATGTTGTTGGCGCTGCTCGTAAGAGCTCTGCTGGAATACCGTCAAGTCCTACCGCCTTGTTGGTTTTGAGTGCCTTGATCGCAGTAATGATCTCATCTTTACTGGGAGTCGTGGTGCGTATTCGGGAACTTCTCACCTCGGGCATCTCAGTCTGATTTGGGAGCATATCGCTAGCGAATACACGGTTCAAAACCGTAGCAAAATGCTCTTTCCATCTCTTGAGCTGGTCCTCATCCGAAATGAGCAAGGAGCCGTCTAGGCTTTTCACTGGGTATTGCCTGGAGCTGCGACCACCTGTCAGCTCTTTCGTGATTCTGTAGACAGTCCTGCTGTCGCACCTCCGTGCAGCTTCTTCTGCTTTTGTAGCCAGCGCGTTGATGTAGTTGCGCTTGTCACGTCGTACGCTACGCTGAACTTCTCTCATCTTCATGCGATATAGAGACTCTAGCTCGCTTCTCCCTGCTGCTGGGGTAGCTGCAACGCGAGCTTTTAGCTGTTTTCGTTCATCAATCCTTCTCCAGGTATCCTCGGAAAGCCACGCCCTATGTCTTCCCTGCGATCGACCGACAATTCCTTCAGCACCAGATGTAAAAACATTTTTCACAGCACACCAATGGTCTTGGATGGTTGCGGGCATTGAGCTGCTGATTGCTTCCACACCTTGCGAAAAGTGCTCCCTTAATTGTTGGCGCACTGAGGGATCACTAAGTCTATCGATGTTGAACCTGGGCATTCTTGTGTTGTCGTGGGATCTTCGAACTGCAGCAGTGCGTAGTTGGAGAGTAGCTATCATAAGATGGTGATCACGTACTATACCCACATCTGCCCCTCGTCTGTTTCGGACATCCAGGAGACTGCTTCTAAAGCGGCGGCTGATAGCAAAATGGTCAATTTGGTTGGAGGTTGCTTGCCTGTCGTTGGAAACCCAGCTGACTTTGTGGCAGGTCTTGTGCTCAAACATGGTGCCACCTATCACAAGGCGGTTGGCATTGCAGAAATCCACAAACCTTTCGCCGTTGTCATTGCGGTTGCCTAGACCATGTTTCCCGATTACATGCTTGAGCCCTTCGTTGTCGCTGCCTACCTTGGCATTCAAATCCCCCATCACTATGACAATGTCTCCATTTGGTGTTGTGTTGAAGACGGCGCTTAAGAGATTGTAGAAGCTCTCCTTTTCGTCCTCAGACGAACTATTCGTTGGGGCGTAACACTGTATGATGGTGACACGTCGTACTCTAGTCCGGAATCTGGCCGTCAAAATCCTATCACCATGAGGCTGCACGGAAATCAGGCCCTTGCGTGCTGTTGTTGTTAGCAGTAGTCCGACTCCATATTCTCGCGGACTTCCGGATGGTCTTCCAGAATAGAGTAGTACAGTGTTACGCGTTGGAGACTGGTACTCGCCCGCTTCTAACCATCTTACTTCACTTACCCCCAAAATGTCCAGTTTATATCGCATGAATTCCTTTTCCAGTTGGAGGAATCTGGCATTGTAAGGACCTTCTCTTCCCGAGTCGAGGAGCGTCTTTACATTCCAGAAACCTATCTTTGTCCGGGTACAATAGCCAAAAGTCGTCAACATGTGATCAGTCCTTATCCGAGGCATAGTGTCGGTTTCAGTAGCGAGCTGGTTTCAGTAACGCAGGTTGCTGGCTCACGTTACCTAGCCTAGAATCAAGGCCCTAGACAACCCGCACTTACAATTTTGGCCTATACGTATAAGGGTTTATACGTATAGTTGCCCGGGGACCACCACTAGGAGGTAAAGTAAGCACTTCATCACGAACTTGATTGTTGCGCTACTGGCCCAAGCCAAGTTTTGGGCAGTCAGTAGTTTCCCGATCAATCGCAATGCAGGTCCCCAAGCATGCATATGTGCATATACTGTTTCATATGAAAAAAGAAAACATCTTAAAGACGGTACTAAATGAATACTAAATAAATAAATAAATACTTAAAAATTGCAAACTAAATACCATACTGCTTGGTGTTAAGCACGAAATTTTTTGAACTTAATAATTAGGAAAAAATATCCATTGTGTTTAACAAATTAACATAACACGTTCGGTTTTCTTTCTTATTTAATTACTATTTGCTTTAAAACACAAATTTTATTCTCAGAACAAAGATCCCACTGTCCCAGAATGTAATCGTTCTGCTTTACTATTGAGTGTATGTAAAAAACTATGAAACTCACTTCATTTCGCTTGATTTTTCTCGTGTAGTTTTGCCGGAAAACGATGAAGAAACATTTTACTTTACTATGCGATGTCTTAAATTTCAATATAAGTTGCACAGAATAGGATATAAGATCATGAATGAGCTTCAGATCCCCGGAACAACTTGCAGCTACAGCCTTGTATTCCATGAGCCGAGGCATATTACAAAGTGATCTTATATTTTATCTGTCAAAACATAGAAAAAAAATTTTAGTTTTATTTACAAAAGTAGTTGACAAATCTAAGACCTTAATAACGCGAATGTCCATTAGAATTTCTCTTAAATATTTTTGGTGGAAATTTAAAAGAATTCTAGCTACGGTCTAGCTAATTACCATATACACAAACTAGTTGCAAAACAAACAAAAAATTTACGAAGCAAGTTAAATAATGATGACACTTTATACATTGAAATATTTATCTAAAAGTCAGAGATATACGTATATAGAATAATCCTAAAGTACAGTGATTTAGGTGCTGAAGCACCCGTAGACCCGTAAGTTTTCTTGGCTGCAGCCAAATTCCAAATTCAAAACCATGAATGGGTAGACACATCGATGTTAGCACACTCACATCTAAAAAAAATAAAAAAAATTCATAAAGAAGGCTGGCGAACACTACAGCGCTGAACAAGATTTGGTTATCTTCCAGATAAGCAACAAACCGAAAGAAATGAGAAGAAAATCCTTGTAAGAAAGAGAATCCACATTGCCACCCAGCTCAAAGGAACTGATCGATCTGGAAGTGGCAAAGAAAGTGGGCTCTCTCTTCAAGGACTTTCTCGTCACCGCCACCTCTACAGAGGTTAACTTCAATTAGTCGTAGTTTTGTTGTCATACGGTACCGCATCAATTGTACTTGAATAGACTTCCTGTTATTTTAAATTGTTTTGTTGTTGCAGCAGCTACTTTTTTTCTTTTTTTTTATATAATTTGCGCGTGCCAGAGGGATTATTAATACCCTTATACTCGTTCTCAGGGCACGGGCGGATAGGGAAAGGGGGGGAGAGAGACAGAGGAGATGCCGGTTTGTGTTGGCTTTAAATGTTTGAAGGTTGTAATGATTAGGAAATACAGAGGCTGGTAGTTCGTTCCATAAACGTGTTGTTCGGCTTATAAACGAATCCCTATATTTGACAGTACGTCCGAAGTTGGGCTTCATGGTGAACTCATGTGCATTCGAAGCGTGACGCGTATTGCGGGTGAAGTTTTGAAGGGGAGAAATGCAACTGCCTATTTCGCTGGAGCATTTTTTTATAGAAAAAAAGATATAAAAGGGAAAGACACGAGACATTTCTACGATGTTCAAGTGCGACTATGGAGTTCACGATGTCTCTATCACCTGTCAATTTTAACGCGCGATTCTGTACCCTATCTAGAATGTGAAGAGCGGTCTTGGGTGCACCAGACCAAATGTGGGCGTTATATTTCAGCTTTGGGCGGATGAATGCCTTATAGATGGAGGCCAGATCAGACGGGGTAAAATATTTTTTGCACCGCTTAAGGAATCCTAGACATTTTGCAGCATTTTTGGCGACTTCGAATATGTGATCATTCCATCGAAGACGGTTATTGATGCACATACCGAGAATGGCAAGTCTTTCGGATTCAGCGATGCAAGTACCATTCATGGATAATGGTTGAGGGTCTTGGTTTCGCTTGAGGGACAGAAGACAGCATTGAGTTTTGGATGCATTAAATTCCACTCTACTGATTGAACCCTATTTGGTTATGCTGTCCAGGTCTTATTTCATTAGCGAAGGAATGGATTGGATTAGAAGTTGCAGACAAGAGGTCATTTATAAAAATGAGGAAGAGAGTCGGAGACAAAACGGAGCCCTGGGGGATACCAGCATTTATATGGTGAATTGCAGACTTGTATTGAACGGCCCGAAAGGTAATTTCTAATCCATTGAAGAAGAGACTCATCGATACTATATGCACGCATTTTCGACAAAAGAGCCTGATGCCAAACTCTGTCAAATGCCTTAGAAATATCGAGCGCAACCATCTTTGTTACGCCGAAGTGATGGAGAGATTGGTTCCACTTTTCGGTGAGGTATGCCATCAAATCACCAGTAGAGCTGTTGCTACGAAAACCATACTGCCGGTCATTGAGGACTTTTCGTGAATCAAGATATTTCATAAGCTGACGATTTATCAGCGTTTCCATGACCTTGGAAAGAAGGGACGTAAGTGCAATGGGTCGGTAATTGGACGGGGAGGAAGATTTGCCTTTTTTTAGGGACGGGCTGGACAAATGCCGTTTTCCATCTACTCGGAAAGAGCCCAGAAGAGTAGGATAGACAGAAAAGCTTACGCAGAGGTTTTGCCATCGTGGAAGAAGACCTCTTCAGAACTATGGGGGAGATGCCATCTGGACCAGCGGATTTGTGTATGTTGAGATTTTAAGTACTCCTGCAACTGTACGAGTGCGAAAGTGGACTTGTCCCATGGACAATTCGACGCTCTCAAGTACAGGCGGAGACAACGCACTATCTGGCATGGTGGAGTTCGCTGCAAAGTGAGCAGCAAGCAGGTTGGCTTTGTCTAAGGAGCTGACAGCTGGAATGTCATTGTAAATGAGCGTTGGGATGGCAGACGACACAGAATTTTTAATATTTTTCACGAATGACCAACAATTTTCACTACCTTTGGGACATTGTAGAATTTTTTGCCTCAATTTTTGGTCGTGTAAGAATTTTACACGTCGAATGTGGGCATTGCAGTCATTTCTGGATTGTTTAAACTTCTTTCGGTTTTCCTCAGATTTGTTGGCTTTATAAGACCGAACACTTACCTCTCTCGACCTGATAGCCTCTTTGCAGCTTTGGTCAAACCACGAGTTTGCCTTGGGTTTGATGCCTTTAATTCTCTTAGGAATAAGGGCATCCATACTTAAGAGGATGGTGTCACTAATTATATCAGCGGCGGCATCCACGTCGCTATCGAGGAAGCATAGCGACCAGTTAAAACTCCTAAAGAAACTATTAAGGCCATCCCAGTTGGCTTTCTCGTAACGCCATACTTTTCTTTTCGGAGTTTTTCCTTTAACTGAGTGGTCAGAGTACGAGAATTTAGCCGATACGATGTTGTGGTCAGACCGGCCCAGAGGCGCTAAAACATCAATAATGTATTTATCAGGGTGTGAGGTAAGAAACAAGTCCAGAGTGTTGGCAGAATGACTTGCAATGTCCGGTATACGTGTAAGCTCATTTACAAGCTGAGTCAAATTGTTTGTCTCAACGAAAAGTTCAACATACCTTCCTTCGGGTGTTGACTGGCCAGAATGTCGCAGCCAGTCCAAATTATGTATATTGAAATCGCCCGCAATGACGATTTCAGTAGTGAATTATTTGCTTACGGAAGGTAAATTTTAGCCATTTGTAATTAAATTCCGGATTGGAACAATGACCATACTGCGGTGGAACTTGGTAAGCTATATCACTACGGATATAAATGGCGAGACCGCGATGGCAGGCAGCTTTAGATCGGAAGATTCTTCGACTACCTGTGTATCGCTAAGTACCAAAACAGCTGGTTTATGGGAATGGGCGTGGGCGTATAAGTCAAAGAAGTTGGTTCTAAGGCCACGAATGTTAGTATAGTCAACCCTAAATTCCATCATCATTACAACATAAAAACACAAATAGACACAATTCTGACGCTACTAAGCAATTCCGCTGTGGACCAATCAGTTTCTAAGCCCAGGAAACTAGCCACGTCGGTACGTGGATCCCAAAGTGCCTCTGGGGGTAGGTTGGTTTTGCTGCACAACTGAGCAGACGCTTGGTGTCATGTGAATCATTCCCGTAACTGGGGCATTTGTCTTCGATGGAAATGTCGAAACGGTTCTTATAGCTGCTTAGGGTGCGGTACTGTCCTGAATGTAGTTGAGCTAAGCCGACCCTTGCCTTACGTGGAAGACAAAGTGATTAGTCAGCGCTTGATGGTGGTCGACCGCCCAGGACTATGTTGGAACGATGATTTCTTATTGTGTGGCGCACTATCATGTGGTGTATGTTCTGTAGGCCATCTTTATAGTTCTACACAGCAAGCACAGGGTGCTGCGTATATCAGTCGAAGTTACTTAGAAAAATATGTAGTCGTTTACGAACGAAACGAGGTGGCTGTGGTACCCTTGTCAGTGAATGACTGGGGTGGTCTTGAAGGTGGCAAACTACATATGGAATAAACTGTTTGGAGAGCATATTGGTATAGTCGCTGGTGACAGGTGTCAAGAAGCAACTCGACGACCTTAACCCATCAACAAAGTATCGTCAAGCTCAGCTACATCCCAACTATAGCTGAATACGCGTGCCATAGAATACGCGGATTTATTTTGCAGAAGGCTGGGAGCATTCTATTTGCCTGCCTTCATCAATAAATTCAGGTTTGTGGTAAAATCAAATAGATTTTGCATTCTCAAACTATTTTGGAAGTTGCTAAAGAGGTAACAAATCTTCACCGTTACTACAGACTCAACATCTTAACCAATTCCTTACGCATTATACCTAAAGCCTCTTCGTCTGTAACGAAAGATTGCTATCATGATGATCATGATATAAGTTCAAATGGAAAAAGATATAGCAATGCATCTAGAGCAGAACCAGGGGTGCTTAAAAAGGCCCCCAATTCAGCTGAGATAATCCGCTCTTTGGAGTTCAAAACGCGAGATCCACTAGCAACTAACCGAAACATATGCGAAAAAATGTCATATCCTTCTTCACTGATAAAAAACGTGTCTGCCATTCATCATGCCTTGATGACCCAAGAAATTTTCTATCCAGGATAACGCCTAAGGATAGTGCATTCGATTACATGTAAACATAAAGTTCTCACTAAAGTTCTCACGCCTTGCGCGAGCTGCTTCGGCATATTCGCACCACAGGTCGGTAAATAACTTCCAAGAATAGTCAGGACCTTGGAATACTCTTGGCTCCGAATGAGCCCTTAATGGGCCAACGGCAGAGCTCATACTCCCGCACTGGACTACTGGCATCGGTGTACCCGGTCCTGCGTCCTAGCGGTACAACAAAAGAAACTGGCTCTCCAGGTTGGCGGTTGTGCCGGAGGGTTAACTTCTTGCTTACTTACTTACTTAGGTGGCGCTACAGTTCGGAGTGAACCTGGGCCTCAACCCACAAGCCTCTCCATTTAGCTCGGTCTTTAACTAATTGCCTCCAGTTGCGCACTCCAAGTTGGTCAAAGATCCATTGAACTTGTGCGCGCCACCTACTGTACTTCTTCTTCGATGGTTAAATAGGGATCTGGACGCTTTTTTTTATTGATTTCTCACCAATAGTCGCTTGCCCTTCAATCGATCATGCAACGTTGATTTACACAAGCCATGTTTAAGAGCTGCTTTCCTTACGCTTAATTTGTTTGTCCTTATTTCCTCCAAAGCCTTCGTTAAGTTAACTGCGTCCATTCTTTAAAAAATATGAATAGTAGAAAACTTCATTCAATAGTCTAGGTACGTTAATTACATACAAAATAACGTTGTACGGATACTGAACCTTGTTTTTCATTAGCCGGACAGACGGTTTCTCATTCTGTAAACCCTGTCGGAAACTGAAAATCTGAAAAAAAAATACAATTCTCTTTCTTCAAATCGTTTTAAATATACTTAGTTATCATTTAAGAGTTTTCAAATAAGAATTTGACATTTTTCTCATATTTTCAGTAACCGGACAGTCTGTCCGAAAACTGAAAAAAATTATAATTTCGGTTTTAGTATGTTTTACTTTTATATTTTATATATACAGGTAATATATATTTTTATGAAAACAAACCATTTTCGATTAGAATAAATTTATGAATAATGTTTAAAGTATTTATATTATGTAAGCTGTCGAACTATTTTTTTTAGACAAAACACAACGTAGACTACCGTCCTCTTAGACCTCAGACACAAACTTACGTGTAACTCTTACAGCAGACCTTACATTTACTTAAAACTTTGCATCTGGTTGTATAACACATAAAGGATTGTTATTTGGTAGTTGTTTGAGACTATAACTGTAAAATTTGCTTATTTCTTTTAAATTATCGACGTAGTGTCCGGATACCAGCACTGTCCGGATACTGGTGCCTCTACCCTATGTTTCTTTTACGAATGAATGAAACCAATTTAAACTTAAAACTTTAGTTTACCGCATAGATGCAAGTAAAGATGTCAATGTAATTCCCCAAATGTTTTCAAAATGACATTACTTCAAGGAATATATTTACCCTTGTTGTGGCATCTGTTGTAAGGCGCTATGCAAATAGCACAACCACTTGCGTTTAAACTTCTCTCATGCAACACATTTTCTCGCAACAAACATTTTCCTCCCATTCAATACGAATGTACTAGATTTCTAGAGCCTTCTTGCATGTGTGTGCACAGCGATGTACGTACAACGAAGCCCACTGATAAAATTCGCTACAACAAGAGTTGGAATCAAAATGGTCGGTCGAGTCTGACGTTCGAGTTGATGCCGAGCAAACAGAGCAGATTTGTTCAAAATAGTTTTCACCATCCCCAGACGAATATTGTGACAACAAAACCCGCGGCCAAAAAGCCAAAGCCTTGCGTCTACCGTGTGAAGGTAAATAAACAAGAAAAATTGCCCGCAAAACCGCCAAAACGTCCAGTAAACTGGCAAAGAAGAAACAAGCAATGTCTTCAATCAGCGTATTGAACGATCTGCGGAGCTACTCTCGCCACTGGCTGACGGAGTTCATCGAAACCTATCGCAACGAAGAATGCCTGTGGCAGTCCAAACACCCCGACTACAGCAATCATGCTGTACGCAATAAAGCCTACGATAAGCTCGTAGAGAAACTGAAGGAGGTCGAACCGAATCCAGATCGAGCCATGGTCGTGCGGAAAATCAACTCGCTGCGGTCGGCCTTTAGGCGAGAGTTCCGCAAGACGTCGTCGAAGACAAACTACGAGACGCGGCTGTGGTACTTCGACAAGCTGCTTTTCATTGCCGATCAGAACCCGAAACGCATGTGCGGAGCACCGAAGCGCGAACTGAAAATTAATTTTGAGGATGACAGTATGGACTTCGAACAGGAGGAGGAAACTGGCAAGGAACACATCATAAACGATGGTAGCGAGCTGATGCCAGACGTTCAGAGCAGCCAAATCAAAACAGAAAACAACAACAGTAATGCTGCACAGTCGCAGCAGCAACAACAACAACAGACGACAGCGGTAAAGGTTCTCGAGATCACCACGCTCGACTCGAATTCCCAGCGCGAGATACAACAGGTGAGTTGCAGTTGGACGAAGTTTTGTTCTCATATTCACTTATTGTTCCTTGTGAAACTGTTTTTTTTTTTTTTTTCCTTGAGCGGAATTGTTAGAGAAAGAACCCACCACGACTGCAGGGTATCCTGTGTCCAGTGTCCACTGGTTCAGCATAGCCAGGGAGAAGAATTTTGATCAGGGATTCTTTTTTAATTCATTTAAGCTGTATATTCAGGTTACGTGATACGGTTCGCGCGTGGTTAGGGCTTTAGCTTCAAGGAGCGAATAATTTTCCCATGGAAGACAGCAACGACTCCCTTATGCACACCGCTGCACCATACGGCGGCACCGAAAAAAATGGAAATACTAGCCTTGCTATAACGAACACTAAAATCTGAGTACCATTGGGTTTATATCCGAGTGTGTTCCAAGCTGAGATCCTTGCCATTGATATCTGCGCCAGGATAAACCTTGCCAAGGTATGGAAGTCGTTGGAATACATTATATTCTCCGACAGTCAAGCGCTATCCTCCCACTCAGTCGACTGTGAACTAGTTAAAGGATGTTTTAGTACTTTACAGTCTAGCTATATACTACAAAGTTATAGTGGGTTGGGTGCCCGGTGACTATGGCATTCCAGGCAATGAGTTAGCTTATAAATTAGCAAGAATGGACTCAGCAACACAAAGGCAAATTATTTATTTTACCTACAAAGAAATACACTCGATAAGATTTGTAGGGTGATTGGGCTTCCTCACTGGCCACTGCGAGCTAAGATACCACATTAACAAGTTGAATGTGTCTCCCGAGACGGAGTGCCTCCTCTGTAAGGAGGAGAAGGAAACTTTGTAAATATCCGCACTATGCTGGTTGAGACGCTGCATCTTCAATAGATAGATACTCACACTTGTGGAACTTAGGGACTTTTGTTCCAAGGACATCTTTATAAAAGAGGTTGTGAGTATCTTTAATTTAAAAGTACCCTTGACACAATAGATCTTTCAGGTCGCAGTGTCGACCGTTGACCAAGGCCTAGTTTAAAAAAAATATTCAATTGGCCTCCAAGCCAGCAGGGCCAGCCGTTGTTCTTATGCGTCTCGCTTATCTTACTTAGATCCTGTTACTCCTTATGGAACATGCGGCGTCAACGACGCTTGCACGCCATCGTGTTTGCTGATGACTTGAGTTGGGTTAGAAACGAGCGGCAGTCTACATTAGAATGTGGCTCACTTAGACCAGTATATGTCCATTATTGAAACCAGAAAGATCTGGAGCCGCCTGATGTTGATGTTTTCAAGTTCATCAAGGTTATAGAAGAAGTTGGCCCCAAGGTGTTTTTTCTTTCAACTGAAGAGGGCTGGACACGTGCAGAGGAGGTCAAGGATTGTTTCCTCCCCCTCTTTGCCCGGACAGCTTATGCAGAAGTTATTTGAGAGGATGACTTGCCTATGGTATACCGGCCGATGATGCAGTGTCCTGTGATGACACCTATTATAGTACTGATGAGTTCCCTTTTCTGTGTAATTAAATAGTTAGAGCTGCTGTGATCTAACTCAGGCAAGATCGGCCTAGTGATGTCCACGTGGTGCCATATGCCCATCTGTGATTGGTGGTATCAATTACATTCAGTTTTAGTTTGCCTGTAGCGAGAGGCATATCGAGATACCCCTTTGGTAGAATCGATGTAGTTATGCCATGCCTCGCGAATTCATCGGCCATACAGTTCCCTAGAATGTCCCTACGCCCCGGCACCCAAATAAGTCGAATTTTTAATTGTTCAGCTATCTCTCTAAGAGACAAGCGGCAATCTAGAACAGTTTTTGAATTGAAGATGGTAAATTCTAGGGACTTAACTGCCGGTAAAAATGGTAATATCCCGCTTAGATATCACAATATACTTCAGCCACGATAGGGCCTCTTTGACCGCCATTATATCTGCCTGGAAAACGCTGCAGTACCTAAGAAGGCGGAAGGAGATATTTATGTTTAGGGCTTTGGAGAAGACCACCCACTACAGATCCTGTTGGAAAGCCATCTGTGTAGAAGCATATAGACTCCTTTTGTGAACTAAGATCGTGACGAATAGGATTAATGGTAGAGTGTAGTCGGTGTCTTGCTTTAATGTGTATATCCGCACTAGCTACCATTTGTGTGCCATAAATATCTATGGGCGGCATGTGGAAAATATGTCGAGATCCGCTGAAGGAGTGGTTCTGACAGCACCACTAATGCATATACTGGTTGATCTTTACTTTTTTAGAGGATTAAAGTCCCGCACTATTGCAGAAGGCTTCCTCGCGTATACGCCTCTGTAGTGTCTTGATGATTTTTCCTTCCAGCAAACCTAAAAAAAAAAATCTTTACCTCGACCAAAAAAAAATTGTGTGATCGGATCCAGTCAATCCCGTTTCAATCCGATCTGCGTTTACATAGTACTCGGATTTAATCCGTCATGTAAACGGGCTATGAGTGTGGTAACACTCTTAGGTGGCGCTACAGTTCGGGGTGAACCTAAGCCTCAACCAACAAGCCTCTCCATTTAGCTGGGTCTTTAGCTAATTGCCTCCAGTTGCGCACTCCAAGTTGGTCGAGGTCCCCTTGAACTTGTGCGCGCCACCTACGGCGATGATTCCCTCTACTGCGTCGTCCCTCGGGGTTAGATTCGAAGACTCTGCGGGCCGGAGCCTTGGTGTCCATTCGCTCTACATGTCCTAGCCATCTCAGACGTCCAGTACGCAGTTTTTTGACTAGTTCGATGTCGCTGTACAGCTCGTATAGTTCGTGATTGAATGTTCTGCTCCAAAACCCGTCAACGCAAACGGGACTGAAAATCTTACGAAGCATTTTTCTCTCGAAGCGACCAAAGATATCTTTTTCCTATTTTAATAAAGTCCATGTTTCAGCGCCGTAAAGCAGGACTGGGATGATCAGCGTCTTATACAGTCTCCTTAGTTGTTCGAGATAGGGCTTTACTGTTAAATTGCCTTATAAGCCCAAAAAAACAGCGATTGACAAGAGTTATTCTTCGATTGATTTCTGCGCTGATCTTGTTTGTAGAATTTATAGCAGAGCCAAGGTAGACAAAGTCCCTTACTACCTCGAAGTTATAGCTGCCCACTGTGACGGTTCGTCCAATTCGTCGGTGTTGACTTTCCCTTCTTGTTGACAGCATATACTTGGTTTTGCCTTCGTTTATCGCTAAACCCATTTTGGCCGCGGTAACACTCTCCAAGATGCAATTTGACTAAACGAATGCAGCAGGAAACGACTGCAGACAATTGGCGTCATGGCAGGCGACTTCGTTTCCTCAAAGCATCTTAATAGATTTAAATATAGATTATATAGATTTTTATTATTCATTTATTGGAGGGTGATGATACTACGAAAATGTTCTCTCTCTTTTTTCGACTTGCCTTTGGTCGTATCAAGTGGCAGATCTTCGGTGACTGAAGTCTTACTTTTGGATCTTCCTTCGTTCGTTTCCAGCGGCGATATTCTCTTTAATATGCACATTAATTTGACGTGTTGGTGTTATTGCTTCATCTATTCACAATTTGATGGATGGCTTGTCATAAAAATCATGAAGTCACGACCGATTTTCATAGTAAATTTGAATAAATTGGTAGGGTTGTTCAAGTGTGGTCTATTCACGATGATTTGCCAGACCATACTGAACATAAATGTCAAAAAGAAACTGTTTGACAGTTATTCCTATCGTAAGTTATGTCTAAGCAAAAAAACAAAAACAGCCTTAATATGGCACGTATTGGTTTCGTGAAAATTTGAAGTAGTGGTTCTCGCAATTCTCTCTGACTGCCCCTGTAATCACGACTGCAACCTAAACAGCTAGACCGATTTACTTTAAACTTCATATCTTCGGTCTGAGGGGCCCCAATTCGTGGCAAAATCTGAATTTTTATTATTGCGTAATTTTTAAATTTTTGCGATGTATGAATGCCTTGTTGAAAATCATTGTTTCCATATACTCATACTTACATCCTTCGAGAAGTGCTTCCCGAATGGGTTGATAAACAAGTCGTAATATTTATATACGCTATACATACGTATAATAGGGGTTGTTCTCCTCATATCAATTAAGCACAGCAGCTATCAGCTGGTAGAAAGCTTGGAGACGGCAGAACCCTGAGCTTTCAGAGCTTTTCAAGTGAAACGTCAAAGATAATAGATTAGATTTATTTAATTGGACTTGTTTGCTTCTTAAAAAAAAAACAATTGTGAACAACAAAATGTGTCCCTACATTAGAAGAAAAGAAGTGACTAACGTGAGTAACATAATTCAGTTAAAAATCTAGCGAAATTTAAAATTTGTATCTAACATCATTGGTGTATGATATACGTATATATAAACATAGTCAGTTTTACAAATGGACGGTCCGACAAGATTGCATTTCAGATGCAATTAGTTATACAAATCATGGGTGTACTCCAGGGTATCCTATTCTTTACAGTAAACTCTTGGTTTCGCTATTTGGGAACCATTTTCTTTTCCTTTAAATTTGTTCTAAAAACCCGCCTTTGACTTCTGTTGCGTATACGGAAAAAGTTCTGGGAAAACTCCTAACTAAACATTTTTGGAAAAACCATCACCGTCGCTAATGTTATCCATATCCATATCCCAAACAGCTCCCGCTCATAAGCGTGTAAAGAATATATTGAATATCAGTTGGAACCCACCGTAATTAAATGAGTACAAACGAGGAAAAGTGCTTCTTCAGGTACAATAGACAAGTTGATTAAAAGCAAGGAGAAGTAATTGAGGTAAAGTGCAGCGCATGTTTGATCTGGTGCATTGTTAACATTTACACAAGCTTATGGCGGCATCTCAGAAAAAAAATTAAGGTTATTATTTATTATTTGTGTACATGTACTCGTAAATAATTGAAATCAAAAAACGATTTGGTAATTACTTAGAAAAGGCATCCACCCCCGATTTTGTTGAAATTTTAATATGTGATAGAAATCATTTTTCTGAGAATTTGTATATACATACATACATATATGTATATTTAAATGCGGACATGTCTAGTTTCGAAGATATCCTGCAAAGTTCCCATATAAAATGCAGCTTGTTGCACTTATAATTTCGCCTGGAAATAAGCAATCATATTATTAAATAAGAGCGATATTATTATTATTTTTTTTTTTTGACTTACCTAACGCTATTTTCTTTACCTTCTAACAGTACGTGAAGATCGGATTTCAATGGTTTAGAAAATATTTACTAACGACCAACAATGGGATCAACGTTTTAAAATATACTGACTTTAGGTCCAGGCGCCTGGCTGATAGTTGTTCACACACCAATAGTGGAGAGACGAAGTCGCGTGAACGGCTAAAGCACCCTTGGAACAGGAGAGTATTAAATTAATCGCGCAAAGCCCGCCATTTACACATTGTTGGCCCCACATACTGATGCATACTGTTAGGAGTTAAAGAATGTAGCCTTAAGGTGTTCCCAAACCAACGTGATTAATCGTTGTCGTGGCGACAGCGACAAAGAAATTCGTGAGAATTCCCATACCAAGTTTTGTCGCCGTGTTTGCGAAAATATACTCCCCATCAGACGAAGAAGAAGAGCTCTTATTTCTTGCCTTCCACACTTTATCCTTCCTCCTCACGTTCTTTATCTTCGTGTGATAGCTCCTATAAAATTAGATGTTTTTTTTTCAAATTTCAAATTCAATTATCCTCTAAGTATACGCCATATTCATTTTAACTGCGACAAACCCACTGCAGTGACAAAAACACTGCAAAATCGCCGTCGGGCGGCAAATTCGCTTTGGTGTGGGCACTCTCATATATCGCCATGTAACTTAAATGACAGCAAGCACTGAGATTCATCGCCGTCGCGGAGACAGCGATTTTTCGTGTTGGTTTGGGGACACCTTTAAGTAAAAAAATCGTTTTTATTTAAAAACATGATCGCATATTTCCAGGCGAAACTATGAATGCAGCAAGGTGCATTTTGTATGGGATCTTTGAAGGCTTATATCTTCGAAACTAGATCTTCTTCTTATGGTGTCTCTCCTCTTAGGAGGTTGTTTATCATCCTTCTGATCTCTTCGCGTGAGCTAGCGTTCCTGATTATTTGGATTGCTGAGAGTCCGAATCAGTCTTGTAAATTCTTCATCCATGATATCCTCTGTCCGCCTACTGCTCTTCTTCCTTCGACTTTTCCTTGGAGAATTGCCTGCAGCAGTTGATACTTCTCATTTCTAGTCACATGTCCCAGATATTCCAGCTTTCGTCTTTTTATAGTGTTTTGGAGTTCCCTTTTCGCATTCATCCTTCTTAGAACTTCTGTATTGGAGATTCTTTTGGTCCATGATATTTTGAGAACTCTCCGGAACAGCCACATTTCAAATGCTTCCAGTTTTTTTATTATTGCCTTGCTTAATGTCCAAGTCTCTGTTCCATACAAAAGCGTAGACCAAACGTAGCACTAGATTAGCCTTTTTTTCAAAGACAACTGAAGGTCGCTGTCACATAGTACCTTTTTCATTTGGCAGAACGCTGCTCGCCCTTGCTCAATTCTACATTTTATCTCCTCGGTTGATGTTGCTTTACAGTTGAATTGTGTTCCCAAATATTTAATACTGTTTACACGATTTACTATAGTGTCTCCGATTTTTAGCTCTGCATTGTTCTCATTTCTCTTCGATACCACCATTAACTTTGTTTTTGCAATATTTATTCGGAGCCCATATTCATTGCTCACTCTATTTAATTTGTTAACCATGAAGTTTAATTCCTTTTCGTTTTTTTGCAATGCTTATTGAGTCGTCAGCATATCTTATGTTGTGTGTTTTCACCCCATTAAACGCAACTCCTCCTCCTCCGTCCTCAAAAGCTTCTTTAAAAATTTGCTCGGAGTACATATTATATAAGGGGGCGCGATAAAATGCACCCTTGCCTTACTCCTCTAAGAATTTCAATTTCTTGTGATTCTACTCCATCCACTTTAATATATGCTTTCTGATTATAGTAAAGACATTCAATGATGTTCAAGTCTTTGCCGTCGATTCCCTTGTTTCTTAGCATTTCTAGTAACTTTCCGTGCCGGACTTTATCGAAGGCTTTTTCATAATATATGAAACAAATATATAGATCTTGGTTTACCTCGATGCTTCTTTGCGCTAAGATATTTAAAGCGAAGAGAGCCCCGCGCGTTCCGAGTCCTTCTCTAAAGCCAAATTGGGTATTGCTAATATCTTCTTCTAGTTTTCTGTAGATTCTGTTATGTATTATTTTTAAAAATAGCTTTAGCATATGACTCATTCAACTGATTGTCCTATGATCTTCCCATTGGGTGGCATTGCTCCTTTTAGGAAGTGTTATGAAGGAGGATTTCAACCAATCTTTTGGAATTTCCCCACTTTGGTAAACTTTATTGAACAAATCTGCCAATACTGTTATATTCTCCTCATCTATCAGCTTTATTAGTTCGTTTGGCAGTTCATCGGGGCCAGTTGCCAGTTGCTTTTCTGTCCTTTGCATTCTTGATGGCTTTGCTAATTTCCTCCGCTATTATTTCAGGGCCTGAGACTTCGGTTGTCTGTTGGCGTTCATTCCGTTGATCCTCAAAGAGTTCTCTTTGATCATACGTCTCTATTTCTCTGCACTGTTCCCTTCAATATCTGTTCTTAGCTTCTCTTATTTTTCGCTTAATCAGGGTGTTTATCGTTTTATATCTATTATGATTCTGCTTGGCTCTTCTTCTTTCTTCCATCATGTTTAGTATCTCATTTGTCATCCAGCTTCTTTTTGGTCGCCGGGCTCTGGGTTTTAGAAGTCTTTTTCCTGTTACTATTAATGCTTCTTTTATTTGTGCTCATTTATTTTCTACCTATAAATCATTCCTCATTTGTTTTAATTTGTTCCAATTTACCGTTAATATCTCTGGTAACTCTGTTTTTTGGTTTCATATTCTTTCAGGAGATCTATATCCATATTACTTTCTTGGTTCCTTCTCCTTAGTTTCTTGAGCCTTATTTTGAAGGTTGCTATTACAGGGTTGTGATCCGAGTTAATGTCAGCACCTGGGTACGTTTTTACTGAAGTCACTCCGTTCCTAAACCTTTTGTTGATTATGATGTAATCAATTTGGTTTCTTCTGATCCTTCCGTTTGTATTGTGACTTGGTGCGATCCATGTATACAGTCTTCTCTTTGGTAGTTTGAACCAAGTGTTCATCACTGCTAACTCCTTCATCTGGCAATACTCTAATAATTGCTGACCTCTTTCGTTTCTTGCCCCTAGTCCGAATTCGCCAACCGTATCACCGACTCTTCCTTTGCCAATTTTAGTATTAAAGTCTCCCAATAGAATACTGATTTCCTCCCTTTTTGTTAATGCTAGAGCTTGATCGATTTCCCTATAGAATTCATCTACTACTTCTTCATCATGACCGGTCGTCGGGGCATATGCTTGTATAAAATTAATTGTTTTTCATTTTCATTAAGATTACTCGATTGGATAATCTGACAACCCCTGTTACTAATTTCTTTAGTTCAGATTTAATTATTATTCCTACACCATATCTGTGCTGGCCTTCTTCCGAGCACTCATAATATAATGTAACGTTATCTTTAGTTACTCGAAACTAGATAAGTCCGGTCTTAAATTATATATTCAAATTTTCAGAAAAATGCCTTCTATCACATATTAAAATTTCATCAAAATCGGGAGTATTCTACTTTCTAAATACTTACCACAATTTTAAGAGATGTGTGAAGGTTCAACTTAATAGATCTTTCTTTAGTCGATATAATTAAGAGTTAAAGCGCGTCCATACCTTAGAACGAAGAACTGTTTTATAACAACTCATGAGTTTTTACCAACATTAAAAGTGGAAAGGTTTGTGTCCTTTTTGTAACTCTTACACTCTAAAACCACTTGTCCGATTGCAATATAACTTTTATTGGCATTCGTCAGGTGCTCGGGAATGAGTGTTTTCTTAGATATCAATTTTAAAATTAAATATCGTTAATTTTGACATTCGTCAGGCGTTCTAAAATGAGTGTTTACAATATCATATTGAACTAATAGTCTTGAAAATATCATTAATTTTGTATATATGTAGGTCGTCGAAATCATTTGTTATTATTGGCCAAGATTTGGGCGAAATCATTCCGAGATTTCGACGATTCTTTTTGCAATGTGTGACTTCCTTTGAAACTGGGAATGAGTGTTTCTTGTTTATATCAAGCTTATTGCTTTAAAAATACCACTAAATTAATAAACCTTATCGCAATTACTCCACCATCATTCAATCTATTGTTCAGTCGCTTTTTGAGCAACATGTTCCAATTAAAGTAAAAAGAGTTGTAAATAAAAGCGTTCCTTGGTTTTCCGAACATATCAAAAAACTTATAATTGAAAGGGATAGATCGTATCTACGATGGCGACGAAATCGCAAGAGAAGTAACTGGCAGATTTACACATCACAGAGAAACAGAACCACGGCGGAAATACGAAAGGCCAAAGCTGAATATTACTCTTCAAAGCTTAATTCTAGTCAGCCCAGCTCTATTCTCTGGAAAAATCTTCGTTCTCTAAGGGTTATTGAGAAAACTTCTACAGGGTGCGATCTAGATCCTAATCAATTAAATAACTTCTTTTTAAAAGCTGGAACAAATGCGTGTGCAGTTGTCGAATCCGCAGCAGGGTATAATGACGATTCAAATCGCTTTGAGTTTCAGTGTGTGTCGGAGTGTGATGTAATAGAGGCGTTGTCTAAAATCAAATCGAACGCTGTAGGTGTTGATGGTTTACACTTAAAATTTATTAAACGCATTTTGCCTCTAATATATTACACTCTTACACACATAATAAGCTCAAGTATTATGTGGTCAGAATTTCCAACAGCCTGGAAATATGCCAAAGTTGTTCCAGTGCCTAAAAATACTTCAAAAAGCAAACTTGAAGACTTTAGGCCTATTAGTATATTACCCTGTCTCTCCAAAGTATTGGAAATATTAATTAAAAACCAAATTGATGATCACCTAATTTCAAACAAAATGTTATCTCCTCATCAGTCAGGCTTTAGAGCAAAACATAGTTGCACTACCACAATTGTTAAGATTTTAGACGATTTGAGAGAAGAATTCGATAAGAATAATGTGTCCATTCTGTGTTTGTTGGATTTTTCAAAAGCTTTTGATTGTGTCAATCATAATCATTTAATAGTAAAATTAAAGCAACAATACAATTTTAGTGAAAAATCTGCTCTGCTCATTTTAAATTATTTGAGCGGAAGGTATCAGCAAGTCACCACCAACTGTGGAAACTCCCAATTTCTGGCTGTTCATTCAGGAGTACCTCAAGGATCTATTTTAGGTCCACTTTTGTTCTCTCTTTTCATCAACGACATGCCTGATGTGTGCCTTGATGCGTCCGTTCACCTGTACGCAGATGATGCCCAAGTGCATTTATCCAGACCAATTGGTTTAATAGAAGACTGCGTTACAAGGCTAAATGAAGACTTAGATCGAATCCATAAATGGTCCATAATAAATAAATTGTCCTTAAATCCAACTAAATCAAAAGCAATTGTTATTTCAAAAAGTATAATCGATAGTCGTTCTTTACCACCACTAAATCTAATGGGGCAGTTGGTTCCTTTTGAGGACGAGGTCAAAAACTTAGGTATTTATATTAACCGTACGCTATCCTGCGAAACTCATATTAATTATGTAGTAAAAAGAATTTATTGTGGTCTACGTCAACTCTACATCTCGTCTGCTTTTGTACCAATAACTACTAAGCTTAAACTCGTAAGAGCTCTCTTTATTCCAATTATTAACTTCAGCTCAATAGTATTTAGTAATCCTGACGCATTATCTTTTAGAAAACTCGAGTTAGCATTTAATTCTGCAATACGGTATGTATATGGGCTCCGTAAATATGACCACATTTCGAGATTTTCCCTTAAACTCACCGGTTGTACCCTCAGGCAACATATTAATATAACCAACTGCACTTTCCTATATAACATACTCAAAACTCAGCAACCAAATTATCTCTATGAAAAACTTAGCATATCTCATTCACAACGTACTAGAAATATTAATGTTCTTGTTAATACGCTACCAACCTGCGAAAAAATTATGGAACGATTAGTGGCTAACCAATTGCGGGTCTATTTGGAGGTGAATGAATTGTTTATTAAAGAACAGTCTGGATTCAGAGGAGGACACTCATGTGAGACAGCATTAAATTGGCTATTATTTGAGTGGAAGAAAGAATTAGATGATGGTAATTCCGTGATAGCTGTCTTCTTGGACTTCAAACGAGCCTTTGAAACGATTGATAGAGACATATTAGCACGAAAACTAGAACTGTATGGTGTTAAAGATACTGAGCTCAAGTGGTTTAGATCATATTTATCGGGAAGATCACAAAGGACTAAGGTGAGCGATGTGTTGTCGGACCCAGTGGATGTTGACTTGGGTGTGCCTCAAGGATCGGTGTTGGGAGTAATTCTTTTCTTGTTATACATTAATGACATTAAACAATGCGTGCAGTATTGTAAAATTATGTTATTCGCGGACGATACTCTAATTTATGTAAGTGGAAAGAATGTGGAGTGTATGCATCAGAGATTGAATGTGGATTTAGAGAATGTGAATAGGTGGCTTAAAATGAACAAATTAAAATTAAATGTGAGAAAATCTAAGTGTATGAAATTTAAGTTGGCTGATCCTATTATAGTGCGAATGGATGGGGACATTATTGAATGTGTGGATTATATTAAATACTTAGGTGTAGTGTTGGATTCTAAGCTAAATTTCAAATCTCACACAGACTATATATGTGGGAAAATAGCAAAGAAAATCGGTTTCTTGAGAAGGATAAGAAAAGTATTAACATTCGAGAGTGCAATTTTAATTTACAATACCATCGTGTTGCCACATTTTAATTACTGTTCCACTCTGTTATATGCTAGTCAACAAAGAACAAAAGATAGGCTTCAATTGTTGCAAAACAAGGCTATGCGTGTAATCTTGCAGTGCAGTATTTATACTCCAATTCGAATAATGCTCGATACTCTCAAATGGATGAATATTGAGCAGAGGCTATTACTCAGTGCTATGATCTTCATCTATAAAATGAGAAACAACATGCTGCCCGAATACTTAGAATCAAATCTCGTACGCGTCGGTGATGTTCAGCCGTATAACCTGAGGAATTCGCGCAACTTTAGACCGAACAGATTTAACAGCAGCTGCGCACAGTGTTCATTGATGTATAAGGGATTGATCGCATTTAACAGCTTGCCAAATGAAGTAAAATTAGAGACAAGAATTTTAGTATTCAAACAGAAACTTATTTTGTTTATTAAAAGCAATTATTAGAGTGCCGAGTGTTAGTGATTGGTGTTTAATTTGTTATATACTGTAGTAAATCTCGATAAATATGTATATTGAAGTAATTTTTTTTTTTTAATTGTATCTTTTTAATTATTTATGTTCATCAGTTTTTCTGTTACTATTTGTATTCATATTATCCAAATTGTTATTTATAAAGTTCGTAGAGCTAATAAAATTATTCATGTGAGCTATAGAACCAGGACTATGCTCCATCAGAGCCTAATCCACTAGTGGATAGGTAAATCTCAGCTATCTGCCGAGATGTGAATAACTCTATAACTATTTAAACAGTCAACGCTTATTTTTTGTTCACGCCATAAGACTGTGGAATTCTTTACCGCTAAATACACGCCAATCTAATTCGCTCTTTAACTTTAAAAATTCAGTTCTTGATTTTGTAAATAATAATAATCAAAACAACAATATTTTCAATTAATTATTTACCTTATGTTTTCCAATGTCAATTAACTTCTTTCGTCGACTCAATGTAAAATGTTTCTTAACTAAATACCTTCTTTTTATTTTATGTTTATTTAAGTACAATTAATGAGAATTTAATTTCTTAATGTACAATCCAAAATGTTCAATAAATGAAAAATGAAAAAAAAATGAAATCATTCACATTTATATGTTCTTTTCGCAGTATTTGCCTCTTTTTTGTCGGGATAGGAAACGTTCGACTGGAATGCTCAGACGCAACTGACCCATTGAACTACAAGACAGCAAAACTCTCATTTATGTCTTTCTGTCCCGCCTGCACGGGAGCTTTTCCGACTACACCTGGCTCTGCTGTAGACGCTTTGCTGAACTTACCTCCCCCTCGATACTTATATCATGGGTTGCAATATCAAAGCCATCCATCGTCTTAGGCGGGTTTTTGGTATACTCCACACTGGAATTTTGATGAACTTGCGCGACACTTATCTTACAACTCCGGTCTTATAGATATGCCGTCTGACGCAATGACACCAGGACTTCAGCTGATGCGCAAATTCAGAGTCGACTTTCCTTGTGTTCAGGACTGGCTTCGGCCAGAGTCTGAACCAGGAATGGAATGCAGTCGTATTTTCACGGACGGTTCCAAAACCAGTCAAGGGTCTGGTGCTGGTCTCTTCGTGGAAATCGACAACATTCGACTTCTTTTCTCGTTAGGCAAATATGCGTCTGTTTTCCAAGCGGAAACTTATGCAATCCTAATGGCCATGAGCTATTTTGTGAAGAGCAGGTGGAAGGGCCGTAGCATTTGTGTCTGTAGTGACAGTCAGGCTGGGCCTAAGGCCTTGCTTAACTCTTTCCAAAATAGTTCGTGAAACCAAAAACTCTTTGAACTCGATCGCAAGGCTGAATTCTCTGTCTCTTGTCTGGGTCCCAGGTTACACTGGGATCTTGGTGAACGAGATCTCCAATGAGATTGCTAGACAAGGCTCAGAGGAGGCTTCCTCAGGTCCCGAACCCGCGTTGAGTCTCCCTGCGTCCTCGGTTAGGGCTTCCATTGACGATTGGGTCTCTCACGAGCACAATTGTGTGTGAACCAAATCAGCGGCATTCTTGCTGTCTCTCAGCAGAAAATAACTGTAGACAACTTATTGGCGTCTTGACAGGCCACTTCGCTTTCGCCAAGCACCTTAACGTGCTGGGCTTAAGCGACACTACAATCTGCGACGCTTGTGGAGAGAGCGACGACATCGCGGAACATTATCGCTGTGAGTGTCCGACCTTTGCTCGTATCAGGTGGCTGATCCTCGGTGCTGATGTGGTGAGTGCTGATACTGTAAGCTCCTGATCACTGGAGTGCTTGCTTGGCTTTCTTAGAAAGACAAGGAAATTCCAATAAAATGGGTAATTTGCTCTCTGGTAATACAATGGACCAATTGCGTCTGAGTGCTCCAGTCTAGCCTTTCCTATCCCGACAAAAAAAAAAAAGAAGTCTTTCTAAGAAAGCCAAGCACTTCAGTGACGAGGAGCTTGCAGTACCAGCACTCACCACATCGGAACCGCAAATCACCTGATACGAGCAAAGGCAGAACACTCGCGTGCTTTGTCCTGATAAAACAATACATTTTCCTCAACGTTCCTAGACACTTTTTCTTTATTTCCTCTCGCAGCTGACGCAGAAACTTTATAAATATGGTATTCGTGGAAAAGAATTAGACTGGTTAAAAAGTTATTTACATGGAAGAACGTGCGTATTAAAGAAACATGTTCAAGCCCGCAGCTAATACCCGTTGACGTACCCCAAGGTTCGGTCATTGGTGTTTTACTCTTTTTTTTTATTGTATATAAACGACATCGGAGATTCCTTACTTCATTCCAAAGTATGCCTTTTTGCTGATGATACTCATATATGTACCTTAGTGGAAAGGATGTAAGTGTTAGTCCTACAGATTGAAATTGACAGAATGAATAATTGGCTGTGTAAAAATAAACTTAAGATTAATTGTCAATAGAAACAACTTTAGTGTAAACATTAGAATAAATGGTGAACTCATTGAATGTGTTCAAGAAGTTATATATTTGGGTGTTTACATTGACAGTAAACATAAGTATGATTACCATTTAGAAAGATTATGTGCGAAAATATCAAAAAAGGTAGGCTTCCTCGGGAGAATTAGGAAATATATATCAACGAATTGTGCTCAAACCATATACATAGTATAATACGATTGTTCTTCCACATTTTAACTATTGTTCATCGGCCATATACATGTGTTCCCTCGAATACCGAACCTTGGTGACTGACTTTCGTCTACCCCTATACAGAAGGGCGGCTACCCAAAACAATTTACTGTATAAAGGTCTTCAATTATTCAACCGACTTCCAAGTGAAATTAAGAATTTATCCAATTTAAATGTACAGGGTGGACCAACTACAAGTTTCTTTTTAAAAATGAACAAAATGAAATTTTTTCCATTAGTAAGAGCAAATATTCGCATTAATTATGGAACACAACGTCGTTCAAGTGGCTGCTTCGGCTGGCCTCGCAGTAGGGCATTCTATCACTCCAATTTTCCAAGACCTTGTTGATTGTTTCGGGCTGTAGCTCACGGATTGCTTGGATGATATTGGCCTTAAGTGCTTGAATCGTTTCCGGATTGTTGGCATAACATCGGTCCTTCACGGTTCGCCACAAAAAAAAAGTCCAAAGGGGTCAAATCGCAGCTCCGAGGCGGCCAATTGACATCGCCAAGACGGCTGATAACACGATTTGGGAATTTGGTGCGCAAAAGACCGATTGTGGCATGGGCTGTGTGGCATCCTGCATGAACCAGAGGTCGTCCAAATCCATGTCTTCAATTTCAGTAAAAAAAAAAAAGTCCTTAACATGGCTCTGTGACGCCCACCGTTGACCGAAACGTTGTTCCCATTTTCGAAGAAAAATGGTCCAATGATGCCACCACTCCACAATCCGCACCAAACTGTCCCTCTCTGTGGATGCATTGGCTTCTCGACAATAACGTGTGGGTTTTCCCAGATGCGGCAATTTTGTTTGTTAACGTAGCCGCCGCGATGAAAATGTCAATGGCCTCGTCAGGAAAGATGATTTTTCGCCCAAAATCGTTGTCCAATTCAAGCTGCTCTAAGGCCCAAACTGCGAAGCGATAACGAAGCGGATGGTCGTGCGCTTTCAATTGCTGAATCAATTGGACCTTGTAAGCGTATAATACCAGATCTTTGTGCAGAATTCTCCTCAGGCTAGTGCGTGAAATGTTGAGCTGTTGAGATCGATGACGAGTTGATGTTCGTGAATTGAGTCTCACACTCTCGGCTACAGCAGCCACATTCTCGTCTGTGCTCACCGTACGACGACGGGGACCATGAGTGTTGTCCACTAGCATACCAGTCTCACGAACTTTTTGCACAAACTTGCGTACAGCAGGCGCGGTGGGTGCTTCATTTCGGCCAAAACTTCTTTTCAAAAAACGCACTGTTTGGGCTACACAGCACTCACTTTGGAAATAAGTTTTCAATATTTCCCAATGTTTTCAAGCGTAAAGCGACTCATTTCGTTCCGCGTAGTTATGATACTGACTTTCTGTCAAGATTTCGAGCAGGAAACAGCTGTCAGTGTCAAAATAACCTATGATTTAAAAAGAAATCACTAGATGGGCCACCCGTTATTTAAAACTAGAGTTCATTTCTTATTAAAAAACAATCTTATTTAAAATACATAATTGTAATTAAAGTTAAGAGTTTACGAACTAATAAAACCTCTAAAAAAAATAAAGAAAAAAGACCGCAGTAGTAATTGGAGTTACCCTTGACAAGATAGTCAACCATAATGATTCCAAAAAAAAAATCCTTATCCACTGATCATTTAATTTAACTTTTGGGCTATTGATCCAGATCTTCTCCTCTTTTTTGATTTCTGTTTGGTCTCAGGAATATACCCAGGTCTCATCTGTCGTTACAAATCTGGCCCAAAACTCCTCTGGACGTGTTTGCGTTTTTGTTCAACTGAAAGCAGTTTCAGGGTCCATCTTGCAGAAAGCTTGGATAACCCAAGTTAGTTTTGAACGATGTTTTGAGTCCTTTCATACGATATGCCGCAATCTCAGCTTTCGCCCTTATCTTCAATGTGTGATCAGATCACACATTTTCGAATGTTTTCCTCTGTATTTGGGGTTGATGGGCTTCCATAGCGTGGGCTGTTTTCAATGCTCTTTCGTCGCGTTTCAATACGGCTTTTTAACTGTTGTTTTCCATGGGGTAGATTCCCCTAAAGTTGCCACCATATCTTAATGGATCTACTTCGGAGTTTTTTTTTTTTTTTTTTTTAAAGGTGCTTTAAAACCGATGTTCGATTTCTCCCATTTTTTTAAATTACTTTGTTTCATTTAAGCACGTGTTTGAGATAAACTAAATGCAGCACAGGAATGAAACTTCATAAATTCACTCTGAGAATGGTCCGAAATAAAAGGGATGAAGTAGGAATTTTGAATTAAGATTATTTCTATGGTAGACCACGAACTCGTATTTCCTGTAAACACAGCTAGCGGATATTTATACCAAGTTCAATTTCGGCAATTTTAACTCCTGAAAAGCTAAAAAAAAATAGGTTTCAGATAGTTTACATTTTCTGCGAAGAAAAGTGTTGGTTTTATCTTTGCTTGTGATTTCTCTCATTATATAAAAAGTGCTCTTCCTATCTCCCGTGCGCTTCTTCTAAGAAACCGGCTTCTTAATTTTAGCAAACAAGAAAATGTGGAATGCTCCAATAGCCAATAGTCAGACTCGGTGGAGCTTTAGTTTTCTATCAAATAGTAATAGGTTCTGACTTTTATTATTATTTATTTTCCTATAAGAAGAAATGTGACTACGCGCACAAGTGATCATATCTCATATTTGTTATCTTTCAGGCGGTGAACTCCCTGGAACACCACCAGCAGCAGATGCAACAGCAAATGCAGAATGCCCACCAAGCTCAGCAGACCCAAGTGACACAAATTCATCATCAGCAAGTCCCCACCATACAAATAGCCCGAGAGCATCTACCAACGTTATTCAACTCGGCAACATACGAGGCACCGCGTCACAATGATGAATTCGATGCCATTGGCATAAATGTGGCCAGTAAACTACGTGTGATGAATCCCACCCAACGTATTATCGCTGAGAAACTGATCAGCGACGTCCTGTTCAACGGGCAGCTGGACAACTTGAATATATCGTCCACCTTGGCGCAATAACTAGTTAAGGCATATATATTATTTAGGGTCTAAAATTTAATCACTTAACCTCGAAGAGGATAGTAATTTAAGTATTCACAATCATCTAAATGTGTTGTTTTAATATATATGGATAAGACAGTCACTTTGGAATCGACTGTCCCGTCTGAAACTCTGTGTAAATGTGTAAAACCAATGAAAATAAATCTCCTTTTCCTATAAAAACAAAAAACAGATAACTCTGGGGTCTATTTCATAAAAAAAATTATAGTTAACTGTTGACCAGTCAAGTAGACAAACTTTCATTTCATAAATCTTTGACAAGTTGACGAGTGAGATGTAAAAAATAAACTTATCCTAAAAGCGTTGGAAAGGTTAGACAGAGAGAAAGAGAAAGTTTGGTGTAGTGGTTTAAAATTCAGATATTGGGTTTCCGAAAAACTCTGAAAGTGGTGTCCAGATAACTGAGGAGATTTGATTTGTTATTTTGTCTTTGCTTCTGGTTCACAGTATGTTTTCCGCGACCACCTGATGACATAGGCATCCAAAGGAGTAAAAAATGTGGTCTGCCAAGGCCATAATTTTATTTCATGTTTCGAGAGCGTTCAAAAATTGCGTAAGTATTCGTCCATTCGCGTACACAATCTAAAGCGCTTTAAGGTGCTCTAAAGTGCTCTAAGTGTATTCGCGTACTGAGCGAACATGACAGATAAAGAGACAAATTTATAAGTAACGAGTATTTCCCCTCTGTGCTTGAATGTGCTCGAAGTATTTCTGCCGGCAGGAACGTAAAAACTGCCAAATGATTGTCAATTGAGTCAGAGTTTTTGATTCCATTTCAAAAAGTCAATAAACAAAAAATAGATGCAGTCTTCTTCTTCTTTTTATCAGCTAGGCTATGATCCGAAAACAATGGATCACAACCCTCCCACTTCACCGCATTTCTACCGATTCGTCTGTGGGGTTCGCCTACTTGACCTCAGAAAATATCGGCAGGCCTGCCGATTTAGGATCACTCGTTTACTGAGGCCAATGAAATGCCGATGTCGACGCATTTGTCTGGTCCAGGCGTTTATAGGCCTGCCTTTCTTACATCGCGATGTCTTTGGAACGTGCATTGATATTGGCTTTTTAACAGGGTTCAAATGATCTCTTCTTTGAACGTGGCAATACCAACTGAGCCGGTCGCGCTCTATTTTTTGTACGATGGTTTCCTTGATGTGAAAGCTTCCACGGATCTTCGAACTTCTTATTCGATCAAGCTTTGTCACTCCTGCTGTCATGCGAAGCATCTTCATCTCAGCTGCCGTTAATTTAGTCTCATACCTTTTGTACAACGTCCAACATTGTGAACCGTATGTGTGCGCTGGACGCACAACTGCGGTGTAGAGCCTTCCTTTCAACTTAGGTGGCATTTTTCTGTCACAGAAGATAGCGGAATTTTTTTCTGCCACTTCATCCACCTTACGCCTACGCGATGATTGATGTCGTCACCACAGGTTGCTTTGCTATTGATCAGAGATCCTAGAATTTGAACTTTTCGCACTTGGGAAGCACTGTTCCATTCAAATAAATTTCTGGAATAGGCCTGAGTGGATCAGAGAACGGGCAGCACAAGTACTCTGTCTTTTTTTAACTAATGCGATACCCATTTCCCTCCAGAGCGTCCACCCACACATCAAGTGCTCGTTGCAGGGATGTAGGATCCTTACTTAGGATGGCCTCACAAAAATAAATGCAAAGTATCTTAAATAAAAGCTGTGATGTGTGAATGTTCTCTCAAAACATTTCTTTTTAACTTAATTTAAATCTGTTAGTTTTCACACGAGTTTAATTTGTTCATTATTTATTTATTTTATTGACAGTTGGCTCGACATTACTCAAAATGGCTCGCTTTTCATTCGCGTACTTTAGCTTAGATTTGCGGCTCTCTGAGAGTTCTTACATATATATATTTGACATATTTGACAATTTATTAGTTTTTGGCTCGGAAAGTACGCGAACGGACAGGGCACTTGCACAGTACAGATTCAATTTCTTCCGCATCCCTACAACTCTTGCAGAAGTCGTTGTGAGGTACGCCGATACACTCTGCATGAATCCTCAAATCATAGTGTTCTAGGAGTGGCTTCATCGTCTGTTGCCTTAATCTCCGACGAGTTTATTTATAGAACTAATAGGAACCTTCACACAGGGGAGAGTCTGCGAGATATGTGGGTTTTTTGGTCCCAATTTCAAATCGACTGTACCACTAGGTCTCAAACTTCCATCTTCCAAGCAGACGTCTATGCAATACAGCTATGTGTCAGAGAATGCATCAGAAGAAACCTCCGGAGATCACACATAAACATACTATTAGATAGCCAAGCAGCTAATAAACCTCTCTAATCTTTTAGCCTTGACTCAAAACTTTTTTAGAACTGTCTCCTCCCCTCATGCAGCTTGATGCTCACAACACTCTCTCACGCAACTGGGTCCCTGGTCACAAGGGCATTGTGGCAATGTGATTGTGTTGAACTAGCTAGAACTAGTCCAAATACATTCATGGCTTGTCTATCAGCCAAATTAAAATATACCAAGATCGTTGGGAGCAACATGAAAAACACTCATACTCACAAAGAGGTCTTAACTATGCAAACAAATTTATGGATATAGAAATTTATAACGCCTCCTTTTCTAGGGTACAGTATGGGGATGGGTATCATTGTGCCCTCAAACAGGCGGAACACAACTAAGTATTTCACCCGAACACTTGTGGTGGACGTACCGATATAGGAGCACTAAGCCAACCTCACCCAACATTTCGACGTTCAAGAAATAAATTTGGCTACTAATTGACACTGAACCCAATTAAGTAAACTCAAGTATGTGCACAAGGCTCCAGCCCAGACATGACAGTTATATTCAAGTATCGGACAAATGTAAGCTTTACAGAGTGTAGCTACTGTAGAAATGGGAAATCATTTACAACTTTTAAAGAAGCCGATGCATTGCAACTTCAATGCGTAGTTTTGGGTTAACACGCACACCAAGTATGGACAAGTTATCGTAGTATCCTGCCGGAGACAGCACTACTGACGCGCTGACTCGACTTTTAGCACCTCGATTGACGATAAAATCAAATGTGAGAGTTGAGTTCGGTTGACATTTTAGCTGTCGCTGATTCCACAGCCTGGGGGCCTTCGCCGCGCTGCCGGTAATGAAAAGGCGAAGTCAAGAGTGTTATCATCCGTTGGCCTTCAATGAAGAGTGCTTAATGAATAGGCGAAGTCAAGAATGCTGTCATCCGTGAAAGGTCGTTGATGTAATAAATATAAGACAGATGTGACAGTGCTCTGAGGGGGTGTTGAAAGATAATGGATAGGGTATCATATGACGCGTTCAAGACGTACTGCAGCTTCTCTATTTTTTTGTTCGTAGTCCGATAAAATAGCTATAATATAGGGCACTATATGTGCGATACATAGATGCAACAGAGGCACCAGCCAAAGATCTAGAGGAATATATTTAGTTCGTCCTACTTGTCAACTTGGCTGCAAATCTAGACTAACACTGAGCCAAGTTTGAGGCAAAATACTCATCTTTATGAAATGAACACTCAGTCTATAAACAAATACATATGAGTGGAGGTTTTTATTTGTGTGGAGAATTTCACTAGGGTTATCTAACAATTAACAGATCACTTGGCGACTGGCTCCTTCTCTGGTACATTCCCCTGTACTCTCTGCCATAGATACTTTGCAGCCTGGAAGGAATACGTTAGAAATAGTTAGTCTGGTTTAGCAAACAAAACTCACTGTGACCACAGGAAGTTCTATCTTTTCCTCCTCTGCCACTAGGGATTTGTTCTCCTGCAAGAGCGCCCAGCCGTAGTGCATGCCGATGATTGCTGGAATCATTACGATGGCAACTAAATTTCTAGACACAAACGAATGCTTGGGAAGGTTTTTATTGGATTCGGCGGGTGACATGGTCGTTTACTTGCTTAGATTTAGTTAAAAAGTTGTGAAATATACGAACTAAAATCCGGAAAACAACTTAAGGCAATTTGCATCCTAAAATTGTTTTGACAGAACGCGTGACAGTTGCGGGGTTGTGGCCGTATTTACACAGTAGTGGCGATGGGATGAGGCGGATTTTACAAAGCATGTCGGATCGTATACAATTCGTTTCGCTTTAGTTTATTATTACGAATGATAGAAAAATACTGCAAAACACACTTTCATTGCTTTACGCAATAAAAGCTCGTGGAATCAATGCGCGTCAAATACGGCTCTCAGACTTTTGCAATGGAATATCAAAGGTTTCGTGAACAACTTTGATGAGCTAAATATTTTAATTAAACAACACAATCCCTGTCTTGTATTTCTCCAAGAGACACACTGCCCATTCAACGCCTCCCCAATAATTCCGAAAGCCTTCACTGGCTACTACAAAAATTTACCAAATAACACGACATTCAAGCAAGGCATAGGTATCTTGATTAAAGAAAACATTCCACATAGAGTCCTACCTCTCAATTCTAATAATCTAGTACTAGCTGTTGAACTCCAACTTAAACTAAAAATAACGTACATAGGTTTGTACCCCCCCTCCTAAACCAAACAAGGACAAAACTTTAATCAAATGATACCGTCCAATCTTCCTTATCTCATGCATGTCGAAAATGCTTGAAAAGATTGTCGCAAAGCGCTTACTTTGGTTTGCCGAAACAAACAACCTCATCAGTCCAAATCAAGTAGCATTTAAAGCTAATCGTGGGTGCGTCGATGCGCTTCTCCATATCGACTATTACATAACAAAAACGCTATCGACCAAAAACCATGCAACAATTCTTTCCTTAGATTTTGAAAAAGCGTTTGATAGGATAGGAATTCATATTGTATTGAACAAACTTAAAAAAATGGGGCGTTGGCCCGAAAATGTATGGGTACGTTAAATCATTTTTTTTTTGTTTACGTAAAAACAAACAATTGTTTTTCTTCTGCACACCCATTGCACAATGGAATTCCCCAAGGATCATCATTATCGGTAGTTTTATTCATTATCGCTTTCGACGATGTAAGTAACATTTTAACTGGGCACAAACTTTTAGATCATTGTTTATATGCGGACGATGTTTACATTCTCTGCAAAACTAATGACTTAAGTAGAAGAAATTCCTTATTTACAAGCGCCTTGAATGATATCCTAGAGTGGTCGACCATTTCCGGCGCTAAACTATCCCTACAAAAATGTAAAACACTTCATGTTTGTCGCAAACACTTCTGTTCACAACCAAGCATTAACCTAAATAATGTACAAATTGTAAACGTTAGTAACCTAAGAATCGTAGGATTAATTTTTAACAACGAATACAACTGGAAACAACACTGTTTAGAACTTAAGCAATCCCTAGCTGCGAGAACTAATGTAGTTACTTAGTTAGCCAGTAAAAATGTAGAGTACATATTAACACCCTTTCTTACTTAACCAAATTGTTAATTTTAAGTAAAATTGACTATGGGCCATATATCTATAGTAAATGTCCAAAATCGACTTTACAAATAATCAAACCAGTTTATCATCAGGCAGCTAGAAGAAGTATCAGCGCTTTTCCAACAACTCCAGTTAAAAATATCTTGGTGGAAGATGGACTCCCGAGTATTGAAGACTGAAAAGAAACAGTTACATCTAAACTCCTTGCCAAACTGACATTCTCCAAGAGTTCAATTATTGATAACGATTTCAAGCAGTCCATTGGCCACAAATTAAGTAAGCGAATCCCATCGGCAATCAGCATCATCCTGCAAAAAGCTGTACAAATGGAACTTCCATGGTTCATAAACCCAGAGTCGTTTATTATGACCCTAGCTGAACACAAAAAAACAAAAACAAACAATACAGAATATCGTGCATTATTCTCCAGCGTTTCATAAGATCTGAAATCGGAAGGATGGAACCTAATTTTCACGGACGGATCAAAGACCATGGTAAATACTTCCTTTGCATTCTCACTTGAAGATGGGTCCATTCTGACCATTGGCATCCTACCTGAATTTTCCCCGGTTTTTACCTCAGAAGCTTTCGCCATTCTACAAGCTTTAAAAGCAGTCAATAATCGCCACGGCAAGCATGTTATTTGTACCGATAGCCTATCTGTGCTTAAAGCTATCAACAAGCCCAACAACAACTCCGACCTTATTGCCGACATAAGAAATAAAATCATTAAGTCTCAAAACAAAACAAAATTAATGTGGACCCCCGGTCATGTTGGAATCCAGGGAAATGAGAATGCTGACTTCGCTGCTAATCTGGCCAAAGACGCACCAGTCTATAACTTTTATATTTTCAGCAAATCAGATCTGAAAAAAACCGTTCAGAAAATACTAACGAGAAACCAACTTAACGATTGGAGCGTATATCACCATCATTACAAGAAAGTGAACTCCGACAGATCCCACCCCATTTACCCCACAACCATCTCAAAAGCTAAAACATCCAACTTCGTTCGATTGCGGCTGGGTCACACTTCGGCTACTCATCAGCACCTGCTCAACAAAAATAGCCCCCCAGTTTGCCCCTCATGTAACGTTACCATAGATATACCCCATAAACTAGTAAACTGCACTAAGCTAAATCCTATAATTAAGAATATTTTTAAGGATACATCAATTTTTGAAATACTTAAGAATTCCAATCCTGTAAATATCGACCAAATCAATAATTTCCTAATAAATGCTAATATAATTGTATAATAGTAGACTATCATAGAGCCAATAGTCTCCGCAGCTAGGCTCATTTGTTTATATTAACATGTAATTTTAATTACTTGCTAATAAATTATAATAATAATAATAATAATAAAATTCCCGAAATAGGCAGAAAAATATGGAATTTTCGTATTTTATTGACGGCAAATTCCTGAACCTTGATTTGGTTGCGAATATTTACTACATTTTGTCCATAGTTTGTTACTGAGCTGGTCGTGATCTATTTTTCTTGAGATGGTTTCCTTGTCGTGAAAGCTTTCTTTGATCTCCGAAATTCTTATTCGATCAAGCTCTGTCACTCCTGATGGGCGCCGTGGCGTAAGTGGTTAGTGTGTCGGATCACTACGCATGAGGTTCCAAGTTCGAATCCCAGAAAATACCAAAAAGTTTTTTCACGGTCCCACCTCTCGCGAGCGTCTGACATACATCCGAGAGTATTGTTGTCACGAAAAAGCTTCTCAAATCGCCGTTCGGATTCGGCATTAAACTGTGGGTCCCTTCCATTCGTGTGAAAAATATAACGCACACAACATGAGTGGTTGTTCCGTGCAGGGACGGGTTAAGAATATCACTGCAGCGCCCTCCCCCCAACAACCAGCGCTTGTCGTAAAAGGCGACTAAGGGGACAAATCAGATCTAGGCAATATAACACCCAAGTGAGCCTAGCGACACATATACTACCTTAAAAACCCTCCCACAAGTGTGCATGCGAGTCCGTGGGTTGACACGACTGGAGATCACCGGTGTCATAGAAGAAATATCAAACAAACAATAAAACAGGAGCATGCACGTGTCAAACAACAAACACCATCGCAATATGGTAATATCGCAAAACTGTATCATTATGGTGATACTTGTTAAAAGGAAAGGCACTACCCCGCCAAGCACTACCACTGCTGTGCATGGTACTGATCCTGGACCGAGCAGAAATGTTCGGGTCAGAGCTATACGGATTCCGGGGGCTAGCAAAATAATGAAACAGTTTGGACGCAATTTGAGGGTCGCGAGTTGGAACGTTGGAAGCATGACCGGTCGAAGTTATTAGCTGGAAGAGATGATGAATAGAAGGCGGGTGGACATCTTGTGTGTCCAAGAGACGAAATGGAAAAACACCGGAAATCGGGCGCGTTTCTTGGACGTTAGAACAAAAGATTACAAGATGTTCTACTACGGAACGGAAAAGACTAAGAACGGAATCGGTATCATCCTTGCGGCAGAGCTACTTGGAAACGTCTTGAGCATTTCGAAGTCCAGCGACCGTTTGATGTCTCTCAAACTAGTAATACAAGGAGAGGTGTGGAATATTGTCAGTGCATATGCTCCCCAAAATGAGTGCAATCAGAGAGATAAAGATGCATTTTGGCTAGATTTCCACAATCTCCTTAAGAACATCCCAAAGGAAGAGTTTCTGTTTGTTGGAGGAGATTTGAATGGACATGTCGGGAAATCAAACGAAGACTATGAAGACTGCCATGGAGGACTAGGATATGGCACCAGGAACCTACCTGGTGAAGACATCCTAAGCATGTGCAAATCACACGGTCTTATCGTGTTAAATACCATGTTAATCAAACAAAGCCGACACCTGATCACTTACAGCAGTGGTGGAGATGAAACTCAGATTGACTACCATTTGGTAGGCAGTTTCATGAAGCCCCGGGTAAAAGATTGCAAAGTGATCCTGGGAGAGGCAATCGCTCGGCAACTCCGTCTCCTGCTAACAGAAATTTTTATGAAAACACCGAAGAAAAGCAAACAAGGGTCTCTGAGAAAATCAAGTGGTACAATCTGGACAAAGAAAAAGGGGAAGCTTTTGTTTTCGTAATGAAAAATTACCTCTTTCACACCATCAACGGAGCTGAGGATGAAGAGTGCAGAGCACAAAATATGTGGGATTCCCTATAGCGAACATGCTTAAAGAAGGCCAAATCACTGCTAGGGGCTTCAAAAGACCACCATCAACACGGCAAAGAAACATGGTGGAGGAGTGATGAAGCTAAGAAGGCGATAAATGAGAAGAAAGTGGCTATCAAAGCTTGGTCAAAGTGCCACTCTAATAATAATGACGAAAAAGCTCGCCTCGAAATGGAATACAGATGTTGCAAGAAAAAAGCGAAGAAAAGGTGCGCCCAGCTTCAAGCAGAGAGTACGGAGGGCCTGTATCGGGAGCTGGAGAAAATATTTTCCCCGGTTGCTGATGCAAACCAGGCTATCCAGGAGCTGCGAAGACACAATATGAACAAGAGTGCCACTATCTTCAAAATAGCCGCCCAAAGAAGGAAGAATGCTCAGGAGATTCGTTCGCCAAAGTTCATCAGCAATGCTCATGGCCAGCTTCTTGTGGATGACGCCAAAATTCTGCAGAGGTGGCGGCAGTATTGTGAAGAGCTTTTGAATGAACAGTTTCCCCGGCTATACTTTCCAAGAGCCACCCCTAACTGTGAACAAATACCCGACATTACAGTCGAAGAAGTTATTGAGGCGGTAAAATACTCAAAAAAACGAAAAGCGGTTGGGCCAGACGAGATACCCTCTGAGTTCTGGAAAAGATGGGAGACATCGGGTTCAGATGGCTCAGAATTCTCATCTCCAAAATCGTGAGAGGTGATCCAATGCCGAATCAATGGAGGGAAAGTTACCTTCTCCCTGTATACAAAGGGAAGGGTGATACGCGAAACTGTGATAACTACCGTTCGATCAAGCTGATGTCACACACCATGAAGATCGTTGAGCGGGTATTAGCTGGCCGACTGCGAAAAATAATACGGTTATCTGATGATCAGTGCGGGTTTGTCTCGGGTAAATCAACCACAGATGCAATCCAAAGTATAAGGATGATAATGGAAAAACATCGTGATTCCTTAAGGGATTTGCATATTGTATTGGTTGACTTTGAAAAGGCATTCGACAGACAACCACGAGATCTGATATGGGTGGCGCTAAGACATCGAGGGGTTCCAGAAACCTATGTACAGATGATCATGGACATGTACGAAGGAGCAAAGACAAAAGTAAGATGCCCCGCTGGAGTAACCGAAGAGTTCCCAATCAAAGTCGGGGTGCACCAGGGAAGCGTTTTAAGTCCTTTGCTCTTTATTACAGTCCTTGATTATCTGCTTGAAGGTAAAGTGATGGACCCCAAGGTACATCAGTTATTCTTTGCTGACGATGGAGCCATCATAAGTGAGGATCCTACATCCCTGCAACGAGCACTTGATGTGTGGGTGGACGTTTTGGAGGGAAATGGGTATCGCATTAGTTCAAAAAAGACAGAGTACTTGTGCTGCCCGTTCTCTGATCCACTCAGGCCTACTCCAGACATTTATTTGAATGGAACAGTGCTTCCCAAGTGCGAAAAGTTCAAATATCTGGGATCTATGATCAATAGCAAAGCATCTTGTGATGACGACATCAATCATCGCATAAGCGTAGGGTGGATGAAGTGGCGAGAAAATTCCGCTATCTTCTGTGACAGAAAAATGCCCCCTAAGTTGAAAGGAAGGCTCTACACCGCAGTTATGCGTCCAGCGCTCACATACGGTTCACAATGTTGGACAATGTACAAAAAGTATGAGAGTAAATTAACGGCAGCTCAGATGAAGATGCTTCGCATGACAGCAGGAGTGACAAAGCTTGATCGAATAAGAAGTTCGAAGATCCGTGGAAGCTTTCACATCAAGGAAACCATCGTACAAAAAATAGAGCGCGACCGGCTCAGCTGGTATTGCCACGTTCAAAGAAGAGATCATTTGAACCCTGTTAAAAAGGCAATATCTATGCACGTTCCAAAGACATCGCAATGTAGGAAAGGCAGGCCTATAAACGCCTGGATCAGACAAATGCGACGACATCGGCATTTCATTGGCCTCAGTAACCGAGTGATCCAAAATCGGCAGGCCTGCCGATATTTTCTGAGGTCAAGTAGGCGAACCCCACAGGCGGATCAGTAGAAATGTGGTGAAGTGGGAGGGTTGTGATCCCTTGTTTTCGTATCATAACCTCGCTGATAAAAGGAAGAAGAAGAAGACACAACATGAGTGGTTGCGAGAAGCTAGGCCCTGGCACTTTAAAGAGCTGTTGCGCCAAATATTTGTATTTGTCTGTCACTCCTGCTCTCATGGGAGGCATCTTCATCCCAGCTGCCGTTAATTTACTCTCATATATTTTGTATATTACTCGACATCGTGAGATTGGAGGCACCGCGATGCAGAACCTACCTTTCAGCTTAGAGGTAATTTTTCGATCACAGAAGATAGCGGAGTTTTCCCGAAACTTCATCGACCCTATGCTTATGTGATGGTTCATGTCGTCATCACAGGTTGCTATTGATCAAATATCCCAGAAATTTGGACTGTTCGCACTTGGGAAGCCCTGTTCCATTCAAATAAATGTGTGGATTAGGCCGGAATGGATCAGAGAACGGGCAGTAGTAATCGGTTTTTTTTTGGCTAATGCGTTACCTATTTCACTCCAAAACATCCACCTATACGGCAAGTGTTCGTTGCAAGGACGTAGGATCTTCAATTATGATGGCTCTATTATCAGCAAAGAATAACTGATGTACTTTGGGTTCAAGCACTTTACCTTCAACTTGACAGTCAAGGACGGCAATACAAAGAAAAAGATTTAAGATGCTACCGCGACATTGATTGGGAACTCTTCGGTTACTCCAGCGGGGCATGTTACTCTTTTCTTTGCTCCCTCGTACATGTCTATGATCATCTATACATAGGTTTCTGTAACGCCTGTCGCCTCTTCAAAGTCAAATATAGCATACAAATCACTTAAGGAACCACGATATCCTTCTATTTTGATTCCCATACTTAAGGTTTCATCTATGGTTGATTTACTAGTGCCGGCACTGATGTAGACTTTTGTCGTCATCCTCAAAGAGCTGGCTCTGAACACTTTTAATGAACCTTGACGAACGAATCTTCTGATTAAGTCGGAAATGCACGATACAATCGTCGTACTGACTTGTGTTGTACCAACATCAGCCCGACTGTTTTATGCAGCACACATATTATACAATCTCCGTACGATATACGTAAAATCAGACCTTTTATTCAGCCATATTACACATACACACCATGTGACTTCCATACAATCTGTGTATGTGACAGCGGTTGTGCAGTCAAGATCATGCAACCATACGATATTGGTACAACGAACGGTCGCGTGGAAACACACGATACAATGTATTTCTCAAGTTATTCCTCTTTCTTGAGCCGCTATTTTGAAGATGTATGCACCCTTGTTCATATTGTGTTGTCGTAGCTCCTAGATATCCTAATCTGTATCAGCAGATGAGGAAGATATTTCCTCTAGCAGCGGATACAGGGCCTCTATACCCTCTGCTTGCAGCTAGGTGCATTTGTTCTTCGGTTGTCTTTTCTACTCTACTACGAGGCGGGCTTCTTCCGACAGTTTGAGCAAGATTTCTTTTACTTTATCCGTTAAAAGATGCCAAACTTGTCGATTACTCCTCCCTGTTGCCGCCACTTCGAGGGATACCAATGCTGTAGCCACTTTATGTCGTTTGGTTTCACTCCCGATTTCACTCCTTTTTGATTTCAATGGAACATGTAAAATCATCCTCTGCTTACTTCTGCGTGTGTTGGTGAATGTCTAATTTTTTGTTTACATTTTTTACAGATAAACAAAGCAAAAAATGATGTGCTGGGTCTCGCTCGACCACCACCGCGAAACCCCTGGTTTGACGAAGAATGCCGGCGAGTGCATGCAGCAAAACAAGAGGCATACAAAGCGGCGCTGCAAAGGAAGACGAGAGCTGCTCGTGAGCTCTACGAGCAAAAGAGACGGGAAGAACATCGGCTTCTCCAAAAGAAGAAGAAAGAGCATGAGAAGCGCGCGTTTGAGAATATCGAGAGTCTATACTCCAGGAACAATGTACGGAAGTTTTACCAAAAGGTAAAAAGAACGTGTCAGAGGAGCAATACCCGTACAGAAACCTGTAGAGATGAAAATGGAAACCTCGTAGTAGAATCACAGTCGGTGCTGAGAATATGGAAAAACTACTTCTGCAGACTGTATAACGGCGACGAAGACCAACATCCCGCTGTCAGGCAGAATGAACCATTCAACATAGACGATGATAGTCAAAATTTCCGTCCACCTGACCAAAACGAAGTGAGGATAGCAATATCCAAGCTAAAATCGAACAAGGCTGCTGGACCTGACGGCTTACCGGCCGAACTTTTCAAGGCAGCTGGGGATGAATTGGTAGAGTGTATACACCAACTCATTTCTTATATTTGGTCAGACGAGTGTATGCCTGATGAATGGAATCTCAGCATCGTTTGCCCGATCCACAAGAAAGGAGACCCCCTCAACTGCGCCAATTATAGAGGCATCAGTCTTCTCAACATCGCATACAAGATCTTTTCTGCGATTTTATCAACAGCCTGATTGGACCCTATCAGTGCGGTTTCAGGCCAGGAAAGTCCACCATCGATCAAATCTTCACACTTCGGCAGATCCTGGAGAAAACCCAAGAATTCCAAATCGATACTCACCACCTCTTTATCGATTTCAAGGCCGCCTATGACAGCATCTATAGAGAAGAGCTTTATAGAGCCATGTCTAGTTTTGACATCCCTGCCAAACTTGTCCGTCTCTGCAGGCTGACGATGGAGAACGCTCGCTGCTCCATCAAGGTCGGTAATGACCTCACCGAGACCTTTGATGTCAAAAAAGGCTTTAGACAAGGTGACGCGCTGTCATGTGACTTCTTCAATATTGTACTTGAACGGATTGTGCGGAACTCACAAGCCAACACCGGAGGCACAATCTATTACAAGTCTGTACAACTGCTTGCATACGCCGACGATATCGACATTATCGGAAGATCTCAGCGGGCTGTCACCGGTGCTTTTGCAAGCATTGAGGCGGAAGCGGCCAAAATGGGTTTGGCGATAAACGAGGGCAAAACCAAGTATATGCTGTCAACTAGAAGGGAAAACCAACACCGACGAATTGGACAAAACGTCACCGTGGGCAGCTATAACTTCGAGGTAGTAAGGGACTTTGTCTACCTTGGCTCTGCTATAAATTCTTCTAACAAAATCAGTGCAGAAATCAATCGAAGAATAACTCTTGCCAATTGCTGTTTTTTTGGGCTTATAAGGCAATTCAACAGTAAAGCCCTATCTCGAACAACTAAGGAGACTCTATATAAGACCTTCATCATCCCAGTCCTGCTTTATGGCGCTGAAACATGGACTTTATTAAAAGAGGATGAAGATATCCTTGGTCGCTTCGAGAGAAAAATTCTTCGTAAGATTTTCGGTCCCGTTTGCGTTGACGGGCTTTGGAGGAGAAGATTCATTCACGAACTATACGAGCTGTACAGCGACATCGACCTAGTCAAAAAACTGCGTATTGGACGTCTGAGATGGCTAGGACATGTAGAGCGAATGGACACCAACGCTCCGGCCCACAGAGTCTTCGAATCTAACCCCGAGGGACGACGCAGTAGAGGATATCATCGCCGTAGGTGGCGCGCACAAGTTCAAGGGGACCTCGACCAACTTGGAGTGCGCAACTGAAGGCAATTAGCTAAAGACCGAGCTAAATGGAGAGGCTTGTTGGTTGAGGCCCATGTTCACCCCGAACTGTAGCGCCACCTAAGTAAGTAAGTAAAGCAAAAAATGGCTTCTTTTTGCCCAATGGAAAAGGATATTAGGAATCCCATCGTGTTTTTATAACATATTATCAATTTGTTAATTATACCTATGTAAAATTTGTTTTTACTAACTTGCCCCAACTGAGAAAATAAAATAAACAAAGGAATGCATCTTGTACCAGATGACTTTGACAAGTAGTCCGATGTAAGGGTTTATATGTGTGAGTGCATTTTGAAAGTACTCCCAAATGAAATCCGGAACAGAAAAACACTCCCGGAACAGCACTCCAAACAGCCAATGGAACATGATTGGGAGTGCTTTTTCTGTGCAGAACACAAAAAGAGTACTCCTTTTGGCCCAATGGAAAACGACATTAAACTCGCATCTGTGGTACCAAGCCAATAGACCTTTTCGCAGTTTGACGTCTATGCTGTCAAAGTGTTTTGGTGGCCATCGATGTACAATCCATGGCGTACAATCCTTCAATGCAAAGGACAATTGTAATGCTAGGATATACACAAACTCTGCCTTCGGTGAAATTTGAGGATCACCAGCAAGGAGCTGAACATGAAGACCTGTCGTATACCCACCTATATACTGGAGAAGGTCAACTCAACTTTGAAACTCTACGAGGGCACAAAGAACTATCACAACTTCACGAGCAAAAAGTGAGTTAACTAGGAATTAGCAGCAATTTCTGGTAAACTTAACTCCCTCTCCTTTACAGAAACTTCTTGGATCCCTCGGCGAAGCGCTTGACAAGCGGTGAACCATTCCTCAGCCCGCAGGGCATTGAATTTCTTACGCTGAAGGTGAAAGGCAAGAGTTTCACGCTCCATCAGATTAGAAAAATGGTCGGCGTAGCCATTGCAGTGGTCACGGGTATCACAGAGGCGACAATTGCTTGAGCGTTTTTTCACATAAGCTCAACCAAAGAGAAGGAGACTATCCAAACAAGAAAACTCAGACTTTCTAAGAATGCAAGTCAACTTTTTAATGTTTCTTTTGTTTTGTATAAAAAATGATTTAGTGTCTTCCCTTCTTCTTTTTGTTGTGTCCGACTTTACGGTGCTGCTGACGGGGTCCAGGTATAACCTCTTGGTACACCGGAGTAACCGCAGAGTTCTTACTCAGATTCCGAGCCTTCGAAGTGTCACTGAAAGGAGAAATAAGTTAACGAATCTGAACGATGGGTTTATGAAAAAAAAAACTAACTATTAATCTGCAGCTCCAGTGGACATTTCGTGTGAACCTTTGATGATATCCTTCGCCCTGCGATCCCTCTTCTTTCTGAAACCAGTTCTCCCATACTTGGGCAGCCAGCACTCTGGATCTGGTGCCACTTCAGCGTTGTAATTCTTCGGCAACTTATCCTTCCTCTTGCGATTCGTTTTCTTTTTCTTCTGCACATCTCCTGGCGTGCTTGGTGATTGTTTGATCTTGGCCGCCTTAGTACTCATGATCCAGTTTGCTGCCTCCAAGGCGTCTATTTCGGAGCTTGTAGTCAGTTTTCAAGTGGCAGTAGTTTCTTGTTGACTTCGAGGGCCTTTTTCGGATTGATATGAGCATAATGAGCACCATAAGGAGCTCCTCGAGAGAACTTGCAGCAGTGTCTGTGTCACCGCCTCGCAAATAGAATTCAACGGCTTGGCGCCACATGTTTGATAAATCGGCGCTGCTGCCCTGAAATTAACGAGTGTAAGCGGTCGGGGAAGTCAGCAATAGATCCAACTTACGTTGTTCTTCTCGTACCAGTCCACTACGGATTTGAGTAGAGCCGAGGCGGCTTTATTGTCGGTGCCCTTATCATGCCGATTGCTACAGCTCACAACACAACACTTTGCCGGCATTTTACACGTAAAGTATTAATTTTTTCGTATGGAAAAATAGTACGGTGATGTGCTATTAATATTTACACGCACCAAATGCAAAAATATTCTTGAAATATTATGTTTTGGAAGAATTTTCTCCCTTACGACTTATTCCGCGAGCAAAACAGCACAAAAAAGACAAACGTTTGGCTACCAAAAGTGGTTTGTCACTTAAACGTCATAATTTTGACAAGCAGACGAAAAGGTCTATGGGATGGGAAATTAACGATGTACGACGACATCAGTGGATGAGCGCAATGCAGTGGCCGCGTTCAGTGCGTCAGTTACACAAGCTATGCTCATAAAATGCAGTCAACTGGCCAAGGATAAGAAATACAAGAACGCGGTGGAAGTGTTGAACAAGTATGCAGCTGAGAATGAGAGAACCTTATTCGCAACCAAGTTTGCCATCATCTAATTGCTCCTGTTGCAGGTTGGCTCTGCTATTGCTTGCACCGAATTTCCTCCTAATTTTGAGTGTTTGTAGGGCAACCGTAAAGAAGCTATTGAAGTTCTCCTGTCCCTTGGAAAGTCCAAGTACAAGCCAGGTGTTGTATCGGCCTTAGTGGCCAACTGGGCACCGACAATAAACAAGCCACCTCGGCTCTACTCAAATCCGTAGTGGGCTGGTACAAGAAGAACAACGTAAGTTGGATCTATTGCTGACTTTTCCGACCGCTTACACTCATTAATTTCAGGTCAACAGTCCCGATTTATCAGACATGTGGCGCCAAGCCAAATACAAATATTTGGCGCAACAGCTCTTTAAAGTGCCAGGGCCTAGCTTCTCGCAACCACTCATGTTGTGTGCGTTATATTTTCCACACGAATGGAAGGGACCTACAGTTTACTGCCGAATCCGAACGGCGATTTGAGAAGCTTTTTTAGACAACAATACCCTCGGATGTTTGTCAGACGCTCGCAAGAGGTGGGACCGTGAAAAAACTTTTTGGTATTTTCTGGGATTCGAACTTGGAACCTCATGCGTAGTGATCCGACACACTAACCACTTACGCCACGGCGCTGAATTCCATTTGCGAGGCGGTGCCACAGATATTGCTGCAAGTTTCTCGAGGAGCTCCTTAAATTGAAACCGCATGACATGAAAGTTGTCGCTCAGCTGGTCATCGCTTATGCTCATATCAATCCGAAGAAGGCCCTCAAAGTCAGTAAGAAACTACCGGCACTTGAAACACTGAGTACAACTTCCGAAATCCACGCCTTGGAAGCAGCAAACTGGGTCATGAGTACTAAGGCGGCCAAGATGTCTGCTGATGCCAAGATCGAACAATCACCACGCACTCCAGGAGATGTGCAGAAGAAAACAAAAACCAATCGCAAGAGGAAGGATAAGTTGCCGAAGAATTACAACGCTGAAGTACCACAAGATCCAGAACGCTGGCTGCCCAAGTATGAGAGAACTGGTTTTAGAAAGAAGAGGGATCGCAGGGCGAAGGATATCATCAAAGGTTCACAGGAAATATCCACTGGAGCTGCAGATCAATAGTTAGTTGGTTTTTTTATAAGCCCATCGTTCAGATTCGTTAACTTATTTCTCCTTTCAGTGACATGTCGAAGGCTCGGAATCTGAGTAAGAACCCTCCGGTTACTTCGGTGTACCAAGAGGTTACACCTAGACCCGTCAGCAGCACCGTAAAGGCGGACACAACAAAAAGAAGAAGGGAAGACACTAAATCATCTTTTATACAAAAAAAAACATTAAAAATTTGACCTGCATTCTTAGAAAGTCTGAGTTTTATTGTTACCAACCGTTTGGATAGTCTCCTCCTCTTTGGTTAAGTTTGTGTGAAAAAAAATGCAAGTGGATCTGTATTCTTAGACAAATTGTTGTGTCTATAGCCTTAAACAGACACGCACATGCACACGCAACTTTAAACGAAACACACTACGATGACATCACTAGCTATCTCGCTCACATATATTCATTCGGTTTTTATCTTTTGTTTTTGCCGGCTGTTGCGCTTTTGACATTCAGCCGAGTTAAGTCGTCATTTCTCTAATCTTTAATTTAATAAAGTATTGACAGCATAATTTGCATTTAAACAAGTGTTTCATTCCTACATATACAACAGTGGTGTCAGAAGTGGGATCACCCTCTCCGCAGTGTACGAAAAATGGCCCTAGATCCTGAACTATTGAAATCTCTTACGGAGATGTTTGCCACCGCTATCAGGACAGCTGTCTCTGATGCAACGCAGACAGCCCTGAGTACAGCATCACCATCAGCCTCACAACCGGCTTCATTAAGACCGCCACCATTCTCAGTAGGTGAGTACAGATCCTCAGACTCAACCTCAGTGGAGGACTATTTCAAGCGCTTTGACTGGGCGCTTCAGCTGAGTAAGATTAAGGAGGCTGAACATCACCACTTTGCTCGTGTGCACATGGGCACAGAGCTCAACAATGCTCTGAAAACACTTGTAAGTCCAAAAACGCCCGATGAGTTGTCATACAATGAAATCAAAAGCACACTCATTGGACATTTCGATGTTGTCAAAAACGAATATGCTGAAAGTATCAAATTCAGGCAAATCATACAGAACGACGGTGAACCAATTGCAGGCTTCGCCCTACGTCTCAGACAAGGAGCTGTGCACTGCAACTATGGCAGTTTTCTCGACAGAATGCTGACAGAACAATTACTCTATGGACTGGGCTCCCGTGACGTTTGCAATGAAATCCTTTCAAAAAAACCGAAGACATTTAGTATCGCCTACGAACTGGCACACTCATCGGAAGCGACACGTAACACGGCAGTGGAGCTGAAGGCATCTTTCTCGCCACCACCAAACGAATTGACAAACAAACTTGGGTTCGCACCACCCAAAGTCAAGTACAACAGAAACACAAGGCAACATATGTCCGCTCCACTTCAAGCTGGCCAACGTGCTTATCAGCCAGTCGAACGGCAAAGGCTTACAACGTGCAATGGATGTGGTGGACAACACCAACGGAGTCGCTGTAAATTCCTTGAAGCCAAATGCCACACTTGTGGCAGAACAGGACACATATCTAGGGTATGCAGGTCTAAAACTGCACAAGTCACGGCCGAAATAGCACCTTCGCAGCCACCGTTGGAGTTTGAAGACACAAGTGAGGACCTCAATCCAGTTAGCAAAGTCGAGGACTTTAAAAACACCCAACCACTAATCAGAAGAAGGATCATCATGGCACAGATTGATGGCCGCAGTTTAGAAATGGAACTGGACACCGGAGCGCCATGTGGTATCATTAGTAAAAAAACCCTTCTGTCTATTAAACCTAAATTTTCATTACAGAAAACAGACCGACAATTCGCCAGCTACACGCATCACAAGATCCACTGCATTGGTCGTATCCCTGTAAATGTCACTATAGGTAAAACATCGCGACGGCTAAATCTCTACGTAGTACAGGGCGACTTCGACACCCTCTTGGGAAGGGAGTGGATCGCTCACTTTGCACACGAAATAAATTTCATCAAGCTATTCTCCACAACGACTGATCAGGTTAATTCTATCACAACGGCGACACCGCACCTCACACCTGAACAACAGAACCGCCTGAGCCAACTTCTAGATCGGTATGACAATGTGTTCAGTAACTCGGCTGGCAAGCTCACGGGGCCCCCTGCGAAGCTTCATCTCAAACCGGGCGCTTCACCAATCTTCGCGAAAGCGAGAGAAATTCCTCTGGCATTGAGAGACGCTTATAAGAAGGAAATTGATGCCAAGATTGCTGCAGGATTTTACAAGAAAGTGGATTACTCGGAGTGGGCGTCGACGACCCATATTGTGGCAAAGAAGTCAGGTAAAATTCGAATAACTGGAAACTACAAGCCCACTCTCAACCCCAGAATGATCATCGATGAACATCCGATCCCGAGAGCTGAGCACCTGTTCAATTCCATGAATGGGTCCACCGTATTCTGTCATCTGGATGTTACAGATGCGTATACACACTTACCAATTGATGAGGAATTCAGCCATGCGTTGACCCTGAACACACCTACACATGGATTGATTAGACCCACTCGTGCAGTGTATGGAGCAGCCAATATCCCTGCAATCTGGCAGCGGCGCATGGAAGTTGTTTTCCGAGATATAGCCAACGTGAAAACATTTTTTGACGATATTCTTATTCATGCAGGTAATTTCGATCAATTACTGATAACTTTAGACACAACCCTAGAACGAATCAGATCACACGGCCTTCGACTCAATAGAGAGAAATGCGTTTTTGCAACACACTCGGTGGAATTTTTGGGACACAAAATAGATGCACAGGGTGTGCATAAATCTGACAGACATGTTGAAGCCGTACGTGATGCCCCCAAACCCAAAACAAGAGAAGAAATGCAGCTATTCCTGGGGAAAGCAACCTACTACAATGCCTTCATCCCTAATCTCTCCACCATCGACAGACCGTTACGGGAAATGCTGCGGGCTGAAGACTTCAGATGGACACCTGAAGCAGAGCGCGCTTATCTCAACATAAAAGAAGTATTAACGTCACCATCTGTCTTGATGCCGTACGACCCATATCTACCTCTTCTATTGGCCACGGATGCTAGCAAAACAGGGTTAGGTGCTGTCCTTTCACACCGTTTAAGCAATGGCCAGGAGCGCCCAATAGCCTACGCAAGCCGAACTATGAATACAACAGAACAACGGTACCCTCAAATAGACAAGGAAGCCCTGGCTATCGTATGGGCTGTCCAAAAGTTCTTCTTGTACTTATACGCTCGCCACTGGACACTCATCACAGACCACAAGCCGCTATCTCAGATTTTACACCCCGATAAGTCCCTGCCAGTACTTTGCATTAGCCGTATGGCTAACTATGCAGAATTTCTCGGGAATTTCGATTACAACGTCATATTTAAGCCAACCAAGCTAAACGCCAATGCGGATTACTGTTCCCGTGCACCGCTGCCACCACCATGCATAAATATAATTAATCGGCTCGCATCACACGTAGGAGGAGAAGAGGAATACGATGCCTTCGACCATTTTGTACTCCGTCAAGTTAATCAACTGCCGCTCAGAGCAGAACAGATCGCACTAGCAACACAGAAGGATCCACACTTAGGAAAAATATTGAGACTGCTTCAATCTGGTCAATGTCTCATTCGAGCGGGATACAAAGCCCCTGAGCATAGCTACCGCGTCGCCACCAACTGCCTTGTCTTTGAACACAGAGTCGTCATACCAGAAGCGCTTCGCAGCAAAATTCTTAAGGACCTTCATACAGCGCATCTAGGTATGGTGAAAATGAAGGGTCTTGCGCGATCATTTGTCTATTGGCCTGGAATCGATGCCGATATCGAAGAGATTGCAAGAACATGTAACAGTTGTGCCACACATGCACATGCTCCACCGAAATTTCGCGAACACCATTGGGAGTACCCTAAAGGACCATGGGAACGTATCCACATAGATTACGCCGGGCCGGTCACTGGAAAGATGCTTTTCATTATCTCAGATGCTTATAGCAAGTGGCTTGAGGTCAAGGTCACCACCACAATGACGACCAGCGCCACAATCGCAATGCTCGACGAACTGTTTGCTGCTTATGGCATCCCGGTAACCGTGGTCTCGGATAATGGATCCAACTTCACCTCGACCGAGTTTAGAACATACTTGCAGAATATAGGCGTGAAGTTCCACAAGTATACAGCACCATATCATCCATCGACAAATGGTCAGGCGGAACGCAGCGTCCAGACTGTGAAAGACGCTCTGAGAGCTATGGGAGCTACAACGGGTTCCTTACAGAAAAACCTAAATGAATTCCTTAGGCAGTATAGGAAAGCACCGCATTCAACCACAGGTCAGTCACCGTCTCAACTGTTCTTAGGTCGGTCACTACGTACCCAACTGGATCTCGTGAGGCCTGTGGATGCACATACCAGAATTACGGAAAGACAGTCTGCATCTTTCAACCCAACATACCGTACGCTCGAGCCAGGACAATCAGTATACTTCATCTCAGGCACCAGCCGCCTGGACAAATGGATACCAGGAACGATCGTTTCTAGACTTGGAGACCTGCATTATGAAATCGACTACTTTGGCAAACGCCTTAAGAGACACATCGACCAAATCCGAGTCCACAAAAACAGCATCCGGACAAGCATCGACCCAACAGCACCAATGAGGTCTTCGAGCCGATTGCATATACATGGGAACCCAGCTACTCCAACAGCATCAGAAGAGCAGACCTTGCTGCCAGCCACTACGACAACAGAAGGAGCTAGCGACGTGGGTTTTTCCAAAACCAGCCCTCTCTCTACGCCGACTCCACCCAGGCAAAGTGCAACACTCCCGCATACATCCAACGAGTTATCGCGGGCGGGGGAGTCGGCAACCCCGGCGCGAATCCTACGAAGATCAGAGAGGATTAGGAAGCCCCGTATACTCTTCTCACCATAGTGACACCGACTATGGACTCTTGAGACAACGAGAGGGGAGAAGAAATGTTGTGTCTATAGCCTTAAACAGACACGCACATGCACACGCAACTTTAAACGAAACACACTACGATGACATCACTAGCTATCTCGCTCACATATATTCATTCGGTTTTTATCTTTTGTTTTTGCCGGCTGTTGCGCTTTTGACATTCAGCCGAGTTAAGTCGTCATTTCTCTAATCTTTAATTTAATAAAGTATTGACAGCATAATTTGCATTTAAACAAGTGTTTCATTCCTACATATACAACACAAATCTACTTTTATTGGGCTATCTGCTTAATAATAACCGCTAACGTTTGAGTTGTCACATCCTTGTTTTCTCTTGCATTGTACGAATGCTTCTTGAGAGTGTCTAACCACTCCAACATTGACTTGTCCTGTTCCGTGGCATAGATGTTGGAATAGATGTGATTCTCGACGAATTCCTCAATCTTCGGTTCCAATTCTTCCCAAGTGAGTGGTTTGTGGATACCATCGTCACCATAACGATCATAGCGATCTGATCGAGCACCGAGCCCAATCTGCGCGCCATCGGCAGATCAAATTGTTCCTCTGCAAACGCTCGAGCAATTGTCGCCTCCTCTGTGTTACCCCTGACTACGGCAATGGCTACCGACCATTTTTCTAATCTGATGGAGCATGAAACTCTGGTTTTTCACCTTGAGCGTGAGAAATTCAATGCCCTGCGGGCTGAGGAATGGTTACCGCTTGTGAAGGACATTATGAAGCGCTTCGCCGAGGGATCCAAGAAGTTTCTGTAATGGAGAGGGAGTTAAGTTTACCAGAAATTGCTGCTAATTCCTAATTAACTCACTTCTTGCTCGTGAAGTTGTGATAGTTCTTTGTGCCCTCGTAGAGTTTCAAAGTCGAGTTGACCTTCTCCAGTATATCGGCGGGTATACGATAGGTCTCCATGTTCAGCTCCTTGCAATGATCCTCAAATTCCACGGTAAGCAGAGTGTATGTGTATGTCCCAGCATTACACTTGTCCTTTGCATTGAAGGATTGCACGCCATGGATTGGACGTCGGTTGGCCACCAGAACAATTTGGCAGCATAGACGTCAAACCGCGAAAAGGTCTATAAACTTAAACTGACAGCTGTCATTTTGTCAACCATCTTTTGGTAAACCATCTTTTTATTTCATCATTCATATATCTGACATCATTGATCTGAAATCATCCTTATTTTGTATCCATTTTAAAGTGCGCAATAAATACTTAAATTTTTTATAGCTTGTGTTAGCTGTTAAATTTTGAGTTTTGCGTTTGATTTACTTGTTTTCAACGCAATTGTGTATTAACTGACAAATTCTCGTCAATAATAAGGAGAAACCTTATCAATCCAGTAAAAGGTCGATTTATCCACCTCTATTACTAAACATACCCCATAGAAATGACAATGTTTGGCATCACTGAGCGTTGCTTTTTTGACACTGGCATCCTCGAAGGTGAACTTTTATTTGCAGAAAAATAAATAGTTCTCTGCCAAATTTGATCAAATCCAGCAATTTGCCATCACAATAAAAAAGAAACAGCACTTTAATTTAGTTTTTCTAGACAACGACGCATCCCAACCCAACCGTAGGCAGAAATGTCGTACAAAGAGCGGCCCAGCACCTCGTCCAAGGAGGAAATGTTCGACTGCTTCTACACCGAAGTGAGTTTCCAATATTATTTTTGCGTTTCTATATGTAATACCCCAAGCCTAGCGCCGTTTACAATTAATGCGAATATTATCATTGTTTTTCCCACCATGTATCCGCCCGGGTCCGCGAAGGTAAAACAAATCGAAAAAAGAGATTCCGTACTAACCTCGAAACAGCAAATTGATAGAATCCTCCGCCCTGGCTCCACATATTTCAATTTAAATCCATTCGAAGTTCTACAACTCGAGCCAGAATCGACCATCGAAGAAATTAAGAAAAAATATCGTTCTCTTTCGATTCTAGTGCATCCGGACAAGAACCAGGACAACAAGGAGCGCGCCCAGGGTGCCTTTGACATCATCAACCGGGCATGGAAGACACTGGAGAACGAAAAGACGCGCAAGAAGTGCCTGGACGTGTACGAGGAGGCCAAGGACCGAACGGACCACATGGTATGTCTACCCACTTGCCGTAGATGCGAAATTTAAGAGTTTATCCCTTGTAGATAGTGGAGAAGAAGAAAAAGCTGAAAAAGGATGGAAAGTCTCATGAGCCCATCCCCGAAGATGACCCCGAGAAGTACAAGCACGCCATTTACGTGATGGTGATGAAGCTATTTGCCGATATGGAACGCCGGCGGCAGCAGTTGGACCAGCGCGACATGGAGGAGCGAAAACGAAAACGTGAGGCCGAAATCGAAGAGGAGGAGAAGCGAAAAACGGACAAGGAGTGGCAACAGAACTTTGAGGAGTCCCGGCAGAGCCGGGTAAACAGTTGGCATGACTTCCAGGCGGGCACGTCTAAGAAGAAGAGTAAAAAACAGAAAAAAATGCACGGAATGTTCGAACCACCGAAACTAAAGCCCGAGACTCGATAGGGCGCAGGAATACGAGAATATCATTCGACGAATCATCACCAGCTCCTCTGCAACGATGCGTACGTTTATGTTAAATGTTTTAATTTACGAGAGAGAATTATATTCACACACAGTAGCCTGCGCAGACGACGACGGACAACGTAAGGCCAGATATTTTCATTTTTACAGTACCACGACAGCATTCACGAAACTCCTCAAAAAACTTTTTCTATTGTTTTCAAACGTGCAGTTCTAATTTTCTATGCAAAAATACAAAAGTAATAACTAAGTGAATCAATTTTCTTATTTCTTAGGTCTGTACGAAGTTATGTGGCAGTCGCCTATTGAAAGCGAAAGGCGATATGACTCCTTTTATGCTTATTTCACCGCGTATAGGAGCGTTCGGACTGCTTGGGGTAGCTAATTAGAAAATTGGGAGAGTATTAGCACACAAAAGTAGTAGACTGCTCTATTGCCTTCGACAATCCACGGGGAAAATTTTGAATCGTATCCATTACAGCATAACTGGCTGGTACACTGATGACCCAAGGTGCGAGGTGCATCTTGGACTTGTTGAAAATTTCGCACAGAATCGAACCGATTATCTAAATTCCATACGCTATCTCATAGCGCACCCACAAACTTACTTAAATATGAAATTTAATCAAAATCAAGTACCATTATTTTTGGGGTTAGAACGAGAATTCCGATTTAGCCTTGAATTGTGATCCCAAAGATCACAGACATGAAGTTTGAAGCAAATCCGTCCAGCTGGATAGGCTGCAATCAACTACAACTACACAGACAGACCAAATTGGCGATGGGATAGATCGACACTTTTCACGAATAAAAATACTTGCCCTTATAGGCGGTCGGGAAGTTGAATGACAGCCATCCGAGTTGATGTAGGCAATGTTTTGGGGCCGTAGTCTAAATGTAAGAGCAATACTCCAGCTTGCTCTAATTTATGTTTTGTACAGGAGCTGCGCTTCTTCTTCCTATTTCGGCGAGGTTATGATCCGAGAACAAGATGTCATAACCCTACCACCTCAACGGATTTCTACTTATCTGCCTGTGGGGTTCGCCTCCTTGACCTCAGAAAATATCGGGAGGCCTCCCGATTTTGGGAGCCAATCAAATGCTAGTGTCGTTGCATTTGTGTGATCCAGGCGTTTATAGGCCTGCCTCGTGATGTCTTTGGAACGTTCATTGATATTGCAACAGGGTTCAAATGATCTCTTCTTTGAACCTGGAAATACAAACTAAGCCGGTCGCGCTCTATTTTTCGTAAGATGGTTTCCTTGACGGAAGGCTTCCACGGATCTTCGAACTTTTTATTCTTCAAGCTCTGTCAGTCCTGCTGTCATGCAAAGCATCTTCATCTCAGCTGCCGTTAATTTACTCTCATACTTCTTGTACATTGTCCAACATTGTGAACCGTATGTGACCGCTGGATGCACAACTGCGGTGTAGAGCCTTTCCTTGCAACTTAGGCGGAATTTTTCGCCACTTTATCCACCCTACGCTTGCGCAATGATTGATGTCGTCATCACAGGTTGATTCGCTATTGATCATAGATCCCAGATATTTGATCTTTTCGCACTGGGCAAGCACTGTTCCATTCAAATAAATGTCTGGAATAGGCCTGAGTGGATCAGAGCTGGAGCAGCTCAAGTACTCTTTTTTTTTGAGCCAATACTTTCTTATTTAGGTGGTGCTACAGTTCGGGGCGAACCTGGTCCTCAACCAACAAGTCTCTCCATTTAGCTCGGTTTTTAGCTAATTGCCTCTAGTTGCACATTCCAAGTTGGTCGAGGTCCCCTTGAACTTGTGCGCGCCACCTACGGCGATGATTCCCTCTATTGCGTCGTCCCTCGGGGTTAGATTCGAAGACTCTGTGGGCCGGAGCGTTGGTGTCCATTCGCTCTACTGTCCTAGCCATCTCAGACGTCCAATACGCAGTTTCTTGACCACGTCGATGTCGCCTTACAGCTCGTATAGGTAGTAATTGAACCTTCTCCTCCAAAACTCGTCAACGCAAACGGGACCGAATATCGTACGAAGAATTTTTCTTTCGAAGCGACCAAGGATATCTTTATCTTCTTTTAATAAAGTCCATGTTTCAGCGCCGTAAAGCAGGACTGGGATGATCAGGATCTTATACAGTCTCCTTAGTTGTTCGAGATAGGGCTTTACTGTTGATTTGCCTTATAAGCTAAAAAAAAACAGCGATTGGTAAGAGTTATTCTTCGTTTGATTTCTGCGCTGATGTTATTTTTGCCATTTATAGCAGAGCCAAGGTAGACTGCCCACTGTGACGCTCTGTTCAATTCGTCGGTGTTGATTGTCCCTTCTTGTTCATTCATTCATTCATTCATTTTCAATGGCCCGCTAATCCTTCATGAGGGTCGCGGGGGTAGGATGCTCAGGTGGACTCTCCATCCTTCTCGATCCTCCGCCATTGACTCCAATTCATCGGGGAGAATCCCTAAGCGGCTCCAAGAGAGATGTCGGACTTGATCCAATCATCTATTTCTGGTCCTTCCGCGAAGTCGTCTACCTGATGGCACGGCAACCATGGCGCGTCTTGGAAGCCGGTCTGGGGGCATACGCACTACGTGATCAAACCATCGAAGCATAGATCGTTCCGTTCGGAGAAGTAGCTGCTCAACGTTGAGCGCCTCGCGTACTCTGGTGTTGCGCACTCGATCCCTACGAGTTATTCCAACAACACCGCGAAGGAACCTCATTTCGGCAGCTTGTATCCGCGATCTTATTCTTTCGGTCACTATCCAAATTTCATGACCATAGGTGAGAGTTGGAACATACACCGAGTTAAAAACCGATAGCTTAGCTTGAACACTAAGTTCGGCCTTCCTTATAACAGATTGGCCAAGCTCTCTCAAAATTGATCCAGCCTGACCAATTCTACAGGATAACTCGGCATTGCTCCTCCCATCACTCGTGAATAAAACCCCGAGGTACTTAAACTTCTCCACCTGCTTCAGTGGGACTCCACTAACATGCAGAGTGCACTGAATGGGTTTTTTGGAAACGACCATTACTTCTGATTTGTTCACGTTGATCTTCATTCCAGCATCATCACAAACGGCTACAAACCTTTCGAGTGCGCGCTGAAGTTCGGTTTGAGAGGACCCAAGGATGACCAAATCATCCGCAAAGAGCAGATGACTAATCCTTAGGTCTCCCACTTCGAAACATTACCCGCCACGGCTGCGCTGCAATATCCAATCCATATATACAATGAAGAGGAGAGGTGACAGAACGCACCCCTGGCGGAGTCCAACGCGCACAGTGAAAGGTATTGATTTAACACCGTTTATCCGAACACAGCTTTTACAGTTTGTATATAAAGACTGAATCGCCCTTAACAGGGAACCATCAATCCCATACTCCTGCAGAACACTCCAGAGTTTGCCTCGAGGAACCCTATCATATGCTTTTTCCAAATCCACAAAACAAGTGTAGACATGTTTGGCATATTCCCAGGCTTTCTCAAGAACCATTCTGAGAGTGAACAACTGGTCGGTTGTGCTTCTACCGGGACGAAAACCGCACTGCTCATCCCCCAAACTGTCCTCAACCACAGCTCTGGAACGCTTTTCTAGCACCTTAGCGAAGACTTTTCCAGGGAGACTTAAAAGAGATATACCCCTGTAGTTGGCGCAATCTCTTTTGTCCCCTTTTTTAAAAAGAGGAACTATCACCCCCATTTGCCAATCACCAGGTGTTTCACCGCATTCCCAGGCCACTTTAATGACACGCGAGAGCCATTGCACTCCCTCTTTACCTAAAGCCTTGAGCATTTCTGGCCGAATTTCGTCCACACCAGCAGGTTTGCCAACTTTTAGCGCTTTGATCGCCAAAGTTACTTCCTCTACCGTAGGACTACTTTCCGCCCAACTCTCGACCATAGGTCTGTCATCTTCGGTGCCCTGTTTGGGATTGAGCAATTCTGAAAAGTGCTCGCTCCATCTGCGTAAGATGTCCTCCTCATTGGAAAGAAGTCTACCGTCTTTAGATTTGACTCCTTCAACGATATTCAACTTTTTTCCTCTGAGTCGGCGGACGGTCTGCCAGAACATCTTATTTGCAGATCTGTGGTCACGTTCCAATTTCTCGCCAAACTCCTTCCAAGACTGTTCTTTCGCTGTTTTCAGTGTACCGATTTCGAGAATCGGAGTTCCCCAAGTGAATCCACACCTTAAAGGCTCTCTTCTTCTCTCTGATGGCTTCTTGAACTCCGGGCGTTTTAAACCAAGCAGTTCTTTTCTCACCACCAGCCGCCACACCAAGCCGCTTCACTCCACAAACATCTCCCACAGAGGCAATAACCGCCGTTGAAAACAGTTGCCATTCTTCCTCTACATTTGATGGAACAGTTGGAATTCGTTCAAACCTTTCAGATATTTGCCGTGCAAATGTCTCCCGTATCTCATCGTCCTGTAACCTCTCCCATCGTATGCGTGTAACCATCCTTGGTTTACGCTTTGGTAGGGGAGGCACTCTCTCGCTAAGATACAATTTGCACAGCACTAAGTGATGATCAGTTGACAGTTCGGCCCCTCTCAATACGCGAACATCACAAACCATTCTCTTCAGACACGATGGTACCACAAAGAAATCGATCAGCGACTTCTGCTGAAGACTCTGACGGTACCACGTGTATTTGTGAATGTCTTTGTGTGGAAAGATGGTGTTCATGATGGATAAGCCATTTTCACAACAAAAATCCAACAACCTCTCTCCGTTCGCGTTTTGATCAGGATCACCGTTCCTCCCAATCACACTCCCCCATGTCATAACATCTACACCCACATGAGCATTGAAGTCACCCATCAGGACAAAAGAATCCATATCTGCAACCTTTTCAAGGGTAACATCAACTTCATCTAAGAAAGCTGCGTACTCTGACAGAAGGTTCGGTGCATACACCTGCACCAATGCCAGAGTTGATCTTTCAAGCTTGAGCTTTAAGATCGCAACTCTCCCTCCTAATGGTATCCACTCCAATACTCTGTCTGTCAACCTGGGACTTGTGAGTATCCCCACTCCCGCCCGAGCAGACATTGAGGGTGCGACTTCTGACAGGAAGAGCTTCCACCCACCCGAAAGGTCCACAGTTTTAGAACCTCTCCGCTTTGTTGAAGAGACGCCAACTATATCTAGTCGACTTTTAACAGCCTCCCCAACAAGCTCAAGATCCTTCCCTGTGAGCGATGAGACGTTCCATGTGCCTATCCTAAGTCGATGCCGTTGTCGAATCTCAGAGAGTCCATCTGTGCCCCTATCGGTGCACAGCGCGTTCACCCCTTGACCCCCGTAATGGTTTGCGAGACCATTGACAGGAAGCTCGTAGCCATTTCGGGTTTGACCCGGCCGGCTGCCGAGCGGGACAAGCCGACTACCAGACGCTCGCATCCTGACACCCTTCAGGCCTGGCTCCAAAGGATGCCCTGGCTTACCAGGCTTGGCAATATCCGAGGCCGGTCGTCTTCGTGTCATCATGGGGTGTGCGCTTTGTTAGCCGTGACTGGGTTGTATGGATGGGAATAACTATTTAAGTTACCCCATCCGCACATCCCAGTCACGTTGCCCGCACCCCACAACGAGGAGGTCAGCTGCCAGGGGGGCGTCCCTTCTTGTTTACAGCATAAACTTGGTTTTGCCGTCGTTTATCGCTAAACCCATTTTGGCAGCTTCCGCCTCAATGCTTGCAAACGCAGCGGTGATAGCCCGCTGAGTTCTTCCAATAATGTCAATATCGTCGGCGTATACAAGCAGCTCGAGTTGAAGTTGAGTTCTGCACAATCCGTTCAAGTACAATATTAAAGAAGTCGCACGACAGCGCGTCACCTTGTCTAAAACCTTTTTTGACATCAAACGTTTCGGTGAGGTCATTACCGACCTTGATGGAGCAGCGAGTGTTCTTCATCGTCATCCTGCACAGACGAACACGTTTGGCAGGGATGTTAAAACTAGACTTGGCTCTATAAAGCTCTTCTCTATAGATGCTGTCATAGGCGGCCTTGAAATCGATTGAGATGATGAGTATCGATTTGGACTTCTTGGGTTTTCTCCAGGATCTGCCGAAGTGTGAAGATTTGATCGATGGTGGACTTTCCTGACCTGAAACCGCACTGATAGGGTCCAATCCGACAGTTTACACAACATCGCAGAAAAGATCTTGTATGCGATGTTGAGAAGACGGATGGCTTTATAATTGGCGTAGTTGAGGGGGTCTCCTTTCTTGTGGATCGGGCAAACGATGCTGAGATTCCATTCATCAGGCATACACTCGTCTTACCAAATTTTAGAGATGAGCTGGTGTATGCACTCTACCAATTCATCACCAGCTGCCTTTTTTCAACTAATGCGATATCCATTTCCCTCCAAAACGTCCATAGGAGCTGCGCTGTTGTGAAAAATTACTTTGCTCTAAATAGATACCTCAATATGTTGGATATGTTGTTGTTTTCCAATGGAGAAAACTGGCCTAGGCCATTTTTCCTCGAGAAGTCCAGTAAAGATGGGAGATTTTTGTGCTTTGCTTCCTAGCTTGATCCAACGCCGGACATCTTGAGAGATGGTCTTCGTCTTGTATTTCATTTGTTGTGCAAAGGCTGCATATGTCGGATTCAAATATTCCAACTCTTTTGAGGTGTGAAGCTAGGCAGCTGTGTCTAGTTTTCAATCTTATCAGAGCAACTGCTTCCTTCCTTGTTGCATGAGATATTTTGTGGTAAAAGTTGTGTATGTTTTCGTAGCATTTCCCTGCAATTGCTGCTTGTTCGTTGTTGGTTTCTTTGTGCATGAGATGTTTTTATTCGATGAAGTCTGCTTATCTGGGGTTCTGCTTATGATGTTGGCTCCCTTCTTGGCTAGTTTGTCTGCTGTTTCGTTTCCCAGTATGTCGACATGGGCTGGTATCCACTGTAGTTCGACGCAGTGTCCTCTTTGTTGTAAGAAGTGATATGTTCGTCGGATGTTTCTTGTAGTTTGTGTTTCGTTTTGGGTGTTGTAGCTAATTAATAATTGGAGAGCGGATTTTGAGTCCGAAAGGATAACGATATTTTTTGAAGATTCCCGTCTATGAAGAATTTGCTCTAAGGCATATTCTATGGCTGCGAGTTCTCCTTCAAATACAGTAGAGTTGGTTGGTAATGCGAAGTAGTGACTACATTTTTCACAGTGTACTGCTGCGCCTGCACCGATGCTGTCTTTCTGCTGTTGTGTGATGTTTGTTGACTGGTAATACGAGGTTTGTGTTTACGTCCATAGATATGAGGTCTAGAAAGTTCGTACGTGGTGGTATCGGGGCGATTTTTGGCGAGGGACCGATCTGTTCGAGGATGTTTTTGGCTGTTTGCGAGAAGTCCGGGTATGTCTTAAGATGGAACATAGAGGGGTGATTTTAGGCGAACCCCACATGCGGATCAGTAGAAATGCGGTGAAGTGGGAGGGTTGTGATCCCTTGTTTTCGGATCATAGCCTCGCTGATAAAAGGAAGAAGAAGAAGAAGATAGAGGGGTGATTTTTACTGTCGCGTTTCCTGTAAATCGTCTTAAAGCTATTACTGGTGTGGTTTTGACGGCTCCTGTAATAATTCTGAGGACGTTGTTCTGTGCTGTTTCTAGCTTTTCTCTTTATTGATTTGAAAGAGTTGTCAGTAGCTCTCCTCCGTATTTTATAATTGGTTTAATGTATGCTTTGTACGCCCGGTTTAGTAAGTCTATAGTCCCACCCCATTTGCACCCTGCTAGTCTCTTAAGTATGTTTAATTTTTGTTGGATCTTGGTTCTTGTTTTTTCAATCTGTTCATTTAGGTTTAGTTTCGAGTCGAAGGAGGTAGGTGGTGGAATACTTTCGTTCTATTGCTTTGTTGTCGATTTTGATTTCAATGTCGTCCAATTTATGTTTTAATGTGAAGAGTTGGTAAGATGTTCAAGATCATGCTGTTTTCTTTGGACCAGGTTGTTAGTTTTTCTGTAGCTTTTAGTATTTGCGTATTTAAGTTTTGAGTGGTGTCCTTCTTGTTTTCCGCATCCGTATAAATAACCACGTCATCTGCGTATATGGCTATGTTGTTGCCAGTGTCTTTTGTTTGTTTAATTAGGTCATTTATATATATATTAAAGAGGATGGGACTGGAGACACAACCTCGTGGAACACCTACCCTAATTTGTTTCCAATTTGAAAATTAGAAGCGGTCTTATTCCACCTGACTGAGACCCAGCGTTGTTTGCTGAAGCACTTGATCCATCTTAGATGTTCGATTTTCACATGTCCAATTTTTTTGTATAGTTTTTCCCTGCATACTCCATCAAAAGCTCCTTTAAAGTCGATGAAAAGGGCAATTACGCTTTTTCTGTTGTTAAAAGAATTTGCTATGTTTTGCTTTAGATTGGTTATTGGATTTTGGATATGTTTGTGTAATCTTAATGAAAATGAAAAACGAAAAGTCAACAATTAATCTTATACAAGCATATGCCCCGACAACCGGTCATGACGAAGAGGCAGTAGATGAATTCTATAGGGAAATCGATCAAGCTCTAACTAACAAAAAGGGAAGAAATCAGTATTCTTTTGGGAGACTTTAATGCTAAAATTTTCAAAGGAAGAGTCGGTGATACGGTTGGCGAATTCGGACTAGGGGCAAGAAACGAAAAGGGTCAGAAATTATTAGAGTATTGCCAGCTGAAGGAGTTAGCAGTGATGAACACTTGGTTCAAACTACCAAAGAGAAGACTGTATAAATGAACCGCACCAAGTCACAATACAAACGGAAGGATCATAAGAAATCAAATTGATTACATCATAATCAACAAAAGGTTTAGGAACGGAGTGACTTCAGTAGAAACGTACCCAGGTGCTGACATTAACTCGGATCACAACCCTGTAATAGCAACCCTCAACATAAGGCTCAAGAAACTAAGGAGAAGGAACCAAGAAAGTAATATGGATATAGATCTCCTGAAAGAATATAAAACCAAAAACAGAGTTAAACAAATTAAAACAAATATGAGCAATGATTTAGAGGTAGAAAATAAATGGGGAAAAATAAAAGAAGCATTAATAGTAACAGGGAAAAGACTTCTAAAACCCAGATCCCGGCGACCAAAAAGAAGCTGGATGACAAATGAGATACTAAACATGATGGAAGAAAGAAGAAGAGCCAAGCAGAATCATAATAGATATAAAACGATAAACACCCTGATAAAGCGAAAAATAAGAGAAGCTTAGAACAGATATTGGAGGGGACAGTGCAGAGAAATAGAGACGTATGATCAAAGCTATGACAGTTTCCATATGCATAAAAAGCTTAAAGAAACAACAGGCAAAAGTCGCAAAAGGCAACATAGTAATATAAAAAGTGAAAATGGCAACTTCCTAATAGAAACAAATGAAAAGCTCAGAAGATGGGAAAATTACAAAAGAGAACTCAGTCTCAGGTCCTGAAATAATAGCGGAGGAAATTAGCAAAGCCATCAAGAATGCAAAGGACAGAAAAGCAACTGGCCCCGATGAACTGCCAAACGAACTAATAAAGCTGATAGATGAGGAGAATATAACAGTACTGGCAAATTTGTTCAATAAAGTTTAGCAAAGTGGGGAAATTCCAAAAGATTGGTTGAAATCCTCCTTCATAACACTTCCTAAAAGGAGCAATGCCACCCAATGGGAAGATCATAGGACAATCAGTTGAATGAGTCATATGCTAAAGCTATTTTTAAAAATAATACATAACAGAATCTACAGAAAACTAGAAGATATTAGCAATACCCAATTTGGCTGTAGAGAAGGACTCGGAACGCGCGAGGCTCTCTTCGCTTTAAATATCTTAGCGCAAAGAAGCATCGAGTTAAACCAAGATCTATACATTTGTTTCATAGATTATGAAAAAGCCTTCGATAAAGTCCGGCACGGAAAGTTACTAGAAATGCTAAGGAACAAGGGAATCGACGGCAGAGACTTGAACATCATTGAATATCTTTACTATGATCAGAAAGCATATATGAAAGTGGATGGAGTAGAATCACAAGAAATTGAAATTCTTAGAGGAATAAGGCAAGGGTGTATTTTATCGCCCCCTTATTTAATATGTACTCCAAACAAATTTTTAAAGAAGCTTTTGAGGACGAAGGAGGAGGAGTTGCGTTTAATGGGGTGAAAATACACAACATAAGATATGCTGACGACTCAATAAGCATTGCAAAAAACGAAAAGGAATTAAACTTCATGGTTAACAAATTAAATAGAGTGAGCAATGAATATGGACTCCGAATAAATATTGCAAAAACAAAGTTCATGGTGGTATCGAAGAGAAATGAGAACAATGCAGAGCTAAAAATCGGAGACACTATAGTAAATCGTGTAAACAGTATTAAATATTTGGGAACACAATTCAACTGTAAAGCAACATCAACCGAGGAGATAAAATGCAGAATTGAGCAAGGGCGAGCAGCGTTCTGCCAAATGAAAAATGTACTATGTGGCAGCGACCTTCAGTTGTCTTTGAAAAAAGGCTAATCAAGTGCTACGTTTGGTCTACGCTTTTGTATGGAGCAGAGATTTGGACTTTAAGCAAGGCAATAATAAAAAAACTGGAAGCATTTGAGATGTGGCTGTTCCGGAGAGTTCTCTAGATATCATGGACCGAAAGAATCTCCAATACAGAAGTTCTAAGAAGGATGAATGCGAAAATGGAACTCCTGAACAATATAAAAAGACAAAAGCTGGAATATCTGGGACATGTGACTAGAAATGAGAAGTATCAACTGCTGCAGGTAATTCTCCAAGGAAAAGTCGAAGGAAGAAGAACAGTAGGCGGACAAAGGATATCATGGATGAAGAGTTTACAAGACTGGTTCGGACTTTCATCAATCCAAATAATCAGGAACGCTAGCTCACGCGAAGAGATCAGAAGGATGATAAAACCTCCTAATGACTGGATTTGTTCTGCTATTAGGGTGCTGCCATGGGCAAAGCTAAAAATGTTACTTTTTGTTCACATTAATATGACAGAAATAAAGTTGGCGCAAGAATAGAACCCTGTGGAACTCCAGCGTTTACAGAAATGGAATCAAAAAACATACCATCGTCTAAAATTCTAAATCTATCTATCGTACCAAAGATCTAAATAAGAGACAAAAATAAAAAAATGTAACAAAACACATGTATTTTTAGACGAGTTCACAACTATTACAAGGCGGTGTACAAGCTAGCTGTAAATACTATATCCCTTTTTATAGCATTCGACGCTTCTTCCATTTTACTCTGCAAAGCTGGATTACCAATACGAATGGCTGCAGTCTTAACATCACGCAAAGTCTCATCTAATTGCTGAATACATCTCACAATAATACCCTCCTGTACTTCGGTTAGTTTCATAATTTCCGCAAAGGGCTGTAAAATATAAACAAACTCAAGCATAATCTCAACTAACTTTTATAATAAAAGCTTTGTTATACCTTATTTCGTGCCCATTCATATACTACTTCAATTAGCCCGAAATTTAAACGATTTTCGGATTCCACAATCGCTTGATGTCGCAGCTCTTCGGCAAGAATGATGTCGTTGATTTCTTCAAACTCTTTTACGCACTAAAGGGTGTTTTTTTTGCCATTTAAGTGAATACAAATAAATTTTAAGATCCCTTTACCTTTTTCAACTTTTCTGGAATAACTGGTTCTCCCTGTATCTTAGCCTGAAATACTAAAGCCGAGAGTAACGCTGCAATTTCTGCTGGTTCCAAATCATTGAACATATTGCAAAGAATTAATTCCGTTATCAACAGTTCATTTTGGCCCATCTCACAGGCGACCTTTCCTTTCAGAGTCACTAAAAGGACATATTTAATAAAAAAGCATTAAATACGCAAATTTTGTACCACATACCTTCATCTAATTCATCAATGTACTTCAGCGCCCTCAAAACTTCCAATTTATTACAATAATCCGGATACAGCGAGAGATTCTTTGTAGAATTCTTAAATTTCAATTCTTCGATACGTCTTTCCAAAATTTGTCTATCGAAGACGGCACCAAATTCTTGTTCAAAGCCAGCTATATTAGTGTGAGGTACTACTTCACTTAGTTGCTTCCACAAATGTTCGATGTAACGAATCTCTGCCATCTCATTGCCGGCACTGACGTTGACTTCCGCAACAAGATTAATGAATTTTACTGAATCCGGTTGGGCTATGTAATTGCTATTCAAGATTTGAAGTTCGGAAACAGCCTTAACGACGGAAGTTCCTGGTTGTGTGTCCCTAAATCTTTCAATCTGTCGTTGGTCCCAATTACGAATTATCACATCCGGATCAATTTTCATGTTTGATTTTGTTATTTCAACAATATCGGATGCTTTGATGTCTAGGATAGTGTGTCCTCCAATACCCTCCGGTTGGAAGAATTTATTTTGTGGTGTTAGTGAGATCAATTTGTGGTATAGTTCTCCTCGATTCAGCGTGTCCTAGGTGGAGAGAAATTGTTTGAATTTTTTTATAATTTACTCGCGCTAAAGGGGTTATGACTACCCTTTTTATGCATTATACATAGCGTGAGCGTTAATGAAGAGGGGTTAGGGGGAAAGGAGGCACCGATGCACATTGGTCCTAAATGTCTGTAGATTATAATGGAGAGGAAAAGCAGACTCGGGGAGAGCATTCCACAAACGTGTTGTGCGGCTCATAAAAGAATCTCTATATTTCATGGTACGTCCGAAGATAGGCTTAAGGGTAAACCGATGAGCATTCGAAGCATGGGGAGTATTGCGGTTAAAACGAAGAAGGGGAGGAATGCTATTGGCTATTTCAACTGATCATTTTCTGTGGAAATATCGATAAAACAGGGATAGGCAGGAGACATTACGACGGTCTTCGAGCGAGGCAAAATTGCTTGTAATATTCGTGTCTCCTATGAGTCCTTTCGCGCGTTTTTGAATCCTATCTAGCAAGTGCAATATGGTTTTTGGTCCACCAGACCAGATGTGAGCGTTATACTCGAACTTAGGGCGAATGTATGTCTTATAAATTGAAGCCAAATCAGAAGGGGTGAAATATTTCTTACACCGCTTTAGGAAACCTAAACATTTTGCTGCATTCTTGGCGATTTCGAATACATGGTCGTTCCAACAGAGTTTGTTGTTGACACACATACCGAGCAAACAAACTTATTTTCGAGAGACTAGTTGCATTAGAAAACAACATTCATAACACGCGCACTTCAACCAGAATATGAAAGAAACGCTTAAAATTCTTACTTGGAACGCCAACGGGCGAAGACGAAGACTCAACGAGTTAGAAATTTTTATACGAGAAAAAGACATTGATATATGCTTGGTCTGTGAAACTCATCTGACAAAGCAATCGAATGTTAAGATAAGAGGATATAGCGTGTATCACGCCTTCCACCCATCGGAAAGAGCAGAGGCGGATCATCCTTGTTTATAAAAGAATGTATCGAACAGTCAGCGGAAGTAAAGATTGAATTAGAAGCAATGCAAGTAAGCACGGTACGCGTTAGAAATAGACATTTTGCTTTCAACATTTCGCCTATATATTGTCCACTGCGATGTAAACTTGAAGAAAGTGATTTCACAAACATCTTCGACTTTCTTAAACTAAATTTTATTATTGGTGGCAACTTCAACGCGAAACACCCCTCCTGGGGTTCAAAGTACGCCTCTCAGAAAGGTAAAAAGCTTTATAATGCGGGTATGCAATACAGTTCTGATTTTCACTCGACGGGTAAACCAACATATTGGCCGACTGATAGAAATAAGATACCAGATCTGATCGATTCTTTTATTGTTAAAGGAACATCTGGCAACTGTATAAAAGTTGAAGAAAGCTTTGATCTCTCCTCTGATCATTCTCCAATCATTATGACGATAAGCGAAGCTCTGATTAAAAAAGCAGGACCGGCCAGATTAACCAGCGCGAAAACTAATTGGGATAGCTTCAAAAAAGATATTGACGCAAATATTGAGCCGATCGTATCACTTAAAACGCCATATGAACTTGAAGTTGAAGTAGATCGCTTCGTCCAAATCTTACAGGATGCCGCGTGGAAGAATACTCCCAAACCAAAGAGAACCCCGGCCAGTTACATTCAAACTTATCCGCAGGAAATAAAAGAGACTATTAAGGATAAGAAAAAAGCGCGTGAAAGATGGCAACAAACTCGGGCTCCGCAATATAAAGCACATCTTAACCGTTTGGGCAACTCACTAAAAAGATCTATTAAAGACCTTAAGAATAATGAAATGCAAACTTACCTAGAAAGTTTAACGGCAGAAAAAGATTCTAACTATTCGCTTTGGAAGGCTATAAAAGGTATTAGAAAACCTCAAATTCAACCCGCGCCAATTAGGAAAAATCAGGACGAATGGGTCAGGCATGATAAAGAGAAAGCGGAAGTTTTTGCCGCCCACCTGGAAGAAACTTTCAAACCATTTGATGGACACGCTCTTATTGAAAATATAAATACGTCGTATATAGACAATAGTGCAGTAAGAAATGCAACACTTACCGAACTTAAGGAAGAAATAAGGAAACTTAAACCTAAGAACGCTCCTGGATATGACCTAATTACGGGAGAGGTTCTTAAAGCTCTACCTAGAAAAGCTCTAATTAAGCTTCTGTTCATTATAAACGCGCTTAGACTAGAATATGTTCCCAGTCAATGGAAAGTCGCTGTTGCAGCCTATACTACACTCACACATACATACACACTATACATCCTGTATAATACATACTCATACATACACATACATACACACTATACATCCTGTACAATACATACTCATACATACACATCCATATACACTACACCCTATACCACAGATTTCAAAATATTCAGTTTGTATTCAACCATCGACGGTGACGGAACCTCTTACGCTTTAAATAAATACTTTGTTGCTAATTTAGTGTTTTTATTCGTTGATACATTCTCTTCTTTTCTTTCGACAATTTAGCGCGAACAGTCGCCGAAGTCATAATGGTCCTTAAGCCCGGAAAACCGCCGAATGAAAAAACGTCTTATCGACCGATTTCGCTTCTTCCAATTATATCCAAAGTGTTCGAGAAAATATTGATTAAGCGAATACAGCCGGTAATAGAAGAAGGGCATCTCATTCCGGATCATCAATTCGGATTCAGAAGTAAGCATTCTACAGTTGAACAAGTACATCGAATAACACATGTAATCGAAAAGTCACTTGAAGAAAAAAAGATTTGTTCAAGCGTATTCCTTGACGTCTCTCAAGCCTTTGACAAGGTCTGGCACGAAGGCTTAAAGTTTAAATTACGACAAGTTCTGCCAGAGCACCTATATAATATTTTGAAGAACTACCTTACAAACAGACTATTCCGCGTCAAATGTGGAAACGAATATTCAGATTTTAAAGAAATAATGGATGGGGTGCCACAAGGAAGCGTTCATGGACCAGTTTTATATCTATTATACACTCGTGATATACCGCAATTAGAAGGCACTGAGCTAGCTACATTTGCCGACGACACTGCTATCTTGGCAGTATGTAAAACGATCGAAGATACTACAGAAAAACTGCAAGAAGCTTTGGATAGAGTAAATGAATGGACAAAGGTTTGGCGAATCGCAATCAACGAGACCAAATCTGTTCATGTAAATTTTACTTACAGGAAAATGAATAATTCGCCAATCTTTTCAAACTCGGTTCAAATCCCATTTGCAAACGAGGCTAAGAATCTTGGAATGACACTTGATACAAAGCTGAATTGGAAAACGCATGTAAAGAAAAAACGCAAAGAACTAGATAATAAATATAGAGAAATGTATTGGTTACTTGGAAAATATTCCAAGCTTAACATAGAGAACAAACTGCTTTTATATAAGCAAGTGCTAAAGCCTGTATGGACATATGGTATACAACTCTGGGGTTGTACCAAAATAACTAATATTAACATTTTACAAACTTAAGTGCTAAGAGGTATTGTTAATGCGCCATGGTATATCTGAAATAGCGATATCCACAGAGATCTTGGCATTAAAATAATCGAAGACGAAATCAAAAACTACGCGAGAAAACATAAAAGTCGACTAGAAAGTCACGTTAATATTACAGTCCTCCAAGTTTTGAATGAAAGAAACCTACTACGCCGTCTACAAAGAACAAACCCTTTAGACTCAGCGCGATAAGCAACCGCGTCTAAATTGCGGAGCTAGCAAGAACTTCTAATGGGAAGGTACATGCAAAACGTCCTTATTTCGTGAAACGAAAACTACTTGATAAGTCGAATACATAGTTGCAGTAAAAACATATAAACAAGTTTGTTTTGAAGGGAGGTTTTTTTTAGTGGGTAAGAATCCCACACTATTATGAGCACGCGCTGTCGATCCTCATAGTGTCTTGTTGAAGATTTTCACCTACCCTCAAAAAAAAAAAACACATACTGAGCATGGAAAGTTTTTCGGTTTCTACAATGCAAGTGCCATTCATGGATAATGGCTGATGAGTAGGGTTTCGCTTTAATGACAGAAGACAGCATTGAGTCTTGGAAGCATTAAATTCCACTCTATTGGTTAAGCCCCATTTAAATATGCCGTCAAGGTCGGAATTTAATGTGTTTAACATACGTTGTCGTTCTTCATCCACGGCCGAAGAGCAGGGTCGTGAGTTTGGGAACGAATATGAAAAACTGAGGGTGCTGTCTTCAGTGAAGGAATGGATTGGATTAGAAGTTGCAGACAGAAGATCATTTATGAAAATAAGAAAGAGTCGGAGACAAAACAGAGCCTTGGGGGACACCAGCATTTATTTGGTGAGATTCAGACTTGAAGCCGTCCAAAACAACTTGAATTGAACGGCCCGAAAGGTAGTTTCTAATCCATAGAAGAAGAGTGTCATCGATCCCAAATGCACGCATTTTCGACAAAAGAGCTTGACGCCAAACTCTGTCAAATGCTTTTGAAATATCAAGCGCAATAATCTTGCTTTCACCAGAGGGGTGCAGAGATTCGTTCCACTTATCGGTGAGATATGACATCAAATCACCATAGGACCTGTTGCCACGAAAGCCATGAAGTCGGTCATTGAGGAGCTTTCGTGATTTAAGATATTTCATTAGCTGACGGTTTATCAGCGTTTCCATGACCTTGGAAAGAAGGGACGTAAGTGCAATGAGTCGGTAGTTGGAGCGAGAAGAAGAATCGCCTTTTTTAGGTACGTGCTGGACAAATGCTGTTTTCCACTTACTCGGAAAGAGACCTGAAGAGTAGGATCGGTGGAAAAGTTTACGCAGTGGTTTTGCCAGCGAAGAAGAGCACCTCTTCAGAACAATAGGGGGTATACCATCTGGACCAGCGGATTTGTGTACGTTAAGACATTTGAGTACTCCTGCAACTGTACGAGTGCGAAAGTGGACTTGTCCCATGGAAAATTCTACGACCTCAAGTACAGGTGGAGACAAAGCACTATCTGGCAGTGTGGAGTTTGCTGCAAAGTGAGCAGCGAACAGATTAGTTTTGTATAAGGAGCTGACAGTTGGTACGTCGTTATGAATGAGCGTCGGTATAGATGACGAGGCCGAATTCTTAATGTTTTTTACGAACGACCAAACGTTTTTACTACCCTTGGGACAATGTAGTATTTTTTGCCTCAACATTTGGTCGTGGGAGAATTTAACTGGGTTAATGAGGGCATTGCAGTCATTTCTGACTCGTTTAAACTATTTTCTGTTTTCCTCAGACCGAAAACTTAATTCCTTTAACCTAATAGCTTCTTTACAGCTCGAGTCATACCACGCGTTTTCCTTGTGTCTAATAGCTTTTATCCTGTGAGGGATGTAGGTTCTCATACCTAGGAGAATTGTATTAGTAATCATATCAGCCGCGGCGTCTACATCGCTATCGAGGAAGCATAGCGACTTGTTAAAATTCCTAAAGAACTTATTTAGAGGCAATCAGAGAATTGATGCACATTAGTTGGAGGTTAAAGTTCCTCAAATCTTTACAGAATTCGTTTTCACTTAAAGCAGCAAAAAACCCGCATTGAGAGGGCGAATATTGAGTTATCTGAGTCAAATAATAAGGTTCTGTTTTGGTTTGTTCAAGAGCCATAAATCCACATCGGTTAAAAAGCCCATAAAGCTATGAAGGCAACAGCATCACATTGGGAGTAAAAGGGTAAATACTCCACTAGTACAGTATTTTGTATAATTTGGAATATTCTCTTGTCTGTCATTCTGATCACCGAAGGAAGGTCCCCAAACCTTGTGATGGATAAGATTGATACCTTGATACTAAGCGGAAAGAGGGAGTACCATTCCGCAACTAGAATACTATAGCACTGCCAGTAGTGAATTCTTAAATTTTTAAATTTTAAACGACAGCGAATCGTTATCGCCGATTAACGATGTTTGGCGTTTGCAGTAACGAATACCTTACTGCTGATATCAATCGTTCTGCTAACGACAGAAGTCACCAAGCAAATCTTATTAAAGATATTTGTCATTAAATAAGGCTGAAACGCAGGTAACGATGTTAAATAATTTAATTTCAAAGTAGATTGCCCGTAAAAAGTTAAGCTCGATGATATATGGCGGAAAAAAGAAACAGATCCAGCCGAGCCGCGGTGCCTGATTTTTAGTTACAAACCAATGCTTCACGAACGACATGGGGCAACAAAGAAGTGAGGAGAACTGGCGGGGCTTTCAACCTATAAAATTAAGAGTGTGGAAAGTTTTGATGTTTTTTTCTTCTATTGCAGGCATGGCGCATCCTTAAAAGCCGATAGATAGCAATGGAAGGAAAGATCACCCATGGACAATAAACACCTTTTACAAGCGTAGAAGCGAATTGCTGATAAGCCTGTCTGGCGCCAAATATTTATTTATTTTTAATCACAGTGCTCTAGTAACATCTTGCACAAACAACACGCCAGTGAGTGCCAATACCTCACAGTCAGAGATAGGAACAAATCTTCACAATTAACGAAGATCTGCAGAAAATCTTGCAATGGAGAAAAACAAATCTTGTGGATTGAATGCGAAGAAAACACAATCCACCACATTTTCCAGAAAGAATGCATCTACTGTTCCCCAGCTTCAAATGGTTAACCAAATAATCGATTCCAAAGAGACCATGCATTTACTGGATGTCATAGTAAACTCTGGAGTAACATGGCATGATCACATATCCAACATCGCAAAATCAGCTTCCATGAAGTTGTCTTTTCAGGGCAAATAAGTAATTTACACTGCCGCAGCTTCTTCTTCTATACAAAGTAGAAATAAGACCGGGGCTTGAGTACTTCTATCATGTTTGGAGCTCGGCCTCAAAACACTATCTAAATCCAGAGGCGAACAGTTCACTTAATAGAAAATCCAGCACTTACGTCCAACCTTCAATCGTTGCGTTGGCGCATCGAAGGCAGGTGGCAGATTTATCTCTATTCTACAGATACTACCATGGCAGATGTTTGGGAGATCTCAACAGAATGATCCCTAGAAACTTGACATTGAAACCTCGTACCAGGCAGACCATTAGCGCACACAACTTTCATGTTAACCTGACAACCACAAGAACACATTCTATCAAAATTCATTTTGTTACAGAGGAAGCAATCTTTGGAACTCACTCCCAGGCGAAATATTCCCAGAAAACTATAATCTGCAATAATTTAAAGGCAGAATCAACAGTCACCTGCAGGCATCTCGGGGTGCTAGCTCAGCGCTGTAAGTTTGCCTTTCCCGAGAGAAGTTAGACAAAATAAATAAATTATAATAAAAAAAACAAGAACTCGACCAAGCAAGCGAATCATATTCAGGGTTCATAGAAATACTCGTATACATAAACTTTATAGGACTTGGTCAAGTTTGTAATACTTCCAGGAATACGAAGCATCTAGCACTACCTTTTATGCCATCAGTAATGCTGAGAGTAGGTTTGGGAATTGATAGACCCATTGTTTTATCAATATCAACTTCGTCAGTATTCCGCATTTTAACTCTAAGCAAATGTACCACAAAACTATTGAGAATGAATGTAGGAAATAAGGTAGGGGCGGATGGTTCGCAAACGTTATGACATCACCTAAGTTCATATGTAAGTAAGTAGATCGGCTGAATGTATCAAGGAAGGAGTCCTATTCAACATCTTATAATAATTTCCACTCGGGAAACTAGATACAGACGCTGCTTGGGGGAGGATGAGACCGTGCATACTTATTTACCTTTACAGAAATAGACCACTACTTCTGAAAATATAATATAAAGAGCTTTCACGCCATTGGGCGCAGACAAGATAAACATAAAAAAAAAGACATATATGCATACGTTGAACATCGCCGATTTACTTACCCTGGATTCACTAGTTTGATACTGATGGTCGAGTACGAGCACTTTGTAGATAGTCTCTTTTCCAAAGACCGACTTTATTGATAGCAAAATACCAAGTTTGTTGTAATGACGTCCCTGAGTCACAAGCAAAACTCTTCCAATCTTCATTTCCTTCATTATTTTCGGTTGGCTCAGGAGAGATTTCTTTAGAAAGTAAAAACAAATGTAAAGTATACATCTATGCATAGGTGAACAGACACCCAACCCACCATCAAACGTTGTTTCTCGCTTATATACTCGGTGGCGAGAATGTAGAATTTACACAACGGCTTCAAGTGTTCGCCCAATTCCGGCATTAGCGCAAACTTATCCTGAGCAAGCTTTAATTGTTTTTCCTGAGCAGGAATCTGCAGCTTCATATTGAACTCTTTAAAGCTGAACTGCATGATATCTTCGACTTTAATACTTTCAATGCGTAGGCACGTCAAAATCACAGAATAGCGTAGCAAGAACTGCGATTGCAATTTCTCTGGCAGCCCTAAGATCATTGGTCGTAGATCCATTGCAGGTGGAACGTCCTGTTTGCACAACAGAATAACCGTACCGTTCTCATCGTGGCCACGTCGCCCAGCGCGTCCTGCCATTTGTATGTATTCTCCTGGTTTTAGACTTCGCACCTCCATGCCATCGAACTTGCGGTGTGAATCAAAAATCACAGTTCGCGCAGGCATATTCACTCCCATGGCAAAAGTCTCGGTAGCGAAGAGGAGTTTTACCAGACCCGACTGAAAGAGAAGCTCTACTATTTCCTTGAGAATTGGCAATATGCCACTGTGATGTACGCCAATACCACGCTCCAGCGAATCTTTCATGGTCAGCACTTGAGGTAGCATGCGGTCTGGTGGCTTAAGTTTCAACAAACACTGCTGGAAGAATTTCTGTACTGCACCTTTCTCTCGCGCTGTATTGAGATCACATGATTGCAATGCGAAAGCGTTTACATCACATCGTTTTCGGGACAAGGTGAATGCTACAACTGGCATTTTGTTATTTCTCTTGAGGAAGTCAATCAAACCAATCCAGAGATTTTGATCTTGTTTCGCTCCAAGTTGTTTGCCTCCACCGGCGCCTCCTTTAGATTTATTGCTCGTCATCTCTTTCTTCTTTTCCACAGCTTTGTCGTAGCCATCCTTAAGGAATCTACCGTTCGCATCGACAATAAGGAAAATGTCGTTTTTACTTTTACCCCCACAGCCCGTGTAGAGGTAGTGCATCAGAGGGACGGGACGCTTTAACGTGCTTATCACGTAGACTTTCCGCTTTTTGGTACTGCCCACCCAGTCGGCTAGCTCCATTGTATTGGGGACTGTAGCACTGAGCATAATTATGCTTACATGATCGGGCAGAAGGATTATCACCTCTTCCCAGACATGGCCGCGTTCGGGATTGTTGATGTAGTGAACTTCATCGAATATTACGTACTCTAGATCTCGGGTAATATCGCTGCCACAATAGAGCATCGAGCGGAGGATTTCTGTGGTCATAATTAGGCACGTTGCAGTAGGATCGATTTGCAAATCTCCGGTGATTAGTCCGACATCGTTAAAGGTTTTCTTGAAATCACGGTATTTTTGGTTGGAGAGTGCTTTAATGGGTGAAGTGTAAATCGTTCGGGTCATGTCACGCTGCGATAGCGCAATCGCATACTCAGCAACCACGGTTTTTCCTGTGTTAAAGAAATTAGAAAAATAATTTGAGAAGGACTTTATTCAATTAAGTTCTACAGCAAGAAATACAGAGCCATTAGCTTATGAAGATTGAAAGTACGTAACTAGTTGTATTCAGCAAATGCGATGCCAAGGGTTATGAATATGACGACAGGAGATGTGCTTATGCAGTTTAGTGTTTGATATTGTATTTATTTCTTAAATGTTCTCCAACAAGCAGGCCTTAAAAATGTAAAAATCAGCTGATGGAGTAAAGGAACAGTGTTGAGGTAAAATTTACCACAACAAAACTTACTCTGTACCTTGCCTCCAATCACGTATAAAGAGATTGAGGCGAACGATGAGAATGAAGCGAGTGGCGAGGGTAAGATCACCGCAACATCAACGTTATAAATAACACAATTGAATAAGAGAGGACGAGGTGTCCCCTAACGACATCGCCGTCAGCAACAAACGAAGCAATCGAACAAATTAAAGACTGGCTAGGATCCGCCGGCTTAGAATTAGCAAACCACAAAACTGAAGCTGTTTTTATAACAAGTCGAAAAGCTGCTGAATATACGAATATTCGATTCGGAAATCAGATTATATTATTATTATTATTATCATTTATTACATTGTAATTGAATTACAAAATAATTTAAGTTGTATTAGCACTAGCTGCCAGGGCTTTCGGCTAAAATAAGGTAACATAGTTTTTTCTTAAATTAGTTTGTCTATTTTGATGAGTTCTAATAATTTGTATACTAATTGTATGTTCTGAACGGTTGGGTTACTTAGTAAATCTATGAATTGTTTATTGTGTGAAAATGTTGATACTATAGTTTTAATTGAGTTACAGTCTAATACTAGGTGAGATATGGTAAATACTTTGCTATTGCATAGATGACACCTAGGCGGGGCGCCTTTGGAGAGGATATGTCCGCGTGTAATGATGGAGTGTCCCATACGAAGCCGTGTGAAGCACCGGATCATGTTGTTTGAGAGAGAGTTTGGGTAGATTGCTGGTAGACCATCAGGGTTTATAGTGGAGTAGTGATGGGAGTATTGTCTCCAAGAGTTAAGCCTTCGATGGGCGTGGTGTGTTTTAAGGTTTCTAATGATGTCTTTTTTGTTAGGCGTATAAAAAGTGATAAGCGGTTCTTTGGTGGCGGTTTTCGCAGTGATGTCAGCCAGTTCGTTTCCACTAATGCCGCAGTGTCCAGGTATCCAAATCAATTTAATCTTATTAGTATGTTTGATGAGCTTGTCCCTGATGTCCTGAATTACTGGAGAATTATTGTTTATGTTTTGGACTGCTTTTATTGTTGATAAGCTGTCTGTGCATATAAGCGTTTTGGTTTTACTGGTTAGTGTGGTGGCCCAATAGATTGCAAGGGCTTCGGCAGACATTACTGATGAGAACTCTGGAAGGATTCCTTTGAGAATCGTTTTCCCATTTTCTTCGACGACAGCGAATGCGGTGCCATATTCGTTTTTTGAACCGTCAGTGTAAACCAAGTTCCAGTTATTCACTTTGTAGTGATCCCGAATTTCTTGGAAGGTTGCGACGTAGACGAGGTTGCTTGTAGATTTTTTCGGTAATATGGCTAAATCGTCGAGGATAGAGTTCTGGGAAAGGAGCCAGGGTGGATACATAGCTTATTTTAAGGTTGTGATGTTGAGAGGTAGCTCGAGCTGCTTAGCGTAGAAGATGGCGTTGTTAATGGTTGACTTGTACTTCGTTGGTTTCCTTCGAGTGAGAATTTGCTTCACGACCGAAGTTACAGGTGTTTTGGGTGAGTGCAATATTTTGTATACCAGCAGGGATGTAAGATATTCAAACCTTTCTTCAATAGATGGGAGGCCCGATTCGGTGAGTATGTTTTTAATAGGTGTTGTTCTAAAAGCTCTAAGTGAGGATCGAGCTGCTGTGTGGTATCCGGGTTTTATTAGCTGAAGTGTTGATTTTGAAGCTTTACCATAAATTACTAAACCATAGTTGACTTTAGAAAGAATGATAGACTTAGTTATTCTAATAATAGAGTTTGAATGAGCGCAACTTAATTTAGATGATAAGTATTTTATAATGTTCGTTCTGGCAGCTAGTTTTTTCTTAAGTAAGCTACAATGTTCCTTAAAACTAAAATTTGTGTCAAAGACTATCCCGAGGATATTTAAACTATTTACATTGGGAATAGTTTTATTCATGAAAATAAGATTGATATGTTTTGGGCAGCTTGTTTTCCTACAGATGTGCAAAATCTTGCTTTTGGTCGGGGATATGATTGATCCTGATAGGTTGCACCAGCTGCTTATATCGGCAAGAATATTTGTGAATGTGTCTGTGGTTTGCGAGAGGTTTTTGGACTTATTAAAAATTATCAAGTCGTCAGCATACATTAAATGCCCCACCGATTTATATTTCGATAAAATTACACTCAATTCGTTAAAAGCTATCAGAAACAATGTTACCGAAAGTGGTGAACCCTGCGGGATACAATTTTCGAGATTTTTAATGTTGGAATAAGTATTGTTAGCACGGATACGAAACTTCCTGTTTGTTAGAAAAGATTCGATAAAATTTAACATTTTTGGACCGATATTCCATTTGATTAAATTATTGATTATTATATGTATCCCAATTCTATCAAACGCCTTTTCAAAGTCGATTAATAGGATTGAGATATGGTTTTTTGTTGAAAGACCGTAGGCTATATATTCGTCAATACATAAGAGGGCATCAGATGTACCACGGCTGTGCTTAAAGGCAATTTGGTTGGGGGTAATTGAGTTGTTTTTTTCTAGAAACCAGAGTAATCTCTTTGAAATTATTTTCTCCAAGATTTTGCCCGTGCATGAAAGAAGGGAGATAGGGCGGTACCCGTTTATTTCATTTGATATGCCTTTAGGTTTTGGTAGGGGTATAATTGTGGCCGTTTTCCACGATTGTGGAATCGTCCCTTTTTCAAAAATATCCTTAAACAGAGAAAGGATACGCATTTTAAAAGAAAGCGGGGTGTTTTTCAACATAGGGTACGAGATGCGATCGAAGCCTGGGGTGTTACCTTTTACTGAACTCAGGCAGCTTTCTAATTCCGAAAGGTTAATCGGGAGTTCAATTAATTTGGCTGAAGGAGAAATGTAATTGGGGTGATAGTTGGAATTTAAGATTGATAGTTTGGCTTGGACGAATAGGGGAGTAAAGTTTGCGTCTTGTGAATAGTTTGACCAAGATTCGGCAAAGTAATTGGCTATTTCTCTCGGGTCGGATAGTATTTGATTGTTTGAATTGATAGCTTTGATGTTGCGGGCGGTATAATTACCTGTTAACAGCCTAATATTTGCCCATATTTTTTTGGGTGTGGAGTTTGGGTTTATCGTTGAAGTGAAATTTTCGAAGGAATCTTTTTTGGAAAGTTTGGCAGCTTTACGAAAACGGGCATTTGATTTGCGATAAGCAATCAAGTTGGTGTCGTTTTGTTTTTTTTTAAAGGTTTTCCAGGCTGTTTGTTTTTCATCGCGTAAATCTTTAAGATGTTTATTCCACCACGGTACTGGTGGTTTCTTTAATTTGTTGTGCGATTGGGGGATTGCGGCATGGGCTGAGGCCCGTGTGCATTTGAGTAACAACGCGGCTTCATGGTTTATGTTTAAAAATATCCCACTAGCTGGTGGAAACTTTAAAATCGTTTTTTGGTATAGTTCCCAGTTAGCTCTACCAGTAAGAAACCTAGGAGTGGGTTTTGTATGATTATGTTGGGGTAAGAGGGCAATCGTGGTAACGATTAGGTAGTGGTCACTGCCATGCAGATCGGGGAGGACTGACCAAGTGCTTTTAGGGTAAAGTTGGGGAGAAATTAAAGTTAAGTCAACGTGGGTGAAGGTTTTATGGGTCGAAAAGTGTGTGGGTGAGCCGTCGTTAAGAATGCCAAGATTGGTCTGGGTTAGGAAATGTTCGATAATTTTGCCTCTCGTGTTGCTAGATGGTGATCCCCAGATAGGGCTCCAGGAATTGAAGTCGCCTGTAAGTAGAACCGGGGTCTGGAAAGTGTTAACGATATTTTCAATTTCTGCGGATGAGAAAGTTTGGGTAGGGTGGATGTACAAAGAGATTACTGTTAATCGGAATTTGAGCATGATTTCTACAGCTATGGCCGAAATGGTGGAGTTAATCGGTATAAAATTGTGGGGGATGGACTTATGAACCAAAAGGCCGATACCCTGTGTTGAAGATGTATTATTTGGTAGATTGTGTAGATAGGGGGTGTAATGTTTCGGACAGTATGAGTTTGTGCCGTGTGGTATATGAGTTTCTTGTAGGGAGAGGATAGCGGGTTTTAGTTCATTAATAAGCAGTTCCATTTCATGGTAGTTATTTGAGTATCCATTCATGTTCCATTGTAGAACTGAAAGTTGTCTGTTGTTATGTGAGAAATTATTTATTCGTGGGTGGGGATGGTTAGATATCATTTGTATAGCGTGGGGTAAGATATTTGGGTTGGTCAAATTTGGGTGGTATATTGAGTGACTCTGATGCACAAAGACCGAAACGTTTGTGTTCTGCGAGGAACACAAGCGGCTCGGTCCCTGCGCACCAGAGTCATTCTGTTTGGTAACTGTGTACTTATTAGATGTCGTCATTGTCCGTTTCGGGCGGATTGAGGAAGTATGAGTGTTTCTGTAAGAGTGATTGGGTCATTGTTGAAATTGGTGATTGTGTTGTTATGGTGGTGGAGTTATTAGTGGTTTTTATTGTTGGTGGGTTAGTGTGAGTGACATGAGAGCTGCTTATGGTTTCAGTATGTTTGTTGTTGTGGGTTTGTGTGTTTTTGCCATGTACTTGGTTCGGGGGAGAGGAGTTGACGAAGTCGATGGAATTATTGATTTGTTAAAGGGTATTTGTTCTTTATGGTTTCCGTTAGAATTATTATTTTTGTACGTTACATTAGTTGTTGCATTATTTGATTGAATAATTGAGGAAGGCAAGTCATTGGTTGCAGGAACCAGAGACAACTGGGGTCTGGGAGCAGATATTTCTGTAGGTTGGGCGCTTTGTTTTGTTTTTGCAGCAAACGAGACAGAAGAGTCGTAGGATTGTGAAACGTTGTTTTGATCGTAGATACGTTTGGCTTCGCTCATTGTGCATTTTTTAGTTGTTTTTATTGTTATTATTTCTTTTGCTTGTTTGTACCTGGGGCAGTCTTTGGAGGATGCAGAATGAGAAAGGGAGCAGTTGGCGCACATTGTGCGTGAACAGTTGGCCGGAGAGTGAGGTGGGAGATTACATGTCTCGCATGTCGCTTCCCCACTACAGTGTTTAGTTGTGTGACCAAGCAATTGACATTTTCTACAGCGCATCGGGTTGGGAATATATTCCGTTACTTTGACTTTATACCAGCCTATTTCGATAGATGTTGGTATTTGGAATAAATCAAATGTGAAGATCATTAGTCCAGTTGGTTTAGGTTTACCGTTTTCATTTTTAGTGAGTTTGTAGACTTCAGTCACACCTTGTGTTCTCATCTCGGATATTATTTCGGTTTCGGGAACGTTTATGAGGCATCTGGCAAAAACAACTCCTTTTGATGAGTTCAATCGATCGTGAAGTTTTATTGAAACTGGGCACATGTTTGCAAGATTTTTAACTTTAAGGAACATATCAGCGATTTTTTGGGATTTTACTAAGATTAGTAAATTACCATCGCGTAATTGAGATATATGTTCGTATTCTTTGCTTATGCTATCGATCGATTTTTTTAGCACAAATGGACTGAGTGATGATATGGGTTTCTCTTCACTTGCCGAAGAAATGTGGATGAATCTAGGATTCTTAGCAGAAGAACTAGTTGGTAATTCAGGGAAATCAAGAATTGGGGTAAATACAGTTTTTTTTCTTTTATTTGATTGGGAATCATTAGGATGATCTTCGCTGAGATCCCTAAAACGGTTCCCCACTTTGTTCGGCCCGGGGGCCATGATTATACGGTAAAACCTTTACTCGCGCACGAAAAAGATAACAGCCGCGCAAATGAAAAATATAACCAAACGGTAAAGAGAGGAAAACTAGTTGGGGGGGGGGGGGGATGCAGAAGAGAAAAGGCACTGACAACTGAGAGAGATCGATCTAATCGGCTCGAAGGTTAGTCGGTGACTGAATCAGATTATAAGAACTAAGGAAGCATTCAAATATTTAGGAGTAATGCTCGACAACAGGTTACGGCTTAAAACACACGTAAAATACTCGAGCGAGAAGGCTTCACTACTGCAGGCAGCCCTTTCTCGAATACTACCAAACATCGGTGGACCTGGATATGTTAAGACGGATTATGCTATCCAGAGTAGTTAACTCGGTTCTTCTATATGCTGCACCGGTTTGGGCGGCGGCGTTAGCGACGATAGAAACACGGAGAAGACTATCGTCAACACACAGAATATGCGCGATAAGAACAATCAGCGCTTCCGAACAATATCGGACGAAGCAGCCTTTGTCATAGCCGGAATGATCCCCATCGACATTTTCGCAAATGAGATGGTAAGGATCTAGGAAAGGAGAACCTAGAGTCATCAAGAGATATTATCAGCAGGTATTGTCAAGAGAATAAAGGAGGAGGCAACATCACTAGCTATGTGACAAGTTAGGTGGGATAACAGTACAAAGGGTAGATTTTTTTTATTTATTTAGAGGTTTTATTAGTTCGTAAACTCTTAACTTTAATTACAATAATGTATTTCAAATAAAATTGTTTTTTAATAAGTAATTTACTCTAGTTTTAAATAAATTTAAATTTGTTAAATTCTTAATTGCACTTGGAAGTCGGTTGAATAATTGAAGACCTTTGTACAGCAAATTGTTTTGGGTAGCCGCTCTTCTGTATAGGGGTAGCCGAAAGTCACCAAGGTTCCGTAGACTATACCTGTTGTTTGTTATATACATAACATTGTTTTGCAGATATTCAGGATACATGTTTTGCTTTATTTTAAAAATCATGACTAGAGCATTGAGCTTTAACCACTGGGAAACACTTAGCCATCGTAAGGATTGAAGCATGACTAATATAGGAGTTTGGCGGTCACACTTTAAAATGATTCTCATAGCCCTGTTTTGGAGAATTTGAAGTTTGTCTTGGTATTCGAGGGAACACATGTATATGGTCGATGAGCAATAGTTAAAATGTGGAAGAACAATAGTATTATATATGCTTTGAGCACAATTCGTTGATATATATTTCCTAATTCTGCCTACCTTTTTTGATATTTTCGCACATAAACTTTCTAAACGGTAATCAAACTTAAGTTTACTGTCAATGTACACACCCAAATATTTAACTTCTTGAACACATTCAATGAGTTCACCATTTATTCTAACGTTTACACTAAAGTTGTTTCTATTGACACACATACACTTAGTTTTTTGGACATTAATCTTAAGTTTATTTTCACACAGCCAATTATTCATTCTGTAAATTTCACCCTGTAGGATATTTTCACTAACACTTACATCCTTTCCCCAAAGGTATATAAGAGTATCATCAGCAAAAAGGCATACTTTAGAATGAAGTAAGGAATCTCCGATGTCGTTTATATACAATAAAAAGAGTAAAACACCAATAACCGAACCTTGGGGCACGCCAACGGGTATTAGTTGCGGGCTTGAACATGTTTCTTTAATACGCACTTTCTGAGTTCTTCCACTTAAATAACTTTTAAACCACTCTAATTCTCTAATTCACTCCGACCTACAAGCTGATCCCCACCATTGAGGTCTGAACCAAGCGAGTGTATGGGGACTGCAACTACCACCTTACGCAGTTCCTATCGGGTCACGGTGGCTATCGCAAATATTTACACAGATTTGGACATGATAACTCACCTCTCTGTCCACATTGTCCAGACCAGCAGGAAGATACAGAGCCAACAACCTGCCAACAGCACCATAACCAAATTTTCCAGTAGAGGAACGCCCCAAGGTGGAGTCATCTCACCTCTACTATGGCTAATAGCCATGAATGAAATGCTTTTATGCTTAGACAGAGAAAGAATTAAAGTAGTTGGGTATGCGGACGACATGGTGATCTTAGTGTCGGGACTTTTTCCTCCCGTGATAAGTGAGATCATGGAGAGTGCTCTAAGTAAAGTCACCGCATGGGCCAGAAAGTGTGGACTTGGAGTCAAACCAAATAAAACTGAACTGATGCTTTTCACCACAAAAACCAAAATACCCGAATTCAATCTTCCTCAACTAAACGGTCAGATACTCTCCTTATCTTCCAGTGCTAAGTACCTAGGAGTTATTCTAGATCCTAAACTTAACTGGAAACCAAACATAGACGAACGAGTAAAGAAAGCATGTATAGCCTTCTATGCCTGCAACAGAACCTTCGGCAAAAGATGGGGCCTGCAACCAAGCAACCAAAATTGGCCCTGTGGATGTACACAGCCGTAGTACGCAAAATCCTTACCTACGGGTCGATAGTATAGTGGCCGGCCCTTAAAAAAGCCTATAACATAACCACACTAAATAAGGTGCAAAGAGCAGCATGCATAGGCACCACAAGCGCCCGACGGTCAACTCCGTCAGGCACTCTAACAGTCCTGCTACACCTTTTACCCCTAGATCTACATATCACAAACATCTCAGCACACAGACTCAGAGAGTCCAAGTGTAGGACTGTGAAACCCTATGGACACACCAATATCCTAGATTCTCTACCAGGAGAACTCGTATCGACTCCAACAGACTACATCATCCCCACATTGAACTTCCCAAAGCGTTTCGATGTACAATTCCCTACAAGAAAAGATTGGCAAGATGGACAGGCGACCAGTCTACACCGATGGGTCAAAAATGGGCTGTGGGGTTGGTGCGGGTGTTTTCTCGGAGTCCCTGAACATCGCAAGATCGTATCGACTCCCGGACGCTGCCAGCGTCTTCCAAGCGGAATTACTCGCCATTCGCGAAGCCTGTCGCCAAATCAAGGCACACACAAATACACTACCAAGGCAAGGAATCGCTATTTTAATCGATAGCCAAGCTGCTATCAAAGCCATTGCCTCGGAAACCATTTCCTCGAATTTAGTACTAGAATGCCGACAGGAACTGGCCTCGCTAGATGGCCAATGCATGGCGACCCTAGTCTGGGTTCCAGGCCACAGCAACGTTGATGGCAACGAACATGCTGAAGAACTGGCCAGGCGAGGCTCAGCCCTTCAATGCTCACTTGCTGAACTTGTTCACACCCCGCTCGGAGCAATTAAGACAAACACCCCCTCAATCTTTCTTAGAAAAGCTAACCTTAAATGGTCCAGGTCAACGAACTGCGTCATATCCATAAAGATGTGGCCTAACTACAACAAGACCAAAATAGCCGCCCTATTGAACAGAACGCGCAAAGACATTGCCCGTACAATCTCGATAATCACGAGACACTGGTCGGTAGGAGAGCACGCAGCCAAACTAGGTATCCCATATAATATACACTGCCGTAGTTGCAACATAGCCACCGAAAAGGGAACAATTATCCACTACATGTGCATTTGTCCAGCACTAGCTAGGGCTAGACATTAAGCATTAGGCAAACCCTTCTACAATTCACTTGAGGAGATCTCGGGTAAGAACATAAAACTTCACAGGCTGGCTCTAGATTGTCCTCACCAACACACATCAACATCCAAGGTCGCATGAGTCGTGGTATCAAAACGGCACAACTGTTCTAATTGGGTCTCTGTTTTACAGAACCGCCACTTCTACCTACCTACCTACCTACCACCAATCCTTATAGACCAAATGCTGCTGTCAGAAGAGAATTGGCCGGAAATTTGTACACTCATAACGAATGTGCAAAAAGAGCAAGGAGAGCAGAAGAAGCAATGCAAGAAGCATAGCATGGATTAGTACGTAGGCGCATTCCTGGCATCGATTATCCGGACTTGCGAATCGTGCATGCTAGCAGCCCAGTCTACTAGTATCTTTGGTTGATTACCACACCCCTTGGCGAAACAAAAAAAAAAAGTTCATATTCGAGACGGAAACAACCACATCAAACAGTGAAGTCTAAGCATTTCGTACAATCATTAAATTTGTTTTTTTCTTTTCACTCTTTTTCAACGCGAACAACTGAATAACTGCATTAGGCTCCTCAACATAGATCTTATCAGACGGCGCCTTATAACCTTTGTCAATAATCTATATCGGTGCGGTCTTAGCCCAGTTAAGGCACTCTTAGACAATCACATGGCAGCAGTTCTTGGAGAAACCCAGGGCGTTTCAAATCGATACCCACCACCTTGCATCGATTTGAAAGCCACCTGGAAGTCTTTATACGGGTGGTGGTTTATGGTTTAGCACTAAGAGAGGGAAAAACAAAACATTTGTATGCTGCCTTCAACTAAGCTAAATAAACTGAAACTAACTAACTAACTAAGAACTCCCAACATCAAGCTTGAACAGAGGTTGAACATAGCTAACTACAGTGTTAACGATTTTGATCTGCCTAGGCACTGCAAAAAAAAGAAAGAAATACAAGCGTAGAGATTAACATTGATTTCAATTGCATTTGAGTAGTAAAGTTTTCTACAGAGCAACCAAGGACCACGTCGCAGAAGCAAATACTTAAACAAGATACAAATAGCCCATTAGGTGATCTTAATTAAATTCGCGTATACCACTAGGACAGTTGGCTCGAGATCGAGTTAGCTGGAGAAGTCTGTTGGTTGCGCCCCAAGTCTAACCCGGAGAGTAGCGCATCATGTAGTAAGTAAGTAAGTAAGGGATGGTATTAGGTTTCGGTTCTAGTAATGATGATGGAGAATTTTAGGGACGGGTACTGCTGTACGTTAGCCCGTGGAGTGCTACGAGGGTTTGAGCTAGTTCCACTAACATGATATATCAACTAACGAGGTACGAGTATATCCACTAACGTGGTATATATTGAGCAATGACATTTTCATAATCGCACTAAAATAGTGTTCAAACGAGGGGAGTTTCCGGTTATAATATCGAAATTCAAGCCAAAGAAAGCTACTTCTAGCAGCACCAAGCTGTCAGTGTACTAAAGCAGCCGACGACGTCATATGCGGCATGGCAACAATGACACCAATGTATATCCTTGAGAACGAGATACAACAGCAGTACAATTGCATGCAATGAAACCAAGCTACATGGGTAGGAAGGGTGGTAATGGTGCAGTGGATAGTGTTTGCTCGTTAACCGATGTATGCAAGTTTAAGACCCAGCGGGAACAGCAATCATATAAAAAAAAAAAAAAAAATATCAAAGTTTTTCCAACCACCGCACCAACGAGCTCTCACGACGATCGGTTCTACGTACCGGAGCAACTCGAGGACAATACCTCGACCAAGGATCGTCAAGCTCAGCTACACAGCTGCTACAATAACAACAACGTGGATAGGAAGTGTGTAAAGCGTGGAAAGTATAAAAGAGTGGCAGGGTAGATGGAACTTTTTAGTAGAAAGATAATGGACTTTCGCTTCAAATTGTAAAGATGAGAAAAGAACAGAGAAGTGGACTTCTACCTGAGTCAACTGCTGACCGGACATGGGTGAATAGCGCGTTCTCAAGAGAACCTAATGGAATTTGAAAGAACATTTTCTCGACTCCATCTCCAGATAAAATTGCAGCTCATACCCCAGGAAATATAGGAGCATGAGGGAACTCTGCCGAATAAAACTACTAAAAGCCCACCAACAACACAAACCCACCCTGAAATGTACGAAAAGTTACATATTCACCTGCAGAAGTGTGAGCAGCAACGAAAACGTACTGCCTTTCCTCCAGCTTGAGAATCGCCTGCTTCTGGAAGACGTCCAATTCGAATGGATACTGCATCGCGGGCACGGGAATTTTTTCGTTGAAATTGGTTATCGGCTGCGATATATCCACCATTTCGGCCCATTCACTCTTGAAATTAACATTCGTGTTCGACGTTGAAATATCCAGCACTGGCCGCAGATCCGCCTGCAGAATCTGATCGTCTAAATCCTTGAACTCGCTGGGACACAGATCAGCACCGTTCATCGTGCGATTGGCAGCTCCATCTTCTTCTTTGGTTAATTGCATCCACTCCTGAACGTCCATCACCTCCTCCAAGTTACTCAAGAGGTTCACGTTATGATTGAATGCCTTCGGTGTCCGCACTGTCTCCTTGAACTCATAGCCACGAGTGAAACCAGGCGGCACTGTAAGCAGCTCCATATCAAAGTTGAAGTCATCGCATTGTAACCGTTTGATCTCCTTCTGCGGCTCATCCAGGCCACCGGGCCAGAAGGGGTAATTCATAGCCGAGCCTCTGGTGTTTTCCTCCAACAGACCAGGTTCGCGCCTCATCGACATTGAGTTGTTGGCGTTTGCCCCCACATGCTCGACTTCGATCTCGACGAAGTCTACGACCTTTCCCGTGACGAAGTCTCGCTTTTGAGCCAGCTTTGTACTAGCCGGGCACTGAGGCAAGTGGAAGAGCCGGGTCTCGTCGAATTCTCTTGGAATGATATCCGGCAGGGGGTCATGGATCGAGATATCCGGATGCAGTATGTAGTTTTGTAGCCGTCGGACATTTTCATTTTCTTCTTCTTTCATTTTAAACTAGTGGTTAATTGGTTTATTTCATAAAAAAATGTTGTAAACGTTAGTCCTTGTTTCTAATTTGGAATCTCCCTTTTCCGTTATGACGTTAGAAGTGTCAAAAACATATGGTAACGGGCCTGTATTTGCACTACTGGTGAGCTGAAGAAAAATAGCGTAGATTACTACGTAGTTGACAGGCATAGTACTAGTCATAGTTTTGATATTCGAATTTCAAGAAAAACTCAATTTAGCGAAACCCTTAGTGGATTATCCAGTATAAGAAAAAGTATGCAAACATTTGCGTACAAACACACTAGACACACCTGATTACAAGTCAATAATACAGTGACATGGAGTGTTATTTATAAAGCGCCAGGGCCTAGCTTCTCGCAACCACTCAAGTTGTGTGCGTTATATTTTTCACACGAGTGGAAGGGACCTACAGTTTAGTGCCGTATCCGAAGAGCAAATTGTTTTGAGAAACTTTTTCGTGACAACAATACTCTCAGATTTTTGTCAGACGCTCTCGAGAGGTGGGACCATGGAAAAATCTTTTTGGTGTTTTCTGGGATTCAAACTTGGAACCTCACGCGCAGTGATCCGATACACTAACCACTTACGCCACGGCGTCCACAATGTGTTATTTATTAGGTTTCTTTAAAACATCTCGCAATATTTGCTTAGTTATACAGTGTTTACTTGTAAGCACGTATGCACTCTATAAGCTATGGCTTGGTCGCTTCGAGAGGAAATTTGTTCGTAAGATATTCGGTCCCGTTTGCGTTGACGGGTTTTGGAGGAGAAGATTCAATGAGGAACTATACGAGCTGTACAGCGACATTGACCTAGTCAAAAAACTGTGTATTGACGTTTGAGAAGACTAGGACATGTACAGCTAATGGACACCAACGATCCGGCTCGCAGAGTTTTCGAATCTAATCCGGAGGGACGTAAAGCGAATCCTCGCTGTAGGTGGTGTGCACAAGTTCAAGGAGACCTCGACCAACTGGAGACAATTAGTTAAAGACCGAGCTAAATGGAGAGGCTTGTTGGTTGAGGCCCAGGTTCAACCCGAACTGTAGCGCCACCTAAGTAATACAACAAGTTAAAGTATACGCATGGAGTAGACGTGTTATTTCATCGTCCGACTAATTTCCTAATTTCCCCAGTAAAACCAAAGTTTTTATTGTTAAGAGCATAACTAAGCCATTAATTAAGTAAAATTGTGTAAAGTTTATTTCATCAAGTGGTTCATCAAAGCTATTTTAATTCATAATTTTGCTAATTTCGGTTATCGCTTTCTGCAATAAAAATGCCCTACGAGTTCCGAAGTGGTCGATCCCAACAACAAAAAAATGTTGCATCTCCGACCGTAACTAACTCAAATAGCATCGCTGACAAACTGTGGAGCCGAATCGAGGAGAAACTTGAAAAGTGGGCAGAGAATTTCTCTCATCTGTTGGATGCTAAGCTGTCTGCGCTGGAAGATCGTCTCAAACAAAGGTCAACGACATGAAAACGGCTATCGAACACCAAATTCAAAAAAACTGCTAAGACATTAAGCGGTTGGAGCTCATGGTAGACGAAAGTCAACGAGAAAGGCTTAACTCAGATGCTGTAATATTTGGTATACCAGAATCTGCTGATGAAAATCTGGAGAGCATCTTTCATAAAATCTGCTTTACCGTAAATATTCAGCCTCCCGGTTTAAATAAAATCTTCCGTGCGAAGCGGCGCTCTTCTAATCAAGCGCACGTCACTGATGCCAGCATCATACTCAAACTGTCTGATAAGCGAGAGAAGCAAAGTTTGATGAGAGCGATCACCCGTTATCGCAAAAGTCAAAAAGCCTCTCTTAAACTAAGCGACGTTGGTTTCAACTTTTCAAATGCCTTCTTCATCAACGACAGCTTGACTAAGAGAAACTACCAGCTGTAGCAAGAAGTTTTAAAACTCTAACGAAGATCTCTCCTGACCTCGGTGTATACAATTGATGGGCAAATTTGCATACGCCATTCTTTGAGTCAACCACCCATCCTACTAAACCATATGGAAGATCTTAGGAATGCCATCGGACCGAACATAGACGATCACAATGCAAGCAACACATAAGATAATTTTTTTTTTACTCCTTTTCTCTTTGCATTTTTTTTTTGCTACATCTCTTATTTTTCATAATTTTTGTTTTTTGTTTTGTTTTTCATAATTTTTTTTTGTTTTGTTTTATATTGTAAGAGTGATTTCAGTTTTCAGTTTTATAATTTTAGCCTTAATGTCGATGAAATATTTTCTGTGTTCGACTTTTTTTTTTTTTTTTACCATCCCTTATCATGCCAAACATGGTAGTTTGATGATGGTAGTTTTAACAGCATGAATGAAAAGATTAATTTTTTATTAAATACCATGTGCAAGAGCTACGATGGCCTGCATGTTTGCCATATAAATCCACAGAGTCTTGTGAATAAAATAGATGAGTTCAGGTTGATTTTTGAGAACAGTCAGATCGATATCATATGCGTTTCCGAAACATGGTTTGACCCTAACGTAAATAACGAAGCTCTCTCGCTTAAGGGATTTAAACTTTACTGTGCTGATCGTTATGGTAGAATAGGTGGAGGTGCTGCTATATACGTAAAAAATACCATTAGATCAAAACATCTTTGTTGCTCTAATGATAACCATTCAAGCCAATTTTATTTTGTTGAAATTCTGAACGGTGAGGACAAATGTGCTATTGGTACGATTGACATGGCACCGGATGTAACGCATCCCAGTATTGTGTGCGATATTATTGAAGGAATTTCTTGCATGACACCAAAACTTATTCTTTGTGGGGATTTCAACATGAATCTCCTTAGCATGTCATCTAGCTTCTCATTAAAAAGCACCATAAGATCTCTGAGTCTATTTTTTCTAAATACAACAGAGCCAACTCACTTTAAACCTAATTGTGCACCATCATTGTTAGATGTTATTTTGACAAGTGATAAAAGTATTGTGAAATGTTACAGTCAACTATCTGTGCCTGTTTTCCTATATCATGATCTTGTATTCGTCACCTTCAGTCTAAATGTAAGTAGAAGTTATTCACAACCCGTTCAATATCGTAATTTCCATAGTATTAATGTTCAAAATCTGTTTTGTGATTGTAGCAATATTGAGTGGAGTAGTATATATATGTCGTCTGACGTTAATAAACAAATAAAGTTCCTAAATGTTAGTCTTGAGTATCTTTTTAATAGAGATGTTCCATGTAAAACACGTGTGCTGAAAAGCAAAGCTTGTCCTTGGTTGTCTAATGAAATATTAAACGCCATTAAGCGAAGGGACACTTTATACCGACGGTGGAAACGATTTCGCTGCACAGAAATGCATATGGAATATAAAGTCAGTCGAAACCTTGTTGTATGTATGATAAAAACTGCAAAATTTAATTATTATAATGCTAAATTTAATTCCGATCGATCGTCTAAATTTCTGTGGAACCAAGTACGAGAAATTGGACTGTGCAAAAAAAGTCGTAAGGCTAATGATGAAAACATCAACGTAGATGAATTAAACAACCAATTTATCAGTACTGTTCCTCCAGTAGCCATTGGCTCTCCTTTGTCATTTACACAAAATGATAGTGAAGAAGCTTTTGCAGTCAATAGATTTGATGTTTATTCGGTCGGATTGGCGATACTTGCTATCAAACGAAAATCTGTTGGCCTTGATAATATCCACCCAGATTTTATAAAACTTTTACTTCCAATAATATTGCCTCATATTACCCACATTTTCAATACCATCCTTATGACATCCGCCTATCCAAATACCTGGAAAAAAGCAAAAATTATTCCTATTCCTAAAAAAGCTAATACTCCGGAATACAGACCCATAGCTATTCTTCCCTTCTTGTTTAAAGTCTTCGAATTTTTATTAAGTCGTGAAATAAAGGAATATGTCGAAAATAAAAAGCTACTAACTCCTACGCAATCGGGTTTCCGATCAGGACATAGCTGTATAACAGCAGTATTAAAAGTATCTGATGACATTCGCCAAACTTTTGATGAAAATAAAACGACATTGTTGGCATTACTTGACTTCTCAAAGGCATTCGACTGTGTAAATCCGTCAATTCTTTGTAATAAACTGTTAACACAATTTAATTTCTCTAGTCCCACTAACAAGCTAATATTGTCGTATCTCACTAATCGTATCCAAGCTGTTTCGCATAATTCCCATCTGTCTAGTTTTCGTCCTGTTAATAGTGGTGTCCCGCAGGGCTCCATCCTTGGTCCATTACTGTTTTCTATGTTCATCAACGACCTTCCAACTGTGTTGTGCCATTGTAATTTTCATATATACGCGGACAATGTTCAGCTCTATTTAAGCTTCCCAATTGGAATGGTGGAAGACTCAGTAGCAAGATTGAATGAGGATCTCCGTTCTGTGATTAGGTGGTCCACTCAGAATGACCTCATGATTAATCCAGACAAAACCAAAGTTATCCCTTTCTTAAAACATAAACCCAACCTTCTTGATTTTCCTAAAGTAAAATTTCTCTCTACGTGTATTGAATATGTCACGCTTGTAAAGAACCTTGGGATTATTTTTGGTAGTGAGCTTACTTTGAACGACCACATAAACAATATAGTATCTAAAGTATATGCATCCCTCAGAGGTCTTTCAATAAGTAGATCCATATTACCTATTGACATTAAGTTAAAACTTGTAAAGGCACTTATCATGCCAATTATTACCTACGGGTGTGAGCTTTTCGCTGACTGTGACAGCACCTCTTTTCGAAAATTAATAAGAGCGCTAAATTCGGCTGCTAGGTATGTGTTTAATCTTCGTAGGTACGACCATGTTTCAACGGAACGCCGCAAACTTATTGGTTGTGATTTGGAACATTTTTTAAAATATCGATCCTGCATTCTACTCTTCAAAGTTATTCACAAGAAGCAACCCGCATATCTGTACAATAAGCTTGTCCTATCTCGGTCTAGTCGCTTTATAACATTAAGGCCGTCTACATATACTTGCTTGACATCACGTAGACAGTTCTTCGTTCATGCTGTAAATCTTTGGAACCACCTGTCATACCAGGTGAAGTCTAAAGTCGAATAAAGACAGTTTCAATCGGCATGTTTTTCGTATTTCTCCAATTTAAACTGAAATTACTCGCATTTGTTATATTAATCTTCTTAGTCTACATAGTTGCAACTATTTACTGTTTAATTTAATTTTTTTTCCTGTTTTTAATGTCCTATTTTATTATTGTATTTCTTTCTTTTTTTTTTAAATGTATCATTTTCATATTGTATTTTTAACACACTATTTCATTTTGTATACATAAAAGTTTGCCTTTTTCTACCTGAACTCATTTTAAGTGTACTCTTACATGTACAGCGATTGTATAATATATAATAATAAAAATAAAAATAAGTAAGTAAGTAGAGATTATCCACAAACACCTGTCCACGACCTTTAAAATATTAAAACTAAGGGAGAAACTAATCGAAAATATACAAATACACATGTGTCATGTAATTCGGGAATTTATGCAATGAACTTATCTATCGCGTACAACTTTACTTAGATTTTAGAAACAAAGACTATAATAATAATAATAATAATAATAATAATAATAATAATAATAATAATAATAAATTGCATGGTAGGCGAAGGGAACATTATCTCCAATTTGATCCATGGAGAAAACTATAAGTATCTCGGCTTATTGCAACTGAGAGGAATAAGTGAAACTGTAGTTAAGGAAAAATTACGTGTGGAGTTCGCACGGAGAGCGGTGCGGATCCTCAAATCGTCGCTTTATGCAGGAAATAAAACAAAGGCCATTAACAACTGGGCAATAGCGGTATTCACTTATTCCTTTGGTATTATTAAATGGACCAGCACAGACCTAGATGCAATCTCCACTAAGCTCAGGCAGAAAATGACAAAATTCAACTGCCACCACCCGAAGAGTGCCATTGAAAGGTGCGCACTGCCGCGGGAGGAGGGTGGAAGAGGCCTAGTAGATATTCCAAATCTCCACCACAATCAGATCACCAGATTGAGGGACCATTTTAGAAATCAAATCCAAACGTCCAATTTTATCAGAGCTATATGCATGGCAGACCACAATTACACCCCGCTTAATTTGAGATCAGCACAATTTTCAAAACCACCGAATGCCCTTACAGTAGAACAGCTGAAAGAGAACTGGAAAGCGAAGTCTCTTCATGGAGTCCATCCAAACTAGCTGCACCAAGCCCATATTGACAAAGTAGCCTCTAACCTATGGCTTAAACAGGGAAACCTATTCCCAGAAACGGAGGGATTCATGATTGCTATTCAAGATAGAGTGATAGCAACAATAAATTATAGAAAGCATATCATGAAAGAAAATATTGAAAACGAAATGTGCCGAAGATGCAGCAGTAGTATGGAAACCATCGACCACATAATTGGAGGATGCCCCAGTTTAGTAGCTACTCACTACATAAGGAGACACAACCAAGTGGCGAAAATTGTGCACCAGCGGTTAGCAGCTAATTGTAAACTCCTTACAAATAAAGTACCTTATTATAAGTATACACCTGAGGCCGTAATGGAGAACAATAGATATAAACTCTATTGGGACAGGCCCATTACAACAGACCGGACAACTCCAGCAAATAGGCCCGATATCGTACTTTTCGATAAGGCGTTGAAGGTCATCAACATGTACGACGTAGCTATCCCGCTTAGCCAAAATGTTCAGACCACCTACAGCACAAAGCTAGACAAATACACCACTCTAGCTATTGAAATGCAGAGGATTTATGAAGCTCAAAGAGTCAACATAGCCCCTTTAATCATGTCAGCAACTGGCTTGGTACCTAAAAGCCTTATCCAACAGCTAAAAAAGCACAACATTGAAGAAGAGCTGGAAGTGATGCAAAAGGCGGTCACCTTAGACACTTGCAATATAGTGAGGACCTTCCTTAATAATTATTCATAAAAATACACATATAAAGAAATACAATAAAATATAATATATAAGTACTGAAGTGGCTTGCAAGTCGAAACTGCCGCCATGTTCAGTTTAAATGGACTCCCCCTCGTGCGGTATGGGGAGGGGGAAGAGGCGTGGGATAATAATAATAATAATAAGAATAATAATAATAATAATAATAATAATAATAATAATTTTTTTTTTTTTTTTTTTGCCTAGGGGGGTGGTGGAAAAACGCTGATGCGCACGAGAAACAGGCCCGCTCTGTTTCAGGTAGTGTGAGACTCCTACTCACTAAAAAACCACCTTAACCCCTTGTTCTGCTTGACACCATCCACTCCGGAACCGCTTATTGCATTACTTCAGAGTGGTGTCGCTTTCTTCCCCCTTTCGGGGCCGGCTTTTTCATATTTCTCTTCTTTAGCGGGTTTATTTGTCTTGCCGGTGTCTTGCCGGTGAGGCTTTTATCTTCTTACAAAATTTTCTGAGGGTATGTTTTCTTCTTCCTCTCTCTTCTTCTTCTTTAGAACCGTTTGGATGAAATTGCTGATCCTGTTCCAGCTGTCGACACTAGAGATCATCTTCCGGACCACGTTGTCTGGGGAGAAATTGCCTATCTCCAACTCAAGTCTAGATCTCTGCGCTGCCCACCTGTTGCAAACAAAGAAGGTATGGTAGGCGTCGTCTTCCTCGGAGTCACCGTACTGGCAGGCTGCGCTCTCTACTTTTCCCATTCTGCATAGATACTGATTAAAATACCCATGCCCGCTTAAGAATTGGGTGATGTAATAATCAACATCGCCGTGTTTACGATCGGTCCACGTAGTCACGTCCCTGATGAGCCTTGCGGTCCATCTGCCCCTGGTTTCAGCGGTCCACCTGCTTTGCCACTTTTGCTTGGTGAGCTCCTTTGCCTCTTCAGCTGCCATTTCTGCTCCAACTTCCGGCTTTTTCTCGTAGATATATTTCCTCTCTGCCGCTAAAAGTTCAATTGGGGTCACTCCCGCGATTACGAGAACTGCTGGTTCCGATACTGTGCGGTAGGAGCTAGCAACTCGAAGAGCTCCACGGCGTTGAACTGCGGCCATCTGTTTCCTATATTTCTCCTGCTTGAGTGCGTCGGCCCAAATCTCACATCCATATAGGAGGATGGCGTGCGTAATGGACATGAGGAGTCGTCTTTTACTCATGGTCGGGCCTCCAATGTTTGCCATGATCCTGCTGAGTAGCGTTGTGATCTTCGCAGCTCGGTCGGATGCTGATTTAATCTGTCGCCAGAAGGTAAGTTTGCAGTCTAGGATCATCCCCAGGTACTTCACTGCATCCTTACTTGTGATCACATCTGGACCAACTCGGAACTCGACGTGTGTAGGGATTTGTTTTCTAGTCAGGAGAATTATCTCCGTCTTCTCCGTCGCTAGGCTCAGTCCATGTTCAGCCATCCAGGAGAGGACCCTCCTCATTACTTGATTCAGCTTTCTCGCTGCGTCCTCCGTGTTTCTTGCAGTGATCACCGCACCGATGTCGTCTGCGTAACCTACCAGAAAGGTGTCTTCGGGCATCTCCATACGGAATATTCCGTCGTAGGAGACGTTCCATAAGTCTGGACCCAGTATTGAACCTTGCGCTGCTCCTGCAGTGATATCCTTTCTGCGAGGTCCCTCTATGGTCTCGTACATCAGTTTGCGGTCTCTGAGGTAGTCCTTTATTATTCGCAGGAGATATTGCGGGACCCTGAAGGTGTTTGTCAACGAGTTTAGCATATCTTCCCACCTGGCTGAGTTGAAGGCGTTCCTTACATCTAAAGCTGCCAGCACAACTGTCTTCCTCGAGTAGTTATTGCCAAATTGAGCGGTTTGGGCTGCCTTAATCACTTCCTCGATTGCTCCGATTGTGGAGTGACCTCTCCTGAATCCGTGTTGTCTTTCGGACAGGTCGCCTGCGCTCTGAACTGCTGCTGTGAGGCGTGGCTTCAGCATCTTCTCAAGGAGTTTACCTGCAGTGTCCAGCATGCATAGCGGTCTGTAGGCTGATGGGGATTCAGGGTCTCCCTTTCCTTTGCTGATCAATACCAAGCGTTGGATCTTCCAGCTGCTGTAAAAAATCCCGTCCTTAAGGCAGCTGTTGTACATATTCAGTAATAGCTGAGGACATGTACGAGCGATGGCTTTCAGAACTTCCGCTGGTATGCCATCTGGTCCGGGGGCCTTCTTACCTTGCAACGTGTTCGCCGCCAGGATCAACTCCTCTTCGGTAAACATAGGGACATCTTGCTGTTGGGCGCAAATGGGGTCGGGGGGCCTAACAGGATGTGTTGGAAAGAGAGTGTCCACTATGTGCTTCATCTTTTCCGCATTCATAACTGGGCTAGTCGTCTGTGTGCCTAGCTTGCGCATTACTACTTTATAGCCCAGTCCCCAGGGGTCGTTGTTGACATCCTGGCGAAGGTCCTCCCACTTCTGTCTCTTACTCGTATTGATGGCCCTCTTGAGCGTTGACTTTGTGCATCTGTATTCCACCAGAAAGTCTTCTGTGGTTTTCGCCTGTCTTCTCCTTCCCCTGGTGACTTTGCGTCTAAGGTGAAGGCACCTCCTTCTGAGCGCAGCGATCTCATCAGTCCACCAGTATACCGGTTTTCTACATCCGGCCGAGTTGCTCGACCGTGGCATCGAGTTGTCGCACGCATAGTGTATAAGTCGCATCGTGGCTTTAGCTTTTGACTCAGCAGTGCCGGACATCTCCAGGATTGCGTGTTTTCCTTCCTCTATTGCGTTTATAAGCAGCTCCTCGTTAAGTCTTTCTACTTTCCATCTTGGTGCTCGCCTTTGGTTTCTGTGAGGCATACGTCGGTCCGTCTGTACATCAAAGGTGATGCATTGATGATCGCTGCCGGTGAAATCTTCGATGACCCTCCAGTTTTTTATACCCCTGGCTATTGATTCCGACGCAAAAGTCACGTCCGGTATCGTTTCGTTATTTCCGGGTCGCCTAAAAGTGGATGTGTTGCCGATGTTCATCACGTTAAGCCCTAGTCTTGCGGCTACCTCGAGTATTTGCCTACCTCTAGAGTCCGTATTGGGCATTCCCCAATCCAGAGCTTTGGCGTTGAGATCGCCAGCGACGACGATCATGCCTCCAATTTCTCGGGCGGTGTCCTCCAGGGCATCTAGCTTTCGTCGGAAATCGCTGACATTTTCATTGGGTGTAAAGTAACAGCTGATTATCGTCACTTTTTCGAATTTCACCCACACAAAACCTCTCCCTATACCATGGCCTTTTATGGAGACTGCTCTCATGTCCGGTACCCATATAGCAGCAGTGCCGAGGGAATCCGTAAACCAGCCCAGGTCTTCTTTGTTTTGGTATTGCTCGCTGATGACTGCAATATCGATTTTCAGGTCGAGTCTGAGTTGACTGAGCAAGTCATCGGCAGTTCGGCTCCTGTGGAGATTTCCTTGGAGGATACGCATCATTGTTGTTTCTTCTTCTTCTCCTTTTCGAGTGCCTCCTTAAACACCCGACACGTACCTGATCCTGGGGCATGAGCTAACAAGGTTTGTGAGAGGTTTAGCTCTGTGCATAAGCAGCACTTTGCACTTTTTTTACAGTCAGCCTTCTGATGACCTTCTTCTCCGCAGTTGAAGCACAGTCCTTGGCTCCTTCGATTCGGCCCTTTGCACGTTGCTTGCATGTGGCCATAACCAAAGCATTTGAAGCAGCGCGTGACAACTATTCTTGGGCGCACTCTACAGTGGACCCAGCCAATTTTAAGGCGGGGATCTTTCAGCAGAACGTTTGCTGCCCGGCTGTTTAGTTGGACTAAAGCCATTTTTGTGCTCTTCTGTTGGGCTTAAATAAAGTGACCTGAAGATCGATATCAGATTCATTTATGCCTCGTTTCACGGCCGCCATCACTTCCTCTTCTGTCGTCATCTCGTCCAGGTCTCTGATTTCCAGCGTTATCTTGGGCTCCAGCTGTCGGATGTTTACCCTGTCCCCCAGGATTGCTTTCAGAGATGAGCTGAAGTCTTCCTTGCCTTTGGATTTCTCGGCGAATTCCACAAGAACGTCGCCAAATCTTGTTTGGCGTACGGTTTTTATTTTAGTCTCCGTATCATCGGGACTAACTTTGCTACGCATTTCCCGCAATATTTCAGCGTAGGTCTCTTCTCCTCTAGGCTTTATAAGGATAGCCTCAGGTTTGGATTTTCGTTGCCTGTTCTTCTTTCTCTTTCTTTGGCTGGATGCCGTGCCTCTACCCAGCTCTACATTCTTTTCGGGAGGGTTCTTCTTCGCTTTGACCACGTTCTCCGTCCCATTCTCTCTCGGTTGAGGTTTCATGCGCTGTACAGAGTCAGTTGAAGATGCATTGCGCGTTCCCTCTTGAAGCGTGTCCTTCCCACGAGGTTTTGGTTGGCTTGGTTGAGGGGTCGCATTCATCGGGGTTCGCCTTTTTCTCTTCTCTGCCTCCTTCATAAGAGGGCTTGATGGTGGCCTCTTTGTAGTCCCAGGTCTGGAAATCGGTGTCACGTCTCTACCCTCAGGGCTCTCCTCCACACTTCGGCTAGTTTGGCTGCGCTGTGGGGTTTTCCGCCTCAATTCGTCCTCATCTAGTTGTCCCTGCACCTTATCCCATAATTTCTTAAGAGAGCTAATTATATCCAGGGACTCCTCGAGTTCAGCTAGGCCTGTCTTCACGTCCATACTTATGTTTTTTTGCCTACCCGTGGCCACTTTCATTTTTTTGACGATGTCTTTGCAGTTTTGCAGTTCGTTCGTCATTGTGTTTCTCGCCAATTGCATCTCCGTTGTGGTGGATTTTTCGCCATGGCGGTCGGTCGGCTCTGCTTCCATTTCGGGGGCGTTCGCGACAGTATCCTCTAAGGGAACCCTTAAGGGTACTTCCGGGGTCTTCCCTTGCTCTGGTCTTAGTTCAGCGCGTTTTGCGGTTGGCGGCGACCGCCGCATTCGCGAACTCCTCTCAAAAGGGTCTCTTCTGGGCTCACTTGTAGCAATACGTTCCGTGGGAGCCAAGTGTTCCACTCCCAGGGATACGTTGGTAATATCCTTATTATTAATGCGGTCATAGGATGACGACGTCCCGGGGCCCGCGTGCTCACCCCTGACAGACGCCGGCACTGGGGATCCGACTCCCTGCGCCGTAGCAACATTTTTTTTACTCCTTATCTCTTCCCTGGTTTTTGGTTTGTTTTCAGTGTTCCTTCACATAGGCTCCTCCTCCCTATTTCTCGCGAAAGTTGGGCTCCGGGCTTGCCACCGGCGTAGCGGAGTTAATAATAATAATAATAATAATAATAATAATAATAATAATAATAATAAACAATAATGCCGATACCCAGCCTAGAGGTGAACCGCATGCACAATCCGATGTAGCTCTCACAGCTGCTGGAAGACCAAGACAGCGCCGAAAATGGACAACTGAAATAAATGAAGATCTTTTGCGCACATACTACATTGTTACTCAACAAGAACAAAACCTTACAGGATAACGTACACGGCTTCGTATAACATTCATATCACAGCATCCAGAATTCACTGTCACCGAACAACGCTTAGCAGATCAAATAAGAGTGATACATAGAAATAACCTAGTCCCAGAGATAAGAAGAAACATTATTAAAGAATCTACTCGAACAACACCAAGCAGTAGTAGCAATAATACAGAAATGCAAATAGTCCAGGATACATCTAACGAACTGCAGAGTGATGAGAATAATCAGAATTACCACCCAGTACAAGTAACTGGAAATCCGACAAGACAAAATACAAACATACCTGAAAGTCCTCATAGTGATGTTAGTTATATATTCGCAGAAAAATACGACATCTTTAATAACATTGGCCCCCTGGTAAGACCTCCAATACCCAGAATCAACACCTGCCAACAACTAAGCAAAGTCATCCAATACACCAACGATGAGATAATTGCAAAAGATATCTCACGAATAAGCACCTTAGGAGAATTGCACACTTTAATTTACACTGCGGCCGTTACAGTTTCAATCAAAATGGGTTATAAGATAAGTTATCCAACCCGGAGAAATAGGGAACCAAAGGAAAATATAACCCTAAAACGGATTGAGATAAAAATAAAAGAGTTGAGGAGCGACCTGGAAAGACTCAAAAGATACATGAGTGGTACTCACTCAAGACGGCTAAGACACAAAGTGCGGAGAATCTTTAAAAGACATAACAGACACTCGCGATACGAGCTTAATAACTCAAATACTGTACTAATTATGGATACAATAAGACAAAAACTATCCGTCCAAGTAACAAAACAGCGTAAATACAAGTTGTCAAACCAGAGACGACAAAATAACAAAATCTTCAAAAATAGTGAGAAGAATTTCTATCGAACGGTTAGAGAAAACCCAGGTTCTGAAGAAGACAACCTACCTAGCAAAGAAGACACCGAGAACTACTGGTCATCAATATGGTCCAATCAAACAAACCACAACAGGAACGCCGAATGGATAAAACACGAAAAACAGAAAAACCATCTACTGGAAGAAATGACGATCGACTATCTAACACCCCAAGAAGTCAAGCAAATTATATGGACTTCAGACATACTGCCAGAGCATGCAAAAGTGCGGTGGATTATTCTGACCGGTGTATTAGATGTGGTGCGAGTGGACACACCGCAAAATCTTGTGCCCTAGAGCCAAAATGCCTGCTGTGTTGTGACAAAAAGGACACAAATAGCAACCATGTCACAGGAAGCGGCAAATTCCCAGCCTTCCAATAAGCCTTGAGAGAGCTGAAACACCTTATATGAAGATAAAACAGCTCAACCTCAATCACTGCGAAGCTGCGAACGATCTCCTCATACAATCTGTGCGCGAACAAAAAGTAGACGTAGTAATCCTTAGTGAGCCCTACAAAGAATTCCATGCAAACGCGCGGATAACGGACACTACGGGAAAAGCGGCCATATGGACCTGTGGGAAAACCGCCTTCCAAGAGAGAATGCCAACATCAGGAGATGGTTTTATATGGGCAAAAATCGACGGAATATATATTTATAGCTGCTATGCACCACCAAGCCTCTCGATAGCAGAGTTCGAAGAGCTGCTGGACAAACTCGTAAACGATGCTTTAGATCGAAAACCGGCGATCATTGCTGGCGACTTTAATGCATGGGCCGCTGAATGGGGATGCAAAGAAACGAACAGACGAGGAAGATCCCTACTGGAGGTTTTACAGTCCTAGACGTGGTACTAGTAAACAGCGGAAATAAACCCACGTTTTGCAGAGGAAGCGGCGCTTCTATTATAGACATCACGTACATAAGTAGCTCCTTGATAGGAAGAACAAAGTGGGAAGTCAGTGAGCTCTGTACTTATAGCGACCACCAGGCGATAATATGTGAAGTACTGCCGGAAGCAAGAAGAAAAACACCGCTAGCCAGGCTACCCCAGAAAAAAGGCTGGAAATCAGACTCTTTCGACGTGGAAGCATTCACATGTATCTTCAACAGAAACGCAGTACTGACGGGTCGTGCGGGCAGTAAAGCAATGCAGGCCATAAATGAAGTTACACGGGTATGTGACGCCACAATGAGGAGAAGAAAGGCTATGGAACATCGTCCCCCAGTTTACTGATGGAATGAAAAAATCGCGCATCTACGTACCAAGTGTCATCGAGCGAGGTGCCAGCCACAGATTTCCACCTGCCCAGAGTTCTTACACAACATCGTGGTCGGACTATTTCCTCATCAACAAGAGAACGCATTCTCGGATGATCCAATAGTAGAGGCACCAACAATCCGAGAGGTAACCATAGAAGAAATAATCGAGATTTGCAATAAAATTGGAGATAAAAAAGCACCTGGACCAGATGGTATCCTAAATATAGCACTCAAGACAGCTATAAAAGTAAGCCCAGAAATGTTTATTAACATTTACAACTCGTGCCTGAAGGAAGGAGTCTTCCCGGATCAGTGGAAACGGCAAAACCTAGTACTTCTTCCCAAAGGTAAAAAACCACCAAATGAACCATCATCATACCGCCCGCTCTGTATGGCAGCAATTCAAGAATCTGGAGGTCTTTCAGAACACCAATACGGTTTTCGAAAAGCGCGCACAACAACAGATGCAATCAGTGTGGTAGTTAAAACGGCACAAGAGGCTGTACAGGGAAGAAGATGGAGAGGCGGTTCCAAAAAGTACTGCTTGGTTATAACTCTTGACATAAAAAACGCCTTCAATACGGCAAATTGGAGTCACATCTTACAAGCGCTCAGAAGGATGAGAGTTCCACAATACCTCATAGACGTTATTGTTGACTACTTCAGGTGCAGAATCTTGGTATACAATACAGACCGCGGCCCCAAGGAATATAAGATCACAGGCGGAGTACCACAGGGCTCAGTCCTTGGCCCTTTGCTCTGTAATATTATGTATGACGGTATACTGCGACTTCCTATACCCGCAGAAACAAAAATAGTGGGATTTGCTGATGATATCGCCATTATTGTCACTGCTAAACTGTTGGAGGAGGTGGAACAGATAAGCAATGCGACAATAAGGATAATACGAAAATGGCTCACCTCAATTGGTCTAACACTGGCGGAGCATAAAACTGAAGCAGTCCTGATAAGTAGTAGAAAGAAGGTAGAAACTCTCACCATTATAGTCGGCGGCCATGAAATAACATCTAAACCGCATATAAAATACCTAGGTGTCATGATAGATACGAGACTTTCATTTAGAGATCACCTTAAGTATGTAGGCCGAAAAGGTGCAATAGCAAGTGCCGCACTCGCGCGTATCATGCCCAACATAGGAGGACCAAGACATAGCCGTAGGTTACTGCTGGCTAGAGTGGTTGCGTCTATAATCCTATACGCCGCACCAATTTGGGCCGGGGCCATGGCAAATAAAACATACAGATCACATATCACATCTGTGTATCGAATATGTGCATTGAGAGCTAGCTGCGCATTTCGCACTACTTCTAGCGATGCAGCTTGCGTGGTAGCGAGAATGCTCCCAATAGATATCCTGGCAGTAGAACAGCAACGTCAGTACTGCGCAAGAAGAGAAAGAAACGAGGCCAGCGAAAACCGGCTCTATAGAGCAGAAAGCCTAAGAGAATGGCAAGAACGCTGGAATGCTTCTGAGAAAGGCAGGTGGACCCATAGGCTCATACATCAAATCCAGCCATGGTTCGACAGACAACATGGAGAACTTGAGTTCTACTTAACGCAGTTCCTAACGGGCCATGGATGCTTTCGTTCGTACTTACATAAGTATAAACACGACAAGAGCCCTTAATGTCCGCATTGCGCTGACTGCGTAGAAAACGCAGAACATATATTTTTTGAATGCCCAAGATTCCTCGACGAAAGGAATGCACTAAGGAGTGAACTCGGCCATCCACTGACGCCAGAAAACATCGTTGGCGAAATGCTCAAAAGCCAGGAGGCATGGGACGCAGTCGCTGGGAGCACAATGCGCATAATGAAGATTCTAAGAACCCTAGAAAGAGAAAGGAAAGAATCAGACCGGCGAAATACAATAAATGCTGAGCAGGAAAATGCAAACATGCACTAGTCGAATACATCAGACTAAAACCCCCCCCCCGCGATGAAATGCTCGACGGCAGTACCGCGGGGAATAGGGCGGTCGTGGGAGGGGGGTTTAGTGGGTAAGAGTCCCACACTGTTACTCAGGACGTACTGAGTTTCGTCTTTTGAAGATTACCCCTCCCAATCAAAAAAAAAAAAAAAAAGCACTTAACCCGCTAAGCAACCTGCTACGAAGCAGTAAGTATGGATACAAAATAAAAAGCAATGCTAGCCAAGAAACACTAAGCCATCTTTTATACATGGATGATCTCAAAACTTATGCCTCGTCAAAGCAACACCTTGACCAGCTAATCAAAATTGTTTCAATGTTCAGTAATGACATAAATATGAAGTTTGGTCTGGAAAAGTGCAAAACTACATGTATCACCAGAGGCAAATTTAACAAAACTCAAGACCCAGGTATCCTTAACATCGCCGAAATGGATGAGAATGATGTCTGTAGATACCTGGGAATGGCCCAAAATAACCGGATTGATAAAATAACTGTCAAAAACACATTGACTAAGGAGTTTAAATCGCGTATTCATAGAATAGCGAAGTCTAATCTAAGCGGAAAGTTCATTATAAAGGCTTTGAATACATTTGCGATCCCAATAATATCATACAGTTTCGGAATTATCAATTGGTCCACTACTGAACTCCAATCAATGCAGAGAAAGATCAGAACAATGCTCACATCTTATAGACTTCATCACCCCAAATCATGCTGTGAGAGAATGGTAACATCAAGAAGAGAAGGCGGTAGGGGTCTAACAGATCTACAAACATTACACGACAACCAAGTTCAATCACTGCGCAATTATTTCCACCATAAGTCTGAAAGATCAAGACTCATCAAAGTAATAGCCGAAGCAGAGAAAAACCTAACACGTTTAAATCTAAACGGTAACTTTGAAAGACTAGCAATAGACAAAAATCATAGGGAACGCAACTGGGCTATCAAACCAATTCACGGCCAGTACTATAGAGCAATTAATAGCGATAATGTTGATAAGCTTATGTCACACAGATGGCTATTAAATGGCGAAATATATGCTGAAACTGAAGCGTTTATGATCGCAATCCAGGACCGAGTGATTTCAACCAAAAACTACAGAAAACATGTCATGAAGGATTCGAATGTGAGAGAAGATATGTGCCGAAGATGTAGAAGCCAACCTGAGACAGTAGACCATATCATATCAACTTGCACGAGTCTAGCTCAGACTGAATATACAAGGAGACATAATAACGTCGCTAAGATTCTGCATAAGAAACTTCTTGAAAAATACGAATTCGTACCCGACAAAGCACCCTACTACACCTACAACCCTGTACCGATAGTGAAAAACGAGAACTCCAAAATCTACTATGATCGCACTATTCACTCCGACCATACAAGGCTCCATAATCGTCCAGATATTACCTTCATCGATAAGAAAGAGTGCAAGGGTGTTTTCATCGACGTCGCGATTCCTGCGAACAGAACCTGTCAGATGACACCAGAAACTTCCTGAACATTAATTAAACAAATCAATAGTAATATATTTTGTTATGGGCTAAGGTCTCCAAAATATATTTTATATAAGTACCCAATAAGGAGAAACAAATTCCCAGATAGTAACAAATAACAATAATAATAACCCCCCAGGGATAAGCCTTGAAGCGGCGGGAGTGCTTAGACGCCAAATACATTCAAACTAAGAGCTATGTTGACCCAAGACCACCCACGTCAAAGAGGTCTAAGTGGAGTACTGTAACGAACCAATTATCTCAACCCATATATAAATATGCAGAAAACAGTTATGAAAAGGACAAACGTTAACGAACCAAATCGAGTGGGGATATTTACTCAAACGTCGGCAGAAACCACGGCTGCCGGCGAGGACTTGGCTCCGCAAGGAGAAAAGTCGCCAGTGGCTCAACAAAACATAATTGAAACTGCGACAAGTGTTTCCCGAGGTAATCTTGGGACCACCAGAGCAGGCCGTCGTAAACAGCGTATTAAATGGATAAATGAAATGAACGAATATGTCTTGCGCTGCTACTACATTAACTCGTTCAGTTTTTTTCCTTGGGTTTCTGTTGAGGAGCTTTTGGTTTTAGAGCTTTGAAAAAAGTTCTTAATGATAAGTGTTATCGTGGGAATCTTGTTTTGATCTTTTGCATTTCTTTTAATGTGTGGAAAATACGTTAAAATGCAGTTAAAAAATTGTAAGCTGTTTTCTTTAAGGAAAAAGTTTATTTACGTAGGTTTTCGTAGTGCGCGATCAGTTTTTTGATGTTACGTGTATTTTTCTAAATTTGGATTGTGATACTAATGTGAAGTTAAGTGTTTTTATGTATATTTTTCTTTTGAGTATTATGCAGTTTGTGTTTTTAAGACGCGCAGTTTTTTAAAAATTGTTTTTTGAAGTGGTTAAATGAAAATTTCAATCTAAAAAAGGACGGTAACCCTACATAATATTGTTTCAGATTTTTGCTAATTTGAAATGCTTACTACGGAAACCCTGTAAGAGCTTTTGTTAGAATAACACCTTACGGAAAACAAAAGAATGCGAATGAGAGACGAACATCTCTATCTTCCCTGTACTGCCAATTTATGTTGGACAGAGTATAGTCTTGTCCATAATGAGATCATGGCTTTGTCTATGGCTTATGCGAGATGAAAATCCTAAGTAAGTTTTTCATCAAGTGTTAGGCCAAGGTATTTAACCTTGTTAGATAATTCTACTGTTTCACAAAAAAATGTGGGTGTTTTCAATCTTTCTCGTTTTCTTCATTGGTGAATACAACTGTGGTGCTCTTTTTTGGGTTGACGTTAAAACCGACTTCGGCATCAGTCAGCAACTAGATTCAGTTCTCTCTGGAGGTGATCTGAGATTGTTTCTTTGAATTTGCCTTGGATTAGACGCTGAGTATTTTCAGCAGTTCATTTACTACGATGGACCATGATAGGGGGGAGAGGACTCCACCTTACTTACTTACTCGATGTCAAGGAAGCAGCCAACCGCAAACTAGTCTCTGAAGGATTTTTTAATCTTTGTTGTGAGTTTCGAAAGAGTATCGGTCGTTGATTTTCCTGGTTGATAGGTATATTGATTCTTGTATAGAGGAATCACAGCGAGGGCTCTATCCCTGACATGTTTATCAAGTATTTTCAAGAAGAAAAAAGTAAGGCTTATGGGTCGGTAGGATTTGGGTAAATCTGTTGGTCTACGTCCCAATTTAGGGATGGATTTTAACGTAACCTCTTACCAACTCTTTGGTGTGTAGCCCCACGCAAAACTAGTTCTAAATATGTTTATCAGCAGTGGTGTTAAATGTGGGGTACCGTTTTGTAGGAGAGCAGGGAATATTCCGTCTGTAACTGGGGTTTTAAATGGACGACAAGAGTTTGTGCCCCAAATTGCATTAGCCCGTTAGCTTTCTTCAATATTAAGACCAAACCATTTAACAGAAGTGGCCATCTTAATATGCATCAGACTATTTCTCACGGTACTTACCTGTGTCAACGACCTGCACACTTACATGCACAGTTACCCGTAGTACATATACGAGTATGTTTAGTCAAACCAAACCATCAATTTATCTTTAAATAGAACTAATTGCTTTCCATATTCATATGAACAACCTAATTTGCCAAACATATATGCAGATATATCTCTAAAATACTCTTTTACGGGCTTTCTTTTGAACTTAATCTCTACATTTGCACACAAGCCACGCCTTCAACCCACATATCGGCAAAGTATCTTTTTAATAAAAATGCAAATGCCTCCAATGTTAATGGTTTTACTTTTCTTTTTATTAAGAAATTCAAATTTCACCATTCATCGGTAATTTATGGAATCTAGGTTGAGTTCTTCGGAAGATCACATTAGGCGCGCATTACTTATGAAATGAAATCTTTCGCATTGGATAGCCCGCTAATCTCACAGCGAAAGATTCAGTTCTGTTGTGACCACTCAAGCAATAGGAACATTCGAACTCTAATTCGATACTTGCGCTCACCATGCTGCGTTACGTTGTAAGTGCTCCATCGTCTTAACAAAGATATCTGTATCTCATTTGTCTATCCTCATCTAGTTGTTAATGGTTTTAATTGGTTTTGCCTTCTCAGATGGCTACAAGACAAAGCGCCAGAGGCATAGGTAAGTCTCACGCAGAGAATAGACTTCAAACACTGAAATCTTTCATTGTCCACAGGGAGTACTTCAGATCCGAACCAAACTATAGAGACTACGATGACTACGTCTATCCAATTTATGGAAAGGACTCCGAATCTGGCAATACACGTCCATCGATATTCTCTTATTGGAACAACATTCTGAGAACCCGCTTGCCCAGATTCAATATAACAAATCCCTTCACTAGGCTTTTTAGTCCGTACGTGATTAAAGTGGGTGATCCCAATGATGGGCAACCAATCCGCAACAGGAACAAAAAGAAGCAAACCGAACTGGAGGACGAATTCATCTACGAGTTTGTAAATCCGTTTCCGAATACTCTCGATTCGGAGAATGCACAATACTTCTATGATCCTGTAACGCAGCAGTACTACGAGGTGCAGGAAACTGCTTCTCAGGACTATAGTCCACAAAATAATTACTACGCAACGACGTTCAATGATGAGGATGAAATTGTCATTAATTTGGGAGAAAATGATAACAAAGAGGAGCAAAAGGACCAGTCGACCAACGGTGACGAGGACGAGGAGAGATACGCAGGACGTGTCAAGAAAATTGGGTTAATGGGTAAATACAATTCACCTGCGATTAGGACGTTCAAAACAAAGCGATTAAATAAAGGACGAAAAGCAAATGCGTCTGAAAATCGGAAATCGTTTAGCAGGATTAAGGAGGGAAATCATATCAGGAGGGTGTACCGATTAGCCACAGTTTAGATTTAATGGTTTTATAAATTAAATTATTTAGTTATTTATGTTTCATTTAAGGGGTTCTTTTGATAACGGTATTTTATTTTGTAAGAGTTTACTTTCAGGCCCATCAGGACATTGCACTAATCCTAAATAAAAAAAATAAAAAATAAAGTATTTGAAGCATATGCGAATATGTATTTCAACATATTTCAACAAAAAATGCTGATTTATAATAAGTCAGTCCGATCAATTACAAAGCTTGTGTGAACAGTACTGTGAAGGCATAGGTTAAGTTAGGTTGGCTGTCTGCACCAAAATGCAGAAACGCTTAAACCACTAGAGGTCCATTGTGATGCCATTGATCTACCATTATTCCACTCAGGGACTAATTAAAACCCACCGGGGCTTTTGATAAAGTGATGGATACTCATTACGCCTTAGCACGTCAAATCGCCGAGGTCTTCAAGAAAGGGAGCCCCTAGATGGAGCATAGGAGGTGAAGGATGGTTTCCTCTTCCTCCCCGTTTCTATAGCTTCTGCAGAAGTCGTTGGAGAGGACGTCAAATCTTTTGGCATGTTGGCCCATAAAACTGTGCCCAGTGACGATCTGATCTGTGATCGCTTTAGCATAACCAACTCGGTGCTACGTTTCTGGTCCAGCTTAGTCCAGATCTGTCTCGAAATACGATAGATTGAGCAGTTTATCCATCTGTAGTTGATCTTGCTAATTGCGTCCAGCTATAGTAAATCCTGGATGTACCAGGGCTTAAGGATATCGAAGGTAACGAAAGGCTGACGAGCTTGCTAGGAAAGGGTCGGCGTGGGGTCAATCAGTTCCTTGCGGAAAAAAATAGAGGCTGAAGCCACCGGTCGAGCAAACAGACGCTGGGCTCATCTGGAAACATGCGCAACGGTCAGGGCGCTATGGCCGGCCTACAGCAAGAAGAGATCAACCTCTTTGGTATAACTTAGTCGTTATAATACACGGGTCATTTCTGGCATAATTCTGACATTGTGCCATAGGCGTTCACGCGGAGCGACTCGATGTGCTGCATAATGACTATTGCAGAAGTTGCAGGGACGATGAAGAAATTGAATCGGTTCGTCACCTGTTGTTCGACTGTCCTGCCCTATCCGTCAGAAGAATAAGGACTCTTGGTAGTTACTTCTTCTCGGAGCTGGAGGACTTGGGTAGTGTTGAGTTAGCGGACCTCCTGAGATTCATATCACTTTCTGCGTGGTTCTAACGGCAGATTTTCTTTACAGCATTTCCAGAGTTAAATGATTGGGCGCAATGGACCCGTACTATTGGCCTGAGTGAGTAGACTCTTTGTCACAACGCACCCATCTACCTAACCTAACCTATAGTAGATGCTTACATGTAGCGAAGGGCATACCTAAGGCTTGCCTATTTAGAACTCAGAATTCTTAGAGTTATACGCTGTCTGGCGAGCTCGTCCGCCCTGCAGTTTCTCATGAAGATGAGAGAAGGTCAGCGTAGCGTGCGACGTGACGGGCACAACTACATCAACGCGCTGGCTACAGAAGAGGAAGAAGCTGCACGGAGGTGCGACAGGAGGACCGTTTGCAGAATCACCAAACAGCTGACAGGTGGTCGCAGCTTCAGCCAACACTCAGTAAAAAGCCTAAGCCTAAGTTCCTTGCTCATTTCGGATGAGAACCAGCTAAAGAGATGCAAGGGGCATTTGTTACTGCTTTGACCAGTGTATTCACTAGCGATATGCTCCCAAATCAGACTGATGTGCGCGAGGAGAGAAATGCCCGAATAGGCACCATGACTCCGAGTAAGGATGAGATCACTACCGCGATCAAAGTACCAAAAACCAACAAGTCGGTAGGACTTGATGGTATCCTCGCAGAGCTATTACTAGCAGCGTTAACAACATCGGCTGAGCTTGGGAAGCTGAGAGCTTTCCTGACGAGTGGAAAAAGGGAATGATCGTCAAGCTTCCTAAGAAAGGAAATTGAATGGAGTGGTATCTGCGTGCTGCCTGCTGTAACTAAGATAATAACTAAAATCATCCTGGAGCAAATCAAACAACATCTCGAAGGCACAATCGATGCCGAACAAGCAGGTTTCCGCTCTGGATCCTCCTGTGTCGACCAAATCAACACCATGCGGATCATCATCGAATAGTGCGTTGAATATCGATCGCCACTCCACCTGCTGTTCATCGATTTTGAGAAGGCATTCGATAGTGTCAACAGGGAGTTTATTTGGCGTGCTTTACGCAGGAGAAGAATTCCCGATAAATTAATTGCTATTATCAAAGCTACATATGAAGGCTCCAATTGTTACGTTCTGCACAGAGGAATGTTGTCTGAGCATTTTGAGATCCAAAGTGGGGTAAGACAAGGCTGTATACTATCACCATTACTATTCCTATTGGTGATTTGCGATGTGCTTCGTGCACCTTTGTCGACAGGAAACGGAGGAATTCGATGGACTCTTATATCCTAACTGAAACATCTTGACTACTCTGACGATGTATACTTACTTACTTACTTACTTAGGTGGCGCTACAGTTCGGGGTGAACTTGGGCCTCAACCAACAAGCTTCTCCATTTAGCTCGGTCTTTAGCTAATTGCCCCCAGTTGCGCACTCCAAGTTGGTCGAGGTCCCCTTGAACTGTGCGCGACACCTACGGCGAGGAGGTCCTCTACTGAGTCGTTCCTCGAGGTTAGATCCGAAGACTCTGCGGGCCGGAGCGTTGGTGTCCATCCGCTCTATATGTCCTAGTCATCTCAGACGTCCAATACGCGGTTTTTTGACCAGGTCGAATTCGCTGTACAGCTCGTATAGTTCGTGATTGAATCTTCTTCTCCAAAACCCGTCAACGCAAACGGGACCGAATATCTTACGAAGAATTTTTCTCTCGAAGCGACCAAGGATATCTTCATACTCTTTTAATAAAGTCCATGTTTCAGCGCCGTAAAGCAGGACTGGGATGATCAGGGTCTTATACAGAGTCTCCTTAGTTGTTCGAGATAGGGCTTTACTGTTGAATTCCCTTAAAAGCCCAAAAAACAACGATTGGCAAGAGTTATTCTTCGTTTGATTTTTGCGCTGATCTTGTTTTTATAGTTTAAAAGTTTATAGCAGAGCCAAGGTAGACAAAGTCCCTTACTACCTCGAAGTTATAGCTGCCCACTGTGACGTTCTGTCCAATTCGTCGGTGTTGGTTATCCCTTCTTGTTGACAGCATATACTTGGTTTTGTCCTCGTTTATCGCTTAACCCATTTTGGCCACTTCCGCCTCAATGCTTGCAAACGCACCGGTGACAGCCCGCTGAGTTCTTCCGATAATGTCTATATCGTCGGCATATGCAAACAGTTGTACAGACTTGTAAAAGATTGTGCCTCCGGTGTTGACTTGTGAGTTCCGCACAATACGTTGAAGTACAATATTAAAGAAGTCACATGACAGCGTGTCACCTTGTCTAAAACCTTTTTTGACATCAATGGTCTCGGTGAGGTCATTACCGACCTTGATGGATCAGCGAGCGTTCTCGATCGTCATCCTGCACAGACAAACAAGTTTGGCAGGGATGTCAAAACTAGACGTGGCACTATAAAGCTCTTCTCTATAGATGCTGTCATAGGCGGCCTTAAAATCGATAAAGAGGTGGTGATTTGGAATTTTTGGGTTTTCTCCAGGATCTGCCGAAGTGTGAAGATTTGATCGATGGTGGACTTTCTTGGCCTGAAACCGCACTGATAGGGTCCAATCAGGCTGTTGATAAAAGGTTTCAGGCTTTCGCACAATATCGCAGAAAAGATCTTACGTGTATGTGATGTTGAGGAGACTGATGCCTCTATAATTGGCGCAGTTGAGGGGCTCTCCTTTCTTGTGGATCGGGCAAACGATGCTGAGATCCCATTCATCAGGCATACACTCGCCTGACTAAATCTTAGAGATGAGTTAGTGTATGCACTCTACCAATTCATCACCAGTTGCCTTGAAAAGTCCGGCCGGTAAGCCGTCAGGTCCAGCAGCCTTGTTGGATTTCAGCTTGGATATTTCTATCCTCACTTCGATTTGGTCAGGTGGACGATGGAAATAGTGACTATCATCGTCTATGTTGAATGTAGTTGAAGCACATCGCCGGAAAATTAACACGATATCACGTAGGCGTAAAAGAGTCCCTTGGATGGCAAACGACTAACAAAGGCCTCGTAGGGGCAGCATCTTCCGATAGGTGCTGGTCCGCTAAGTAACGAGAAGGAGCCACTGCAGCCGAAAACCTAGCAGCTCTGTTAGTAAGCCCTACTTCCACCTCCTCGTGGTGCCATCTGGGAATTTTTTCGGAAATTGCTAACAGGAGAGGACAAATGGCGAGCTTCCTGCGCCAAAAATCAGGATAAGTGTCAGTTGGTCTGTGACCCAGCGAGCCGCAACCGTAAAACAAACTATTGCTCCGAAACGGATACTATCGCCTCGGGTAAGGACTGATAATTTGTTGACGACCTTTGGCCTTCGAACACGGACAACGATCGGATTCTGGAACGTTAAGACCCTCCTGAACTCACTCAAGGAAGGACTTTATAATGCCAGATTCCTCCAATTGGAGCGCGAATTCGCACGGTATAAAATCGACATCTTAGGGCTGAGTGAGATAAGATGGTACGATGCTGGGGAATACATCTCCCCAACAAAAAGCACTGTCATGCTCTACTCTCGTAATCCAGCTGGAAGTACACGGAGTTCCGGAGTAGGACTCATGCTAACTCCAGCAGCACGTAGTAGCCCCATATCTTGGAAACCCCATAGTGACCGGATATTGACAGCTAAGTTCCAGAGTAGAGTTAGAAAAATTACCATCATACAGTGTTATGCTCCGACTCTAGATGCGCCTGAGGATGAAAAGGATGATTTTTATAGCCACTTAGGCGCCGCCTACAACCAAACGCCTAATGAGGACATCGTAATGGTGATGGGAGATCTGAATGCCAAGGTGGGTAGCGACAACACCATGCTTAAGCACGTGATGGGAGTTCATGGCGTGGGAGACCGTAATGACAATGGTGAGCGGTTTGTGGACTTCTGCAATACCAACCGCCTAGTCATCGGAGGTACGCCGTTTAAGCATAACACCTGCCATAAGATCAGTTGGGTCTCTACTGATAGGCAACGAACATCCAACCAGACCGACCACATTGCGATCAGTCGCCGCTTTAGAAATTGTCTTCTGGACGTCCGAAACAGGCGTGGAGCTGACGTCAGACAAGAACGAGATCACCATCTTATGGTAGCTCATTTACGCCTTCGTACTGCATCCGTCAACAGCAACCACTCAAACCTACTTAACATCACCAGGTTTAATATCGACAGGCTCAAGGTTCCCCAACTGCGCCAACAGTTCAGGGACCATCTTGCCTTAGAAGCAGAAGCAATCAGCAGCATACTGCAAAAGAACAAGGATGACCACTGGAGTGCTGTGAAAAATTTGCGACTGGGGCACGCACTTATGTCAGTAAAAAGCAGAAACACCATCGCACATGGCTTTCTACAGACACCTGGAGACGGATCGATGAGCGTACAGCAATCAAGGCTCGGATTTCAGCGGCCTCAGCAGTAGAGAGAACCGAGCTTGAAGCCCAATACCGTGCAAGGAAGAAAGAAGTGCAGCGTAGTGGGAGACGTGACAAACGTCAATATGTCAACTCACTGGCCTCAAGGGCTGAAGAAGCAGCGAGTAGGTGCGACAGTAGGACTGTTTACAACATCACTAAGGAGCTCATTGGTGGTCGAAACTCCAAACAACATCCAGTGAAGAGTCTAGACGGTAACCTTCTAATTTCGGATGAGGATCAGCTCACTAGATGGAGAGAACATTTTGCTACAGTGCTAAATCACTTAGACGACGGCGGTATGATCTTGAATTCGAATGAGCAGTTCGAAGCAACAAATTCCCGAATTCACACCGTACCTCCCAGTAAAACTGAAATAATAACAGCAATCAAGTCCCTCAAGAAAAACAAAGCGGTGGGTATTGATGGCATCCCTGCCGAGCTATTTCAAGCGGCGCCAAATACATCGGCAGATTTGCTGCATCCGCTAATACGGAGAGCTTGGGATAGTGAACAATTTTCACAGGAGTGGAAAAGGGGGATGATCATTAAGCTTCCAAAGAAGGGTAACTTGATGGAGTGCGGTAACTGGAGAGGTATACATATGTGTTCTTCCAGCTGTAGCCAAAATAATAGCTAGAATAATTCTAGAACGAATTAAAGAACATTTAGATTCAACTCTCGATGTCGAACAGGCAGGCTTTCGCGCTGGATCCTCCTGCATCGACCACATAAACACCTTACGGATCATAGGTAGGTAGGTAGAAGTCGCGGTTCTGTAAAACAGAGACCCAATTGCCGTTTTGATACCACGACTCATGCGACCTTGGATGTTGATGTGTGTTGGTGAGGACAATCTAGAGCCAGCCTGTGGAGTTTAAGAAGAGGGTTAGCTCATTTATGTTCTTACGCGAGCTCTCCTCAAGTTAATTGTAGAAGGGTTTGCCTAATGCTTGATGTCTAGCCCTAGCTAGTGGTGGACAATTGCACATGTAGTCGATAATTGTTTCCTTTTCGGTGGCTATGTTGCAACTACGGCAGTTTGGGATACCTAGTTTGGCTGCGTGCTCTCCTACCGGCCAGTGTCCCGTGATTATCGCGATTATACGGGCAATATCTTTGCGCGTTCTGTTCAATAGGGCGGTTGTTTTGGTCTTGTTGTAGTTAGGCCACTTCTTTCTGGATATGACGCAGTTCGTTAACCTGGACCATTTAAGGTCAGCTTTTCTAAGAAAGATTGAGGAGATGTTTGCCTTAATTGCTCCGAGCGGGGTGTGAACAAGTTCAGCAAGTGAGTATTGAAAGGCTGAGCCTCGCCTGGCCAGTTCGTCAGCATGTTCGTTGCCATCAACGTTGCTGTGGCGTGGAACCCAGACTAGGGTCACCATGCATTGGCCATCTAGCGAGGCCAGTTCCTGTCGGCATTCTACTAATTAGAATGTACTAATAGTACTAATTTCGAGGAAATGGTTTCGAGGAAATGGCTTTGATAGCAGCTTGGCTATCGATTAAAATAGCGATTCCTTGCCTTGCTAGTGTATTTGTGTGTGACTTGATTTGGCGACAGGCTTCGCGAATGGCGAGTAATTCCGCTTGGAAGACGCTGGCAGCGTCCGGGAGTCGATACGATCTTGCGATGTTCAGGGACTCCGAGAAAACACCCACACCAACCCCACCGTCCATTTTGGACCCATCGGTGTAGACTGGTAGATCGAAACCACTGGTCGCCTGTACATCGAAATCAATTGTACATCGAAACGCTTTGTGAAGTTCAATGTGGGGATGATGTAGTCTGTTGGAGTCGATACGAGTTCTCCTGGTAGAGAATCTAGGATATTGCTGTGTCCATAGGGTTTCGCAGTCCAACACTTGGACTCTCTGAGTCTGATTGCGCTGTGCGCTGAGATGTTTGTGATATGTAGATCTAGGGGTAAAAGGTGTAGTAGGACTGTTAGAGCGTCTGACGGAGTTGACCGTCGGGCGCTTGTGGTGCCAATGCATGCTGCTAAAATACAAATATTTGGCGCAACAGCTCTTTAAAGTGCCAGGGCCTAGCTTCTCGCAACCACTCATGTTGTGTGCGTTATATTTTCCACACGAATGGAAGGGACCTACAGTTTACTGCCGAATCCGAACGGCGATTTGAGAAGCTTTTTTAGACAACAATACTCTCGGATGTTTGTCAGACGCTCGCGAGAATGCATGCTGCTCTTTGCACCTTATTTAGTGTGGTTATGTTATAGGCTTTTTTAAGGGCCGGCCACTATACTATCGACCCGTAGGTAAGGATTGGGCGTACTACGGCTGTGTACATCCACAGGGTCAATTTTGGTTGCAGGCCCCATCTTTTGCCGAAGGTTCTGTTGCAGGCATAGAAGGCTATACATGCTTTCTTTACTCGTTCGTCTATGTTTGGTTTCCAGTTAAGTTTAGGATCTAGAATAACTCCTAGGTACTTAGCACTGGAAGATAAGGAGAGTATCTGACCATTTAATCGAGGAAGATTGAAGTCGGGTATTTTAGTTTTTGTGGTGAAAAGCATCAGTTCAGTTTTATTTGGGTTGACTCCAAGTCCACACTTTCTGGCCCATGCGGTGACTTTACTTAGAGCACTTTCCATGATCTCACTTATCACGGGAGGAAAAAGTCCCGACACTAAAATCACCATGTCGTCCGCATACCCAACTACTTGAATTCTTTCTCTGTCTAAGCATAAAAGGATTTTATTCATGACTATTAGCCGTAGTAGAGGCGAGATGACTCCACCTTGGGGCGTTCCTCTACTAGAAAATTTGGTTATGGTGCTGTTTCCTAGAGATGCCAGAATAGTTCTAGTGCTAAGCATAGAGACTATCCATTGGCTTAGGTAGGTTTCTATGCCCAGCTCCGTGAGGGACTCTAGAATTACTTCAGTGTGTACATTGTTAAAAGCTCCTTCTATGTCTAGAAAGGTAGTTAAAGAGTATTCCTTATGCTTCCTTTGAGGTATGCGTGTTGGGATTTGGAGAGAGATGACTCGATTGTATCTCGCAGATGGTTGTCTAGGAGGCGCTCGAGGGTCTTCAAAACGAAGGAGGTCAGACTCCTTGGTCTGAAATCTTTCGCGTTCTCATGTCCGCGCCTCCCCACCTCCCGAATGAAAACCACTCTCACCCGTCTCCATGAGTGGGGTACATGGTTATTTAGGATGCTGCTCCTGAAAATCGGCACCAGCCATGGGATTGCTACCTCTTGCATTTTTTGTAGCATAATGGGCAGACTGCCATCTAGGCCTGGCGATTTATAAGGGGCGAAGCTGCGAATGGCCCAGGAGATTTTTCCTTCGGTAATAATGGGTATTATGTCTTCCCAGGATTGCAGGCATTCCGAACTGTTAGGCTAAGTGTAACTGTCTTTACATCCGGGAAAGTGGGTGTGTATCAAGATCCTTAAGTATTCTGCAGTTGACTCCATCCACTTACCATCCAAACTTTTCAGGAGGGATGGATTGGAATGATCCTTCGATAGAATCTTGCTGAGTCTAGCGGAGTCTTTGAGGGTATCAATTGATTGGTAATACTCTATCCAGGACCGTTTCATGGCTATTCTGATAGCTTTTTATATATTTTAAGGCTGTCCGTGTAAGGCTGCCAGTATTTGCACTTGTAGCAGATATTGAAGATCTCTCTAGTCAGTTTCCTGAGGTTAGAGAGTTCTTCGTTCCACCACGGAGGGAAGGTTTTTTTGCTGTATTTGACCGGACACGCATCTTTAAAAGCATTATTGAAGGCTTTTTCGAAAGTCTTTACTTTTGTCTTTACTTTTGTGTCATAATCGAACAATGCGTTGAGTATAGGTCTCCGCTACATTTACTGTTTATCGACTTCGAGAAGGCTTACGACAGCTTGAATCGAGATGCTATCTGGTTGGCCTTGCGCAGGAGAGGCATTCCAGAAAAACTTATAGCTATTATCAAGGTTACGTACGAGGGCGGTAAGTGTCACGTCGTGCACAATGGTAAGGTGTCGGACGATTTTGAAGTCTAAAGTGAAGTACGTCAAGGGTGCATACTGTCCCCATTATTGTTCTTGGTGGTTATCAGCGATGTACTCCGTGCAGCATTGACGGAAGGTAACTATGGAATTCGTTGGACGATGACATCTTACCTTAAACACCTAGATTACGCTGACGATATTTGTCTACTTTCACATCGGATAATGGATCTTCATTTGATGGCCCAAAATCTAGGGAGTGTGGTCTCGGCTAATGGTGGTGGCACTGAACTGGATGTGTGCAGCAGAATCGGGAAGGCTAAAGCTGCGTTCGGAATGCTGCCCAAAATCTGACGGGGCAATGTTATCAGCTTAAGAACCAAGGTACGACTGTTCCGCTCCAACGTAGAATCGGTGCTGCTTTATGGGTGCTGTACCTGGAAGATGGACACCATTAACACACGCAAGCGTAAACAAATGCTTAAGAATCTTGAGGATTTTTTTGGCCGAACCGTATCTCCAAAGAGCAACTTTATCTGAGAACGGGCCAAGAACCTATAAGCATTACTATACGTATGCCATGGTGGCTTTCCTTGACATTGAGGGAGCTTTTAACAATGTCAAATCAAAGGCAATCACAGGCGCACTTGCAAATCTGAAAGTGGATACTTCGCTCGGAGTGTTGATCAATCAATTGCTAACACGCAGGATTATCAACACACAGCTGGGTGGAGCATCGGCCAGAAGACTTGCCTGTTGTGGAACACCGTAAGGTGGAGTTTTGTCTCCCCTCCTGTGGAATCTTGTAGTGAATGAGCTACTAGTGGACTTGGACAGGTCAGGCTGTAGAGTGATTGCCTATGCTGATGACATTGCGATTGCTGCGACTGGCAAGCACCCAGACACTCTTAAGGAAATCCTCCAATATGCTCTCTCTCGGCTCACTAGGTGGGCCTCCAATTGTGGATTGGGGGTTAACCCTCATAAAACAGAACTTGTTCTCTTCACAAGGAAATATAAAGTTCCCCACGTAGACCCTTCTATGACTAATGACACCAGTCTCACCTTCACTGTTAATGCAAAATACCTGGGTCTTATTCTGGACAGAAAACTGAACTGGAAAGCCGATCTACTAGAACGCGTAAGGAAAGCCAATGTAGCTCTCTATTCCTGTAAAAGGGCTATAGGTAGGAGCTGGGGTATGAAACCTAAAATCACTCGCTGGCTTTACGTGCCTGTTGTCAGGCCCATACTACTCTATGGCCTGATCGTTTGGTGGCCTGCTCTTGACAGGGCAGTTCACCTCTCTCAGGTAGCTGAAGTGCAACGATCCGCTTGCATGTGCATCAGTGGTGCACTAAGAACTACCCCCTCTGCGGCACTGAACATTATGTTCAACCTGTTACCCATGGATATCCTCGGCAGAAAGACTGCTGCCAATGCGGCTATTCGTTTTAAAGCCTCCTCTCAGTGGTCTAGTTATCACATTGGCCACTCCGCGATCCTTGATCTTCTCAACTTCACAAATGAAAACACGGACTACACCCCACCGAAACTAAGATTTGACCGACAGTTCCGTGCGAGTATCCCTGAACGGGATGCGTGGGATGGCTCTCGCTCTGATGATGGAAATTCGGTGCACTTCTACACAGATGGCTCTAAGACCGAAGGTGGGGTGGGCTGTGGTGTTTTCTCCGATAAGCTCAACCTGAGCATCTCGTTCCGCCTCCCTGATCATTGTAGCGTTTTTCGGGCAGAAATCATGGCGATTAAGGAAGCCCTGTCTTGACTGAAATGTAATGTATTATCTGTCAGCGATATTAGCATTTTCACTGACAGTCAAGCGGCTATCAAGTCCCTGTAATCGTGCTCCTTTACTTCAAAGACCGTCTTAGACTGCCGTTTGTCTCTTACAGAGATGACAGAGCAGTTCAACATTCACCTATGCTGGGTGCCAAGTCACAGAGACATTACAGGAAACTGTAGAGCGGATGAACTCGCTAGACAGGGTACTACTCTAAGGATTCTGCCAGATAGGCAAGCCCTTGGTATTTTTTTTTTATTTTTTTTTGATTGGGAGGGGTAATCTTCAAAAGACGAAACTCAGTACGTCCTGAGTAACAGTGTGGGACTCTTACCCACTAAACCCCCCTCCCACGACCGCCCCATTCCCCGCGGTACTGCCGTCAAGCATTTCATCGCGGGGGGGGGGTTTTAGTCTGATGTATTCGACTAGTGCCTGTTTGCATTATCCTGCTCAGCATTGATTGTATTTCGCCGGTCTGATTCTTTCTTTCCTGACTTCTTTCTCTTTCTAGGGTTCTTAGAATCTTCATTATGCGCATTGTGCTCCCAGCGACTGCGTCCAATGCCTCCTGGCTTTTGAGCATTTCGCCAACGATGTTTTCTGGCGTCAGTGGGTGGCCGAGTTCACTCACTGGGAGCATTCTCGCTACCACGCAAGCTGCATCGCTAGAAGTAGTGCGAAATGCGCAGCTAGCTCTCAATGCACATATTCGATACACAGATGTGATATGTGATCTGTATGTTTTAATTGCCATGGCCCCGGCCCAAATTGGTGCGGCGTATAGGATTATAGACGCAACCACTCTAGCCAGCAGTAACCTACGGCTATGTCTTGGTCCTCCTATGTTGGGCATGATACGCGCGAGTGCGGCACTTGCTATTGCACCTTTTCGGCCTACATACTTAAGGTGATCTCTAAATGAAAGTCTCGTATCTATCATGACACCTAGGTATTTTATATGCGGTTTAGATGTTATTTCATGGCCGCCGACTATAATGGTGAGAGTTTCTACCTTCTTTCTACTACTTATCAGGACTGCTTCAGTTTTATGCTCCGCCAGTGTTAGACCAACTGAGGTGAGCCATTTTCGTATTATCCTTATTGTCGCATTGCTTATCTGTTGGCAATGCTGCCACACATTGATTTGACAGCTAAGTGTAACAGCAGCCTGTCATCCAGTCGTCGACTAAAGGTAAAAACGATATTTTGTTTTGAAGCTAACAAACAATTGTGAAATCACCGACCAGCTGCAGACACAGGAGTCTAGAACAAATAAAACTAAAAAAGTAAGAAAATTCCAAACTGTACAATAACTATGTATATTCACTGTATTTCTAAATTTATTGTAGGAATTTTGTAGTTTTTTTGCTATTCATGTTTTTCCTGTTTATTTACTTGGAATAAATAAACGATATACTACAAAATCTGAACGACGCCGATTTCATTTCCCAATATTGCGTTGACCGCAATAGTCTACAAAATTCTTTTTTAAGTAAAAGATACAACGTGGGAAATGGCGGAAGCCGAAGAGACTCCAAAGGTACCTCGCAAATCTAAGCGACAAGCTCGAAACAATAGCTGCAAATCGTGCTCGGAAGAAGACAATGAAGACATGGTTCAGTGCGATGAGTGCAACGAATGGTTCCATTTCGTATGCACTGGAACTTCTTCCGACATCGAGAATCAAGAATGGTCTTGCATGCAGTGCATGGGTAAGAAGTATACCGAGAATAACGATAAGTCGTCATCAGTCGACTCTATGGCATTATCCAGGCGGAAATTGATTCAACTCAAATTACTTGAAGAGGAAAGAAGGATGCAGGAGAAACGAGACGCAGAGTATTTGCGAAAGAAAGCAGAACTTCTTATGGAGGATAGTACGAGTGACGACGAGGGATGTACATCATCCAAAGCTAATGGTCAGTTGCTGCAAAGGACACCAAATTCATTTAATGCTGAACAGCAGATGCTAACAATAGCCAACATATCGGCACAAGCAGAAAATGCAACACAGCGGAATAATTCTATTGCAGCAAATGTCGCGCGTGCAACAACACCCCCAAAGATAATCCACGATTTGCCCCTAACAAATACGAAGGTAGTGTACAACCAAATAAACACCAGCATCCGAGCTGATAACTTTCCAGGTAAGGAGTCACATCCGTTCGAATCAGTTCCACTGAACAGTCATCAAATTGCTGCGTGACAATTGTCAAAAGAATTGCCAGTTTTTAGTGGCAATCCTGAAGAGTGGCCGCTGTTTGTCAGCAGCTTCGAAGGAAGCACCAGGCTGTGCGGTTTCAGTAATGATGAAAATCTCTTGCGACTACAAAAGTGTCTAAAGGGAAAGGCGATGGAGTTGGTAAGGTGCAGACTGCTTCTGCCTGATAATGTTCCAGGTATTCTGCAAACTCTACGCATGATGTACGGGCGACCAGAGATTATCGTTCACTCTCTCATGGTGAAGTTGCGCAATGAGCCTGCTCCGCGAGCGGATAAGTTGGATACCATTGTTACGTTTGCTTTAGCTGTGCAAAATATGTGCGCCACTATGGAAGCGTCAAATCTTGTGGACCACCTAGCTAATCCAGTACTGCTTCAGGAGATTGTGGAAAAACTGCCCGCACAAATAAAGTTGAATTGGGCTGTTCACAAACGTTCTCTCCCAGTTGTCAATTTGTCGAGTTTAAGTGCCTGGCTATTCGAACTTGCAGAGACGGTAAGTGATGTTACTTTCACACCATCATATTTTACAGATAGCAAAGGTGAAAGACGTCAACCAAAAGAAAGAGGTCATATCAACACACATGCTGAAAGTCCAGAGATGAAGAACTCTAGTAACGTCAGAATGAACCCGCGCAAGTGCAAAGTTTGCAGTCAAGAATGCTCTCGTATGGAAAACTGCGACAAATTTGTGAGAATGAACCTCAACGAAAAATGGGAAACCGTAAAGCGACTACGCCTGTGCCGTACATGTTTGGTGGAGCATTCTAATACGCGGTGCCGATCACATAAGCAATGTGGTGTCAACAGATGCACATACAGACATCATCCAATGCTGCATAAACATCAAGATGGAAACGTTAATTCGTCAACAAGAATAACATCAGGAATGCCACCAGTCCAACACAATTGTCATGCTAACAGGTCAGCCCAGGAAGATATACTTTTTCGAGTCGTTCCGGTCGTGATGTACAACGGTCATACGAAAATACACACCTACGCATTCTTAGATGAGGGGTCATCGCTTTCGTTAATGGATAAATCACTTTCAACAGAACTAGGTCTTGAGGGGCGCAGGGAACCATTGTGTCTAAGGTGGACAGGTCAAACTCATCGTGTTGAAGAGGATTCGCAAGTTTTATCCGTTGAGATCTCATCCAGGAAGAGTAGTAAAAGGTACATTCTCCAAAACATTAGAACTGTGAAATCTCTAAATCTTCCACAGCAGTCTCTTCAAGTAACTGATTTAACTTCTAAACACCCGCATCTAAGAGGCATTCCACTGGAAACGTACGAGCATGCTGTTCCACGTATTTTAATAGGCTTGGATAACTGGAAACTTGGGTTTCCTCTCAAGGCTAGAGAAGGCAATGAGGACGAGCCAGCGGCTACCAAGACACGTTTGGGATGGGTCGTGTTTGGAAGGAACAAGACGGTGCAACACGGGTTTTACAACTTTCATATGTGCGAATGCGAGAGAAAAGACGAATCGCTTCATGACATGATGAAGGAGTACTTTTCGCTGGATAGCCTCGGAGTAACATCCCCGAAGTTACTGAAACCCCCAGAAGAGGAGCGTGCGAGCCAAATACTTGAAACTAACACTTGCAAAAAGGACGATCGATACGAAACGGCACTGCTGTGGAAGTATGACGAGTTTGAGATGCCTAATAACTTTCCAATGGCCCTTCACCGATTTGATTGCCTTCGTAAGAAACTTCAAAGGGATCCATTGCTGGCAGATAATTTAAAGGCACAAGTGGAAAATTACCTTGCAAAGAACTACATCCGACAGCTGTCTGACGACGATATAAAGAAAGATTACCATCATGTATGGTATTTACCGATCTTTTCGGTAACTAATGTCAACAAACCTGGCAAAGTCCGTATAGTGTGGGACGCAGCAGCGCGGGTTAATGGCATTTCGCTGAATTCAATGTTGTTGAAGGGTCCGGATCAACTTATCTCTCTACCATCAGTCTTGTATCGTTTCCGAGAGAGACCTGTTGCAATATGCGGTGATATCCAAGAGATGTTTCACCAAGTCCGGGTGCGGGAAGAAGATCAGCACGTGCAAAGGTTTCTTTGGAATCATGATCATGCCAATCCTCAACCAAACGTTTATGTGATGGAGGTCCTCACTTTCGGAGCAACATGCTCCCCTAGCTGTGCTCAATTTGTAAAGAATAAAAACGCAGAGCAATATGAGAAGCAATTCCCAAGAGCAGCCAAGTCCATAATACAAAACCATTACGTAGATGACTTATTAGACAGCGTGGATACGGATGAGGAAGCAATTAATCTGGCCAACGAAGTACGATACATTCATTTAAACGGCGGCTTTAACATCCGTAACTGGATCTCCAACTCTCCAAAGGTAATTGAGGCGCTTGGTGGCAGACAGCACGACGCGGTAAATCTTAACATCAGTCCGGAAGTTGAATCAGCTGAACGTGTATTGGGCATGTGGTGGTGTACGTCATCGGACAACTTAACCTACGTATTATCGCCAAAGACATCACTTCGGAAGCTGTTAAATGAGAACGTTCGTCCTACAAAGAGGCAAGTTCTTCGTGTAATGATGACCATCTTCGACCCGCTTGGGCTAATTGGACATTTCATTGTGTACATCAAGATCCTCATGCAGGAAATATGGAGAGCCTGATTAGGATGGGACGATCCGATCATAGACGATCATTACAACAAATGGTGTACTTGGGTAAGTCAGTTGAAAAATATACATAATATCAGAATTCCAAGGTGTTACCTAAGAAATCTCAAGTTTGGAGACTACGACGACTTCCAGCTTCACGTGTTCGTAGACGCAAGTGAGAATGCATTCGCAGCAGTCGCATACCTCAGGGTTTCTAATGGCAGTGAGGTAGAATGTAGTTTAATAGGGTCGAAAACACGAGTCGCTCCATTAAAGATGACATCGATTCCGCGTTTGGAGCTAGAGGCAGCTAGACTTGGAGCTCGTTTAGCAAAAAGTATTGTTGAAGCGCACTCCATAAAAATAGCAGTACAAGTTTTCTGGTCCGATTCAAAAACGGCACTAAGTTGGATACAATCGGATCACCGCAAGTATCGCCAATTCGTTGCGTTTAGAGTAAGTGAGATCCTTGATACGACCAATATCCAACAATGGAGATACGTTCCGACTAAACTTAACGTTGCGGACGACGGTACTAAGTGGACCAGTACCCCTGGCTTTACTTCGTCCAGTCGTTGGTTTAGTGGACCGATGTTTCTCAAGCAATCCGAGGAGATGTGGCCAAAAAATACATTTGCATATGAAACTACTTCTGAGGAACTCAGAGTGCATGTCTTACATCTTTCGGGAGTAGCGCCGAATGTCATCCAGTTCAGACGATTTTCTAGTTGGAGAAGGCTTGTTCGTAGTCTAGTTTACGTTCATCGTTTCATCTGGAACCTATTAGCATCCAAGTGGGGCGTATTGATAACATGCTTAACGACCCGAGCAGTTCATATCGAGGTGGCAAGTAGTCTAACATCGGACTCATGTATTCTAGCGCTGAAGAGATTCGTTGCCAGGCGTGGAACACCAATTGAAATACACTGTGACAACGGAACCAATTTCCACGGCGCCGAACGTGAACTACGAGAAGCGACGCAGAAGCACAACATTCAAATTGCTGAGGAATTTTCAAGTTCGACGACAAAATAGATTTTCAACCCGCCAGCAGCACCCCATATGGGGGGGAGCTGGGAACGGTTAGTGCAGTCGATTAAGAAAACATTATATCAGATCATGCCTACTCGAAATCCCACGGACGAACTACTTCACAGCATGTTACTGGAAGCTGAAAGAACTGTTAATACCCGGCCTTTGACGTACCTACCTCTAGATGATGAAAGCGATGTAGCCCTCACACCTAACCACTTCCTGTTGGGCTCATCCAATGGCGAAAAACCCGATGGCATCCTGTGCGACGACACCGCCCTGCTTAAAAGAAACTGGTTAAAAACTCAACAATTTGCAAACAGCTTCTGGAAAAAATCGATCCGGGAGTATCTTCCAACCTTAACACGACGCACCAAATGGTACCAGCCGGTCAAGCCGATCGAGCAGGGAGACCTCGTGATAATAGTTGACGAAACAAGTCCGCGAGATACATGGTTGAAAGGAAAGGTCATCGATGTCAGCAAAGCGAAAGATGGGCAGGTCCGCAGAGCGACTGTACAAACAACAACAGGCGTTTTTGAAAGGCCAGCTGTAAAGTTAGCTGTTCTCGACGTGCGAAGACATGGTAGGTCAGATGAGACATCTAACATACCGGGGGGAGTGTTGGCAATGCTGCCACACATTGATTTGACAGCTAAGTGTAACAGCAGCCTGTCATCCAGTCGTCGACTAAAGGTAAAAACGGTATTTTGTTTTGAAGCTAACAAACAATTGTGAAATCACCGACCAGCTGCAGACACAGGAGTCTAGAACAAATAAAACAAATAAAATACACAAAGAAAACTAAAAAAGTAAGAAAATTCCAAACTGTACAATAACTATGTATATTCACTGTATTTCTAAATTTATTGTAGGAATTTTGTAGTTTTTTTTGCTATTCATGTTTTTCCTGTTTATTTACTTGGAATAAATAAACGGTATACTACAAAATCTGAACGACGCCGATTTCATTTCCCAATATTGCGTTGACCGCAATATTATCTGTTTCACGTCCTCCAACAGTTTAGCAGTGACAATAATGGCGATATCATCAGCAAATCCCACTATTTTTGTTTCTGCGGGTATAGGAAGTCGCAGTATACCGTCATACATAATATTACAGAGCAAAGGGCCAAGGACTGAGCCCTGTGGTACTCCGCCTGTGATCTTATATTCCTTGGGGCCGCGGTCTGTATTGTATACCAAGATTCTGCACCTGAAGTAGTCAACAATAACGTCTATGAGGTATTGTGGAACTCTCATCCTTCTGAGCGCTTGTAAGATGTGACTCCAATTTGCCGTATTGAAGGCGTTTTTTATGTCAAGAGTTATAACCAAGCAGTACTTTTTGGAACCGCCTCTCCATCTTCTTCCCTGTATAGCCTCTTGTGCCGTTTTAACTACCACATTGATTGCATCTGTTGTTGGGCGCGCTTTTCGAAAAGCTCCAATATTTTGCCAGCCGTATCTAACATACAGAGCGGGCGGTATGATAATGGTTCATTTGGTGGTTTCTTACCTTTGGGAAGAAGTACTAGGTTTTGCTGTTTCCACTGATCCGGGAAGACTCCTTCCTTCAGGCACGAGTTGTGAATGTTTATAAACATTTCTGGGCTTACTTTTATAGCTGTCTTGAGTGCTATATTTGGGATACCATCTGGTCCAGGTGATTTTTTATCTCCAATTTTATTGCAAATCTCGATTATTTCTTCTTTGGTTACCTCTCGGATTGTTGGTGCCTCTACTATTGGATCATCCGAGAATGCGTTCTCTTGTTGATGAGGAAATAGTCCGACCACGATGTTGTGTAAGAACTCTGGGCAGGTGGAAATCTGTGGCTGGCACCTTTTCAATTTTTTCATGACGATTTGGTAGGCTTTGCCCCAAGGATTTTCGTCAGCTTCATCACACAGCTCGGCGAAACACTTCCGTTTGCTCTTTAGTATAGCTGTTTTTAGTTCCTTTCGAGCCACCCTGTAGTCTTCTTGCAGTTCACTGGAGACGCTCTAGATCGCGTATACGCCCTTCTCGCTCGATGACACTTGGTACGTAGATGCGCGATTTCTTCATTCCACCAGTAAACTGGGGGACGATGTTCCATAGCCTTTCTTCTCCTCATTGTGGCGTCACATGCCCGTGTAACTTCATTTATGGCCTGCATTGCTTTACTGCCCGCACGACCCGTCAGTACTGCGTTTCTGTTGAAGATACATGTGAATGCTTCCACATCGAAAGAGTCTGATTTCCAGCCTTTTTTCTGGGGTAGCCTGGCTAGCGGTGTTTGTCTTCTTGCTTCCGGCAGTACTTCACATATTATCGCCTGGTGGTCGCTATGAGTATAAAGGTCACTGACTTCCCACTTTGTTCTTCCTATCAAGGAGCTACTTACGTATGTGATGTCTATAATAGAAGCGCCGCTTCCTCTGCAAAACGTGGGTTTATTTCCGCTGTTTACTAGTACCACGTCTAGGGCTGTAAAAGCCTCCAGTAGGGATCTTCCGCGTCTGTTCGTTTCTTTGCATCCCCATTCAGCGGCCCATGCATTAAAGTCGCCAGCAATGATCGCCGGTTTTCGATCTAAAGCATCGTTTACGAGTTTGTCCAGCAGCTCTTCGAACTCTGCTATCGAGAGGCTTGGTGGTGCATAGCAGCTATAAATATATATTCCGTCGATTTTTGCCCATATAAAACCATCTCCTGATGTTGGCATTCTCTCTTGGAAGGCGGGCAAGCCCTTGGTATGCCCCTCGCTACATGTAAGCATCTACTGAAGCTGAACGCTATTAGAAAGACTAACCTTAGGTGGGATAGTGGCTCTACGTGTCACATTTCGAGGCAGATCTGGCCTAAGCTGGACCAGAAACGTAGTGCCGAGTTGGTTAAACTAAAGCGATTACAGATCAGCTGCGTTATCGGTGTCATAACCGGACACTGTCTAATCGGCCAACATGCTAAAAGACTTGGCCTCTTTTCCAATGACTTCTGCAGGAGCTGTAGGGACGAGGAGGAGGAGGAAACCATTCTTCACTTCCTATGCACATGTCCTGCTCTATCACGCAAAAGAATGCTCCATCTAGGAGCTCCCTTCTTTGACGACCTCAGCGATTTGGCGCCTTAGACGTCATGAACAACCGTCGCTTCATGAAAAGCTCCGGTTGGTTTTATTAGTCCCTGAGTGGTCTAATGGTAGATCCTTGGCATCACAATGGACCTTTACTGGTCTAAGTGTGTCTGCATCGTGGTGCAGACAGCCAATCTAATCTAACCTAACCTACTATACGTAGAAGAAAGTGCCAATGGATTGGACACATCCTACGGCGCGAAGAGAACTCCATTGCGAAATACGCCATGCAGTGGAATCCGCTCACCCAGGCAGGCAGAATAGCGGGACGCCCTAGGCAAACGTGGCGCAGAACAGTTGAGGAGGAATCGAGCTCTTTAGGAATGAGTTGGAGGCAGCTCAAACGCGTTGCAGAACTTCGAACACGATGGCGCGCAGGCGTGGTTGACGCCCTATGCCCCCCGAGGGGTTAAAGGATATAAGAAGAAAGAAGAAGTAGAAGAGTCCCTAAGACCACAAGCGGATACAGGACATAAGTATGTCAAAAAATATATACACATATGTTTCAATTGCATATATGCACACATCGCTAATGCAGAACTTCTGCACACGTGTTTCTGGTATTCGGATCGTCCGTTGATCTCAGGTAGGTATTATCCTTAATTATTTATGAGTTCTGCAAATGTTTCGCAGGTTCCTGGAATTTGCATCTCCATCATTTTGATCTCATCCATCATGAGTATATCTTATGTCTCATCCTACCTGCTGTCTAAGTTGGATTCAAACCTGTATAAAACTCCCTTTTCTACCTAACTATGTGTACATAATCATTTTTGCGTATTTCATTTATTCTAAAATGTGCAATTATTGTTCGTCATCCAAAATACCCATTTACGACATTACGAGTATATATATTTCCACAGATAATCGTTCCTCGTTCTGACCCCTATGCTGCCAGGTCAACTATATGGAGATTAAACGAATGCGAAAGATGAACATTTAAATAAAAATGTATCTCTACCTGCAAGTGTATATAACTTTCCCATTGATCTTAATGAAATATGATATAAGTTATTACAAATATGTTTGACAATAACATCATTAATTCAAATAAATCGACACAAATCCCATCTTTCACTTTTGCATCCGAAAATCGTTGCCGACAATCCAACCTCTGTGTCTAGCAAAAAACAAAAAAAAAATCCAGTTTTGATAATTGTTATTTTTTTTTTTTTGTTTTTCTTTCATGTGATTAAATGTGTCTGATTCTTTCGCACAATGGCACACACAATACATAGTGTCAGCAACTTGCTCATGTCTTTAGAAAAATCTGCGCGCAGTCAAAACAGTTTGAAATATGACTTTAACCGTGCCGCACTAAGTACATCGTTATTTTGAAGATTGTTTTTGAAATTGAATTTTGCACTAAATTTAATCGGCAAAGTATTTTTAAAAATGAAGATAATACATTTATTGGTGGGTGAAACAAGTTATCTAAGAATTTTTAAATTTATATTTAGAATTTATTCATGAAATTAAAAAAGAAAAAAACAAAAAGTGTCAAACTAAAACTAAATGTGGACAAATTTATTGGATCTAGATTCTCCTTATCTGTAGTTTCATGGCTTAGAATAGTTGTGTGGATTCGATGTGGTTATTTTAATGATTAAGATTTATACTGGTATACATCAGATTACAGTTGTTTTAGTTGTGTAATTTGGATTTAGAATGCTAGAAAGTGTTTATATTTATTAAGTGATTGTTTTTCAAATACTTCCGATTCGTTACTGGTTCCAAAAAATTTAAATTTTAACAGACCATATATTTTGAATGGGTTGCGAGAAAGCCGTTTACCCTGGACGGATTGGAGTAGAAGGGGTTAGAAGACGCTAAACTAGTCCGAATAGACCATAAACCTATAAATTAGGTGTCAGGTGATAGAATCGGTGGAAATAATTTGAAACAATGGATGAGTCGTGAAGTGAACTGTGACTCCACTGTGATTCATTGTCACGTATTTTTTGACGAACCGCTCTTGGTAATTTGAAACAATGGATGAGTCGTGAACTGTGAACTCCAATGTGATTCATTGTCATGTATTTTTTGACGAACCGCTCTTCTTCCGCCTTGAGGAAGCAATCACCTTTCCATAGGCTTTTGAAGGTTGTGACTCAGTTTGAATAATGCATTGCCACTCCCGCTTCTTATAACAACATGAGTTGTCGACTCGATTTTTAATATGAGTAGGCTAGGTATTCCCCCTGTTAGAACCACCTCATCAAAAACCGCAAAATTTAAGTTCGAAACACAAAATTCTCGAACACAAGATCCCCCATAGTTCGAATGTATCTTTGAGATTAAGCTTAGCTGCCAAATATGATTTTCTCTTGGGTCTTTAAGCTACAAGAGAGTTCAATTCTGTGTCGTCTTACGGGTCTTAGTCAAAAAATCCTCAAGATGATTCTAAAGCATTTGTTTACGAAGACTTTTAGCTTGCGTGTGTTAATGGTGTCCACCTTTCAAGTACTGTACTCATAAAGCAGCACCGATTCGACGTTGGAGCGGAACAGTCGCAGCTTGATTCTTAAGCTGATAACATTGCTTCGCCAGATTTTAGATAGCATTCCGAACGCAGCTTTAGCCTTCCCGATTCTGCTGCACACATCCAGTTCGGTGCCTCCGCGATTAACCGAGACCACACTTCCTAGGTTAGGTTAGGTAAGAGGGCTGGTGTAGGGGGATAGAAAACCTCCACACAACACTCAGGTCAATATAGACCCACTGTGAGACCCATGGAGGGAAAGGGGATAGAAAAGAGAATCCCTTCCTCGTGCAAAAATACCGTCTTTGTAAATATCCTAAAGAAAGCATTTAGTACTTACTGTGCCCGAGATACGAACCACCCAGAGGATTTGATGAAGTTTGCGATGTCATTTATTGGTCTGTTGGACAACTCTTCTAGATCCTCAAAGAAGTGTGGTCCAAGGATCTTATTTCTCAAATGATAGAGGCCTGGGCAATGACAGAGAAAGTGGGCGGTGTTCTCCTGAGCCTCCTCGTCGCCGCAGCCTCTACAAAGGTCTTCGTTAGTCACATGTAGTTTTTCATGTGGTACCGCATGGTATTATGCCCCGTTATGACTTCTATTAGAGTAGAGAGGGATTTTCCATGCCTCTGTATGAGTCTATTGGTTCTTACTCTGTCAAATGCAGTCCACAGCTTCCTCGTGGTGACACAATTATCTGAAGAGGTCCACCTATTGTAAGCCTTCGCTAGGGCTTTGTTTCCTGCTTCGAGCTTAAGGGCGCAAGGCGGGATGTACACCGAGGGGTCGGATTGGTTCGAGTTTAGCGCTGAGCCTCCTCTTGCCAGTTCTTCATGACCAGGGACCCAGCAGAGCTTTACCTCGTGCTGTGTTCCATGTACCTTGAGCTCTTCTCTACAACACTTCACAAGCTTCGATTTTATTTCTATAGCAGATATTGCTTTTATCGCCGCCTGACTGTCGATGAAAAAGGTGATATCCTCTCGTGGTGTTGCCCTCATCGCAGTCTCATGAGCTGCTATTGTAACTGCTAGGACCTCCGCCTGGAAAACGCTGCTGTAGTTCGGAAGCCGAGCTGACATGGAGAGACCAAGCGTTTCAGAGAAGATGCCTGCGCCTACACCTATTTCCATTTTGGATCCATCGGTGTAAACAGCTAAGGATCGCTCGTTAGGCGTTCTGTCATTTTTCCAGTTTTCCCTGCTCGGATAGGTGCTAGAAAATGGTCTTGTGAAGTCTAGGTATGGCGTTAAGTAGACTGTATTAGATATACTGCCTAGATATCTCTACAGGACCGTGGTGTGACCCATTGCAATTGGTCTCCAGCTATCTGTTTGGCTTAATCTTACGGCACTATGAGCCGCCGATACTTGTATAAAGATGCCTAGCGGAAGCAGATTGAGAATGGCCTCGAGTCCTGCTTTAGGTGTCGTTCTCATCGCACTGGTTGTGGCGATGCACGCTAGTCTTTGTACTTTTGTGATAGCAGCTAGGTTATTTCTTTTGCTGGCTGCCTGCCACCATACAAGGCTGCCATACGTTAGTATTGGCTTTACTATAGCTGTATACATCCATAGGATGATTTTGGGGTTCGGCCCCCAAGTCTTCCCGAATATTCTATTGCACGAGTAAAAAGCTTTCGTCGCTTTTTTGACTCTTTCGTTGATGTTTAGTCTCCAGTTCAGTTTCCTATCGAGCACCAGGCCAAGGTATCTCGCACTACTGGAGATACTCGGGGGAGTACCCCTTACGGAAGGTGTTACGAATTGTGGAATTATTCTTTTGTTAGTGAATAGTACGAACTCTGTTTTCTGGGGATTAACCGCCAGCCCACATCTCTCTGTCCAGGAGTCAATGATTTCCAGCGCCCCTTCGATTTGTTCGCTCAGGGTCGGGAAAAATTTACCTGTTGCTAGCAGCACAACATCGTCCGCATAGGCTATGGCCTTGACGCCGCTGTTTCTCAGTTTAAGAAGGACTTCGTTCAGGACAATTACCCACAGCAGTGGGGATATAACCCCTCCGTGAGGGGTGACTTCAAGCTTAGTACCTCCGAGTTCAACTTTGATATGTCTTTCCTTTAGCAAATTGACGATCCATTTTATCACGAAATTGTGAATATTAAGGTTCGTTAGAGTTCTATTGACCGCGTCCGTTTTGACATTGTTAAAGGTTCCTTCAATGTCTAGGAAAGCGGCTAGTGTATGTTCTTTGTTTTTCAGTGATTTTTCTATTGAGCCGACAATACAGTGCAGCGCTGTCTTTACGCTTTTTCCTTTCGTATATGCATGCTGCGCTGGGGATATGTCACCTGGGCGTAGTTTACTACGGATGTATATGTCAGCTAGTCTTTCAAAGGTCTTTAGGACAAAGGAGGTAAGGCTAATTGGCCTAAAGTCCTTCGCAGTAGTGTGGCTTGCTTTATCGGCCTTGGGTATGAAGACCACTTTGACCTCTTTCCATGATCTAGGTATATACCCCCACATGAGGCTGTTGAGGTACAGTTCTTTAAGTACCGGGATAATTGTGGTTATTGTTTTCTGTAGCATGATCGGGATAATCCCGTCGGGTCCTGTGGATTTAAAGGGAGAGAATGATCCAATTGCCCACTCAATTCTTTCCTCTGTGATAAAATCCGTCGGAGTTTCCTTTACAAAACTACTGTTAGTTACGATGTTATTATCTGGATGGGTCGTACAACCCAGAAAGTGCGCTTTTAGCAGGGAGCTAAGCGATTCTGCATAGGATTCAGTCCACCTTCCGTCGGGTTCCTTGAGAGATCCAAGAGTTATTGTTTCCCTGGATAGAATTTTTCTCAGTCTCGCAGATTCTGTCGTACCCTTGATTTCATTACAGAAGTGCTGCCAAGAGTGGCGTTTGGCCTTCTGTGTCTCGTTTTTGAAATTTCTCTGACTGGACTTATACTGTTCCCAGTCCGCTTCAAGTATAGTTCTTTTGGCCACATTTAGAAGGTGTCTAGTTACTCTCCTAATTCTAGCTAGTTCAGATGACCACCACGGTGGTGATTTTTTATCTTTTCGCTTGGTTTCTGGACATGCTTTGACATAGGCTTCATTAAAGATGGATGTAATATCCTCTGCCTTGCGGTCGATGTCGGCAGGTCCGAGCCAGTTGCTATCCTGCAGTGATCTGATACCTTTCCTCACCTCGTTGTTAAAGAAATCCCAGTTGGTTTTCCTGGGGTTCCTGTAAGGTTTGGGCGAGTAATAGTTGTTACCTACGAGGAATTCGATCATTTTGTGGTCGGAGTAGGATTCTTCTCCTATCACGTTCCACTTGTCAATAGTTAGGGTACTCGAGTTACTGGCTAAACTTACATCTATAACTTCTTGCCTGCTCTTTACTACAAAAGTAGGTTCGTTACCTCTATTTGCTACAATAAGGTTATTTTCAATTATAAACTCAAACAAAGACTCACCGCGTAAGTTTGTGTTGCTGCTACCCCATTGAGAGTGATGAGAGTTGGCATCACACCCCAGCAGCAAATCCCATCTTTCCTGTTCCGCTTTTTGCACAAGAGAGGGGGTAAGTGTGGACGGTGGTTCCTACTTCGCATCAAAAGGCATGTAGACGGCTGATAGAATCAGTGGGGAAGCCCCCTCCGCTCAAGCCTTACCACTGTTTGGTCCTCATTGCTTTAGCTAGATAAAAGAAAAAGTTTATTTCGTTTCCTAGCTACAATGCACGTTCTGGTCTTACATTCCGCGTTTAGCGGTTCGATGCTGTATGTAGTAAGGTCTTTATGCCTTAGCCCACTTATTTTGTCACGGGAGATCCATGGCTCTTGAATTAGGGAAATGTCTATCTTCCTATCTCCCATGAGATAGATGAGGTTGGCGCTAGCTGCTATGCTGTGGTGAAGGTTTATTTGAGCAATCTTCATCATTGATTTTCCTTATCACCCGCCTTCCTTCTTTTCTTTTCGTCCATCCCAACTAAAGGTCTGATCTTGCATCGGGTAATTTCAATGCGAACCTTATAGTTATATCTCCTTAGGATGGGCATAGGCTTGTGGTTGAGCAACACCACTATCTCAGTTCCGGCTTCTGTATGGGTACCCACTTCTAACACCACCCAGTTTTCGCTATAGAGCTCGGGGTTGAGGTGTTGGAGATTTCTTTCTAGCCGTTCTCTAGGAATGTGTGGGCCCGGAATGAGAATGCACCCTTTAGGCCTAGTGAATTCCAGCAGATCTTTTTTCTCTACGAGTCGCAGGTCGGCATTCGCCCAAGGAGCCTGCGTGCCGGTTACAACATTTTTGAGCCAATTTAGTGTTGTCTCGTTATCACACGACATGATCTTGAAGCCTTTGAAGGTGGTGAGCTGCTCAAAGAAAGGGATAGTTCCCTGATTCTTGACTATAGCGTCATTTACTCCGTCGAGTATACGCAGTTCCACCAGCCTCCATTGGTCTCCGGATAACTTGCGGTCAGGGTTATTGAAGACGACGATCGCCACCTGAAGATTAGCTTTTTCTTTTCGAGATGCCATCTTGGCTTTTTTGCTTATTCTTCGTGTTGGCAGCGATGTCGTGTCGTCGTGCCTACCTCTCTTGGAACAACCCGCAATCGGCTCGGCCGTGAACCCTGTGGCCCCATCCGAAACGGTTGGCGGGGGCTTGAGTCTGTCCGAGACTGAGGTGGATGGCAAGATGCTTTCCCTCCTCGACTCGAAAAGTCTCCTGCCTGTTCCCCTGGTCTGCCCTACGCTACGTCGATTATTGCCTGAGTCAGCAACGGAATGCCTCGCAATCGACCCAGGTTTGGACTGTGCGTCCCTACCTGCATCGAATGAAAGCGGTTTAGGTCTGTCCCCGGCTGAGGTGGATGGCAAGAGTCGTTCCCTCCTCGCCGCGGTCAGTCCTACACCCGTTCCTGTTGCAGTCGAGTTCCGTGACGTAGTCGCCTTATTGGAACAGCCAGCAACCGCCTCAGGGGTTGAGACTGAGTCGGTTACTGGCCGAAGTCTCCTCGCGGCTGAGGCGGGGAGCAAGAGGCTTCCCGCCCCCGCCGCGAGGGAACTTCTTACCTTACGGCCCGTCCTGTCTTGTCGTGTGAATCCTTTCAGCTTAAGCGTGTTGGTGGCTCTATCCAGAGCCACTCTTTCCTTGTCCGTGTAGGGCTCTGGATCACGTTTTTTAAGCCGCCGTATTAACCGGATAGCGTTGCGTATACGGTTTCGTACCGTCGTCTGTCTTGGATAGGTGCTAACGTCGCTGGTCTTCCCTATTTTGGGTGGTCGGGCTAGTCCCAAACCATGGCTACCTAAGCTAACTACCGTCGCAAAGCTACAGGCAGAAGAGTCAATCCTAGGCTCAGCAGGACTGCATTCGCCAGGTTGCTGAGGTGTTGACGTATCCTTCCCGCGTGAGTAGCTGAGGCTTGACACGCTGGAAGTGTCCATATTGACCCCGGCATCCTCCAGAGTCGCACTCTCACCTGACACTGGGACTATCACAGTCGTCGAGTCAGAGGCTTTATCGGTAGGCTTTTGCAATACCACTGAATCACGATTGTGTCCCGGATTGGCCGATGAGATCACCTTGCGTCCTGACTGGCAAAGGCTTGTCGCGGACTTTGGTGGACCCATCAACCCTTCCTCGCTCGTGACTTCCGCCGTCACTGTTCTTTTTGGAGGGCTAGCAATAGGCTTACACTCCGCCAAGGACTGTTCCTGTAAGAAGGCTCGTGCGTTATGGAGCCTCTTCCGCTCACATTCAGTTAACTCCTCCCATTTCTTGGTCCCTAATCTCCGGACTGTCAACTTGCAGTTTTTTGAGCGCTTGGAGGATGTTGACATATTGGAGAAGGATGAACTGGCGATGGAGCAAGTGTCGCTTGATTCCAGAAAAAGATTTTTCAGATTAACGTCAATTGCACCAACGCTTTCCTCATCCGACGTACGCAGAAGAATTGCTTTTCCTCCACTCCTACACCTTGATCGGTTTTTATAGAGCTAGGAGTGCCCGATCGAATTACGCTCTTCGCTTTTGTTTTTTTATTAAAAATATTAGACATTTGGATCCCACGAGTAAGGGGGAAGAAGATGTCCGCCTGCACTCACCCCCTGTATGCAGGTAAGTCGCGCTCGCGACTGAGCTTTCCCCCTGCCATGCAGGCCTCGGCGCGTCGTACCTTGCCTTGGGTGATCACCTTTTATCACCTCTCAAAAACCTCCCCTATGGTCGAACCGATATGTGGGAAAACATCTAGCTGGACGCAGACTAGATTTAGTTATTCTTCTCGGCTCGACCTTCGGTTCATAGGAAATAGATTATTAAAGTGGCAATGGATTGGACACACCCTACGACGCGAAGACAACTATATTGTGAAATACGCCATGCAGCGGAATCCGCTCATCCAGGTAGGCAGAATAGCATGAGTTGGAGGCAGCTCAAACGCGTTGCAGAACTTCGAACAAGATGGTGCGCAGGCATGGTTGACGCCCTATGCCCCCCGAGGGGTTAAAGGATCTAATATAATAATATGATATATATATATATTACGGGCCTTAGTGCAACGTGTTGATTTCCTGGCGATGCGCTTCAACTCCATCCATTTCTAGAGATTCCTTTTGAATATTCTGCGCCACGAAATACGAGAACCTGCTTTCCATTGTATAACTTGTCGGGCAGTACAATTTTCGTCCTCAAGTAGGGTGTGACCAATTCACTACCACTTTTGCTTTTGTATAATCACCTCTATACGTTCTTGGCCCGCTCTCTCATATAGCTCTCTCATGAAAGTGAGTATGTCTTTAGTAGCGGAGCATTTCAGTTCCACTGAAGTGATTATCTCCTTCTGGAAAATACGTTTCCTTAACCAGTGTAGTGCCGGGCATTCACAAAGAATGTGTTCGGATGTTTCATCCTCCTCTAGGCATAGCCGACAGTCCTCTCTTGGCACAGGTTCAACTTGTTAAGGTGGTATCTTAGGCCGCAATGGCCAGTTAGAAAGATCACTAGCTTCCTAATGCTTTCCCTATCTAAGTTGAGGATTTCCTTATAGGAGTAAGGCTTGATTAAACGTTTGGATTGTCTTAAGCCTGGCCCATTAGTCCAGTGATCTAGACGAAGTTTGTTCTCCCATTCGTTAATCAACGCTGTAGCTGTTGTCCAGTTGACGCTACAATAAGGTTCGGGACCTATAAACGCAGATTCTGAGCCAGCCCTAGCAAGCTCATCTGCAGATTCGCTGCCCACAATTCCCTGGTGTCCAGGGACTCAACCGACCATTATTCTGTTGTGTTTGGCAAGATCTTTTAAAGCATCGTAGCAGCATTTTACAGTTATGGAGTCCATTTGGTTGGACGATAATGCCCTAAGTGCTGCCTGGCTACCTGAAAATATATGAATCCTAGCGCCCTTGATGCCCTTACGGAGATTGTGTCTGGCGCAGATCTCAATGGCATGGATTTCAGCCTGAAACACAGTGGGAGTCGTACCCATAGGTACCGAAATTTTTGTGTTGGGTCCAAAGACCCCGGCTCCAACTCCGGAATCCATTTTCGATCCGTCGGTGAACCAGACGAGACTTGTGGGGTTCAGTGTTGGAACACCATTGGACCAATTTCCACGGTCCAATATTTCTACCTCGAATAACCTTCCGAAGCAATGTTGCCTGACCATAATATCCGGCATAGTACAAAACATGTCTCTTTTAGGGATCGAGTTGAGTATCTTTAGATGCCCCACTACGTCACCTGGTTTATACTCGTAATCTAGCTGCAGCTTGATGGCATATCTAGCAGCCATATTCCTAATGAAGATTGGTAAGGGTGTTAGCCCGACAATAGCTTCAAGAGCTGTCGTGGGGCAGGTGCGCATCGCACCTGTAAAGCCGGGACAGGCAGTTCTTTGCAACTTCAGCAACTTGTTTGCCCTTGTCTGCTGGAGAGTTTTTGGCCACCAGACGATAGCCGCATATGTGATAATGGGTCTTACCATCATTATGTACAACCAATGTATCATTTTAGGAGAGAGACCCCAAGTTCTGCCGTTTAGGCGTTTACTAGCCCAAAGTGATCTAGTTGTACGTTCTGTGGCGGACTTGATATGTGGATTCCAGTTAAGTCGTTTGTCAAGAATTACACCAAGGTATTCGACCTCGCTGGAATAAACTATTGTGGTGCCGTTGATTGTAATGGGTTCAAGGTTGACCTGTGAACGGCACCAGAATGGTTTTACTAGGATTGATGGAAAGTCCTTCTTTGTTACACCATTCTACAACTTGTAAGAGTGCACTTTGCATGACGTTAGAGATTATCGTGCCGTGTTTACCACTAATACAAACCGCCAAGTCATCAGCATAACCGACGGTGGTGTAGCCTGATCTGTGAAGATCTACTAACCGGTTGTCGATGACTATTGACCATAACAGGGGGAAGAGAATTCCTCCTTGAGGACAGCCTTTCGCTGCCGTTATGGACACCGACACTCCCCCGGAGGAGGAGGCAATGAAACGACTTACCAGCATGGCCCTAATCTATTGGTTGGTCGATTCCTCGATACCTCTGCTACCAATCGCCCTTGCGACCGAGTCGTAACCAGTGTTATCGAATGCGCCCTCGATATCAAGAAATGCACACAAGGCTATTTCCTTAGAACTGAGTGTACCCTCTATCTTTTTGACGAGATAATGAAGGGCACCTACTTTGGATTTGCCTTTTCTGTATGCGTACTGGTTCGAGGCAAGAGGGTTAGACACATCTAACCTCTTTCTGATGTGAATATCAATTAGTCTCTCCATTGTCTTGAGGACAAATGAAGTTAGACTTATAGGTCTATAGGATTTAGGCAGCTCGCAAGGCCTATTGCCTGGTTTGGGAATGAATACCACATTAACCTGTCTCCAGGTGGGTGGTGTGTATCCCCAATTGTAGCTGTCAAACCCGGCAGGATGAGGTCGATTGACTTTTGTAGAAGTACTGGAAAGAGACCATCACCGCCGGGAGCTTTAAAGGGTTTGAAGGTGCCCACTGCCCATTCAACTTTATCTGGACTAAATATTTTACCTGATAAACTGTTAACTCCACTTTCCACAAAAACCCTGTGGTCAAATGTGTTCGCGTACACATGAGATGTGTTTAGAGACGAACCTGGGAAATGTACCTGGAGCAGGGTTCTAAGTGTATCCGTACGGTCCGTCGTGTAGGTTCCGTCATTCTTCTTCAATAACCCTACACAGTTGACATGATCTTTAACAAGCGCTTTATGGATTCGTGCCGCTGTTGGCATAGCGGCAATGGTTTCGCAGCATTTCCTCCAAGCAGCTCGCTTAGATCGTCTCAATTCTAGATTGTATTCTGTGAGAGCAAACCTGTATTCGTCCCACCTCTTCGTTCGCTTTGCAGAGTTGAAGAGTTTTCTGACCTTCTTCCCAAGTTTCGCCAGTTGGTCATTCCACCAGGGCACTTTACGTTTGCTAACATTGGTTTTGTGGACGCAGCTGTCGTGGTAGGAATTAAGCAGTTTATTGTTGAGCTGGTAAGCAGCTTCATCCAGGTCCTCTATGGACTCGATAGATGTGAGGAGCATATCTTTTTTTTGAGAACACTAGTTCACGATAGCGATGCCAATCGGTAGATTTGGGATCGTATCTGCTAGAGACATATGAGAGTTGACCGGGTATGTCAAACCTAATATGTTGATGGTCCGACAGTGAGGCCTCGTCTGATACGTGCCAATTTTCAATAAAATTAGAGATAAATGGGCTAGCGAGAGTGAGGTCAAGTACCTCTTCGCGAATCGCATTTATGAAGGTAGGTTTAGAGCCTTTATTCAAAATATCTACTTGACTACTGACAAGGTATTTTAAAAGACACTCACCCCTTCTGTTGATGTCACTACTACTTCAGAACTCGTGATGTGCATTGGCGTCGCAACCGATGATGTAGTGGAGGGTGCTTTTTTGGCAGTAGTTAATGAGGCTCTGGACGTTTTTCGGCGGGTGCACACGATATTCAGTGTTCCCTTTCCGGTTGGGACTTCCAGTAGTAGGCCCACCAGGTCTCTAGTTATAAATTCTGGAATGGGAAGAAAGTTTATATTACTGCTAATTGAGCAGGCCGCTCTAGGCGCTTGCTCTCCACACTTGGAAATCAACTTACTTGCCCTATTCCGGAGACCTCTTATATGTCCGCAACTAGCCCAGGGTGAGAGAGACCAAGGGTTATATTTTCTTCGGCGAACCGCTTGCTGAGGGTAGCGGACGCGCCCTTAGCGTGATGCAGGTTCGCCTGTAGCACCTCGATCGTGCTCATCGATCTTCCTTTGAAGATCGAGTTTGTCGGAGTAGTTGAGCCTTTGAAGGGCCACTTCCTCTACGACAAGCAGTCAGATTACGATGACCCTGATGTCTGTTCCTAGCAGACTCCTCATTCGTCCGAGAAACATGCCCTGGGGCACCGCTGGTGGGTTTTGAAAGTCCGGCCACATTGCTGGTCGTGGGACGTCCAACTGCATTAGGTATAGCAGTAACTCTAGTGGTTGAGCTAGTAGAAGCAGTATGCCCAGATGCACTACTGGTGGAAGCGGGTGGTAAAGTGTCCGCCGCAGAAGCAGTTGTTAAGCCAACTGCGTCCACCTTCTTCGGGCTACCGTGACCAGGCTCTTGACCCTTTTCGGTGGTCTTCAGGATCAGTTTGAACTGGCCAAAACGGTAGAACACCTTGTTTTTAAGCGTCCTAAGCACCCTCATGGAGGTGTCGTCGATGGCTAGCACAAGGAGGAGGAGTGCACCTTCCTTTACCCTTTGCATGACCTTCCATGCAGTTGCCCGTAGGCCTTCGTTCTGTGTTTCCAGGGAAGGCAGATTTTTTGATGACGGGAGCTCGAGAATTGGTCAGGCTGGATCAATTTTGAGAGAGCTTGGCCAGTCTGTTATAAGGAAGGCCGAACTTAGTGTTCAAGCTAAGCTATCAGTTTTTAACTCTGTGTATGTTCCAACTCTCACCTATGGTCATGAAATTTGGGTAGTGACCGAAAGAATAAGATCGCGGATACAAGCTGCCGAAATGAGGTTCCTTCGCGGTGTTGTTGGAATAACTCGTAGGGATCGAGTGCGCAACACCAGAGTATGCGAGGCGCTCATCGTTGAGCAGCTACTTCTCCGAACGGAACGACCTATGGTTCGATGGTTTGGTCACGTAGTGCGTATGCCCCCAGACCGGCTTCCAAGGCGCGCCATGGTTGCCGTGCCATCGGGTAGGCGACTTCGCGGAAGGCCTAGAAATAGATGGTTGGATCAAGTCCGACATCTCTCCTGGAGCCGCTTAGGGATTCCTCCTGATGAATTGGAGTCAATGGCGGAGGATCGAGAAGGATGGAGAGTCCACCTGAACATCCTACCCCCGCGACCCTCATGAAAGATTAGCGGGCCATTGAAAATGAATGAATGAATGAATGAATGGGAGCTCGAGACTCTGTGGAAAGAATCCTCGGACAATGTGTGTCTTCGGGAAGGATCCCTCTTCCACCAGTGCCACGTCCAAACCACTTTTGGCTCTTATAGCCTCGAAGTTCGAGCGCATCCACTCGGCGGTGGCATTGTCTGAGCAGACGAAGATTAGCCATCCCGGCTTGTGTTGTGAGCCTGAGAAACGCGGCCAAACGCCTTTGTTTTTTAGCTCAATCGAGATGTCGATGACAGCCTCTTGAATGCTGGTCAACTGCTCTGTTGATAGAGGTTGATTCATCAATTCAGCCGGGACAACACATAACCTGACAACACTTGCCTAAAAGTGGGAACATCAGGTGTAGGCCCTGCCTTGGCTTTCTTGGCAGCACGTGCTGGTGGGGTGTGATCCTCTGATCTGACCCGTTTTGCTTCTTAAGCAGGAGGGGCTTCGGCAAAAGCTAGGGCACTTTCCCTGGTATCACCTCTGCGAATTGCGAACTTGAACCGCCTTCTTTCAGCAGAGTTGAACCGAACGAAACCGTCCGGTTGTATCCGCAGCTCGTCTAACCTCTCCCCAATGGAGGAGCACCCAGATTCCTCTGTGACAAAGCTTCACGTATCGACGAGAGTGGATGTGTCAGAATCAGAGGCGGCGGTATCCACTTCTTCGGGATTGACACACTTGGAAGGCAAGGATTGGGCCCACTTGGCTCCGTCATCCATACCATCCGAAGATTAAGGTTGCTCGCCAGCAAGCCGAGTAGTTAAGGCCGAAGATGTAGTGGCCGTCGGAAGCTCTATAGCTTCACGACTAAGTGCAGCTGTTTGCTCGTCAGCAGAAACAGAAGCTGGTGCGATTTGAGATGCACCTGTCTTATAGTTTTTATTTGTAGATTAAATTTTTGGACGCACGGGTACTCGAGAAAGGAATAACACCCATGATAGAGCTCGATATACCATGTGAAGGCTGAATTGAAACCGAAGATCGCCAAGGTATTCGGAGTCCGCATACTAGCGACTAAGCAGTCTCTTAGCCATGCATCCCTTGACGTATGCTGTTCCACCTCGGATTAGAGATTATTTTCCAGAGGTTTACTCCTCACGTCGCTCACTTTGGCCGAATACTTACAGTCGGTAATTCAAGCCGTGCATTTCAGGCAGGCGCAAAAGACTACATTCAATTGAACAAATATGGAATGTTAGGCCGGTTATATCGCTGTAGCATTCGTTGCCCGCTGGCCGCCCCGTGGAGGCAGTGAGTCTTCTTGTAATGGTTACTCAATAGGGATCGTCAAAAGACTTTGTCCTAAGAGCCCGAACCTGACCACCTGGTTGGGTGTCTACTAAGCTTTATCCAGGTCGAGGAGAAAGTATATTTTGCAATATACACTAGGGTGTTCCTAGTGAGATACATATCTTTCTATTCGTATTTATATATCAATGTATCTTAATTAGCTTGAAAATGGATGTTGTTTCGATATAGGCGTCCTTCAGATTTTTTTCGCAGTGCAGCTGTGAAGTACAATTGAGTAGTGAATCGTACTTAATCAAGAAATTCCGCTCAGAATTGACGTTTGTCCCCCATGGATGCATATCGCTTTCATGAACTATCACTTGGTCATCTTGGTGAAGAGTTTGACTTTGTGAAGACAGTCGTAACTAAGAAGAGCCTAGCGGGCAAAAATAGGGTATGCAGGGTAAGCATTCTAAGAATGAGATCACCTATGGAGCCGTAGCATGGGCAAAAAGAACCAGCTTTGTCACAACGCGAGAGCTACACAATAAAGTGTAATAACTGTCGTGCCTCTGCATTACTGGAGCCATGAGAACTTGCCCAACTGCAGCCATGGAAGTACTTCTAGAACTCATTTTTTGTACCTTGTGGTTGAAGATTGCGCAAACAGAACGATCTTAAGGATGGCGAAAGAAGGAATCCGAAGAGATAAGTGCATCGGAGCAAGAAAATTCGAGCTGCTTAGTAAAAAACTTCCTCTCCTAGCGATCAACAGTCGAGGTATGAGACAAGCGAAGAAATACTAGGGAACTATAACCGGGAAAGGTTCGAAGCATGTATCAACCTGACAGGCTTCCTTACGGGTAAACCCAAGGAACACCTAAGGAGACTAGGTATAACAGAAGATGGACTCTTCAGATTCTGTGAAACTCCGGAGTACATTCTGGAGTCTTTTGTGGCTTTAACACAAAAAGAATTAAATTATTGGGCAAGAACCAAATATCAGACGAGGATATATTGTACATATCAACCATAGACCCACTTCCCATTCTAAAATTCTTCAAAGAAGCTGGCCTGGAGAAGGTGCTCGCCGAAAACAAGTAAGAGCACAAGGCTCTCAAATCGAATGCTGGAAAAAATTGTAATGGAAGGGAAACTATAATCAGGGAGCAAACCTCTACAAGGCAGTGGTAGGGGACACAGTCGAACATTAGGTCGCAGTGTAACACGCCCTTCTTACAAATAGTAATAATAATAAGTAGAACCGACTGCTTGACACGTACAAAAAACATCTCCCAACGTCGTGCTCGGAATTTGTCGGTAGAAAAGACATAGCAGAAGTAAATTTGGATAGAAATGATGGACAGACGCTACTTCAACATCACGAATGCCTTTCTAAACACCTCAAGGACAAACTATTTCTATCTAAAACAAAAAATCTCAAATTGATAGTTCTTCCGGCTTTTTAACACTCACAAACATACAAAACCATAACGAAATGACATTATCATTTAAATAAAGAACAAGGAGAGGTGTGTTCTCTTCAAACGCGTCAGATCTTTAAGCTTCATTTAGGAAATCACTTTTGCAAGTTAGCGACAATGCTCTCAAAACTCTAACCTAACCAGTTTCCATTTGAAACAAAAAACTAGATGAATCGCGCATTCGATCAAATTGTATCCACAATGCTACAAGGTGAGCAACTCTCAAACGCCGGGTTTCCTTTTGCAGACTGAATGAGTCAATAGTGACATTCATCCAACGCACGTGTGATAATGAAACTCTGAATGGGATCTCACAGTAATGTAGGTTGCTCTATTGCAATGACGTAACATGAGTCGAGTAGTAGACATGACCTTGGCCTTCAGAATGCATCCATCCCAAGTAATTAGCTTAAACTCGATAGTCACGATATAGCTGCTATAGTTATCACCTGCCGACTAATTCGTGTTAATGGAATCAAATGGTCTAACGTGTTTAAAGCATTTCACCGACCAGTGATGCACTTATTTTTATGACTCTGAGCAGATGAATCATTTTTCATTTTTCTTTTGTCTGGCACTCAAAGAACAAAGACTTGAAGCCTTCAAGCTGGAGTGCTTGTCTTAGTGGGTAAAGTGTTCGGTTAATGAATTGTAGGTTGACGGTTCAAGTAGCAACCAGGGCGAGAACCGGCTCCATCAGCGGCCACTGCCACCTAAATAAGCATCTCCACAAGCTCAATATAGCATTAAACCCTAACTCCGGACTATGCCTAGAGAGCAACGAGACCTCTCTCCATGTAATCACAGAATGCCCCGCTCTTATCCAAGTTAAAAAGCAGACTATTGGCAGCGAATTCATCTCACTGACGTGCTTTACTGCGATACACCCGGAGACGGTAGATAGGTAGGTAGAAGTGGTTAATTAGCACAGAACCGCCGTTTTAATACCACAACTCAAGTGACCTATCGGATGTGAAAAGGACGTTAACTGCTACGGAAAAAGGAAAAAGAAAAAGGAGTGTGGATTATTCAAATCCACCCCGTTACATTGAGAAAACTGATAATATCCCAAATGCTGATCTTCGCTAGCTGTATTAGGTTGTCTAAAAAGGGTTTACCTAAGGTGCGCTGCCTGGTCTTGCCTAAAGCCGGACACTTGCAGAGGAAGTGTAAGATTGTTTCTATCTCGTCAGCAGAATTGCAGCTATGACAATGTGCATTAAATGTGTTGGAAAATTCGGAGAGAAAAAACACACGAGTCTAATTCAATGAGTTTTATTCACCAGACTAACTTGATAGAAATACAAAAGCATACCATAGATTAGAGTAAATTGAAACAGGTAGATAATATACAAATGTAGCAAGTATTTAAGTAAAAGTAATGATAAGGAATTGCTAATAATTCATTTTTAACACAACCCCTCAATTCAGATTATCATTTAACTAAACCAAATAATTCTACAAACTGATTATGTTTTATCTTCTTTAAGTTTTTGGTCAACACGTCAGCGACCATTTCATCTGTAGGAACATATGCCAGTGCGAGCTCCTTCCTTTCGTAAACATCTCTTACAAAATGCATCTTAATGTTGATGTGTTTGCTTCTAGCGTGAAAGACTGGATTTTTTTACCAACTGTTGAGCACTCAAATTATCACCGTAAAGGGTTGTTGGTTTGGTGACTAAATCTTTAAAGCCCATTTCACTAATGAGGTTTCGTAGGAACACGATCTCCTTTGATGCTGAACAGAGCGCCATATATTCCGCTTCGGTACTACTCAGCGCTACTGTCGGTTGCTTTTTAGATTCCCAAGACACCGGACTGCTGGCCAAGAAAAAAACATGACCCGTAAAAGACCTCCTGTCATCGATATTTCCACCCCAATCGGCGCCGATGTAACCATATAAATCGTGTCACGTCAAAATCTTGTAAGAGGTTCTTTATAAGCTGCTGTTGGCCAAGCTTAATTGATCCCCTTGTACCATGCCTTTCAATTTCTATCCCTAGAAAATGGTTCAATGGCCCCTTGTCGACAATGTTAGACTCAAATCCTATTTGCTCTTTAATTGTTCTCAAAACGCGCTCCTCCTTACAGGCGAGTAAAATGTCATCAACGGAGACAACAATAATGATAGTACCTGCATCTTTATTTATAACATATATACAGCTGTCGTTGACACAGGGAATGAAACCCATCTTCTTTAGTACACGATCTAATTTCAAATGCCATTGCCTCCCCGGCTGCTTGAGTCCATATAAGGCCTTCTGAAGCTTACAAACTTTGTATGGATAAGATTTATTAACGAACCCTGTTGGTTGTTCCATATAAATATCTTCATCTAAATCTCCATTTAGATATGCTGAAGTTACATCAAGTTGGTGTAATAGCAAGTCATATTCAACTGCCAACGCAATCACTAGACGTATATTCGAATACCTAGCCACAGGAGAAAATGTTTCATAAAAATCATATTTTTATCCGCAACCTTTGGCTACAAGCCTAGCCTTATAACAATCAATTTCCCCCTGTTTATTGCGTTTAATAGACATTGACTTAATTGCACGTCTGTTCTTTGGTAAGTCAACAAGTTTCCAAGTATGATTTCGAGCAAGAGCATCAAACTGTGCTCTCATAGCTTGCATCTATCGATCAACATCTTTACTCTTAAGGGCTTCCGCCACCGTATGTGGAATTTCATTTTCAAACTTTCTTAAATAATTTATTGAATTCAGAACTTGTCTACTTCTATCAGTTCCTACTCGAACTCTTCCACTTCTTAATATCTTAGGACTTACTTGAGGAGACTGTTCACCTTGTGCACCTTCTTTCAGTACATCATTTTCCTCACCAGTTCCATCCTTATCAACACCATCACCATTTTGTACTTCAACATCCAGAACATCATCTTGAGGTCCCAAAGCATCTTCGAAAACACTTTCGGCATCTGTTTCTGTTCTTATTTGTGGTACCTCGACGTGGTATCTCAAATTCTATTTTAGGATGTTCTGCAAGAAGATAATCAACATTTTTACTAATTGTTTCATTATATGGTTTTTTTTTTTTTCCGAGGGTAGGTGAAAATCTTCAACAAGACACTATGAGGATCGACAGCGCGTGCTCATAGTAGTGTGGGATTCTTACCCACTAAAAAACCTCCCTTCAAAACAGACTTGTTTTTTATTTTTACTACAACTAAGTATTCGACTTATCAAGTAGTTTTCGTTTCACGAAATAATGACGTTTTGCAGGTAGCTTCCCATTAGAAGTTCCTGCTAGCTCCGCAGTTTAGACGCGGCTACTTAACGCGCTAAGTCCAAAGGTTTGATTCTTTGTAGACGGCGTACTAAATTTCTTTCATCCAAAACTTGGAGGATTGTAATATTAACGTGACTTTCTAGTCGACTTTTATGCTTTCTCGCGTAGTTTTCGATTTCGTCTTCGATTGTTTTAATGCCAAGATCTCTGTGGATATCGCTATTTCGGATATACCATGGCGCATTAACAATACCCCTTAGCACTTTGTTTTCAAAAGTTTGTAAAATTTGAATATTAGTTATTTTGGTACAACCCCAGAGTTGTATACCATATGTCCATACAGGCTTTAGCACTTGCTTATATAAAAACAGTTTGTTCTCTATATTAAGCTTGGAATATTTTCCAAGTAACCAATACATTTCTCGATATTTGTTATCTAGTTCTTTGCGTTTTTTCTTAACGTGCGTTTTTCATTTCAGCTTTGCATCAAGTGTCATTCCAAGATACTTAGCCTCGTTTGCAAACGGAATTTGAACCGAGTTTGAAAAGATCGGCAGATTATTTACTCTCTTATAAGTAAAATTTACATGAACAGATTTGGTCTCATTGAGTGCGATTCGCCAAACCTTTGTCCATTCATTTACTCTATCCAAAGCTTCTTGCAATTTTTCTGTAGTATCTTCAACCGTTTTACCTACTGCCAAGATAGCAGTGTCGTCGGCAAATGTAGCTAGCTCAGTGCCTTCTACTTGCGGTATATCACGAGTGTATAATAGATATAAGACTGGACCAAGAACGCTTCCTTGCGGCACCCCAGCCATTATTTCCTTAAAATCAGAATATTCGTTTCCACATTTGACGCGGAATAGCCTATTCGTAAGGTAGTTCTTCAAAATATTGTATAGGTGCCCTGGCAGAACTTGTCATAATTTAAACTTTAAGCCTTCATGCCAGACCTTGTCAAAGGCTTGAGAGACGTCAAGGAATACGCTTGAACAAATCCTTTTTTCTTCAAGAGATTTTTCGATTACATGAGTTATTCTATGCACTTGTTCAACTGTAGAATGCTTACTTCTGAATCCGAATTGATGATCCGGAATAAGATGCCTCTCTTCTATAACCGGCTGTATTCGCCTAATCAAAATTCTCTCGAACACTTTGGATATGATTGAAAGAAGCGAAATCGGTCTATAAGACGTTTTTTCATTCGGTGGTTTTCCGGGCTTAAGGACCATTATGACTTCGGCCACTTTCCATTGACTGGGAACATATTCTAGTCTAAGCGCGGCGTTTATAATGAACAGAAGCTTCATTAGACCCTTTCTCGGAAGTGCTTTAAGAACCTCTCCCGTGATTAGGTCGTATCCAGGAGCCTTCTTAGGTTTAAGTTTCTTTATTTCTGCCTTAAGTTCGGTTAGTGTTGCATTTCTTATTATACGATTGTCAATATACGACGTATTTATATTTTGAATAAGAGCCTGTCCATCAAGCGGTTTGAAAGTTTCTTCCAGGTGGGCGGCAAAAACTTGCGCTTTCTCTTTATCATGCCTGGCCCATTCGTCTTGATTTTTCCTAATTGGGGCGGCTTGAATTTTAGGTTTTTTAATACCTTCTATAGCTTTCCAAAGCGAATAATTAGAATCTTTTTCCGCCGTTAAGCTTTCTAGGTGAGTTTGCATTTCATTATTCTTAAGGTCTTTAATAGATCTTTTTAATAAGTTACACAAACGGTTAAGATGTGCTTTATGGTGCGGAGCCCGAGTTTGTTGCCATTTTTTGCGCGCTTTCCTCTTCTCCTTAATCATCTCTTTTATTTCCTGCGGATAATTTTGAATATAGCTGGCCGGCGTTTTGTTAGGTTTCGGAGTATTTTTCCACGCGGCATTCTGTAGGATTTCGACGAAGCGATCTACTTCAACTTCAAGTTCATGTGGCGTTTTAAGTGATACCCTCAGCTCAGTATTTGATTCAATATCTTTTTTGAAGCCATCCCAATTCGTTTTCGCGCTGGTTAATCTGGCCGGACCTACTTTTTTAATCAGAGCATCGCTTATCGTCATAATGATTGGAGAATGATCAGAGGAGAGATCAAGGCTTTCTTCAACTTTTATACAGTTGCCAGATATACCTTTAACAATAAAGAAATCGATCAGATCTGGTATCTTATTTCTATCAGTCGGCCAATATGTTGGTTTACCCGTCGAATGAAAATCACAACTATATTGCATACCCGCATTATAAAGCTTTCTACCTTTCTGAGAGGCGTACCTTGAACCCTAGAAGGGGTGTTTTGCGTTGAAGTCACCACCAATAATAAAATTTGGTTTAAGGAAGTTGAAGATGTTTGTGAAATCACTTTCTTCAAGTTTACATCGCAGTGGACAATATATAGACGAAATGTTGAAAGCAAAATGTCTATTTCTAACGCGTACCGTGCTTACTTGCATTGCTTCTAATTCAATCTTTATTTCTGCTGAGTGTTCGATAGATTCTTTTATAAGCAAAGATGATCCGCCTCTGGCGCTTTCCGATGGGTGAAAGGCGTGATACACGCTATATCCCCTTATCTTAATATTCGATTGCTTTGTCAGATGAGTTTCACAGACTAAGCATATATCAATATCTTTTTCTCGTATAAATATTTCTAACTCGTCGAGTCTTTGTATGAGCCCGTTAGCGTTCCAAGTAAGAATTTTAAGCGTTTCTTTCATATTCTGGTTGAAGTGCGCGTGTTATGAATGTTGTTTTCTAGTGCAACTAGTCTCTCGAAAATTAGTTTATTTGTTTTGCATTGCTCTTCAAGTTTCGCAAGTATTAGGGAAAAACCATTGGATACATGATCTTCTGAACTACCTCTATCACCATTTTTCAATGTCGCAACTTGAGAAGGAGTCTTTACATTAAAGTTTGGACGGTTTCTTGCTTTGATCTCCTGTGAGTTGTCGGTCGTGTACGTACCCTTAACTATCTTCGCCGCTTGAGCATAAGACTGCACACCAATATTCGGAGATTTTGCTTCTGTCACCTTATCTCTATTACTTTCGGATTTTTTATCATTCACCGATCTTAAGTTAATATTGACGGACTTTCTACCTTTCGCAGCTTTTTTCGTAGCTATTTTGGGTCTGTTCTTGATTGGTTTCATATTCGGACGCATCGAATTTTTTAGCGTATCGCGGCGTTTTTAAACTCTTTCGCCACTTCGCAACCTCGATAGTTCGCAGGATGTTTTCCTTTGCAATTTATACAAGTAGCTGGGGTTTGCTTGTTTAGGTGACACTCTTCCGAGAGAAACGTACCCGCGCATTTGACGCATCGCGGCTCTTTCTGGCAGTAAGTCTGCGTATGATTGAAGCCTTGACAGCGCTTACACTGCGGGATCGATCTGGAGGTCCTACGCATGGGTTCGATTTTGACCACGATGTTAAGAATAGTCTTGATACCATATATTATATCTTTATTTTCGTCTTTATCAAAACTAAGCATGAATAGTGGAAGTCCGCGCTTTACCAATTTTTCATGATCTCCCTCCGACTGTTGCTTCTCCTTCTTGATAATATTGACGGCATCAAGAATTTTAAAGCCTTTGCCTTGAAGGTCGTGCATTACATCTTCTTTAGTGCACGAGGGGTGAAGTCCCCTAGCTGGTCTTTCTAACTTATTTTCATAAGTATACCACTGAATCTTTTCGGCATTCAATTTTTTAGATACTGATCGGTAACCGTCGGCATCATCGACATTGATTTTCCACGTATTGTTTCGCAGAGATGTCACCTTAAACTTCGATGCCAGAGTTCCTTTAAGGAGGCAATGCAACTTATTATAGTCCGTAATTCCGACGACGTTTATCGGTGGCGGAGGACGTAATTTTGGTTGTCGTTGCTTTTCTTGCATCTCCTTGCGCTTTTCATCTTTTTGTGGCTCGACTTCCGGTGAGGAACCAGCTTTCCGTTTTTTGCTGGGTCGTTTCTTTTCGACCCAATTCGTTTCGCGTGTTAGCTCTTCTTCATCCGTCTGGTATTCGTGACTAGTTGAGCGATGTGGGCTAACTGTATATTCTTTTTGTAGGTACGTGTTTTTTAAGGCATTATTTTCTTGCCTGAGTAAATCTACCTCTTTCTTAAGCTCACGATAGAGTAGCTCCATTTCGCTAAGCTTGGTACGGAGTACGTCGTTTTCCTCCTCAATGCTTTTAGATTTCGCTGAGTCCCGTTTTTCACGCGTTTGCGCCTCCGGCGGACTTCTTTTACCGGAGACGTTCGATCTTGTTGGTGGAGATCGAGATACCCTTGTACTTTTTGAGAAGGGATTTATAAGGTGCAATAAGTGGCTCTCCCCAGAATCCGTAGAGCCGACCTCAGAAGAGGGTGGATTTTCCAGTTTACCTGGACTGCCACCTGGGGTATTAAAATCTTTTGTTTTGTTCATTGCATTTTTTTTGTATACGCCATACTCGGTATACGGAGGGTGGATTTTAGTCGCCTCTTACGACAGGCATGCCTACCTCGGGTATATTCTAACCCCTACCCGAAGGGGATTATATGTTGTTTCGATAAACTTAACATCTCGACTTATGTATACTTTATCAATCTTTCGATCGAATAAACGGTACGCTTTGCACTCACTCGCATAACCAATCATAACACATTCGATACCTTTTGGATTGAATTTGGAGTTTCCCGGTCATTTGTTTAGCATAAACGCCTTGCATCCAAGCACTTCAAAATGAGAGACAGATGGCTTAAAACCTGTCCAAACCTGGAATGGTGTAACTCCTTGTAATGTGCTGCATGGTGATCGATTTCTTAAATACACGGCTGTATTTACCGCCTCTGCCCAAATACTCTCAGGTAATTCTGAAGCAATCAACATGCAACGAGCCATCTCCACGATTGTTCGATTCGCCCGTTCCGCAAACCCCATTTTGCTGCGGTGTATAAGGTGCAGTTAATTGGTGTCGAATTCCACTGGATTCTAAAAATTTTGTAAACGACCTGTTCACAAACTCAGTGCCATTATCACTTCTAAGGGTCTTAATTCTTTTCGAAGTTTGCGTCTCAACCATGGCTTTAAATTTCTTAAAAACATCTAGAGCTTCACTTTTTGCTCTTAGAAAATAAACAAAAAATTTTCTTCAAAAATCATCAACAAACAGCAAGAAATATTTTGCTCCTCTAATGGATGTTTTTCTCATGGGGCCACATATGTCAGTGTGAATTACATCTAAAATACCTTTGCTTCTATTTTGTTCACCACATATGGCAATGAAGATATCTTTTCCTTCAGGCAAACTTCGCATTGAAAATTAAAATGATCTACTCTACCTTTTAAACATGGACCTCTTACCGATTCGTTCTTTATTAGATAGCTCAAGCTCTTTCCATTTAGATGACCATATTTCGCGTGCCAAACATAAAAATCACTACACTTGTTCTCTTAGTGTATGCATTAACCTCACCTTTCCAAGTGTCACATAGATGTACATGCTGTGTGACCTTTTTGCCGACAGTAACATCTTTCCAGCACAATTAATGATCTTCGCATCATTTTGATTAAAAATAATTCGATTGGAACTTTCTGCGGCTTTTGCAATTAAAATAAAGTTAATCTTCATCGTTCTAAAATAACCTCGCCAATACCATCCGATAAAACATGCGCATCGTTAGCTAGTGCAATCTGTTCAACGTGTGGGCGAAATTTAGTAGGTATACATACTTTTATCACAGCAGAGATGATTTGTCGATCCACTGTCAAAAATCCACGATCGGCTTGTGAGCCCTCTAACGCATGCTATGTTTATCATGGCAAATGATGATGCCGTTGTTTTATTCATCTGCCTGTCTCTACAATTTGCTGCCAGATGCCCATGACGATTGCAATTAAAGCAGGTTCCTCTAAAATTGTGTTGATCGGCTCTTCCACGTTGTTGTTGGCTTTGCTGTGGCGATTGCGTTTGTCTTCGATTTCGTACAAACAATGCTTGTTCTGGTTCAATGCTATTTGATTCGCCCCCTGTCTCCTGTGTCCTTCTTCCAGAAGCTTTATCTTTAAATTCTCACACGTGGGTAAAGTATCTCGCGCTTCAATGGCAAGAACAACATTTTCAAAGTTGTGTGGAAGGCTAGAAAGCAAAATTGTTGACAAAAGTTCATCCTGTAACTCAATACTTATCTCTCTTAACTTTTCGACGAGAGATGAAAAATTATTAAGATGCGGTAGCACGTGGGTATTCTCTTGCATTTTTAGCTGTAATAGTTGCTTAAGCAGGGAAACTTTTCTTGCTGGTCCTTGTGGCTGATGAGTATTTTGCAGAATAATCCACGCTTCATTCGACGTTTTACAATTTTTGATGTAGTTGAGCTGCGACGTCTTAACGCACAATAGAATTGTGGCCAACGCTTTCTCGTCCTTATTGCTCCAAGCAGTAGTACTTCCTTCTTTGGGTTTTATCTCATCTCCACTCACGTGTGACCAAAATTCGCTATGGATCAATACGCTTTTAATCTGCAATTTCCATGACTCGTAATTCTTTTCGTCTAATCTCTCGATTTGATATAGAAAAGACGCCATCATTTCTAAATTTCGTGACTTTCTTTAATAGTTATCTTCAAACTTGGGCCCATAACCTTTTGTTGGAAAATTCGGAGAGAAAAAACACACGAGTCTAATTCAATGATTTTTATTCACCAGAGTAACTTGATAGAAATACAAAAGCATAGATTAGAGTAAATTGAAACAGGTAGATAATATACGAATGTAGCAAGTATTTAAGTAAAAGTAATGATGAGGAATTGCTAATAATTCATTTTTAACAAAATGTAATGCCTATTCTGGCCGCATGAACCCCGACGGGCCAGTGGCTAGTACTAACTGCCAGAAGTCTTGCGATATCTGCGCAGTTTCTGGTCAGTAGATCTTGTGTTCTTTTCTGGGAATATTTAGGCCACATCTGTCTGGAGATGACACAGTTCCGCACCCCCTGCCATCTGCTATCAGCCTTTAGCAGATAGTGCGCGAAGATGCCTCCCTTGAGGAACCCCAAATGGACGTTCACCTCCTTTGCTAGGGAAGCATCAAGGGCAGATCCTTGCCTCGCGAGTTCATCAGCTCGCTCATTCCCCTCAATGTTGCTGTCACCCGGAACCCAAAGGAGACAGATCCTAAACCGATGACCAAACGAGGCGAGTTCTTTTTTGCACTGTTCTACTATCCTTGAGGATGTAGTGGCAGATACTATAGCCTTGATAGCCGCCTGGCTGCCAATGAGGATGGTAATGGTATTTAGGGATGTAGAGGTTTGCTTAAGTAGGCGGCAGGCCTCACGTACAGTAAAAACTTCCTCCTGCAAGATACTGCACGAATCAGGAAGCCGGTAAGACCTGGAAAGATTGAGGGAATCAGAGAATATCCCCGCCCCTACCCCGCAGTCCATTTTTGAACCGTCGGTAAAGATTGTTGTTTCAAACTCATTTGTCAGTACGCCAGTTTCCCATTCCGCCCTGGTAGGGAATCTGACCGTGACTTCATTTCTAAAGTTCACTGTGGGAGTTATATAGTCTGTCGGATTTGCTACCAGATCCTGCTGTAGCAGATTCAGGATACTATTGTGACCATACGGATTGATGCACCAGCATCCTGTTTCCCTTAGCCTGACCGCACTACATGATCATAGATGCATAATGTGGAGATCGAGTGATAAAAGGTGGAGAATAACGTTCAAGGCTTCGGTTGGACATGTCCTCATGGCACCCGTTGCACATACAGCCGCAGTCCTTTGTACCCTGTTGATAAGTTTGATGTTATAAGCTTTCCTTAACGCAGGCCACCAGACTAGGAAAGAATAGGACGCACCACGGCAGTGTACATCCATAAGACCATATTCGGGCGAAGTCCCCACTTCTTACCAAAGGTCTTGCTGCATGCAAAGAAAGCCATACAGGCCTTCTTTACCCGTTGCTCAATATTAAGCTTCCAGCTTAGTTTAGGATCAAGTACCACACCTAGGTACTTGGCACTGGAGGATAGGGAGAGTAGATGATTGTTTAGCCGTGGAAGCGTAAACGTCGGTATTTTGGTTTTAGTAGTAAAGACCATCAGTTCAGTTTTGCTTGGGTTGACGCTGAGTCCACATCCAGTGGCCCATGAGCTAATCTTTCCCAAGGCACCTTCCATAATCTCACTGATTACGGATGGAAACATCACCGATACCAGTATTACTACGTCATCCGCATACGCGACTACCTTAACTCCATCCCTATCAAGTCTACACAAAATGTTGTTGATGACCATAAGCCATAGAAGAGGAGATAAGACCTCAGCTTGAGAGTTCCTCTAACAACAGATATGGTGGAACTGCTAATGCCGAGAGTTGATTGAATGATTCTAGTTTTCAGCATTGTCATTATCCAGTTGCTAATAAACTCTTCCACACCCAGTTGGATCAAAGCTTCCTGAATCGATTCCGTACTGACGATATTGAAGGTGCCTTCAACGTCTAAAAAGGTAGCTAGGGTATATTGTTTGAAGTGAATTGTCTTTTTTATCGTTCGCATAACCTCGTGGAGCGCCGTCTCCGTCGTTCGCCCTTAGTGTACGCATGTTGAAATTTAGATAGAAGTGATTTATCTAGGGTATTTCGAATATGTGTATTTAAGATGCATTCCTAGGCGAACCCCACAGGCGGATCAGTAGAAATGCGGTGAAGTGGGAGGGTTATGATCGCTTATATTTGGATCATAACCTCGCTGATAAAAAGAAGAAGAAGAAGATGCGTTCCAACGTCTTTAAAAGAAAAGAGGATAAGCTGATGGGTCTGATATCCTTTGCGGATCCATGACCCCGCTTCCCAGCTTTCAGGATAAACACAACACGATCACGTCTCCAGCTCAGGGGAACGTGGTTTAGGAGAATACAGCTTCTGTAGATCGGTACTAGCCATAGGACCACCTTGTCCAATGTTTTTTCCAGCATAATAGGAAGAATGTCGTCAAGGCCGGCCGATTTATAGGGAGGGAAACTATTAATAGCCCAAGAGGTATTAACTGCTGTAATTTTTGTCTTAATGTCATTCCAGGAAGAAGATTGCGCGACCTGAGATACTGGTGGGAGGGCAATCTCATTATTACATCCTGGAAAGTGTGTTTGCATTAAAAGTTCCAGTGACTCGCTAGAGGAGTCCGTCCAAGTCGCATCCGGCCGTTTAATAAAGGACGGGCTAGAATGTTCCTTAGACAGAATTTGACTCAGCCTGACAGAGTCTTTTATGGTCTCAATGGACTGACAGTAGTCTTTCCAGGCAAGAGACTTGGCACTTTTAATGGATTTCTTATATTCCTTCAGACAATCCTTATAAGGTTGCCAGAACTTGTGTTTAAAGCAGACATTGAAGATCTCTCTATTAATCTTCCTCAGATTGGATAGATCTTCGTTCCACCAAGGGTGGAATTTTTTCTTGCTATATGTAATAGGATACGAGATCTTAAAAGCTGCACCCAAGGCTGTTTCGAAGGTCCTGATTTTGGTGTCTAGTTCCTCGACTGATTCAATTTTCAAGTCGGGTATTCTATGAAGTTTTTATTTAATGACCTGACCAAACTTCTTCCAGTCAATTCTCTTAGGGTTTCTAAATGGCTTGGGAGCCTCGGCCTCGAGGTATAGGTTAGGTTAGGTATGTGGGCTGGCAGGGAGGGAAGCTCTCTGCCACACTCAGTTCAGCGTTGACCCATTGTGGTACCCATGGGGGAAAAAGTAATCCCTTACCCAATGAAACTAAAAACTACTAACTCAGTCACTTACTTCATTTCTGCATACCACCCCGATGATTTGATGAAGTTCAGCATCTTTTCTGTCGAAACGCCGGAGAGTTCCTCGAGATCCTGGAAGAAATATTTACCAAGGAACTTTTTCCTGGAGTGTTGAAGACTCGGACAGTGGCACAGGAAGTGGGTTGTGTCCTCAAAAACTTCCTCGTCACCACAGCCTCTACAGAGTTCCTCCTTCGTCAGGCGTAGTTTATTCATGTGGTACCGCAGAGTGTTGTGCCCCGTGATGATGCCCACGAGGGTCGAAAGAGATTTCCTATCTTTCTTATTCCCTGCAGCGAGCTTAAGTGTGCAAGGCGGGATACACGCAGGGGGGTCAACTTGTTCTGGTGGGGCTGCTGAGCCGATTGTCGCCAGCTCGTCGGCTTTCTCATTGCCTGGGATACCCTCGTGTCCATATGGCGTCATGTAATCCGCTACGGGCATAAGGCCAAAGTAATCGAGTAGGATCATCGAGTGACCTGTTCTGCTTGGTTTCCAGTTCACTGACTGACTTATTCTCATAGCATTAATGGCTGCTGATGTTCGTATAAAGATGTCTAGCGGCAGCAGGTTGAGGATAGCCTCGAGTCCTGCGGTTGGGGTTGTCCTCATTGCACTGGTGATGCCAATGCAAGCTAGTCTTTGAACTTTGGTGATTGCCTTTAAGTTGGTGGATTTATTGACAGCTGGCCACCATACTAGATTGCCGTAAGTCAGTGTGGGTCTAACTATAGCCGTATACATCCATAGTATGATTTTGGGGGAAGGTCCCCAGGTTCTACCAAAAATTCTACTACATGAGTAAAAGGCTATTGTTGCTTTCTTAATTCATTCCTCTATATTTAATCTCCAATTGAGCTTTTTGTCAAGTACAAGGCCCAGGTATTTTGCGCTACCGAACAATCTGAGTGGGATACCATCAACAGAGCGTGTACTAAACTCCGGTATTTTCCTCTTATTCGTAAAAAGTACGAGTTCTGTTTTTTGCGGATAAACCTTTAGACCGCAGCTCCTGGCCCATATGCTAAGAGTATTTAGGGCTCCGTCAAGTTGTTCGCTAAGGGTAGGCAGGAATTTACCTGTTGCAAGCAGCACGACGTCATCCGCGTACGCTGTAGCTCTGACCCCACTGTACCTTAGTTGTTGTATTATCTCATTAAGAACAATGACCCAAAGCAGTGGGGAGATTACCCCGCCTTGAGGAGTACCCCTCGAGGCGTATGCTTCGAGCTTTGAACCCTTAAGTTCGGTGGTTATACATATGTCGTTCCTCGAGCATGCTAACAATCCAGTTAATTAGACTGATGTCGATGTCTAGGTTTCTTAGGGTTCTTTTAACAGCTTCGGTATTTACATTATTGAAGGCTCCTTCAATGTCCAAGAAAGCAGCTAGCTCGAGGTATACATTGTAGAGAATCCATCTGTGATCGGAGAAGGACATTCGATCAGATACTCACCAGTTAACTACCCTAATTGATTTTAGAGCTGCCCCATAAAGTGTGCCTGGCATTTGCGTCGCAGCCCAGAAACAGCTTGTCCTTTTGCCGTTGTCATTAATGTTAAATGGCGTACCTCCTCTAGCGGTGATGGCCTATCACGATCCATGTAAACTGAGGATATAAAACGAGTGATATTTACAACCTCCAATTTAACTACCGTTAAAGCGGCAGAGCTAAAATCAGGACATAGAAATACATTAAAATGTTTTTTAGCTACGATGCAAGTCCTAGGTTTGTTACTGATCTGGTTTGTGGTTTTGTAGAAGATTTTGTAACAGTTGTCCTTGAGCCCTTTTATGGATGATCCCTTCCCTCATGGTTCCTGTACAATGCCGATATCTATATCCTCCTCGCCGAGGAAGACAAGCAAATTATCAGACGCACTCTTCGAGTGGTGCATATTAGTCTGTATGATGTTCAGCACTGGTGGTAGGTGGAATGGTATCACCCCCCATGTCCTCCGACATCCTGTCGAAACCATCGATTTCACCTGAATCTTCATCAGGACCAGAGGGGCGGAAAATCTTTAATTTAGCATGCCTTATGCTGAAACGCAGCTTATGATCGGATTTCTCGAGTGCCACCAGGCTAGCCTCGTTGATCAGCAGCCCTGGGGATATCGTTAGCGGGGATAAGCTTGAGCTTCAAGCCCTCCCAGGCGTCACTGACCTTAGTGATACACTCGCTAAGGAAATCTTTAGAGAACTGGTCCTCGCCTGACCAACTCGGCAGAGATCCCACAGGATTTCCCAGCAGGTAGTCCATGACCATTCCCGATAGTTTGGCCTCTATGCTACCCCATGCTTCACTGACCGACTTACTATTTGAGGAACGCTCGTCCACGAGGGCGACCTGTAGATGGTCTCTATCCACCTCGGAAAAGTGTCGCGTTGTCTGAGTAGGACAGGCCGAGGATTTTTCTTCTTCTTCTTCTTCCTTTTAACAGCGAGGTTAAGATCCGAAAACAAGGGATCACAACCCTCCCACTTCACCGCATTTCTACTGAGCCGCATGTGGGATTCGCCTGGCCGACAGGCCGAGGATGTACCTGGCAAATTCTTAGACGTAGTCTGGGTCCTGACCACCTTGGACTTTTTAGCCTCGCGATTGGTCTCATCCAAAGACCTGTTCCGTTTGCTTGCCTTGCTGTCATTCTTCTTCTGTTGTGGATGTTGTTGTTGCTTCTCAAGATGTGCGATGTACTCATCGACCACAGCTTGATACTTGGCCTTATCCGCTGCGTCCTTCTCATGAACGGTACCAGCTGCTTCGTTTTTGGCAACATTGTCAAGAACGAATAGAGCTATCTTGTACCTGCTCTTCATGATGGCGTCTGGGGTTTTGGTTTTTGTCGACGAACCAGCAGCACTAAACATAGTGCCTTTGGTTGCCATTTTAGTGTTTGAAGTTGTTGCTGACTGATGAGCCGCCCTCTGTACGCCAGAGGGAGTACTTTGCCTTATACTTGCGGCGGCTGAAGGGAAGACTGAAGACTCCTGATTGGAGGTTAGAAGCTCGTCTTCCGATGAGGAGCCAATGTCGGGCATCCCCATCACATCTTGCTTTTTTTGTTTATCTTTTTTTTGTTTTTTTTGATTTTTTTATCCATTTTGTCCGGAGCCGACATACCAGGATAGGTCGATTATACCAACGACCTAGCCTGGGCATCGATAGGGACCGTTCGAGACCAACACTGTTTTATCACCAGCTGGCCATGCAGCCCTCGGCACGAGTGCCTACACACCTTGGCTTAAGTGAGATTTTTTGGGATTACTCCCCATCTACGTCTTAATGAACCACAGCGCACGATTGAATACATGCGTGTAAATTCTTGCCTGACACTAGGCACCCGAAGGGTGAATAGCCATTTCCAGCGGGCGCCCACGGGGAGGACCAAAGACGAGGATTTTTGCCCATCCACCCGGGGAAACTAATAAACTTCATATCAGCTTCTGGAGTGAACAATATGCTTAGAATCAAATGGGTCGTCCTCCTATTCGCCCTCTTCCGTCATTTGTAAAATCAGTCAATCATTTTTAGGCTCACTGACGACCCATCGAGCACTTTGACCGTTTTTTTTTTTGTATACAACTCTCTCTCAGGTGAAGCGAACCTGCAACGTTGAGACCATGCCCCGAGGTGCCTGCAGATTTTAACTGTTTGTCTTTGCTGAGTTGGAGTGTAGCACTTTTGCCTTTAGGTTTTAGTCTTCGCAGCAATAGCTTGGTCATAATCCTTATTGAATTTGGTTTACTTACGAGTACTTACTTATGTCCTGTATTCCCTTGTGGGTCATGCTGGCCTATACTACGCCTACGCGCCATCATGTATGGTTTCTGGTAATATGCCTCAGCTCTCCCCAAGTTTTTCCCAACTGCCGTGCCTCCTTCTCGACTCTTCTGTGCCATGTTCTCCTTGGACCGGCGGGTACTCAGCCATCCTGTGCCCGAGATACAAACCATCCAGAGGATTTAATGAAGTTTGCGATGTCGTTTACCGGTCTGCTGAGAATTCTTCGAAATACTTAAAGAGGTAGTCCAAGGAATTTGTTTCTTAAATGGTAGAGGCCTGGGCAGTAGCAAATAAAGCGGGTAGTGTTCTCCTGAAGCTCCTCATCACCACAGCCCCTACAAAGGTTTTCTCTAGTTATATGCAACTTTCTCATGTAGTATCGCATAGTGATATGAGATAATGACTCATAGGAGAGTAGAGAGGGATTTTTTATCCCTCTGCATAAGTCAGTTGGTTCTTGTTCTGTCGGATATAGGCCATAGCTTCCTCTTGGTGATACAAGCAGCTAAAGAGTAGTCAACCTTTTGTTTACCTCCGTTAGCACTTTGTTCCCTGCTTCGAGTTTGAATGTGCAAGGCGGGTTGTACATTGAGGCGTTGGATTATTCTGAGTTTGGTGCTAAGCCTCCTCTAGCCAGTTCGTCGGCTTTCTCATTCCTTGATATACCCTCATGTTCAGGGACCCAGCAGAGGTTTACCTTGTGCTGTGTTCCAAGATCATTGAGATCTTCTCTACAACACTTCGCAATCCTGGATTTTGTTTCTGTAGCAGATATTAGATACTTTAACCGCTGCGTGGCTGTTGATTTTTTTTCTTTTTTTTTTTATAATTTGCGCTCACTCAAAGGGTTATGAATACCTTTAACATGTTTACACACAGTGTGGGCGTTGGAAAGGATAGATAGAGAGAGAAAGATTTTGGTGTTGTGGTTCTTTTGAAGCTCAGTTGTTTATGCTTCAGATATTCCCCGGGGGTGGCGTCCAGATAACTGGGGAGATTTTTATTTTTTTTTTATTTTTTGTCTTTGCTTCTGATTTGCAGTAATTTTTTCCCGATAACCGATGTCAAGGGCAAATCACCATCAACAGAGCGAACAATTTTTCCAGCCACATGGCTAAGCTACTGCCAGTGTTGTGCCTTCGCAGTAGTGTTCACACAAGCTTTCGCCATTGATCGGACTCACTTCATATATTTCATGAGAAATAAATAAATGCTTGCTGACATCAGGATTTGAACCATGAACCATAAGCGTGGCAATTGACGACGTTACCACTACACCATTGCCACCCCCAACCGCTGCGTGGCTTTTGATGATGTTGAAGAGGTATCCTCTCGTGGTATTGCCCTCATCGTAGTTTCACGGGCTGCTTTTGTTACTGCTAGGACCTCTGCCTGGAAAATGCTGCTGTAGATCGGAAGCCGAACTGACAAGGAGATACCAAGCGGTTCAGGGAAGATACCTGTGCCTACACTTATTTCCACTTTGTGGCCATCGGTATACACAGCTATGGATTGTTCGTCAGGTGTTCTTTTGCTTTTCCATTTTTCCCTACTCGGTAAGTCTAGGTATGGCGAAGTTTAGTCTGTACTAGATATATTGCCTAGATATCTCTGTAGAATCGTAGTACGAGTATGACCCATTGCATTTGGTCTCCAGCTATCTGTTTGGATTAATCTTACGGCACTAAGAGCCGCTGATGCTTGTATAAAGATGTCTAGTGGAAGCAGGTTGAGAATTGCCTCCAGTCTTGCTGTAGGAGTCGTTTTCATTGCACTGGTAGTGCCAATGCACGCTAGTCTTTGTTCTTTTATAATGGCGGTCAGGTTGTTAGTGCCTGCGACCATACAAGGCAGCCATAAGTTAGTATGGGCCTTACTATAGCCGTACACATCTATAGGATGATTTTGTTTCCCAAATATTCTGTTACACGAGTAGAAAGCTATGGTGGCTTTGTTGACTCTATCGTTAATATTCAGTCTCCAGTTCAGTTTCCTATCGAGTACTGCTTGAGATACTTAGGGAGCTACCCCTTACAGAAGGTGTTACGAATTGTGGAATTATCCTTTTGTGAGTGAATACTACTAACTCTATTTTCTGGAGATTGACCGCTAGTCCACATCTCTCCATCCAGGAACCTATGGTATATAGCGCTCCTTCAATTTGTTCTCTCAGGGTTGGGAGAAATTTTCCTGTTGGCAGCAGCACAAAGTCATCCACATAAGATATGGCTTTGACGCCACTGTTTCTGAGTTTTAGGAGTACTTCGTTCAGCATAATTACCCACGACAGTGGAAATGTAGCCCCACCTTGAGGTGTGCCTCTAGGGACGTAGGCTTCTAACTTTGTTCCTTCGAGTTCAACTTTAATGTGTTTCCTCTAGCATGTTGACTAGAGACTGACTGTTGACTCCACTTTATTAGGGAGTTGTGAATATTGAGGTTTGTTATAGTTCTATGTTTCGCATCTGTTCTGACGTTGTTAAAGACTCATTCAATGTCTAAGAAAGTGGCTGATGTATATTCTTTGTCTTTCAATTATTGTTTTATTAAGCCGACGAGACAGCGCAGTGCTGTCTCTACGCTATAAGCGTGCTACGCTGAGGATAGGTCACTAGCGCGTAGTTTGCTACGAATGTATATATCAGCTAATCTTTCAAGAGTCCTTAGAACAAAGGAGGTAAGACTTATTAGCTTGAAGTCTTTCGCGGTAGTACGGCTCGCCTTACCGGCCTGGGGTATGAAGACCACTTTAAGCTCTCCATGCTCTAGGTATCTATATACCCCCAAATGAGGCTATTGAGGTATAGTTCTTTGAGTACCGGAATAATTGTGGTCACGGTTTTCATTAACATGCTCGTGTCTTGGGGATTAAAAGAGAGAGAACGATCCAATTGCCCCTCATTTCTCTCCTCTGTAATTAGACCAGTCGGAGTCTCCGCTTTCAGGCTACTGTTAATTCCGACGATATTGTATAGATAGGTTGTACATCACGGAAAACTCATTTTCAGCGGAGACCTCAATGATTTTGCACATAATTCAGTCCACCTTCCGTCGGGTTCTTTGACATGTCCTAGAGTCTTTGATTCTCTGGATAGGATTATCCCCAGTCTCGCAGATTCTGCCATACCCATGATCTCGTTAAGGAAGTATTACCAAGAATGGTCTTTAGCTTTCTGTGTTTACATACATACATACATTTTCAATGGCCCGCTAATCCTTTATGAGGGACGTGGGGGTAGGATGCTCAGGTGAACCCTCCATCCTTCTCGATCCTCTACCATTGACTCCAACTCATCAGGAGGAATCCCTAGACGGCTCCAGGAGAGATGTCTGATTTAGTCCAACCATCTATTTCTGGACCTACCGGGGAGTCGCCTACCTGATGGCACGGCAATCATGGCACGTCCTGGAAGCCGGTCTGGGGGCATACGCACTACGTAACCAAACCATCGAAGCATAGATCATTCCGTTCGGAGAAGTAGCTGCTCAACATTGAGCGCCTCGCGTACTCTGGTGTTGCGCATTCGATCCCTACGAGCTATTCCAGCACACCGCGAAGGAACCTCATTTCGGCAGCTTGTATCCGCCATCTTATTCTTTCGATCACTATCCAAATTTCATGACCACAGGTGAGAGTTGGAACACACACCGAGTTAGAAACCGATAGCTTAGCTTGAACACTAAGATCGGCCTTCCTTATAACAGATTGGCCAAGCTCTCTTAAAATTGATTCAGCCTGACCAATTCTACAGGATAACTTGACATTGCTCTTCCCATCACTCGTGAATAAGACCCCGAGGTACTTAAACTTATCCACCTGCTTCAGTGGGACTCCACTTACATGCAGAGTTCACCGAATGGGTTTTTTGGAAACGATCATTACTTCCGATTTGTTCGTATTAATCTTCATTCCAGCATCATCAAAAAAAGGCTACAAACCTTTTGAGTGCGCGTTTGAGAGGATTCAAGGATGACTAAATCATCGGCAAAGAGCAGGTGACTAATTCTTAGGTCTCCCACTTTGAAACACTATCCGCCACGGCTGCGCTGCAACATTCAATCCATAGATACAATGAAGAGGAGAGGTGATAAAACGCACCCTTGGCGGAGTCCAACGCCCATAGTGAAAGGCATTGATTAGATTCCTTTTATCCGAACACCGCTTCTACAGTTTGTATATAAAGACTGAATCGCCCTTAACAAGGAACCATCAATCCCATACCCCTGCAGAACACTGCAGAGTTTGCCTTACGGAACCCTATTATATGCTTTTTTCAAATCCATAAAACAAGTGTAGACAGGTTTAGTATACCACAGGCCTTCTGAAGAACCATTCTGAGAGTGAATAACTGGTCGGCTGTGCTTCTACCGGGACGAAAATTGCGCTGCTCATCCCCCAAACTGTCCTCAACTACAGCTCTGGAACGCGTTTCTAGCACCTTACCGAAGACTTTTTCAAGACTATCGACACCGCTTCTGATCTCAGCAGCGTCATGCTTCTATTGAATTTGGTCTTTAATTCTCCTAATTTAATCTTATTCTACGTCTCTTTCTTTCAGACATTTGTTCTCTTGGTTGCATCGACTATAGCAGCACCCTCAGTTGAGATAAACGGAAAGGAAAGCAATGACGTTGACTTCATTGACAAGTACACATTCAATAAATTTCCAAAATCGAAATCATTTTCATTTATTTACTTATTTTTTCACAGCGTTTTTGCTGAGTATTCAGGTGACGAAGTCTCGGCAGAACATTCATCAAAGCTTCAGCGAAGATCTGTAGGTCTATTATTAGGAAAATGGTCAGGTTTTAGTCCACTGAAAAACTTGGTACCATGCAGACATTCTTCGCGTCAGTCTTATTCTCAGCGCCGCCCGTATAACCATATGCATAGCTATCAGCATATTCGTCCGCATCATCTCCATAACCGTCCACATAATCATCAACACCATCGATATATCCATCAACACCATCAACATTATCCACACAATCAACACCAACATTGGCCATCCCATACTCAAGATCCGGTTGCCACCACAACATTAAAACCAACTCCTAGCTTCACCACAGTAAGGACAACAACACAAGCAACTATGCAGACAAAGGAAAGGTTAACTCAAACCACAGTAATCCCATCAACAAGTTTGATAACCACAACGGTGCCAGCAACGACAAGATTGATAACCACAACGGTGCCGACAACAACAAGATTGATAACCACAACGGTGCCACCAACTTCAAAAATACGAACAACCCTAGCACGAACAACCACGACAACAACAACATCAACCCCAGATATGATTACGGATGGACCAACGACGCGATACAATGATCCAGACAACGAATTAATTTACGATATTGACCTTAGGTTTCGCGTCTAAGGATGTAGGTAAATCCGATCCCCATTCCGTTGGCAAAGACTGAAATCAAAACAGGGGGGCTATAAAATATGGAGTCGTGAGAACGATAAATTTGTGGACTTCGTCCTTAAATTTTTGTAGTACGGAACAGCCATAAAAATATAAAAACCTGCATTTCTTTTTTAAAGGCCTTCTTAAGAAGACACATACTATAGTTTTAATAAATAACTAAAATTTTAAGTAAATGAAAATGCTTTTTATTTGTCATTAGCTGCATGTGCCCGACGTTGCTCGATCATCAAATACCGTTTAGTACCGTATCCGAACGGCGATTTGAAAAGCTTTTCGAGACAACAATACTCTCGGATGTTTGTCAGACGCTCGCGAGAGGTGGGACCGTGAAAAAACTTTTTGGTGTTTTTGGGGATTCAAACTTGGAACCTCATGCGTAGTGATCCGACACACCAAACACTTACGCCACGGCGCCCACAAAGATCACACCCTGATTTACCCATTATTGGAATTTCCTTGTCTTTCTAAGAAAGCCAAGCAAGCACTTCAGTGATGAGGAGCTTACAGTACCAGCACTCACTACATCAGCAGCGAAGATGTGCCACCTGATACGAATAAAGGCCGGACAGTCACAGAGATAATGTTCCGCGGTGTCGTCGCTCTCTCTACAAGCGTCGCAGATTGTAGTGTCACTCAAGTCCAGCACGTTAAGGTGCTTGGCGGAAGCAAAGTGGCCTGTTAAAATGGCAATAAGTTGTCTACAGCTGGGAGACAGCAAGAATGCCGCTGATTTCTTACAAACATCCGGGAGCATACGTTTAGTCAACCTGCATCCTGAAGAGTTATGCCACACACAACTGTGTCCGTAAGAGACCCAATCGTCAATGGAAGCCCTGACCGAGGACGCAGGGAGATCCAACGCGGGTTCGGGACCTGAGAAAGCCTCCTCTAAGCCGTGTCTAGCAATCCCATCAGATATCTCTTTCCCCAAGATCCCAGTGTGACCTGAGACCCAGATAAGAGACGGAGAATTCAGCCTTGCTACCGAGTTCAAAGAGTTTTTGGTTTCACGAACTATTTTGGAAGTGGTTAAAGGGTTAAGCAAGGCTTTAAGCGCAGCCTGACTGTCACTACAGACGCAAATATTATGCTACGTCCCTTCCACCTGTTCTTCACAACATAGTTCATGGCCATTAGGATTGCACAAGTTTCCGCTTGGAAAACAGACGTATATTTGCCTAACGAGAAAAGAAGTCTAATGTTGTCGACTTCCACGAAGACACGAGGACTAGACCCTTGACTGGTTTTGGAACCGTCCGTGAAAATACGACTGCATTCCATTCCTGACTCAGACTCTGGCCGAAGCCAGTCCTGGACACAAGGAAAGTCGACTTTGAATTTGCGCATTAGCTGAAGTTCTGGTGTCATTGCATCAGACGGCATATCGATAAGACCGGAGTCGTAAGATAAGTGTCGCGCAAGTTCATCCAAATTCCAGTGTGGAGTATACCAAAAACTGCCCCGCCTAAGACGATGGATGGCTTTGATAGTGCAACCCATGATATAAGTATCGAGGGGAGGTAAGTTCAACGAAAAGTCTAGAGCAGAGCCAGGCGTACTCGGGAAAGCTCCCGAGCAGGCGAGACAAGCCTTTCTTTGGAGTTTGGCGCCAAACGCAACCACATATTTACGCGAGAGCCCCTTCCACCAAACAACCGATGCATATGCTAGGTCTTAATTAATGGTCTTATCATAGTCGTGTAGATCCAGAGAACCTTATTCGGTGATAAGCCCCAAGTCTTGCCAAAAGCACCCTTACACTGCCAGAAGACTGAGAGCGCCTTGGATGTTTTCGACTCGACGTGTTTAGACCAATGAAGTTTCTTATCTAAAATCACTTCCAGATATTTGGCTTCATTGGAAATGCGGCTAGTGACGCCACTGGCTGAGTCATACCGGTCAGAATCCTCGTTTTCGTAAAGAGAACAACCTCAGTTTTTAAGAGGATTCACCGGAAGCCCACTCCTATTACACCATTCATCGATCATGTTTAGCGCCGCCTGCGCATTAGCACAGACCGTCGCCAGGCGTGGCTCGACAGAAAGTACGGCGACATCATCCGCATATGCCTGAGCGTAGACGTTAGAACTATTTAGAGTGTTCAACAGAGAGTCGATCAGCATGCACCATAACAATTGAGACAGAACGCCACCTTACGGACAGTCCTTGTTTACCCCTGTCTTAACATATCGGCCACAATCCGCATCCACTACCAAAGTTCTATTCATTAGCATTGGTTTAATCCACAACACTAATATTTCATCTACCCCGTGTTGTCTGGCCGAGTCGCACATGCAATCAAGTTGCATTCTCAGAAGCACCCTCTATGTCGATGAAGATACTCATCGCATATTCTTTCCTATCGAGCGCGCATTCAATTCTGGCCACTAAATTTTGAAGTGCGCTCTTGCAGGATTTCCCACACTGGTAGGCATGCTGCATCTCCGATAGTGTATGCAGCTTCAAAGGAAATTTTCACACGTGAAATTCTACCAGTCTCTCCATAAGGTAAGGTCTGAAACTCTTGGGGTCTGAAACTCTAGTCCTCCTTACCAATTTTCTGTATGAAAGCAACTCTGACTGTCCGCCCAGGTGTAGGAATATATGCCAGCGCCAAGCCAGCGGTGAAAATTCTTTTCAGAGTTGGCAATAGCTAATCTATACCCTGTTGCAGCATAGCTGGATATGTTCCATCGGTGCCAGGCGATTTGACATCATCAAAATATGCCACAGCATATTTGATGGCCTCAACTGTTACCACGGCTGATGCAATATGCCAGCTGCGCCGAGTTTTCTGACTTAGATCAAGCTCAGCCTGGGTAAGCGGGCCAATTTGCGACCTAGTGGTTATCTGATTGCCAGGAAAGTGATGCTCCAACAGAAGACTGAAAGCTTCCGCTTTCGTCTCAGTAAACTTGCCATCAGACTTTCTTAGTGACTCCAGGTTGGACGGCTTGCCTCTTTTGAGAACCTTAACTAACCTGCTGATTTCACCGAGTTTCTCGATCTTTTCACAAAATCTCTGTAAGAAGCACTTTTCGACAACCGAATTAACTTCTTATAGTCTTCTTGTTTCGATCTGAAAAGATCCCAGTCGCCCTCTAAATTTGTTTTGAGTGACTTATTTAGAAGTTTTTTAGTCGCTGCAGCTCTGGGCTCCACCAGGGAACCGGAGTTCTGTAGGGGTTTTTTGTCAATGGCCACATCAGTTCAAAACAGCTGGTAAGGACGCTAGTCAGGTTTTGAACAGCATCCTCAACCTTTCGTTTTGTTCTGAGTTTAGTAAGAGTTTTAACAGATCTTAACAGATCAGAGCACGCATCAGATGCGCACACGCTTCCACCAAGGAGAGCAGGCGAAACTTGCTCCGTTAGATTTGACCTTGTCGAGCCAGCGTTAGGTTTGAGCGATTGATCGGCTCCAGTTGGAGTACTTTCTGCCGACCTAGGCTTTTTTCCTGTCGCTACTGAAGGATGACTGCTTTCGGCGCTTGCGCCTTCAGCTGACTCTGCAGCCTCTTTGCAGCGCGCCATCGCCGCCTTCCTACTTCTCCTTTTCAGTTGACTCTTAGTCAGGATCTTATCGGAGTGCCCCGTTTCAGGAGCTCGTTCAGCCTTATTGGTTTCCTGAGTCATACCGTCACCGACACAACTTTGATCAGCTGCCCGTCTATTGAGACAGAGATTAGACGTTCCAGCCGAAGCCTTTCCGCCACTTTCTTTCTCATTCCAGCCCAGTCGACCAAACGAGTCGGAGACAGAGCTGCAGGAGTCTTCTGAAGCAAGCATCGCTACTACTTCCGGGTCCACGACAGAGACGGGGGGTAAGAGTATGGTGGTTGGGACCTCCAGAATCCTCGTCCCGGCCGTAGTCGAAAAGACCACGGGTGGATTATCGTTTTCACGAGTACCACCTGGAGGGGATATCTCATTTGTTTTCTCCATCATACTGTATAACAAGTTTTACGTCACAGTCAAGACGTTTTCAACCTTTAGTTCGATGTCTCACCTGGGGTCCTTTCAGATCCTTAGGGTCATTGACTCTTAAGCCGTTTCGCCACGTCAAGGCAGCTGATGAATGGAAACGGTGGGGCTTTCTACAGAGAAAACTACAACTGTGTTACCAAACTGTTATCCCTACTTAATGAGCGGGTGATCTTGCGCACAACAATTTGTTTGAAGCCCTTTCCCACTTGTACGCGTCAGATTCCTCAACCGCTGCATTTCTTTTCATTGGTTTATAAACCTCTCGGGGTCGGAGTATTGATGCATGTACTTGTACATATACTATAGATGCAGGCAACTGTTATATTATTCGGACTCAGCCCTGCAGTTTGTCAGTGTATCTTTCCCCAGTTGACAATTCCCTTGATATGACCAGAAGGACTGGGATGATCAGGGTCATGTAGAGCATTACTTCAGCGAGTTGAGACAGCTACTTCACTGCCTTTTTAGTCCTAAGAAACGGCGATTGGCAAGTGTACGTAGGATGTATGAAGAAGTCACATGACAGCACAGACCCTTGGCTAAGTCCGTTTTTGACATCGAATAGTTATTTCCGTATAGTTATTTTCTAAAAATGCTGTCATAGGCGGCGTTTAAATCGATAAAGAGATAGTGAGTATCGATGTGGACTTCTTTCTGGCAGTCTCTTGCGGTAGTAGCCTTTTTACAGTATTTGTTTGGTGTTGTGACGTACGTATGTACGGATGTTCTTGGATGCCGCCAAGATGAGATGTGGGAATAGTGTGCCAGCAATGATGGTGTGTCGCCCGCAAAGTCAAGTAGTCTCAGCTTCCAGAGGTGTTACCATGGTTAGGTTAGGTTAGGTTGAAGTGGTTGCCAGCTAAGAATCGCCAACGCACTTAGACTAATAATAGGTCCATTGTGATAACACATGGATCATGGGAGAAATTTCTCCTACATACTCGTTAAACCATTCTGAGCTTCTTATGAAGCGTAGGAGGCTTTTAATCTCAATGTTTTTCAGGTCGCCTATGTCGTTGTAATAGGGGGCTCCTAGGTGAAGCTTCCTTCTATGAGAGAGAGCTAAGCAGTGACAAAGAAGGTGAGGAATAGTTTCTTCCTCTTCCTCATCCATGCAGCTTCTACAAAAGTCGTTCGCAAAAACGCCTAGCCTTGTGGCATGCTTGCCTATTAGACAGTGTCCAGTGATGACACCTATTAAAGCGCCGATGTGCAATCTGTTGAGAGAAATCAAATTCTTAGAACGTTTTAGATCCAGCTTCGGCCAAATTTGTTTGGGTTGGGTTATCGTACTCTCTATAGCATCCAGCTTAAATTTGAGTTTGCAAGTAGCGATTGGTATACCTAAGGAACCTTTGTCCGGCAGGATGGGTATAGTTGTTCCTATTCTGGCGAGTTCGTCGGCCTTACAATTCCCTGGAATGTCCCTATGCCCCGGCACCCAACACAGGTGAATATTGAACTACTTAGCCATCTCCACGAGAGACGAGCGGCAGCCTAGAGCTACTAAGGAATTTATAGAGGTCGATTCCAAGGATTTGATTGCTGCTTGGTTGTCTGAAAAGATGCGGATACTTTTAGCAGATATCACGTTTTTCTTAAGCCAAGACAAGACTTCTTTAATCGCCAAAATTTCCGCCTGGAACGCGCTACAATGATTTGGAAGACGGAAGGAGAGCTTAAGATTAAGCCTATCAGAGAAAACACCTCCACCAACACCGTCCTTAGATTTTGAGCCGTCAGTGTAGAAGTGGATTGACCCATTTTCTAAAAATGTATCATCATTCCAGAGTGATCTGGAGGGGATGGTGACGAGGAAGTTCTTGTCAAAATTTAGACATGGGATTATGTAGTCCGTGTTTTCGGGGAGATTTTGAGTTTATTCAAAATAGAAGCGTGGCCAAAGTCTCTTCTTGACCACTGTTGGGTAGCTTCGAGGCGAACGGCTGCATTCGCTGCCATTTGCTTTCTAAATACAATGACCCTGTATGTGAGTATCGGTCTAATGACCGAGATATAGAGCCATTGAGGGATTCGTGGTTGTAAACCCCATCTATTTCCAATAGCTTTTTTGCAAGAGACGAGTGCTACAGTAGCTTTTTTTACTCTTTCTTGAATATTAGGTTTCCAGCTTAATTTCTTATCCAGGATGAGACCCAAATATTTTGCTGTGTCAGAGAAAGTTAAGCTGATACCATTGAGAGAAGGAGGGTCGACTAATGGAATTTTATATTTCCTGGAGAAGAGTACAAGTTCAGTTTTGTGGGGGCTTACACCCAACCCACACCTAACTGCCCATCTAGTGAGCTTGTTTAAAGCGTTTTGTAGAAGTTCTTTTAGAGTATTTAGGTGCTTTCCTGAGACAGCCAAAGCAACATCATCTGCATAAGCGATTGTCGTGCATCCCCCGCCTTCCACGATTATCAATAGTTCATTCATCACCAAGTTCCACAAAAGCGGGGGTAGAACACCACCTTGCGGAGTGCCTCTACTGACAGACCTTCTGGTAGACGTCCCACCCAGCTTAGAGTTGATAATCTGACCATTAAGCAGTAGATTCATCAGTTCGCAAAGTGAGCTGTCGACCTTCAGGGCTGATAGTGCATCTGCTATTGCTGATACATTGACATTGTTGAAAGCGCCTTCTATATCCAGAAAAGCAACCATTGTATACACCTTATGAAACAGGGAATAGGTATTCTATTTTACGCACCAGTGAGTGTAATGCCGTCTCTACTGATATATGCATGTTGGGCCGCCGACAGTAGTTTCTTATCAATACTGTTGCGTAAATGGATATCAATCAGTCGTTCTAATGCTTTTAAGAGGAATGATAATAGACTTATAAGTCTGAAATCTTTTGGATTTATGTGAGAGCCCTTACTCGCTTTGGGTATGAAGACAACTTTAACTTCTCTGCATATCTTTGGGATATATACCAAGTCTAGACAACTTTTAAAAATTGTCTCAAGCATCGGCACAATTATATCCGATGACTCGGCAGGTATTATGCCGTCTGGTCCCACGGATTTATATGGTTTGAAGTTATGCAGTGCCCACTGAAGCTTCCTCTGTGTAATCAGTCTTGAGGAGTTTGTTTTTTGTGCAGATGGTTTGCTGAAAACCGTATTGCTAACAACTTGGGAACTGCCTGGGAAATGAGTGTCAAGCAGTAAATTTAGCAGTGCGCGCCGTGGCGTAAGTGGTGAGTGTACCGGAGCACTACGCGTGAGGTTCCACTTTCGAATCCTACAAAACACCAAAAAGTTTTTTCACGGTCCCACCTCTCGCGAGCGTCTGACAAACATCCGAGAGTATTGTTGTCTCGAAAAAAGCTTCTCAAATCGCCGTTTGGATACAGCGCTAAGCTGTAGGTCCCTTCCATTCGTGTGCAAAATATAGCGCACTGGCACTTAATGAGCTGTTGCACCAGATATTTATTTATTTATTTTAGTAAATTTAGCGAATCTTCGCTTGAAGTCGTCCAAGACCCATCGGTTTTCTTAAGGTAACTGGGTGTAATTGGATTTGAAGAGAGAATTTTCCTCAGCCTAGATGCCCCAGAGGCTTCTTCTATTTGACCACAGAAAAGTCTCCAAGAATTACGTTTGGCTTTCCTTAATTCGTTTTTGTATATGCTTAGGGATGCCTTGTACAAGTCCCAATCTAACGAGTCTCTAGTACTTTTGGCATTATTGAAAAGTTTTCTACAATTATTTCTTAAAGGACCTAACCCTGCAATCCACCAATGTGGGTTCTTCTTGCCTCTGGGTTGAATCAAAGGGCAGGAGGAAGTCATTGCTATATTTAAGGTTGAGGTTAAGTGCTCAACCACCGATCACGTTCTTGGTAGTTGCAGGGGGAATTAAGGTGATCTAAGGTAACTAAATTGTTTAAAGTTGACCTGTACTTGAGCCATGTGTTTGACATGCATAGTAGCAAATCTATCCTTCGAATCTCCCTACGCAACTTACCTCCCCACTCCTAAATTTAGTCTTAAGTATTATAGTTGTTTAGTTAGTTTTAAGTAATTTTTTTTTGGTTGCGCCTGGAGGTGCAGGAATCTTCAAAAGATACCAATGGTCCGTACCATTGGTTATGCCCGATTCATATATCTGACAATGCCATCAGTGCTAGTCAGTATATGCCTACGGGCTAAACCTCACCCCCTCAGAGAGGCACTATGAGAACCGGCTGCGCGTACTCATAGTAGTAGGAAATTCGTTCCTCTTATTTTTTTATTTTTGGGATGACTACGACTAAGTTGCCTTAACGAGTAGTTTACGCTTCTGTAGTGTTAATCGCGTTAGGTAGGTAGCTTTCCAGTGAAGGCACCTACTAATACCGTCATTACATGCGGTTTTTCCTTACGGCGCTAGGTCGAAAGGTCTTGTTCTTTGTAGTCGGCGCTCAAGGTTTGTCACGTCCATAGTACGGATTATTTCATTATTGCAATGAACATGAAGACGGGTACGAAGTTTGCGAGCAAAGTTTGTTACTTCGTCCGTCACGGTAGCAATTCCTAGATCTCTGTGAATATCACTATTTCTTATATACCAAGGAGCATTCACGATTGCTCTTAGTATTTTGTTTTGAAATGCTTGCAGTAGAGCCATATTGCTTGGTTTGGTACAACCCCAAAGTTGTATACCATATGTCCAAGACGGTTTTAGCACTTGCTTATACAGAAGCAGTTTGTTGTATACGCTTAACTTCGAGTATCTTCCGAGTAGCCAATACATTTCTCTAAAGCTCTTCGCGCTTCTTTTTAACGTGTGGTTTCCACTTAAGTTTTGCGTCTAGGATCATTCCTAAATATTTTGCCTCGTTTGCGTACGGTATTTGCACCGAGTTAATGGATATAGGTAAGTTGTTTATCTTTCTTAACGTAAAATTGACATGCGTTGATTTTGTCTCATTGAGGACTATTCGCCAGGTTTTTGTCCATTCGCATACTTTGTTCAAAGCTCGTTGGAGTTTTCCCGTTGATGATTCGACTGACTCATCCGTTACGAGGATAGCCGTGTCGTCTGCGAACGTTGCTACAACGGTCCCTTCATCTTGTGGTATATCTCTTGTGTAGAGCAAGAACAGGATTGGACCGAGAACACTTCCTTGAAGAGTTTTAAGTAATAAAAGAAAAAAAACGATATTAATAGTAATAATACAAATTCACAAGTTATTGGATTATTGTTAAGTTCATTTTGCTTGTATTAAGCTAATAAAATAAATAAATCAATAAATCTTACTTTTGTTTTAATCTACTCATTCCAACATTTCGTAGTCTCGTCTTCTTGCCACCACACAAACTTCTTCTGCAGAGTCCAATATTATTTTTTTGATCAAATTCTATGTTTCAAATCGATACTGAATCTCTGGCTTTTTTTGAAATTTGCGATTTTTATCATTTCCAGTAGGTTTCGTTCTGACATACATTCGCCTAGGTTTGCGGATGTCGTTTTCTATTTCTATGCCGCTCATAAGCAATGTGTCCCCGTAGCTTATTTTAACTATAAGTAAAGTCCATAATCGATCTTTCGTTTTTTGCAGGTTTCACTCTTATAATTTTGTGAACGTCTTCTTTTACTTTAATGAACTTTTTTTTTAGGAAAAATGCTTAATTAGTGACATATGCATATGTTTAATAGTCTAAAGCGTAATTAAAAAATTCTAAAAAATGGATCCCAAAACAACTTTGACCTTAGTCAGATGAGTTTTCGCCGCAGAATCATCATAATGAAACCACCTGCAACACCGGAATATGTTTTCGCAGTAATTGCCTCAAATTCCCCTAAAGTTAATCTTCGCTTACTCATTGTAATTTCAAACTTTTAATCTGCAATAAAGAAAATAAGAACAAAACATAAAGTAACAAAGTGATTTCTTAGTAATAAAATTCAATTCAAGCGACTTATCAAATCTAATATCCACGGCACCCAATGAGGAACTAAGCACACAAATTTCACGAGATGCTCTTGCTATCATAGTCGATAGCCAGGACACAATTTCTCCTGCATCGTCAGAATTTAGTGGGATCATAAGATGGTCGGTTTACCATTCAACATAAACGATGATGGTCAAAATGTACGTCCGCCTGACCAAAGCGAAGTGAGGATAGCAATATCCAAACTAAAATCAAACAAGGCTGCTGGCCCTGATGGCTTTAAGGCCAAACTTTTAAAGACAGCTCGGGATTTGGTCAGACGAGTTTATGCCTGATGAATGTATTCTCAGCATCGCTTGCCAAATCCACAAGAAAGAAGACTCTCTCAACTGCCCCAATTAAAGAGACATCTCTTCTCAACATTGCACACAAAATCTTTTCTGCGATATTGTGTGAACGGGTGAAACTTTTCATCAACCGCCAGATTGCCCCCTATCAGTGCGATTTCAGGCCAGGAAAGTTCACCATAGATCAAATCATCACACTTCGACAGATCCTGGAGAAAACCCAAGAATTCCAAATCGATACTCGTCACCTCTTCATCGATTTCAAGGCCGCCTATGACAGCATCTATAGAAAAGGGCTATATAAAACCTTGTCTAGTTTTGACATCGTTACCAAATGTCCATATGTGCAGAATGACAATGTAGAACTCTCGCTGCTCCATCAAAGTCGGTAAGAACATCACCGAACCATTTGACGTCAGGAAAGGTCTTAGACAAGGTGACGCGCTATCATGCGATCTCTTTAACATAGTACTTGAAAGAATTGTACGAAACTCACAACCCAGCACCGGAGGTACAATCTTTTACAAGTCTGTACAACTACTTGCTTATGCCGATGACATTGACATAATCGGAAGAACTCAGCGGGCCGTCAATGGGGCATTTACGAGTATTGAGATCGAGGCAGCAAACATGGGTCTAGCGATCTATGAAACAAAACAAAATATATACTGTCTACAAAGAAGGACACCCAACATCGGCGTCTTCGACAGAACGCCACAGTAGACAGATATAATTTTGAGGTAGTAAAGGATTTTGTCTACCTAGGCTCTATGGTGAACTCCGCAAATGACATCAGTAGGGAGATCACACGAAGAATTACTCTTGCCAATCGTTGTTTCTATGGGCTAAAACGGAAATTGAGTAGCAAAGCCCTATCTCGAACTACTAAGGTAACTCTCTATAAGACACTAATTATCTCAGTCCTACTGTATGGCGCAGAGGCTTGGGCTTTGACAAGACCGGATGAGGATGCCTTTGGTTATTTCGAGAGAAAAGTTCTTCGAGCGATCTTTGGTCCCGTCTGCATAGACGGTGAGTGGAGGAGAAGGTATAATGCCGAACTATACGGTCTGTACAAGGACATCGACTTAGCCAGAAGAGTTCACATACAGCGACTAAGATGGCTGGGTCATTTAGAGCGGATGGAACCCAACGTTCCCGCTAAGAAAGTCTTCGAATCCACCCCGGATGGACGGCGCAGTAGAGGACGACCTCGCGGTATGTGGCGCAAACAAGTGGAGGGGGACCTCAACCAACTTGGTGTGCGCAACTGGAGGCAGCTGGCTCGTAACCGCGCTGGTTGGAGAGGTTTGTTGGTTGAGGCCCAGGTCCACCCCGGACTGTAGCGCCATCTAAGTAAGTAAGTAAGTACTAGCTCTGGCATTTGATTCCGAAACAGCAACAGAAGCAATGGACGTTGAAGGTAATGATGCTAAATCTAAACCTGGCTCTTGATGACTTATACCGCTGATGTTCAGACTTACATTTGCCGCATCAATTAGAATCTGAATTGAATTCATCAGACAATGGTCAATCAGCAATTCGTCTTCTGAGCAAATGAAGGTTGGATCGTCAACATTGTCGTCATCATCAAAATCATTTTCACCGTCAGTGTCTTCGGAGCTCGAAATAGCGTTCATAAATTCAGCTATTTCGTTACCAGCCATCTTCGACAGGTTCCTCAACGACCTTCTTGACATTGTTATCTGACAAAAGCACTGAAGCACCTCTTGGAAAGTTTTCGCTCATCCACCACTACGGACGCCATTTGCAACTACGTGGCCTCTAAACTTAATGTAAGCCCAACATTGTTCTCATGCTATAAGCTCACCAAGAAGGATAGTGACGACACAATTCTAAAATTCGTCAATTTTAAAATTGGTGTTCCAGCTGAGTTGAAGGATGCAATTTATGAGGCGAATATCTGTCCTGTTGGTGTGAAGCTGCGTTCTTTCTTGCAACGTTCAAAAAACGAAGTAAGTCGGATGGAGCTCAACAAAACCTAAAGAACGCCCTTACACTGCCAGCCACTGCGACCAATCAGTCATCGAAGAACATCACTACTCTTAATCTTTTTTATCACAACGCCAGTGGAATGAGGTCTAAGGTTTATGACCTGTTTGCCTCCTCTTCTCAGCTTACATATGACGTCATTGTGATAACTGAGACCTGGCTTTATGGTGGTATACTTTCGTCGGAGATGTTTGATAGCAGACTTTACACCGTATTCCGATTTGACCGATGCAAGACTGCCATGGACCGTGGAGGTGGAATTTTAATTGCTATTCGATCCAGCCTATCTTGTAAGCAAATACCATTGCCAATTACTGAAGTAGAACAATTATGTATTTTAATTAACATAAATTCTGATTCCCAACTGATAATAATTGCTAGTTATGGTCCGTCAAATAGTGTTGCTAGTACCTACTTCAATCACATAGACAATATCGAGCATATATCTAAAATTTATAATAAGACATCCCACTTCTTATGTGTGTTCGGAGATTTTAATTTTCCCGATGCTAAATGGACGTGGTCCGATGAAGATAATATGCTTATTCCTACGAATTGTTATATAGATCATGAACTTAATTGCATAGATTTTTTATATTCCTCACACCTCTCGCAAGTTAACACTGTACATAATTCATTAAACAGATTATTAGATCTTTTATTCGTTTGTGTAAATGAATTAAAAGTAAAATCAAATTTTGCTTCTTGTGAACTACTTAACAACTCGATCCATCACAAGCAAATTGAGTTCGAATATGAATTCTATTCCATTCTGAATCCGGTTAATATTACTAGTAATTCTAGATATTTTAATTTTTTCAAAGCAAATTTTACTGGTCTAAATAATTGGATTAATTCCTTCGATTGGAAGGAGGCATTTTATAGCCTAGGTCTCAGTGAGATGTATGCTTATTTTAAAGTTATTATTTACTCTGGGTTTGAAATGTATATGCCATTAACATTCAAGAAGAAACTCTCTAAGCCCCCTTGGTATAATCATCGGCTAATGAATTTAAAGAACCTTAAAACTAAAGCACTCAAACGTTATAAAAAGTCGGAAAGCTTAGTTAGTTGGCTGGAGAGATTACTGCCAGTCTATCGAGTCCCTTAAAGAATCCGCAAGGCTCAGCAAAATTTGGTCCAAAGGGCATAGCAACCCGTCCTTTCTTAAAAAGACGGATGGAAGCTGGACAGATTCTTCTGCGGCATTTCTGGAACTCCTGATGAGAACTCACTTCCCAGGCTGCAGTGAGATTAGAATAGAACAAGCTACTTCCACCTGTACGCCACTGGCAGCTTGGGATAACATCACAAACATTATTACGGAGGATAAAGTCTCCTGGGCTATAAATAGCTTCTCTCCCTATAAGTCACCTGGCCCTGACTGCATCATGCCTATTATGATGCAGAAATTGCAAGACATAGCAATTGCCTGGCTATTACCGATTTATAGGAGTTGCTTAAATCTAAGCCATGTTCCCCAAACCTGGAGACGTGTCAAAGTGGTTTTCATCCCCAAGGCGGGCCGGCGAGGACATGAATCCGCGAAGGATTTTAGACCCATAAGCCTGTCCTCCTTTGTTTTGAAAACTTTAGAACGTATCCTAGACTTCCATATCCGCGATAACCTGAGTTCTCCACTGTCGAAATCCCAGCATGCGTATCTCAAAGGGCGGTCCACAGAAACTGCTCTTCATGAGGTCGTGCGTACAGTGGAAAAAACTCCTCACTTCAAAGAATATACTCTCGCCACATTTCTTGATATAGAAGGAGCCTCCAACAACATTTTCACTGAATCTATTCAGGAATCTCTCACCGAGTTAGGTGTAGAAGGCTTTATTAGCCAATGGATAGTTTCTATGCTCAGTACTCGTATAATCCAAGCAACACTAGGCAACAGTAGTACAACTAAGACGGTAAACAGAGGAACTCCACAAGGCGGAGTCATCTCCCCCCTGCTCTGGTTAATGGCGATTAATAAAATCTTGGTGCGACTTGATAGGGAGGGTTTTAAGGTGGTTGCGTACGCGAATGATATGGTTATACTAGTATCAGGAAAGTTCCTCTCCACGATAAGTCAACTCATGGAGAGGGCTTTGGATAAGGTACACTCATGGGCTACGAGCTGTGGCCTCGGAGTAAATCCGGAGAAGACTGAAATGATGCTGTTTACCACTAAAACCAAGGTACCGGCATTCACCCCCCCACAAACTAGATGGTCAGCCTCTCTCGCTTTGCTCCAGTGCAAAATACCTAGGCACGGTTCTAGACCCGAAACTTAGTTGGAAACTCAATATAGAACAGCGAATTAAGAAGGCAAGCGTAGCCTTCTATGCCTGTAATAAAACATTCAGTAAGAAATGGGGACTCCAGCCAAAGATGACCCTTTGGATGTACACAGCCGTTGTGCGTCCAATTCTTACTTACGGCGCCATCGTTTGGTGGCCAGCTTTGAGCAAAAAGTACAATATCGACAGAATAAAAAAAGTACAGAGATCGGCGTGCGTGGGTATCACAGGAGCAATGAGGTCTTGTCCAACAGATGCTCTCAGTGTGATCCTGCATCTGATCCCTCTCGAACTACACATCATAGACACAGCTACATGCAGCGCAGTCCGGCTCAGAGAATATGGATGCTGGACCACAAGGCCATATGGTCATGGTAAGGTCCTGGAGACGATACCAAGTGAATTGGTTGCGCCCTCTACCGACTACACGATACTCAAACTCAACTTCAGAAAATCGTTCTTAGCAAAATTCCCTTCCAGAGAAGAATGGAAGAACGGAAGCGTTACCTGCAACTATGATATAGGGATATACACGGATGCGGAGTCGGCGCAGGCATCTTCTCTAACCAGCTGAATATATCAAGGTCCTTCCGTCTCCCAGACTCTGCTAGCGTTTTCCAAGCGGAGTTTCTTGCGATTCGAGAAGCCTGCCGCCTGCTAAACAATCTTCCAGCATATAACCACAACATCGCTATTTTTTTCGGATAGCCAGGCTGCCATCAATGCCATTGATGCAGTCTGCATCTCTTCAAAACTGGTAGAGTAATGCCGGTTTGAATTGAATCAACAAAGCACTCACTCGAGGATCACTCTCATCTGGGTCCCAGGGCACAGCAACCATGAGGGAAATGAGCGTGTTGATGAGCTGGCCAGGCGAGGGTCGGCCCTTAACGGCTCTCTAGCAGAAAGAGTCGACATTCCGCTTGGTGCCGTGAAGGGCTATATTCACCTTCACTTCCTCCAGCTAGCCAATCGCGGGTGGAACAACCTCACAAGCTGTGTCATATCTAGGAAGACGTGGCCCAGTTTCAACAAACCCAGATCAAAAGAGTTACTAGGCAAACCAAGACCAGTTATTGCCAAAATCGTAGCTATTATCACAGGCCACTGGCCAGTTGGAGACCATGCGGCCAAGCTTGGTATCCCCCACAACACCTTTTGTAGGAGCTGCAAGGATATTAATGAGAAAGAATCTCTATGTCATTTCCTTTGCAGATGTCCGGCCCTGGCGAGGATCAGACAACAAACTCTTGGCAAACCCTTCTTCGAGGATCTGAGAGAGATAGCGGACAAGAGGATTGGAGAACTAATCCTCTTTCTGAACTCGACGGGCTGGGTTTAAACTTAACATCATCTTTAACTAGCCACTACAACAGGTAGACACGAGTCCGTGGTAACAAAACGGCGCACTTTAAGCGCTAATTGGGTTCTTTTTGGACCGCCACATTACCTACCTACCTAGTTGACTATGCTGGATTTTGTACCTTGAGAAAACAGTTCTGTGTGCTTAGTAGGTTTCTTCACAGAAATTATATTATGGATATCGAAAGCAAGCTAGTAACTGATGCCAAAAGCTTTTGGAGCTTTATAAAACATAAGCGTAATACGTATGGTATTCCGGAAATAATGTCGTACGAAAACGTAGAATCCAATAATATCGGATTATAATATTCGTGCGAACTGTTTGCTTGATTTTTTGAATCGGTATATGTAAATAAGACCCCAATTCGTTTAGCTCCATCAACAGTAGTAGATCAAAAAGTGGATATTGGCTCCATTAATCTCGATTTACAGGACATAGCTCTAGCTCTCAACAATCTGAAACCATCGGCAAGTGCAGGAGTGGATGGAATTCCAGCACTAGTTTTAAGAAACTGTAAAGCCAGCATATGTTATCCCCTTCTACTTTGTGATCTTTAATTTATCACTTATACTTGGCATTTTTTTAGATGAGCTGAAGGTCTCATTTTTACTTCCTATTTTCAAATCTGGCTCTAGAAATGACGTTAAGAACTACAGGGGTATCTGTAAATTATCAGCCATCCCTAAGCTCTTTGAAAGTATAGTCAAAGATAAATTGGATTTTTATGTCAAGGAACATATATCGGAATCTCAACATGGTTTTGTTTCAGGGAGATCTACAGCCTCCAATCTCGTATATTTCACGTCGTCTGTACTAAATTCATTTGAAAAGGGTTATCAGGTGGATTCGATCTACACCGACTTTAGTAAAGCATTTGACTCTGTGAATCATAGTGTCTTAATACGCAAGCTGAATTGCTTCGGTTTTCACTCATCCATTTTAAGATGGATTTCGTCTATTTTAATGAATAGAGTGCAGATAGTAAAGCTTGAATTTTTTCTTTCAAAACCTGCAGCTTGGGTGTACCTCAAGGTAGTCACCTTGGCCCCTTACTTTTCATTATATTTATCAATGATATAACAGCTGTGCTAAACTACAGTCAATGCCTACTTTACGCTGATGATCTAAAGTTGTTCTTAAGAATTTCAAGCTTAAATGATTGTATAAAACTCCAAAGTGATATAAATGCTCTTTCAATTTGGTGCAAAGATAATCATCTTTTTCTTAACATAAAGAAATGCAATGTAAAAACTTTTTGCAGATGTTTCAACCCAATTATTCACCGATACCCCAATAATTCTCTAGAGTATGGTATCGTTTTTGATCAGGCGTTAATTTTTTGCGATCATGTGGATTATATAACGTCAAATGCCAACTCCATGGTTGGCTTCATCAAAAGAAATACTGTCGAGTTTTCTAATCCTCACTCACTGATAACCCTTTTTATAGCCCTTGCTCGTTCTCTTCTGGAATATTGTGACATCGTTTGGTGTCCTTTTTACCAGGTGCATATTAATCGTGTGGAAAGTATTCAAAGACGATTTTCTAAATTTTATTTTTTTTAAATACGCTGGAATTTTTCGCCGGAATACGATGCTAGATGCCAACTGCTAGGATTGGCTAAGCTACTTAATAGAAGAAAGATCCACGATGTAATGTTTGTGAGAGACCTCCTTTGTTATCATTTAAAAAGCCCTTGCTTGTTAGCTGTAATCCCTATTTATGGTCCGGAAAGGCCATTGACGCAAACAGAGTTTCTTTTTCGTACAATACATAGGACAAACTGAGGAAGAATCGAGCTCTTTAGGAATGAGTTGGAGGCAGCTCAAACGCGTCGCAGAACTCCGAACACGATGGCGCGCAGGCGTGGTTGACGCCTTATGCCTCCCGAGGGGTTAAATGATATAAGTAAGTAAGTAATAGGACAAACTACGGATTGACTGAGCCTATATCTTTTTTTTTATTAAATTCATTATTCTCTTTTACAAAAACTGTGCTAACAAAGGTTTCATAAAGACATGTTTATAAACAGTAGAGAATAGATAGTGACATTTTTATTCTCCTAATAAAAGCGATAAATAATGTTAAATGCCACTTTAAAAATAAAATTCATTAATTGTGGGATGACAATATTACGATTCCTTATCACAAAAGGTAACAATAAAAGAAAAATATACATAGTAAACGAAAAATAATGGAGCTCAAGTGCCTGCGCGATTTTTTTAAATGTTGAATAAACAATTATACAAGATAAGCGAGTAATACTTCAATCTCATTATGATCGAAATCAAGAAGCCATGATTTAACTTTTTTAATAAATTTCTGATGAGTGGTTATGGATCTTATATCAAAAGGAAGACGATTAAAAAGCTTACAGGATACAACTGGGTAGGAGTTTCTGTAGTGAGTAGTACGAAAAATAGGAATTTCAACAACATAGCGTGTAGTGCTACGTAGATTACGAGTATTATATATTGGGCTCTGCATATAACCTCCTTTCATAAAAAATATCTTAGAAACTCTAAAAAAAAAATAAATGCCTTATTGGTAGTATTTTTAAAGACCTAAACAACACCATAGAATGGGCCAGACGGTGAGCATTACTAATTCTTCTTATAGCAAACTTCTGCAAGTCGACGATTGGCTTTAAACTGGTGATGTAAGCCACCCCCCAACAACTTATTCCATATTGTAGTTTCGAGTGGAAAATTCCATGATAGACGGTTTTAAGGGTTCTGCTTGAACAACACTTTTTGAGGCGATAAAAAGACCGAACGGAAGAACGTAGGTAATGTTTCAGTAGCGAAATGTGTTCTGTCCAACTCATGTTTTGGTCGAAAGTTATACCGAGATACTTAAATTTCCTAACTACTTCAATCTGGAAGCAAGATGACTTGCATGTGGCATTTTCATTAAAATTTAGTCCTGGTGCCTCTGAAGTACAATCACAATTAATTAAATTGATACGCGGGCAATCGTAGGAGTGGATTTTTATATCGACATTTGGTAGTTCAAGCGAGCCCAAGCTGAAAAACATTAGCTTGGTTTTTTCACTTACAACCAACCTATGTGCCGCAAACCACATCCTCAAGAAATGAATGTCATGATTTATATCTCCTATTAGATTCAGAGAGCTCATTGAGCTATATGCGATGCTAAGATCATCTGCAAAAGCCGCGACTCTACCTGCAAAAGGCAAGGCAAACAAGGAGTTAATAAATATAAGGAACAAAATAGGGCCCAGCACAGACCCTTGGGGTACACCTAAGTTAAGTACATGGGGATTACTTAGAAAATTTCCTATTTTCACTCTTTGTTTGCGGTCCTTTAAATACGACGCAAACCAATTGTAGATAAAGCCACGAAAACCTGCACTATACAACTTTTCCAAAAGAATATCATGACTAACCATGTCAAACGCTTTCGTAATATCAACGAAGAGGCCCGCGCACATTTTTTTATCATCTAAAGCTTTGTTAATAAAAGAACAGAAAAATAAAAGAGCATCTTCAGTAGAGTGCCCTTCCCTAAACCCAAACTGATTCGGGCTGAAAAATTTTATTTTTTGAAGATGCGCACACACTCGCTTTCTTACAGCTTTTTCAAAGACTTTCGAAATTGAGGATAACAAGGAAATTGGTCTATAATTACTTTTTTCCTTACGACTTCCCTTTTTAAAAAGTGGTAGCACGTTAGCACATTTCAGGAGATCAGGAAAATCTCCACTAAAGATGCTTAAATTGAAGATATGTGCTAAGATGTCAACTAAATTAGGTGCAATATTTTTGAGGGTTATATTACAAAGGTCATCATAACCACAAGATCTCGAGTTATTGAGAGAGTAGATTATACTAAGAATCTCTAACCCATTCATTTCTTCAAAGAAGAAACTGCTACTCGACGTTTTTTCCATCACTTGAGATCTCACACATTGGTTACAAATTGACCTCCAGTTTGGTTGGAAGGGCATTTGCCCAACCGAAGCAAAAAAATTATTAAATTCATTGGCTACTGCTGTAGGCTCCACAATTTCAGCCCCTGCGCCACTCAGCACAATGGAGGTGGAATGATAAGAAGGGCTGCTATTAACTATACTATTAATAACTCCCCATTCTTTTTTAGGGTTTCCTTGTGCATCACGGAATTTAGAGTAGTAATAGTTGTCGCGACAATTTATGATTTCTTTTTTTATATTCTTGCTCATTTTCTTGTAACGTTTTTTTAAGTTAGAGTTTAGCGAATGTCTCTGACACAATTTTCCCAGTTTGTTCTTGACTTTAATTTTTTTCACAATACTAGTGTTTATCCAGGGCTTTAATCTTGTTTGAGACTTCTTTTTTACAACAGTGAAACAAGAGTTTCTGACATAGTTTTGGAGAATATTCAGAAACGATTCATAAGCTTTAGAAGCATTATCCTCGGCGAAGACTGCCTCCCAATTCTCGAAACGTAGTTGATTATTTAAAAAGTCATAGTTTATTTTAGTAAAAGTCTCTGAAGAAATCTTATAGGAACGCTTCATGCACCTAAAATCCTTAAACAAAATGCCAGTCATACAATGGTCAGTTATTTGCAAGTCAAAATTAACACCAACACAATGATTTAAGGGGATTTTTGCAAAACGGCCAAAAACATGATCGATACACGTACTTGAGATTGGCCTTGTAATTTAATTTATGAAGGATGTAAAGCCATGTTCGGCTATAAGGGCAAGATGATAATCAGATGTAGTGTTGGAAGTAAGAATATCAATGTTGAAGTCACCGAAAATCACAATATTCGACCCTTTTTCATTACGCAGAAAATTTGAAAAATCATCCAAGAAAGATTGCGGAGTGTGGGCCTGTAATCTATACACACAAACAAAATCAAAAAATACATTGTGTACGCAAAAAGAAATTTTAATTAAATCTGCGCTGACCAAACTGTAACATTCCACTTTACAATCACCACCTGTGTATGTCTCTCGCACAAAAACTCCCACACCACCTGCTGGATATAATTCGTTTGTGTTTGCATAAAATTTGTAACCGGGGATAAAGTAATCGTCAATCTCGCAAGAGAAAATCCATATCTCAGAAATACATATCAGATCTGGCAAATATTCAAAAGTTTCCAGATTGCAAACAAGAAGATCGAAATTTTGCCTCACACTACGGATATTTTGATGAACAACGAAAAAAGGTTTGCTCTCATTTGAATTCAAACAGAAAATTTGATCACAAGTACTATGAATGGTTGTAGTGATTGGGTTGTTGCTATCTAGATCGAAGTTATTATTTATGTTGAACATATGTATTTATGGTTAAGAAACAAGAACAAGACAAATTAGTCTTGCAATTTTTCTAAATCATCAAATGACCTAATAGCAACAACCCTACCCTTATCAACCTTGCGCATCAGGATTTGGGAATTTTGAAACCACAAGTATTTAAATTTTTTAGCTGTTTTAAGCTTTTTCGCTTCCATAAATAGAGCCCGATTAAATTTAGTTAAACTATCATTTATGTAAATTTTACCCTTTTTTCCCTCTACAAATAAGGCAGCATTCAGCTTCTTGGTTGCATTCCTCTTTCCCTTCATAATTTTCTGCTTTACGACTTGTGATGAGAATTGTACACACAGAACGTCACCAAATCTATCTTTACTGGATCCAGTGGTTCTAGCGGAGCTGGCGTTTGCTAAATCGTCGATCTTCCGCACACGTTTTACGAAACATTTAATTATTTCGGTGGTTGAACGGAGGTATTCAACGCATCAATTAAAATTTTCTCCAAACATTCACCAGCATTGTTGTTGTTAACACCCGGTACGCCAACAATCTCAATAGAGTTCTCCAAGTGCTTTTGCTCTCTCCAGTTGAGACGACTTTCGAGAAGCGTTACCTTCGATTTCAATTGAGCGTTTTCCTCTCGGAGTTCATTGACCATGGCGAGGAAGTCTCTATTAATTTTTTTCATACTGATGATCTCTTTGTAAAGCTCCTCTAAGGTTATTGCACTCTGATAATGTTGTGCATTATCATCTTCTGTCTCTGTTGCCAAAACCGTTTGGTGCTCCTCGGGTTCGCTAGCTGACTCACGCACATGAGAATGCAAGTTGGATTTTGATGGTTGCTCAGTTGCTGCTGCTACCGTGGTCTTTTTTCTCCTAGGCGGCTGCTGACGTAGTGGCTTAGATGATGATGCATTATTTGATGGTGCTTCTGCATGTTGTTGTTGCAGCGGTTTGCTTGTGGGTGGTAGTACTATGCAAAAGTGTCTAAATGGGAACACTATTTCGTTACAGGGTAACTAGTAGCGGCAGCCCACTTCGACCATGGGTGGCCCTCTAAAGAAACGAGTTCCACGAATCACATAGTCTTATTGAAGTTTATCGCAGCAGTCGACGTAAATCCTCTCACCGCGTCAAGGCTTACCCCAGGAGGGAGGGGTGCATCATCGAATATTTTTGTTAACTCATTGAGTTTAATTCTTTGACGACCAAATGTGTATTTTCAGGCACATTTGAGGCGCCTCGTAATGCTTAATGACTCCAACATATTATGTTCGACAATCAAATTTGTATATTAAACATAATAAAATAAAAAAATTCAACTGGGTTTTGCATTTGTTTATTTATTTTCTTCCTTTGGAGGTTTCTTCCTTATAGGTGCCTACGTGAGGTCTGAGAATAGCTGAATAAAATGGCGGATTGATATTAAAAAATAAAATAAAAAATTAAAACAAAAAAATGTCTGAGGTGAAATGATATCGCCCTACTACAGTCAGTACTCGGAACTCGATATATAGTCATGTGAGTAATCCTTATGCATTTGGGCGTTGTCCCAATGAAAACCGTCGGTATCGTATAAGTATTCTTCGTGGGATTTATCCTCCTGCGATGCACCGATCTGTAGTTGAAATCCTAGGCGATCCTCAGACTGAGGTGATGAACTATTCTCTGGTGATTCATCTTGGGAAATATCATCGTGTTGTTGAGGACGTTGGTCTAGATGTTCCTCAGATTGAGAGTGAAAGTGATCTTCAGATTGAGGATAGGAATGTTCCTCCTGTGAGTTATTCTCGTCTGATTTGTCCTCTTGGGATGGACCTTCTGTAATTTCCTGCCACTCAGCGTTAACCCCGTGGTACTGATTCCAAAAGTGTTCCGTAGATAGGAAACTTTCGGGGTGTTCCTCAGATTGAGTTTGAGACTCTTGTTCCTGCGTGTAATCAGTCGGTGAACTATTGAATGGTGAAGTTACTCCCTCTTCTTCTTCTGAATCAAGTTGTGAGTTATCCTCCTGGACTGTAGGCTCAGTATGATACTCGTATAATGAGTATTCCTCCTGCGATTTATGCTCTTGCGATGCATCGATATCTGGTTGAGGTATTCGAATTTGCGGTAAATCCTCCTGTGAATTTTGTGAACTATTCTCAGGGGAGTTGTTCTCCTGTGAAATATCTTCCTGCGATTGAGGACGCTGCTTTCCTTCTAGAAACAGATCTACTTCCCATTCTAGTGAATCATCCGCACGTAAGGAATCATGCCCTTCAACGTCGTATAATAAGTATTTTTCCTCCGGTTTATCTTCCTCCGACGCAACAATCTCTGGTTGAGGTTGTGAATGTTCCTCAGATTGAGACTGAGACGGTGGCTCTTGTGTATAGTCCTCATCTGATTTGTTCTCTTCGAAAATATCGTCGTGTGGTTGACGATATTGTTCGTCTATGGGATCAAGCAGTTCCAAGCCACCATCGTGTGATGTATCGCTCTCTGGTTCAGTTTCTGTATCTTCCTCAGACTGAGATTCAAACGGTTCCAGCCCTGACCATATCCTGAAGTAGATACGTCCTGGATGTTCCTCACGTTGAGGTTGAAATTTTTGTTGCTCCAACTCATCCGAAGGTGAATCATTCTCTTCTGATGATTGCTTCTGTAAAGTTTCATCCTCTGCTTGAGGGCTCTGATTTTCTTCGACTCCAGACGAACTCTGTGCCCACAGTGGGTAAAGGTAGGGGCTTTTCATGTATAATGCATCCCCTTCAAAGTTATACTGCTGTTCTGTCTTTCGCATGTACGCCCCTGAGTTATCGCCTATTGTCTGAGACAGCAGTCGTATCAGTGGAGCAAGCAGTACGTTCGAGTCACTTGCTCGATTGTCTGAGCGTGCGGCATCACCCACTGTAAACTGACGGTAGGGGTTATAGTGGTAAAATGAATTTGGGGGCGGCTTAGATAGTTCCTGATTGTCATCGAAGGACGGTTTGTACTGTGAGTAACATGGGGGTTGTATGATGTTCACCTGCGAAAAATGTAGTACAGTCGGAAAAATGTTATATTGTGGTGGCGAGAAGGGCAGGATCGGATGATTGTTTTCGCGGCTAGTACTCGTAAATAAGAATGGGAATAAGCTACGCTGAATTACAGATTCAAACGTTGGATATTGATTTTCACTGAAAAAATATGAAAGAATTTAATAAACAATTTGCATTTGGTTAAGTTAAATACTTACTACACTTGTAAGAGTGGATGATGTAACCGGGTATATGGCTCAGATGAAGACCAGCCAAGTAATGTGACTAATACCTAAAGAACATGGAATAGTTGTTAGAAAAACTATTATCTGCAACTGCTCATAATAATGAAAAAAAAGAAAATAATATTATGGTGGGCTGGTCAAACGGTAGTGCAGGCGATCATATGAAAACACAAGCGTTTTCAGTCAGCTGAGGACTACCAACTCCTACTCTCAACCTCCACGCGGTGAAAGCTGGGTTCCTAGTACCTTAATCCAAGAAGTGGGTAACCAACCCCGATTGGCGGATTCTTGGAGAGAGGGGGGAAGAGTGCTTTCCTACTAGAGCACTTATTCCTGTTCCAGGCGGTAGCGGACGAATTCTCTAGACGGAGTCATTGGTGGCGTCTATAGCTTCAGTTAGGTTGAACTTAGTGAATACCTTGCGCGAGCTGCTTCGACGTATTCGGATCACAGGTCGGTAAGGAATTTCCAATGTTGGTTAGGACATTGGAATAGAGAAGGTGGCGGAGGAGCCCTTAATGGGTTAACGGCAGCGCTCATACTCCCGTAGTGGACTACTGGCACTGGTGTACCCGGCCCCTCGTCCTAGGGGAATAATTAAGGAACTGGCCCTCCAGGTTGGGGGTTGTACCGTCGGGGTAACTTCCCTACCACGTAAAAAATCGATGGTTCCGAAACAACCAAAAGCCACGGATAAGGATGACTCAACTAATGACGACCCCAGCAAACGAAATAAGGACAACGACCTTCGGATCTGTACGTGGAATGTTCTGTCCCTTTGTAGACCACGTGCAGCCGAACAACTAGCAGAGGCCCTAGACAGCTATAAAGCAAATATTGCCGCCATCCAGGAAGTGCGATGGGATGGGCCGAGCAAAACGAGGATGAAAACTGTGACATCTACTACGGTGATTGCTACAGAGGCAACAGGCAACGCTTATTCGGATGCGGATTTGTCATACGCGTCAGACTTAGGCAAGAAGTCTTAACCTTCCGACACGTAAGCGAGCGTATTATGGCTATTCGCATCAAGGCTAAATTCGCTAACATAAGCCTAATATGTATTCATGCCCCCACGGAAGAAAAGGACCCTGCTACCAAAGAGTGTTTCTACGAGCTCCTCGACAAAACATACGAGCAATGTCCTAAATACATACATACATACATACATACATTTTCAACGGCCCGCTAATCCTTCATGAGGGTCGCGGGGGTAGGATGCTCAGGTGGACTCTCCATCCTTCTCGATCCTCCACCATTGACTCCAACTCATCAGGAGGAATCCCTAGACGGCTCCAGGAAAGATGCCGGACTTGGTCCAACCATCTATTTCTGGGCCTACCGTGGGGTCACCTACCTGCTGCCACGGCCCCCATGGCACGTCTTGTAAGCCTAAATGCGACGTTAAAATCGTATTGGGCGATTCTAACGCCAAAATAGGAAAGGAGGACGTCTTTGGTAGGGCAGTCAGTAAGCATAGCCTACACGACAACACGTCTGATAACGGACTAAGGCTAATTGATTTCGCTGTGAAGCGAAATGTCACCATAGCAAGCACATTGTTTCCTCATCTCGATATTCATAAGCAGACATGGCGGTCCAATGATCATGTAACGATCAACCAAATTGATCATATTGCGATCGACGCAAGGCATGCCTCCAATATTCTGGATGTCCGGACCTTCCGAGCAGCCAACATAGACTCGGATCATTACCTTGTTGTAGCCAAGGTATGAATGCGAATATCCCAATCTGAGGAACAAAGAAGAATCCCTGTGAGAAAATTTAACGTCGAAAAGCTACAATCGCAAGAGACCGCCAGACTTTTCGCTGAACGCGTATCCCGAAATCTCTCAATCACCCCTATGCCGGCAGCATCAAGTGCCGAAGACCAGTGGCAACGCTGCCAACATACCATCAGAAACGCCGCGACTGATGTGCTGAGTCTCGCTCGCCTACCACCGCGAAACCCCTGGTTTGACCAAGAATGCCGGTGAGTGCATGCAGCAAGACAAGAGGTATACAAAGCGGCGCTGCAAAGGAAGACGAGAGCTGCTCGTGAGCTCTACGAGCAAAAGAGACGGGAAGAACATCGGCTTCTCCAAAAGAAGAAGAAAGAGCATGAGAAGCGCGCGTTTGAGAATATCGAGAGTTTATACTCCAGGAACAATGTACGGAAGTTTTACCAAACGGTAAAAAAAGAAGCAATACCCGTATCTGTAGAGATGAAAATGGAAACCTCGTAGTGTTCCATAGTAGAATATGGAAAACTACTTCTGCAGACTGTATAACGGCGACGAAGACCAACATCCCGCTGTCAGGTAAAATGAACCATTCAACATAGACGATGATAGTCAAAATTTCCGTCCACCTGACCAAAACGGAGTGAGGATAGCAATATATAAGCTAAAATCGAACAAGGCTGCTGGACCTGACGGCTTACCGGCCGAACTCTTCAAAGCAGCAGGGGCTGAATTGGTAGAGTGCATACACCAACTCTTTTTGACAATGCGACTTTTGACTGCATGTGCGACTCTGCCAGACAACACGGGGTAGATGAAACATTAGTGTTGTGGATTAAAGCAGTGGTAATGAATAGAACTTTGGTAGTGGATGCGGATTGTGGCCAATATGTTATGACAGGGGTAAACAGGGGCTGTCCGCAAGGTGGCGTTCTGTCTCCATTGTTATGGTGCATGGTGGTCGACTCTCTGTTGAACACTCTAAATAGTTCTAACGTCTACGCTCAGGCATATGCGGATGATGTCGCCGTACTTTCTGTCGGGCCATGCCTGGCGACGGTCTGTGCTAACGCGCAGGCGGCGCTGGACATGATCGATGAATGGTGTACTAGGAGTGGGCTTTCGGTGAATCCTCTTAAAACTGAGGTTGTTCTTTTTACGAGAAGGAGGATTTTGACCGGTCTGACTCAGCCAGTACTAAAAGGCGTCATTATTCGCATTTCCAATGAAGCCAAATATCTGGGAGTGATTTTAGATAAGCAACTTCATTGGTCTACACACGTCGAGTCGAAAACATCCAAGGCGCTCTCAGTCTTCTGGTAGTGTAAGGGTGCTTTTGGCAGGACTTGGGGCTTATCACCGAATAAGGTTCTCTGGATCTACACGGCTATGATAAGACCATTCCTCGCATATGCGTCGGTTGTTTGGTGGAAGGGGCTCTCGCGTAAATATGTGGTTGCTTTTTGCTCGAAACTCCAAAGAACGGCTTGTCTCGGCTGCCCAGGAGCTTTCCCGAGTACGCCATCAAAGCCATCCATCGTCTTAGGCGGGGCGGTTTTTGGTATACTCCACACTGGAACTTTGATGAACTTGCGCGACACTTATCTTACGACTCCTGTCTTATGGATATGCCGTCTGATGCAATGACACCAGAACTCCAGCTGATGCGCAAATTCAGAGTCGACTTTCCTTGTGTCCAGGACTGGCTTCGGCCAGAGTCTGAGCCGGGAATGGAATGTAGTCGTATTTTCACGGACGGTTCCAAAACCAGTCAAGGGTCTGGCGCTGGTGTCTTCGTGGAAGTTGACAACATTAGACTTCACTTCTCGTTAGGCAAATATGCGTCTGTTTTCCAAGCGGAAACTTATGCAATCCTAATGGCCATGAACTATGTTGTGAAGAACAGGTGGAAGGGACGTAGCATTTGTGTCTGTAGTGACAGTCAGGCTGCGCTTAAGGCCTTGCTTAACCCTTTAACCACTTCCAAAATAGTTCGTGAAGCCAAAAACTCTTTGAACTCGGTCGCAAGGCTGAATTCTCTGTCTCTTGTCTGGGTCCCAGGTCACACTGGGATCTTGGGGAACGAGATCCCCGATGAGATTGCTAGACACGGCTCAGAGGAGGCTTTCTCAGGTCCCGAACCCGTGTTGGGTCTTCCAGCGTCGGTTAGGGCTTCCATTGACGATTGGGTCTCTCACGAGCACAATTGTGTGTGGCATGACTCTCCAGGTTGCAGGTTGACTAAACGCATGCTCCCGGACGTCTGTAAGAAATCAGCGGCATTCTTGCTGTCTCTCAGCAGAAAAGACTGTAGACAACTTATCGGCGTCTTGACAGGCAACTTCGCTTTTGCCAAGCACCTTAACGTGTTAGGCTTAAGTGACACTACAATTTGCGACGCTTGTGGAGAGAGCGACAACACCGCGGAACATTATCTCTGTGAGTGTCCGGCCTTTGCTCGTATCAGGTGGCAGATCTTCGGTGCGGATGTGGTGAGTGCTGGTACTGTAAGCTCCTCATCACTGAAGTGCTTGCTTGGCTTTCTTCGAAAGTCAAATGGGTAAATCAAGGTTTGCTCTCTGGCAGTACAATGGACCAGTTACGTCTGAGTGCTCCAGTCGAGTCGAAAAAAAAAAAAAAAAAAAAAAAAAACTCATTTCTAATATTTGGTCAGAAGAGTGTATGCCTGATGAATGGAATCTCAGCATCGTTTGCCCGATCCACAAGAAAGGAGACCCCCTCAACTGCGCCAATTATAGAGGCATCAGTCTCCTCAACATCCCATACAAGATCTTTCTGCGATATTGTGTGAACGCCTGAAACCTTTTATCAACAGCCTGATTGGACCCTATCAGTGCGGTTTCAGGCCAGGAAAGTCCATCATCGATCAAATCTTCACACTTCGGCAGATCCTGGAGAAAACCCAAGAATTCCAAATCGATACTCACCACCTCTTTATCGATTGTAAGGGCGCCTATGACAGCATCTATAGAGAAGAGCTTTATAGCACCATGTATAGTTTTGACATTCCTGCCAAACTTGTCCGTCTGTGCAGGCTGACGATGGAGACCGCTCGCTGCTCCATCAAGATCGGTAATCACCTCACCGAGACCTTTGATGTCCAAAAAGGTTTTGGACAAGGTGACGCGCTGTCATGTGACTTCTTTAATATTGTACTTCAACGGATTGTGCGGAACTCACAAGCCAACACCGGAGGTACAATCTATTTTTAGTCTGTACAACTGCTTGCATACGCCGACGATATAGACATTATCGGAAGAACTCAGCGGGGTGTCACCGGTGCGTTTGCAACCATTGAGGCGGAAGCGGCCAAAATGGGTTTAGCGATAAACGAGGGCGCCGTGGGCGCCGTGGCGTAAGTGGTTAGTGTGTCGGATTACTACGCATGAGGTTCCAAGTTCGAATCCCAGAAAACACCAAAAAGTTTTTTCACGGTCCCACCTCTCGCGAGCGTCTGACAAACATCCGAGAGTATTGTTGTCATGAAAAAGCTTCTCAAATCGCCGTTCGGAGTCGGCATTAAACTGTAGGTCCCTTCTATTCGTGTGAAGAATATAACGCACACAACATGACTGGATGCGACAAGCTAGGCCCTGGCACTTTAAAGAGCTGTTGCGCCAAATATATTTGTTTGATAAACGAGGGCAAAACCAAATATATGCTGTCAACAAGAAGGGAAAACCAGCACCGACGAATTGGACAAAACGTTACAGTGGGCAGCTATAACTTCGAGATAGTAAGGGACTTTGTCTACCTTGGCTCTGCTATAAATTCTAGAAACAAGATCAGCGCAGAAATCAATCGAAGAATAACTCTTGCCAATCGCTGTTTTTTTGGGGTTATAAGGCAATTCAACAGTAAAGCCCTATCTCGAACTACTAAGGAGACTCTATATGGTATAAGACCTTGATCATCCCAGTCCTGCTTTACGGCGCTGAAACATGAACTTTATTAAAAGAGGATGAAGATATCCTTGGTCGCTTCGAGAGAAAAATTCTTCGTAAGATTTTCGGTCCCGTTTGCGTTGACGGATTTTGGAGGAGAAGATTCAATCACGAACTATACGAGCTGTACAGCGACATCGACCTAGTCAAGAAAGTGCGTATTGGACGTCTGAGATGGCTAGGACATATAGAGCGAATGGACACCAACGCTCCGGGCCGCAGAGTCTTCGAATCTAACCCCGAGAGACAACGCAGTAGAGGGAATCATCGCGTAGGTGGCGCGCACTAGTTCAAGAGGACCTCGACCAACTTGGAGTGCGCAACTGGAGGCAATTAGCTTAAGACCGCGCTAATTGGAGAGGCTTGTTGGTTGAGCTCCAGGTTCACCCCGAACTGTAGCGCCACCTAAGTAAGCAAGTAAGAATGTCATGGTGGAGATTGGGAAAACAGTGATTTGCTTACTATACTCTTTAGGTAATGCTGCAATAGTAGCAAAATATCAAGCGAATAAAGGACGATGTAGGTATAAGAAGAGGATGTGTACTAATGCACTCACTAGAAGAACTATATACTACAATACATACAAACTTTACACCACGTTGATAGAAAGATCCTTCAGAGGAGTGATTTGGAGAAGGAACAGGTAGCCAGGGTGATCGGTTTTGGATTATAAATTCACTTTGAGGATTATAATGGAAAATAATATCACGAAAGACAGAGAACTGTATTGTTAATAGCGTAGACAGCTTTAGACTCCCCCTCAAGGCATCACATCCAAGAAGCCTTGGTAGCGAAGAGGGTTTCGGAGAGGTTGATGGACGCTGTAAAACGTGTATACTATATGACAGCTCGGTCACAACAGTGCGAGCTTATCGGAAACCATCAGGGGACTTCAGCATCGCAAAGGGACTTAAACAAGGAGAAATCGGAGGCGAAGTCCTGAAATTGCATCTCGTCCGGATCAATCTCATCTATATTTTCGAAGAAATATCCATTGTTCATGGTCTGGTAACGATCTCTATTGATCGTAACACGAGCTCCGGCCTCATTTTTTAAGAAATAAAGTCCGATGATGGAAGCCACGCTATAGGGTCCATCCTGGATTGGTGTCATTCCATATGATTTTCAAAAAACCCATTAAGCTAAAAATGAGTCTCATCGCTTATTACAATTTCGCAACAAACGGGTCAGCTTGCAACTTCTCTAGAGGCCAATCACCGGAACAACAACGCAGATGATTGTCTCGTGGCTTTGATTTCTGCACCAGTGCCATCTGATACGTCTATAGGCCAAGATCTTTGGGCAAAATTGTCCACCTTGAGAGTCCAATTGCTCTGACTGACGCCGACGACGAATCTATAAATTTGGATCTTCTTCCACACTTTCGTAATTTCCGTATCGACGACCGATTTTCAAAGTAAATTTTGATAGTTTGGTAGCGTTGTTCAAATGTGAGTCTGATCATAGAACTAACGATAGAGATAACTATCAAATGTCATGAGCAATCATTCTGCCGGCACTTTGTGATATTTGTGTTCAATATAGTTTGGCAAATCATCGTTAATAGTCTTCTTTGTTGACTTTCGTGCAGCTTTTGACTCCATAGCGCGTGAAGCTCTTTTCTATAAGCTGTACAAAGTTAGTCTATCAAGCAAAGTGATAAATGTGCTAAAAGCGAAGTATGAGAGCAACGTGGCGTACGTGTGGAATGGAGAGAATGTATCGGAAGAATTTGGAACACAAATGGGAGTTAAGCAAGGATGCATCTTAAGCACGTTACTCTTATTTATCAACGATATAGTAGGAGAAGTAGGAGGAGGGATCGAGCTTGGGGGTGTGCGGATACCGGCGCTAAAATTTGCGGACGATATAGTGTTTTTATCGGAGACAGTTGAAGGGATGCAGCTTACTATGAACCGTCTTGAAAACTACTGTAAGCAATCGAATTTGACGATGAATTTATCAAAATCAAAGATGATGATTTTTAGAAATGGCGGTGGAAGATACTCTCGCAACGAAAAGTGGTCCTATCGGGGTGAAAGCGTTGAAATAGTGAAAGAGTATAAATATTTAGGTGTGCAAATTAAATCCAACCTCAATATGAAAAAAACACTTTGAATGTCAACTAGCAGCAACAAAAAGAGCTATTTCATCAGTTTGGGGACGTTGCGTCGACAATAAGTTTATCGATCACACAGCGAAGAATAAATTATTTCGTACAACTGCTGCGTCTATACTGGTCCAAACTTGGGGTTATTGCTTTTTTGAAGAAGTTGAAAAATTTCTAAGATACTTTTTGAAACGAATCTTTCGACTTCCAATATGTACACCGAACTATATGCTGCATCTAGAAACTGGAGTCCCTCCTCTCTTTTTAGGTACCCTAAAGCTGCATATAGATTATATTGTAAAAGTCGTGGAGATGGATGATGCAAGACTGGCCAGGATTGTTCTGAAGCATATACTTTCGACAAGAGGGCACTTGGTTCAAAAGTGGGAGGAGTTGGCAGCAAATTATTGCGCGAGCTTAAATATTACATCTGATATGCAACTTTCAATGATAAAACCTATGCTTACAAATGTTTTGAAAAATCCAGGAAATTCCATGTATGAGAGATTTGCAGCTGAAGCACATTCATCGCAACATAGGCTGATCTACAGTAGGCTGAATTTTAACCTCATTGAAAGCGACTCGATGTACTTCCTCAATCGCTACTCTCTGCATATGATAAGCACAATATTCAAACTTAGAGGTGAACTAACAAGTCTTTATTTTAGTCCACATCGACCCGATCTTCCAATTTTATGTGACCTGTGCAACCTTAAAGAGAGGGAGGATGTATACCATTTCACGGAAGATGTCCCATTTTAGGAGAATTTCACGCGAGATACTTCGGAGTAATTTCGCTAGACTTGGATGAGGTGGTCAACGTACTGAACGGAAGTCATGGTTGGGATGTTTTATTCAACTATGCTATAGCTGCAATCCGCTACAGAGCCGGTATTTTGGAAGGCGATTTTTAAACAGAAATATCAACCATATTGTCAATCTGGTAGACGGCCTTAAGCCAAACCATAAACGACTATGTATATACTGTTAGTGAAAATTATAAAAAGACTATCTAACTAACTAACTAACTCATAGTTAATAGACTGACTCTTGGACAAGGCTACCAAATTCTCCAAAGGTTGGGAAAAAGCTGAATAATCCTTTAAATTCCATCGGTCCATAAATCCCATCTCCTTTTCTTTCTCCATGGAGAAAATATTCGATCATTGTATAAGGGACACGTCGCTTAAAAATGATTGTCCACATGCAAACCTATTCGCGTATCGACTCGGTAGATCCACTGAAACCGCAATTCAGTATCTCACCCTTGGTATCGAGAGGGTCTGGATACTAAACAGATTGTCCCTTGTGCCTTCATTGATATCCCGGGCGCTTTCTGCAATACTTCCTACGAGTATACTTCCAGCTAGAACTGTCCTCATACCATATTCCAGAAGGAGGCAACCAGTTTCTAATAAATTATAACTGGAAAAGGCTTCCATCGACTTCTCAAAGCAGGCGAAATATTTTGGGGTCATCCTGGATAAAACGCTTACCTGGAATGAACACATGAATAAAATTATCAATACGACCACTAGTGTAAAACTTCGGGACTAAAACCCAAGATGATATACTGGTCCTACAATACCATCATGAAACCCATGCTTGCCTAGGCAGTATTAGCCAAAAACCCTAGAAGCCAGGTCAGACCCTAAAATTAAGTACAATCATTCATCTGGCTTATGTGGGTGTCACGGGGGCAATGAAAACTTGCGGTGTCGCAGCTCCAGGAGCTATCCGTTAAGTCACTCCGTTTCACATAGCAGTTTAAAAAGGTGCTATGAAGAGTGCTGTCACACTGCCTAAGATATTAGAGCTTAAAGCTGGTGACTTCACAGGCCATCTGAGGACAATAAATCACCTATGAAACGAATCGTTTCTAAAAATCATAGATACAATCCTTAAAAGACTTTGTTTCTCCAAAAAATCTTAAAGTAGGCATAAGTGATTGCCAAATTCGGAAAAATTAAAGCCTGACTACCAGGTCTGGTACGAGGACGGTTCAAAACTAGACAATGACAGTACTAGCGCTGGCATCTTTGAGCACCAGTTCCAATGGGTGTTCGTATTAGGATTGTCACCTTCCATTCATGTTATTAAGTTATTGAATGAAAAGTTATTCCTCTGAAGTAATGCAAAAGCGGTTCCGGAGTGGATGGTGTCAAGTTGAAAAAGGGTTAAAGGTGGTTTTTTAGTGAGTAGAAAGTGCCACATTTGAAACAGAGTTGGCCTGTTTCTCGTGAGCAGTAGCGTTTTCCACCACCCCCTAGATAAAAAAAAAATGAGTTATTGAACTATACATACGAGAATGTTAGTACCCGAGGAGACGGACTATTAGCGCCTGTATCTTCATTCTTTCGGAGAGCCAAGCAGCACTCAGAGCACTCAAATCAATCCTACAATCCAGCTTGTTTCGGATTGTGTCAAACTCCTTGTGAACTAAGCATCCTACAATCCTCCTACAATGTATTTTGATCCGAGGGAACAAAATGAAGTCGTGGGAGCCAAATCTAGACTGCAGGGTAGTTGAGACAGCGTTGTCACGTTGTGTTTGGCCAGTGCCTCCCTCACAATCAGTGACGTGTGACTGGGTGCATTGTCGTGATGCAGTATCTAGGTATCCGCGATCTCCTTTTGGATGCTGGACCCTAATCTTCTAACGTTCGAGCACTTCTGCATGAAATCTACCATTTACTGTTTGCCCAGCAAGTACAAACGCCTTGTGCGTCAAAGAAGAATCGAGACTATCGACGCGAACACTAAATACGTTTTTACTCCGCTCGCGATCGAACTTCAAAGACTCGGATGCCTGTTCTCTCAGCATACGTAACATCCCCCTCCACCGATCCCGGCCATAGAGACCACCCTTCACCCCTTTGCATTAGCAGGAAAACGTCGGTCACAATACTTATTGGACAAACCCTGTAGAGCCAAGAGTCATACCGAGGCATATCAAGTGCTTCAATCGGGAATCTCGGCTAGATCTTTCTAGGTCGCGGTGCTTATAGGACTTCCTGTAATGTACTTGGGCAGTGCGAGTTGCTCGAAAGCCAGAAAAGAATCATTCGGAATCTGGTTTGATCAAAATGCACAAATGGGCGAAGTAGGTACTCGTAGTTGGATGAAGTGTAGCAGGACTTGCAGAAAAAACCCAGTTAACTGAGAAACATAGTGAGTTAGTTCGAATATAAAATGTGATGAATTCATTTGAAAAGATCTGATTTCAGATAAAAAATATGTTAAATATAATTTATTTCACACAAACTAACCACAAAATATATTAGTTTCATCTTTCCCTCAAAATATTTTCCAAACAAGTGAATGTTACACTAAAATTGCAAACTTGAACTTTTAAGGAATCAATCTATTAAGTCTATCACCATTAAAGAATTTTCAAACACTGTCGGAACTGTGATCAGATACTTCTAACTAACCTTAGAAAACCAGATCTAATCACATTAAAGCAAACAAACTAAGAAAAAAAATAAAAAAATTCTTATTAAGAAAAAAATAAATAAAAGACAACAACTTTTGTTTTCGTATGCAAAAGTCTAATAAACACGTACTACGTGATTTGTGGTGACTAATTTAAAATTAAGGGAAACAATTTCGAAACGTTAGCACTATATTGATCGAGCCTGTATTAGTAGCGATTTATTTGCAATTTCTAGTGAAATATTCGCCTTATCTCCTCTGTTTGACCTAACAGCAGGTTTTAAAGCGAATTTGCGACACTTATCTGGCCAAAGGGCAAAATATCGCATTGCTCGCATACTTTCAACTGCTCGGGGGTTTTCCTTTTTTTTTGTCGCCTTCTGTTATTTCACCACGATTGTTTCGTAATTTGTTGTTTGTTGTTAGTTCCTTGCTTGCCAATTTCATCTAGAAGATCTTTTCCAATTATTTCGCTCAGAGATTTTTAATTTCGCCATTTTCGATCCGCATTTGGATTGGTGAGGCAAAACCGCATCATCGCCTCATCGTGGTGTCCGCTGGATAGCTATTTCATAGTGCACTAACGATGATCCCGTGCTGCGTCTAACGATGAACCTGCGCAAGCACATCTGGGTGAACTTTAGCACACATGTGTTAATCCGAACGAGGCACCTCTTATCGATCTGAATGGCTGCATGATGCCTTTCAGATATCTTCTGTTTAACTCACGCTAAAGGGGTGTGAATACCCTTTTTATGTATTTCGATACATAGCGTGAGCATTGAGGAAGAGGGTTTTGCACATTGATCTTAAAGTCTGTAGGTTCTAATGGTGAGGAAAAGTAGGCTCGGGGAGAGCATTCCACAAACGTGTTGTGTGGCTCATAAAAGAATCTCTATATTTCACGGTACGAAGATAGGCTTAAGGGTAAACTATACGTACTAAGCATTCGACTATTGCTGTTTAAACGAAGAAGGGGAGGAATGCTATTGGCTATTTCATTTGAGCATTTTCGGTGAAAATATCGATAAATCAGAGATAGGCAGGAGACATTACGGCGGTGTTCGAGCGAAGCAAAATTGCTCGCAATACTCGTATCTCCTATAAGTCTCCTTTATCGTGCGACTTTGTATCCTATTTAGCAAGTGAAATATGGTTTCTGGTGCACCTACTTACTACCTTACTTATGTCCTGTATCCCTCTGTGGGTCCTAGGGCCCCAACTACGCCTACGAGCCATCGTGTACGGTTTCTGGCAATGTGTCTGATTTCTCCCCAACTTATCCCCAACTGCCGTGCCTCCTTCTCGACTGTTCTGCGCAATGTTCTCCTCGGACCGCCAGGTCTTCTGCCATTCTGAGTTAAAGGGTTCCATTGCATAGCATGGTTCGCTATGGAACTGCCACACTTTCGGAACGTGTGACCAATGGATGGTTGTGCCTATTAGTTCCTGACCCGTTCTCTCGTAAAGGTCTTCGTTAGAGATACGATTGTGCCATAAAGTTCTTAAGATATTGCACAGGCACCTATTAACGAACGTTTGCAGTTTTCTGGTGATAGAATAGTCACTCTCCACATGCTGCATCCATATAACAGCACGGATTCAACGTTGGAGCGGAACAATCTTAGCTTGGTGTTGAAACTGATTGTATTGCTTCGCCATATTTTGGACAACATCCCGAACGCGGACTTTGCTTTGGCGATCCTGTTGGCTATATCCAGTTCGGTTCCACCATCGGTCGAGACAATACTCCCAAGATACTGGAAATTCTCTACTCTCTCTACCGGTTGTCCAGCACAGCAATGCATATTTGAGCCGATGAGTTTGTGCCAAGGCTGATAATTTTAGTTTTTGCCGTATTCATTTTTAGCCCGACGACACCTGCCTCCCTCTCCACATCTGCTGTCATTTGGTGGAGGTCCATAATTCTGTAGGAGAGTAAGCATACATCGTCAGCGTAGTCAAGATGTTTCAGTTGAGATGTAAAAGTCAATCGAATTCCTCCGTTTGCTGTCGACAAAGCTGCACGAAACACATCGTTAATCACCAGTAGGAATAATATTGGTGAAAAGATATAGCCTTGTCTTATATCACTTTCGATCTCAAATTCGTCAGACAACCTTCCCCTGTGCAGAACGTGACATTTGGAGCCTTCATATGTAGCTTTGATAATAGCAATTAGTTTATCGGGAATACCTCTCTTGCGTAAGGCACGCCAAATAAACTCCCGTCTAGGCTTTTCACTGGGTGTTGGCTGGAGCTGCCACCACTTGTCAGCTCTTTGGCGATTCTGTAGACGGTCCTGCTGTCGCACCTCCGTGTAGCTTCTTCTGCTTCTAAAGCCAGCGCGTTGATTTACTTGCGCCTGTCACGTCGCACGTTACGCTGAACTTCTCTCAACTTCATGCGATATAGGTACTCTAGCTCGCTTCTCCCTGCTGCTGCAGTAGCTGCCATGCGAGCTTTCAGCTGTTTTCATTCGTCAATTCATCTCCAGGTATCTTCAGAAGCCACACCCTTTGTCTTCCCTGCGATCGACCGATAATTCTTTCAGCACCAGATGTAAAAACTTTTTTCACAGCACACCAATAGTCACCAATGGTTGCGGGCAGTGAGCTGCTGATTACTTCCACACCTTGCGAAAAGTGCTCCCTTAATTGTTGGTGCACTGAGGGATCGCCTATCGATGTTAAACGTGGGCATTCTTGTGTTGTTGTGGGATCTTCGAACTGTAGCAGTGCGTAGTTGGAGAGTAGCTATCATAAGGTGATGGTGATCTCGTACTATCCCCACATCTGCCCCTCGCCTGTTTCGAACATCCAGGAGACTACTTCTAAAGCGGCGGCTGATGGCAAAATGGTCAATTTGGTTTGAGGTTGCTTGCCTGCCGTTGTCTTGTGCTCAAACATGGAGCCACCTATCACAAGGCGGTTGGCGTTGCAGAAATCCACAAACCTTTCGCCGTTGTCATTGCGGTTGCCTAGTCCATGCTTCCCGATTACATGTTTGAATCCCTTCGTTGTCGTTGCTTACCTTGGCATTTAAATCCCCCATCACTATGACAATGTCTCCATTTGGTGTTGTGTTGAAGACGGCACTTAATAGATTGTAGAAGCTCTCCTTTTCAGACGAGCTATTCGTTGGGGCATAAGACTGTATGATGGTGACGCGTCGTACTCTAGTCCGGAATCTGGCCATCATAATTCTATCACCATGAGGCTGCCAGGAAATTAGGCCCTTACGTGCTGTTGTTGCTAACAGTAGTCCGACTCCATTTTACCGCGCACTTCCGGATGGTCTTAAAGAGTAGAGTAGTACAGTGTTACGCGTTGGCGACTGGTACTCGCCCGCTTCGAACAATCTTATTTCACTTACCCCCAAAATGTCCAGTTTATACCGCATGAATTCTTTTTTCAATTGAAGGAATCTGGCATTGTAAGGACCTTCGCTTCCCTAGTCGAAGAGAGTCTTTACATTCCAGCAACCTATCTTTGCCCGGGTACAATAGCCAAAAGTCGTCAACATATGATCATTCCTTATCTGAGGCATAGTGCCGGTTTCTGTAGGGAGCTGGTTTCAGTAACGCAGGTTGCTGGCCCACGTTACCTAGTGCAGAATCAAGGCACTTGCAATTTTAGCCTACACGTGTGAGGGTTTATAAGTATAGTTGCCCGAGGACCACCACTAGGAGATAAAGAACTTCATCACGAACTTGATTGCTGCGCTACTGGCCCAAGCCAAGTTTTGAGCAGTGAATAGTTTCCCGATCAGTCGCAATGGACCTGACCAGATGTGATCATTATTATCAAACTTAGGGCAGATGTACGCCTTATAAATTGCAGCTAGATCAGAAGGGGTAAAATATTTCTTTCTTAAACATTGCGGTGCATTCTTGGCGATTTCGAATATATGATATATGTTCCAAGCATTGGCCAATTTTTCAGTTTAACGAAAATGTATATGAAGAACTGAGGGTGCTGCCATCAGCGAAGGAATGAATTGGATTATGAGTTACAGACAGAAGATCATTTTTGAAAATGAGAAAGAGATTCGGGGACAAAACAGAGCCTTGGGGGACACCAGTATTTATTTGGTGAGATGCAGACTTGAAGCCGTCAAAAACGATCCATAGAGGAAGAGTATCATCGATTCCAAATCCACGCATTTTCGACAAAGGAGTTTGGTGCCAAACTCTGTCAAATGCTTTTGAAATATCAAGCGCAATAATCTTGCTTTCACCAGAGTGGTGCAGAGATTGGTTCCGCTTATCGGTGAGGTATGACATCAGATCACCAGTGGACCGGTTGCCACGAAAGCCGTACTGTCGGTCATTGAGGAGCTTTCGCGATTCTAACTCACGTTTTATCAGCGTTTCGATGATCTTGGAAAAAAGGGACAGAAGTGCAGTGAGTAGACAGCTGGAGAGAGGAGAAGAATTGAATTTTTTAGGTATGGGCTGGACAAATCCTGTTTTCCACATACTCGGGAGAGACCTGCAAAGTAAAAGCTTACGTGGTGGTTTTGGTAGCGAGGAAAAACACCTCTTCGGAACAATAGGGGGTAGATCTTTAAGTATTCCTGCAACTGTACGAGTGCGAAAGTGGACCTCTCCCATGGAAAATTCGACGCTCTCAAGTAGGGGGAGACAAAGCACTATCTGGCAGTGTGGAATTTAGGCCGAATCCTTAATGTTTTTTTTTTTACAAACGACTAAACTTTTTTACTACCCTTTACTATTCTTTGCCTCAATTCTTGGGAGTGGGGGAATTTAACACGGTTAATGTGGGCATTGTAGTCATTTCTGGCTCGTTTAAACTTTTTTTCGGTTTTCCTCAGTTGGGTTGGCCTTCTAAGGGCGAAAACTTAATAGCTTCTTTACAGCCCGAGTCAAACCATATATAAGTACTCATACCTAGGAGAATTGCATTAGTGATCATATCAGCCGCGCCGTCCACGACACTATCGAGGAAGTATAGCGATCAGTTGGAATTCCTAAAGAACTTTCCAACAGCCAAACTGTTCTTTCGGAGTTTATTCTTTAGCTTAGTGGTTGGAGTATGTGAAATTGGCCGATATGTTACAATGGTCTGACGAATCCAGAGGCGATAATATTATACATTTACTTACTACTTACTTAGAACCTCTAACCCCTCGAGGGGCATAGGGCGTCAACCACGATTGCGCGCCATCTTGTTCGAAGTTCTGCAACGCGTTTGAGCTGCCTCCAACTCAGTCCTAAAGAGCTCGATTCCTCCTCAACTATCCTGCGACATGTTTGCCTAGGGCGTTCCGCTATTCTGCCTGCCTGGGTGAACGGATTCCATTGCATGACGTATTTGGCATGCCGTGTCTTCGCGACGTAGGGTGTGTCCAATCCACTGCCACTTTCTCCTTCATATAGTAATATTTATGGGCTCTTGGGCAGTTCTCATATAAAGTTGTTCGTTGGAGATACGATTCGTGCAAAAAAATCCTCAAGATGATTTTTAAAAATTTGTTTACGAAGACCTGCAGCTTGTGCGTGCTAATCATATACCCCTTCCAGGTACTGCACCCATAAAGCAGGACCGATTTTACTTTGGAGCGGAACAGTCACAGCTTGGTTTTTAAGCTGATATCATTGCTTCCCTAGATTTTGGATAGCATTCCAAACGCAGCTTTAGCCTACCCGATTCTGCTAAACACACTCAGTTCGGTGCCACCGCGATTAGCCGAGACCACACTTCCTTGATAAAGAAAGTTGTCAAATTTTCGACTTCCTGTCCGGCAATGTTAAGTTGAGCGCTAGTATTAGAAGTGCTCACGGCTTTTGTTTTGGTCCCACTTTGTTTGCCTCAGCATTTATATTGTGGGCCATCACATGAAGGTCCGTTATCGGATGTGAAAGTAGATAAACATCGTCAGCGTAACCTAGGCATTTAAGGTAAGATAGTCATAGTCCAACGAATTCCATAGTTTCCTTTCGTCAATGCTGCATGGAGTACATCGCTGATAACCACCAAGAAGTCCGGAACGCGTGTTGGCTCACAAGATGGGTTAGATTGTTTACCTCAGCGAAGATCTTAACATACCTTCCTTCGGGTGTTATCTGTCCAGAGTGACGAAGCCAATTAGAATTTTGGGCATTCAAATCGCCCGCAATGACGAATGTGAATGGATGGAATCTGACAGCGCATCAAACTCACTATAAGTAGAATTGCTGTCGATATTTGGACTTATGTATAAATAAAACAGTAGTGGATTAACTGCCTATGGACATGGAGTTTCAGCCACATGAAATTTCTGTGGAAGAATTTGGTAGGCTACATCACTACGTATATAGACAATGAGACCGTGATGGCGAAAGAATAATCGCTCAATGCTATATCCAGGGGGATCTGCATTGCGATTGATCGGGAAACTACTGACTGCTTAAAACTTGGCTTGGGCCAGTAGCGCAACAATCAAGTTCGTGATAAAGTGCTTGCTTTATCCGGTAGTGGTGGTCCTCGGGCAACTATACTTATAATCATAGGTGTAGGCTAAAATTACAAGTGCGGGTTGTCTAGGGCCTTGATTCTACAATACGTAACGTGGGCCAGCAACCTGCGTTACTGAAACCAGCTCCCTACAGAAACAGACACTGATAAGATAAGGAATGATCATATGTTGACGACTTTGGCTATTGTAGCCGGACAAAGATAGGTTGCTGGAATGTAAAGACTCTCTTCGACTAGGGAAGCGAAGGTCCTTACAATGCCAGATTCCTTCAATTGAAAAAAGAATTCATGCGGTATAAACTGGACATTTTGGGGGTAAATGAAATAAGATGGTTAGAAGCGAGCGAGTACCAGTCGCCAACGCGTAATACTGTACTACTCTACTCTGGAAGACCATCCGGATGTCCGCGGGAGTATGGAGTCGGACTACTGCTAAAAACAACAGCACGCAAAGGCCTTATTTCCTGGCAGCCTCATGGTGATAGGATTATGATGGCTAGATTTCGAACTAGAGTACGACGCGTCACCATCGTACAGTGTTATGCCTCAACGAATAGCTCGTCTGAAAAGGAAAGCTTCTACAATCTATTAAGCGCCATTTTGAACACAACACCAAATGGAGACATTGTCATAGTGATGGGGGATTTGAATGCCAAGGTAAGCAACGACAACGAAGGGCTCAAACATGTAATCGGGGAGCATGGACTAGGCAACCGCAATGACAACGGCGAAAGGTTTGTGTATTTCTGCAATGCACACCGCCTTGTGATAGATGGTACCATGTTTGAGCACAAGAACTGCCACGAAGTCAGCTGGGATTCCAACGACAGGCAACCAACATACAACCAAATTGACCATTTTGCCATCAGCCGCCGCTTTAGAAGTAGTCTCCTGGACATCCGAAACAGCCGAGGGGCAGATGTTGGGATAGTACGAGATCACCTTCTTATGATAGCTACTCTTCAACTACGCACTGGTGCAATTCGATCATCCCACGACAACACAAGAATGCCCAGGTTCAACATCGATAGACTTAGTGATCCCTCATTGCGCCAACAATTAAGGGAGCACCTTTCACAAGGTGCGGAAGTAATCAGAAGCTCTATGCCCACAACCACCCAAGACTATTGGTGTGCTGTGAAAAATGTTTTTACATCTGATGCTGAAAGAATTGTCGGTCGATTGCATTGAAGACATAGGGTGTGGCCTTCTGGGGATACGTCCAGATGGATTGACGAGCGAAAACAGGTGAAAGCTCTCGTTGCAGCTACTCAAGCAGCAGGGAGAAGTGAGTTAGAGTCCCTATATCGCATGAAGATGAGAGAAGTTCAGCGTAACGTGCGACGTAACAGGCGCAACTACATCATCGCGCTGGCTACAGAAGCAGAAGAAGCTGCACGGAGATGCGACAGCAGGATCGTCTACAGAATCACCAAAAGGTGATGGGAGCGATATGCTACCAAATCTGACTGAGATGCCCGAGGTGAGAAGTTCCCGAATACGCACCACGACTACCAGTAATGATGAGATAATTACCGCGATGAAGGCACTCAAAACCAACAAGGCGGTAGGACTTGACGGTATTCCAGGAGAGCTTTTACGAGCAGCGCCCACAACATCGGTTCTGCTTCCACTTATAGAGAGAGTCTTGACTACGCTGACGAAGTATGCTTACTCTCTCACAGAATTATGAACCTCCACCAAATGACAGGCGATGTGGAGAGGGAGGCAAACGTCGTCGGGCTAACAATTAATACGGCAAAAATTAAAATTATCAGCCTTGGCACAAACTCATCGGCTCAAATATGCATTCCTGTGCTGGACAACCGGTAGAGAGAGTAGAGAATTTCCAGTATCTTGGGAGTATTGTCTCGACCGATGGTAGAACCGAACTGGATAAAGCCAACAGGATCACCAAAGCAAAGTCCACGTTCGGGATGTTGTCCAAAATATAGCGAAGCAATACAATCAGTTTGAACACCAAGCTAAAACTGTTCCGCTCCAACGTTGAATCCGTGCTGTTATATGGATGCAGCATGTGGAGAGTGACCACTACTCACCAGAAAGCTGCAAACGTTCGTTACTAGGTGCCTTCGCAATATCTTCAGGATTTTCTGGCCCAATCGTATCTCTAACGAAGACCTTTACGAGAGAACGGGTCAGGAACCAATAGGCACAACCATCCAACGACGGAAATGGCAGTGTATTGGTCACGCGGTGACAGTTCCATAGCGAACCATGCTATGCAATGGAACCGTTCAACTCAGGATGGCAGAAGACCTGGCGGTTCGAAGAAAACATAGCGCAGAACAGTCGAGAAGGAGGCACGGTAATTGGGGATAAGTTGGGGAGAACTCAGACACATTGCCAGAAACCGTACAGGATGGCGCGTAGGCGTAATAGAGGCCCTAGGACCCACAAGGGGAGACAGGACATAAAAAGAAGAAAATATCCAGGTAGTGGCAGCGTGAACGTGCACAGGAAAGAAATTCGATCTGAGACCACGAATGTTGTCCTTCGATAGAATCAACGGTGATGTCAACACACTGGTGCATACTTTATTTGATCTACTTTAACATATTTGGGGCAGATGACTATAAAGATTTTCAATACTGAGTCAGGGCATTGGAAAAGAGATGATGCCGGATGAGTCCATACTAGGCCGACGGTCGCGCTCGTACCCTGAGGTGCGTTGCTGGAACCGGTGTACCCGTCCCCTCGTTCTAGGGTGTATAACATAAGGAACTAGGCCTCCAGATCGTGGTTTGTGCCGTAGAGTAACTCCCATACTATACAAAATAACTCTATATACGTAGCAGCCAACAGCCTCGATGACCCTTGCAAACGTAAAAACGACAACGATCTTCGTGTCTCTACATGGAATGTTAGGTGCTTCCACAAACCACATGCAGCAGAAGAGCTTGCGGAAGCCCTAGACTTTACCGCCATCCAGGAAGTGTGATGGGATGGCTCGGAGGAAGGAGGATGGAGGACGAGGATTACAACTGGCAACAAGGACAACATCTATTCGGGTGTAGATTTGTTATTAGGGGCAGACTTATTCAAGAAGCCTTGAATTTCTGGCATGTAAACCTGAGCGCCTCATGTTTTAGGCACGTACGGACGGATATCATGCTGGGAAACATTGCAATAGTTCTCTCTTCTTTGTCGTGTTCCTAACGATAATTTTTGAAGCTTGAGTGATATTGTGTTGATGGTGTTTGCGATTTGATTTGGTTGTCTAGCTGCATCTATTCTCGAAAAGGTATCGGCAACGATGTTTTCAAGTCCTTTTATAAATACAATTTGAGTAGAGTACTTGCTGATGGAGTTCAGTTGTCGAACTTGACGTGGTGATGCTTTGTCCGCACGTTGATTGAAAGCGTTTGTTAATGGCACGTGGTCGGTTCGGATGCAGAAGTGTTTGTTTCGATCCATGGAGTGTTTGTTTCGATCCATGGCCTGTAGAACTTAACGGCTTTGTAGACAGCTGTGAGCTCTTTCTCGTAGACACTGCAATTGATCTCGGCCGCTGTGAGCTTCTTAGAAGAAACCTAATGATTTCCAAATCCTCTTCGCCGTTCGAAACCGGCTACCGTGTCTCTGTCCAGTTTACAGGCCTTTGGTCTTTTTTCTGCGCGTCTTTGAGCAGTTCCTGGAGCATGACTTGTGTAGCTGCAGCACTTTTAATATGTTGTCGGTAAAAATGTACCATTCCGAGAAAGCGACGAAGTTGTGCAAGGGTTTCTTGCCGTTTGAATCCGACTATTGCTTTAATTTTCTCGGGTAGTGGCTGTGAACTTTCAGCTGAGATCAAGTACCCCAGGTATTTGACGCTCTTTGCATCACATCTGTATTTCCCTTGATTGATGGTGAGGCCGTAGTTGCGAATGCGTCTAAGTACGGTCTCTAGATGCCACGATGTTCTTCTTCCGATGTCGAGGCTATAAGGAGATCGTCTAAGAAGGAGTGAAGTGAAGTCAAGGTCCTTTACTACTTCTCGGGAGAACCTCTGGTTTGCGCAGCATTCCTCAAGCCGAATGGCATGATCAAGGAATCGAACAAGTCAAAAGGAGTTAAGAATGCGATCTTTCTATGTTCACTGAAATCTGGTAGTAGGCGCGGATTAGATCGATGATGAAGAATATTGTCTTGCCGTGAGAGATAGTAGTGTAGTCGAGGGTATGCGATATACCATAGGCTAGCGATCGGGAACAATTTGTGCGTTCAAACACCTATAATCGTCGCAAGATCTCCAGTCGCCGAATTTTGCGTGCACCATATGTAAAGGGCTAGCACATGGGCTCTTTAATGGGCGGCTGTATTCATGTTCTACCATATACTGGAATTCACTCTTCGCTCTTGCTAGCAGTTCAGCAGGAAGGTGACGAACTATTTCGTAAACTGATGGTCTTTTACTCTCGATGTGGTGAAGGATTTTGTGTTTGAAACTCGCGGGTTTCGCAGGCGTGTCGAGAACTTCCGGGAAGAGTTGGGGTAAATCTGAATACGGATTGGCTCTGTCCAGCTTCGAAAGTCCTACGAATGACGCGGACCTTAGGATGCGTGAACTACGAGGTGATAATAGTGCCGCAGGTCGACACCGATAATGCCTTACAGGACTTCAGCAATCTGGAAAATCCACTTAACTGATCGTCTTAGTCTGAGGTTGAGGGTTGGCATTCGTTGTCCGTAGGTTTGAGCGAAACTACCGTTTGCTGCGAAGAGTTCGATATTGGACGCAGAAGATCTGTCAAGACGTGCAAATAGGATCACAGATAAGTCAGCGCTAGTGTTGACGAGAAAGCGCTGTTCGGTTATGCGATCGTAAAGGAATAAGCGGGGTGATGTTCCTATACCATCAGCGGTCGCCACTTCAGCTGACGGAAAATCTAGTTTCCCAGTTTTCTTTAAATTGGCATGGCGGTGAGCACTTTTTTGCACTGGCGCCGAACCGTTGGTAGTAAAAACAACGTGGAATGAGAGCGTGAATGGGCCATGTGCTTTTCGAGATTGCTGTGGCAGGTTCTTTGCCCAGAAGTTAGGTATGTTGATATGCTCCATGCTGCTTACAAATGATGCGGCTGTTTGATTCTCAATGACTTGCTGGCCGTTGTCGTTTGCGAGCTGTTCAGCATCTTCGAGTGAATGCGCAACTCCGTCACGTGGTGTCAAATCAGGAATTCCATTTTTGTTATGAATTTTAATCCGCTCAGATCACCGTCAGCGTCACCAAATATGTGGCGATGGGAACTCACATGTAAGCAAATAGTAAACAGATTTCAAGACTTCAAACATTTATTTATAAAAATTAATTAAAACTAAATGTTGTGATTAGGATGGACGTGATCTGATGATGTTCCTCTGAGCTGGTTCTGTTGTTGCTTCGCAGGAAACCGAAGAAGGAATAAGAATATTCCAAGGTAATCTACCTAGCTGCTAGGAGATTTAGCGCCAGATGGATGTGAAGTGCTAGCGGGACCAACTTATGTGTCCATTGGTGTCACCTATATGATACATATGGAGTGGTAGTACTCTGGACAGTTCTGACAGAAAAAAGTGATATTTCATACTGGTCTTTTTTCGGCCGAAACCCCTGGTTTGTTGAAAAATGCCGACAAACACTTGCAGCAAAACAAGAGACGTACAAAACATAGCTGCGTACAAGGACAAGAGCTGGGCATCGATTTCTCAGAAAGAAGAAAAAGGGCCATGAGAAGCGCTAGATCGAGGAGATTGAGAGACTATTGCAGGAATAATGTTCGGAAAGCTTACCAAAAGGTAAAAATATCATTCTAGGGCTTCAAGGCAGAACAGAAGCCTGCAGGGACAAAAATGGTAATATGGTAGCAGAATCGCAATCGGTACTGAGGATATGGAAATAACACTTCTGTAGACTGCTAAAAGAGACGATGATCAATATTTCGCTGTCAGGCAGAATGATCTATTCAACATTGAAGAATCCCTTCACTCACCTACTTGCTTAGGTGGCGCTAATGTTCGGGGTGAACCTGGGCCTCAATGAACAATCCTTTATATAGCTCGGTGTTAAGCTGATTGCCTCCAGTTGCGCGCCCCAAGTTGGTCTTACTTATTTAGATGGCGCTACAGTTCGGGGTGAACCTAGGCCTCAACCAACAATACTCTCCATTTAGCTTGGACTTTAGCTAATTGCCTCCAGTTGCGTACTCCAAGTTGGTCGGGGTCCCCTTGAACTTGTGCGCTCCACTTATGGCGAGGAGGTCGTCTACTGCGTCGTCCCTCCGGGTTAGATTCGAAGACTCTGTGGTGACTCTGCGGAGCGTTGGTGTCCATTTTACATGTCTTAGCTATCTCAAACGTCCAATAGGAAATTTTTTGACTAAGTCCATGTTGCTGTACAGCTCGAATAATTCGACGTTGAATCGTCTCCTCCAAAACCCACCCTGTCAACGCAAACGAGACCGAATATCTTACGAAAAATTTTCCTCTCGATGCAACCAAGGATACTTTCATTGGCTTTCAATTAAGTCCTCGTTTATCCCTAAACCCAATTTGGCCGCTTCTGCTTCTATGCTCACAAATGCATCGGTGACAGTCCGCTGAGTTCAACCAATAATGTCAATATCGTCGGCGTACATATGCAAGCAGTTGTACGAACTTTTGATAGATTTGCATCTGGTGTTGGTTTGTGAGTGCCGTACAATGCGTTCAAGTATAATATTAAAGAAGTCACCTTGTCTTAAATCCTTTTTTACATCAAAGGTCTCGGTGAGGTCATTACCGACCTTGATGGTACAGCGAGTGTTCTCCATCGTTATCCTGCACAGCTTAGCAGGGATGTCAAAACTAAATATGGTTTTACACAGCTCTTCTCTATAAATGCTGTCATAGGCGGCCTTGAAGTCGATAAAGAAATGATGAGTATCGATTTGGCCTTCTTGGGTTTTCTCCAGGATCTGTTGAAGTGTGAAGATTTTATCGATGGTGGACTTTCCTGGCCTGAAACCGCACTTATAGGAGTCAATCAGGCTGTTGATTAAAGGTTTCAGGTGTTCACACATTCCCACAGAAATGATCTTGCATGCGAAGTTGAGGGAATTTATGCCTCTATAATTGGCGTAGTTGAGGGGGTTTCCTTTCTTGTGGATCGGGCAAAGGATGTTGAGATTTCATTCATCAGGCATACGTTCGTCACCCGCTACCTTGAAAAGTTTGGCCTGTAAGCCGTCAGGTGCAGCAGCCTTGTTGGATTTCAGTTTGGATATTGCTATTCTCACTTCGCTTTGGCCAGGAACGGAAATTTTGATTATTGATCTACCATATGTTGAATGGTTCATTCTGCCTGCTAGCTGAATGTTGGTCTTCGTCGCTGTTATACGGTCTGCAGAAGTAGTTTTTCCATATTTTCAGCACCGACTGTGCGGACCAATTCCGTCAACCCCAGCAGAACGAAGTGAGGATAGCGATATTTAAACTTAAATCCATCAACGCTGCTGGAGCCGACGGTCTTGCCGGCGGCGCGGGTTTCAGGTGGCGCCACCTAAGTAAGTCGGTATGCATTATATTTGTTTGTTACTGGTAAAAGTTTTCCAAACGTTTAAGAGCATCTATAACTTCAAAGACTTTTTTAAAGCTTAAAACCAAGAGCTTTAATTGGTGTTTTAAGAAAACCAGACATACGACCTTCTGCAGTGTTTACAACGACACCCATTTTCGATTAAATTCTCAAGTTTAAATTTTTCCGGCAGTTGAAAAACGGCTTACAGTAGATACTCGTATTCTCTACAATTTTTTCCTACTGGCGATCTCATCGTGATACTCGTAGTCTTCCCCTTTGTATGAGGGATTAAGCATTGATCCAGCGCTCTAGGTATCAAAACTTAAAGGGGTTTTCCCGCTTACATTTTTATAATCCCCTAGTTATTCCTGTGAGTGATCTCATAGCGATAGTCCGACGTTGTTTGCAAGATCAGTGAGTTATCAATTACATGTCATAAGTATTGCATATGTGTATACTTTTTTTTATGGGAGGAGTGGGGTGATAGGGGGCTCTAGGAGTCCCATCGACTATACTATTTCCTAAAGGAGACGCTGTAGGAATTTTTTTTCCAGCTGAAATCAAGTTCTTTAAGGAAGCTTGGGATTTTCTATTACTTAGGGTGGTGAACTCTTTATGAAAATGTTTTAGTCTGTTATGAGCAATGGCGGGGCATTCACACATAATGCGCTCGGCAGTTTTAAAGTCCTACAGACATAATCTGCAAATGATTGACGGCTAATGCATAGTATTTGAGAGAGCAATGTCCAATAAGGAAGTCTGCATTATGTTTGTTGATTGCTAAGATCTTTTTCAATCTTTCGCTAGAGAAAACTATAAATTTATTTGCATGTCTTATACCGCTGTGTGAGTCCCAGTATGCGTGATTTTCAATTTTTCCCAACGACCTAGCTCTAGCTTGGCCGTCCCCGTACAGGGACTGGTTAAGAATATCACTGCAACGCCCCCAACAACTAGCGCTTGTCATAAAAGGCGACTAAGGGGACAAATCAGATCTAGGCAATATAACACCCAAGTGAGCCTAGTGATACATATACTACCTTAAAAACCCTCCCACAAGTGTGCATGCGAGTCCGTGGGTTGACACGACTGGAGATCACCGGTGTCATAGAAGAAAGATCAAACAATACTAAAACAGGAGCATGCACGTGTCAAACAAAAAACACCATCGCAATATGGTAATATTGCAAAACTGTATCATTATGGTAATGCTTGCTAAAAGGAAAGGCACTACCACTGCTGTGCATGGTACTGATCCTGGACCGAGCAGAAATGTTCGGGTCAGAGCTATACGGATTCCGGGGGCTAGCAAAATAATGAAACAGTTTGGAAGGAATATGAGGGTCGCGAGTTGGAACGTTGAAAGCATGACCGGTCGCAGTTACGAGCTGGAAGAGATGATGAATAGAAGGCGAGTGGATATCCTGTGTGTCCAAGAGACGAAATGGAAAAACACCGGAAATCGGGGCGTTTCTTGGACGTTAGAAAAAAAGATTACAAGATGTTCTACTACGGAACGGAAAAGGCTAGGAACGGAATCGGTATCATCATTGTGGCAGAGCTACTTGGTAATGTCTTGAGCATTTCGAAGTTTAGCGACCGTTTGATGTCTCTCAAACTAGTAATACAAGGAAAGGTGTGGAATATTGTAAGTGCATATGCTCCCCACAATGGGTGCAATCAGATAGATAAAGATGCATTTTGGGTAGATTTCCACAATCTCCTTAAGAACATCCCAAAGAAGAGTTTCTATTTATTGGAGGAGATTTGAATGAACATGTCGGGAAGTCAAACGAAGACTATGAAGACTGCCATGGAGGACTAGGATATGGCACCAGGAACCTTCCTGGTGAAGATATCCTAAGCATTTGCAAATCACACGGTCTTATCCTGTTAAATACCATGTTCATCAAACAAAGCCGACACCTGATCACTTACAGCAGTGGTGGAGATGAAACCCAGATTGACTACCATTTGGTAGCCAGTTTCATGAAGCCTCGGGTAAAAGATTGCAAAGTGATCTTGGCAGTGGCAATCGCTCAGCAACATCGTCTCCTGCTAACAGAAATTTTTATAAAAACACCAAAGAAGAGCAAACAAACAAGGGTCCCTGAGAAAATTAAGTGGTACAATCTGGACAAAGAAAAAGGCGAGGCTTTTATTTTCGTGGTGAAAAATTACCTCTCTCACACCATCAACGGAGCTGAGGATGAAGAGTGCAGAGCACAAAATATGTGGGATTCCCTACAGCGAACTTGCTTAAAGAAGGCCAAATCACTGCTAGGAGTTTCAAAAGGCCGTCACCAACACGCCAAAGAAACATGGTGGTGGAGTGATGAAGCTAAGGATGTAATAAATGAGAAGTAAGCGGCTTTCAAAGCTTGGTCAAAGTGCCTCTCTAATAATGAAGACGAAAAAGCTCGCCTCGAAATGGAATACAGATGTTGCAAGAAAAAAGCGAAGAAAAAGTGCGCCCAGCTTCAAGCAGAGAGTACGGAGGGCCTGTATCGGGAGCTGGAGAAAATATCTTCCTCGGTTGCTGGTGCTAGCCAGTCTATTCAGGAGCTGGGAAGACACAATATGAACAAGAGCGCAAACATATTCAGAATAGCCGCACAAAGAAGGAGGAATGCTCAGGAGATTCGTTCGCCAAAGTTCATTAACAATGCTCATGACCACCTTCTTGTGGATGAAGACAAAATTCTGCAGACAGTGAACAGTAAATGAACAGTTTCCCCGGCTATACTTTCCAAGAGCCACCCCTAAGTCTGAAGAAATACCCGACATTAGAGTCGAAGAAGTTAGTGAGGCGGTCAAATACTCCAAAAAACGAAAAGCGGTTGGGCCAGACGAGATGCCCTCTGAGTTCTGGAAAAAGATGGGAGACATCGGGTTCAGATGGCTCAGAATTCTCATCTCCAAATTCGTGAGAGGTGACCCAGTGCTGAATCAATGGAGGGAAAGCTACGTTCTCCCTATATACAAAGAAAAGGGTGATACGCGAAACTGTGATAACTACCGTTCGATCAAGCTGATGTCACACACCATGAAGATCGTTGAGCGGGTATTAGGTGGCCGGCATTGTCGTGGGTAAATCAACCACAGATGCAATCCAAAGTATAAGGATCATAATGGAAAAACATCGTGATCCCTTAAAGGATTTGCATATGGTATTGGTTGACTTTGAAAAGGCATTCGACAGACAACCACGAGATATGATATGGGTGGCGCTAAGACATCGAGGGGTTCCAGAAACCTATGTACAGATGATCATGGACATGTACGAGGGAGCAACCGAAGAGTTCCCAATAAAAGTCGGGGTGCACCAGGGAAGCGTTTTAAGTCCTTTGCTCTTTATTACAGTCCTTGATTATCTGCTTGAAGGTAAAGTGATGGACCCCAAGGTACATCAGTTATTCTTTGCTGACGATGGAGCCAGCATAAGTGAGGATCCTACATCCCTGCAACGAGCACTTGATGTGTGGGTGGACGCTCTGGAGGGAAATGAGTATCGCATTAGTTAAAAAAGACAGAGTACTTGTGCTGCCCGTTCTCTGATCCACTCAGGCCTATTCCAAACATTTATTTGAATGGAACAATGCTTCCCAAGTGCGAAAAGTTCAAATATCTGGGATCTATGATCAATAGCAAAGCAACTTGTGATGACGACATCAATCATCGTGTAAGCGTAGGGTGGATGAAGTGGCGAGAAAATTCCGCTATCTTCTGTGACAGAAAAATGCCACCTAAGTTGAAGGGAAGGCTCTACACCGCAGTTGTACGTCCAGCGCTCACATACGGTTCACAATGTTGGACGATGTACAAAACGTAAGGGAGTAAATTAACGGCAGCTGAGATGAAGATGCTTCGCATGACAGCAGGAGTGACAAAGCCTGATCGTATAAGAAGTTCGAAGATCCGTGGAAGCTTTCACTTCAAGGAAACCATCGTACAAAAAATAGAGCGTGACCGGCTCGGCTGGTATTGCCACGTTCAAAGAAGAGATCATTTGAACCCTGCTAAAAAGGGTTCCAAAGACATCGCGATGTAGGAAAGGTAGGCCTATAAACCCCTGGATCACACAAATGCGACGACATCGGCATTTCATTGGCTTCAGTAACCGAGTGATCCAAAATCGGCCTGCGGATATTTTCTAAGGTCAAATAGGCGCACCCCACAGGCGGATCAGTAGAAAAGCGGTGAAGTGGGAGGGTTGTGATCCCTTGTTTTCTGATCATAACCTCGCTGATAAAAAGGAAGAAGAAGAAGAAGATCTAGCTCTAGCTTGATTTGGCTGATAGGTACGCCACGAAGGATTCAGATTGGAAGACAGATCTGACTAGTTTATCAACAATCTCAATGCAAGCCATGTCCTTGCGACCAGGGACCACTACTATGGTGCATGGTGGTCGATTCTCTGTTAAACACTCTAAACAGTTCTAACGTCTACGCTCAGGCATATGCGAATGATGCAGCCCTACTTTCTGTCGAACCATGTCTAGCGACTGTCTGTGCTGATGCACAGGGTGGCGCACAGTGATTCCTTTTGACTTTTTTGCTTACAAAAATCATAACTCTTAAACTAATAAAGATATCGTGACAGTTTTTTTTTCTACTTAAACGAAATTCCCAGAGCTAGGTAATTTTGAGGAAAATGCTTTACAGAGTGTTTCAGAACCTTCTGTTTAAATAAGACTTATTGGATAAACATAATAGTTTACTTCTAAAATATTCAGAAGTTCATGATTGAAGTAATAATAGGGTATCTAAAAGCTAATACGACCAAAACAGTAGTGGAAAAAGTAAACGAACCATGTTTAAATGTTTTTTTTGTTTCTTATCAAAAGAATTTTTTTTTATTTTGTGGCAGATTGCGTAATAAAATTTTTCAATGATTCATTTCAGGTCAAACAGAGGAAAAAAAGGTAAACGGACCAACAAAAATATCTGATTTCTTGGAAACTTTAGCCAACATCTGGGGTAATGTCTTATAAACTTAAGATTTCTGGAGAGTATTGTGCTTTGAGATCTTTTTCGGTTCTGACATGCCTTAACGAAGAAAAACGAAGAAATGAGTGGGATGAGAGCATGTTGAAAAGGTCTTCATTCTGCCGTATCCTTGAACCCTTGCAGGTATTTTGATATCTGTACTTCCTGTAAACTTTATTTTTGGATTCCTGAGCTTCTTCCGACAGTTCTCCAAGTGGTAAGGATTGATACTCGATTATATTGGGTTGTTCAATAAGTTCTGCGGTTTTTTTTTGGAAGTGGCGTTTATCGCTTCAGAAAATTTCTGTGTATAAAACCGTTATGAAAACTTTTTTTCCCAGTAGAGAGGATTATTCTTTACATTGTTACGAGAATTTATTTTGATCGGACGTGTTTTAAGTGCTCAATTTTTTTTTTTTAATGGAAGATAAAAAAGTGCATTTTAGGCATATTTTGCTTTTTTTCTTTAAAAGAGGTGTCAAAGCGACAGAGGCGCAAAGGGAGATTTATAGCGTGTATGGAGATTCGACAGTTCGCTGGTTTACACGCTTTCGTTCCGGCAATACAGACCTTGCTGAGGCTGCTCGCTCTGGACGTCCAGCTACCACAGACGATGATCAAATCTTAGCTGCAGTTAGCGTTGACAGAAATTTGACGATACGAGAGATCGGTCAGTGGTTTAACATTGCCCATACAACCGTTTTACAGAGACTGAAAAGGCTTGGAATGTCGAAAAATGTGGATGTTTGGGTTCCACTCGAACTCATTTGGTGCATTGGAGCATTTGGTGGGATTGGCGAGGTGTCCTATACTTTGAGTTGCTTCGAAGCAATGAGACAATAAATGCCATCAAATATTGCTCTCAGCTCGACAATTTGAAGCGGGCAGTGGAAGACAAACGGCCAGAGTCAGTTTTTTTTTTTTTTTGCCGAGAGCAGGTGAAAAATCTTCCAAAGACACCATAAGGCCCGACCGCGCGTGCTTATCGAAGTTTGAGATTTTTACTCACTAAAAAAAACACTTCTCTTCAAAATGAATACTACAACTAAGCCGACGCTTATCCAGTAGTTTTATTGTCGATTACAAGGATCGCGATCACAGAACAAGATGTTCGTATGTGATTAAAAATAAATGTAGCACTTTAGACAGGTTAAAGTTCCTGCCTTTTTCACGACCTTCATATGCTATGACGCGAGGACAAAAGGTTTTGTCCTTTGAAGACGACGAATTGAATTGTTCGCGTCAATGGCCGGTTACAATGGCCGTGAACACGATCTTTGTGTTTACGCGCAAATTTTGTTATCTCTTCGACCACGCTGGGAATTCCCGGATACCGATGAATATCTTTGTTACGTACATACCACGGTGCGTTAACGATCGTTCTAAGAACTTTATTTTCAAAAGTTTGTATGATGTTTCTCCCCATAGTTGTATACCATACGTCCGCACTGGATTTAGCACTTGCTTATAGATAAGCAGTTTGTTATGTAGGCTCAACTTCGAATGTTTTCCGAGTAGCCAGTACATTTGCCAGTATTTGTTTTGAAGTTCGTCGCGTTTCTTTTTCACGTGCGATTTCTATTTGAGCTTGACATCTAGAGTCATTCCTAGATATTTTGCTTCGTTCGCGTACGGTATTTGAGCCGAGTTTAGTTATGCAGGCAATCTATCCACTTTTTTGTACGTAAAGTTGACGTGAGTAGATTTGCTTTCGTTCAGCACAATACGCCAAGAATTCGTCCAAGCGTGGACTTTATTAATAGCATGTTGAAGCTTTCCGGTTGCTGCTTCAATGGTATCTCCCGTTGTCAATATCGCCGTATCGTCCGCAAACGTGGCGATGCCGCAGTTTCTTTCTTGCGGGATGTCACGCGTGTGGAGTACATATAGAAGTAGGCCAAGGACACTTCCTTGCGGGACTCCGGCTGCAATCTCCTTGAAGTCAGAGTAATCGTTTCCGTGCTTAACATGAAAGAGTCTCTCGGTGAGGTACGATCGTAAGATTAAAAAGAGTTGCCGTGGCAGTAGTCGTTGCAATTTATATTCCAAGCCTTCGTGCCAAACCTTATCGAAAGCTTGTGAGACGTCAAGAAATACACCACAACAAATCTTTTTTTCTTCCAGAGATTTCAAAAATCACGTCAGTTATTTTGTGGACTTGGTCAATTGTAGAATGTTTAATTCTAAATCCAAACTGATGGTCAGGAATGAGACGTCTTTCGTCGATTACGGGCTGTAGACGTTTGGAAAGTAGCTTTTCAAATATTTTTGAGATAACCGGCAATAGGGAAATAGGCCGATATGATTTCTTCTCATTTAGCGGTTTACCTGGTTTCGGGACCATTATAATCTCGGCGACTTTCCATTGCCTCGGAACATAGAGCAATTCGAACGAAGCGTTGATCAAATAGAGCAGTTTGATGATAGCTTTATTCGGCAATTCTTTAACTACCTGCGCCGTTATCAAGTCGTAACCCGGAGCTTTTTTTGTATTTAAATTTTTAATCACTTTCCTCAGTTCAATCAATGCAACTTTTTTTACTTTAAAGTTGTCAGATGTCGTGACTGGGGAGTCGGGCGTTAACGAAGGGCCGTCGAACGGCTTAAACGTTTCTTCAAAGTGCAAGGCAAAAAGTTCTGCCTTTTCTTTGTCGCTCTTGGGCCAGTTTCCATCGATTTTGCGAATTGGTGGTGCTTGCATTTGAGGTTTCCGGATGCCTTTTAACGCTTTCCAAAGTGAATAATTTGATTCTCTTTCACCGGAGAGATTTTCAAGATAGGTCGCTATCTTTTTGCTTTTAAATTCGCGAATACTATCTTTAAGGCGATTGCATAGTCGGTTAAGGACCGTTTTATGCTGCGGTGCACGAGTGATTTGCCATTTCTTTCGTGCTTTTCGTTTCTCTCTCACCAGTTCAATGATTTCTCTGGGATACTTTTCGTTGCGGTTGATCTTATAGCTTCTAGAAGGAATGTTTTTCCACGCCGCTCTTTGGATTGTTTCCACGAAACAATCAACTTCGTCCTCTAGTTCACATGGTGTTTTAAGTGAAACATTTAAGGCGATATTTGTTTCGCAATCATTTCTAAAGCCCTCCCAGTTTGTTCTATTGCTAGTAAGTCTTGGGGGCCCTTTTTCTTGATCAGCGCTTCTCCAAGTAATAAAATTACGGGCGAGTGGTCAGAAGAGAGATCAAAACATTCTTTGATTGTAATAAACTTCTTGTAAATGCCTTTTGTGACAAAAAAATCGATAAGATCGGGAATGTTTCCTGAATCGGTTGGCCAATAGGTCGGTTTTCCAGACGAATAAAAACGACAACCGAATTCATTTGCCACTTCGTAAAGAATTTTTCCTTTAGAAGATGTACATCTTGAACCCCAGAAGGTGTGCTTCGCGTTGAAATCTCCACCAATAAGGAGATTTGAACCAAGAGCATTGAAGACACGAAAGTAGTCGTCTTTTTCTAGTGGGCATCGCGGCGGACAGTAAACAGACGCTATATTGTAACTCAGGTGCTTATTTTTAACCCTTACCGCGCACAACTGAAGTTTTTCCAACTCTATGTTTATATCAACCGAATGTTCGATGTTAGTTTTAATGAATAAATGAACCGCCCCGCGCTCTATCAGAAGGATGATAGGCGTGATAATCAGCGTAGGCTCTTATCTTTATTTGCGATTCCCTTGTTAAATGGGTTTCGGAGATCAAACATATGTCGATATTTTTTCTTATTAGAAACATTTCTAATTCGTTAGATTTTTGTAAGAGTCCGTTTGCATTCCATGTTACTATTTTAAGCAAAGAGTCCATATTTACTTAGATCTAGATTTATGGTTAGCCATACAAAAGCTTTCGACGTTACTGAGACGTTCGAGAATCCGTTTGTTAATTTCACATTGTTCCTCGAACTTAGCGTAGATGCAGTTTAGAATTTCATTAAACGGATCAGAGGGTGGTCCGACGTTTCATTTGGTTGCTTTGACTGCAGCCTGAGAATACGTCAGACGTACGGGGTTCGCTGGCTTATCAGAGGTTATTTTTCATTCAGCCTTTTTAGTGGACGACTTTGACGTACGTTTAACCGGCTTAGAAGGCTGATTGACTGTTTCAAAAGTCTGCCCTGCTGATTCGAGCGTCTTTTCAGTCGGTTTAGGAATCTGTACAACTGTCTTACGAGCCCGCTCAGTCTGCTTAGCAATACGTTCTTCCGACGTAGGAGCCCGATCGACTGATTTCGTTCCCCGTACAATCGGCGTTGTCGATTTTTTCCGTCGCATCTGTAATTCCTTAGCGACCTCGCAACCGCGATAATGTGCTGGGTGCCTTCCTTTGCAGTTAACGCAAGTTGCTTTTTCATTTGTGCTCAAATTGCAATTTTCCGAAGAGTGTTTCCCAGCGCGGCTCTTTCCGACAGTACACTTGTGTATGTTTAAACTCTTGGCATCGCTTGCATTGAGGGATTGTCTTCGTGTTGACACGTAGCGGCTCAATTTTAACGACCATACTCATGATTGTACGAATATTGAATATCTTTTGCTGGCTTTCCGTTTTATGGAATGATAGCACAAAAAGCGGAAGCTTGCGTTTGAATGTGATTTCTTCACCACGGTCGGGTCGTGTTCTCTCTTTTTTTAAAAGGTTCACGGCGTCCAGAATGTTATAACCTCTAACGCGTAAATCATCTATAACGTCTTCTTTAGCGCATGATGGATGAAGTCCTCTAGCTACGAGCCTCAAGGGTCTCTCAGACTTGTCTTCGTAAGTATGCCATTGAATTTTTTCCTTATTTAGCCTTTGAGATACAGCCCGATAGCCCTCAGCGTCATTAACCTTGATTTTCCACGCATCGTTTCGTAAGGAAGTTACTTTAAATTCCCTAGCGATCGTTGTTTTTAAAATTTTCCTCAGAGAATTATAGTCGGCAACGCCCGTGATATTTATTGGTGGAGGGGCGCGTTTGCTTTCAATTTGCTTTTCCGGTTTCGGCTGCGCTTTGCGATTAGGCTGCTGTTGTGGAACAACTTCAGGCGATAAACCGGCCTTACGTTTTTCAGATGGTCTTCGTTTGAGTGTCCAATCCGTTTCGCGCGTGAGTTCTTCTTCATCCGTGCTGTAGTGATGGCTATCCGGAGAAGGGTCACAGTGGATAACCGTCTGCATTTTTGAAGACTCGTTTTGAGATTCAAGTTTATCAAGCTTGCTTTTGGGATCTCGACACAACATCTCCATTTCGTCGAGCCTCTTTCGGAGTACGGCGTTCTCCTTTTTCAGAGTACTCTCTTCAAAAGCTTGCGTTTTCCGAATTAACATATCCGGATTTGCGAGGCTTTTATTTTGCGCTTTAGGTGAAAACTCCTAAGGCGGAGATCTTTGTAGCCTCGAGCTTTTCCTAAATGGGTTGATTAAGTTCTGATGCAATAAATAGCTCTCCCCAGAATCCGTAGAGCATGCCTCTTGCGAGGGTGGATTTTCCAGTCGAACTGGGCTGCCACCTGGGGTATAAATACCATTAGTTTTGTTCATTGCATGATTGATATTACCGTAAGAAAGACGGCGGTTTGGCATTTTATTCGTCTTTTACGACAGGCATGCCTACCGTGGGTATATTCTGTCCCCTAACCCACAGGGGGAGCCAGAGTTAGTGAACAGGAAGGGCGTTGTTTTCCACAATGACAACGCCAGACCACACACAGCTTTTGTGACAAAAGAAAAGGTGAATTCCTTTGGCTGGGAGGTAATGCAGCACCCACCGTACTCTCCAGACTTTGCGCTGTCTGACTACCGCCTATTCCGCTCTCTCCAAAACGATTTGGACGGAAGGCAATTTAATTCCGAGGAGGACCTAAAAACGCACCTGGAAAACTTTTTTAGCCACAAGTCTACTGATTTTTACAAAAGAGGAATAATGTCTCTTCTTGAATGTTGGAAGAATGTAATAGATCGGAATGGACAATATTTGATGGATTAATTACGTGATTTTAAACCATAAATGTGTATTTAACTTTAACCAAAAAAATCGCAGAACTTATTGAACAACCCAATATTTTGACTATGAGCCAATATTTTAGATGTGAGTGTAGATGTGAGTTGTTTGTCAAGGGGACTGCGTGTTGTAGCAAGGGGACTCCACCCCTCGTGCACTAAAGAAGATGTAATGCACGACCTTCAAGACAAAGGCTTTAAAATTCTTGATGCCGTCAATATTATTAAGAAGGAGAAGCAACAGTCGGAGGGAGATCATGAAAAATTGGTAAAGCGCGGTCTTCCACTATTCATGCTTAGTTTTGATAAAGACGAAAATAAAGACATTATATATGGTATCAAGACTATTCTAAACATCGTGGTCAAAATCGAACCCATGCGTAAGACCTCCAGATCGATCCCGCAGTGTAAGCGCTGTCAAGGCTTCAATCATACGCAGACTTACTGCCAGAAAGAGCCGCGATGCGTCAAATGCGCAGGTAAACATCTCTCGGAAGAGTGTCACCTAAACAAGCAAACCCCAGCCACTTGTATAAATTGCAAAGGAAAACATCCTGCGAACTATCGAGGTTGCGAAGTGGCGAAAGAGCTTCAAAAACGCCGCGATACGCTAAAAAATTCGATGCGTCCGAATATGAAACCAATCAAGAACAGACCCAAAATAGCTACGAAAAAAGCAGCGAAAGATAGAAAGTCCGTCAATATTAACTTAAGATCGGTTAATGATAAAAAATCCGAAAGTAATAGAGATAAGGTAACAGAAGCAAAATCTCCGAATATTGGCGTGCAGTCTTATGCTCAAGCGGTGAAGACAGTTAAGGGTACATACACGACCGACAACTCACGGGAGATCAAAGCAAGAAACCGTCCAAACTTTAATGTAAAAACTCCTTCTCAAGTTGCGACATTGAAAAATAGTGATAGAGGTAGTTCAGAAGAACATGTATCCAATGGTTTTTCCCTAATTCTTGCGAAACTTGAAGAGCAATGCAAAACAAATAAACTAATTTTCGAGAGACTAGTTGCACTAGAAAACAACATTCATAACACGCGCACTTCAACCAGAATATGAAAGAAACGCTTAAAATTCTTACTTGGAACGCTAACGGGCTCATACAAAGACTCGACGAGTTAGAAATATTTATGCGAGAGAAAGATATTGATATATGCTTGGTCTGTGAAACTCATCTGAAAAAGCAATCGAATATTAAGATAAGGGGATATAGCGGATATCACGCCTTTCACCCATCGGAAAGAGCCAGAGGCGGATCATCTTTGTTTATAAAAGAAAATATCGAACACTCAGCGGAAATAAAAATTGAATTAGAAGCAATGCAAGTAAGCACGGTACGCGTTAGAAATAGACATTTTGCTTTCAACATTTCGTCTATATATTGTCCACTGCGATGTAAACTTGAAGAAAGTGATTTCACAAACATCTTCAACTTCGTTAAACCAAATTTTATTATTGGTGGTGACTTCAACGCGAAACACCCCTTCTGGGCCTCAAGATACGCCTCTCAGAAAGGTAGAAAGCTTTATAATGCGGGTATGCAATTCAGTTGTGATTTTTACTCGACGGGTAAACCAACATATTGGCCAACTGATAGAAATAAGATACCAGATCTGATTGATTTCTTTGTTGTTAAAGGAATATCTAGCAACTGTATAAAAGTTGAAGAAAGCTTTGATCTCTCCTCTGATCATTCTCCAATCATTATGACGATAAGCGAAGCTTTGATTAAAAAAGTAGGACCGGCCAGATTAACTGGCGCGAAAACTAATTGGGATGGCTTTAAAAAAGATATTGAAGCAAATATTGAGCTGAGCGTATCACTTAAAACGCCCTATGAACTTGAAGTTGAAGTAGATCGCTTCGTCGAAATCTTACAGGATGCCGCGTGGAAGAATACTCCCAAACTAGAGAGAACCCCGGCCAGTTACATTAAAATTTATCCGCAGGAAATAAAAGAGATGATTAAGGAGAAGAGAAAAGCGCGTAAAAGATGGCAACAAACTCGGGCTCCGCAACATAAAGCACATCTTAACCGTTTGTGCAACTCACTAAAACGATCTATTAAAGACCTTAAGAATAATGAAATACAAACTTACCTAGAAAGCTTAACGGCAGAAAAAGATTCTAACTATTCGCTTTGGAAGGCTATAAAAGGTATTAAAAAACCTCAGATTCAAGCCGCGCCAATTAGGAAAAATCAAGACGAATGGGCCAGGCATGATAAAGAGAAAGCGCAAGTTTTCGCCGCCCACCTGAAAGAAACTTTCAAACCGTTTGATAGACAAGCACTTATTGAAAATATAAATACGTCGTATATAGACAATAGCGTAATAAGAAATGCAACGCTTACCGAACTTAAGGAAGAAATAAAGAAACTTAAACCTAAGAAAGCTCCTGGATACGACCTAATTACGGGAGAGGTTCTTAAAGCACTACCAAGAAAAGCTCTAATTAAGCTTCTGTTCATTATAAACGCCGCGATTAGACTAGAATATGTTCCCAGTCAATGGAAAGTCGCCGAAGTTATAATGGTCCTTAAGCCTGGAAAGCCGCCGAATGAAAAAACCTCTTATAGACCGATTTCGCTTCTTCCAATTATATCCAAAGTGTTCGAGAGAATATTGGTTAGGCGAATACAGCCGGTTATAGAAGAAGGGCATCTCATCCCTGATCATCAATTCGGATTTAGAAGTAAGTTGAACAAGTACATCGAATAACACATGTAATCGAAAAATCACTTGAAGAAAAAAAGATTTGTTCAAGCGTATTCCTTGACGTTTCTCAAGCCTTTGACAAGGTCTGGCACGAAGGCTTAAAGTTTAAATTATGACAAGTTCTGCCAGAGCACCTATATAATATTTTGAAGAACTACCTTACGAATAGGCTATTCCGCATCAAATGTGGAAACGAATATTCAGATTTTAAGGAAATAATGGCTGGAGTGCCGCAAGGAAGCGTTCTTGGTCCGGTCTTATATCTATTATACACTCGTGATATACCGCAAGTAGAAGGCACTGAGCTAGCTACATTTGCCGACGACACTGCTATCTTGACAGTAGGTAAAACGGTCGAAGATACTACAGAAAAACTGCAAGAAGCTTTGAATAGAGTAAATGAATGGACAAAGATTTGGCGAATCGCACTCAACGAGACCAAATTTGTTCATGTAAATTTTACTTATAAGAAAATAAATAATTTGCCGATCTTTTCAAAATCGGTTCAAATCCCGTTTGCAAACGAGGCTAAGTATCTTGGAATGACACTTGATACAAAGCTGAAATGGAAAACGCACGTAAAGAAAAAACGCAAAGAATTAGATAATAAATATCGAGAAATGTATTGGTTACTTGGAAAATATTCCAAGCTTAATATATATAACAAACTGCTTTTATATAAGCAAGTGCTAAAGCCTGTATGGACATATGGTATACAACTCTGGGGTTGTACCAAAATAAGTAATATTAAAATTTTACAAACTTTTGAAAACAAAGTGCTAAGAGGTATTGTAAATGCGCCATGGTATATCAGAAATAGCGATATCCACAGAGACCTTGGCATTAAAACAATCGAAGACGAAATTCAAACCTACGCGAGAAAGCATAGAAGTCGACTAGAAAGTCACGTAAATATTACAGTCCTCCAACTTTTGGAAGAAAGAAATTTACTGCGCCGTCTACAAAGAACCAAACCTTTAGACCTAGCGCCATAAGTAACCGCGTCTAAACTGCGGAGCTGGCAGGAACTTCTAATGGGAAGGTACCTGCAAAACGTCATTATTTCGCGAAACGAAAACTACTTGATAAGTCGAATACTTAGTTGTAGTAAAAATAAAAACAAGTCTGTTTTGAAGGGAGGTTTTTTAGTGGGTAAGAATCCCACACTACTATGAGCACGCGCTGTCGATCCTCATAGTGTCTTGTTGAAGATTTTCACCTACCCTCGGAAAAAAAAAAAAATTCTGCTTTAATAACTCTGCTATCTCTGAAACTTGACAGTGTTAACCTTTTCCCTACAATTCAAAACATTAAGTATGACTTCAAGCCTCGTTATTACCTCTCTATTGACCCTAGTTATACGAGCTGCTGCCTCTGATTCTTGAAAAAATCTTCTTAAAGTATCTCTATCACATCCAAATCCAGCTTTTGGATCTCTTGTTTTCTTCTTTGTTCTGCCTCCTTGATTCCAATATATTCATCAATATCTTCTCCCTCTTGTCGCAGTGTATATGCAAGAAATAAAATCCATGCACCTGATTCTTGCATGTAATGTACTCGTACTTTCCGTGCTCGCTACTGTAAATCCAAGTATGGAATTCACGTGGGTTTTGTTTTAAGCAAATCCCTTTATTTCGTAAATCGGCAATATGTATCTGGCAGTTGCAATTTTGCACAAAGTTTAACAAATAGCTAAAGTCTAAGATCCTGTTGAATTTTTTCCCTACCTTAGTTAACTTCTTTTTTGCAGCTCTATGAAAGATTAAAAAATATACTTAAAAATATGTTGTAAACAAAATTTATTAAAAATATTAAGCGACATTTTCTTCTCTTTTTAGAAATATATTAGTTTACTTAAAGAACAACACAAATGAACCGTAATTAAAGAAAAGGATATTGCTTGGTGAATATGTGAAATTTGCACGGACAAACATGAGACATCATATTTTTTTTTTTTTTTCTTTACCGAAGATCAAAGTCGTTCAACTTTGAAGAGTCCTAAAAATTAAACGAATAATCTAATCAAACAATTTTTCTTGTGCTTGAACCTCTGTTTATTTTCCTTTGAGAAACCAAATTTGAATTTTGCGTTGACTCTTAGCATTTGGCGCCACAGTGCGGCGCTGATAAATGATGCACTAGGAATGGGCTTTCGGTAAATCCTCTTAAAACAGAAGTTGTTCTCTTTACGAGAAAGAGGGTGCTGACCGGGCTGACTTAGTCAGTGCTAAAGTGCGTCAGTATCGGGATTTCCAATGAAGCCAAATGTGATTTCGGATAAGAAATTTCTTTAGTCTGAGTAAGTCGAACCACACACACCAGTGTAAGGGTGCTTTTTGACTAACCATAATACTTATCACTGAATAGCGCCCTATGGATCTATACGACTATGATAAGACTATTCTTCGTGCAATTTTATTCAACTTGCACTCAGGCATGAAAGGTGCCGCTATCCACATACTCACCGACAGCCATGCGGCGCTTAAAGCACTGATCTCCCACGTGATGAGTTCAAAATCAATTCTAAGCTGCTAAGGGTTCCTTCCATATCCTTAGCACCGACTACGATTCTACTACTATCTTACCATTTTTGTATCTGCAGGCTTTTGTTCCGGCTTTGAAACCCTGGCATGTTCTTTTTAGCTTTTCGTAAAATTTCATTCCTGCAGTAGTGTCTCAATCATTTCCATCGAGCGCTTCTCATGCTCATTTTTCTTGTTTCTGAGAAGCCGATGTTACTCTTTTCTCCTCCGCGAGCCCGCGAACAGCTATAGTCCTTCTATGGAGCCCCGTCTTGTGTGTCTCTTATTTTGGTGCATGTGCTTGCTGGGTGGATAGGTCCTGACTAACCTTGGAAATTTCTTACCGACCTGTGAACCGAATATGTCGAAGCAGCTCCCACAAGGTTTTCACTAAGTTCAACTTAAATGGAACTGTAGACACCATCGTTGATCTAGGGAATTCGTTCGCTGCCATCTAGACCAAGGAGACGTGCTCTAATGAGAGAGCACTCTTCCCCCACTCTCATCGCCAAAAATGGTGTTGGTTATCGTAACTCCGACCAAGGCACTAGTCACTCAGCGGTCCTCTCGTGAAGGTTGGCAGTCGGAGTTGGTAGGCCCAGGCGAACTGAAAACCCTAGTGTTTTCGTATAATCGCATGCACTATCATATTTGACCACCAAATTCCCGTGAAATTATTTCCCTGTACTGGTATCAACGCCTGTGTTTTCAAGAGCTGCGTATGTAGCATATTGTTTAAACTTGATGGTGCAATTTGAACTGAGAGAAATAAGGCCCTCTGGGCTGTACTTCACTTTGTTGATGGAAATAAAGCCAAATGCAGTCTTATTTCAGAGGGAGTTATTTCACATCGCCTACCTACCTATACCATGTGCCTGTATTTAATGTGGGCTGCCACTCGACATATGATACATGTTTCATAATTGTGGAATATATATTTATGCAGGTAATAATAGAAAAGAAATTAATCAAGGTATTTGGACACAAGGTCGTATAATGATGTGTCCTTCTTTATTATATTTGAAATGAGACCGTTGCTTGCATCCAAGAAATATCGCTTACCAGTATATTGAGATTGCAGTATCAAATCAGCAAAACGTCAGCGGTAATAAGGGTCTTGTTCGATCCCCACTTCTGTCCAGTTGACTACGAATTTTCCTCAAACGTGGCCTACCATAACACCTGCACCCTATAATGTCATTGAAAGACTGATTCTGAGAAGATTCAACTCCTCAAGACTTAATGCAATTCGACACCCGTGAATGTAAATTAGTACAAACCCTCCTTAAAATATTATCCTCGTTATTTACTTACTTATTTAAGTGGCGCTACAATTCAGGGTGAACCTGGGCCTTAACTAACAAGCCCATCGATATTTTTTTTTCTTTTCTTTTATAATTTGGGCGCACTCAAAGGGTTATGAATACCTTTAACATGTTTACACACAGTGCGTGCATTGAAAAGGATGGATAGAGAGAGAAAGAAAGATTCTGGTGTAGTGGTTCTTGAAGCTCAGTTATTCTCCGGGGCTGGCGTCCAGATAGCTAGGGAGATTTTTTTGTTATTATTGTCTTTTCTTTTGATTCACATTACTTTTTTCCCCGATAACCGATGTCAAGGGCAAATCATCATCAAAAGAGCGAACAATTTTTCTAGCCACATGACCAAGCTACTGCCAGTCTTATGCCTTCGCAGTAGTGTTCACAGAAGCTTTTACAAATGATCGGACTGACTTTACATATTTCATGAGAAATAAATAAATGCTTGCTGACATTAGGATTTGAGCCACGAACCATTAGCGTGGCAATTGACGACGTTACCACTACACCATTGCCACCCCCAAATCCATATTCGTCGGTCTTTAGCTAATTGGCTCCAGTTGCGCACTCCAAGTTGGTTAAGGTCCCCTTGAAATTGTGCGCGCCACCTACAGCAAAGAAGCCCTCCACTGCGTCGTCCGTCAGGGTTAGGTTCGAAGACTCGGCGGGCTGGAGCGTTGGTTCGCTCTACATGTCTCAGCCCTCTCAAACGTCCACTACATCATTGATCTTCTTCTTCAAAACCCGTCCACGCAAATGGGACCGAAAATCTTACGAAACAATTTTCTCTCAAAGCGACCAAGGATATCCTCACACTTTTTAAAAAAAAGTCCATGTTTCAATGCCCTAAGGCAGGACTGGGATGATTAGGGGCTTATATAGAGTCTCCTTAGTTGTTCAGGATAGGGCTTTACTGCTGAATTGCCTTATTGGCCCCAAAACAACAGCGATTGGCAAGAGCGAAAAATCCCCTAATTGTAATAAGAAAAGAAAAAAAGTATCTCGATATCTACTCATTTATTGACTTAATAACTGAGCGAGGATCTTACGAACTTCGCACATCAATATCGTATATGAGTCCTTCGCTGTTGGTCGTTGATGGTGGAATAGTAGTACTTCCACCCGCGGGATTAAATATTGATGAGATTACATCGTCCATATTCTGTTGGCCTGTATTTGGTCCACCCGTATTCGGCTTGGGATTGAATATCGATTGTATCAAATCATCTGTTGGTTGATCTGGTTGTTTTGGCTGAACAACATTTCCGGTATTTATTGGCGGGGTCTTGGGTCGTCCATCGGGCCCGAGGCCTCCAAATGTTGATGTTATTAGATCGTTGCCTTTAGGTGGCGTAGTCGGTCTTAGTGGTGACTTTGGCCTGCCGTCTGGTCCGAGGCCTGCAAATGTTGATTGTATTAAGTCGTTCCCTTTAGACGGCGCGTTCGGATTCACTTCAGGTGCCTCAGTGATGCTGCCAAAAACGGTACCTATCAAATCATCATTAGGATTTTTGGTTGGTTGTGGTTGTGGTTGAGGCTGTGGTTTGGGATGTGGTTGTGGTTTAGGCTGTGGTTGTGGTTGAGGATGTGGCTGTGGCTGATGGTGAGGCTGTGGTTGTGGGTGAGGTTGCGGTTGTGGTTGAGGATGTGGCTGCGGCTGATGGTGAGGCTGATTGTGAGGCTGGGGTTGTGGGTGAGGTTGTTGGTGAGGTTGTTTGTGCGAGTTTATGTCGCAAAGTCCAATGCAACCATGATGTCCTGGGGTATTGTCATTACCATTCCAATTGCCGTTACCGGGAAATTGTGAAAATCCAGGGAGTTGGTGGAAACCTGGCAATTGTGGAAGTGCTGGCAGTTGTGGAAGCATTGGCAGTTGCGGAAGCTTTGGAAATTGAATTGGTGGAAAGCCCGGTATTTGTGGAAATGCTGGGTATAAATTCGGTAAAAATGGATTTTTAGGTAAAAATGGGTTTTGGGGATTGAGTTCTGAAGACTCACGGTTGAATTGCTGTGTAGGAAATTGTTGTTGGAATGGGTTCATTTGTTGATGAGGGTGATCCTGGTTGTGGAATGGATTCGCCTGCGGTGGTTGGTAGCCGTAGCCGCGGCGGTTATGATGATGATGATGATGACCATGGTGGTCATGAGGTTCTGGTGTTCTGGCTAACCGTTCTGACTCCGCATAATAGGGATTATAATCTTCACCATTATTTTGTAATAATGGGTCCTGGTATGTTCCATATGAAAATCCGCTGTAATAACTTCGTAAAAATATTAGTACGGGCTAGGTATCCGCTAAGATACAGTAGCTGCTTACTTTGGTTCATCATAATAAGAGCGTTTGTTTAGGACGGCAGATGAGCAACCGAATAATGCAACTGATATCTAAAAATACAAACAAAAGAGCAAATTTAAGTACAAATTTTCTAAATCATAATTATAGTAAGAAAAAGAACGTTTTACACTTTACAGACGACGATATTTAAATGTAAACTCAATGAAGCTCCTAGTTAACAACGTCCCGCCCTTAAGTTTTATAATAGAGAATTTCTAAGGAACATTGAAGTTGATTATCCCTTGTACGGAATATATTCGTGGGTCAAGTGACTATTGCAGAGGATTCCTTTTTCGACTTGAATCGGCGGGCCCCATTTTAATTGATCCCAAATACTGAGACACATAGTGGTCCATTGTGCTTAAACCCCTAGTCAGCACCTACTCAAATTTAAGTTTACCTTATGTGAAACGTAGAGTTTTGAAAGGGTTTGGATTGAACATTCCTATGACATCGAGACGGTGGTCAGGTTCGGGCTCTTAGGGTAAAGTTTTTGGATGATCGCTATTGAGTAACCGCTGCAAGAAGACTCACTGCCTCCATGGGGCGGCCACCGGGCAACAAATGCTACAGCGGAATAACCGGACTTACATTCCAAGCTTGTCCAATCGAACTTATTCTTTTGCTCCTGCCTGCAATGTACAGCTTGAATTCACGGCTGGAAGTTTTCGGCTAAAGTGAGCGACGTGAGGAGTAAACCTCTGGAAAATAATATCTAATCCAAGGTGGAACAGCATACGCCGAGGAATGCATGGCTAAGAGAATGCTTAGTCGCTAGTATGCGGATTCCGAATACCTTGGCGACCTTCAGTTTCAATTTAGGCTTCCCATGATATATCGAGCTCTATCATGGGTGATCTTCCTTTCTCGATTACTCGTGGATCCAAAATTAATAACTCAACAAATTTAAACTATGCGACAGGTGTATCTCAAATCGCACCAGCTTCTGTTACTGCTGATGAGCAAACAGTCGCACTCAGTCGTGACGCTGTAGAGTTTCCGACGGCCACTATATCTTCGGCCATAACTACTCGGCTTGCTGACGAGCAACCGAAATCTTCAGATGGCATGGATAACGGAGCCAGGTGGGCCCAATCCTTGCCTTCTAAAATACATGTGTTGGTTCTAAGGAAGCGGATACCGCTGGTTCAATTCGGCAGAAAGGAGCCGGTAAAAAATTTGCTATTCGCAGAAGAAATACCAGGGACGATGCCATAACATATGCCAAAGCCCGTCCTACGGCAAAATAATCAAAACGGGTTGGTTCAGAGGAACATACCCTACCAGCGCCCGCCGCCAAGAAAGCCAAGGTAGGACCTACAACTGATGGTCCCACAATCAGTTAAGTGGCAAGTGTTGTCCCGGCTGATTTGGAGAACCAGCCTCTATCAACGGAGCAGATGACCACCATTCAAGAGGCAGTCATCGTCGTTTCAATTGAGCTGAGGAACAGAGGCGATTTGCCGAAATTCTCAGGCTCCCAACATAAGGCGGGATGGCTAGTTTTCGTCTGCTTAGACAGTACCACTGAGTGTTGATTGAGCTCGAATTTCAAGGCCATAAAAAACAAAAGTGGTCTGAATATTTTCTTCCCACATTGTCCGTGGTTTTTTTCCACAGAGTCTCGAGCTCATGTCAAACAAAATGTCGGCTTCCTTGGAAGCACAAAATGGAGGCCTAAAGGCAACCACATGGAAAGTCATACAAAGGGTGAAGGAAGGAGCGCTTCTCCACCTTGTGCTGGCAATAGATGACTCTTCCATGAGGGTACTAAATACCTCCAAATACAAGGTGTGCTACCGTTTTGGCCAGATCAAAAGGTAAGGGCCCCGAAAAGGCCCAATTACTCCGGCAAGCTCGATTCTCAATGGAAGATCGAAGAGCACGATGAGGATTATATAGCCGAACCTGCATCACGCTAAGGGCGCGTCCGCTACCCTTTGCAAGCGGTTCGCCGAAGATAATATAATCCTTGGTCTCATCCAAAAGCCTTGGGTTAGTTGTAAATAAATTAAGGGTCTCCGGAATAGGGCAAGTAAGTTGATTTCCAAGTGTGGAGAGCGAGCGAGAAGAGCGGCCTGCTTAATAAGTAATAATATTATAATAACTTTCTTCCCATTCCAGAATTTATAACAAGAGACCTGGTGGTCATACTGGAAATCCCCACTGGAGGAGGTACACAGAACATCGTGTGTGCCTCAGCGTACTTCCCTCAAGACTGTGGTCATATCCCGCCGGAAAACGTCCAGAGCCTCGTTGACTACTGTCAAGAGAACAACCTCCATTATATCATTGGATGCGATGCCAACGCACATCATGAGGTCTGGGGTAGTAGCAACATCAACAGAAGGGGTGAGTGTCTTTTAGAATACATTGTAAGTAGACAAATAGATATTTTGAACAATGGCTCTAAACCTACCTTCATAAATGCGATTCGCGAAGAGGTACTTGACCTCACACTCGCTAGTCCATTTATTTCTAATTTTATTGAAAATTGGCACGTATCAGGCGAGGCCTCATTGTCAGACCATCAACACATTAGGTTTGACATACCCGGTCAACACTCATATGCCTCCAATAGATACGATCCCAAATTTACGGACTGGTCTCGCTATCATGAACTTGTTTTCTCAAAAAAAGCTATGCTTCTTACATCTATTGAGTCCATAGAGGACTTAGATGAAGCTGAATACCAGCTTAATTTCTACCGCGACAGCTGCGTCCCCAAAACCAATGTAAGCAAACGTAATGTGCCCTGGTGGAATGACCAACTGGCAAAACATAGGAAGTAAGTCAGGAAACTCTTCAACTCTGCAAAGCGAACGAAGAGGTGGGTCGAATATACAATAGGTTTGCTCTCACAGAATACAATCTAGAATTGAGACGATCTACGCTAATTGCTTAAAGGAAATGCTGTGAAACCATTGCCGATATGCCAATAGCGGCACGAACCCTTAAATCGCTCGTAAACGATCATGTCAATTGTATAGGGTTATTGAAGAAGTTTGACGGAACCTATACAACGGACCGTACGGACACACATGCCTTAACACATCTCATGTCTACTCGAACATAGTTGACCACAGGGTTTACGTGAATAGTAGAGTTAATAGTTTATATTAACTCTACAGTTTATATGGAAAAATATTCAGTCCAGACAAAGTTGAACGGGCAGTGGGCAGCTTGAAATCCTTTAAAGCTCTCGGCGGTGACGGTCTATTTCCGGCACTCCGGGGTTGACAGCTTTATTTATAGCTAGTTACAATTGAAGATACATACCACTCGCCTGCAGACAGTAAATGTAGTATTCATTCCCACACCGGGCAATAGGCCTAGCGACCTGCCTAAATCCTATAGAACTATAAGTCTAACACCATCTGTTTGCTTGATAGCGAGGGCGCATTCGATAACACTGGTAACGATTCGATCGCAAGGACGATTAGTAGCAGAAGTATCGAAGAATCGATCGACCAATGGATTAAGGCCATGCTAGTAGGTTAGATTAGGTTAGGTTGGCTGTCCACACGAGAGTGTAGACACACTTAGACCAGTGAAGGTCCTTTGTGATACCATGGATCAAACCATCAGGCCACTCAGGGACTAACAAAACCAACCGGAGCTTTTGACAAAGCGATGGATGCTCATGACGTCCAAGGACGCCAGACCGCAGAGGTCGTCAAGGAAGGGGGACCTTAGATGGAGCATTCTTTTATGCGACAGGTCTGGATATGTGCATAGGAGGTGAAGGATGGTTTCCTCCTCCTCCTCGTCCCTACAGCTTCTGCAGAAGTCGTTGGAGAAGAGACCAAGTCTTTTGGCGTGTTGGCCTATAAGACAGTGTCCAGTGAGAACACCGACAACGCAGCTGATTTGTGTACGCTTTAACTTGATCAGATCGGCACTACGTTTTTGATCCAGCTTAGGCCAGATCTGTCTCAAAATGTGACACGTTGAGCCGTTTACCCATCTGAGGTTGGTCGTGCTAATAGCGTTCAGCTTTAGTAGATACTTACATGTAGCGAGGGGCATACCCAGGGCTTGCCTTTCAGGCAAAATCCTTAGAGTGGTACCCTGTCTGGCGAGGTCGTCAGCCCTGCAGTTACCTGGAATGTCTCTATGGCCCGGCACCCAGCATAGGTGAATGTTGAACTGCTCTGTCATCCCCATAAGAGATAGACGACAGTTTACGGCAGCCTTTGAAGTGAAGGAGAACGATTCCAGGGACTGGATTGCCGCTTGGCTGTCAGTGAAAATGCTAATAACCCTGACAGATAGTACATTACATTTCAGCCAGGACAGGGCTTCCTTAATCGCCATGATTTCCGCCTGGAAAACGCTACAATGATTAGGGAGGCGGAAAGAGATGCCCAGATTGAGCTGTTCGGAGAAAACACCACAACCCACCCCGCCCTCCGTCTTAGATCCATCTGTAGAGAAGTGAACCGAACTACCATTGACAGGGGGGGAAGTGTCCCATACATCCCGGTTAGGGATGCTCGTACGGAAGTTACGGTCAAATCTCAGTTTCGGCGGGGTGTAGTCCGTGTTTTCGTGTTTAAAGTTGAGAAGATCAAGGATCGAGGAGTGGCCAAAGCGATAGCTAGACCACTGAGAGGAGGCTTTCAGCCGGATGGCTGCACAGGCAGCCAATTGTTTGCCGAAAATATCTAAGGGTAGCAGGTTGAACAAGATGTCCAGTGCCGCGGAGGGAGTAGTTCTAAGTGCACCACTGATGCAGAAGCATGCAGATCTTTGCACCTTAGCTAGTTGAGTGAGGTGGACAGCCCTTTCAAGAGCAGGCCACCATACGATCACGCCATATTGTAGTATAGGCCTGATAACGGACACGTATAGCCAATGGGTGATTTGAGGTTTAATACCCCAGCTCCTAACTATAACCTTTTACAGGTATAGAGAGCTACATTAGCTTTCTTGACGCGCTCTAGTAGATTGGCCTTCCAGTTTAATTTCCTATTCAAAATAAGACCCAGATATTTTGCGTTTTCAGAGAAGGTGAGACTGGTGCCATTTATCATAGGAGGGGAATGTAAGGTTGTCTCAACCGATTTGCCTTTGCAGTACGCATGTTGGGACGGCGAGAGCAGAGCTGGGCTAATACTTTGCCGAAGATGGATATCAGTTAACCTTTCTAAAGTTTTAAGCAGAAAGGATGATAGACTGATAGGTCGGAGATCCTTTGGTTCCACGTGCGAGCTCTTTCCTGCCTTAGGTATGAATATGACTTCAACCTCGGTCCAAAGTTTGGGAATATAGACCAGATTTAGACAGCCTATTTCGTGTTATTTAAGAAAAATACAAATGCCCGGTTTTAATTTAAAGAAACAGAAAATAATTTTATTGTGCCGCGAAAGCCGCGTGCGCGCTTTACAAAATCTTAACTAATACTCTTCAAAAAAATACTCTTAGGTGTGTTCTACCGTTTGGTTACAGTAGTGCAGCAGTGTAACTCCCTTTTGTGCGCTCGCTGGTCGTCAACATCCTCCCGCCGTTGAAGGTTTTCCTTCAACACAAGTCCACGAATAAAGGGCACAGTTTGCTGATTGGACGTTTAATGGTACCCTTCGATGTATTGACCGACACAACCCGTATTAACCCGTCTCGTCCTGGGTAGTTATCGGTGACTCTTCCAATAAGCCATTGACATGGCGGTTGATTGTCATCCTTGATAACTACAACATCGTTTGTTTTAATGTCCGCTAACTTCTTAGCCCACTTGGATCGCGTTTGAAGCTGGCTGAGATAATCAGTGGACCACCTTTTCCAAAAGGTGAACGTGTTGCCATCGCCTCAGTGTAGTAGCTCCTTCATCCAAAACCTCGTCCGGAACAGGTGTCATAGGGCGCAAAATCAAAAAATGCGCTGGCGTAAGAGGGTCCACATCGCCTTCAAACTTAGAGCACAAGGGCCGGGAATTGGCACATGCTTCTACCTGGCAAAGAATCGTCCCAAACTCCTCATAAGTTACCGAAGCGTTGCCCAATGCTCTACGAAGATGAAATTTTACGGTCTTGACACCGGCCTCCCATATCCCACTAAAGTGCGGAGCGTGTGGAGGTATAAAGCGCCAATTTATTGCTTGCGTGGTCAATTCATTAGATACGTCGTCTTGAAATTGCGTTGAATGTAGAAGATTGGACCATTCACGAAGCTGATGGTTCGCACCCACAAAGTTGGCCAGACAAACAAACAGTGCGATGTAACATTTAAAGTGTTTAGCGCCACGACCTTTCCAAGAGTTAACGATAAACGGCCCGGCGTAATCGACTCCTGTATTGTTAAATGTCATGTCAAGTTCAACTCGCTGCCTGGGAAGATCTGCCATTTGTTGTTTATAAGGAATCGCGCGGTGACGCATACAAGTAACACATTGATAAATGCATCGCTTGACAGCGTGATGCACACCCACTATAAAATAATGCATAGATAATAGGTACGTCATCTGACGAATGCCCGCATGAAGATTTCGTCGATGACAGTCGAGAATGATGAGATTTGTTAAACGGTGTTTCTTGTGGAGGATGAGAGGATGCTTTTGATCAAATGAAACGTTAGCATTTTCGAGCCTCCCTCCAACTCGTAACAACCCTTCCTGGTCAATAAAGGGATTCATGCGAGCCAAGGTACTTTTTACATGCACAGGCTGGTTACGAAGCAAACATACAATTTCACTCGGGAAAGATGTTCTTTGTGCATGTTTAACGAGAACGATTTTGGCCCCTTTAATGTCCTGCGGGGTTAAGGTAAAACCGTTACCTAGGGATCCCCTAGCCTTAAACCGACGAAATAGACATATGCAACGCGCAACGACGCGTAGCAGCCGATTAAGATGCCCGAATCGTGGAAATATGTCCCACTCCGGTTCCGAAGAGCAGGCGAGGCACGATACCTCTTTTTCTTCGATGACATCTTTTGTATTGGGTAACTTGGAGAAAACAACTACGGGTTTTCGAAGAAACAGTGGCCCATTCCACCACTGATCTAACGTAGGTAGGTCCCTGGGCATTAATCCGCGAGTACCGTAATCCGCGGGATTTTCCGCCGAGCGAACATATTGCCAAGCTGACGGCGGCAGCTGACCAGCGATTTGAGCCAATCGATTATCGGCAAAAACATTTCTCGGGCGAGGATACCCTTGGATCCAAAGCAAAACGGTGGACGAATCCGTGTACGCATAACATTCGATGTTATGAATACCGAGGGCCTCTTTAGTCTTACTAAGCAGTTTGAATAGTAGTAAAGCGCCACATAGCTCCAGACGTGGTACAGTTAATTTCTGTTTAAATGGCGCGACGCGTGTTTTGGCGCAGATTAACGACGTGCAAACGCTTCCATCCATCTTGACTACTCGGGAATATATAGCTGCAGCATACGCGGACTCAGAGGCGTCCGCAAAACCGTGGAGCTCTACCGATTCCCCCTGTTCGTGCTGGATCCATCGTGGTATGCTCACAAGACTTATGTGATTGAAATCTGCCCGGAAATCGGCCCATTCCTGATACAATTCTGATGAGATAGGTACGTCCCAGCTTAATTGTTCGACCCACAGCTTCTTCATAAAGATTTTCATCTTGATAACGATTGGGGATAACCATCCTAGGGGATCGAAGATACGAGCGATATCGGATAGGACCTCCCTCTTTGAGATTTGAGAACGCAGGAGTGGTAAATGGAAGTTAAATTTAAAACAATCGAGACTAGTGTTCCAAACTAAACCTAACGTTTTGACACTGGAGTCGCCAATAGGTAAATCATTGGAAATTTCACGGCAATCGGGATCAATGTCTGCTAGAAATTCCGCGGAATTTGATGCCCACTTTCGCAGCTGCATACCTGCTTCCTCGAGAACCAGGCATAAATCATTTTTGACGTGAACTGCGTCTTTCGGTGTGCAAAAACCAGACATATAATCGTCAACGTAAAATTGATGCTTAATATTGTCGCTAGCTCGAGGGTATTGTAAGGCACAGTTTATACCCACCTGTCTGAGAACTCGTGTAGCAATGAAGGATGCAGGAGCCGAGGCTCTTCGTTGACATTCTCTCGCCAGACAATCCGTTGGTAGTTTATATCGCTTTCGTTGACCATAATCTGCCGATACATTTTGGCTATATCTGCCTTTACCGCTACTTCAAATTTACGAAATCCGATTAACGAGTTGACTAAATCCTTTTGATTACGGGTCCCACTAATAAACAGTCGTTGAGTGAGATGCCATTACTGCTCTTGCTAGACGCGTTGAACACAACCCTCACCTTGGTTGTCGTGCTGGAGGGTTTTAGAACTGCGTGATATGGCAGATAGAATGACGGTTGAGATATTTCGTTTGACGGCACCAGTTTCAAAAAAATAGGTTGAAATGAAATGGTTTTCGATTTTTTCATCTTCTTCAGAAGATAAATGGGGTACGTGTTGCAAGTCCTCAGATTCCCAGAAACGTTGTAATAGAGAATCAAGGTTAACTGCATTATGAAAAACGTTAAGATCTCCTCGATTTTCCGAAAATATGCTTCCGGCAATTATCCATCCGAATATCGTATTCTGAGCTATCGGCGAGCCCGTTGGGTGGACAATTTTGCCTTCAGTAAGAATGTCGAAGAAAACATCCGATCCAAGTAAAATATCGATTTTACTGGGCAAACAAAGATTTGGATCGGCTAACGTCAAATTATCGAAGAACGCGAGTTTCGCTTTTGGAATCTCTAAGCTCGGTAGATCACTAGTTAAATTTGAGAGGATGTAAGCATTGGTAGTGATGGAAGTCGAACCATCTGCCGATCGTAATACCAGACCCACAACTCCTCTAGTCCCAAGTGCGTTTCCGTTTTGACCTATACCTAATATTGGTATTCTAGCATGAGATCGCTTTAAATTTAAGCGCTGCGCACAGCCTTCTGTTATCAGGGTTGACTGTGACCCGGAGTCAAGCAGGGCTCGGCACTGCAACATCTGACCCGCAGAGTCCATCACTGACACCAGAGCTGTTGGCAGAAATGTGTAACACTCCCGAAATGCATGATTTGCTGCATGAACCGACACTCCCTTTGCAATGTTTTTGGAACTCGACGGAAAAATCTGCTCAGGTGATATGCTGCTTTGATGTAATAATGTATTGTGCCTTTCAGCACATATTTTGCATGCAGAGTACTTACATTCGGAAAGGTTGTGCTTACCTCGGAGACAATTAACACATAGTTTGCTAGATTTCACTAATTCGACACGAGATGGTATTGGAAGGTGGCGAAACTCATTGCACTGATAAAGCGAATGCGTTTTTCTACACTTTATGCACGCTTGGAATGTAGCACTTAGGACGCGTTTACTGTTCTCCTTTAAAGCTGGCCTAACACTACCGCGCGATGTTCGGGGGACACTCAAGCTTTCGAGCTCGTTAATGCGATCCTTCAAGAAATCGGTGAAGTCTGAGAGGGCTGGATCGTCCTTGGCCTTGATATGTCGGACCCACAGGATTTTGTTTTCCGCGTCAAGCTTTTTCGAAAGCACGTACACTAAGAGAACATTCCACGAGTCAACCGGCTTTTGCAAGGCGCGTAACGCGTTTATATTTTCCGAAATAGACGTAAAAAACGTTTTAATTTCACTAAGCGAATTGTTTCTAAGACCTGGATGCTCAAAAATATTGTCCAAATAAGCAAGCATAATGAAATGTGGTTTCTCATAATATGAGGTTACTAAGTTCCACGCGACGTCAAAGTTCACATTACTTGGAGGTAGATGCTTTATAATCGACGAAGCTTCTCCCTTCAAATGCGATTGTAGGTGTTCCAACTTTTCTATCCCAGAAAGGGAATCCTTTGACTTTACTAAAGCCACGAATAGATCGCGAAACCGTATCCACTCGTCATATCTACCACTAAAATCCCTTCGTTATATTAATTGACTTCCGCGATGATTCAGTGAGACCTTTAACGAGGTCGCTTAACGCGCACTGACTTTCTGCTAGCGTTTTTAGAGTTGCTGAAATGTCACCACTTTCAGACCCGATGGACGCGCCGAGGTCCTGAGCGTCTATTATTTCCAAAAGTTTGGCGTATAGGTCATAGTAAACATTCTCAAATTCGACGCGGTACTGAGTTTCTTCAACTAAATCGGACTCAGCGGCAAGAAGTGCCTCGATGTCATTTTGAATTCGTTCAAATTCAAGCATATAATGCTCTAGGCGGGTTTTGTATGCCTTTGCTTTTGCAATCTGAATAGGGCCAAGACACGACGTGTTTATTCGAGTCACTTGCCCTTTAAGAGCAGCCCGCAGACGTTTCAGATTTTCCATATTTTAAGATTAGCAATATGCACACGCACGAATTAGACGAAAATACTGCACGAGTGCAACAAACGACACCGATCGATAGCTACACAAAATGAATTGTTTTATGTTACACACAAGTCGACTGTAAAACGTTATATAATTACGCAAACGGGAATTGCTGTTGTATTTCTCACAAACGGCAATACAGACAACACTAGTATACACGCACTATAATGTTTTATGTCTGTGTACGATAATGACGCCGATTTGCGGTATATGGCGGCGGAGCACCCTGATACAGCAGCACGATGAATATTTGGCAAAATATTATTATTTTCTGCGACGACGAAAATGCAGGTGTGCAGTATATCAGCTCGGCAAGACACAATATGCATTAATTCTGTGTTGCGAACACCACGATTTGAGGCGAGTGTCAGCGGAGCACCCCGATACCGCAATTCATTTAATGTCCGATCAAATGAATTTTTTACACCGACGACGAGAAGGGCACTAGTAACGTAAGGAATTTCGAGAAAATCCGACTCGATTAGGACCAAATATTTCGTGTTATTTAAGAAAAATACAAATGCCCGGTTTTAATTTAAAGAAACAGAAAATAATTTTATTGTGCCGCGAAAACCGCGTGCGCGCTTTACAAAATCTTAACTAATACTCTTCAAAAAAATACTCTCTGGTGTGTTCTACCGTTTGGTTACAGTAGTGCAGCAGTGTAACTCCCTTTTGTGCGCTCGCTGGTCGTCAACACAGCCCGATAAGATGACTTTGAGCCATGGAAGCATAAAGTTCTCGCAATGCTGAATTTCAGCTGGAATAACACCGTCAGGTCCTGGGGACTTGAAGGGTTTGAAGCTGCGCATGGCCCATCGGATCTTTTCTGTAGTTATCAAGACTATTTCGATTTCCCACTTGCGATACAGCAACAGGGGAGCTACCAGGAAAGTGGGTATCCAATAAGATGTCAATGGATTCCTCAGCAGAGGAGGTCCAGTGACCATCCGGATGCAAAAGGAAGCTGGGTATAGAAGGGCTTTTAGAGAGGATTTTCCGCAACCTGGAAGCTTCCGAGGACTCTTCAATGCTTTCGCAGAAGCGTCTCCAATGTCGTTGCTCCTTCCTCAGTGAGATTTTGTATTTTCTGAGAGACAGTTTATAGGAGTCTCAATCGGCCGTCTCACGGGAGCTTTTAGCAATATTAAAAAGGAGAGTACTGTCTTTCCTAAGAGTACTGAGGTTTGCATTCCACCAGGGAGGTTTCATTTTACCTCGAGGTTTGCGGAGTGGGCAGGCCTCGGCCATGGCACCATTTAGTGCCGATGTTAGGGTGTTGACTAGATTGTCAAGGTCTTCAGTGCAAGAAGGTTCAGTAGGCAGGTGGGAGGGAATAAGCGTTAATAAACGTTTCCTATAAAGGGACCAGTTGGTTTTTCTATAATTTCTAAAAACCTTCTGATCGGGCAGATAGTCATCAAGACTAAATTGGAGGTAACGGTGGTCTGAAAAAGAGTGCTCATCAGAGACTCTCCAGTCCTTAACCGAGTTATGTAAGTGATCGGAGACAAGAGTGATGTCCAGGACTTCTTGTCGGCCATGCTGGTAAGTCGACACATTACTTCCTTCTCCAGGGGAGTGTCGGTGTCTGTAACTGCAGCCAAAGGCTACCCACAAGATGGAGTTCTCTCCCCCCCTGTTACGGCCAATAGTCATCGACAACCTGCTAGTAGATCTTCACGGATCAGGCTACACCACCATCGGTTATGCTGATGACCTGGCGTTTTTATTAGTGGTGAACACGGCACGACAATCTCTAACGTCATGCAAAGCGTACTACCTCAAGTTTCTGAATGGTGCAATAAAGAAGGATTATCCATTAGTCCTAGTAGAACCGTTATGGTACCGTTTACAAGAAAGACACGGGTCAACCTCGAGCCTATTATAATTAAAAGTACCTCACTAGTTAATTCCAGTGAGGTCAAAAAATATCTTGGAGTAATACTTGACAAACGGCTTAACTGGAATACACATATCAAGTCCGCCACAGAGCATTCTACCAGAGCACTGTGGGCCGGCAGACGCCTATACGGCAGAACTTGGGGTGTCTCTCACAAAATGATACACTGGTTGTACATAATAATGGCGAGACCCTTTATCATATATGCGGCCATCGTCTGGTGGCCAAAAACTCTCCAACAGAACCCGGCAAACCGGCTGCAGAAATTGTAAAGAATTGCCTGTCTTGGTATTACAGGTGCGATGCGCACCTGCCCTATGACAGCTTTGGAAGCTATTGTCGGGCTAACACCCCTTTCAATCTTCATTAGGAAGATGACTGCTAGGTATGCCATAAAACTGCAGCTGGATTATGAGTATAAACCAGGTGACCTAATAGAACATCTAAAGATACTCAACTCAATTCCTAAAAGAAATATGTTCTGCACTATAGCAGATATTATGGTCAGGCAACATTGCTTCGGTAGGTAGGATTCGAGGTAGAAATATTGGACCGCGGAAATTTGACCAATGGTGTTGCAACACTGGACTCTAGAGGTGTGATCCGGTTCACCAACGGATCAAAAATGGACTCTGGAGTTGGGGCTGAGGTCATTGGACCCAACACAAAGATTTCGGTACCTATGGGTACGACTCCCACTATGTTTCAAGCTGAAATCCATGCCATTGAGATCTGCGCCAGACACAATCTCCGTAAGGGGATCAAGGACACCAGAATACATATCTTCTCAGATAGCCAGGCAGCATTAAGGACATTATCGTCCAACCTTATGGACTCCGTAACTGTCAAATGCTGTTACGATGCATTACAAGCCCTTGTCAAATATAACAGGGTAAATCTCGGATGGGTCCCTGGACACCAAGAAATTGTGGGCAACGAATCTGCAGATGAGCTTGCTAGGGCTAGTTCAGAATCTGTGTTCATAGGCACTGAACCTTATTGTGGCGTCAACTGGGCCCCACAACGCTGATTAACGAATAGGAGAATAGACACGTCTAAAACAATCCAAACGATTAATTAAGCCTTATTCCTACAAAGAAATCCTTAACTTATATAAGGAAAGTGTTAGGAAGCTGGTGAGCCTGAGATACTACCTTAACAAGTTGAACCTGTGCCAGGAAAAGTATTGCCGGTTATGCCTAGAGCAGGATGAAACTTTCGAACACATTCTTTGCGAATGTCCGGCACTACACTGGTTAAGGAAACGTATTCTTCGCAAGGAGATACTTACTTCAGTGGGGCTGAAATGCTCCACTACTAAAGATATACTCACTTGCACTCAGGTTGTACGTCTATTAGATTAACTCCAACCCTCCGATACAATAGATCTTTCAGGTCGCAGTGTTGTTGCCACGCAAGCATGGGTTGTACAAGAGGAAAAAAAAAAAAAAAAATGACAGCGAGACCTCAGATTTTGCAGATGCGGGACACTGGCATAGAAAATTCTCCGTTGTATCTTCGCATGAGAGGCACGATTCGCACGTTGGCATTACAATGATTTGGAAAACGCCGTGAAATTGCCGACACCCTCTGTGTACACCAACTATTAGCAGGAAACATCGTGAGTTCTGCTCTGCTACATATGATATCCTTCGTAATCTAAGAACTGTACTCCCTTTCCACCTTTACTTTCACCTCACCGACAATTGCTATAACGAGTCAATGGCCAGAATGCTGCGCATGGCTAGCCACATGCAAAACCTTTTCGATTTTCAGTGCAGCAAATACACACTGCGAAGCTCTTTTGTGTTCACCTCCTCTCCCACTCCTCCCTAGTCATTTCTTTGTTTTACGTTTGTAGAAATGTTTATGGTCAAATGGGTTTCCAAGGACAACAATGAACAGGTTAAACCTAACTTTATTATTATTTGAGGACCTGCATTGCGATTGATCGGGAAACTACTGACTGCCCAAAACTTGGCTTGGGCCAGTAGCAGAACAATCAAGTTCCTGATGAAGTGCTTACTTCACCTCCTAGTGGTGGTCCCCGGGCAACTATACGTATAAACCCTTATACGTGTAGGCTAAAATTGTAAGTGCGGGTTGCCTAGGGCCTTGATTCTAGGCTAGGTAGCGTGGGCCAGCAACCTGCGTTACTGAAACCAGCTCCCTACAGAAACCGACACTATGCCTCGGATAAGGAATGATCACATGTTGACGACTTTTGGCTATTGTACCCGGACAAAGATAGGTTTCTGGAATGTAAAGACGCTCCTCGACTCGGGGAGCGAAGGTCCTTACAATGCCAGATTCCTTCAATTGGAAAATGAATTCATGCGATATCAATTGGGCATTTTGGGGGTAAGTGAAGTAAGATGGTTAGAAGCGGGCGAGTACCAGTCTCCAACGCGTAACACTGTACTACTCTATTTTGGAAGACCATCCGGAAGTCCGCGGGAATATGGAGTCGGACTACTGCTAACAACAACAGCACGCAAGGGCCTAATTTCCTGCCAGCCATTGTGATAGGATTTTGACGGCCAGATTCCGGACTAGAGTACGACGCGTCACCATCATACAGTGTTATGCCCCAACGAATAGTTCGTCTGAGGACGAAAAGGAGAGCTTCTACAATCTCTTAAGCGCCGTCTTCAACACAACACCAAATGGAGACATTGTCATAGTGATGGGGGATTTAAATGCCAAGGTAGGCAACGACAACGAAGGAATTGAAACATGTAATCGGGGAGCATGGACTTGGCAACCGCAATGACAACGGCGAAAGGTTTGTGGATTTCTGCAATGCCAACCGCCTTGTGATAGGTGGCACCATGTTTGAGCATAATACTTGCCACAAAAGTCAGCTGGGTTTCCAATGACAGGCAAGCAACCTCCAGCCAAATTGACCATTTTGCCATCAGCCGACGCTTTAGAAGTAGTCTCCTGGACTTCCGAAACAGGCGAGGGCAGATGTGTGGATAGTACGTGATCACCATCTTATGATAGTTACGAATACTCTCCAACTACGCACTGCTGCAGTTCGAATTCCCATGACAGCACAATAATGCCCAGGTTCAACACCGATAGACTTAGTGATCCCTCAGTGCGCCAACAATTAAGGGAGCACCTTTCGCAAGGTGTGGAAGCAATCAGAAGCTACCGCAACCATCCAAGACCATTGTGTGCTGTGAAAAATGTTTTTACATCTGGTGCTGAAAGAATTGTCGGTCGATTGCAGGGAAGACATAGGGCGTGGCTTTCCGAGGATACCTGAAGACGGATTGACGAACGAAAACTGTTGAAAGCTCGCGTTGCAGCTACCCCAGCAGTAGGGAAAAGCGAGTTAGACTCCCTATATCGCATGAAGATGAGAGAAGTTCAGCGTAGCGTGCGACGTGACAAGCGCAACTACATCAACGCGCTGGCCACAGAAGCAGAAGAAGCTGCACGGAGGTGCGACAGCAGGACTGTCTACAGAATCACGAAAGAGCTGACATGCGGTCGCAGCTCCTGCCAACAACCAGTGAAAAGCCTAGATGGTTCCTTGCTCATTTCGGATGAGGACCAGCACAAAAGATGGAAAGAGTATTTTGCTATGGTTTTGAACCGCGTATTCGCTATTGATATGCTCCCAAATCAGACTGAGGTGGCCGAGGTGAGAAGTTTCCGAATACACACCACGACTCCCAGTAAAGATGAGATCATTACCTCGATCAAGGCACTCAAAACCAACAAGGCGGTAGGACTTGACGGTATTCCATCAGAGCTCTTACGAGCAGCACCAACAACATCGGCTGAGCTTCTGCTTTCACTTGTAGAGAGAGCTTGGGAAGCTGAGAGCTTTCCTAACGAGTGGAAAAAGGGAATGATCGTCAAGCTTCCTAAGAAAGGAAATTTAATGGAGTGGGGAAACTGGAGGGGTATCTGCGTGCTGCCTGCTGTAGCTAAGATAATAGCTAAAATCATCCTGGAGCCAATCAAACAATATCTCGAAAACACACTCGATGCCGAACAAGTAGGTTTCCGCTCTGGATCCTCCTGTGTCGACCACATCAACACCCTGCGGATTATCATCGAACAGTGTGCTGAATATCGATCGCCACTGCATCTGCTGTTCATCGATTTTGAGAAGGCGTTCGATAGTGTCAACAGGGAGTTTATTTGGCGTGCATCACCCAGGAGAGGTATTCCCGATAAATTAATTGCTATTATCAAAGCTACATATGAAGGCTCCAAATGTCACGTTCTGCACAGGGGGAGGTTGTCTGACGAATTGGAGATCCAAAGTGGGGTAAGACAAGGCTGTATCCTTTCACCAATATTATTCCTATTGGTGATTATTGATGCGCTTCATGCAATCTTGTCGACGGGGAACGGAGGAATTCGATGGACTCTTACATCTCAACTGAAACATCTTGACTACGCTGATGATATATGCTTACTCTCCCACAGAATTATGGACTTCCACCAAATGACAGCAGATGTGGAGATGGAGGCAGGCGTCGTCGGGCTGAAAATGAATACAGCAAAAACGAAAATGATCAGCCTTGGAACTAACTCATCGGCTCAAATATGCATTGCTGGACAACCGGTAGAGAGAGTAGAGGATTTCCAGTATCTTGGGAGTATTGTCTTGACCGATGGTGGAACCGAACTGGATATAGCCAACAGGATCGCCAAGGCAAAGTCCGCGTTCGAGATGTTGTCCAAAATATGGCGAAGCAATGCAATCAGTTTGAACACCAAAATAAGACTGTTCCGCTCCAACGTTGAATCCGTGCTGTTATATGGTTGCAGCACGTGGAGAGTGACCACTACTATCACCAGAAACTGTAAACGTTTGTTAATAGGTGCCTGTGCAATATCTTAAAGGTTTTCTGGCCCAATCGTATCTCTAACGAACACCTTTACGAGAGAACGGGTCAGGAACCAATAGGCACAACCATCCAACGGCGGAAGTGGCAGTGGATTGGTCACACGTTCCGTAGGGGTGACAGTTCCATAGCGAACCATGCTATGCAATGGAACCCTCTAATTCAGGACCTGGCGGTCCGAGGAGAACATGGCGCAGAACAGTCGAGAAGGAGGCACGGCAGCTAGGGAAAAGTTGGGGAGAACTCAGACACATTGCCAAAAAGCGTACACCATGCCGCGTAGGCGTAGTAGAGGCCCTAGGATCCACAAGGGGATACAGGACATAAGTAAAAAGTAAGTAAGTACGATAAAAAATCCTTATACATCACATTCGTCAGACCCCTCCACGAGTATGAAATCCATATCTTCCGAAACGAAGCTGTTAAGCGAAGGTTCATCCGCTTTGCCTTACGTGGTCTTTCTTGGGCTGATAGCTACAACTTACCACCATACACGGACCGTTTGAAATTAATAAATTTACAGTCTCTCTACAAACGCTGCGAAGTTGCTGACATCTTGTTTATTCATCAACTATTAGCTGGCAACATTGATTCCCCCGCGCCACCGCAACTGCATATGATCTCTTTTAACACCAATCCACGTAACCTCAGGTTCTCACCCCTATTTCGTCCAATGTCCAGAATGCTCCGCACAGCCAATCTCATTTAATCCGCCTTCAACTTTCATAATAGCAAAGCCTCCCTAAGATATGCCCTTCGTTCCATTAATTCCTCCTCCTGACCCATAAACTGTGAGTGTTTAAGTTCTAGTGTAAGGTTTGTAGATTGAAATTTGTGGGCCCTTTGGGGCCCAGCAAAAAAAAAAAAGAAGGTTTTATTGCCCCATTGGCAGCTGACCTCCTCGTGGTGGGGGGCGGGCAACGTGACTGGGATGTGCGGATGGGGTAAATTAAATAGTTATTCTCATCGGTACAATCCAGTCACGGCTAACAAAAGCGCACACCCCATGATGACAAGACGACAGAAACGGGCCTCGGATAATGGCAAACCTGGTAAACCAGGGCATCCTTTGGAGCCAGGCCTGAAGGGTGTCAGTATACGAGCGTCTGGTGGTCGGCCTGTCCCGCTCGGCAACCGGCCGGGTCAAACCCGAAATGGCTACGAGCTTCCTGTCAATGGTCTCGCCAACCATTACCGGCGTGAAGGGGTGAGCACGCTCTGCACCGATAGGGGCACAGATGGACTCTCTGAGTTTCGACAACGGCATCGACTTAGGATAGGCACATGGAACATCTCATTGCTCACAGTGAAGGAACTTGCGGTTGTTGGGGAGGCTGTTAAAAGTAAACTAGATATAGTTGGCGTCTCTTCAACAAAGCAGAGAGGTTCTAAAACTGTGGACCTTTCGGATGGGTGGAAGCTCTTTCTGTCAGGAGTCGCACCCTCAATGTCTGCTCGGGCGGGAGTGGGGATACTCATAAGTCCCAGGTTGACAGACAGAGTATTGGAGTGGAGACCATTAGGAGGGAGAGTTGCGATCTTAAAGCTCAAGCTTGAAAGATCAACTCTGCCATTGGTGCAGGTGTATGCACCGAACCTTCAGTCAGAGTACGCAGCTTTCTTAGATGAAGTTGATGTTGCCCTTGAAAAGGTTGCAGATATGTATTCTTTTGTCCTGATGGGTGACTTCAATGCTCACGTGGGTGTAGATGTTATGACATACTTATGTCCTGTATCCCCTTGTGGGTCCTAGGGCCTCTACTACGCCTACGCGCCATCGTGTACGGTTTCTGGCAATGTGTCTGAGTTGTTATGACATGGGGGAGTGTGATTGGGAGGAACGGTGAACCTGATCAAAACGCGAACGGAGAGAGGTTGTTGGATTTTTGTTGTGAAAATGGCTTATCCATCATGAACACTATCTTTCCACACAAAGACATTAACAAATATACGTGGTACCGTCAGAGTCTTCAGCAGAAGTCGCTGATAAATTTCTTTGTGGTACCATCGTGTCTGAAGAGAATGGTTTGTGATGTTCGCGTATTGAGAGGGGCCGAACTGTCAACTGATCATCACTTAGTGCTGTGCAAATTGTATCTTAGCGAGAGAGTGCCTCCCCTACCAAAGCGTAAACCAAGGATGGTGACACGCATACGATGGGAGAGGTAACAGGACGATGAGATACGGGGGACATTTACGCGGCAAATATCTGAGAGGTTTGAACGAATTCCAACTGTTCCATCAAATGTAGAGGAAGAATGGAAACTGTTTTCAACAGCGATTATTGCCTCTGCGGGAGATGTTTGTGGAGTGAAGCGGCTTGGTGTGGCGGCTGGTGGTGAGAAAAGAACTGCTTGGTTTAAAACGCCCGGAGTTCAAGAAGCCATCAGAGAGAAGAAGAGAGCCTTTAAGGTGTGGATTCACTCCGATTCTCGAAATCGGTACACTGAGGCGTGAAGAACTTGCAAATTAGCTGTGAAAACAGCGAAAGAACAGCCTTGGAAGAAGTTTGGCGAAAAATTGGAACGTGACCACAGATCTGCAAATAATATGTTCTGGCAGACCGTCCACCGACTCAGAGGAAAAAAGTTGAATATCCTTGAAGGAGTCAAATCCAAAGGCGGTAGACTTCTTTCCAATGAGGAGGACATCTTACGCAGATGGAGCGAGCACTTTTCAAAATTGCTCAATCCCGAACAGGGCACCGAAGATGACAGACTTATGGTCGAGAGTAGGGCGGAAAGTAGTCCTACGGTAGAGGAAGTAACTTTGGCGATCAAAGCGCTAAAAGTTGGCAAATCTGCTGGTGTGGATGAAATTCGGCCAGAAATGCTCAAGGCTTTAGGTAAAGAGGGAGTTAAATGGCTCTCTCGTGTCATTAAAGTGGCCTGGGAATGCGGTGAAACACCTGGTGATTGGCAAATGGGGGTGATAGTTCCTCTTTTTAAAAAAGGGGATAATAGAGATTGCGTCAACTACAGGCGTATATCCCTTTTAAGTCTCTCTGGAAAAGTCTTCGCTAAGGTGCTAGAAACCCGTTCCAGAGCTGTGGTTGCGGACAGTTTGGGGGATGAGCAGTGTGGTTTTCGTCCCGATAGAAGCACAACCGACCACTTGTTCACTCTCAGAATGGTTCTTGAGAAGGCCTGGGAGTATGCTAAACCTGTCTGACACGAGGATAGGGTTCCTCGAGGCAAACTCTGGAGTGTTCTGCAGGAGTATGAGATTGATGGTTCCCTGTTAAGGGCGATCGAGTCTTTATATACATACAAACTGTAGAAGCTGTGTTCGGATAAACGGTGTTAAGTCAATACCTTTCACTGTGAGCGTTGGACTCCGCCAAGGGTGCGTTTTGTCACCTCTCCTTTTCATTGTATATATGGATTGGATGTTGCAGCGCAGCCGTGGCGGGGAATGTTTCAAAGCGAGAGACCTAAGGATTAGTCATCTGCTCTTTGCGGATGATTTGGTCATCCTTGGGTCCTCTCAAACCGAACTTCAGCGCGCACTCAAAAGGTTTGTAGTCGTTTGTGATGATGCTGGAATGAAGATCAAGGTGAACAAATCGGAAGTAATGGTCGTATCCAAAAAGCCATTCAGCGCACTCTACATGTTAGTGGAGTCCCGCTGAAGCAGGTGAATAAGTTTAAATACCTCGGGGTTTTATTCACGAGTGATGGGAGGAGCAATGCCGAGTTATCCTGTAGAATTGGTCAGGCTGGATCAATTTTGAGAGAGCTTGGCCAATTTGTTATAAAGAAGGTCGAACTTAGTGTTCAAGCTAAGCTATCGGTTTTTAACTCGGTGTATGTTCCAACTCTCACCTATGGTCATGAAATTTGGGTAGTGACGGAAAGGATAAGATGGCGGATGCAAGCTGCCGAAATGAGGTTCCTTCGCAGTGTTGCTGGAACAACTCGTAGGGATCGAGTGCGCAACACCAGAGTACGCGAGGCGCTCAATGTTGAGCAGCTACTTCTCCGAACGGAACGATCTATACTTCGTATACCCCCAGACCGGCTTCCAAGACGCGCCATTGTTGCCATGCCATCAGGTAGGCCACACCGCGGAAGGCCTAGAAATAGATGGTGCCGCCTAGGGATTCCTCCTGATGAATTGGAGTCAATGGCGGAGGATCGAGAAGGATGGAAAGAGCACCTGAGCATCCTACCCCCGCGACCCTCATGAAGGATTGGCGGGCCATTGAAAATGTATGTATGTAATGTATGTATAGGTTTTATTTAAGTTAGGTCAAGTGTCCCTTTGTTAGTTTTAAGCTACCTTTAAGTTCGTGCTTGTATTAAGCTTAAATAAATAAATAAATAAGCTAGTTTTCAAATAGGTTAAGTTGAGTTAATTTAGCCTTAAATATGGCTTGTATTTACAAGGGTAAACTCCAAAAAACCATGGGAGAGGGTAGCAGTTGTCTTTGAATAGCAACACCATTGCCATGGCTCAAGAGGGGTCTCTTCGCACCCATTAAACACAAACGATATATCCTTCACCCTCTGTTATTTATCGCAACGCTTAATTTTTTTTTTTTATGCCACTTATCATTAAATTTAATAAGGGATTCAATTTAGCTTCATTCGCACAATTCGGCTCATCATTAATATAAACCTTTGAGGGTCAGACTCTAAATAAAAAAAACCCAATATTTTGCTTGCAGTTATAAATCTTGGACAAATCCATGTTCCATGTGACTATAAGCGGGTTGGACTCTATAGTTAAGCCGACATTAAATTTGGAGTTGCAATTGGAATGAAATTGCCACTCGCCCACATTTTGTCGATAAAAAATATCAGGTTTGGTGTTTTATTTGCCTACACATACCAACTAGGGTTTTCATTAAAATTACAAATTTGCTAAATCAGCAGTAAAACATTAATGACATTGAAATCCTACGAATGTCTGTTAAATATTAAATTTTCTTAATAGTACTACCCGTCTGACCAGAACTATACAATAACACGGAGAACGACGTCACTGACATTGAAAAATCTGAACTTGTGGTCCTGAGAAAAGCAACTTTTGCCGCGAGAATTAAAGTCTAACATGCGCCAAGGTGGAGGCAAGAAGGTGTGTCTTCAATCGAAGTATCTGAACACCAGCAGGCACGTGTCACTACCGTCGACAATTAACCTGGGTCAGATGATGTTTCGATCAACATCTCATCCGTTCGTTGACCTCGTTCGACACTCATTGGGCAATACCCCAATAGACAACAGTTCATACATACTCAGGTAATTCCCGACATTGATTGATTTCCAGTGAGTGGTGTAGGCTTAATGGATCAAACAAAAGGGTTGCCACTCGCGTGCAACGATATCCGCACATTTCACAACAATGTTACACTTTTAACAGCTTACTTCAGATCGCGCCACAATAAGCAACCATAAAGCCCCTATAGAGCGTAACTAAATAAAAAAACTATAAAAAGGAAAAAACTGCCACTATATTAAAATAAGCGATAAACACTTTTAACCCGTTTACACTCGTTGAACAAACTACGTAATGCCCTATGGCGTATGATAATCAGTTTCGTTTCGTAACACCGCCGATTCGATTAATTAAAATACTTGTTTTATTGTTTTTAAGTTTTCGTTTGGCTATCTTATTACGTCTTTTGACATTTAGCGCGCCCTCGCCTTATGATTTTGATTTTGATAGAACTTATCACTTTGACCGATAGATAGGGCGGTCATCAGGGGTGGAAGATACTCACCACAAATATATTCCAGGCCATGTTTGCGCTGTGGAACTCGAATAACTATCTATCCGCTGAAGAGGATCTTAAAATCACTGGACGTCGAGGTGATGCTTGGACTTAACTAATAAATTCATTTAATTTCGACTTTAAATGACCACAAGTGATGTTCCGTAAACAGATACGTAAAACCCGCGAGAAAAACAAATAATACTCGGACAAGAGGCGCTGAGCAACAAACACGGATTGAGATAAGACTGAGACGATCTCACACAGCCAGCGCACAGATTCGATTGCTAATCGCGAAGCTGGAGAGTCATCATGGAAGCATCAACCATAACTTTTCTGCTTTATTGATTAGCATTGTATCTGGGTTTTTTTGCTTTTTTTTTTCTTCGGATAACCTGCGGGAGAACTAAAATTTGGCAAGTCGACACAGAGGCACGACAGTATTGAGAGTACAACATTTGGTCGCGTGATATTGAAAGAGAACTGAGGAGGAGATTACAATGATGCGGTGTACTGGTTTTAGTTGTCGTTGTAGTTGAGTCATATCTCATTTTGACTGTGAAAATTCAAGCTCCTCTCGAGTGTGTGACCTTCTGCGGGTTGTTAGCTGGCCCAGGTTTGGTTATTATGCGGTGAGGTTAAGCGGCAGTGCAAGAAAGGTAGCTGTGGTTGATTCATGACGGTTGAAGGGGATTTTTTTGGTTTTACCACAGACTAACGAACAGACAGGTTCGGAGTTTATGCGGAGCGCTCTCTTTACAAGTAGGAAATTCGAGCACGTATTTAGTCCAAAAATGTGGACAAACCCACTAGGTACCTGATATGCGGAAATGACTGTGAAGACATGCAGATATACTCGTACTTCAAGTTTTTCGTTTGTGTGCACATAATATTTATTTATATAACTAAAAGCTAAACTTAAAACTAAGTGACATAAGAGAATTAAAGGTTTAAAGGTAGCTTCTGAGGATGAATTTGTTGAGGTGAAAATCTAGTGTGCAAGCGCAGCATTCTGGACATGGGTTCAAAATGATCGTAATTAATGGGCTGGAGAGAGAGACGAAAGAGAGGTACAGACCTAAGGTTGCGAGAGCTAGTATTCAGGTAGATCGTTTGCAGTAGTTTGTACCAGCTAACAACTGCAGCACAAAGAGTATGTCCCGTTTTCCTAAAGTATGTAGCTGCTCAGTTTAAGCCGAGCCAATACTGCCCCATTATCGATAACCATTTCGTTATAGATAGTGGGGCGGAAAAGCTATACTTAATCGGCTCTCATTTTGAGGCAATCCATGCTAGGGATCTACCAAGCTGCAAAACTAGCGAAGTAAATGACGAATTGTCGAGGTTTCGCAACGGCGAAACAAGAACTCTTCTGAGATTTTCTGAGCGACTAAGAGCAGACCAACTAACAGATGAACAGACTACCAATTACTTCACAACACTAGATGAACTGCCATACATATTCAGGAAACTAAACAACGAAATGTCAAGTGGCTTAGATAACAATCCCAATATTATTCGGAAGCATATACCGGACGAAATTATACGGCAATGTAGCGTAATATTTAATAATTTGTTAAACAACTGCTACTTCCCGAGTTATTGAAAAACATCGAAGGTTTGTTCAATAATAAAAAATAAGAAGGATGCCGACCAATAAGTCTCCTGCCTAATATCGGGAAGGTTTTTGAAGTAGTTATTAGTAAGTCTATTCTGTTCGTGTGCGAAAGAAAGGAGATTATACCGCGAAACCAATTTGGGTTCAAGAAAAACCATTCGGCGGTGCACGCTGTTACAAAATTGCTTTCTGATGTTCGTGGGAATCTTAACGCCAAAAGATGTACAGCTGCCTGTCTGGCTATGTCGAAAAAACCTTCGACACTGTATGGATCGACGGGCTTTTATATAAACTTATCACCCTGAGTGAACAAATCGAAGGGGCGCTGGAAATCATTGACTCCTGGACGGAGAGATGTGGGCTGGCGGTTAATCCCCAGAAAACAGAGTTAGTACTATTCACTAACAAAAGAATAATTCCACAATTCGTAACACCTTCCGTAAGGGGTACTCCCCTGAGTATCTCCAGTAGTGCGAGATAACTTGGCCTGGTGCTTGATAGGAAACTGAACTGGAGACTAAACATCAACGAAAGAGTCAAAAAAGCCACGATAGCTTTTTACTCGTGCAATAGAATATTCGGGAAGACTTGGAGACCGAACCCCAAAATCATCCTATGGATGTATACAGCTATAGTAAAGCCAATACTAACGTATGGCAGCCTTCCATGGTGGCAGGCAGCCAGCAAAATAAATAATCTAGCTACAGTACAGTATCTAGTACAAGGACGAGCGTGCATCGCCACAACCAGTACGATGAGAACGACACCTACAGCAGGACTCGAGGCCATTCTCAATCTGCTTCCGCTAGACATCTTTATACAAGTATCGGCGGCTCATAGTGCCGTAAGATTAAGCCAAACAGATAGCTGGAGACCAAATGCAATGGGTCACACCACGATCCTGCAGAGATATCTCGGCATTGTATCTAATACAGATTACTTAACGCCATACCTAGACTTCACAGGACCATTTTCTAGCACCTATCCGAGCAGAGAAGACTGGAAAAATGACAGAACGCCTATCGAGCGATCTTTAGCTGTTTACACCGATGGATCCAAAATGGAAATAGGTGTAGGCGTAGGCATCTTCTCTGAAACGCTTGGTCTCTCCATGTCAGCTCGGCTTCGGAACTACAGCAGCATTTTCCAGGCGGAGGTCCTAGCAGTTACAATAGCAGCTCATGGGACTGCGATGAGGGCAATACCACGAGAGGATATCACCTTTTTCATCGACAGCCAGGCGGCGATAAAAGCAATATCTGCTATATAGAAATAAAATCTAAGCTTGTGAAGTGTTGTAGAGAAGAGCTCAAGGTTCTTGGAACACAGCACGAGGTAAAGCTCTGCTGGGTCCCTGGTCATGAAGGAATACCAGGGAATGAGAAAGCCGATGAACTGGCTAGAGGAGGCTCGGCACGAAACTCGGACCAATGCGACCCCTCGGTGTACATCCCGCCTTGTGCCCTTAAGCTCGAAGCAGGAAACAAAGCCCTAACGGAGGCTAACAATAGGTGGACCTCTTTAGATACTTGTGTCACCACGAGGAAGCTGTGGCCTGCATTTGACAGAGTAAGAACCAATAGACTCATACAGAGGCATAGAAAATCCCTCTCGACTCTAATAGGAGTCATTACGGGGCATAATACCATGCGGTACCACATGAAAAAACTACGTGTGCCTAATGAAGACCTTTGTAGAGGCTGCGGCGACGAGGAAGCTCAGAAGGACACCGCCCACTTTCTCCGTCATTGCCCAGGCCTCTATCATTTGAGAAATGGAGGTTTTCTATCCCCCTACACCAGCCCACTTACCTAACCTAACCTATCCAATATGAATTTTCGTATCATCTTATAAATACCATTGTGGTGTACGAGAAGAAATTCGTGGTAACAGATAGGCAATATACGACGAATAAAGTCTTTAATGTCACCAATGGTCTCCCACAAGGCACAGTTACAGCACAATCTTCTATTTAACATATATGTATGTTTCCGAAATACTTAGGGGTTTGGATAATTCTCTAGCTTTTGCTGACGGCGTTATTTTGTATGCAAGTGACTCAAAAATACAAGATATTCAAGATGAACTTCAAAATAATTTTGATAAGCTCCGCACATTCAGCCCCGAATAGAAGCTTAAGATCAACCACGCGAAATGTGAAACCATATTGTTCCGCATCCAAGTAAGACGCGGTAATTTAGATTTGAGACGCAATTGTACAAATGTACAAATCACGAGTTCTAATGGTCTTCGCATCGAATCAAAGACTGCTGTGAACTATCTAGGTGTCCATTTAGACAAATTCTTGTACTATAATGAACACATAAGTACACAGTTAAAAAAGGCGAGGGCGGCATTTATGTCTCTCAAACGCATTTTTTACTCCAACTATCTGAGATCCGATGTGAAGGTCATATCGGTCGTCCAATCCAGACTTATGCGAGTCCAGTATGGTGGAACATAAGTCCATCGTATATGGAAAAGCTCCGATTATTCGAGAGAAAGTGTATTCGAGCATGTATGCGGATGTACAGAATCACACATTCCGACTTTCGGCATTACGTCTCTAACAAAAGGCTATTGCATGCTTCCGGGGTATCCAGAATCGACAATTTCATCTTGGATCTTGTGAGGAATCTTTTCGCACGGTCGCCAAACGTAACAGAGAACGAACTTGTGTCGGGCCTATTTTAACCAAACCCTGGGTATTTAAGAAATGCTATGGAGAGTGGATATATACCACCTGAGGCATTCTTGCATCTGGATGCACACGGCTATTTATCGGACTCAACGAGCGTGCCAATTATCTATCTATATTATATTGCTAGAAGGGCAACAGATAAACGTATTCTCAGTAGGGCTATTGACTCGGGTGATCGAAGTGCCATCCTAAGATACTGCGTAAGCATACCTGAAGGGGATATAAACCGATCGGTTTAATCAGGAGAAATACTGGTGGCTCGACTGGATTGAAGCTAAAGTGTAGGTTAAGTAGGACTGGGGCCTGGTATGTGATTCTTGTTCCGCCGCGCCGGTAAAAAGGAAAATGGCATTTGTCATTCGCTGGTCTTTTGTATATACGGGCTGGAGATCGCATATCAGGGCCCAGTTCTGCCGTAGGTTGAGTTAGGCTATGTTGGGTTAGGCTAAGTTTAACCTAGGATAAGTTAGTTTTATTTGTTTTACCCTCTAGTTTAGTTGAATAAATATAATAAAGACTTGTACAAGGTTTTTCACATTTCCCCTTGTTAAATGGAAGACTTCTGGTCAGGTTGACTTCAAAGGACAGAACAGAAAGAATATTAGATTTATTCGTACATTATAGTTTGCTAGTGTATTAGTTACATTCATATATCGTAAACTATAGTACATTCAAAGTAATGTAAGAAAAATATAGAGTTTAATAATGTCTACTCAACACTCCCACTCATTATTAACTTAAAAATTCGCTAAATAATTAATTATATATCTTTAACATTGATTGCTTATTTAAGCTTTTCAAATTTATCTTTATTCAAAGGCTTCGTAAATATATCTGCTAATTGTTCATGAGTTGATACAAAAGATATTTCAAAAAGATTATCGTTATATTTTTCTCTAATGAAATGTACTCGAACGTTAATATGTTTGGTTCGCGAGTGGAACTCAGGATTTTTGATCAGCTTAAGAGCTCCTTGGTTATCTATATGCAGAATTGGCCTCCCAAGTTTTTTAGAAAGCATATCCTTTAATAGTACACTTAACCACATCATTTCTTTTACAGCTTCAGATGCAGCCACATATTCAGCTTCAATTGACAAAAGTGTGGTACATCGTTGTCTTCGGGAACCCCAAGAAACTGCAGACTCTCCCAACAAGAAGACATATCCGCTAGTAGAGCGCCTAGTATCAATGTCGCCAGCATAATCGGAGTCACTATAACATAAGAGAGTTGAGTTACGGGATTTTTTATAAACAATACCTGTAGTTGAAGTGGCTTTCAAATAACGAAAAACCCTTTTAACCGTTTTAAGATGATGTTGAGCCGGGTTATCCAAAAATCTGCTCAAAACTCCAATTATGTATGGCCTTGTGGCTATCGCCAAATACATTAGACATCCAACCGCTTCACGAAATGGAAAACGACTTAGATCTGGCGAAGCTGATGATAGAATCGTTGACTTGTCGACCGCTTAACATGGTGTAGATACTCCTTTAGAATCTGACATATTAAACCGACGTAAAAGACGTTGTATGTACCCAGTCTGCTGAACATGTATCGATCCATCCAGATTACGTTTAATTTCCATTCCGAAATAGTACTTTGCCTCACTGACTGTGATCTGAAGATGTCGCTTTAAGTAATTTATAACAGCTTTGAAATTGTCATGTTTCAATTCCGTGACGCTTGCTAGAGACCATATAAAGTTTTATTTAATTTACAAACCCGTCCTGAACTGTCATTGTATACAACTGGTTGTACGATATAGATGTCTTCACTCAAGCTTCCGTTCAAGAAGGCTGTTTTCACGTCAAATTGATTAAGAAACAATTGCTCCGATGCAGCAATTGCCAATATTGAACGTATAGATGTAAATTTGGTGACAGGACTGAATGTTTCATCAAAATCCACACCCTCTTGTTGACTATAACCCTTAATGACCAACCTAGCCTTGTAACGCTCAATTTTGTTCTCTGGTGTCAATTTCAGCTTAAAAACCCACTTACACGCTATTCTATTCTTTGGCCGATCTACTAAAATCCAAGTTTTGTTCAAACGATGCTGTTTCCATAGCAGCTACCCACATCCTGACATCCTTCGATTCAATAGCTTCTTTATAAATTCATGGTTCATCGATCAAAGTGGGATATGCACATCCTTTCTCGATAACTGAATACATACTCGTACTTACTTACTTAGGTGGCGCTACAGTTCGGGGTGAACCTGGGCCTCAACCAACAAGCCTCTCCATTTAGCTCGGTCTTTAGCTAATTGCCTCCAGTTGCGCACTCCAAGTTGGTCGAGGTCCCCTTGAACTTGTGCGCGCCACCTACGGCGATAATTCCCTCTACTGCGTCGTCCCTCGGGGTTAGATTCGAAGACTCTGCGGGCCGGAGCGTTGGTGTCCATTCGCTCTACATGTCCTAGCCATCTCAGACGTCCAATACGCAGTTTTTTGACTAGGTCGATGTCGCTGTACAGCTCGTATAGTTCGTGATTGAATCTTCTCCTCCAAAACCCGTCAACGCAAACGGGACCGAAAATCTTACGAAGAATTTTTCTCTCGAAGCGACCAAGGATATCTTCATCCTCTTTTAATAAAGTCCATGTTTCAGCGCCGTAAAGCAGGACTGGGATGATCAAGGTCTTATATAGAGTCTCCTTAGTTGTTCGGGAGAGGGCTTTACTGTTGAATTGCCTTATAAGCCCAAAAAAACAGCGATTGGCAAGAGTTATTCTTCGATTGATTTCTGCGCTGATTTTGTTTGCTGAATTTATAGCAGAGCCAAGGTAGACAAAGTCCCTTACTACCTCGAAGTTATAGCTGCCCACGGTGACGTTTTGTCCAAATTCGTCGATGTTGGTTTTCCCTTCTAGTTGACAGCATATACTTGGTTTTGCCCTCGTTTATCGCCAAACCCATTTTGGCCGCTTCCGCCTCAATGCTTGCAAAAGCACCGGTGACAGCCCGCTGAGATCTTCCGATAATGTCTATATCGTCGGCGTATGCAAGCAGTTGTACAGACTTGTAATAGATTGTGCCTCCGGTGTTGGCTTGTGAGTTCCGCACAATCCGTTCAAGTACAATATTGAAGAAGTCACATGACAGCGCGTCACCTTGTCTAAAGCCTTTTTTGACATCAAAGGTCTCGGTGAGGTCATTACCGACCTTGATGGAGCAGCGAGCGTTCTCCATCGTCAGCCTGCACAGGCGGACAAGTTTGGCAGGGATGTCAAAACTAGACATGGCTCTATAAAGCTCTTCTCTATAGATGCTGTCAGGCGGCCTTGAAATCGATAAAGAGGTGGTGAGTATCGATTTGGAATTCTTGGGTTTTCTCCAGGATCTGCCGAAGTGTGAAGATTTGATCGATGGTGGACTTTCCTGGCCTGAAACCGCACTGATAGGGTCCAATCAGGCTGTTGATAAAAGGTTTCAGGCGTTCACACAATATCGCAGAAAAGATCTTGTGTGCGATGTTGAGGAGACTGATGCCTCTATAATTGGCGCAGTTGAGGGGGTCTCCTTTCTTGTGGATCGGGCAAACGATGCTGAGATTCCATTCATCAGGCATACACTCCTCTGACCAAATATTAGAAATGAGTTGGTGTATGCACTCTACCAATTCATCCCCAGCTGCCTTGAAAAGTTCGGCCGGTAGGCCGTCAGGTCCAGCAGCCTTGTTGGATTTTAGCTTGGATATTGCTATCCTCACTTCGTTATGGTCAGGTGGACGGAAATTTTGACTATCATCGTCCATGTTGAATGGTTCATTCTGCCTGACAGCGGGATGTTGGTCTTCGTCGCCGTTATACAGTCTGCAGAAGTAGTTTTTCCATATTCTCAGCACCGACTGTGATTCTACTACGAGGTTTCCATTCTCATCTCTACAGGTTTCTGTACGGGTATTACTTCTCTGACACTTTCTTTTTACCTTTTGGTAAAACTTCCGTACATTGTTCCTGGAGTATAGACTCTCGATATTCTCAAACGCGCGCTTCTCATGCTCTTTCTTCTTCTTTTGGAGAAGCCGATGTTCTTCCCGTCTCTTTTGCTCGTAGAGCTCACGAGCAGCTCTCGTCTTCCTTTGCAGCGCCGCTTTGTATGCCTCTTGTTTTGCTGCATGCACTCGCCGGCATTCTTCGTCAAACCAGGGGTTTCGCGGTGGTGGTCGAGCGAGACCCAGCACATCAGTCGCGGCGTTTCTGATGGCATGTTGGCAGCGTTGCCACTGGTCTTCGGCACTTGATGCTGGCGGTATAGGGGTGATTGAGAGATTTCGGGATACGCGTTCAGCGAAGAGTCTGGCGGTCTCTTGCGATTGTAGCTTTTCGACGTTAAATTTTCTCACAGTAATTCTTCTTTGTTGCTCAGATTGGGATATCCGCATTCGTACCTTGGCTACAACAAGGTAATGATCCGAGTCTATGTTGGCCGCTCGGAAGGTCCGGACATCCAGAATACTGGAGGCATGCCTTGCGTCGATCGCAATATGATCAATTTGGTTGATCGTGACATGATCATTGGACCGCCATGTCTGCTTATGAATATCGAGATGAGGAAACCATGTGCTTGCTATGGTGACATTTCGCTCCACTGCGAAATCAATTAGCCTTAGTCCGTTATCAGACGTGGTGTCGTGTAGGCTATGCTTACCGACTGCTCTACCGAAGACGTCCTCCTTTCCTATTTTGGCGTTAAAATCGCCCAATACGATCTTAACGTCGTATTTAGGACATTGCTCGTATGTTTTGTCGAGGAGCTCGTAGAAACACTCTTTGGAGGCAGGGTCCTTTTCTTCTGTTGGGGCATGAACACATATTAGGCTAATGTTAGCGAATTTAGCCTTGATCCGGATAGTCATAATACGCTCGCTCACGTGTCGGAAGCTTAAGACTTCTTGCCTAAGTCTGCCGCGTATGACAAATCCGCATCCGAATAAGCGTTGCCTGTTGCCTCTGTAGCAATCACCGTAGTAGATGTCACAGTTTTTCATCCTCTTTTTGCCTGGCCCATCCCATCGCACTTCCTGGATGGCGGTAATATCTGCTTTATAGCAGTCTAGGGCCTCTGCTAGTTGTTCGGCTGCACGTGGTCTGTAAAGGGACAGAACATTCCACGTACAGATCCGAAGGTCGTTGTCCTTATTTCGTTTGCTGGGGTCGTCATTAGTTGGGTCATCCTTATCCGAGGCTTTTGGTTGTTTCGGAACCATCGATTTTTACCTGGTAGGGAAGTTACCCCGACGGCACAACCCCCAACCTGGAGGGCCAGTTCCTTAATTATTCCCCTAGGACGAGGGGCCGGGTACACCGGTGCCAGTAGTCCACTACGGGGGTATGAGCGCTGCCGTTGGCCCATTAAGGGCTCCTCCGCCACCATCTCTATTCCAATGTCCTGACCAACATTGGAAATTCCTTACCGACCTGTGATCCGAATACGTCGAAGCAGCTCGCGCAAGGTATTCACTAAGTTCAACCTAACTGGAACTATAGACGCCACCGTTGACTCCGTCTAGGGAATTCGTCCGCTGCCGCCTGGAACAGGAAGAAGTGCTCTAGTGAGAAAAGCACTCTTCCCCCCCTCTCTCATCTGCTGCCACCAAGAATCCGCCAAACGGGGTTGGTTACCCATTTCTTGGATTAAGGTACTAGGCACCCGGCTGTCACCGCGTGGAGGTTGAGAGTAGGAGTTGGTAGGCCTCAGCTGAGTGAAAACGCTTGTGTTTTCATATGATCGCATGCACTACCGTTTGACGTCCTGGTCAGGTTGACTTCAAAGGACGGAAGAGAAAGAATATTAGATTTATTCGTACATTATAGTTTGCTAGTGTATTAGTTACATTCATATATCGTAAACTATAGTACATTCAAAGTAATGTAAGAAAAATATAGAGTTTAATAATGTCTACTCAACACTCCCACTCATTATTAACTTAAAAATTCGCTAAATAATTAATTATATATCTTTAACATTGATTGCTTATTTAAGCCTTTCAAATTTATCTTTATTCAAAGGCTTCGTAAATATATCTGCTAATTGTTCATGAGTTGATACAAAAGATATTTCAAAAAGATTATCGTTATATTTTTCTCTAATGAAATGTACTCGAACGTTAATATGTTTGGTTCGCGAGTGGAACTCAGGATTTTTGATCAGCTTAAGAGCTCCTTGGTTATATATATGCAGAATTGGCCTCCCAAGTTTTTTAGAAAGCATATCCTTTAATAGTACACTTAACCACATCATTTCTTTTACAGCTTCAGATGCAGCCACATATTCAGCTTCAATTGACAAAAGTGTGGTACATCGTTGTCTTCGGGAACCCCAAGAAACTGCAGACTCTCCCAACAAGAAGACATATCCGCTAGTAGAGCGCCTAGTATCAATGTCGCCAGCATAATCGGAGTCACTATAACATAAGAGAGTTGAGTTACGGGATTTTTTATAAACAATACCTGTAGTTGAAGTGGCTTTCAAATAACGAAAAACCCTTTTAACCGTTTTAAGATGATGTTGAGCCGGGTTATCCAAAAATCTGCTCAAAACTCCAATTATGTATGGCCTTGTGGCTATCGCCAAATACATTAGACATCCAACCGCTTCACGAAATGGAAAACGACTTAGATCTGGCGAAGCTGATGACAGAATCGTTGACTTGTCGACCGCTTAACATGGTGTAGATACTCCTTTAGAATTTGCCATATTAAACCGACGTAAAAGACGTTGTATGTACCCAGTCTGCTGAACATGTGTCGATCCATCCAGATTACGTTTAATTTCCATTCCGAAATAGTACTTTGCCTCACTGACTGTGATCTGAAGATGTCGCTTTAAGTAATTTATAACAGCTTTGAAATTGTCATGTTTCAATTCCGTGACGCTTGCTAGAGACCATATAAAGTTTTATTTAATTTACAAACCCGTCCTGAACTGTCATTGTATACAACTGGTTGTACGATATAGATGTCTTCACTCAAGCTTCCGTTCAAGAAGGCTGTTTTCACGTCAAATTGATCAAGAAACAATTGCTCCGATGCAGCAATTGCCAATATTGAACGTATAGATGTAAATTTGGTGACAGGACTGAATGTTTCATCAAAATCCACACCCTCTTGTTGACTATAACCCTTAATGACCAACCTAGCCTTGTAACGCTCAATTTTGTTCTCTGGTGTCAATTTCAGCTTAAAAACCCACTTACACGCTATTCTATTCTTTGGCCGATCTACTAAAATCCAAGTTTTGTTCAAACGATGCTGTTTCCATAGCAGCTACCCACATCCTGACATCCTTCGATTCAATAGCTTCTTTATAAATTCATGGTTCATCGATCAAAGTGGGATATGCACATCCTTTCTCGATAACTGAATACATACGTTTTACCACGTTTTTCTTGGCTCTACTCCGTAGTTTGGATGTGTACTCTTCGGTTTCTCTAGCTTCTCCTGACGACACTTCATCCGACACTGCTTTCACTGAAACTCCCACTGCTGATGGAGACTTTTTATCTTCCCCTCCCTCTGCTGAACTGAAGATCTTATCATTATTGCATATTTCATCATCCATTTTGATGTTCCCATTGTAAACTGGGTCCAATGATTTTGGTTGTGGCTCATTATTCGGAACCCTTATGTCAAGCTCGCATGTGTATTTCTCCTTGAACATAACATCAAGCGAAATATGTATATATTTTGTCTGATTCTTCAGGGTATGCGACAAATATTCCAGAAATGGCCTTCTTATCTCACTTCTGTCTCTTTTCCTTAGGGATATGGATGAACACATCACTGCCAAATGTCCTCAGGTTATTCATTATAGGCGTTTCCTTGTATTATAATTTATGAGGGCACTTATCCTTAACTGGACTCGGTCCAAAACGATTTATAATATATATAGATATATTGACAGCTTCGGTCCAGAGTCTAAGAGGCATATTATTAGCATGAAGCATTGTTCTATCTGTTTCTACGATGAATCACATGTCTCTTTCAGTCCTACCATTTTGTTGGGGAGTATATGTCACTGAACACTGGTGTCGGATTCCACGCTTCATAAGAATGTCCTGCACAGTTTGGTTCTTGTACTCCAACCCATTATCCGTTCTTATAATTTTAATATCTCGGCTAAAAGAGACTTAACTTTATTAAGGCATTTCTCAATAAGAAAAGGTACCTCGGTTTTCTTTATACAATAATAAAATAAACTGTCCTGAAGTTCGAGAAATAGTCATTCAATAAAATAAAATACCTGGATCCTCCAAGTGACTTGTTCTGCATGGGGCCACATAGATCACTGTGTATGATGACAGCTGGCTCTTCTGCTCTAGTCGAGCTTTTGGTACGCGCATCGCTGTCACCGTTTACTTCAAAAAGCATCTTGTACAATTTGCGACACCTTATGCCAATTGCCACCACTTCATCGCCTTTCAAAAACTCACATTTTTTATTATCTGATGTCAATGAATAGTTCTTATCTAATGCACTCCCGGAAGAAAAGAGATCAACTTTAATGTCTGGTCTGGTCTAGAGACCGCCAGACTCTTCGCTGAACGCGTATCCCGAAATCTCTCAATCGCCCCTTTGCCGCCAGCATCAAGTACCGAAGACCAGTGGCAACGCTGCCAACATGCCATCAGAAACGCCGCGACTGATGTGCTGGGTCTCGCTCGACCACCACCGCGAAACCCCTGGTTTGACGAAGAATGCCGGCGAGTGCATGCAGCAAAACAAGAGGCATACAAAGCGGCGCTGCAAAGGAAGACGAGAGCTGCTCGTGAGCTCTACGAGCAAAAGAGACGGGAAGAACATCGGCTTCTCCAAAAGAAGAAGAAAGAGCATGAGAAGCGCGCGTTTGAGAATATCGAGAGTCTATACTCCAGGAACAATGTACGGAAGTTTTACCAAAATGTAAAAAGAACGTGTCAGAGAAGTAATACCCGTACAGAAACCTGTAGAGATGAAAATGGAAACCTTGTAGTAGAATCACAGTCGGTGCTGAGAATATGGAAAAACTACTTCTGCAGACTGTATAACGGCGATGAAGACCAACCGCTGTCAGGCAGAATGAACCATTCAACATAGACGATGATAGTCAAAATTTCCGTCCACCTGACCAAAACGAAGTGAGGATAGCAATATCCAAGCTAAAATCGAACAAGGCTGCTGGACCTGACGGCTTACCGGCCGAACTTTTCAAGGCAGCTGGGGATGAATTGGTAGAGTGCATACACCAACTCATTTCTAATATTTGGTCAGCCGAGTGTATGCCTGATGAATGGAATCTCAGCATCGTTTGCCCGATCCACAAGAAAGGAGAACCCCTCAACTGCGCCAATTATAGAGGCATCAGTCTCCTCAACACCACATATAAGATCTTTTCTGCGATATTGTGTGAACGCCTGAAACATTTTATCAACAGCCTGATTGGACCTTATCAGTGCGGTTTCAGACCAGGAAAGTCTACCATCGATCAAATCTTCACACTTCGGCAGATCCTGGAGAAAACCCCAGGATACTCACCTCTTTATCGATTTCAAGGCCGCCGATGACAGCATCTATAGAGAAGAGCTTTATAGAGCCATGTCTAGTTTTGACATCCCTGCCAAACTTGTCCGTCTGTGCAGGCTGACGATGGATAACGCTCGCTGCTCCATCAAGGTCGGTAATGACCTCACCGAGACCTTTGATGTCAAAAAAGGCTTTAGACAAGGTGACGCGCTGTCATGTAACTTCTTCAATATTGTACTTGAACGGATTGTGCGGAACTCACAAGCCAACACCGGAGGCACAATCTATTACAAGTCTGTACAACTGCTTGCATACGCCGACGATATAGACATTATCGGAAGATCTCAGCGGGTTGTCACCGGTGCTTTCGCAAGCATTGAGGCGGAAGCGGCCAAAATGGGTTTGGCGATAAACGAGGGCAAAACCAAGTATATGCTGTCAACTAGAAGGGAAAACCAACACCGACGAATTGGACAAAACGTCACCGTGGGCAGCTATAACTTCGAGGTAGTTAGGGACTTTGTCTACCTTGGCTCTGCTATAAACTCGAAAAACAAAATCAGTGCAGAAATCAATCGAAGAATAACTCTTGTTTTTTTGGGCTTATAAGGCAATTTAACAGTAAAGCCCTATCTCGAACAACTAAGGAGACTCTATATAAGACCTTGATCATCCCAGTCCTGCTTTACGGCGCTGAAACATGGACTTTATTAAAAGAGGATGAAGATATCCTTGGTCGCTTCGAGAGAAAAATTCTTCGTAAGATTTTCGGTCCCGTTTGCGTTGACGGGTTTTGGAGGAGAAGATTCAATCACGAACTATACGAGCTGTACAGCGACATCGACCTAGTCAAAAAACTGCGTATTGGACGTCTGAGATGGCTAGGACATGTAGAGCGAATGGACACCAACGCTCCGGCCCGCAGAGTGTTCGAATCTAACCCCGAGGGACGACGCAGTAGAGGGAATCATCGCCGTAGGTGACGCGCACAATTTCAAGGGGACCTCGACCAACTTGGAGTGCGCAACTGGAGGCAATTAGCTAAAGACCGAGCTAAATGTAGAGGCTTGTTGGTTGAGGCCCAGGTTCACCCCGAACTGTAGCGCCACATAAGTAAGTAAGTAAACTGGTTGCATAAAAAACACCTCCCTTGACGTTTTTGGTTGTTTTGATTGCTGCTGCTAGCGGATTTTTTGCACCTTCTCTCTTTCTTCGAAAACAACGCGGTATCAGTATTCTTGTTTTGACCCTCACTTGCATACAATCGTGTTTCTTCCATGATAGGCTTTCTTTCTTGATAGGCTTTGTATCAGTAGACTCCCAAGCGCTAAAAAAATGTGTAAACCTATCTGGTAAAGTCATAAGCACCTTTGTTATCAGCATTGATTCTGATACCTTTTTAGCGGCATCTCTGAGCTGCTGAGTTAGATTTTCTAACTTGCTAATATGGTTGCAATATCATCATGTTCGTCTTTTTGGAAACTGTAAAATTGCTGCTGTAGTAAATTAATGCTAGCTTTCGATTTCTGGTCGTATACTGAGCACAGCTTCGACCACATATGCTGTGACGTAGAAAAGTGCATTATATGCACAAGTACCCCTTGTCCGATGGTTGTAGCAATAATTTCTTGCGCCTTTCTATTCTTCGTTTGCCAAGTTTTCAGTGCGAGGCGTGCTTGCGCCGCCGTTCCATCTGTGCTCTCTGGTTGGGGCTCATCTCCATTTACAACTTCGAGAAGATCTCCAGCATTTAAAAGAATACGTACTTAAAACTTCCATGTGCACCATTGCTCCGCACATTGTAGCTTGTCGATTTCGACCATTTCATTAACCATTTTTTCTTTTATTTATAAAAAAAAGAAACCTACACAAGAAAATTGTACCTACGACAGCTAATTCTTTTATAGGGCAAAACTTAAATAGGCAATCTTTACAATTAGCAAAAGTAATCTTATTAAATCTTCGCAATCCGTGTACTTTTCGCGAAACCGAAATTATAGCAATATTTCTCGCAATACTTTGAACTTTGAGTCTGCCTTCGTTTAATTTATAATTAAATTTCTAATTACTGGGCCTATAACCTGTTTAATGAAAGACTTCTGCTCAGGTTGACTTCAAAGGATAGAAGAGAAAGAATAGTAGATTTATTCGTACATTATAGTTTGCTAGTGTATTAGTTACATTCATATATCGTAAACTATAGTTCAGTGTATTTAATGAGTGTATTCAAAGTAATGTAAGAAAAAGATAGAGTTTAATAATGTCTACTCAACACCCCTTAAAGCAAAAAAATAAAAATATGCATCAAAAAAGAAATAAAATAAAATAAAAAATAATGAAAATATACTAAGTATAACGGGTGGGCCATCTAGTGATTTCTTTTTAAAACATAGGTTATTTTGACACTGACAACTGTTTCCCGCTCGAAATCTTGACAGAAAGTCAGTATCATACCTCCGCGGAACGAAATGAGTCGCTTTACGCTTGAACAACATTGGGAAATATTGAAAACTTATTTCCAAAGTGAGTGCTGTGTAGCACAAACAGTGCGTTTTTTGAAAAGAAGTTTTGGCCGAAATGAAGCACCCACCGCGCCTGCTGTACTCAAGTTTGTGCAAAAAGTTCATGAGACTGGTATGCTAGTGGACAATACTCATGGTCCCCGTCGTCGTACCGTGCGCACAGATGAGAATGTGGCTGCTGTAGCCGAGAGTGTGAGACTCAATTCACGAACATCAACTCGTCATCGATCTCAACAGCTCAACATTTCACACACTAGCCTGAGGAGAATTCTGCACAAAGATCTGGGATTATTCGCTTACAAGGTCCAATTGATTCAGCAATTGAAAGCGCACGACCATCCGCTTCGTTATCGCTTCGGAGTTAGAGCAGCTTGAATTGGACAACGATTTTGGGCGAAAAATCATCTTTTCTGACGAGGCACATTTTCATCTCGGCGGCTACGTTAACAAACAAAATTGCCGCATCTGGGGCTCGGAAAACCCGCAAGTTATTGTCGAGAAGCCAATGCATCCACAGAGAGTGAGAGTTTGGTGCGGATTGTGGAGTGGTGGCGTCATTGGACCATTTTTCTTCGAAAATGAGGCTGGGAACAACGTTTCGGTCAACGGTGGGCGTTACAGAGCCATGTTAACGACTTTTTTTTTACTGAAATTAAAGACATGGATTTGGACGACCTCTGGTTCATGCAGGATGGCGCGCCATGCCACACAGCCCATGCTACAATCGGTCTTTTGCGCACCAAATTCCCAAATCGTGTTATCACCCGTCTTGGCGATGTCAATTGGCCGCCTCGGAGCTACGATTTGACCCCTTTGGACTTTTTTTTGTGGGGAACCCTGAAGGACCGATGTTATGCCAACAATCCGGAAACGATTCAAGCACTTAAGGCCAACATCATCCAAGCAATCCGTGAGCTACAGCCCGAAACCATCAACAAGGTCTTGGAAAATTGGAGTGATAGAATGCGCTACTGCGAGGCCAGCCGAGGCAGCCACTTGAACGAAGTTGTATTCCATAATTAATGGGAATGTTTGCTCTTACTAATAAAGCTATAATACATGGAAAAAATTTCATTTTGTTAATTTTATTGCATTTTTAAAAAGAAACTTGTAGTTGGCCCACCCTGTATATAAATCATAGTGTAAGTATTGAGAACCCTTCAGGTCAGATATTTTTAGTCATAATTATTGCTGTAGTTTTTAGATTATTTAGCAATAAAATATGTAATAGTGTATAAGTGGATAAACAAACAAACAGAAAAAAAAGAAGAGTCCAGTTTGGCTGTTATTCCTGAACTTCGGTACGGTAGGTACTTTTTCATCAAGTAGCTTTCGATAGCTTTTCCAATTGACTTCTCTGGGACTTCGTCCTGTTGGTATTAAATATTTCTCAACGGCTAGCTGAAATTTTATGCAGCGATCATCCAAAATAGTTTCCTCCTTCAGAACACGCAACTCTTGTTTATTGTCGCTTTCTCTTCTCCGGAAAATTCCTGGTATTACTTCCGGGCAAATCTTCTATAGGCTATTTGTAGCAGACCTCTGTACATATTTTACACCAGTGCATTAAATAAATATAAAAACTGATTCATTGCATCAATAAATATTCTGAAATAATTTCATAAAATTATTTAAGATCTTAATCTTACTCATAGGTATATGTGATGATGGAATTATTGTATTTTAATTGCGTCCTATTTGAGTGTAATGATTATTTTCGGTGCGATATTTTGAATGGCTTTGTGTTATGTATTGCCGAGATAAGGCGTCGTTTTGTTGTGGTCTATTTTTTAATGCCGATACGTTTTGACCTCGTAGCTATGATCGATTAATCAAACTAGGTTTAATTTAGACCACATAGGTCGAATTTACGAAGTCAACTATTCTTATCTGAACTGGGTTGCTTGAGATTGTCAGTGCGCTTGAACTTGAGTATCAGTGAGTATTTGCTCAGCTATTGCGCCTTGAAGTCGCTTTTTTGCACTTTTTTTCAATCTCAATGTCAATTTGTGTGAGTATACTTTGGTATGTACATTAACCAATTACTGTCCACCGTATGATTTATCTTATCTAAGTAAATTTTTCTGCTTTTGAGATATTTGCATTTAAAGTTGGTAATCAATATGTAAAACCCAAAAAATGCTTGTAGTTGTACGATCTTGGGCTTAGAATGTAAAAAGAACTTTGCGTAACTATTGACAAATTAAATATTTTGGAACTGGTCAGCCTGGAAAGCATGAAATAAGAAAAAATGGACTTATAAAGATTTCTCTGAAAGGAAAAACATGGAAAAGCAGAATTTCGGTCACAGTTTTTGATAAAGTTACGTTTTATTTTGTGATGAATGCCAAAACACGTAACGAAATATCGCACAAATTTCTGTAAGCTGCGAAAAGATTTTTTTGTGCTAAGTAGAAGACAAAGACGGACCATTAGTACTTTCAGCCCTATATTGCCCACCTAAGCATATTATTACAACTCTACAGTACGAAGACTACATCAAATCACTAGGGTGCAGATTTATAGCAGCTGGAGACTTCAATGCAAAACACATCGACTGGGGTTCGAGGATATCCAACACTAAAGGCAAAACCTCCTAAAACCAATCCTTAAAAATAACTGTAGATATCTAAGCACCGGCGAACCTACCTACTGGCCTACTGATCCAAATAAAACACCGGACTTAATCGACTTTTGCATCATTAGAAACATCCAATTAAAGACACTAAGCATTAAATCTAGATTTGAACTTTCATCGGACCACTCCCCTATCCAACTCAAATACTCGTCCAAAATAACCTCCATAACTAATTCGTCCCAACTATACAGCAAAAAAACCGATTGGGACTCTTTTCGGGAATATATAGGACGACATCTACTGCTTAATATACCACTACAATCGCAAAATGACGTCGAACGAGCTGTAGTTCACTTCAACGACATAGTAACTGCTGCAGTATATAAAACAACCCCAATCAATAGGCCGAAAACACACAACAATATAACACCAACTATAATTCGACAACAGATAGATGAAAAGAGAAAACTCAGAAAACGATGGCAAATCACTAGGCTACCCCAAGACAAATCAAAATACAACAAAGCAACCAAAGAACTCAAAGCAAAACTTAAGGCAATCCAAAACAATCAATTTAATGACTACTTAAAAAATCTGACCCCAACTTCTGAGACCAACTATTCGCTTTGGAAAGCTACCAAAAAGTTCAAGAACAAAATAGTACATCAAACTCCGCTACAGAAACCAGACGGATCTTGGGCCAGAACCAATCAAGACAAAGCAAATATTCTGGCTAAGTACTTCGAAGAAGTATTCACAAACGACAAGGGCAATACGGCTGTCCCACCTTCACGTCCAAACACACTCATCACAAATGTAAAAATAAAAAAAGTTACAATAAATGAAATCGAACACTGCATCAAAAAAAGGATTGACCACAAGAAGGCTTCAGGATGTGACTCTATTAACGGAAAGATATTAACCCAACTACCCAGACAAGCCATGATATACTTACGAAATCTCTATAATGCATTAATTCGACTTAAATATTTTCCAAAAACTTGGAAAGTTGCGCAGATAATTGCAATACTTAAACCTGGTAAAGACGCAAAGACTACTTCATCCTACAGACCAATAAGTTTACTCCCCATATTAGGGAAAATATTCGAAAAATTAATCTATGATCGACTACAGCCAATACTGACCAATAATAAAATGATACCAGACCATCAATTCGGCTTTCGCAGACAACACTCGACTATCCAACAAATTCACAGGGTAGTTACCAAAATCATAACGGACCTAGAGAAAAGAAGATACTGCATAGGGGTGTTTCTTGACGTAGCAAAAGCTTTCGACAAAGTTTGGCACAAAGGACTACTATACAAACTTCAGAACTTACTTCCACGAGACTTCTACCAAATCATTGAAAGTTACCTAAGCGAACGCCACTTCTCCGTAAAATATAATGACCAACAATCCAAAATACTACAGACAAGAGCTGGAGTACCGCAAGGATCTGTATTGGGACCACTACTATATGTCCTCTACACTGCTGACATCCCCCTACCGAGTGGAGCTACAACCATGATGGCAACCTTTGCTGACGATACTATTCTGCTGATATCCGACGAAAGCCTGGACACTGTAACTACTCGAGCCCAAAGACTTCTGGATAGGTTAGGTTAGGTTAGGTTAGGTAGGGTTATGAGGTTATCATAAAACACTAGGCACCAAAGTGGGCCCATCGCAATCCCTAGGGAACCTTCACGGCAGAAGACCTAAACCCATTCTCCCAAGCAATTAATCTCCCTACAGAATCTGAAAAGATCCTTGTTATGGTTTAGGGATCTCACCTCTTCAAGGTTATCGAAGAAGTATCTTCCAAGATACTTTAGCCTTGTCCTGGCAATTCCTTGACATTCACAGAGTATATGAGTTATATCCTCTGAGACATGTAGGTCGTCGCAGTACCTACAAACATCCGTATCGGATAACCCTAGTCTCATGGCATGCCTCCTTAGGAGACAGTGGCCAGAGAGTATTCCTATCACTGTTCTCAACCGCGATCTATCTAACTTGATTATCTCCCCAGATTTTCTGCGATCTAGCACAGGCCACAAGGTCTTAGACACCCTGTGACCATCTATGTTTGACCATCTTAGATTAGCCGTGTCAATGATTTTATCCCAAATAATTCCCTTGGCCACGCACCCTGGTGGCTTAATGCTACCAATTATATCGCTACGTGGGAGCCCCGCTCCTCTTTTAGCCAGCGCGTCGGCCTGCTCGTTGCCTTCAATATCGCAGTGTCCAGGTACCCAGCATAATCTGACTCGGTTCTGCGTACATAATGCCCTAAGCATTGTGCGGCAATTCCTGATTATATCAGATTTGGTGACGTAAGACTCTAGCGCCTTTAGCGCAGCCTGACTGTCAATGTAGATGGCGATATTCTTATCGGATATTGATCCCATCTCAAGTAATTCCGCAGCTTTAAGTACAGCTAGAACCTCTGCTTGGAACACACTGCATGTGTCCGGAAGTCTCAGGGCCACCTGTAGGTTCGTATCTCTCCAGTAAATACCTGACCCCGTGCCCTCGTTGGTCTTAGAACCATCTGTGTATATTGCAATCTCGTTATGGACAGAGACTGTCTTCCTTCGCCAGTCCTCTCTAACTGGATACTTCGTATGGTGTGTCGAAGTCTAGGGTGCCAAGTATATTGTCCGATTCGTCAGGGATACCGGGAAAAGATTCCTTGAGAATGGAGCTGTGTCCTATGTTATTAGTCCTGAAGAGACCAACGTTAGTGAGCCGAAGCGCACTATTGCCCGCTTGAAATTTAATTTGTAGGTCTAATGGTAAAAAATACAGAAAGATCTCGAGTGCAGCCGTAGGTGTTGTGCGCAGAGCACCCGTGATGGCAATGCAAGCTGTTCTTTGTACCATGGCCAACATATCCCGTGTGTTTTTCGTATTCGTTGCCGTCCACCACACAAGAGCCCCATGCGTGAGTATGGGTCTGACTACCATGATGTATAGCCAGTGCATCATTGCGGGCTTCAGGCCCCATTTTTTCCCCGCGGTCCGCTTACAGATGAAAAGAGCATTATAAGCTTTGCGGACCCTTTCCTGTATGTTAAGTTTCCAATTTAGTTTCCTATCTAGCATTATCCCAAGATATCTAGCGCGATCCGAAAGGCAAAGCTCCACCCCTGCTAGCTTAGGCAGTTTGAAGGGTGGTATCTTGTATTTTTTGCTGAAGAGTACCAATTCGGTTTTATCCGGGTTGACGTGTAGTCCACACCCTCTAGCCCATTTTTCTAGACTATTAAGAGCTGATTCCATAATTTCGCTTAATGTGTCAAGGAACTTGCCTTGAACTAAAATCACCACGTCGTCTGCGTAAGCAGTGACGCTTATGCCTGTGTTGCTTAGTTCTTTAAGTATCTCATCGATGACTAGAACCCAGAGGAGGGGTGAGATAACGCCTCCCTGGGGAGTCCCCCTGGTAACGGATTTTCTTATTGAACTGTTTCCGATAGTGGAGTTAATGTTTCTAGTGCCGAGCATATTGCAGAGCCAATTGGTAATGCTATGCTCGACGTTCATTGTTTCCAGGGCCTGTTTGATGGCCCTTCCTTCTACGTTATTGAACGCCCCTTCTATATCTAGGAAGGCTGCTAGTGCATATTCCTTATGGTGAAGGCTAGTCTCTATCTTCCCTACTACGTAGTGTAAAGCTGTTTCCACCGATTTCCCCTTCAGATATGCGTGCTGAGCTTTGCATAGAATCCCGTTGCAACACTTACTTCTGATGTGAATGTCAAGAAGTCTTTCAAGTGTCTTGAGGAGGAATGACGAGAGACTTATGGGTCTGTAGTCTTTCGCTGAAGTGTGGCTTGGTTTACCTGCTTTAGGTATGAATATAACCCGCACTTCCCTTCATGCCACTGGTACGTAACATGACCTTAAACAATGTTTAAAAATTTCCCTAAGCTTGCTTCTGACCTTGGCTGGAGCTTTTTGCAGCATAGCTGGCAAAATTCCATCAGGGCCTGGTGCTTTGAATGGTGCGAATGACATAATGGCCCATCGCAGATTCTTCCATGTAATGAGATTCTCTACGTCGTCCCCTATTGACCTACCATTGTACGAGTAGCTATTAGTAGTAGAATCCATTGGCGATCTACTTCCTGGGAAGTGAGCTTCAATTAACGTTTCTAAAACTTCTTCGCTACTTTCTGCCCACGAGCCGTCAGATTTTTTGATGAAGCTTGGGACAGAAGTGTCTTTGGCTAGCATCTTGCGAAGTCTGGAAGCTTCACTAGTATCCGCAATGGACTGACAAAATTCCTTCCGGGACTTTCTTTTTGATTGCCTGATTAAGTACTTAAACTCCCGCTTGCGGTCCATATATTCATCCCATGTGGTACCGTCTCCTATTTCTTTGGCCCTGTTGTAGAAATACCTAACCTGTTTTTTCTTGGAGTTGATTTCCTTGCTCCACCAAGGAGGTTGGGACCTCTTGGACTTCTTTCTTAGTGGACAGGCCCTTTCGAATGCCATGTTCATTACTTTGCCTAAGTTATCTACCGCCTTATCTATATCTTGAGGATCGCCGTTGCGAATAGGCCCATCCTTAAGATGTTTCCTTACTAGCTCTGTATACATACCCCAGTCTGTACTTTTAGGGTTTCTGTAGCTGTTGCTAACCCTAACGACTTCTGGATAAGACAATGCAATGGTTTGACGAATGGAGCATACAAATTAACGAAGACAAAACCCAACAAGTAATATTTACCACTAAATTAAACTACTCTCCAATCCCAATAAAAATAAAAGACAAAACTATTCCAATCGACAATGTGGCCAAATATCTTGGTATGTACTTGGACAACAAACTTAACTGGAAATACCACATACAAAAAAAAGGGACCAAATTAAACTAAAATATAATCAACTGTACTGGCTCCTGCGTAAAAATTCTAAACTTTCGACAACCAATAAATTACTACTATACAAATCCATTATCAAACCTATCTGGACATACGGGATACAACTCTGGGGAACGTCAAAGAAAACAAACATCGCCATAATCCAAAGACAACAATCAAAAATATTACGAACCATAATCAATGCGGACTGGTACTCTGCCGGCCATAAGTTTGGAATCACCTAGTAATTTTATAATTTAACAAAAATAACGTTGATGTCAAGAATCTTGACTATAAAGTAGCTTTGAAAAGTATATGCCATATATTTCTGTAGGCCCAACTAAGTAAAATAAAATTGGATTAATTTGATTAAGCCCAAATTAAAAAAAAAATGTTTCAGCCTACTATGGCAAAAAAATTATACTTCCAGCTCATTAAATTAGTTTATTTCCCAAATTTTTGCTAATTGTGTTTTTTTTAAGTATTTTCTAAAGTTTCGTTCCTAATTTAAAAAAAAAAAATTTCCGGGTATAAATATGAGGCAGGACTCTGACAAGTTTTACTTTGTATTCAAACGGCAATAAAAATAAAACAAAAAAAAAAAAAATTATGGCAAGAGAAAAGCAATTGAGCGCCGATAAGAGAGCTGTGATTGTAGCTTTTCATAAGCAGGGTGATACTCTGAGAACTATTGCCGAAAAAGTTAAAGTTTCATACAAGGGAGTGCAGTACACTGTTCAGCGTTTTCAGAAAACCGGTAGTTTGTCGGATCGTAAAAGATCAGGTAGACCAAAAATAACGACGAAAACCGAGGAAAGAAAGCTCATAAGAATTTCCAAGAAGAATCGACGTTTAACGGCTCCTGAAATACGGGCAGAGCTGAATAGCAGTAGAGAAAAGCCTGTTTCTCTAACTACCGTGAAAAGGCGCTTGGTTGAAGCAGGCTTAAAAGGCAGGGTAGCAGTTCGGAAGCCTTTGCTCAGGTCAGAAAATCGAGCTAAAAGATTGCTGTGGGCCAAAGAGCATAAAAACTGGACGATGGAGGACTGGAGCAAGGTGCTATGGACTGACGAGTCAAAATATGAGGTCTTCGGCTCAAAAAGACGAGTGTATGTGAGGCGACAAGACTGTGTTGTGCCAACTGTAAAGCACGGAGCTGGTTCCATCATGGTGTGGGGATGTTTTTGTTCTGGTGGAGTCGGAGATATCATTCGCATCGAAGGAATTTTAAACAAGGAAGGATATAAAGAAATTCTGGAGCACAACACCATACCATCAGGACTGCGATTGATTGGAAGAAACTTCGTTTTGCAGCAGGACAATGATCCCAAACACAGCTCCAAATTGTGCAGAGGGTTCTTGGCTGCTAAGGAGGCAGAAAATTTGGTCCGGAATATGGTTTGGCCAGCACAGTCTCCAGATTTAAACCCAATAGAGCTATTATGGGATGAGCTCGATCGGAAGGTCCGCCAAACATGCCCAACGTCCAAAGATAATTTGTGGAACCTTCTTAATGAAGCATGGAATGCCATTTCTATCGAAACAATAGAAAAACTTGTAAATAGGATGCCCAGACTATGCGCAGCGGTCATAAAAGCAAATGGCGGATATTTCGATGAAAAGAAGGTCTGAGTAAAATATGTATTATTTTGTTATTTTGTATACAATTTTGAACCCTTAATGCTTAATTGAAGCAATAATAAGTATTTTTAATAAAAACTTAATTTGGGATGTTTTATTTAAATTTTTAACAGCAAAAAGTACAAAAATACAAAAATTATATGGTGATTCCAAACTTATGGCCGGCAGTGTACATACCTAACATCGACATCCATCGCGACCTAAAAATAAAAATAATACTAAAAATAAAAAAAAAAAGTACATTTTTACACAGGAATTATATAATGAAAATTGAAAGAAAACTAAAGACTGATTCTAAGCGCTTTTGGTCTTTTGTGAACTACAAGAAGAACTCTACTGGTATGCCAAAAATTATGGCTTTTAATAATGCGATAATTTATTTATTTATTTATCTAAGCTTAATACAAGCATTTTCAACTTAAAGCTAAAACTTAAAAACTAACAAAAAAAAAAAAAAAAGGGACTTAACGCTAAGCTTAAAACTATTATTATTTATTATTATTATTTTTTTTTTAACACAAGCTTAAACTATCTAACTAACTTAAAACTAACAGAGGATGGAAGAGCTAGGAAGAGAAGGGAGAGGGTAGAGGTGAGAATTTGGGTGTGGGGGTGGTAAAATCAAGACTGGGCTAGGTGGAATTGAGGCGGAGCTGAAGATCGTTTCGAAGGGTGGTTCTGCTGCAGTGGATGGATGGATCAAATGTTTTTTTCCATATAGTTAGCCAAGCGCAACATTCTGGACAGTGGTGCATTATAACCATAATTGGTGCGATGATAAGAGAGACGGAAGAGGGGAATGGACCTTAGGTTACGGGGATTGGTGTTAAATGAGACTAATTCAAGAAGCGCGGGGCAATCAATTTGACCAGTGATTAGCTGATGGAGGAAGAGTAAGTCGGCAATATCGCGACGAGTTTCGAGAGACTGAAGATTGATGAGCTTTAAGCGTTCAGAGTAGGGAGGTAAGTCGTATCTATCAAGCCAAGGGAGACCGCGTAGGGCGAAACGGATAAACCTGCGCTGGACGGCTTCAATACGTCGGATGTGTACAGCATAGTGTGGCGACCAGGCTTGGCTAGCATATTCGAGGATAGGTCTAACGAAGGTTATATAAAGTGATTTGGTGACGTATGGGTTCGAAAATTCCCTTGACCAACGTTTTACAAAGCCAAGCGCAGAATTGGCTCTATTTATTATGTGGTCAATATGGGAACGGAAGTTATGTTCCCTATCGCAGATAACACCTAAATCACGCAAAGAGGAAACTTGTGGGACAAGCTCGTTGCAGAGTAAGTAGCTCCTATGGGTTGATGGAAGTCGTTTACGGGAGTAGGTGATGAATTGGCATTTGCTGACGTTAAGTTCAAGATGATTTTTCTGGCACCAGAGAGAAAATCTGTTTAGGTCATCTTGAAGTGGGCGGGAGTCATTGGGAGAAGATATGTATCTAAATATTTTCATATCATCGGCATAGACAGAGAGATACGAGTCTTTGATAATGCAGTCGACATCGTTGGTGGTCAGGACAAAAATTAAAGGCCCAAGGTGACTGCCTTGAGGGACACCCGAAGTGGCCTTAAAGGAGTTAGAGACGGAAGATCTAAATATAACCTCGTACTGCCGACCTTCCAAGTAGGATTTGATCCAGTTGATAAAACCGGGTTGAAAACCAAGAGCTTTCAACTTAAGAATAATAATTCCATGGGAGATTTTATTAAATGCTTTACTGAAGTCGGTAGCAATTACATCGATTTCGCTGCCATCCTCAAATGTACACAGCGCCTGAGAAATGAATTCAGTTAAGTTGGTGGTTGTTGATCTACCTTTAAGGAACCCGTGTTGGTTGGAAGAGAATAAGGGTTTGCAATGAAAAAACATCGAGTCGTAAACGATGCTCTCGAAGAGTTTGGGTATGCATGATAGTTTGGCGATAGGTCGGTAGTTAGATATTTCATTTTTAGGACCTTTCTTGTGAATTGGGATAATAAATGAGTTCTTCCAAAGGATAGGGAAAGAACCTTGGGAAATGGACATAAGAAAAAGAGAAGTCAATGGTTGGGCCAAGTGGGTCACGCATTTTTTTAGAACAATTGGGGGCAACCCATCAGGACCGGAAGAATAGTCATCTTTAAGTTTATTAATCTTCTCTGCGACAAGTAGCGAGGTGATACAAACCGAAACTAATGACGTTTTGGCGCAATTGTCCATATAAGAGAAGTAATCGTGGTCGGGCTCAAGAATGCAGTCAGTGAACGACTGGCTAAAAAAGTGAACGAATAGGTTTGCAACAATTTTAGGGTCGGGCGAAGAGGTGTTGGCGAGTTTAAGGATAGAAGGATAACTATCAGATTTTCGTTTGGCATTTATGAAATGATAGAATCGCTTAGGATCAGTAATGAGACTGGATTGCATTCGATCAAGATAATCCTGGTAGAGAGCTTCGCAGAGTTCGGCGAAGTGTGTATGTGTGTGCTGATAGATGGAGTAGTCATAGCCAGAACGGGATTTTAGGTATGCTCTCCAAAGTTTGTTCCTCTTGTTACGAAGTGAACGCAATTGTTTATTATACCAGGGTGGGGATGAAGTACTGTTTTTTTGGAGCGAAAAAGGAACAGCTTGCAAAAGACAATCAAACATTGTAGTATAGAGGGATGCAAGAGCAGCATCCACAGTAACGCGTGCGTAGTTAAAATTAGCATTACTGAGCAGGATGTTAAGTTTGGTGAAGTCAGCTTTTCGAAAGTTAAAGCTATATGAGTTCTGAGAATGAATACCAGAATTTAAGTCACCGTAGGAAAACGATACAAAGAGGGGAGGATGGTATCTGTCTAGAGTAGAGAGAAAATGGTTGCTTGCTGTAACAACACAATTATCAGCATCAGATGAAAAGATAAGATCAAGTTGTCTGCCAAGGCTGTTGGTTATGCCACTGATTTGATGGAGGCCAGAGTTGGAGAGGCAATCTGTGAAGACGATTTCTTTGTCTGAGGTTGCATTTGAAGCGACAAAATGAGACTCATCCTCAGACTGAACCCATTGGAGAAAAGGAAGATTGAAATCCCCTAAGATAATGACATCATCGTTGGGATCAGTAGCATCAAGGAGAGAGTCTATAGCATCTACAGCAAGTTGGTAGCCTTGAATTGGTTGAGAGGGGCGAACGTAGCAGCAAAGTAGATACAGATTACGTTTTAGGATTGTAATTCTAGCGCAAATAAATTCAAAATTAGCGGTATGCGAGGACTTGTAAAGTGCGGAGTCATAGCGGTTATGTATAGCCAGGAGAACTCCGCGGCCAGAAGAATCATCGTCTTTGTCAAGACCATCATCGCGGAAAACGTTAAATTCAGGGGTAAATAACTCATTACTATTGTAGGCGGGGGAGAGATTAGTTTCAGTAAGGGCGAAAACATCGTAGGGCAACTTTTGCGAATTAAGGAAGACAGAGGAGGTTTTGGTGCGTAAACCGCGTACGTTCTGGTAGTAAACGGATAGGTGTTTAGCTGTGCTATTATCTACGCTAGCAGGGCATGGCATTGAGCTATTTGGAGCGAAAATGCGTCTGTCGTTAGGAGCGGTAGTAGTTTTTAAAGTCAGTACGCGATCTCTGAAGATGGGAAAGACGTTTTGAGCTAACATAGGAAGCAAATGAAGAGAGATCGTTAGAGACATCAGTGGGCGAGATGTTGAAGCACTCATGAAAGCGGATGAATAATTGCCTTAACTCCTTGGGATTAGTAGGAAAACCTTCCTGGTTGATTGAGACCATTACATTAGTTTTTGTTTTACCATCGATACAAATGGAATCAGGTTTGTTGTGCAAGTATGCAAGATACAAACGAACGTTCTCGTAGATTTTACGATCTCTCAAGCGAGACATTACGTAACGGCCATCGTCGCTCTGATCAACTAATTGCTTAGTTAGTTTAACCTTAGGGGGAAGCATTGGATCCAAAAAGGTAGATGGAGCGTCGGGAGAAGCTGCTTTAATAGAGTTGGAAGCGCTGGTGGGGTCGGTTGGGTTGCCAACGGAGGGTAACGGTGGAGATGGTCTAGGGTTAAGAATGTGCGAGTGAGAAAAATTAGGATACTTGGTTTTAGTGTTGGAAGAAGTTTGCTGTGACGAAGTGGCAGGAGCAGGTGTAAGGTTGAAAGAGACGCGGTTACGTTTAGGATGAGGAGTAACATTAGAGGGAGTATTAACTGAAGGAAGAGAAAGAGACTGGATTATTCGGGGGGAAAAAATAGGAAAAATGTTAGTTTTAAAATTCCAGTTAGGGTCAGGATTTGTCTGAGAGTAGGGCTTAGAAGTGTGATTCGGCTTAGGCTTGGACTTAGACTTAGTGTTAAGTTTAGGCTTAGAGCTAGTGTCATTGGTTTTGGCGATCCACTTTTTGAAGGACAAATCACCTAAATTGAAAGCATCGTCAGTGGGGCTCGAAAATAACCAGTTGTATCTCGAGGGCATCGTGAACTTAAAAGTGCTAGACTTACTGGAATTCGCTGGTGAGATTTTGTGGCAGTCCGTAATTGTGATGCCAAATCGTTGGTGAAAGAAGTTTCGTAGCCATGAGGGGTCGACGAGACGAGAAGTAACTTTTACGGTAAAGGTCGAGAGATTGCTTTTATTTAATTTCTCAAGCCTATCGTTCCAATCGGATGGGGTCCAAAAGGCTCCAAGTCGTTTGATGAGGCGAGGTGGTGATGGGAGACTCCGTGATCCATCGGTGGAAGGTATGGTGGTAGCGGAAGTTGAAATAACTTGAGCGGCAGGTTGAACGGGCGGTTGTTGGATCCTTGGAGGCGAGTTAGCAGCGTTTTCAAGTTCAGTGAGTATGGATGTGTTGTAAAGCACGTGCGATTCTTTACAGGATGGCTGTACGTCATCGATTTTGCTGTTGATCACCCGTATTTCTTCACCCATATCACCGATGATAAGCTGAGTGGATAGTACTTGGTTGCTGATACTCTCCATCGTAGTTACCAGCTCGGCAAAAAGTGGATCGGGTTGTCCAGATGATGAAGTTCCAACGGATGGGCTTTGGAAAAGGACTTCGATGTCGGACCGCAGGGAGTTGATACTCTCGCAAATGCTCGACTTGATTGCTTGAGAGTAAGATGAAAATTCTCGCTTAAGGTCATCAAGATGACTCGATTTGCTGAGAGTTTCACAAGGGGGTTTGTGGTCGATTTCACTGATAAGTTTTAATTGTTTTTCAATGTTTTTTAGCAATGGCTTTCGTGTAAGTTCGGAGAATTCAACGGTTTTGTTAAGATCCTCGACACATTTAATCACATCATCGAACTTGGACGAAAGCTCGAGAACCTTTTTAGAGAAGTTTTTATGGGATGCAAGCAAGTTATTCGTAGAGTCATTTTGACACTTGATCGCGAGCAAGACATGGGATAGGGTGATCACTTTGCACTCATCGCAGTAGAAAACAAAGTTCTTAAGATAGTCTTTGACATAAGTCGCAGCTCGTTTTGATAAGCCGGTGCATGAAGGGTGAAAGAATTTGCCACAAAGACCACTGCAGTTAATCAGTTCTACGTTACTCATTTCACTTGAGCAATTTACGTTTCCACAGATATAAGCCATATTAAGTTGAAAGTGGGAAAGGTCAGTGTTAGGAAATGGGACACGGATAAACAAAAAAAAAAAAAAAAGTAAAACTTCTCGAGGGCACTAATTGAAATTGAAATTACGACACAACTTGGGTGAATAAGCCGAAAACTGCTGATCAGGAAGATTGCAGAAAATGCACGCAAAGTAGGTCGACTAGCGAGTGGTAAAGAACAACCGAGAAAAAGAAAAAAACTGGGAAAAATTGCGGTAGAGAGAGAAAAAAATGCGTGTTAACGGTTAGGCGGTCGAAAGACAAGCCTTAGATTCGGCTTGTCTTTCGACCGCCTAACCGATGTTCAAACAACCCTTGAACTATTTCGAAATATTTTGAATCAGTATCAAATTCCGGCGTTGATGATATACCAGCAATTATTTAAAAAAAATGCTGTCAATCAATCTGCCTTCCTTTGCTCTTGATTTTTAATTTGTCGTTGTCCTCTGGTACTTTTCTTGATGAATTGAAGACTTTCTTTCTTTAAATCTGGTTCCAAGAATAGTATCGAAAACTATAGAGGAATTTGCAAATCATCTGCAATACTTAAGCTGCTTAAAGGAATATATTTCTGAAGTTCAACATGGATTTGTCTGCGGTCGGTCCACAACATCTAACTTGGCATACTTTTCGTCATACGTTATTAACGCTTTAGAAAAAGGTTATCAAGTTGATGCTATATATACTGATTTTAGCAAGGCTTTCGATTTCGATTAATCATAATATTTTGCTAAAAAAAATTAAGGAATTTCGAATTTCATTTCTCAATGTTTAATTGGATTTCATCGTTTTTAACAGGTAGGGTTCAAAAAGTAAAAATTGGAAATCAATGTGGGCGCCGTGGCGTAAGTGGTTAGTGTGTCGGATCACTACGCATGAGATTCCAAGTTCGAATCCCAGAAAATACCAAAAAGTTTTTTCACGGTCCCACCTCTCGCGAGCGTCTGACAAACTTCCGAGAGTATTGTTGTCACGAAAAAAGCTTCTCAAATCGCCGTTCGGATTCGGCATTAAATTGTAGGTCCCTTCCATTCGTGTGAAAAATATAACGCACACAACATGAGTGGTTGCGAGCCGCTAGGCCCTGGCACTTTAAAGAGCTGTTGCGCCAAATATATATAATCAATGTTCAAGAATGATTAGTTGTTCTTCGGGTGTTCCACAGGAAAGTCACCTAGGCCCCTTATTATTAATTATTTTCATTGATGACATTGCCCCGAATATAAAGGACAGCCAGTGCTTATTGTATGGTGATGACCTACGGATATTTCGTAGTATTATAACTTTTGATGATTGCGCGAAAATTCAGAACGAGATTACCTGTCTATTGAATTGGTGTACAGAGAACTGGTTAAAATTAAATATAACAAAATGTAATGCTATGTCCTTTTTTAGAAGTTCTGCACATTTCCTATACAATTACAATATTGAGAATTGTATGTAAAATAGAATCGAAACAATTAAAGACCTTGGCATCAATTTTGATACCAAGTTAATTTTTTATTCTCATGTTGATTTCGTTGTCTCTAAAGCTAATTCAATTGCTGGATTCATAAAGAGAAATGGGAAAGATTTTAGGGATCCCCATACGCTTATTTCACTTTTTATTTCATTGGTAAGGTCTGTTTTCTTGAGTATGCCGACGTAATCTGGAACCCTGCCTATGTAGTTCACTCCGATCGCCTTGAAAGTGTCCAGAGGCGCTTTACCAAATACATTTTTACAAAAATGCACTGGAATTTTATGCCTTCCTACAGTGCTCGATGCCAGTTATTAGGTATTTTGTCTTTCAAGGCAAGGAGATATGCCCATGACATTATGTTTGTTAGAGATTGTTAAGTTATTTATATTTTTTATTTTTTTTTTAAGAAATCTATTGTAAATATTGAATTTAGTCTGTTAAGCAAAGCTTGTAGATGAAATATATATAAATAAATAAAAATAAATATCCCGGAACTTCTGGTTTGACTTGAGTAAGATCAACCATGTGCGTAACAAGTCGGAGTACAAGATTTTTGTGGCTGTCTACTTGGTGAGCCCCCTGGCAGCTGACCTCCTCGTGGTGGGGGGCGGGCAACGTGATTGGGATGTGCAGATGGGGTAACTGAATAGTTAGTCCCATCCATACAATTCAGTCACGGCTAACAAAGCGCGCACCCTAAGATGAAAAGAAGACGTAAACGGGCCTCGGATATTGGCAAACCTGGTAAACCAGGGCATCCTTTGGAGCCAGGCCTGAAGGGTGTCAGTATGCGAGCGTCTGGTGGTCAGCCTTCCCGCTCGGCAGCCCACTGGGTATGTAATGGCTACGAGTTTCCTGTCAATGGTCTCGCGAACCATTACGTGGGTCAAGGGGTGAGCGCGCTATGCACAGATGGATTCTCTGAATTTTGGCAACGGCATCGACTTAGGATAAGCACATGGAACGTCTCATCGCTCATAGGGAAGTACTTTGAGCTTGTTAGGGTGGCTGTAAGAAGTCGACTGGATACAGTTGGCGTCTCTTCGACAAAACAGAGAGGTTCTAAAACTGTGGACCTTACGCATGGGTGAAAGTTCTTCCTGTCAGGAGTCGCACCCTCAATGTCTGCTCGAACGGGAGTGGGTATACTCACAAGTCCCAGGTTGACAGACAGAGTATTGGAGTGGATACCATTAAGAGGGAGAGTTGCGATCTTAAAGCTCAAGCTTGAAAGATCAACTCTGGCATTGGTTCAAGTGTATGCACCGAACCATCAGTCAGAGTATGCAGCTTTCTTAGATAAAGTTGATGCTGCCTTTGAAACATGCTCATGTGGCTGTAGATGTTACGACATGGGGGAGTGTGATTGGGAGGAACGGTGATCCTGATCAAAACGTGGATGGAGAGAAGTTGTTCGATTTTTGTTGTAAACATGGCTTATCCATCATGAACACTATCTTTCCACACAAAGATATTCACAAATACACGTGGTACCGTCAGAGTCTTCAGTACAATTCGTTGATAGATTTCTTTGTGGTACCAACGTATCTGAAGAGAATGGTTCGTGATGTTCGCGTATTGAGAGGGGGCGAACTGTCAAATGATCATCACTTAGTGCTGTACAAATTGTATCTTAGCGAGAGAGTGCATCCCCTACCAAAGCGTATACTAAGGAAGGTTACACCCATACGATGGGAGAGGCTACAGGAGACATTTGCGCGGCAAATATCTGAAAGGTTTTAACGAATTCCAACTATTCCATCAAATGTAGAGGAAGAATGGAAACTGTTTTCAACAGCGGTTATTGCCTGGAGTTGTTTATGGAGTGAAGCGCTTGACTGCTTGGTTTAAAACGCCCGGAGTTCAAGAAGCCATCAGAGAGAAGAAGAGAGCCTTTAAGGTGTGGATTCACTTGGGGAATGCCAATTCTCGAAATCGGTACACTGAGGGGCGAAGAACTTGCAAATTAGCTGTGAAAACAGCGAAAGAACAGTCTTGGAAGAAGTTTGGCGAAAAATTGGAACGTGACCACAGATCTGCAAATAATATGTTCTGGCAGACCGTCCGCCGAATCAGAGGAAAAAAGTTGAATATCGTCGAAGGAGTCAAATCCAAAGACGGTACACTTCTTTCCAATGAGGAGTGCATCTTACACAGTTGGAAGGAGCACTTTTCAGAATTGCTCAATCCCGAATAGGGCACCGAAGATGACAGACCTATGGTCCAGAGTAGGGCGGAAATAGTCCTAAGCAAGAGGAAGAAACTTTGGCGATCAAATCGCTAAAAGTTGGCAAATCTGCTGGTGTGGATGAAATCCGGCCAGAAATGCTCAAGGTTTTAGGGAAAGAGGGAGTGAAATGCCTCTTGCGTGTCACTAAAGTGGTCTGAGAATGCAGTGAAACACCTGGTGCTTGGCAAATGGAGGTGATTGTTCTTTTTTTTTTAAAAAGGGGACAAAAGAGATTGCACCAACTACAGGGGTTTATCTCTTTTAAGTCTCCCTGGAAAAGTCTTCGCCAAGGTGCTAGAAACGCTTTTCAGAGCTGTGCTTGATGACAGTTTGGGGGATGAGCAATGCGGTTTTCGTCCCGGTAGAAGCACAACCGACCAGTTATTCACTCTCAGAATGGTTCTTGAGAAGGCCTGGGAGTATGCTAGACCTGTCTATACTTATTTTGTGGATCTGGAAAAAGCATATGAAAGGTTTCTTCGAGGCAAACTCTGGAGTGTTCTGCAGGAGTATGAGAACTAGGGATTCCTCCTTATAGGTTGGAGGCAATGGCTGAGGATTGAGAAGGATGGAGGGTCCACCTGAGCATCAAACCTCCGCGGCCCTCATGAAGGATTAGCGGGCTATTTGAAAATGTATGTATGTATGCATGTATGCCTACTTGGTGATGGAGAAGCAGATTTTGGAACTAAAGAAAACTGCATTTAGGTTCAACACCCTTCGAATTGAGACAGTGCACTCAAATCTGTGAAGGATTACACCAGAGCCTCATGTAAAGGATATGCCATATTGGCTCATCCCGTGCTTGAAGCTCCGAGTGCTAGTATAATTGCTGATTGGGAACTGACCCATTCAGGACACGATTATTTAACCCTTCTAGGACACCAGATAGTATTAAGCAGATTCAACAGCTATTTTTGGGCGCCTCGCCCGAATGTCTATGCCGTAAGGCTATTTCGGCCCGAGCATAAGGGTGTTCATTGCAGAAGGCGTTGGTCTGACTATTAAACTATAAGCAGATCCACCCGTTGTTCGCGTTCGTGATTGCATAAGTTGATTCAATGAATATCCTACACATGGCTGTGTCTGCTAATCGCTAAATGGTAATAAAAGTGCTGTAAATCATATCTGGGTTCCTATGGAAAACGTTTAACGTGGACCCGTCATCGTAGAGTGAAAGCGCAATTTCAATATAAGAGATGGACATGTCAAGCACTCTCCTAAGGTCTTCCACCCTCACCTACCCTAGGGCCTATTTTTATCCCTATAAGCTCATCCTTCATTTCCTTTTAACAGGCTTTGCTTTGATATCCTTGACAAGTAGAGCCTTTGGATTGGCATCCTAATAACGGTGCCTATTGGCGTAATGCGCTCGAAGAACTTGCTCTCCATTCTCAACATCATGTATTGCGGTCTGTCCTGCGACAGCAAGGATGTTGCAGCCAAAGATGTGGTGTTTATGATCATCTGCTCAGCATTTGCCGTCCTAAGAGGCCGATCGAGCAGCTTGCAGCTCTCGTGCGCAATTGTGCAGTCCCTTTAAAGGCTCTGAGAAAATTATCTACGTACACTGAGTAAGGTTGCCATAGTTCAAGCATAAGCGTGGATGCAATAGCCCATAATAAAAATATTCAAGAGTATTCGTCCGTGTCTAAGGGAGTGAGCGTTGGAGAGAAACCATACTTGTAGAAGTTCTAAAATTATGAAATATTATAACCCACTAACCCACGATAGAGGTGTACATCCAAGGAACTTTTCCGAAGACACCTTTAGAAAGCATCTCCTTCGAGCACAACACATTTCACAATCGATTATAGTACGGCTTATTGAATTCCAACAAACGAAAAACCCACTTAGTCCAGTTAGGGACTTTTCACTGACAGGAAACTGAAGATGTTTGGATTTACGGAGTTTTCATTCTGTTTAATTTGGAAATAGAGAAACGTAGGACTTAGAGAGTTTTCACAGAACATAGATTTTATTATTTGATTAAATATTGTGCATTTATCTCAATTTTGAGAAGTTTCGACTTGATATTCGTTGGTCTTTTCCAGGATTTGCTTTAGTGTGGAAATTTGGTCTATTGTCGATTTGCCGCGTCGGAAGACACATTGGTACGTGTCGATTAGTGTGTTGCAGAAAGATTTTAACCGTTCACACAACACGTTAGGTAGGATCTTATATGCAGAGATATGCCTCGATAGTTCTTGCAAGGCATATGATCGCCTTTTTTGAAGATGGGACATATAGAGCTGATACTTCAGTCGTCGGGCATGCTTTCTTGCATCCATACTTAGCTAATGACTTGGTGTATGTGCCCTACCAAGACATCACCTCCGTTTTTTTTATATAATTTGCGCGCACTCAAAGGGTTATGAATACCTTTAACATGTTTACATACAGTGTGGGCGTTAGAAAGGATACATAGAGAGAGAGAGAAAGATTTTGGTGTAGTGGTTATTGAACCTCAGTTGTTTATGCTTCAGAGATTCTCCCGGGGTGGCGTTCAGATAACTGGGGAGATTTTTGTTATTTTTGCCTTTGCTTCTGATTCACAGTAGCAAATCACATCATCATCAGCCACATGACCAAGTTACTGCCAGTGTTATGCCTTCGCAGTAGTGTTCACACAAGCTTTCGCAAATGATCGGACTGATTTTGTACATTTCATGAGAAATAAATAAATGCTTGCTGACATTGGGATTTGAACCATGAACCATTAGCGTGGCAATTGACGACGTTACCACTACACCATCGCCACCCCTAATCACCTCCGTATTTAAAAAGTTCAGCTGGGAGGCCATCAGAGCCAGCGGCTTTGTTGCTTTTCAGTTTTCTGTTGGCTGTGCTAACATCTTCAATACTGGGTGGTGGTATTGGTTCAACATTGACTGGAAGCGGGTTCTATCGTGCCCTATAACTCTCTCTGTTTGCTGCCCGTTAAGCAACTGATGGAAGCGTTACTTAAACACATCAACAATTCTGTGTTCCGGGTTTGTAGACTTTCGATTAGCATGATAAAATGCTGATGGGCCTAGATGGGCCTAATAGCATTCGCCTTTTTTCGTCCTCCGTAACTACTTCAAATTCAGCTTGGTGTTGCACAAAAGCATTGAAGCTTTATAAAACTCCAGACCACTAGACACGGTTTTCCACCATCTTTGTTTTCTGAATTAGATCATATCTAGAGATGCCAGTACAGAGTCCTCTTCAGGCCTTCAGCGGCCAACCCCATTAACACCACCACCGGGGTTCTTCACAGACCACTGATCTTAAACAATAACTCATGTTAGTCTCATCTTGATGGATTCTGATCTATCCATGTAAAAAGCGATAGGAAAATCGTTGAGATAGTTTCTTTCCCATCGGTTTCTGTCTTTAGTTCACAAATTGATCATATCGTCAATAGATCCAACTATACTCTCGGTTTCACCAAACGCTGGTCCAGGAAATCACGAATCACAATGTCACGGAATCCACTTATATCACCTTTGTCAAGTCCGTCCTTAAACATGCTAGCCAAGACTGGTCTCTTATCAAGATACCCAATCTACATCCGTTTCGCCCTACTTGGTCTTTTCTGCGCCGACAGATAGAGGGTTTCTCCAGACTGATATGGGAGTGTCTCACGAAGATCAACAGGCTGTGCCAGACTTATAAAGTAACTCTCTACTGGAGTGGAGAGAAATGAACCAGCTGATAAACTAGCAAAAAAATAGCTCGAACAGCCCGTCCCTTTGACCAGAATCTTCTGTCAATAAATAAATATTTGGCCCAACAGCTCTTTATGTGCCTGGGCCTAACTTCTCACAACCACTCATGTTGTGTGCGTTATATTTTTTCACACGAATGGAAGGGAGCTACAGTTTAGTGCCGTATCCCTGGGCAATTTGTTTTGAGACGCTTTCTTGTGAGAACAATACTCTCGGATGTTTCTCAAACGTTCGCGAGAGGTGTGATCGTGAAAAAACGTTTTGGTGTTTTCTGGGATTCGAATATCGAACTTCACGCGCAATGATCCGACACACTTACCACTTGCGCCAAGGCGCCCACCTTTTTGACGGATAGGACAACACAAAATACGGGACGAACTGATAAAAGAAGAAGAGCAAATGGGTCAAGTAACTTAGACAGTCCAAAGGACTTCTGAGGAGCTACAACCAGAAAAGAAGCAGAACCTGCCTAAGACTTAGCAAGAATCGACTTCGCATCTTGGCGGGTATGCTAACAGGTCACTGTATAATCAAGCAGCACATTAAACATCACCTAGGTGCATAAATATCTCCTATCGGTGACCGATGTACCTTCGCTGGATCCACTTAAGATTTTATTTTTTATTTTTTAAACAGATGTGTGGCCACGCCCAAATGGCGTGTAGGCACTGCGACCAAAGAGGTCTATGGTGCCCAAGGTCACTTTTCAGAGCAGCAGTACTTCCACTTTCCTTATGAAAGCTATCCTTAAGTCTATTGGAGATATGATCTCATTAAGGAAAGAGCTTCTCCTAATTCTACACAGAGCTGCGCACTCACGTAGTATGTGTTCTGCGGTTTCGTCCTCTTCTAGGCATAGGCGGCAGGTGATATTCTCCGTAGTTCTCATTTTGTGGTAAATAAGTTGACAGTGACCAGTAAGGAAGCTCACAAGCCTTCTTATGTCTTTCTTTTTGCCATATTTTAGGATATTAACTGCCCGTTTTTGGAAGGATTGGACAGTTCTTTTATCTTGTCTGAGACCTTGGGAGTTATTCCAGTGGGAGATGCATATGTTGCGTTCACAAATGTCAGTTTAAAAGCGGAATCAGATATTCCGCAGAAAGGTTCAGGTCCAGTGAACAACGCAGAGGAGCCTTTCTTAGCTGGCAGGTCTGCAGTTTCGTTGCCGTCAACGCATACATTACCCGGTACCCACCACAATTTTACTTTATTATATCGGGCCAAGTTTTGTAAACTGTCGAAGCAGCTTAGAACTGATTTTGAACTAATCAAGTAAGAGTTCAGTGCTTTAAGCGCCGCTTGGCTATCGGTGAGTATATGGATAGAGGCACCTTTGATGCCTGAGTGCAAGTTAATGTTAGCACAAGCCTCAATAGCGTAAAGCTCGGCCTGGAAAAGAATGGGACTCTTTCCAAGTGATTTAAAAATTTTATTATTGAGTCCATACACACCGGCGCCAACTCCTGAATCCATTTTTAATCCACCGGTATACCACACGATTCCTTTAGATTCAGCAATGGTCCGCCCTTATTCCATAGATCACGGGTTGGGATCACAATCTCAAATCTTCTATCAAGTCGGAAGTCGGAAACCGTGCTGAGCATGTCTAGCTCGGGGAAGTCGGTTAATAGATCCATAAGATAAACATGATCCCATGTACATCTAACCCCGACTTTCGAAGACTGACTGCACTGCGAATTGCCACTTTTTTTATCAATATATATAACAAAGTGAGTCAGACTATGGCTTCTATGGCTATTGTGGAACAAGTATGTATAGTAACTGTAATACCGAGGCAAGCTAGTCTTTGAAGTTTAGTGAGTTTGTTGATGGTTTTGACCTCCTTGGTTTTCGTCCACCAGACAACGGACGCGTATGTGATGATGGGTCTTACAAGCGTGGTATATAACCAGAATATGACCTATGGGGACAGGCCCCAGGTATTGCCGTACGTACGGCGACAAGCCCACTTGGCAGTAGTCGCTTTGGCAATTTTATGCTTAACATGGGAGTACCAGTTAAGCTTCCTGTCCAGGGCAATTCCTAGGCATTCAACCTTATCGGAAAAATGAATGGTTGTGCCATTTAGAGTCACTTAGCCATTGTTCAGCATTCTCTTCTTGTAAACGGTACAACGACTGCCTTGCTGGTGTTAGTCGATAGGCCCTCCCCAGCACACCAGTCCGAGACTACAAGGAGTGCATTTTGCATGAGTTGACACACATTGTCTTCATGTTTGCCTTTGATGATGATCACAAGATCGTCTGCATAGCCTATGGTTATGAAGCCTGAACTATTAAGCCTATTCAATAAGTCATCCACCACGAGCGATCATAAGAGAGGCGAGAGGACGCCGCCCTGGGGGCAGTCTTTGGCCGCAGAGACCGTCACAGAGACGTCTCCAGACGAAGATGTTATTATGCGGCTATAGAGCATGGTTATAACCCATCTGGTAGCAGGTTTGTCTATTCTCCTGCGTCTCATAGCACTAGTGATGGATTCATAAACAGTGTTATCATAAGCACCATCTATGTCAAGGAATGCACAAAGAGCATGTTTCTTTTAAGAAACAACTAACGTCTGTTCTGTATACTTACTTTACTTACTTATGTCCTGTATCCCCTTGTGGGTCCTAGGGCCTCTACTACGCCTACGCGCCATCGTGTACGGTTTCTGGCAATGTGTCTGAGTTCTCCCCAACTTTTCCCTAACTGCCGTGCCTCCTTCTCGACTGTTCTGCGCCATGTTTTCCGCGGACCGCCAGGTCTTCTGCCATCCTGAGTTAGAGGGTTCCATTGCATAGCATGGTTCGCTATGGAGCTGTCACCCTTTCGGAACGTGTGACCAATCCACTGCCACTTCCGCCGTTGGATAGTTGTGCCTATTGGTTCCTGACCCGTTCTCTCGTAAAGGTGTTCGTTAGAGATACGATTGGGCCAGAAAATCCGTAAGATATTGCGCAGACACCTATTAACGAACGTTTGCAGCTTTCTGGTGATAGCAGTGGTCACTCTCCACGTGCTGCAACCATATAGCAGCACGGATTCAACGTTGGAGCAGAACAGTCTTATTTTGGTGCTCAAACTGATTGCATTGCTTCGCCATATTTTGGACAACATCCCGAACGCGGACTTTGCTTTGGCGATCCTGTTGGTTATATCCAGTTCGGTTCCACCATCGGTCAAGACAATACTCCCAAGATACTGGAAATCCTCTACTCTCTCTACCGGTTGTCCAGCAATGCATATTAGAGCCCATGAGTTAGTTCCAAGGCTGATGATTTTAGTTTTTGTCGTATTGATTTCCAGCCCGACGACACCTGCCTCCCTCTCCACATCTGCTGTCATTTGGTGGAGGTCCATAATTCTGTGGGAGAGTAAGCATACATCGTCTGCGTAGTCAAGATGTTTCAGTTGAGATGTAAGAGTCCATCGAATTCCTCCGTTTGCCGTCGACAAAGCTGCATGAAGCACATCGCTAATCACCAATAGGAATAATATTGGTGAAAGGATACAGCCTTGTCTTACCCCACTTTGGATCTCAAATTCCTCAGACAACCTCCCCCTGTGCAGAACGTGACATTTGGAGCCTTCATATGTAGCTTTGATAATAGCAATTAGTTTATCGGGAATGCCTCTCCTGCGTAAGGCACGCCAAATAAACTCTCTGTTGACACTATCGAACGCCTTCTCAAAATCGATGAACAGCAGGTGCAGTGGCGATCGATATTCAACACACTGTTCGATGATAATCCGCAGGGTGTTGATGTGGTCGGCACAGGAGGATCCAGAGCGGAAACCTGCTTGTTCGGCATCGAGTGTGTCTTCGAGATGTTGTTTGATTCGCTCAAGGATTATTTTAGCTATTATCTTAGCTACAGCAGGTAGCACGCAGATACCCCTCCAGTTTCCGCACTCCAATAAATTTCCTTTCTTAGGAAGCTTGACGATCATTCCCTTTTTCCACTCGTTAGGAAAGCTCTCAGCTTCCCAAGCTCTATCTATAAGTGGAAGCAGAAGCTCAGCCGATGTTGTTGGCGGTGCTCGTAAGAGCTCTGCTGGAATACCGTCAAGTCCTACCGCCTTGTTGGTTTTAAGTGCCTTGATCGCGGTAATGATCTCATCTTTACTGGGAGTCGTGGTGCGTATTCGGGAACTTCTCACCTCGGGCATCTCAGTCTGATTTGGGAGCATATCGCTAGCGAATACACGGTTCAAAACCGTAGCAAAATGCTCTTTCCATCTCTTGAGCTGGTCTTCATCCGAAATGAGCAAGGAGCCGTCTAGGCTTTTCACTGGGTATTGGCTGGAGCTGCGACCACCTGTCAGCTCTTTCGTGATTCTGTAGACGGTCCTGCTGTCGCACCTCCGTGCAGCTTCTTCTGCTTCTGTAGCCAGCGCGTTGATGTAGTTGCGCTTGTCACGTCGTACGCTACGCTGAACTTCTCTCATCTTCATGCGATATAGGGACTCTAGCTCGCTTCTCCCTGCTGCTGGGGTAGCTGCAACGCGAGCTTTTAGCTGTTTTCGTTCGTCAATCCTTCTCCAGGTATCCTCGGAAAGCCACGCCCTATGTCTTCCCTGCGATCGACCGACAATTCTTTCAGCATCAGATGTAAAAACATTTTTCACAGCACACCAATGGTCTTGGATGGTTGCGGGCATTGAGCTGCTGATTGCTTCCATACCTTGCGAAAAGTGCTCCCTTAATTGTTGGCGCACTGAGGGATCACTAAGTCCATCGATGTTGAACCTGGGCATTCTTGTGTTGTCGTGGGATCTTCGAACTGCAGCAGTGCGTAGTTGGAGAGTAGCTATCATAAGATGGTGATCACGTACTATCCCCACATCTGCCCCTCGTCTGTTTCGGACGTCCAGGAGACTGCTTCTAAAGCGGCGGCTGATAGCAAAATCGTCAATTTGGTTGGAGGTTGCTTGCCTGTTGTTGAAAACCCAGCTGACTTTGTGGCAGGTCTTGTGCTCAAACATGGTGCCACCTATCACAAGGCGGTTGGCATTGCAGAAATCCACAAACCTTTCGCCGTTGTCATTGCGGTTGCCTAGACCATGTTTCCCGATTACATGCTTGAGCCCTTCGTTGTAGCTGCCTACCTTGGCATTCAAATCCCCCATCACTATGACAATGTCTCCATTTGGTGTTGTGTTGAAGACGGCGCTTAAGAGATTGTAGAAGCTCTCCTTTTCGTCCTCAGACGAACTATTCGTTGGGGCGTAACACTGTATGATGGTGACACGTCGTACTCTAGTCCGGAATCTGGCCGTCAAAATCCTATCACCATGAGGCTGCCAGGAAATCAGGCCCTTGCGTGCTGATGTTGTTAGCAGTAGTCCGACTCCATATTCTCGCGGACTTCCGGATGGTCTTCCAGAATAGAGTAGTACAGTGTTACGCGTTGGAGACTGGTACTCGCCCGCTTCTAACCATCTTACTTCACTTACCCCCAAAATGTCCAGTTTATATCGCATGAATTCCTTTTCCAGTTGGAGGAATCTGGCATTGTAAGGACCTTCTCTTCCCGAGTCGAGGAGCGTCTTTACATTCCAGAAACCTATCTTTGTCCGGGTACAATAGCCAAAAGTCGTCAACATGTTATCAGTCCTTATCCGAGGCATAGTGTCGGTTTCAGTAGCGAGCTGGTTTCAGTAACGCAGGTTGCTGGCCCACGTTACCTAGCCTAGAATCAAGGCCCTAGACAACCCGCACTTACAATTTTAGCCTACACGTATAAGGGTTTATACGTATAGTTGCCCGGGGACCACCACTAGGAGGTAAAGTAAGCACTTCATCACGAACTTGATTGTTGCGCTACTGGCCCAAGCCAAGTTTTGGGCAGTCAGTAGTTTCCCGATCAATCGCAATGCAGGTCCCTAGGTTAATTCCTGTATCATAGGAATTAACTTATATTATAATCATAGTTTTAAGATGTCTAAAAAGGGTTTTGTAGCTCAATTGACGAATAAATAAATTAATTAATCTCCGCCTCTAAAAGAAGAGACTGTGAAGACAGTGACATTTTTAGTTTTAGAACTTTTACGACGTTACGAGGCTTTAACATCTGATTTATTTTAGGAAATATGTTCCTGGAATCAGACTTCAGTATATTTTTGGTGCGTTGCCTCCAATAATCGCTGACACTATTCCGAAAAGGCTGACGTAGTAGTGTCTTCCACATTTGTCAGGAGAGGTTTTAACCTTCCTAAATTGGGCGATTCTTCATGGAACTGACGTCGTATTCGATTTATCTGAGTTATTAAAAAGCTTTTATATGTTTGTAGGATTTTAATGTCACGGGTTGAATAACATTCAATTCCGTCTTTGGACTTATTTTTCGGAACACTTCGAAAATCCTATGCTTACATTAGTTCCATACAGGAAGCTAATAATGTCCTGCTCGCGACGGACTTTCCAGTTCGCAAAGTAGTATCTCTTGAGCAAACGCGTGGTGGCGCTACAGTGTGGGGTGAAGCTGAGTCTCAGCCAACAAGCTTCTCCAGTTAGCTCGGTCTTTAGCTAACTGCCTCCAGTTCCGCACTCTAGGTTAGTTAAGGTCCCCTCGAACTTGTGTTGTGTACGCCGTGCTACCTACGGCGAGGAGGCCTTCTACTGCGTCGTCTTTCCGGGTTAGATTCGAATACTCTGCAAGTCGGAGAGTTGATGGCCATTCGTGCAATATGTCCTAGGCATCTAATACGCAGTTTTTGTTTACTAGGTCGATGTCGCTGCACAGCTCGTGTAGCTTGTCATTAAATCTTCTCCTTCGAATTCGGTCCACGCAAACGGGACTGAATATTTTACGAAGAATTTTTCTCTCGAAGCCACCAAATACATCTTCATCCGCCTTCAATAAAGTCCATGCTTCAACGCCCTAAAGCAGGACTGGGATAATCAGAGTCTTATATAGAATCTCCTTAGTTGTTCGAGATAGGACTTAACTGTTGAATTACCTTCTTCTTCCCTTTTATCAGTGAGGTTATGATCCGAAAATAAGGGATCATTACCCCATCCACTTCACCGCATTTCTACTGATCCGCCTGTGGGGTTCGCCTATTTGACCTCAGAAAATATCGGCAGGCCTGCCGATTTTGGATCACTCGGTTACTGAGGCCAATGAAATTCCGATGTCGTCGCATTTGTCTGATCCAGGCGTTTATAGGCCTGCCTTTCCTACATCGCGATGTCTTTGGAACGTGCATTGATATTGCCTTTTTAACAGAGTTCAAATGATCTCTTCTTTGAACGTGGCAATACCAGTTGAGCCGGTCGCGCTCTATTTTTTGTACGATGGTTTCCTTGATGTGAAAACTTCCACGGATCTTCGAACTTCTTATTCGATCAAGCTTTGTCACTCCTGCTGTCATGCGAAGCATCTTCATCTCAGCTGCCGTTAATTTACTTTCACACGTTTTGTACATCGTCCAACATTGTGAACCGTATGTGAGCGCTGGATGCACAACTGCGGTGTAGAACCTTCCTTTCAACTTAGGTGGAATTTTTCTGTCACAGAAGATAGCGGAATTTTCTCGCCACTTCATCCACCCTACGCTTACGCGATGATTGATGTCGTCATCACAAGTTGCTTTGCTATTGATCATGGATCCCAGATATTTGAACTTTTCGCAATTGGGAAGCACTGTTCCATTCAAATAAAATGTCTGGAATAGGCCTGAGTGGATCAGAGAACGGGCAGCACAAGTACTCTCTCTTTTTTGAACTAATGCGATACCCATTTCCCTCCAGAGCGTCCACCCACACATCAAGTGCTCGTTGCAGGGATGTAGGATCCTCACTTATGATGGCTCAATCGTCAGCAAAGAATAACTGATGTACCTTGTGGTCCATCACTTTACGTTTAAGCAGATAATCAAGGACTGTAATAAAGAGCAAAGGACTTAAGACGCTTCCCTGATGCACCCCGACTTTGATTGGGAAGTCTTCGGTTACTCCAGCGCGGCATCTTACTCTTGTCTTTGCTCCTTCGTACATGTCCATGATCATCTGTACACAGGTTTCTGGAACCCCTCGATGTCTTAGCGCCACCCGTGGTTGTCTGTTGAATGCCTTTTCAAAGTCAACCAATGCCATATGCAAATCCCTCAAGGAATCACGATGTTTTTTCATTATGATCCTTATACTTTGAATTGCATCTGTGGTTGATTTACCCGAGACAAACCCGCACTGATCATCAGATAGCCGTATTGTTTTTCGCAGACGGCCAGCTAGTACCCGCTTAACGATCTTCATGGTGTGTGATAGCAGCTTGATCGAACGGTAGTTATCACAGTTTCGCGTATCACCCTTCCCTTTGTATATAGGGAGAAGGTAACTTTCCCTCCATTGATTCGGCATTGGATCACCTCTCACAAATTTGGAGATGAGAATTCTGAACCATCTGAGCCCGACGTCTCCCATCTTTTTCCAGAACTCAGAGGGTATGTCATCTGGCCCAACCGCTTTTCGACTTCGACTTCGACTCTAATGTCGGGTATTTCTTCACAGTTAGGGGTGGCTCTTGGAAAGTAAAGCCGGGGAAACTGTTCATTTAAAAGTTATTCACAATACTGCCGCCACCTCTGCAGAATTTTGTCGTCATCCACAAGAAGCTGGCCATGAGCATTGTTAATGAACTTTGGCGAACGAATCTCCTGAGCATTTCTCCTTCTTTGGGCGGCTATTTTGAAGATGGTTGCGCTCTTGTTCATATTGTGTCTTCGCAGCTCCTGGATAGCCTGGTTTGCATCAGCAACCGGGGAAGTTATTTTCCCCAGGTCTCGATACAGGCCCTCCGTACTTTCTGCTTGAAGCTGGGCGCACTTCTTCTTCGCTTTTTTCTTGCAACATCTGTATTCCATTTCGAGGCGAACTTTTTCGTCATTATTATTAGAGTGGCACTTTGACCAAGCTTTGATAGCCACTTTCTTCTCATTTATCACCTTCTTAGCTTCATCACTCCTCCACCATGTTTCTTTGGCGTGTTGATGGTGGTCTTTTGAAGCTCCTAGCAGTGATTTGGCCTTCTTTAAGCATGTTCGCTGTAGGGAATCCCACATATTTTGTGCTCTGGACTCTTCATCCTCAGCTCCGTTGATGGTGTGAGAGAGGTAATTTTTCATCACGAAAACAAAAGCCTCGCCTTTTTCTTTGTCCAGATTGTACCACTTGATTTTCTCAGGGACCCTTGTTTGTTTGCTTTTCTTTGGTGTTTTCATAAAAATGTCTGTTAGCAGGAGACGGTGTTGCCGAACGATTGCCTCTCCCAGGATTACTTTGCAATCTTTTACCCGAGGCTTCATGAAACTGGCTATCAAATGGTAGTCAATCTGCGTTTCATCTCCACCACTGCTGTAAGTTATCAGGTGTCGGCTTTGTTTGATTAACATGGTATTTAACACGATTAGACCGTCTGATTTGCACACGCTTAGGATGTCTTTACCAGGAAGGTTCCTGGTGCCATATCCTAGTCCTCCATGGCAGTCTTCATAGTATTCGTTTGACTTCCCGACATGTCCATTCAACTCTCCTCCAACAAACAGAAACTCTTCCTTTGGGATGTTCTTAAGGAGATTGCGGAAATCTACCCAAAATGCATCTTTATCTATCTGATTGCACCCATTGTGGGGAGCATATGCACTTACAATATTCCACACCTTTCCTTGTATTACTAGTTTGAGAGACATCAAACAGTCGCTAAACTTCGAAATGCTCAAGACATTACCAAGTAGCTCTGCCACAATGATGATACCGATTCCGTTCCTAGCCTTTTCCGTTCCGTAGTAGAACATCTTGTAATGTTTTTTTCTAACGTCCAAGAAACGCCCCGATTTCCGGTGTTTTTCCATTTCGTCTCTTGGACACACAGGATATCCACTCGCCTTCTATTCATCATCTCTTCCAGCTCGTAACTGCGACCGGTCATGCTTTCAACGTTCCAACTCGCGACCCTCATATTCCTTCCAAACTGTTTCATTATTTTGCTAGCCCCCGGAATCCGTATAGCTCTGACCCGAACATTTCTGCTCGGTCCAGGATCAGTACCATGCACAGCAGTGGTAGTGCCTTTCCTTTTAGCAAGCATTACCATAATGATACAGTTTTGCAATATTACCATATTGCGATGGTGTTTTTTGTTTGACACGTGCATGGTCCTGTTTTAGTATTGTTTGATCTTTCTTCTATGACACCGGTGATCTCCAGTCGTGTCAACCCACGGACTCGCATGCACACTTGTGGTAGAATTTTTAAGGTAGTATATATGTCGCTAGGCTCACTTGGGTGTTATATTGCCTAGATCTGATTTGTCCCCTTAGTCGCCTTTTACGACAAGCGCTAGTTGTTGGGTGGCGCTGCAGTGATATTCTTAACCCGTCCCTGCACGGGGATAACTGTTGAATTACCTTATTAGCCCAAAGAAACCGCGATTGGCAAGAGTTATTCTTCGCTTGATTTCTGCGCTGATATCGTTTTAAGAATTCATAGCAGAGCAGAGGTAGACAAAGCTTCTTACTATCTCGAAGTTGTAGCTGCCGACTATGACGTTTTGTCTACATTGTCGGTGTTCATTGTCCCTTCTTGTTGACAGCATGTATTTGGTTTTGTCCTCTTTTATCGCTAACCATATTTTGGCTGCTTCGGCGTCAATGCTTGCAAACGCACGGGTAACAGCCCGCTGAGTTCTTCCAATTATTTCAATATTGTCGGCGTATGCAAGCTGTAGTATATAGTGCTTTAATATATTGTGTCTCTGGTATTGGCTTGTGATTCCGCACAATTCATTCAAATGCAATATTTAAAAAGTCACATGACAGCGCGTCACCTCGTCTAAAATCTTTTTTTGACATGAAAGATCTCGGCGAGGCCTTTACTGACCTTAATGGAGCAGCGAGCTTTCTCCATCGCTATCCTGCACATATGGACAAGTTTGGTTGGGATGTCAAAACTAGACAAGGTTCTATATAGCTCTTTCCTATAGATGCAGTCATAGGCGGCCTTGAAATTGATGAAAAGGTGATGAGTATCGATTTGGAATTCTTGAGTTTTCTCCAAGATCTGTCGAAGTGTGAAGTTTAAATCTATGGTGGACTTTCCTGGCCTGAAATCGCACTGATAGGGGACAATCAGGCGGTTGATGAAAAGTTTCAGCCGTTCGCACAATATCGCAGAAAAGATTTTGTGTGCAATGTTGAGAAGAGATGTCTCTTGAATTGGGGCAGTTGAGAGAGTCTCCTTTCTTGTGGATTTGGCAAGCGACGTTAAGAATACATTCATCAGGCATAAACTCGTCTGACCAAATCCCGAGCTGTCTTGAAAAGTTTGGCCTTAAAGCCATCAGGCCCAGCAGCCTTGTTTGAGGCTGAGGATATTGAGGATATTGCTATCCTCACTTCGCTTTGGTCAGGCGGACGTACATTTTGACCACCATCGTTTATGTTGAATGGAAAACCGACCATTCTAGTCATATCTTATGATCCCACTAAATTCTGACGATGCAGGAGAAATTGTGTCTTGGCTATCAACTATGATAGCAAGAGCATCTCGTGAAATTTTTGTGCTTAGTTCGTCATTGGGTGCCGTGGATATTAGATTTGATGAGTCGGTTGAATTGAATTTTATTACTAAAAAAATCACTTACTTTGCTACTTTATGTTTTGTTCTTATTTTCTTTATTGCAGATTAAAAGTTTGGAATTACAATGAGTAAGCGAAGATTAGCTGTGAATTTGAGGCAATTACTGCGAAGATATATTCCGGTGTTGCAGGTGGTTTTCATTATGATGATTCTGCGGCAGAAACTCATCTGACTAAGGTCAAAGTTGTTTTGGTATCCATTTTTTAGAATTTTTTAATTACGCTTTAGACTATTAAACATATGCATATGTCACTAATTAAGCATTTTTCCTAAAAAAAAATGTTCATTAAAGGAAAAGAAGACATTCACAAAATTATAAGAATGAAACTTGCAAAAAACGAAAGATCGATTAAGGACTTTACTTATAGTTAAAATAAGCTACAGGGACACATTGGTTATGAGCGGCATAGAAATAGAAAACGACATCCGCGAACCTAGGCAAATCTATGTCAAAACGAAACCTGCTGGAAAGGATAAAAATCGCAAATTTCAAAAAAAGCCAGAGATTCAGTACCGATTTAAAACATAGAACAGGACAATGTAAATATTTATTTTTTTTTTTTTATTTATGTCCTTTAACCCTTCGGGGGGCATAGGGTGTCAACCACGCCTGCGCGCCGTCGTGTTCGGAGTTCTGCAACGCGATTGAGCTGCCTCCAACTCATTCCTAAAGAGCTCGATTCCTCCTCAACTGTTCTGCGCCACGTTTGCCTAGGGCGTCCCGCTATTCTGCCTGCCTGGGTGAGCGGATTCCACTGCATAGCGTATTTCGCAATGGAGTTGTCTTCGCGCCGTAGGGTGTGTCCAATCGATTGCCAATTTCTTCTTCGTATAGTAATGCTTATAGGTTCTTGGCCCGTTCTCAGATAAATTTGTTCGTTGGAGATGCGGTTCGGCCAAAAAATCCTCAAGATGATTCTTAAGCATTTGTTTACGAAGACTTGCAGCTTGCGTGTGTTAATGGTGTCCACCTTCCAGGTACTGCACCCATAAAGCAGCACTGATTCTACGTTGGAGCGGAACAGTCGTAGCTTGGTTCTTAAGCTAATAACATTGCTTCTCCAGATTTTGGACAGCATTCCGAACGCAGCTTTAGCCTTCCCGATTCTGCTGCACACATCCAGTTCGGTGCCACCGCGATTAGCCGAGACGACACTTCCTAAATATAGAAAGTTATCAACTTTCTCGACTTGCTTTCCGGCAAGGTTAAGTTGAGCGCGGGTATTGGAAGTACTCAGGGCTTTTGTTTTGGCTGTGTTTATTTTTAGCCCCACTTTGTTTGCCTCAGCTTCTAGATTTTGGGCCATCAAATGAAGATCCATTATCCGATGTGAAAGTAGACAAACATCGTCAGCGTAATCTAGGTGTTTAAGGTAAGATGTCATAGTCCAACGAATTCCATAGTTACTTTCCGACAATGCTGCATGGAGTACATCGCTGATAACCACCAAAAACAATAGTGGGAACAGTATGCACCCTTGACGTACTCCACTTTGGACTTGAAAATCATCCGACACCTACCATTGTGCACGACATGACACTTACCGCCCTCGTATGTATCCTTGATAGAAGCTATAAGTTTTTCTCGGATGCCTCTCCAGGCAAGGCCATCCAGACAGCATCTCGGTTCAATCTGTTGAAAGCCTTCTCGAAGTCGATAAACAGTAAATGTAGCGGAGACCTATACTCAACGCATTGTTCGATTATGATCCGTAAGGTGTTTATGTGGTCGATGCAGGAGGATCCAGCGCGAAAGCCTGCCTGTTCGACATCGAGAGTTGAATCTAAATGATCTTTAATTCGTTCTAGAATTATTTTAGCTATTATTTTGGCTACAGCTGGAAGAAGCTTCGGAAGCTTAATGATCATCCCCCTTTTCCACACCTGTGGAAATTGTTCACTATCCCAAGCTCTCCGTATTAGCGGATGCAGCAGATCTGCCGATGTATTTGGCGCCGCTTGAAATAGCTCGGCAGGGATGCCATCAATTCCCACCGCCTTGTTTTTCTTGAGGGACTTGATTGCTGTTATTATTTCAGCTTTACTGGGAGGTGCGGTGCGAATTCGGGAATTTGTTGCTTCGAACTGCTCATTCGAATTCAAGATCATACCGCCGTCGTCTAAGTGATTTAGCACTGCAGCAAAATGTTCTCTCCATCTAGTGAGCTGATCCTCATCCGAAATCAGAAGGTTACCGTCTAGACTCTTCACTGGATGTTGTTTGGAGTTTCGACCACCGATGAGCTCCTTAGTGATGCTATACACAGTCCTACTGTCGCACCTACTCGCTGCTTCTTCAGCCCTTGAGGCCAGTGAGTTGACATATTGACATTTGTCACGTCTCACACTACGCTGCACTTTTTTCTTCTTCGCACGGTGTTGGGCTTCAAGCTCGGTTCTCTCTACTGCTGAGGCCGCTGTAATCCGAGCCTTGATTGTTGTACGCTCATCGATCCGTCTCCAGGTGTCTGTAGAAAGCCATGTGCGGTGGTGTTTCTGTTTTTTACCGACATACGTGCGTGCCCCACTCGCAAAAGCATTTTTCACAGCACTCCAGTGGTCATCCATGTTCTCTATGCTGCTGATTGCTTCTGCTTCTAAGGCAAAATGGTCCCTGAACTGTTGGCGCACTTGGGGAACCTTGAGCCTGTCGATATTAAACCTGGTGATGTTAAGTAGGTTTGAGCGGTTGCTGTTGACGGATGCAGTACGAAGGCGTAAATGAGCTACCATAAGATGGTGATCTCGTTCTTGTCCGACGTCAGCTCCACGTCTGTTTCGGACGTCCAGGAGACAATTTCTAAAGCGGCGACTGATCGCAATGTGGTCGATCTGGTTGGATGTTCGTTGCCTATCAGTAGAGACCCAACTGATTTTGTGGCAGGTGTTATGCTTAAACAGCGTACCTCCGATGACTAGGCAGTTGGTATTGCAGAAGTCCACAAACCGCTCACCGTTATCATTACGGTCTCCCACGCCGTGAACTCCCATTACGTGCTTAAGCATGGTTTTGTCGCTACTCACCTTGGCATTGAGATCTCCGATAACCATTACGATATCGCCATTAGGCGTTTGGTTGTAGGCGGCGCCTTAGTGGCTATAAAAGTCATCCTTTTCATCCTCAGTCACGTCTAGAGTCGGAGCATAGCGCTGTATGATGGTAGTTTTTCTAACTCTACTCTGGAACCTAGCCGTCAATATCCGGTCACTGTGGGGTTTCCAGGATATGAGGCTACTACGTGCTGCTGGAGTTAGCATGAGTCCTACGCCAGAGCTCCGTGCACTTCCAGCTGGTTTACCAGAGTAGAGCATGACAGTGCTTTTTGTTGGGGAGATGTATTCCCCAGCATCGTACCATCTTATCTCGCTCAGCCCTAAGATGTCGATTTTATACCGTGCGAATTCGCGCTCCAATTGGAGGAATCTGGCGTTATAAGGCCCTTCCTTGAGTGAGTCCAGGAGGGTCTTAACGTTCCAGAATCCGATCGTTGTCCGTGTCCGATAGCCAAAGGTCGTCAACAAATGATCAGTCCGTATCCGAGGCGTATGTTTCCGTTTCGAAGCAATGATTTTTTTTATGGTTGCGGCTCGCTGGGCCACAGACCAACCGACACTTATCCTGTTTTTTGGCGCAGGAAGCTCGCCATTCGTCCTCTCCCGTTAGCAATTTCCGAAGAAATTCCCAGATGGCACCACGAGGAGGTGGGAGTAGGGCTTACTAACAGAGCTACTAGGTTTTCGGCTGCAGTGGCTCCTATTCGTTACTTAGCGGACCAGCACCTATCGGGAGATGCTGCCCCTACGAAGCCTTTGTTAGTCGTTTGCCATCCCAATGTAATGGACAATGTAAAGGCAACATGAAATTTGTTAAAAAAATAATAATATTGGACTCCGCAGAAGAAGTTCGTATTGTGGCAAGAAAGACGAGTCTACGAAATGGTGGAATGAGTAGATTAAAAGAAAAGTAAGATTTATTTATTTATTTATTTTATTAGCTTAATACAAGCAAAATGAACTTAAGAGGCTAATTAACTAACAGTAATCCAATAACTTAAGAGACTATGCAAACTTGAATTGAATTTGAATTTTTATTATTATTATTATCTTTTTTTTATTACTTAAAACTAACTAAACAACTATTTAAGACTAAATTTAGGAGTGGGGAGATTCGAAGGATAGATTTGCTACTGTGCATGTCAAAGACATTAGGGAACTTATTTGCGTTACAATACTTCACATTCTGGTCATAGGTTCATACTGGCCGTATTCAGTTCGGTGGTAGACAGGGCGGAATAGGAGTGCAGATCATAAATGTCGAGGGGTTTTTATTAAGCGAAATCAGTTGCAGCAGGTGAGGGCAGTCAAAAGTTCCGGCTAATAACTGATGCACAAAGGGTACATCAGCGACAACGCGATGTGTTTCCAACGCTTATAAGTTGGCAGGCAGACTCAAGAAGAGGTCTGACGAAAGGCATGTAAAGGGATTTGGTTACGTAAGGGTTGGAGAACTCGCTAGACCAACGTTTTATAAAGCCTAGTGTTGAATAAGCTTTGCTGATTACGTTATCCGTGTGATAACGAAAGTTAAGTTCAGAGGCGAACCCCACATGCGGATCAGTAGAAATGCGGTGAAGTGGGAGGGTTGTGATCCCTTGTTTTCGGATCATATCCTCGCTGATAAAAGGAAGAAGAAGAACGAAAGTTAAGTTCAGTGTCACAAATGATGCCGAGATGACGAATTAAACTAACTCTGGGAACAGGTCCATTGTTGAAAAAATAAGTCCTTTGAGGCAGGGGAGGGCGTCTGCGAGAGTACGTAATAGATTGACATTTTGTGACGTTGAGTACTAAAGGTTTTGCCGGCACCAGGTGAGGAAAAGGTTTAAGTCAGCCTGCAGCGAGTGAGAATCAGTAGTGCAGGAAATTTGTTTTGAGATCCTCATATTGTCTGGGTAGATCACCAGGTCGTACCCTGAGGTACGCCTGAGGTCGCAATTATCGGGTTTGAAACGAAAGATCGAACAAGAAGGATGAGAAGAAGCCAGGCAAGACCGTCAATGAAAAAACGCGGCCGGACGCAATAGTTGTGGCAACCAAGGGTCAACTTTCCTACGCCGAAATACTACGCAGGGTTAAGGCGGACCCCAAGCTCCATAACCTGAGTGAATCAGTCACAAAGATTAGGAGAACCCAGGAAAGCGACCTGCTGTTCCAGCTACGCGAATCTAGTGACAGAACTGAAACATTTAGGAGCATAATCGGTGAGAACCTTGGCGCAGGGGCGGAGATCCGCACTCTTATTCAGAGATCCACTGTCGAAATCAAAGACCTTGACGAAGTCACCACTAGGAGAGACATCTGCGAAGCCATCAAGGCTCAGTACAACATTGAGGTTGTCGAAGCAGATGTGCTCAGCCTTAGGAAGGCCTACGGTGGCACGCAGATCGCGACATTGGGGCTACCGACAGAGAAGGGGAACAAGCTGCTGGAGTCCGGCAAAATCAAAGTCGGCTGGGTGAACTGCCGTATTCGTGTTTGAAAAACCCTTACCAAATGCTTTAGGTGTCTGGAGTTTGGCCACACGGCGCGTCAATGCAAGAGCGAGCATGACAGATCCCAGCAGTGCAGAAACTGTGGAGAGGAGGGCCACATAGCCAAAGAATGCAAAAAGGATGCGTCCTTGTAAGACGGTCATGCCAGAAAACGCCGGACACGTAGCTGGTAGCAGCAAGTGCCCGGTACTCAAGAAGGCACTGGCCAAATTAATATGATGAATGTCGTCCAGATAAACCTAAACCACTACGCAGCCGCGCAGGACCTTCTGGCGCAAACAGTACGATAGAAAAGGATCGACGTAGCCCTAATAAGCGAACCGTACAAGCCCATAAATGGAAGCAGCTGAATAGACGATACCATGAAAAAAGCCGCGATATGGACCTGCGGGAGCTATACTCTGCAGTCAGTCGGCCACCAGGCTGACCTCTTCGTATCTGCAAGGATAAATGGTGTGCAATTCTATAGTTAGTTATAGTTCTATACGCCCCCCCGTCTACCACTGGCAGACTATCTAAAGCTGCTGGACGACATCGTAGCTGACGCGCGAGGGAAACATCCAGTGATCATTGCTGGAGATTTCAACGCCTGGGCTACTGATTGGGGCAGTAAAACCACAGACGCAAGGGGAAGAGCTCTCCTCGAATGCTTCGCAGCACTGGACATTAGTCTGGCCAACGACGGTACAGCGGAAACGTTTCGAAAGGCAGGCAGAGGGTCAATCATTGACATCACATGCATGAGCAACTCACTCCTGCGGAAAACCAAATGGCGGGTCAGTGAAGACTATGCCCACAGTGACCACCAGGGAACTCTATTTAATGTCGGCGAGGAGAAACGTAGACTGCGTCCCACCCTAACAGGACCAAAGTGGGAGGACACGCTCTTCGACAAAGACATGTTCGAAGAAATGTTAAACACCAGCGCCACAACGAATAATGGATCGGCTAAGGCCCTTTCGCATCATCCAGGTCATTACCACAGCGTGCGACGCAGCAATGCCCAGAAGGTCTGTCAGTAAAAGAGGCGAGCCCTGCTATTGGTGGACCGACGAGATTAAACGGCTCAGAGCGAAGTGCCTACAAGCACGACGCAGATCTCAGAGATCCAGAGGCAGACAAGATTTCCAAGAGCGGCTAACCACATTTAAATTGGCGAGGCGAGAACTGGAAAGAGCCATTAAGGAGAGTAAGTCAAGGAGCTGTAGGCAGCTCTGTGGCGAGGCCGAATTAGACCCTGTGGCATAGCGTATAGAGTGGTGATGAAGAAGCTTAAAAGCAGCAGGTCTCCACAACTAATATTGCCGGCAATGCTGAGGACTATAGTAGAGCACCTATTTCCCCATAGGCCAACTGCTATGGTCTCCATCACGAGGGAGATCAGCATGGAGCATATCTCGGCAATCACGTCGGAAGAACTTTTTGGGGCATGCAGAAAAATCGGGTCGGGGTCGGTTCTGGGACCACTCCTATGGAACATTATGTACGACGGAGTTCTGCGACTAACACTACCGAGGGAGTCAAAGTAATTGGCTTCGCTGATGATATCGCAGTGGTTACAGTAGCCATGCACGTACACGAGGTGGAGTCTGCCACGGATGAGGCAGTTATAAGAATAAAGGAATGGCTGGAGTCTACCGGTCTGGAACTAGCTGCCCGCAAGACCGAAGCTGTCCTAATAACCAGCCGCGAAAAGGTGGAATATGCCAGCATCCGGGTCGGAAACCAGACAATCAGGTCCAAAGAATCCTTGAAGTACCTTGGAGTCATGCTCAACAACAGGCTGCGCTTCAAAGCCCACGTCGAGTATTCTAGTAAGAAAGCATCGCTGATGCAGGAAGCACTCTCTCGAATGCTCCCGAACATCGGCGGGCCGGGTTCCGCCCGTAGGATCCTGCTGTCCAGAGTGGTCAGCTCGGTACTTCTATACGCTGCCCCGATATGGGCAGGTGCACTGGCGATGAATGAGTGCAGGAGAAGTTATCATCAGCTCACAGGCTCTGCACAATCAGAGTGATCAGCGGCTTCTGAACTATCTCCAACGATGTAGCCTGCGTTTTAGCTGGGATGGTCCCAATCGATATCCTCGCTGATAAGATGCAGAGGGTATACCTTAGATGTCCCTCGAACCGGCAAGAGGCAAAAAGGATTAAGGAGGAGGAAAGGGCAGCATCAGCAACGCTGTGGCAAACCAGGTGGGACAGCTCTACAAAAGGCAGGCGGACCCACAAGCTCATTCCCACTATAAATTCATGGACAGAGAGAGCGAGGGGGAACTGTAACTACCACCTCACACAGTTCCTGTCCGGACACGGTGGCTACCGGGAATACCTCCATAGATTTGGACACGAAAGTTCGCCCCTGTGTCCAGAATGTCCAAACGAAGAGGAGGACGCGGAGCATGCAGTGTTGTACTGCCGACGCTTTGCAGAAGATAGAGCAAACCTACCAAGTCCAGAAAATCTTGTAAGTCACATGACACGATCAGAGGGCGAGTGGATGGGGATCTGCTGATTCATAGTATGTGTACAGAATGCGCTGCGAAGAGCAGAAGTCCCAAGAGGCGGCCTCGGGGACTAGAGCATAATTGCTAACCAGCCTCGCGAAGAAATACCTAACGGCAGTACTGCGGGGAGAGTGGTTAAAGTGTGTAGGGTGTGTGTTTAGTACGTAGGCGTATTCCTGGAATCGATTACTCAGGTTTGCGAATTCTAGTAGCACTCGGGCTATTAGTATCTATGAAGATTACGCATCCTTAGCGCAACCTAAAAAAAAAAAAAACAAAAATCTGAAAAGGACACTGTATTGGCGATCATCTAAGTAGGACTTAACCCACGAAATAAACGATGACAGGAAACCAACAGATGAAAGTTTGAGGAGTATTAAAAGAAAAGAAATAGCCAGAGGACGAAGAATTTCATTTGGCGCGATCGAATATATCTGTGGAGCAAAGTCGGAACAGTAAAAGATTGCTTCAGAAGAAATCCATGATGGAACTGAACTGAAACATACTTGCCAATATAAACGCACCACATCAGCATTCACAATGACAGACTGAAAGTAAGCCTCAAATGGTTCATGTGGAACAAAGATAGAAAGCTAGTATGTGGACAACAGGATGCAGAAAAGGTATTGAAGCAGTACTGCAACGATTTCTTCAGCTCAATAAATTTAAACTATGATTATATTATAAATGAAATTAATCAAAAAAAAATAAAAAACTAGTTAGGGTCTGCGATGGTGAAATAAAAAAGAATTAATGTTGAAAAATATAAATAACGCTAGGGTAGATATAAATATGAATAAATCTTTTGTAGCATCCACAAAAGTACTTTTCGTTGTGCATTATCAATAAGCAAAGTGTTGCAACATTACTCTTAATCTGCATCCGTCAAACCTGCCATCATGCACATCAGTTTGCTCAGATTCATCCCTATAGACATCTAGTGTTTTCGGACAGAGGCTTCAAGCATATTCGAAAATGTTTCAAAGGTTCTTGGATTAAATATAAATACACCAATCAACAGCAAAGAATAGACAGTCGATAGAGTGAAAAATAGCGATGAACAAGTGCGATTACTATGAGAGTTAACTATTTGAAAATTTGTGTTAAGAATAAACAATATTGTGATCAAAAGTGAAAATGTAAAGACTCTTTAAGTTGATTTTGAGGTATACCGAAAGTGAATATTTAGTTGTTTATAAATAAAATGTTGAACTACACAGAAGACGGTCTTATTATCACAAAATTCAGCAAGAATATGACACTATTAAAATACTTTCATATAATATTCATGGGCTTGCAAATAAACTGTTATACTTAGACTTCTTTAGTTATATAAAATCTCTCGCGATTGGCAACGCGGTTTCTCCGAAGTTAACACGCCTTTGAAATAGCTCCCAAATTTTAAGTGTTTCCTAGTGGTATTATCGAGGTTTAATTGGCAAAAACCTGCATAAATAACTGTAAACATACAAGCTAACATCGTACTATAATAAAATCTGGTGAGTCAAACTCCTTCTTTGATTACTTTCAAAAAGTCTGCATCAATGGCTCCGACCAACGGCTCTAAAATGCAAAGAACACCACCAGTAAAACACAACAACAATGCGCCAACATCTGCACCGGTATCCAAGAGACGAATAATTGAGACTTCGGCAGAATTTGTCTCGGTCAGCGGCAACCAAAATGCGGTTGGAAACATGTCCATCCTTGACCTTAAGGAGCTTATCACGCATTCAATGGCTTCTATTTTGGATGACCGATTAAAGAATATGCCGACTAGAGCAGACATAGAAGGGATTGCTACTGAATTGCATGCGCTAAAAAACAACAACACGGCACTGCGAGAGCAATTGATTCAAATGGAAGCCCGATGCAACACTCTAGAGCGAAAAGTCGAGTCTTTGGAAAGAAAGGCCATCGAAAACAACATCGTTGTACATATGCCAGTGCAGAAGGGGGTTGACAAAGCGACAAAATTATGTTTAGAACTTCTGAAATCGACGGATTCCTCTTTGGTGACAGATACACGGGCAATGAAACCGAAAAACAACATCGCAAACGTCATCGTTCGGCTCCAAAACAAAAGCGATGTGGGGCGCATTCTGGATGCGACATCGAAACTTCGCGGCACGGGGGTTTCTATACACAAAGACTATACGGAAGCATCACGGGAAAGAAGGAGGAACCTGTTAAAACTAAAAGACGAAATTACACAGAAAAGCAAAGATATGAGGGTGGAGGTGCGAGGACAGAAACTATTCTTAGGAAATAAGGTCTTCTACTACGAAAATAACAATTTGCGATGTGAAGGTGAGACCGAATGCGGAATGACAGTTCTACAACAAATGATCAGTGACAGCTCACTAGTGACAGCATCAACGTCAAAGACAGGTGGTGGAGTAAGAATCCATTATGGTGGAAACACAAACGGAGGTTACAATGGTTCTCAAACTTCTTCGCCAGTTTTAGCTGTGCCAAAACAGAATTTTTAGTTGTAATGCCGTCTGCCATAGTAACGATAGTATTAAGATTTATAATATTAGTTGTTTTAAAATTTTATCATATAATGTGTCTGGATTAAGCAATAAGTCTTTATGTAATGAATTTTATAATTTCGTCAATCAATTTGAATTTATTTTTTTGTATGAAACATTTGTTATGGAAAAAAATTATTGCCAGTTCGAAAGAAAATTTTTAAACTACTCGTTCAAGTGGAATCCAGCAATAAGGGTACACGAGAAGGGACGAGCAAGCGGAGGATGCTACTTTGGATACAAACGCGACCCTTAGGACATCATCTGCGAATTCAAAAATTTCGAAGGGAGCACGTACTTAAGTCTAGTATTTGATAAGAAGACCTTTTGTATTATTCCTTCATATATAAACTGCAATCACTGGGAAAGAGATTTTGAAAAACTTCAGGAGGTAGTACTGAGCTGTGATAACCCGAATATGATGGTTATCGGCGACGTAAATGCGAGGACAGGGAAAGAAGAGGGGACAGTAAATAGAGAAGCTGGAATAAGGAGGCAGTCAAAGGATACTACATTTAATGCAAGAGGTAAACAATTTTTGGAATTTTGCGATTCTTTTGGGCTGAGAATACTAAATGGAACGAGCGACAGTGACAGAAATGGCGAGCTCACATTTGTTCGAGAACAAGGAGTGTCCGTTATTGACTACTGCTTAATAGGAGGGGATTGGAACGCTTACGTGACGAATATGGAGGTTAAGCAACTACCATATTCTGACCACTTACCGATTGTAGCTAGCTTTGGTCATCAAATAACGGAAAACGATAGAAGGGATATGAATATTCTGCCTAAGCTGATTTGGAATAAACATAAAGCACATTTGTATGGAAGCCTACTGGCGGAGCAACTACAAATGCAACAGGATACAGACCTTAGAAAGATCGAAACAATTATAAAAGATGTATATCTGCGTATAACACCAAGCACTATCAGAAAGAAGGAGTATAAAGAACCGTGGTTTGACAAAGAGTGCTATAAAGCAAGGCAATTATCGTTTGCCTGGCTCAGGATGTTTCGGCAACACAACGAAGGTGCGATGAAGTGGATCTACTTAAAAGCAAATAGAGAGTTCAAGGCCCTATTGAGGCAAAAGCGAAGAAGTCACTATGAATCCCTTGCTCGAAGCTTGGCATGTGGTAATAATTCGGCGGATTTTTGGAAAGCGGCTAGAAAACTTAATGGTGGTAACTTCGTCATAAATACGAATTTAAGCCCCAGTGTCCTCCTAGTACATTTTAATGCACTACTGAACCCACCCCCTAGTGAATTAGTCTTCAACTATGCCGTTCCGGGATTTCAAAATCATACCTTAGACAGATCGATTAGCTATGAGGAAGTTATCGGAGCTCTAAGTGCATTAAAAGATGGTAAAGCTGCAGGATCGGATGGGATACCTTCCGAGTTCTATAAATATGGTACTAACGAGTTGCACAACAAGCTTACTACGATGTTTGATAATATCTTGAATAGTGGAGTAGTTCCAAACCGTTTTAGAGAAGCCTTAATTTTCCCCATACATAAAAAAGGCAGTACATCAGATCCAGCGAATTATAGAGGCATTTCTTTTTTAAATGCCTCATATAAGATATTCACAGCAATCTTGCAGGACCGACTATCTACATGGATAAAGGAAAATAATCTACTTAAAGAACATCAAGCGGGTTTCAGGCCAGGATACTCTACTATCGACCACGTGTTTGTTTTGAGGAGCATTGTGGAGTCTTACATTGGAAGGGGTAAAAAACTGTATGCGTTTTTTGTAGACTTTAAGTCGGCATTTGACACAGTAGACCGAAATGCTCTATTTTATAAGCTTTACTGCATGGGCATGTCGAGGAAGTTCGGACGCGTCATCCAAAATTTGTATGCAAATACCAAATCAGCAGTGTGGAGTGGTGAGGAGTTGTCGGGATGGTTCCAGTCATTGGCCGGAGTAAGACAAGGTTGTTCGCTGAGTCCAAGCTTATTTGCGCTATACATCGAGGACATCGTAGATATTCTGCCTGGAGGTGTTGAGTACGCAGGACTATTGGTCAAAGCACTTCTGTTCGCTGATGATATAGTACTAATGGCGCAATCACCTGAATCCTTACAACTAATGATCAACAGGCTGTATGACTACTGTAAGCTATGGAACTTAATCGTAAATCTTAGCAAGTCAAAGGTTATGAAATTTAAGAGAGGGGGCGGAAAGGACGGCAGAAACGAGAAATGGTACTACAACGGAGAAAGTATTGAAGTCGTTAAGGAATATAAGTATCTTGGGGTCTACTTTACAAAAAGTTTAGATATGGAGAGACATCTAAATGAAAAACTAGCAAAGTCTAAAATGGCCACCAATGTTGTATGGAAGAAATGTCTCAGTAAATATAAGGTTTTTGTAGCGGTGTCAGAGTCCATCAGGTTCTATGCTGCGCAAGTATGGGGGGTAAGGAAGTATGAGGCTGTTGAGAAATTACTGCGGTACTACGTTAAGAGAGCATTTCACCTTCCACCCAACACTCCCAATTATATGCTAATGCTGGAAACAGGCTTGCCCCCATTGTACATCAAAACTTTTAAATTGCATGTGGACTACATTCTAAAGGTTTTGAATATGCCGGATACCAGACTGCCGAAAAAAGCTGCTCTGCAAGCAATACAATCCAGGACAGGATGGTACAGGGAGTGGTTGGAACTTGCTGAGGACTGTGGGATACATTTGGATCTGGGTAATAGCGGAGACTGGAAACCCCAACTTTATCAACTCATCGCAAGTATGGACGAAAAGGCTTGGTTCAGGCATTTAGAGCAAGCTTCGGGATCACTGCATAGAATGATCTACAGCCGCTTAAGTCATAACCTGCAGGGAAATAACTACTTCCGCGATGAATACAGTATACCGGAAATAGCGACTGTGTTAAATTACGGGGAGAGCTTCTAAAGCTTAATTATATTCCACACAGAGCAGACCTACCAGTGCTATGCAACTTGTGCAACTTGGCAGAAAGAGAAGATGTCATACATTTTGTTGGGAAGTGTCCAGTTTTAAGCGAAATTAGGAGACATATCTTTGGAAGTAATGTTCTGTCGGTGGATCAAGTTTCTATGCTTCTGAACGAACCAAACGTATTTAAGCTAACCCAGTACTGCAAAATTGCTTTAAATTATCGTGAAAGGATCATTAATGAAGATTTCTAAAATCGCTTAAAATAAAAGAAATACACAAATATACATACATATTTTAGTCAATTTTTAATTTTGAATTTATTTAATGTTGTCAATCAGGCAGACGGCAACGCCATGTTTATTGATTTTTTGTTAAAACTTTGTATTAATAGTGAAGTACATAAATAAAATCTATCTATCTATCTATCTATCTATAAAATCTCATGTGAGTTTTGCTTTTTACGAAACCCACATCACTGAAGATAAAATCGAAACATACAAATAGTTTTTTAATGGCCATAGTATACGTATGTACATTGGAGGGCAGCAACAAGGTAAAGGAGATACGGATGCTTATATGATGTCAGACGGGAAGTGCAGATAATAAAGGTATGGGTTAAAGCTATATCGTTCCATCTACAGTCTATACCTAAGACGTGCGAGATGGCATGATGACTTTAAGAAAATCACAAATGTATTTGTAGACCAGAATATAATTAATCACATCGTACTTACTTACTTACTTAGGTGGCGCTACAGTTCGGGGTCAACCTGGACCTCAACCAACAAGCCTCTCCATTTAGCTCGGTCTTTAGCTAATTGCCTCCAGTTGCGCACTCCAAGTTGGTCGAGGTCCCCTTGAACTTGTGCGCGCCACCTACGGCGATGATTCCCTCTACTGCGTCGTCCCTCGGGGTTAGATTCGAACACTCTGCGGGCCGGAGCGTTGGTGTCCATTCGCTCTACATGTTCTAGCCATCTCAGACGTCCAATACGCAGTTTTTTGACTAGGTCGATGTCGCTGTACAGCTCGTATAGTTCGTGATTGAATCTTCTCCTCCAAAACCCGTCAACGCAAACGGGACCGAAAATCTTACGAAGAATTTTTCTCTCGAAGCGACCAAGGATATCTTCATCCTCTTTAAATAAAGTCCATGTTTCAGCGCCGTAAAGCAGGACTGGGATGATCAGGGTCTTATACAGAGTCTCCTTAGTAGTTCGAGATAGGGCTTTACTGATGAATTGCCTTATAAGCCCCAAAAAGAACGATTGGCAAGAGTTATTCTTCGCTTGATTTCTGCGCTGATCTTGTTTGGAGAATTTATAGCAGAGCCAAGGTAGACAAAGTCCCTTACTACCTCGAAGTTATAGCTGCCCACTGTCTATCCAATTCGTCGGTGTTGATTGTTCCTTCTTGTTGACAACATATACTTGGTTTTGTTCTCGTTTATCGCTAAACCCATTTTGGCCACTTCCGCCTCAATGCTTGCAAACGCACCGGTGACAGCCCGCTGAGTTCTTCCGATAATGTCTATATCGTCGGCGTATGCAAGCAGTTGAACAGACTTGTAATAGATTGTGCCTCCGGTGTTGGCTTGTGAGTTCCGCACAATCCGTTGAAGTACAATATTAAAGAAGACACATGACAGCGCGTCACCTTGTCTAAAACCTTTTTTGACATCAAAGGTCTCGGTGAGGTCATTACCGATCTTGATGGAGCAGCGAGCATTCTCCATCGTCATTCTGCACAGTCGGACAAGTTTGCAGGGATGTCAAAACTAGACATGGCTCTATAAAGCTCTTTTCTATAGATGCTGTCATAGGCGGCCTTGAAATCGATAAAGAGGTGAGTATTCTTGGGTTTTCTCCAGGATCTGCCGAAATGTAATGGTTTGATCGATGGTGCACTTTCCTGGCCTGAAACCGCACTGATAAGATCCAATCAGGCTGTTGATAAAAGGTTTCAGGCGTTCACACAATATAGCAGAAAAGATCTTGTATGCGATGTTGAGAAGACGGATGCCTCTATAATTGGCGCAGTTGAGGGGGTCTCCTTTCTTGTTGATCGGGCAAACGATGCTGAGATTCCATTCATCAGGCATAAACTCGTCTGACCAAATCTTAGAGATGAGTTGGTGTACGCACTCTACCAATTCATCACCAGCTGCCTTGAAAGTTTGGCCGGTAAGCCGTCAGGTCCAGCAGCCTTGTTGGATTTTAGCTTGGATATTGCTATCCTCACTTCGTTTTGGTCAGGTGGACGGAAATTTTGACTATCATCGCCTATGTTGAATGGTTCATTCTGCCTGACAGCGGGATGTTGGTCTTCGTCGCCGTTATACAGTCTGCAGAAGTAGTTTTTCCATATTCTCAGCACCGACTGTGAATCTACTACGAGGTTTCCATTTTCATCTCTACAGGTTTATGTACGGGTATTGCTTCTCTGACCCGTTCTTTTTACCTTTTGGTAAAACTTCCGTACATTGTTCCTGGAGTATAAACTCTCGATATTCTCAAACGCGCGCTTCTCATGCTCTTTCTTCTTCTTTTGGAGCCGATGTTCTTCCCGTCTCTTTTGCTCGTAGAGCTCACGAGCAGCTTTCGTCTTCCTTTGCAGCGCCGCTTTGTGTGCCTCTTGTTTTGCTGCATGCCCTCGCCGGCATTCTTCATCAAACCAGGGGTGTCGCGGTGGTGGGCAAGCGAAACCCAGCACATCAGTCGTGACGATTCTGATGGCATATTGGCAGCATTGCCACTGGTTTCGGCACATCGTACTAGAGGACCCTAGAATAGAATTGGTGAATTGCAGCAAGCCATGGAAGAAATATACTTACAATCTTTACATTATAGTAAACACAAAAAAAATATATATATATTTGGCGCAATAGCGCTTTAAGTGCCAGGGCCTAGCTTCTCGTAAACACTCATGTTGTGTGCGTTATATTTTTCACACGAATGGAAGGGACCTACAGTTTAGTGCCGTATCCGAAGGGCAATTTGTTTTGAGAAGCTTTATCGTGACAACAATACTCTCGGATGTTTGTCAGACGTTCTCGAGAGGTGGGACTGTTAAAAACTTTTTGGTGTTTCTGGGATTCGAACTTGAAACCTCACGCGCAGTAATCCGACACACTAACCACTTACGCCACGGCGCCCACACACAACGAGAATTTATTGATTTTTGCAACGGCAATGGATTGATTCTATGTCATAGTTTAAGCAATCATAGTTTTGAGTTATGTACGTGCTTTTTAAAGTTAGGTTAGGTTAGGTTAGGTTAGGTAGGGTTATGAGGTTATCATAAAACACTAGGCACCAAAGTGGGCCCATCGCGATCCCTAGGGAACCTTCACGGCAGAAGACCTAAACCCATTCTCCCAAGCAATTAATCTCCCTACAGAATCTGAAAAGATCCTTGTTATGGTTTAGGGACCTCACCTCTTCAAGGTTATCGAAGAAGTATCTTCCAAGATGCTTTAGCCTTGTCCTGGCAATTCCTTGACATTCACAGACTATATGAGTTATATCCTCTGAGACATGTAGGTCGTCGCAGTACCTACAAACATCCGTATCGGATAATCCTAGTCTCATGGCATGTCTCCCCAGGAGACAGTGGCCAGAGAGTATTCCTATCACTGTTCTTAACCGCGATCTATCTAACTTGATTATCTCCCCAGATTTTCTGCGATCTAGCACAGGCCACAAGGTCTTAGACACCCTGTGACCATCTATGTTTGACCATCTTAGATTAGCCGTGTCAATGATTTTATCCCGAATAATTCCCTTGGCCCCGCACCCTGGTGGCTTAATGCTACCAATTATATCGCTACGTGGGAGCCCCGCTCCTCTTTTAGCCAGCGCGTCGGCCTGCTCGTTGCCTTCAATATCGCAGTGTCCAGGTACCCAGCATAATCTGACTCGGTTCTGCGTACATAATGCCCTAAGCATTGTGCGGCAATTCCTGATTATCTCAGATTTGGTGACGTAAGACTCTAGCGCCTTTAGCGCAGCCTGACTGTCAATGTAGATGGCGATATTCTTATCGGATATTGATCCCATCTCAAGTAATTCCGCAGCTTTAAGTACAGCTAGAACCTCTGCTTGGAACACACTGCATGTGTCCGGAAGTCTCAGGGCCACCTGTAGGTTCGTATCTCTCGAGTAAATACCTGACCCCGTGCCCTCGTTGGTCTTAGAACCATCTGTGTATATTGCAATCTCGTTATGGACAGAGACTGTCTTCCTTCGCCAGTCCTCTCGCTTGGCAGACACCTTGACGCGGTGCGAGAGCTTAAGTTGCAAGGACTCACTCAACCGCGGGAGCTTCGCTCTCGGATGAGCTGACTGAGGAGTAACTTACCAAGAGCTGCCCCCGCTAATCCAGGGTGTTAAGCGAGACCGTGCCTATTGGATGGTTTGCAGCCAGGGGGTATACCGGCTGTATTCGAACGGAGCCTTCCTGATACCAGGTCGCCTCAGGGAGTAACCATGGCCCGACCACATCATGCGGGGCTCTGATGTGCCCGATGAATATTTCCCTAGCTACTCGTGGGAACATGAATAAAGAAAAAAATAAAAAAATAAAATAAAATACATGCGGGATATCACCGCAACAGAAATGGCAAGTCGTCTGGAGAGAGACCTCCGAGACGAGGACTACGACAGGCCTAGCACGAGTCGTAGAAGAACGCCTCCAGCGCGCAGATTTAGCCCTAGGCGCAGAACACCTCCAGCGCGCAGAGTCAGCCCTAGGCGAAGGATTAGCACGGAGCACCACAGGCACAGAGACACTGAAGCTCCAAGAAGACAGTGGCCTACAGGCACCCAAAGGCCAAGATCCCCGGTAAAGAAGGCATACACTTCCCGGGAGGCGAGAAGACCAGCAGAGAGTAGCAGACCCAGAGAGCGGCTGCATAAACCTCCCACGCTACCAGACAGGGGTAAGCCCGGTGGTCTGGATGACCCGTTGAGAAAAGGCCTCAGTGGAGCGGGTGCAAAGTGGTACTTGCGCTTCCTAGCCCAAGGTTTCGAACCTGAAGAAGCAAGGAAGCTAACCGTGGAAAGGAAGAAGGAGGCAACTGACACTCCAGTAGTACAGGGACACCTAAAAAGGGGAAGGGATACCATCACCCCCCCGGAGAAACCTGATAGCAAGCGACATAAAGCTACCAGTAGCGTCAGCTCGGCGGGCCCAACCACCGTCCCAGCAGAGAGGAGACGCAGAGTAGAGCCAGGCACCAGCTATGCAGGCATAGTGAGAAACCTGCGAGTGGCTGTGCTCCCAAAGGACTACCCGGTGGCAACGCTAAGTACCGAGGAGCAAACGGCGCTTGAGGACGCCATTATTGAAGAAGTAGCCCTAGGCTGGAAGAGCAAGCTTCAGTTTGAAGGTATACACTTCAGACTGGGCTTACTACTCGTTGACTGTTACAACGAGGACACAGCTCAATGGCTACTACAAGCAGCAGCAAGATTAACTGCGTGGAAGGGGGTCAAATTGACGGCGTGTTTGGGAGAAGATATCCCAAAATCCACACCATCACCGTCTTCCTCCCAAGGAGCTCTGGGCACGACCAGAAGAAGTCGCTAGACCTCATAGAAGCGCAAAACGAGGGGCTTAACACCCATCTATGGAGAGCGACCAGTAGTCGAGAAGAAGGCAAGGGAAGAGTGGTAACCTTCCTCATTGACGACCAATCGGCAGAGACGATTGCCAAGCAGGACTACATGATCCGATATAGGTTCGGCAAAATAAATGTCTGCGGACTGCGGAAGCAGGCAGCCGAAACAGCCGAAACCCACGCGGGCGAGGACGGAGCACTTGCAGTAAACCATGGATCAGTAGCTCAAGAAGAGGGAACTGCAACTCCAGCTGACTCCATCACAGCAGCAACAGCACCAGCAAAGGTCGAGGAGATCCCCCTGAGTGAGGAAGACACTGAAAGTGTCGACATAGCTGGACTCAACATGGAGGATCTAGTCATTCCTCTAACAGAAGAGGAAGAAGAGATGGAGGTGGGCACCTGCCCCTCTCCGAATTTCCCCTAAAATGGGGCAAAAAGCTCTAACTCGCATCGCACAAGTTAACCTACACCACGCGAAGGCGGCCTCGGCCGTCATCTCAAGAAGTTTTATCAAACACCAACTTGGACTTGTGCTGATACAGGAACCCTATCATTTCAGGGGAAAGGTAAGAGGTCTCTCAAGCAAGAATGCACAGGTAATCTGGGATAATAGACAGGACCTCCCCAGGGCCTGCATACTAATCAGTAAAAACATAAAATTCTTATGTCTTTCAGAGTACATGACGGAGGATTTGACAGCTATCCAGGCCTTCATTAACGTAGGAGGCACCCACTGCGCCATTGTAATTGCTTCGGCCTACTTCGACGGAGGCGGGGAGGCACCGCCAGAAGAAGTTCAAAGGCTAGTGAGACACTGCAGAAGGCACAAACTGCCACTTCTGCTAGGATGGGATGCCAACGCCCATTGTCTGGAATGGGGCAGTAGCGACAACAACGCTAGAGGTGAGCGCCTTCTCGAATTCATTATTAATGAAAACCTAGATATTTTGAATGTGGGAACTACACCAACTTTCGTAACTAGGGTAAGGGAAGAGGTTCTAGATATTACACTCGGCAGCTAGAGTATTAGTAACTGCATTACAGGTTGGAATGTTTCTGACGAGCCGTCCATGTCGGACCACAGGATCATCACCTTTAACATAGAAGCTCTCAGTAAGGAGGTTACCCCGAAAAGAAACCCCCGCAAAACTGACTGGGACAGATATAGGTCTACACTCGAGTGGAACCTATTAAATGTGAAAGGAAAGAAAACGGCGAGCCACTTCCTAGAACTGGAAAGCAACGTAGAAGTGGTTAACAGGGCGATCAAAGATGCATTTGAAAGCAGCTGCTCTATTAGCCGTAAGAAAGATCCGAAGGATATTCCCTGGTGGAACAAAACGCTAGTCGACCTAAGATCAAAGGTGCGCAAGCTCTTTAATAAAGCAAAGCGTGACGGAGACTGGCAAACATACACCGAGCAATTAACAAGATACAACTTGGAAATCAGAAAAGCTAAAAGAAATAGCTTCAGAGCATTCTGTGAGAACATAGCGTCAACCCCTGCAGCGGCCAGGTTACATAAAGCACTGGCTAAGGAGAAAGCAGGCGCGTCTGGCTCACTGAAAAAGCAAGATGGCAGCTATACCGAAGATGAAGAGCAGAGGGCCCTTCTACTATTAGAGACACACTTCCCGGGTAGCTCAATCTACAGCAGCACAGATGTACTAGTAAGACATAAAAGGCCCAGGAGAGAGAACTGGGCGATGGCAAGAGACATCTGCACGAATCAAAGGCTAAGTTGGGCTCTGAACACCTTCCAGCCGTTTAAAGCACCGGGAGCGGATGGAATATTCCCTGCCCTACTACAACAAGGCCAGGAAATCATTATGCCACACCTCCTAGGACCATTGAGAAGCAGCGTCGCACTTGGGCATATACCAAGAATATGGAGAAGGGCAAAGGTCATATTCATTCCGAAAGTGGGAAAAAGAGACACCACTTCACCAAAATCCTTTAGGCCCATCAGCTTGACCTCATTCATGTTAAAGACGCTAGAAAAGGTCATAGATAATCACCTAAGAATGACTGTGCTGGAAAGAATACCTCTCCACCACAATCAACATGCCTACAGAGCAGGAAGATCCACCGAAACTGCGCTCTACCAGCTGACAAGTTGGGTTCAGAATACACTGGAGAGCAAGGAAACAGCAGTATGCGCATTTCTAGACATCGAAGGAGCCTTCGACAACACCTCCCACGAAGCAATTAGGAGGGGTCTCGAAATAAAAGGAGTAAATCACACCACAAGTAACTGGATGTGTGAGATGCTAAGAACTAGGACTGCTGAGATAGAGGTGGGTCAAAAAACCATCACAATAAGCACCACTAGAGGCTGTCCACAAGGAGGGGTATTATCACCATTGATGGGGAGCTTAGTAGCAGATGAACTACTGCACAAATTGACAGGTGCCGGCATTACGTGCCAGGGGTACGCCGACGATATAGTCATTGTCGCAAGAGGAAAATTTGAAGAAACGCTAAGCGAAATCATTCAGAGGGGTCTACGAATCACACAGAAGTGGTGTAAAACGGTAGGACTCAGAGTGAACCCTACCAAAACCACTGTGATACCCTTCACCAAGAAAACACAGTTAAAGCGTATGCAACCCATCCTGTTGGAAGGGATCAGAGTTGACCCACAGAAACAGGTCAAGTATCTAGGTCTAACACTAGACAGCAAACTCCTCTGGAGAGAACATGTAGAAACTGTGGTAACCAAAGCCACCAGAGCACTTATGGTGTGCAAAAACATTTCAGGAAAGACCTGGGGTTGTAGCCCAGCCACACTGAGATGGATGTACCTGATAATAGTAAGACCCATCATCACATACGGGGCAGCGGCATGGGTCAACAGATCTAGACTAACCACGACGAGGACATCCCTCAACAAAGTGCAAAGATTAGCCTGTATATGTATAACAGGAGCCATGCGAACCTGTCCCACAACAGCTCTAGAAGTGATCGTAGGAATACCTCCACTACACATAGTGCTAGAGCGAATCGCCGAGGAGACCATTTTAAGAATCAGCAGAGAGGGCATCGGGAAAGGAACATGCATCGCAAATAAAGAGCGAGTAACCCTATCCAAATCGGTGCCGCTTCTGGATTGGCCCAGAGATGATATGGTCAAGAAATACTGCTTTGAAAGGAAATTTGACTCAAAGCTGAGCAACAAAAGAGATTGGAGCAGCGAATCCGATAAATACCAACTCAAACAACACACAATTAAATGGTACACAGACGGATCGAAAACATCTACTGGCACTGGGGCAGGAGTGTACGGGCCCAGGACTAGATACTCAGAATCACTGGGAACATTCCCCAGCATATTTCAAGCAGAAGTTCACGCGATCGAAAGATGCGCGCAATTCAACTTAGACAGGAAATATCGCATGGCACTTAGACAGCCAAGCCGCTATTAAAGCACTGACCTCGCATGAGATCAGATCCAAACTGGTATGGGAGTGTCTCACCAGGATCAACAAACTGGGAGAAACAAACAAAGTAACTCTCTACTGGGTACCAGGGCATGTAGGAGTAGAGGGGAACGAAGCAGCTGATGAGCTAGCTAGAAACGGATCAGACACGCCATTCCTTGGACCAGAACCCTTCTGTGCGATAGGACCCCACAAAATAAGGGAAGACTTAAGGAAAGAAGAAGAGAACAAATGGGCCAAACATTGGGACGATATCCCCCAAATAAGACAGGCAAAGGAACTTCTGGGGAAATACAACCAGAAAAGAAGCAGAGCCTGCCTAAGAGTTAGTAAGAATCGGCTTCGCATCTTGGCGGGCATGTTAACAGGTCACTGCAGACTTAAGGAGCACCTTAGGAAACTGGGAATAGAGGGAGACGGACACTGCAGATTCTGCAGGGACTTCGCAGAAACACCAGCGCACCTTCTTATGGAATGCGAAGCACTGATCCACAAAAGAAGGAATCACCTTGGTGCCTACCTCCTATCAGAAACGGATTTGCCTTCGCTGGATCCACTGAAGATACTCCGGTTTGCTGTAGCAGCTGGACTGGAGGAAGTGCTCTAGACCGAGTATATCAGCGGCTAGAACCTTAGTAAGGGGGGCACAATAGATCTTTTATAGGTCGCAGTGCACTTGCACCTCTCAACAATATAAATCTATCTATCTATCTCTCGCCAGTCCTCTCTAACTGGATACAGTACTTCGTATGGTGTGTCGAAGTCTAAGGTGCCAAGTATATCGTCCGATTCGTCAGGGATACCGGGAAAAGATTCCTTGAGAATGGAGCTGTGTCCTATGTTATTAGTCCTGAAGAGACCAACGTTAGTGAGCCGAAGCGCACTATTGCCCGCTTGAAATTTAATTTGTAGGTCTAATGGTAAAAAATACAGAAAGATCTCGAGTGCAGCCGTAGGTGTTGTGCGCAGAGCACCCGTGATGGCAATGCAAGCTGTTCTTTGTACCATGGCCAACATATCCCGTGTGTTTTTCGTATTCGTTGCCTTCCACCACACAAGAGCCCCATGCGTGAGTATGGGTCTGACTACCATGATGTATAGCCAGTGCATCATTGCGGGCTTCAGGCCCCATTTTTTCCCCGCGGTCCGCTTGCAGATGAAAAGAGCACTATAAGCTTTGCGGACCCTTTCCTGTATGTTAAGTTTCCAATTTAGTTTCCTATCTAGCATTATCCCAAGATATCTAGCGCGATCCGAAAGGCAAAGCTCCACCCCTGCTAGCTTAGGCAGTTTGAAGGGTGGTATCTTGTATTTTTTGCTGAAGAGTACCAATTCGGTTTTATCCGGGTTGACGTGTAGTCCACACCCTCTATCCCATTTTTCTAGTCTATTAAGAGCTGATTCCGTAATTTCACTTAATGTGTCAAGGAACTTGCCCTGAACTAAAATCACCACGTCGTCTGCGTAAGCAGTGACGCTTATGCCTGTGTTGCTTAGTTCTTTAAGTATCTCATCGATGACTAGAACCCAGAGGAGGGGTGAGATAACGCCTCCCTGGGGAGTCCCCCTGGTAACGGATTTTCTTATTGAACTGTTTCCGATAGTGGAGTTAATGTTTCTAGTGCCTAGCATATTGCAGAGCCAATTGGTAATGCTATGCTCGACGTTCATTGTTTCCAGGGCCTGTTTGATGGCCCTTCCTTCTACGTTATTGAACGCCCCTTCTATATCTAGGAAGGCTGCTAGTGCATATTCCTTATGGTGAAGCCTCGTCTCTATCTTCCCTACTACGTCGTGTAAAGCTGTTTCCACCGATTTCCCCTTCAGATATTTGTGCTGAGCTTTGCATAGAATCCCGTTGCAATACTTACTTCTGATGTGAATATCAAGAAGTCTTTCAAGTGTCTTGAGGAGGAATGGCGAGAGACTTATGGGTCTGTAGTCTTTCGCTGAAGTGTGTCTTGGTTTACCTGCTTTAGGTATGAATATAACCCGCACTTCCCTCCATGCCACTGGTACGTAACATGACCTTAAACAATGTTTAAAAATTACCCTAAGCCTGCTTCTGACCTTGGCTGGAGCTTTTTGCAACATAGCTGGCAAAATTCCATCAGGGCCTGGTGCTTTGAATGGTGCGAATGACATAATGGCCCATCGCAGATTCTTCCATGTAATGAGATTCTCTACGTCGTCCCCTATTGACCTACCATTGTACGAGTAACTATTAGTAGTAGAATCCATTGGCGATCTACTTCCTGGGAAGTGAGCTTCAATTAACGTTTCTAAAACTTCTTCGCTACTTTCTGCCCACGAGCCGTCAGATTTTTTGATGAAGCTTGGGACAGAAGTGTCTTTGGCTAGCATCTTGCGAAGTCTGGAAGCTTCACTAGTATCCGCAATGGACTGACAAAATTCCTTCCAGGACTTTCTTTTTGATTGCCTGATTAAGTACTTAAACTCCCGCTTGCGGTCCATATATTCATCCCATGTGGTACCGTCTCCTATTCCTTTGGCCCTGTTGTAGAAATGCCTAACCTGTTTTTTCTTGGAGTTGATTTCCTTGCTCCACCAAGGAGGTTGGGACCTCTTGGACTTCTTTCTTAGTGGACAGGCCCTTTCGAATGCCATGTTCATTCCTTTGCCTAAGTTATCTACCGCCTTATCTATATCTTAAGGATCGCCGTTGCGAATAGGCCCATCCTTAAGATGTTTCCTTACTAGCTCTGTATACATACCCCAGTCTGTACTTTTAGGGTTTCTGTAGCTGTTGCTAACCCTAGTCTCGAAATTAATTTGAAAGCGTATCCATCTGTGATCAGACAGAGATGCCTCCTCCAAAACCCTCCACTTTTCTACCGTTAGGTGAACAGAACAAGAAGCTAAGGTTATATCAATCACTTCCTGTCTGTTCCTTACTACAAAAGTTGGCGTAGAACCCTTGTTGCATATGGTGAGCTTGGTCGAAAGGATGAAATCAAAAAGACACTCACCTCTTGTATTAGTATCACTGCTACCCCATTGTGAGTGATGTGCATTTGCATCACAGCCCACGATGAAGAGCCAGTTGTCCTTCCTTACCAACTGCTTACAATTCACAGATGGAATCTCCGCCTGCTCGTACGGGAGGTATGCAGAGACCAGACACAGCGGTTTACTTCCCTCTCTTTCACAGGAGACTGCTACTAGATCGCCGTCACTGAAATTATTCAAAAGAAATGCCCTTATGTTGTTTTTTAAAAGTATACAAGCCCTGATTTTACCTTCGTTGGCTTTGTAGAACAACGTGTAATTCCTGTTTTTGAGCCCTTGGATCTGGTTGTTGTCGCTGATCCATGGCTCTTGTACCAGTATGGCCGAGACGTCATGCTTGATGATATAGTTGATCAAGCATGCCGTCGCAGCCTTACTGTGATGCAGGTTTATCTGCATCACTTCCATCATCTTTGGGCTCCTCCTCCTCCTCAACACCCTTGGTCCTGATCTTTAGCATGACCTCCCCCATGCTATATCGCACCATCCCTTTGGTCTTTTCAAGGGGTGGCAGCGATTCCCTATTTAGGGCCAGCAAGAAGTGCTGACCAAACTGCTTCCTAGGCCCAGTCTTGAGCACCCTCCATGTATCGGCCTTCAACTCCCTGTTCTGCATGTGGAGGAGACCAAGCAGTTTTTCTGGGTAGGTGTATGGCAGCGGAACCCAGACCCAAGCTTTGGGCGGAGTGTATCTCGCCAACTCCGCCATAGTCACACACTTGAGCTGAGACCCGCTCCACACTTCCCCAACCTCCGAAATAAACTGTCTGAGGAAGTCAGCAGAGGCTTTGTTCCCACAGGCAACAACTTTCCGGCCCCCTTCCCATCCAGCACCGTCGAATTGAAGGTCACTATCCTCAGTGGAAGACATCTTCTTCCACAGAGCATCCTGAAACTTCTCCTCGACGGCAATCCACTGGTCCATGGTCAGGCGACCGCAGGGCTCCTGCTCGTTGACAATAGCAACCAGGAGCTCATCCTCCGGGTCGTAGTTCGGGCGCGCCGAAGGCGAAATACCAGCCTTCACCTTTTTCGCCGCGCTCGGTTTCACGACAGCGTCGGACCTGCTCCTTTTGCTTTGGAACGCCACCCTACTGGCCCCCGCAGCTGAAGTCTCCCCCTCCCTGCCTGTGCCCTCAGTTCTGCTGGGAGGCTCTACTCCACTCGTAGAGGCCCCCAGCTCCTCCCTACTTCTAGCCTCACCTGCCTGTGTGACCGCTACCTTCCTGGCAGCCTCATCGGCTAAGACTGCCTTAGCCCGATCAAGCTGCAACCTATCCCAAGCACTCAAGGAGTTAACGTCACGCCCCCCGAACTGTTGGACCTTGCGCTTAGCACTCTCGACCTTCCGCCGAACATTGCGCACAAGCATCTTCTCCAGTTGGTGTGCGTTTTTCCTCAGAGAAACTAGGAGCAGCAGAGTTTTCGCCAGCTGCGCTACTAGTCCCTTTGGTCACTGATCCCTTGCCACCTTTAGTGAGAGTGCCAGCCAACTCACTGCTACCCTTTCTAACTACCGTGAGAGTACCAGCCAACTCACGTGTGCCCTGTTCTATTAAGATGGGAGTACTAGCCAACCCACTATCGCCCTTAATTATAGAAGTGAGAGTGCTAGCCTGCTCACCTCCCACGCGCTAGCGTCAGTGAGTGTGCTGTCCGCATCCTCGCTGTCGCTAGCCAGTAAAACGTCCTCTAACTCCTTCTCTAGCCCAGACACGGAAGACTGTGGGGATGACACTACGACATCGCCCCCCAGTTCCATCCCTGTCTGTCCAGAGAGTACTTCCCCAGGTAAAATTAATTTTTTTTTTGTGTTTTTTGTAAATTTATATTTGTTATTTGTTTGTTTAGGTTTTCATTGTTCATTTTGATTCCCACGAGTAGGCACGGAACAACTGGTCGATCTTAGTTTACCGCCGTGCTAAGATAAGGCGCAACTTACTGTGGGCCCTGCCAGGGCGCCCACAGGAGCTCGTTAGGACTAGTTTAACCCCCAGTCTTCCATCCCTCGGCACGGTTCTAAAGCTCACACCACCAGGGAGTTAGGTATCTGTTGTTACCTCATTCTCAACGACAACGATTAGCCATTTCCGGCGGGCGCCCACGGGGAGGACTAGAGAAGAGGATTTATGCCCACCAAAGTTAATTTGTGTTCTAAATCCTGTCTTGGAATTTGTAGTAATGCTGCTAATAATAAGAATTCTGTCTACGAAAACTTAAGTTGTTCAAACTGAAAGAAAATAGAATTCTTTCTGAACAGTTCTGTATACCCAACTCAATTTCGGCAAAAATCGTCTTATGTTGTTTTAACCAAGCTTCATAGAATTATAACCAACGGCAGGATCAAAGGAAATGAAGACGCCAACAATACTTTTATTATCAATCAATTAATGGCATTTGTCGACTTCACAAGGCCTACCATATTGCCCAATATACTTACATAAATTCTGCGTAGAAGGGAAAATTAGGTCTGATCATATTGGTGGGCGCCGTGGCGTAAGTGGTTAGTGTGTCGGATCACTACGCGTGAGGTTCCGAGTTCGAATCCCAGAAAACACCAAAACGTTTTTTCACGGTCCAACCTCTCGCGAACGTCTGACAAACATCCGAGAGTATTGTTGTCACGAAAAAGCTTCTCAAATCGCCGTTCGGATACGGCACTAAACTGTAGGTCCCTTCGATTCGTGTGAAAAATATAACGCACACAACATGAGTGCTTGCGGGAAGCTAGGCCCTGGCACTTTAAAGAGCTGTTGCGCCAAATATCCAAGAGAAGTAGGAAGAAGAGCATTCTTTTACCCAAACTGAAGTGAAAGGATAATGAAAAAACTAAGTACAACGAAGCGTTTTAAGAACAATTAAATTTGCGCAAGCTATTCAACGGTGACGATGATAGTTAAGATCCACGCCAATCCGATCAGCATGAAGTGAGGATAGCGATATCTTTACTTAACTCCAACAAAAGCTGCTGGAGCCGACGGCCTTGCCACTAAACTTTTCAAAGCAGAAGGAGATGGGTTGCTAAGGAGCATGCACGAGTTTATCTGTAAAATCTGTTCGGACGAAAGTAACCCCGATGAATGGAACCTCAGCATCGTTTGCCCGATTCTGAAGAAAGGATACCCACTGAACTGCGCCAAGTACAGAGGTCTTCTCAACATCGCATATGAAATCCTGTCTGCTGTATTATGTGAGCGCCTATAACCGACCGTTAACAGCCGGATAAACCTTTATTAGTGTGGTTTCAGGCCAGGTAAGTCAACTATTGACCACATATTCACACTACGGCAGATCTTGAAAAAAACTCATGAATATAAAATCGATACGCTCGATACCCTTCATTGATTTCCAAGTTGCATATGATAGCGTGTATAGTTAAGGGTTATACAGAGCCATGTCTAGTCTCGGCATCCCTATCAAGCTCGTTGGTTTGTGCGGGTTGGCAATGGAGAACTCACGCTGCTCCATCAAGATCGGAAACAACACCACGGAACCGTTAAATGTCAGAAAAGGTCTTAGACAAGGTGACGCGCTATCATGCAATGTCTTTAACAAGTATATACAACTACTCGCTTTCTCCGATGACATAAAAATATAGATTATTATGCTCTTGAGGAACACGCTAGAAATATTAACTGGAGCACTATTTACTGTCTTACTTCTCCTGATGATCAAGTTGTTTTCCTCAGTAATAATATGGTACACCTCTATAATAGTCATGTTCTCATTAAAACTAAAACTGTATCGTCTAGCACAACACCTTGGTTCACAAATCAGATTCGCTTACTCATGCTACAGCGTGATTATGCATACCGCCGTTGGAAGCGTTTTCGCCTGGATGAGCATCAACGTGCTTACCGTTCGCTTCGCAACAAAGTTGTTACTGAGATACGAGCTGCTAAATCCCATATCTATTCCAGACGATTCAATGCCTCTATGGGCGGTAAATCTTTGTGGAGGAATTTGCGTAGAGTTGGAATTGGTAAATCAAAGAATCATATTATTGATAGGATGGATCCGAACGCACTCAACCATCGGTCTATAACCTCATCAACTTTTTATAACAACAATGGTACTTTCCATCTATCGGAAACCCCTCTGCTTCTGCTAGTTATCCTAGTTTCTGCTTTTCTGAAGTGAATAGCGCCGATGTACTGGAAAGCATACTCAGTATCAAATCGTATGCGGTTGGCCTTGATGAGATGCATCAATCTTTTTTTAAAATTGTTTTGCCCGTTATATTGCCTTACATAACGCATCTTTTTAACTCAATTCTGACGAAAGGGATCTTTCCGGTGCAATGGAAATTGGCCAAAGTTATACCTATTCCTAAGACACCTAGAGGTGATGAATTCAGACCAATCTCTGTCCTGCCATTTTTGTCTAAGGCGTTTGAGAAAGTTATGCAAAAACAGATTGGTCAGTATCTCACAAACAACAACATACTGTCTCCCAAACAATCAGGTTTTCGACAAAAACATAGCTGTACCACAGCTGTTATAGGTGTCTCTGAAGACATACGGTGTGCCCTGGATGAAGGAAGTGTATCATTTTTAGTCCTATTAGATTTTTCTAAAGCGTTCGACACAGCTGACTATGCTATTTTATGTCAAAAGTTGCATCGGCTCTACAATTTTTCCCATTGCGCTGTAAAGCTTATATCGTCCTACCTGACAAACAGAAAGCAAGCTGTAAAAATAAAAGACGTTCTATCCGAGTTCCTCCCTAACTCCCGTGGTGTGCCGCAGGGGTCCATAATAGTACCCTTACTTTTCTCCCTATATGTTAACGAACTTCCGCACTATATTAAGCACAGTTCAATAAACATCTATGCTGATGATGTACAGCTTTTTAGAACACGTAGCGACTTGCATTAATAATGATATTGCAGATATAGCACAATGGTCAAATAGAAATGGTCTCCTGCTGAATCCTAAAAAATCAAAGTATATTGTCATATCAAAAATGCTATTGGATCTGTCATACTTCCCCTCCCTCACCATGAACCATGTCATTATAGAATATGTTGATTCAGTAAAAAATTTCGGTATGATTTTCAATCGGAACTTAACCGGGGCAATCATGTCAATCTGGTCGTAGGTAAAACCTACGGTGTACTCCGTACGCTATGAGCCTCCCAGTCATTCACCCCAATTAAAACAAGAACCTTACTCGCTAAACCACTTGCTTTACCTATACTTACATACGGCTGTAAAATATTTCACAACTGTAGCTACATTTCCAATAGGAAACTCAATGTTGCCTTTAACAGTATAATACGCTACGTCTTTGGTTTGCCACGACATGACCGAATTTCGCGCTATACTAAGTACCTGATGACCATGACATTTGATAACATTCTCCAGTTTCGCACCCTACGTCTTCTGGCGGATATCCTACTTTCCCATCAGCCTCCCTATCTTTACGGAAAAATCAGATTTTCTTCCTCAAACAGATCCGGACAATTAATTCTTCCTCGCCATACTTGCCTGACATCGGAACGTCAATTTTTTATAAACTCCATTCGCTTATGGAATACTTTGCCCGTAGTCTTAGAAGAATAGACAACACTCCAAAATTGAAAAGGGAACTAAGAATATATTTAAGCTAGAAATCTCAAACTCTTGTTTCTTTCTTTTCTCTTTTAGTTATTTTTCTTCTTTTTTTTCTTTTAGTTATTTCTTTTCCTCATAGGGTAAACTACCTAGTGACCGACATCTTCTCAGTGATGGTCACCTGCCCCTCATTTTCCGTTTTCCTAAGGTTTCATGTGGCAGGATGCTACTGAAACTATTTTTAACGTGTTCAGGCATGCAAATGTCATAAGAAAAGAGTTCACTTGAATTTTTGTAGTAATCCGTTGCTTTGTGATAATAGAAGTAAGTTTAAAATCTCTGTAGATTGCTGAAAACTTAGAATTCCTTAAGAAACAAGTGAGTATAAATTATTATTTAAACAATATGGTATATGAGTGGCTTGTAGAAAAGTGGATAGGGAGTATTATTTTAAAGTGTTAGTTAGTGGATTTTTTTGTTATTTGGTTTTCGTTAAAATAATAAAATAACTTAATTTAACGGGGGGTGTTTATAACGAAAATGTTATGTTCAAAAAATTCAGTGAACGACACGGGAGTCTATTACTAGCGCGACTGGACACTTTTGAAGACGTTAGTTATGGACACCATCAACATTTTCCTTCTTGCCATTATTTTCAAACCACTTTTTTTGTATGCTTATAAACCGTTATTTTTCCTTTGACTGGTGGTCCACTTTTCATCAGGTTGATATTTGAATATACCAAAGCAAAAGTAATACAAAGAAGAAGATCTGCAAAAAAGCGTTAGACGCGGTTAATGGGGGAATGTCAGAAAAAATGGCTCCAACTAAATTTAACATTCCCCGCACAACTCTTATAAACTGGTCCACAGGAAAGGTGCAAAAGTCGACATATGGACCGGAAACTATACTAACCGCTGAGGAAGAACAGCAACTTCTTAATTGGATTGCTGAGAATCACGAACGAGGATTCCCAAGGAGAAAAGAAGATATTCAAAGTAGTGTAAGTGAATTTCTGAAAAATGTGCCATGAAAAACCCCTTTCAGGAACAACACACCAGGAGAAACGTGGTACAGAAACTTTCTGAAGCGACATCCAGAAATAGCTCAGAGAATACCTGAAGCTGTGACGGTTGCATCTTCCACTGTTTCAGAAAACGATATCCGAGGGTGGTTTAAGCAAATTAAGGAATACGTTTTAAGAACCGGCAACACAGATATCTTGGAAAATCCAAGTCGGATATTTAATGGAGATGAGACTAACTTCCTCCTTTGCCCAAAAACAGGTAAGGTTTTGGCTCCAAAAGGACGAACAAATGTTTATGAAACAGACAAAGGCGCTGCTAAAGAGAATCTTACGGTGGTGTTCACCTTTTCGGCATCTGGAATGATTATCCCTCTCATGATTATCTATCCGTATTTAAGAATTCCTTTTGAAGTTGAGAATTCAGTACCAAAAGACTGGGGCATTTCATCAGGAGAAAGTGGTTGGATGACAGGGGTCATTTTTTTTAAATATATTAAAACTATTTTGTATCCTTCTTTGGTCATGAAATGGAAAGTTTCCTATATTATTATATTTGGACGGCCATAAAAGTCATTTAACTTACAGTCTATCGGAGCTTTGCACAGAACCTAATATTATTGTAGTTTGCCTTTATCTAAATTCTACACGGATCTTACAACCTGCTGATGTCGCGGCCTTTAAGCCCATTATAAATGGATGCCAACAAGCTGTTTTGGATTGGAAGCGTGAAAATCCAGAAGACATTTTGACCAAAAAGCATGTTGGGCCTCTTTTTAAGAATGTTTTGGATAGCAAAATAAAAAAAGTAACAATCCAGAATTGGTTTAGGGCATGTGGTCTTTAACCCTTCAATCCTAATGCGATAGATTTTTCAAAATGCCTAGGGAAAAATAATTCATTTCACGTAACCGCCGATGATGACTACACCTCAAAAACAATTGATATTAAGCAATTTGAGCGTATTGTTGGAGCAGACAAATTGAAAGCTATAAATAAATTGGAATTTCCAGCTCAGGAAGATATTGACCATATTGTATGATATCTATTGCCACTTGAAATCTGACAAACACGACATTCTCTGTTCACAAAACTGCATTCAGACCCCTACAAATATTGTTGCCATCGGGACAATTATTTCCTACCCAGATCAGACCCCAGTTAAATTTATTTTTTTTTTTTTTTCCGAGGGTTGGTGAAAAATCTTCCATAGACACTATGAGAATAGCAAGCGCATGCTCATAGTAGTGCCAGATTCTTACTGACTAAAAAAAACACCACCCTTCGATATAAATTTGTTAAATATCGCAACTAAGTAATAACTTATCAAGCAATTTTTCTATCACGAAATAAAAACGTTTGGCAGGTTACTTTCCACTGAAAGATCCTGCATGTTCCGCAATCTAGACGCGGTTTATCATTATCTCGCCAAGTCGAAGGGTTTCGTCCTTTGTAGTCGGCGCAATAAATTGCTCTCATCCAAAATTTATAGGACTGTATTGTTGACATGTCCGATTAGTCGGTTTCTATGCTTTCTCGCGAAGCTTCTAGTTTCAGCTTCGATTGTCGGAATTCCGAGATCCCTGTGGATATCGTCGTTTCTAATATACCACGGTGCTTGGACAATCTCTCTTAGCACTTTATTTTGAAAAGTTTGTAAAATATTGGCATTTGTTTTCTTGGTACAACCCCAAAGTTGTATACCGTAGGTCCACACCGGCTTTAGCACTTGCTTGTATAAAAGCAGTTTGTTCTCAGTACTGAGCTGGGAATGTTTTCCGAGTAACCAGTACATTTCTCTATATTTGATTTCGAGTTCTTTACGTTTCATTTTCACGTGCGAATTCCATTTCAGTCTTGCGTCGAGTGTCATTCCCAGGTATTTGGCCTCGTTTGCAAAAGGTATTCGGGCCGAGTTTAGGAAAATTGGCAAGTTATTAGTTTTCTTGTAAGTGAAATTCACGTGAACAGATTTAGATTCGTTGAGGGCAATCCGCCAGTCCCTCGTCCATTCATTTACTTTATTTAGCGCGTTTTGCAGTTTTTCAGTCGTTTCTTCGATTGTTTTACCTACTGCTAGGATAGCAGTGTCATCGGCAAACGTAGCAAGGATAGTGCCATCTTCTTTCGGTATATAACAGATAGAGAAGCGGCCCAAGACCGCTTCCTTGTGGTACGCCGGCCGAAATTTCTTTGAGCTGCGAGTATTCGTTTCCATGTTTAACACGGAAGAGTCTATTCCCCAGATATGATACTAGAATATCGTATAAGCACACAGGGAGAACTTGTCGTAGTTTGGATTTCAAGCCATCATGCCACACCTTATCAAAGGCCTGCGAAACGTCAAGAAATACGCTTGAGCAAATCTTTTTTTCTTCAAATGCTTTCTCGATTACGTCAGTAATTCTATGCACCTGGTCAATCGTCGAATGCTTACTTCTGAACCCAAACTGGTGGTCAGGGATAAGATTATTTTCGTCTATAACCGGTTGGAGACGCCTTAGTAATATCCTCTCGAAAATTTTGGATATGACTGGAAGAACCGAAATTGGTCTATACGATTTTACTTCATTTGGCGGTTTTCCTGGTTTTAAAACCATTATTACTTCCGCAACTTTCCATTGGCTCGGCACATGTTTTAATCTGAGCGCAGCATTTACAATATAGAGAAGCTTAATCAAAGCTTTTCTAGGTAAAACTTTGAGAATTTCTCCGGTGATTAAATCATAACCAGGAGCTTTCTTAGGTTTTAGAATCTCGATCTCATTTTTAAGTTCCCTTAGCGTTGCACTTGTGAGTGTTAAATTGCCAGATGGTAAATTCGGCCTATTGATGTTATCGTAAACCACTTTACTATCGTACGGTTTAAAGGTTTCTTCCAGGTGGGCCGCAAAGACGTCCGCTTTTTCTTTATCTTCCCTGGCCCATTCATTTTGATTTAATTTAATTGGCGGCGCAGGGACTTTGGGCCTTTTGGTGCCTTTTATGGCTTTCCAAAGTGAATAATTGGAATCTTTTTTCGCTGTTAAACTTTCAAGATAAGAGCCTATTGCACGATTCTTAAAATCGTTAATAGTTTTCTTCAACGAATTGCACAGACGATTCAAATGTGCTTTATGCTGCGGAGCACGATTCTGTTGCCATTTTTTGCGCGCTTTTCGTTTTTCCTTAACCAATTCCTTTATTTCCGGAGGATATTGTAAGCCGTATTTGTCCGGCGTTTTCCTTGTATTGGGAGTATTATTCCAAGAGGCGAGCTGTACGATCTCGACGAAGCGATCAACTTCAACCTCAAGTTCATAGGGTGTCGTAAGTGGAACGGTCAGTTCAACATTATCTTCGATTTCGGTCCTAAAACCTTCCCAGTTAGTTGTTCTACCAGTTAATCTAGCTGGCTCTAGGTTATAGACTAGTTTTTCGCCCAATGTCAAAATAATTGGGGAATGATCAGACGATAGATCAAAGCTCTCTTTGACTTTTATGTGGTTGGTAGATATTCCTTTCACAACGAGAAAATCTATCAGATCAGGTATTTTTGAAGTATCAGTTGTCCAGTAAGTCGGTTTACCCGTCGAATGGAAATCGCAACTGTACTCCATACCTGCCCCATAGAGCATTCTACCTTTTTTCGAACTGTATCTTGAGCCCCAGAACGTGTGTTTCACATTAAAATCGCCGCCAATAATGAAATTTGGTTTCAGCGATTCAAACAAGTTAGTAAAATCAGATTTTTCAAGCGCGGAACGCGGTGGACAGTAGATAGACGAAATTTTAAGAGTACGCTGACTATTTTTAACTCGAATCGTGCAAAGTTGCAAAGTTTCAAGCTCTATCTTTAGGTCTTCCGATTGCTCGATGCAGTCTTTAATAAGCAAGGATGATCCGCCTCTCGCTTTTCCCGAAGGGTGACAAGCGTGGTAATCATTATAGCCTTTTATTTTTAAATGCGATTCCTTTTTGATGTGGGTTTCAGAAATCAAGCAAATATCAATATCTTTTTGGCGCATAAATATTTCCAATTCGTCAAGTTTTTGCAAAAGTCAAAATGACTAGCTTCATGAAACGGCAATAGAAAGAGTAACTAAAGACTTTAATGTAAACAATATTGGCAGTATTATTCTAGAAGATAACTTTGAGACAGAAATTATTGCGACAGACACGATCGAAATTTCGGCAGAAATCATGCAAACAGAATCTATAAAATTTGATTCAGAAAAGCCTAAACTCACCAATTTTTTATATGTTTCACCACATTCTCAGAGGAAAGGTGAAAAAATGTTGAAAGAAGGTCTTTTGTGGTAACATCTTCTGAATTTAAAGAAACCGAGACAGCCAAAATGTTAAAAAAGGAAAAACTTGCCAAAGAGAAGGAGCTACGATTATTTCAAAGATGGAAAAATAAAGCTAATAAATTACAAAATAAAGAAAGAAAAGACAAATCAAAGGTAAAAAAACCGCTTTTTCAAAACCAAAGAAGAAAGTGCTTGCAGGCAAACAAAGTATAAATCAGGACACAGAAAAATGGTTCCAAAAACTGATAGACGAAGAAAATACTTCAACAAGATTTACTAATAAGAGTGCCAGTTCTGGGTTATGTTTTATTTGCGTTGGAAATATAATTGCACTCGATAACGAAATTGAGTGTAATAAATGCACTTTCCGAAACTTTCTTGTTGCATGTGCTGCAGCCAAAACTGATAAAAACGTTAAAACTTTTATTTGCGCAGCTTGTAAATAACCTAATCCCACATTAATTTAATACTTGTCTACATTAATAATAATAATGTTTTATATGCTTTAACTGATTAACTTACGTGTACATACAAATTTCATTAAATTCTTGAATGTAATTTATCATTTTGTAATAATTTGAAACTAGTTGAAAACTTTTTTTTATTGCTTGTTTAGTTGTTTTTTTTATTATTATCATTATCATTTGTATTTTGTTCTATTTATTTAAAGTTACTGCTATACTAATTAAATGGATTTCTTTTGTATTTAAGTATATTCTATTTTATTATTTTGTTCTGTTTTTATGTACGTATAAATGCTTATATTTATTTATTTATTAACATTATTTCAATTACTTACTTACTTACTTAGATGGCGCTACAGTCCGGGGTGGACCTGGGCCTCAACCAACAAACCTCTCCAGCCAGCACGGTTACGAGCCAGCTGCCTCCAGTTGCGCACGCCAAGTTGGTTGAGGTCCCCCTCCACTTGTTTGCGCCACCTACCGCGAGGTCGTCCTCTACTGCGCCGTCCGTCCGGGGTGGATTCGAAGACTTTCTTAGCGGGAAGGTTGGGCTCCATCCGCTCTAAATGGCCCAGCCATCTTAGTCGCTGTATGTGAACTCTTCTGGCTAAGTCGATGTCCTTGTACAGGCCGTATAGTTCGGCATTGTACCTTCTCCTCCACTCACCGTCTATGCAGACGGGACCAAAGATCGCTCGAAGAACTTTTCTCTCGAAATAACCAAGGGCATCCTCATCCGGTTTTTTCAAAGCCCATGCCTCTGCGCCATACAGCAGGACTGGGATGATTAATGTCTTATAAAGAGTTACCTTAGTAGTTCGAGATAGTGCTTTGCTACTCAATTGCCGTTTTAGCCCATAGAAACAACGATTGGCAAGAGTAATTCTCCGTGTGATCTCTCCACTCATGTCATTTGCGGAGCTGACCATAGAGCCTAGGTAGACAAAATCCTTTATTACCTCAAAATTGTATCTGTCTATTGTGGCGTTCTGCCCAAGACGCCGATGTTGGGTGTCCTTTTTGTAGACAGCATATATTTTGTTTTGCTTTCATTGACCGCTAGACCCATCTTTGCTGCCTTGATCTCAATACTCGTAAATGCCCCATTGACGGCCCGCTGAGTTCTTCCGATTATGTCAATGTCATCGGCATAAGCGAGTAGTTGTACAGACTTGTAAAAGATTGTACCTCCGGTGTTGGCTTGTGAGTTTCGTACAATTCTCTCAAGTACTATATTAAAGAGATCGCATGATAGATCGTCACCTTGTCTAAGACCTTTCCTGACGTCAAATGGTTCGGTGATGTTCTTACAGACTTTGATGGAGCAGCGAGAGTTCTACATTGTCATTCTGCACAAACGGACGAGCTTGGCAGGGATGCCAAGACTAGACATGGCTCTGTATAACTCGTCTCTATACACGCTATCATAGGCAACTATGAAATCGATGAAAAGGTGGTGCGTATCGATTTTATATTCATGGGTTTTTTCCAAGATCTGCCGTAGTGTGAATATTTGGTCAATGGTGGACTTCCCCGGCCTGAAACCGCACTGATAAGGACCTATCAGGTTGTTGACGATCGATTTTAGGCGTTCACATAGTACGGCAGACAGGATCTTATATGCGATATTTAGGAGACTTATACCTCTGTAGCTGGCGCAGTTCAGAGGGTCTCCTTTCTTCAGGATCGGGCAAACGATGCTGACCGGATTTTACAGATGAGCTGGTGCATGCTCCTTACCAACTCATCTCCTCCTACCTTGAAAAGTTCAGCGGCAAGGCCGTCGGCTCCAGCAGCTTTGTTGGATTTGAGTTTAGATATCGCTATCCTCACTTCATTATGATCGGGTTGACGGGAATTTTGACTGCCATCGTCACTGTTGAATGGCTCATTCTGCCTGACAGCGGAATATTGATCATCATCGCCGTTTAACAGTCTGCGGATGAGAGAGGGGGGGAAGAGTGCTTTTCTCACTAGAGCACTTCTTCCTGTTCCAGGCGGCAGCGGACGAATTCCCTAGACGGAGTCAACGGTGGCGTCTATAGTTCCAGTTAGGTTGAACTTAGTGAACACCTTGCGCGAGCTGCTTCGACGTATTCGGATCACAGGTCGGTAAGGAATTTCCAATGTTGGTCAGGACATTGGAATAGAGATGGTGGCGGAAGAGCCCTTAATGGTCCAACGGCAGCGCTCATACTCCCGTAGTGGACTACTGGCACCGGTGTACCCGGCCCCTCGTCCTAGGGGAATAATTAAGGAACTGGCCCTCCAGGTTGGGGGTTTTGCCGTCGGGGTAACTTCCCTACCACGTAAAAACCGCATGGTTCCGAAACAACCAAAAGCCTCGGATAAGGATGACTCAACTAATGACGACCCCAGCAAACGAAATAAGGACAACGACCTTCGGATCTGTACGTGGAATGTTCTGTCCCTTTACAGACCACGTGCAGCCGAACAACTAGCAGGGGCCCTAGACTGCTATAAAGCAGATATTACCGCCATCCAGGAAGTGCGATGAGATGGGCCGGGCAAAAAGAGGATGAAAAACTGTGACATCTACTACGGTGATTGCTACAGAGGCAACAGGCAACGCTTATTCGGATGCGGATTTGTCATACGCGGCAGACTTAGGCAAGAAGTCTTAAGCTTCCGACACGTGAGCGAGCGTATTATGACGATCCGGATCAAGGCTAAATTCGCTAACATAAGCCTAATATGTGTTCATGCCCCCACAGAAGAAAAGGACCCTGCCACAAAAGAGTGTTTCTACGAGCTCCTCGACAAAACATACGAGCAATGTCCTAAATACGACGTTAAAATCGTATTGGGCGATTTTAACGCCAAAATAGGAAAGGAGGACGTCTTTGGTAGGGCAGTCGGTAAGCATAGCCTACACGACACCACGTCTGATAACGGACTAAGGCTAATTGATTTCGCTGTGGAGCGAAATGTCACCATAGCAAGCACATGGTTTCCTCATCTCGATATTCATAAGCAGACATGGCGGTCCAATGATCATGTCACGATCAACCAAATTGATCATATTGCGATCGACGCAAGGCATGCCTCCAGTATTTTGGATGTCCGGACCTTCCGAGCGGCCAACATAGACTCGGATCATTACCTTGTTGTAGCCAAGGTACGAATGCGGATATCCCAATCTGAGCAACAAAGAAGAATTACTGTGAGAAAATTTAACCTCGAAAAGCTACAATCGCAAGAGACCGCCAGACTCTTCGCTGAACGCGTATTGCGAAATCTCTCAATCACCCCTTTGCCGCCAGCATCAAGTACCGAAGACCAGTGGCAACGCTGCCAACATGCCATCAGAAACGTCGCGACTGATGTGTTGGGTCTCGCTCGACCACCACCGCGAAACCCCTGGTTTGACGAAGAATGCCGGCGAGTGCATGCAGCAAAACAAGAGGCATACAAAGCGGCGCTGCAAAGGAAGACGAGAGCTGCTCGTGAGCTCTACGAGCAAAAGAGACGGGAAGAACATCGGCTTCTCCAAAAAAAGAAGAAAGAGCATGAGAAGCGCGCGTTTGAGAATATCGAGAGTCTATACTCCAGGAACAATGTACGGAAGTTTTACCAAAAGGTAAAAAGAACGTGTCAGAGAAGTAATACCCGTACAGAAACCTGTAGAGATGAAAATGGAAACCTCGTAGTAGAATCACAGTCGGTGCTGAGAATATGGAAAAACTACTTCTGCAGACTGTATAACGGCGACGAAGACCAACATCCCGCTGTCAGGCAGAATGAACCATTCAACATAGACGATGATAGTCAAAATTTCCGTCCACCTGACCAAAACGAAGTGAGGATAGCAATATCCAAGCTAAAATCCAACAAGGCTGCTGGACCTGACGGCTTACCGGCCGAACTTTTCAAGGCAGCTGGGGATGAATTGGTAGAGTGCATACACCAACTCATTTCTAATATTTAGTCAGACGAGTGTATGCCTGATGAATGGAATCTCAGCATCGTTTGCCCGATCCACAAGAAAGGAGACCCCCTCAACTGCGCCAATTATAGAGGCATCAGTCTCCTCAACATCGCATACAAGATCTTTTCTGCGATATTGTGTGAACGCCTGAAACCTTTTATCAACAGCCTGATTGGACCCTATCAGTGCGGTTTCAGGCCAGGAAAGTCCACCATCGATCAAATCTTCACACTTCGGCAGATCCTGGAGAAAACCCAAGAATTCCAAATCGATACTCACCACCTCTTTATCGATTTCAAGGCCGCCTATGACAGCATCTATAGAGAAGAGCTTTATAGAGCCATGTCTAGTTTTGACATCCCTGCCAAACTTGTCCGTCTGTGCAGGCTGACGATGGAGAACGCTCGCTGCTCCATCAAGGTCGGTAATGACCTCACCGAGACCTTTGATGTCAAAAAAGGCTTTAGACAAGGTGACGCGCTGTCATGTGACTTCTTCAATATTGTACTTGAACGGATTGTGCGGAACTCACAAGCCAACACCGGAGGCACAACCTATTACAAGTCTGTACAACTGCTTGCGTACGCCGACGATATAGACATTATTGGAAGATCTCAGCGGGCTGTCACCGGTGCGTTCGCAAACATTGAGGTGGAAGCGGCCAAAATGGGTTTAGCGATAAACGAGGGCAAAACCAAGTATATGCTGTCAACTAGAAGGGAAAACCAACACCGACGAATTGGACAAAACGTCACCGTGGGCAGCTATAACTTCGAGGTAGTAAGGGACTTTGTCTACCTTGGCTCTGCTATAAATTCTACAAACAAAATCAGTGCAGAAATCAATCGAAGAATAACTCTTGCCAATAGCTGTTTTTTTGGGCTTATAAGGCAATTCAACAGTAAAGCCCTACCTCGAACAACTAAGGAGACTCTATATAAAACCTTGGTCATCCCAGTCCTGCTTTACGGCGCTGAAACATGGACTTTATTAAAAGAGGATGAAGATATCCTTGGTCGCTTCGAGAGAAAAATTCTTCGTAAGATTTTCGGTCCCGTTTGTGTTGACGGGTTTTGGAGGAGAAGATTCAATCACGAACTATATGAGCTGTACAGCGACATCGACCTAGTCAAAAAACTGCGTATTGGACGTCAGAGATGGCTAGGACATGTAGAGCGAATGGACACCAACGCTCCGGCCCGCAGAGTCTTCGAATCTAACCCGGAGGGACGACGCAGTAGAGGGAATCATCGCCGTAGGTGGCGCGCACAAGTTCAAGGGGACCTCGACCAACTTGGAGTGCGCAACTGGAGGCAATTAGCTAAAGACCGAGCTAAATGGAGAGGCTTGTTGGTTGAGGCCCAGGTTCACCCCGAACTGTAGCGCCACCTAAGTAAGTAAGTAAGAAGTGTTCCTTCCATATCCTCAGCACCGACTGCGATTCTACTACTATGTTGCCATTTTCGTCCCTGCAGGCTTCTGTTCTGGCTTTGAAACCCTGGCATGTTCTTTTTACCCTTTGGTAAAATTTTCGAACATTATTCCTGCAATAAAGTCTCTCAATCTCCTCGATCGAGCGCTTCTCATGCTCTTTTTCTTCTTTCTGAGGAGTCGATGTTCCTCTTTTCTCCTGCGCACGTAGAGCTCGTAAGCAGCTCTAGTCCTTCTATGCAGCGCCGCTTTGTACGCCTCTTGTTTTGCTGCATATGCTTGCCGGCATTCCTCATCAAACCAGGGGTTTCGTTGTGGTGGGCGAGAGAAACCCAGTACATCAGAGGCGGTATCACTGATGGCTTTTTGGCAACGCTGCCACTGGTCTTCCGCATTTGTTGCTGGCGGCATAGGACTAAGATTGAGATTAGAAGAAACACGATCGGCAAAGGTTCTGGCGGTCTCTTGCGATTGTAGCTTTCCGACGTCAAATTTCCTCACAGCATTTCGTTGATTTCGCTCCGTTGTGGATATCCGCATCCGTACCTTGGCTACAACTAGGTAGTGATCCGAGTCCACGTTGGCTCCTCGGAAAGTCCGGACACCCAGAATACTGGAAGAGTGCCTTGCGTCGATCGTAATGTGATCGATTCGGTTGACGATTTTTCGATCAAAGGAGAGCCATGTTCCTTTGTGAAATTAAAGTATTTAAATTACCTACTGAGCTGAGAATGGTTTGGTTTTATTTTATTTTTCAAAAAATTAATGGTTTTAAAATCACTAATGTGTTAGAAAAAGAGGTGTCTATCACTAATATTTTAGCGGTGTCGGCTACTGAAAAAATGATGTCAGTAACTAAAACAGTGGTTATGTATAACAATTTTATATTTTATTTATTTTTGGAATTGAAAAAATGGCTAGTCAAACGGTAGTGCATGTGATCATATGAAAACACAAGCGTTTTCACTCAGCTGAGACCTACCAACTCCTACTCTCAACCTCCACGCGGTGACAGCCGGGTGCCTAGTACCTTAATCCAAGAAATGGGTAACCAACCCCGTTTGGCGGATTCTTGGTGGCAGCAGATGAGAGAGGGGGGGAAGAGTGCTTTTCTCACTAGAGCACTTCTTCCTGTCCCAGGCGGCAGCGGACGAATTCCCTAGACGGAGTCAACGGTGGCGTCTATAGTTCCAGTTAGGTTGAACTTAGTGAATACCTTGCGCGAGCTGCTTCGACGTATTCGGATCACAGGTCGGTAAGGAATTTCCAATGTTGGTCAGGACATTGGAATAGAGATGGTGGCGGAGGAGCCCTTAATGGGCCAACGGCAGCGCTCATACTCCCGTAGTGGACTACTGGCACCGGTGTACCCGGCCCCTCGTCCTAGGGGAATAATTAAGGAACTGGCCCTCCAGGTTGGGGGTTGTGCCGTCGGGGTAACTTCCCTACCACGTAAAAAACGCATGGTTCCGAAAAAACCAAAAGCCTCGGATAAGGATGACCCAACTAATGACGACCCCAGCAAACGAAATAAGGACAACGACCTTCGGATCTGTACGTGGAATGTTCTGTCCCTTTACAGACCACGTGCAGCCGAACAACTAGCAGAGGCCCTAGACTGCTATAAAGCAGATATTACCGCCATCCAGGAAGTGCGATGGGATGGGCCGGGCAAAAAGAGGATGAAAAACTGTGACATCTACTACGGTGATTGCTACAGAGGCAACAGGCAACGCTTATTCGGATGCGGATTTGTCATACGCGGCAGACTTAGGCAAGAAGTCTTAAGCTTCCGACACGTGAGCGAGCGTATTATGACGATCCGGATCAAGGCTAAATTCGCTAACATAAGCCTAATATGTGTTCATGCCCCCACAGAAGAAAAGGACCCTGCCACCAAAGAGTGTTTCTACGAGCTCCTCGACAAAACATACGAGCAATGTCCTAAATACGACGTTAAAATCGTATTGGGCGATTTTAACGCCAAAATAGGAAAGGAGGACGTCTTTGGTAGGGCAGTCGGTAAGCATAGCCTACACGACACCACGTCTGATAACGGACTAAGGCTAATTGATTTCGCTGTGGAGCGAAATGTCACCATAGCAAGCACATGGTTTCCTCATCTCGATATTCATAAGCAGACATGGCGGTCCAATGATCATGTCACGATCAACCAAATTGATCATATTGCGATCGACGCAAGGCATGCCTCCAGTATTCTGGATGTCCGGACCTTCCGAGCGGCCAACATAGACTCGGATCATTACCTTGTTGTAGCCAAGGTACGAATGCGGATATCCCAATCTGAGCAACAAAGAAGAATCACTGTGAGAAAATTTAACGTCGAAAAGCTACAATCGCAAGAGACCGCCAGACTCTTCGCTGAACGCGTATCCCGAAATCTCTCAATCACCCCTTTGCCGCCAGCATCAAGTACCGAAGACCAGTGGCAACGCTGCCAACATGCCATCAGAAACGCCGCGACTGATGTGTTGGGTCTCGCTCGACCACCACCGCGAAATCCCTGGTTTGACGAAGAATGCCGGCGAGTGCATGCAGCAAAACAAGAGGCATACAAAGCGGCGCTGCAAAGGAAGACGAGAGCTGCTCGTGAGCTCTACGAGCAAAAGAGACGGGAAGAACATCGGCTTCTCCAAAAGAAGAAGAAAGAGCATGAGAAGCGCGCGTTTGAGAATATTGAGAGTCTATACTCCAGGAACAATGTACGGAAGTTTTACCAAAAGGTAAAAAGAACGTGTCAGAGAAGTAATACCCGTACAGAAACCTGTAGAGATGAAAATGGAAACCTCGTAGTAGAATCACTGTCAGTGCTGAGAATATGGAAAAACTACTTCTGCAGACTGTATAACGGCGACGAAGACCAACATCCCGCTGTCAGGCAGAATGAACCATTCAACATAGACGATGATAGTCAAAATTTCCGTCCACCTGACCAAAACGAAGTGAGGATAGCAATATCCAAGCTAAAATCCAACAAGGCTGCTGGACCTGACGGCTTACCGGCCGATTTTTTCAAGGCAGCTGGGGATGAATTCTTAGAGTGCATACACCAACTCATTTCTAATATTTAGTCAGACGAGTGTATGCCTGATGAATGGAATCTCAGCATCGTTTGCCCGATCCACAAGAAAGGAGACCCCCTCAACTGCGCCAATTATAGAGGCATCAGTCTCCTCAACATCGCGTACAAGATCTTTTCTGCGATATTGTGTGAACGCCTGAAACCTTTTATCAACAGCCTGATTGGACCCTATCAGTGCGGTTTCAGGCCAGGAAAGTCCACCATCGATCAAATCTTCACACTTCGGCAGATCCTGGAGAAAACTCAAGAATTCCAAATCGATACTCACCACCTCTTTATCGATTTCAAGGCCGCCTATGACAGCATCTATAGAGAAGAGCTTTATAGAGCCATGTCTAGTTTTGACATCCCTGCCAAACTTGTCCGCCTGTGCAGGCTGACGATGGAGAACGCTCGCTGCTCCATCAAGGTCGGTAATGACCTCACCGAGACCTTTGATGTCAAAAAAGGCTTTAGACAAGGTGACGCGCTGTCATGTGACTTCTTCAATATTGTACTTGAACGGATTGTGCGGAACTCACAAGCCAACACCGGAGGCACAATCTATTACAAGTCTGTACAACTGCTTGCATACGCCGACGATATAGACATTATCGGAAGATCTCAGCGGGCTGTCACCGGTGCTTTTGCAAGCATTGAGGCGGAAGCGGCCAAAATGGGTTTAGCGATAAACGAAGGCAAAACCAAGTATATGCTGTCAACTAGAAGGGAAAACCAACATCGACGAATTGGACAAAACGTCACCGTGGGCAGCTATAACTTCGAGGTAGTAAGGGACTTTGTCTACCTTGGCTCTGCTATAAATTCTACTAACAAGATCAGTGCAGAAATCAAGCGAAGAATAACTCTTGCCAATCGCTGTTTTTTGGGCTTATAAGGCAATTCAACAGTAAAGCCATATCTCGAACAACTAAGGAGACTCTATATAAGACCTTGATCATCCCAGTCCTGCTTTACGGCGCTGAAACATGGACTTTATTAAAAGAGGATGAAGATATCCTTGGTCGCTTCGAGAGAAAAATTCTTCGTAAGATTTTCGGTCCCGTTTGCGTTGACGGGTTTTGGAGGAGAAGATTCAATCACGAACTATACGAGCTGTACAGCGACATCGACCTAGTCAAAAAACTGCGTATTGGACGTCTGAGATGGCTAGAACATGTAGAGCGAATGGACACCAACGCTCCGGCCCGCAGAGTGTTCGAATCTAACCCCGAGGGACGACGCAGTAGAGGGAATCATCGCCGTAGGTGGCGCGCACAAGTTCAAGGGGACCTCGACCAACTTGGAGTGCGCAACTGGAGGCAATTAGCTAAAGACCGAGCTAAATGGAGAGGCTTGTTGGTTGAGGCCCAGGTTCACCCCGAACTGTAGCGCCACCTAAGTAAGTAAGTAAGAATTGAAAAAATATATATTGTTTTAATAGTCTGAGAGGATATTACTAACATTTTAATATTACATTTAAACCATTAAGATCCATGCAGCGCAGAAAAAGTTCTGAATTTTCAAACTCAAAATGTATCTTAAACGTGTCGGCCACTGGGTATCTTACCCTATTTATAATATTAAGTCAATTTTAACTCATGTAGCTTTCTTAAAATATTCTGAACTATTGAATGCTATTACTATTTATAAGATATTGTATCTTACAGTGTAGCAAATCGTTAAAAAGAATAAATAAATAAATTAAATAAATAAATTGTCATAGTCAGAAGATTCAGCGGGCCGTCAGTAGGGCAAGTACGAGTATTGAGATCGATGCAGCCATGATGGGTTAAGCGGTCAATGAAGGCAAAACAAAATGCATGTTGTCTGTAAAAAAAGGGCACTCAACATCGGCATCTTGGACAGAACGTCACAATAGACAAATACAATTTTGAGGTAGTAAGGGATTTTATCTACCTAGGCTATATGGTGAGCTTCGCAAATCTTGGCAGATCAAAAGAAGAATTACTTTTGCCAATCGCTGTTCCTATGGGCTAAGAGTAACAAAGTCCTATCTCGAACTAATCATCCCAGTTCTGATATATGGTGCAGGGGCATGGACTTTCTCAAAATCGGATGTGGATGCCCTTGGTTACTTTGAAAGAAAAGTTTTTCGGGTGATCTCCATAGACGGCGGGTGGAGGAGAAAGTACAATGCCGAACTATACGGCCTATACAATGACATCGACTTAGCCAGAAGAGTTCACATATAGCGACTAAGATGACTCGGTAATGCAGAGCGAATGGAGCCTAGCGTTCCAGATCGGAAAATCTTCGAATCCACCTCGGATGGACGGCTCAATAGAGGACGACCTCGTGGTAGGTGGCGTAAATAAGTGGAGGGAGATCTCAATCAACTAGGCGTGCGCAACTGGAGGCAGCTGACTTGCAACCGGGATGGCTGGAAAGGTTTGTTAGTTGAGGCCCAGGTCCACCCCGGATTGTAGCGTAAAAGTAAATTTGCGCAAACAATAAAAACAAGTTTTCGGTCAGGAGAATTGGTTGAAATAATAAAAGCAGCCATGTCAATGACTATAACAACACATTTTTTTTACCCCAAAAATGAATAGTTGGCGCTAAATGCTACAGTGCCAGAAAGAAGTCATGCGTTGAATAAAAATCGAAATATTATCAAAAAACATAGTCAACAAAGTAAACACTATTAATCACACTCGTGGCAAGAATTGATGGAAGCTGGTTCGGCAAGTACAAAGTACAAATAACTAAACGACTATAGATACAACTGTCAGGACTATTGCAACCTATGCATAATTTTGTCTTCTTCTTCCTCCTGTTTCGGCGAGGTTATGATCCGAAAACAAGAGATCAAAACCCTTCCAATTCATCACATTTCTACTGATCCGACTGTAAGGTTTGCCTATTTGACCTCAGAAAATATCGGTAGGCCCCCCGGTTTTGGATCACTCTGTTACTGAGGCCAATTAAATGCCAATGTCGACGCATTTGTGTGATCCGGGCGTGTATAGGCCTGCCTCTCCTGCCCCGCGATGTCTTTAGAACGTTCAATGATATAGCCTTTTTAACAGGGTTCTAATTACCTCTTCTTTGAACATGGCAATACTAGCTGATCCTGTCACGCTCTATTTTTCGAAAGATGGTTTCCTTGACGTGAAGGTATCCACGGATCTTCCAACTTCTTATTCGATAAAGCTTTGTCACTCCTGCTGTCATTCGAAGCATCTTCATCTCAGCTGCCGTTAATTTACTCTCATACTTTTTGTACATCGCCCAACATTGTGAACCATGTGTGAGCGCTGAACGTACAACTGCGGTGTAGAGCCTTCCTTTCAACTTTGGCGGTATTTTTCGGTCACAGAAAATAGCGGATAGAGAACGGGTAGCATAAGTACTCTGTCTTTATTGAACTAATGCGATACCTGTTTCCCTCCAAAACGTCTACCCACACATCAAGCGCTCGTTGCAGGGACAAAAGATGCTCACTTATGATGGCTCCATCATCAGCAAAGAATAATTGATCTACCTTGAGGTCCGTCACTCTACCTTCAAGCAGATAGTCAAGAACTGAAATAAAGATTAAAGGACTTAAGACGCTTCCCTGGTGCACCTCGACATTGATTGGGAACTCTTCGGTTACTCCAGCGGGATATCTTACTCTTGTCTTTGCTCTTTCGTACATGTCCACCATGTAGATAGGTTTCTGGAACCCCTCGATGTCTTAGCGCCACCCATATCAGATCTCGTGGTTGTCTGTCGAATGCCTTTTCAAAGTCAACCAATACAATATGAAAATCCTTTAAGGAATCACGATGTTTTTCCATTATGATCCTTATACTTTGGATGGCATCTGTGGTTGATTTACCCACGACAAACCCGCACTGATTATTTGATAGCCGTATTGGTTTTCGCAGTCGGCCTGCTAATACCTGCTCAACGATCTTCATGGTGTGTGACATCAGCTTGATCGAATGGTAGTTATCACAGTTTCGCGTATCACGCTTCCCTTTGTATACAGGGAGAAGGTAACTTTCCCACCATTGATTCGGCATTGGGTCACCTCTCACAAATTTGGAGATGAGAATTCTGAGCCATCTGAACCCGATGTCTCCCATCTTTTTCCAGAACTCAGAGGGCATCTCGTCTGGCCCAACCGCTTTTCGTTTTTTGGAGTATTTGACCGCCTCACTAACTTCTTCGACTCTAATGTCGGGTATTTCTTCAGAGTTAGGAGTGGCTCTTGGAAAGTATAGCCGGGGAAACTGTTCATTCAAAGTTCTTTACAATACTGCCGCCACCTCTGCAGAATTTTGACGTTTATCCACAAGAAGCTGGCCATGAGCATTGCTAATGAACTTTGGCGAACGAATCTTCTGAGCATTCCTCCCACTTTATAGAGCGTATGCACTGAACATATTCCACATCTCTCCTTGTATCACCATTTTGAGAGATATCAAACGATCATTGGACTTGGAAGTTGTCAAGATGTTGCCAAGTAGCTCTGCTGAAAGGATGATGCCGATTCCGTTTTAACCGTGTTCTGTTCCGTACATGTGAACATGTAAGCATGTGTCCTAACGCCTAACGTTCAAGAAATGCATATAATTTCCGGTGTTTTGCTATTTTGTTTCTTCGACAAACAAGGTTTCTATCCGCCTTCCATACATCATATCTTCAAGCTTGTAACTTCGACCGGTCATACTTCTGATGTTCCAACTCGCGACGCTTAAATTTCGTCCAAACTGTTTCATTACTTTGCTATCCCCTGGAATCTGGTCCAGGATCAGTAACATGTGCAGCAGTGGTAGTGCCTGGGGGGGTATTGCTTTTCCTTTTAACAAGTATTTCAAGTATTTTAAGTTACAGCTTTTGCAATGTTCTTGCGATGGTCTTCGACACGGGTATGCTCCTGTTTTATTATTGCTTGATCTTTCTTTTGTGACCCCAATGATCTTCAGTCGTGTCAACCCACGGACTCGCATAAACACTTGTGGAAGAGTTCTTATGTACTGCATGTGTCGCTGGGCTCACATGGGTGTTATATTGCCTAGATCTGATTTGCTCCCCTTTTTTTTTTTTTTTTTTTTGTCGGGATAGGAAACACTCGACTGGAGCACTCAGACACAACTGGTCCATTGTACTGCCAGAGAGCAAACCTTGATTTACCCATTTTACTGGAATTTCCTTGACTTTCGAAGAAAGCCAAGCAAGCACTTCAGTGATGAGGAGCTTACAGTACCAGCACTCACCACATCCGCACCGAAGATCTGCCACCTGATACGAGCAAAGGCCGGACACTCACAGAGATAATGTTCCGCGGTGTCGTCGCTCTCTCCACAAGCGTCGCAAATTGTAGTGTCACTTAAGCCTAACACGTTAAGGTGCTTGGCAAAAGCGAAGTGGCCTGTCAAGACGCCGATAAGTTGTCTACAGTCTTTTCTGCTGAGAGACAGCAAGAATGCCGCTGATTTCTTACAGACGTCCGGGAGCATGCGTTTAGTCAACCTGGAACCTGGAGAGTCATGCCACACACAATTGTGCTCGTGAGAGACCCAATCGTCAATGGAAGCCCTAACCGAAGACGCTGGAAGACCCAACGCGGGTTCGGGACCTGAGAAAGCCTCCTCTGAGCCTTGTCTAGCAATCTCATCGGAGATCTCGTTCCCCAAGATCCCAGTGTGACCTGGGACCCAGATAAGAGACAGAGAATTCAGCCTTGCGACCGAGTTCAAAGAGTTTTTGGTTTCACGAACTATTTTGGAAGTGGTTAAAGGGTTAAGCAAGGCCTTAAGCGCAGCCTGACTGTCACTACAGACACAAATGCTACGTCCCTTCCACCTGTTCTTCACAACATAGTTCATGGCGATTAGGATTGCATAAGTTTCCGCTTGGAAAACAGACGCATATTTGCCTAACGAGAAGTGAAGTCTAATGTTGTCGACTTCCACGAAGGCACCAGCGCCAGACCCTTGACTGGTTTTGGAACCGTCCGTGAAAATACGACTACATTCCATTCCCGGCTCAGACTCTGACCGAAGCCAGTCCTGGACACAAGGAAAGTCGACTCTGAATTTGCGCATCAGCTGGAGTTCTGGTGTCATTGCATCAGACGGCATATCCATAAGACAGGAGTCGTAAGATAAGTGTCGCGCAAGTTCATCAAAGTTCCAGTGTGGAGTATACCAAAAACCGCCTCGCCTAAGCCGATGGATGGCTTTGATAGTGCAACCCATGATATAAGTATCAAGGGGAGGTAAGTTCAGCAAAGCGTCTAGAGCAGAGCCAGGCGTACTCGGGAAAGCTCCCGAGCAGCCGAGACAAGCCGTTCTTTGGAGTTTCGCACAAAAGGCAACCACATATTTACGCGAGAGCCCCTTCCACCAAACAACCGACGCATATGCGAGGAATGGTCTTATCATAGCCGTGTAGATCCAGAGAACCTTATTCGGTGATAAGTCCCAAGTCTTGCCAAAAGCACCCTTACACTACCAGAAGACTGAGAGCGCCTTGGATGTTTTCGACTCGACGTGTGTAGACCAATGAAGTTTCTTATCTAAAATCACTCCCAGATATTTGGCTTCATTGGAAATGCGAATGGTGACGCCTTTTAGTACTGGCTGAGTCAGACCGGTCAAAATCCTCCTTCTCGTAAAAAGAACAACCACAGTTTTAAGAGGATTCACCGAAAGCCCACTCCTAGTACACCATTCATCGATCATGTCCAGCGCCGCCTGCGCGTTAGCACAGACCGTCGCCAGGCATGGCCCGACAGAAAGTACGGCGACATCATCCGCATAAGCCTGAGCGTAGACGTTAGAACTATTTAGAGTGTTCAACAGAGAGTCGACCACCATACACCATAACAATGGAGACAGAACGCCACCTTGCGGCGTCGCACATGCAGTCAAAAGTCGCATTGTCAAAAGCACCCTCGATGTCGATGAAGATACCCATCGCGTATTCTCTCCTATCAAGCGCGCATTCAATTCTGGCCACTAGATTTTGAAGTGCGGTCTCACAGGATTTCCCACGCTGATAGGCATGCTGCATCTCCGATAGTGGATGCAGTTTCAAAGCAACTTTGCGCACGTGAAATTCTACCAGTCTCTCCATACTTTTCAGTAAGAAGGATGTCAAACTTATAGGTCTGAAACTCTTGGGGAGCGAATAGTCTTCCTTACCAATTTTCGGTATGAAAGCTACTCTGACTGTCCGCCAAGGTGTAGGAATATATGCCAGCGCCAAGCCAGCGGTGAAAATTATTTTCAGAGTTGGCAATAGCTGATCTATACCCTGTTGCAGCATAGCTGGATATATTCCATCGGTGCCAGGCGATTTGAAACCATCAAAAGATGCCACAGCATATTTGATGGCCTCATCTGTTACCACGGCTGATGCAATATACCAGCTGCGCCGAGTTTTCTGACTTAGATCAAGCTCAGCCTGGGTAAGCGGGCCAAGCTGCGACCTAGTGATTATCCGATTGCCAGGAAAGTGAGTCTCCAGCAGAAGACTAAAAGTTTCCGCTTTCGTCTCAGTAAACTTGCCATCAGATTTACTCAGTGACTCCAATTTGGTCGGCTTGCCCCTTTTGAGAACATTAACCAACCTGCTGGTTTCACCGAGTGTCTCGATCTTTTCACAAAAATCTCTATAAGAAGCACTTTTCGACAACCGAATTAACTTCTTGTAGTCTTTTTGCTTCGATCTAAAAAGATTCCAGTCACCTTCTAAATTTGTCTTGAGTGACCTATTTAGAAGTTTTCTGGATTCTTTCCTAAATCGCTGCAGTTCCGGGCACCACCAGGGAACCGGAGTTCTGCAGGGGGTTTTTGTCAATGGGCACGTCAGTTCAAAACAGCTGGTAAGGACACTAGTCAGGTTTTGAACAGCATCCTCAACCTTTCGTTTCGTTCTGAGTTTAGTTGGAGTTTTGACAGATCTGTCTTGCTCTTCCCTAAACCGCACCCAGTTGGTTTTCCTCGGATTCCTCCTCTCCTGCAAAGTTATGGCCTCGCATTCGATTTGGAAAACGATGTATCTATGGTCTGACAAGGACACCTCCGGCAGTACCCTCCAGTTAGTAATTGACTTGAAATACCTGTTAGATAAAGTCAAATCAATTACCTCCTGCCTCCTTGCCGTAACAAAAGTTGGCTGGGAGCCAATATTGTTAATTACCATGCCAGACGATAGTATAAAGTCTAGGAGATGGTTTCCTCGTGTGTTACATTTGCTGCTGCCCCAGACTGTATTCTGAGCATTCGCGTCGCAACACATGACTAGTCCCATCTCCCGAGTGTCACAGTACTTTATGAGTTCGGCAACCGCCTTCGGTGGTGGAGGCATTACCGAATCATAAGGGAAGTAAGCCGACGCAACGACGAAGGTTTTCTAACTTCCGGTCGTTTCGTAGCTTACAGCTGCAGCAACCAGGTCCTGTCCACAAAATTGTCCAAGCCTGGTTACTGAGAGGAAATTCGGCACAATTAGACAAGCTCTCGGTCTTTCAGATCGCTCGTCACATAGCACCGTTACTCCACGAACACCCCCAAAACCACATATGCGCTTGTTCCGCACGTATGGCTCCTGGATAGATGTTATGTGGGGTTTTGTACGCACCACGGAAAGTCTGCTACTTAAGAGAGCGGTAGCAGCCTTTGAGTGGTGGAGGTTTATCTGCGAAAATATCAAAGATATAGTCGCAGTTTTATTAGCAGAACGGCGCGCACCAGGTGCGCACATGCTTCCGGCGAGGCGAGCGCCCCTACCCGTGGCATTGCTTGCGTCAGCCATTTTCTGTCCACTAGTGCTGGGACCTTTAGGGGTAACAGCACCAGTATCCACCAGATTTTGTGCGCAGATAACGCCACCGGTAAGAGTGTACCCGGCAGAAGAGCGCGCATCAGATGCGCACACGCTTCCACCAAGAAGAGCAGGCGAAACTTGCTCCATCATATTGGACCTGTTCGAGCCGACCGAAAAGGAGCCAGCGTTAGGTCTGAGGGATTGATCGGCTCCAGTTGGAATACTTTCTGCCGACCTATGCTTCTTTCCTGTCGCTACTGAAGGATGACTGCTTTTGGCGCTTGCGCCTTCAGTTGACTCTGCAGCCTCTTTGCACCGCGCCATCGCCGCCTTCCTTCTTCTCCTTTTCAGTTGACTCTTAGTCAGGAGCCCATCGGAGTGCGCCGCTTCGGGAGCTCGTTCAGCCTTATTGGTTTCCCGAGTCAAACCGTCACCGACACAACTTCGACCAGCTACCCTTCTATTGAGACAGAGATTAGACGTTCCAGCCGAAGCCTTTCCGCCACTTTCTTTGCCATTCCAGCCCAGTCTACCAATCGAGTCAGAGACAGAGCTGCAGGAGTCTTCTGAAACAAGCGTCGCTACTACATCTGATTCAACGCCAGAGGCGGGGGGTAAAAGTATGGTGGTTGGGACCTCCAGAATCCTCGTCCCGGCCGTAGTCAAAAAGACCACGGGTGGATTATCGTTTTCACGAGTACCACCTGGAGTAGATACCGTACAAGTTTCTTCCATCATACCTTCAACAGGTTTTGCGTCACAGTCAAGACGTCCTCAGCCTTTAGTTCGATGTCTCACCTGGGGTCCTTTCAGACCCTTAGGGTCATTGACTCTTAAGCCGTTCCGCCACGTCAAGGCAGCTGAAGAATGGGAACGGTAAAATTTGCTCCCTTAGTCGACTTTTAAGACAAGCGCTATTTGTTGGAGGGTGCTGTAGTGATATTCTTAACATGTCCCTGCATGGAGAAGTTAACTCACGCTGTATGCCTAATTGAAATCACCCGATCTGGAAATTTGCTATTATTTCTTTTTGGTACAATATGCCCATAGGAATTAATTCACCCTACACAATAAAACATTCATTTGAAGCCACTTGACGTCTTGTAGCTGTCGGCCATAACGCAAACTTGTTGTCAGTGCTACACAGCTAATAAATTCACATTACTACGTATGTATGTAGCTACTTACGCGAATACATAATTTATCCATAACTTGCCTTGACTGATGTATCAGTTTACACTATAGGGCGAATTTCAATCAGTAATGAACAGTTACAAATTTATTTCTCGCAAAACCGGTTCTATTTAGCATAGATGCAAACCTCACCGATGTCTACAAATTGAGCAAACTGAGCGAAATATGGCTTTCACCCAATTTCAGACTACAACCATATCATTACCATGGTCGTGAGATTTGCTGTAGTAAGGACACGATCCAGCTGGGATTAAACTTAACGAATGTTTTCAATGAAATGCGAACAGTGGGATCAGTCTGTAAAAACGAAGTGAATATTGGAAAATTATTAAGTTTTGGAAATTGCCTTTTTTCTCCGAAGTTCATTATGGTCAGGGCCAGTTCTTGTCGCTGACCACAGAATAGAGATGGGCAAAAAATTACGAACTGCCCTTTATTCACTGTGAATGAAAAATTCATATTCGCAGTCTGTGAACGACTTATAAACTAAGAGCTGGTGAATTTTTTTAATGATTGTTTCGTCAACAAAATTTCGCTTATTTTTTCGCTTTTTATTGGTAAATGATTAAAAATATTTCAACTGATTCTGAAAGGTTATTATTTAAAGATCTTTAAGATTTCGATTTTTTAACGATCTTTAAATAATCTTTCAGAATCAGTTGAAATATTTTTAATCATTTACATATTTTTGAAGATATGCAACAATTCCTTATACAACCCATTGAAAAGGCCCCTGACGCACAATGCGCATTGACGCGCTCTGGCAAGGTGTTGTGACCGGAAATTTGCTCTGGCATTTCAGTTCTAGATTCACCAGTATATACTTGATGATATACCAAAATTTGAGTTTCTGTTACATGTTTGCGACCGCCTAATCGCTCTGGCAATTTCACTACACGATATAATTTTTAATTGCGATTCATCAAACAAGGACTCAAAGTTGACGCTATATTTTCTTTTTCTTAAGATTTTTTACAACATTGAGGCAGTGAAGCCCCTAAAGCGCCCTGCCCAGGTCCGCCAGAATTTCACATCCGTGATATATCCGAACATGACCACCAAGAAATAAGCAAAATTTTGTTGACAAAATAATCATGAAAAAAATTTACCAGCTCTCCGTCTATTATACAGAAACAGTGAATTGTTAAAACGTGAATATGGAATTTTCTTTCCATATTCTTTTTTCACATCACAATTCTGTATTCGCAACAAACGATACATAGCTAACATTGTTCAGTGCAAGGCAGCGAATGATGTAGGAAGTTGTGTATGCACTAAATGCTAATGTGAATAATGGAGGAATTCATCTGCAAACTTATAAGAGGTGATCCAATACCAAACGAATAGCGGGCAGTTACCTTCCCCTCCACAAATGCAAAGCAAAGGATCATTTATATATACATTTTTTCTATGTAACTTACGCACACTCAAGGGGTTATGAATACTTACTTACTTTTACTTACTTAATTAAATCCTTAAGCCCATCGGGGGCATAGGGCGTCAACCACCCCCGTGCGCCATCTTGTTCGAAGTTCTGCACCGCGTTTGAGCTGCCTCCAACTCATTCTTAAAGAGCTCGATTCCTACTCAACTGTTTTGTGCCACGTTTGCCTAGGCCGCCCCGCTATTCTGCCTGTCTGGGTGAGTGGATTCCACTGCATGGTGTATTTCGCATTGGAGTTGTCTTCGCGCCGTAGGGTGTGTCCAATCGATTGCCACTTTCTTCTTCGTATAGTAATGCTTATAGGTTCTTGGCCCGTTCTCAGATAAATTTGTTCGTTGGAGATGCGGTTCGGCCAAAAAATCGTAAAGATGATTCTTAAGCATTTGTTTACGAAGACTTGCAGCTTGCGTGTGCTAATGTTGTCCACCTTCCAAGTGCTGCACCCATAAAGCAGCATCCATTCTACGTTGGAGCGGCACAGTCGCAGCTTGGTTCTTAAGCTTATAACATTGCTTCTCCAGATTTTGGATAGCATTCCGAACGTAGCTTTAGCTCTCCCGATTCTGCTGCACACATCCAGTTCGATGCCACCGCATTTAGCCGAGACCACACTTCCTGAATAAAGAAAGCTATCAACTTACTCTCCCCCTTCGGGTAGGGGTTAGAATATACCCGAGGTAGGCATGCCTGTCGTAAGAGGCGACTAAAATCCACCCTTCGTATACCGGGATTAAAGTGTATACGAAAAAATGCAATGAGTAAAACGAAAAGATTTAATACCCCAGGTGGCAGTCCAGGTTCACTGGAAAATCCACCCTCTTCGGAGGTAGGCTCTACGGATTCTGGGGAGAGCCAATTATTGCAATTGATAAATCCCTTTATAAAAAGTTCAAGGGTACCTCGGTCTCCACCATCAAGACCGAATGTCTCCGGGAAAAAAAGTCCGCCGGAAGTGCAAGCGCACAAGAAACAGGACTTAGAGAAATGTAAAAGCTTTGAGAAGGAAAATAACGAACTTCGCAATAGGCTTGATGAAATGGATCGGCTCTACCAAGAGCTCAAAAAAGAGGTAGACATGCTGAGAGAGGAAAACAAGCTTCTAAAGAACTCGCTTTTACAAAAAGAACGCGAAGATTCCCCTCCCCGCGCAGCTAATCCACAATATCACACGGACGAAGAAGAGCTTGCACGCGAAACGAATTGCGTCTTAAAGAAAAGACCTAGCAAAAAACGCAGAGTCGGCTCTTCGCCCGAAATCGAGCCGCGAAAAGAAGACAAGCAAAATGAGTCGAAGCCAAAACAAACTCAAGCTAAAGCACGTCCTCCGCCTGCAATAAACGTCGTTGGCATAACGGACTACAGTAAGCTACATTGCCTTCTTAAAGGTACGACGACATCGAAATTCAAGGTAACGTCACTCAGGAACAATGCGTGGAAAATTAACATTGATGACTCCGATGGCTACCGAGCAATATCAGAAAAATTAAACACGGAAAAGATCCAGTGGTATACTTATGAAAATAAGTCAGAAAGACCACTGTGTGTTATAGCAAGGGGTCTCCACCACTCGTGCACAAAAGACGACGTAATGAACGACCTCAAAGCTAAAGGTTTAAAAATTCTTAATGCCGTCAATATTCTCAAAAAGGTGAAGCAACAAACGGAACAAGGCCAGGAAATCATGGTCAAGCATGGACTTCCGCTCTTTATGCTTACCTTTGACAGGAGCGAAAATGTAGACGATATTTATAACGTTAAAACTATTCTGAATATCGTAGTCAAGATTGAGCCTATGCGTACAAGTACGAGATCGATACCTCAGTGTAAACGCTGTCAAGGCTTTAATCACACTCAGTCGTATTGTCAAAAAGAGCCGAGATGCGTAAAATGTGCTGGTAACCATCTCTCAGAAAAATGTGACCTAAATAAGCAGGCCCTGGCTACCTGCATTAACTGCAAAGGAAAGCACCCAGCGAACTATCGAGGTTGCGAAGTGGCAAAAGAGCTTCAAAAAAGGCGAGACACATTTAAAAATATTCAACGCCAGAACGCAGAACCGGTTAAAAATAGTCGTGAAATCGCTAAGCCAAGGGTAACGACCGTCAATAAACACGTCAAAGTTAAGACGAAAGTCGAGCAAAGTAAAGTTCCTTCGGCAAAATCAAAGGAAAAGCCACAATCTCCAGAGACGCTAACATATGCTCAAGCTGCGTCGCTAGAAAACAAGCAAAGCGGTGTTACGGTAGACCCAGTCTCCCAAGTCTTCTCTATAATTCTTGCGAAACTTGAGGAGCAAACGAAGGTAAACAAAGTCATATTTGATAAATTGAGCAAGCTCGAGTTAAAACCTCGCCAAAAAAGAACTCCCATATGAATATGAATCAGTTACTAAAAATTTTAACATGGAACGCAAACGGCCTTCTACAAAAAAACGCCGAATTAGAAGTATTCTTACGGAATGACAACATTGACATTTGCTTGATCTCTGAAACTCATTTGACAAAGGAATCCGGAGTAAAAATAAGAGGGTATCGTGCTTATCACGCATACCACCCTTCCGGAAGAGCTAGAGGCGGATCCTCATTATTCATTAAAGACTGCATTAAGCACTCCATAAATACGACGATTGAAATCGATACAATGCAAACAAGCTCAGTTCGAGTTAAGAATAGGCACTCGTATTTCAACATCGCGTCCATTTATTGTCCTCCGCGATGCACGTTTAGAAGTAACGACTTTGTACGTCCCCTTGACTCACTTGGACCGAATTTCATTATAGGTGGCGATTTCAACGCAAAACACACCTTTTGGGGTTCCAGATCCAATTCACGGAAAGGCAGACTTCTGTACGAAGCCGGTATGCAATTCGGGGTTGATTTCTTTTCGACGGGGAAACCGACGTATTGGCCCTCTGATACAGCAAAAACACCGGACCTAATAGACTTCTTCGTAGCAAAAGGAGTATCTTCAAATTTTGCGAAAGTAGAGGAAAGCTTTGATTTCTCCTCAGATCACTCGCCGGTAATCTTGACAATAAGTGACCGACTAATGACAGTAGAAGGTGTGCCTAGATTAACAAACAAAAAAACTAACTGGCGCGACTTTAGAACTGATTGCGAAGAAAATATTGTCTTAAATGTATCGCTCAAAACACCCTTCGAAATAGAAGATGAGCTCGGCAAATTTATTGAATCAATACAAAATGCCGCGTGGAAAAATACACCTTTAAGGAGGAAAGAAGTCCCATGCAATGAACCTAATTATCCGCCGGAAATAAAAGAACTTATTCGAGAAAAGAGGAGAGCACACAAAATATGGCGACAAATTCGCGCTCCCCAGCATAAAACCCACTCGAATTTCCTATGCAATAAGCTTAAAAAAGCGATCCAAGACCTAAAAAACCGAGAGACTTCAGCTTATCTTGAAGGTTTAACCGCCGAAAAAACCACTAATTACTCGCTCTGGAAAGCTGTCAAAAGAATTAAAAAACCCCAAATACATTCGCCACCGATAAGAAAAAACAACGACGAATGGGCAAAAGGTGACAAAGAAAAAGCGGATCTATTTGCCGAGCACTTAGAAGAGACTTTTAAGCCATTTGATGGAGAAACATTGGTAGACGATTTTACCGGTACGACTACGACATCTGACAACCTTAGAATAAAAAGTGTGTCATTTATAGAACTTTGCCAGGCAATAAAAAACCTGAAAAATAATAAAGCCCCTGGCTATGATTTAATAACCGGACAAATCCTCAAGGAATTACCAAAAAAGACACTATTAAAATTGCTTTATTTAATAAATGCTTCTATTAGATTATTATACGTTCCAAATCAATGGAAAGTCGCAGAAGTCATAATGGTTCCGAAACCGGGGAAATCTCCAAATGACAAAAAATCGTACAGACCGATATCGCTACTACCAATAATATCGAAGGTATTTGAAAAACTCCTTCTGAAACGGATTCTTCCGGTCATTGAAGAGAGACGCCTAGTACCTGACCACCAATTCGGGTTCAGAATCAAGCATTCCACAATTGACCAGATTTATAGAATAACCGACGAAATTGAAAAAGCCTTTGAGGAGAAAAAGATTTGTTCTAGCGCTTTTCTTGACGTATCTCAAGCCTTCGACAGGGTTTGGCACGATGGATTGAATTATAAGCTAAGACGAATCCTTCCGGAGCAACTTCATAAGATCTTAGAATCGTACCTTAAAAACAGACTTTTTCGTGTTAAGCACGGAACTGAATATTCTGATTTTAAAGAAATCGCCGCGGAGTTCCGCAAGGAAGTGTCCTTGGGCCTATCTTATTTTTGCTGTACACTCGGGACATACCACAAACTGAAGGCACTATTGTAGCTACGTTCGCGGACGATACGGCTATTCTGGCAACGGAAAGTTCAATCGAGTCAGCAACCACAAAACTCCAACGAGCCTTGGATAAAATCTGTGAGTGGACAAAAACTTGGCGCATTGTTCTTAACGAGACCAAATCAACGCATGTTAACTTCACCTACAAGAAAATAATCAACCTTCCCGTTTTCATTAACTCGGTACAAATACCGCATGCAAACGAAGCTAAATATCTGGGAATGACACTAGACGCGAAACTTAAATGGAAACCTCACGTTAAAAAGAAACGTGACGAAGTCGAAAATCGACTTAGAGAAATGTATTGGCTAATTGGAAGATATTCCAAACTAAGCGTATATAACAAACTGCTTCTGTATAAGCAAGTGCTTAAACCTGTGTGGACGTACGGTATACAACTCTGGGGTTGTACCAAACCAAACAATAGGAATCTCATACAATCACTCCAAAATACAATTATAAGAATAATCGTGAACGCTCCCTGGTATATCAGAAACAATGATATCCACAGAGACTTAGGGATAGCTACCGTGGAGGACGAAATAAAAAACTTCGCTCGCAAGCTTCGTATTCGTCTTCATGGCCATTGCAACTGTGCCATACTCCAAACTTTGGATGTGACAAATCTTACGCGCCGACTTCAAAGAACGAAACCGTTCGAATTAGCGCTATAAGACAAAAAGCCGCATGTCATGACGATTTCAGCAGGTGCTTTTATTGAAAATCTACCTGCCTCACGCGAATATAAATCTGAAGCTTAAACTACTTGATAAGCTCAAACTTAGTCGTAGTAAACAAAACGAAGGGAAGGGTGTTTTTCGTCAGTAGAAATCTGACACTACTATGAGTACACGGTCTCATAGTGTCTCATGAAGATTTTCACCTACCCACGAAAAAAAAAAAAAAACTTTCTCGATTTCCTGTCCGGCAATGTTAATTTGAGCGCGGATATTATAATAGAAGTGCTCAGGGCGTTTGTTTTGGCTGTGGTAATTTTTAGCCCTACTTTGTTTCCCTCAGCTTCTAGATTGTGGGGCATCAGATTAAGGTCCAATATCCGATGTGAAAGTAGACAAACATCGCCAGCGTAATCTAGGTGTTTAAGGTAAGATGTCATAGTCCAACGAATTCCATAGTTACTTTCCGACAATGCCGCATGGAGTACATCGCTGATAACCACCAAAAACAATAGTGGGGACAGTATGCACCCTTGACCTACTCCACTTTGGACTTGAAAATCATCCGACACCTACCATTGTGCACGACATGACACTTACCGCCCTCGTATGTATCCTTGATAGAAGCTATAAGTTTTTCTCGGATGCCTCTCCAGGCAAGGCCATCCAGACAGCATCTCGGTTCAATCTGTTGAAAGCCTTCTCGAAGTCGATAAACAGCAAATGTAGCGGAGACCCATACTCAACGCATTGTTCGATTATGATCCGCATGATTCTTATGTGATCGATGCAGGAAGATCCAGCGCAAAAGCCTGCCTGTTCGACACCGAGAGTTGAATCCAAATGTTCTTTAATTCGTTCTAGAATTATTCTAGCTATTGTTTTGGCTACGGCTGGAAGAACGCATGTACCTCTCCAGTCACTGCACTCCATCAAGTTTCCCTTCTTTGGAAGCTTAATGATCATCCCTCTTTTCCACTACCGCGGAAATTGTTCACTATGCCAAGCTCTCCGTATTAGCGGATGCAGCAAATATGCCGATGTAATTGGACCGGCTTGAAATACTTCGGCAGAGATTCCATCAATACCCACCGCCTTCTTCTTCTTGAGGGTCTTGATTGCTGTTATTATTTCGGTTTTACTGGGAAGTGCGGTGCGAATTCGGGAATTTGTTGCTTCGAGATCATACCGCCATTGTCTGAGTGATTTAGCACTGTCGAAATCAGAAGGTTACCGTTTAGACTCTTCACTGGATTTTGTTTGGGGTTTCGACCATCAATGAGCTTCTTAGTGATACTGTAAACAGTCCTACTGTTGCACCTACTCGCTGCTTCTTCAGCCCTTGAGGCCAGCGAGTTGATATATTGATGTTTGTCACATCTCACACCATGCTGCACTTCTTTCTTCTTCGCACGATATTGGCCTTCAAGTTCGGTTCCCTATACTACTGAGGCTGCTGCAATCCGAGCCTTGGTTGCTGTACGCTCATCGATTCGTTTCCATGTACTGACATACGTGCGCGCCCCAGTCGCAAAAGCATTTTTTACAGCACTACGGTGGTTATCCATGTTCTCTTGCAGCATGCTGCTGATTGCTTCTGCTCCTAAGGCAAGATGGTCCCTGAACTGTTGGCGCACTTGGCGAACCTTGAGTCTGTCGATATTAAACCTGCTGACGTTAAGTAGGTTTGAGCGGTTGCTGTTGACGGATGCAGTACCATAAGATGGTGATCTCGTTCTTGTCCGACGTCAGCTCCACGTCTGTTTCGGACGTCCAGGAGACAATTTTTGACGTTCGTTGCCTATCAGTAGAGACCCAACTGATCTTGTGGCAGGTGTTATGTTTAAACAGCATACCTCCGATGGCTAGGCGGTTGGTATTGCAGAAGTCCACAAACCGCTCACCGTAGTCATTACGGTCTCCCACGCCGTGAACTCCCATCACGTGCTTAAGCGTGGTGTTGTCGCTACTCACCTTGGCATTGAGATCTCCCATCACCATTACGATATCCCCATTAGGCGCTTGGTTGTAGGCGGCGCCTAAGTGGCCATAAAGATCATCTTTTTCTTCTTCAGTCGCGTCTAGAGTCGGAGCATAAAACTGTATGATGGTAATTTTTCTAACTCTACTCTGGAACCTAGCTGCCAATATCCGGTCACTATGAGGTTTCCAGGATATGAGTTCCTATTCCGGAACTCCGTGCACTTCCAGCTGGTTTACCAGAGTAGAGCATGACAATGCTTTTTGTTGGAGAGATGTATTCCCCAGCATCGAACCATCTTATCTCGCTCAGCCCTAATATGTCTATTTTATACCATGCGAATTCGCGCTCCAATTGGAAGAATCGGGCGTTATAAGACCCTTCCTTGAGTAAGTCCAGGAGGGTCTTAACGTTCCAGAATCCAATCGTTGTCCGTGTTCGATAGCCAAAGGTCGTATCCGTTTCGGAGCAATTCGTCTCGCTGGGCCACAGCGCAAGAAGCTCGCCATTCATCCTCTCCCGTTAGCAATTTCCGAAGTAATTCCTAGATGGCACCACGAGGAGGTGGGAGTAGGGCTTACTATCAGAGCTGCTTGGTTTTCGGCTGGAGTGGCTCTTTCTCGTTACTTAGCGGACCAACACCTATCGAGAGAGCTGCCACTACGAGGCCTTTGTTAGTCGTTTACCACCCAAATACATGAATACCCTTAGCTTGTTTAAACAGTTTAAACACAGTGCGCGCGTTAGAAAAGATAGATAGATAGAGAGAGAGAGAGAGAGAGAGAGAAAGAGAGAGAGAGAGGGAGAGAGAGAGAGAGAGAGAGAGAGAGATTGGTCTAGTGGTTTTGACATTCACATAGATGGTATGTTTCAGAAAAACCCAGGAGATGGCGTTCAGATAACTGGGGAGATTTTTTGTTATTTTTGTCTTTGCTTTTGATTCAGAGCATTTTTTTTCACGACTACCTGATGTCATAGGCATATCGATCACCCAGTAGAACGAACAATTTTTCCAGCCATATGGCCAACCTACTGCCACTGTTATGCCTTTGCAATAGTGTTCACACAAGCTTTCGTAATTGATCGGACTGACTTTTTATTTCATGACAAATAAAAAAATGCTTACTGACATCGGGATTTGAATCATCCGCCATTAGCGTGGCAAATGATGACGTTACAATTACATCATGGCCACCCCGTATTGGAAAAACATCGTGATTCCTTAAAGGATTTGCAAGGCTATGAAGATAAATCGTGTTGTGGGAAAATCGACCGGATTGATACTCCTCGATATTGCGAAGGCGTTTGACACCGTTTGGCCTTTTATTCCAAATGCTTCATTTTAATCCTTCAATATTTCTTTGTAAAATATTTCTTGTCCAAAGTTGTTTGTCAAGTTAATGTGGCATAGCGTGTCTTAATAATAGTCCGTCAAATTTATTAAATATTGCCGCAGGTGTTCCCCAAGGCTCAGTTCTTCAGCCCAGAGCTGTAAAAGAATTCATTCATTGAATGTACCCATTTAAATTTAAGCGATACGAATTCATTCATGACTTCATATTTGAGTGGTGACTTACAAGTATAGGTAAGGCTAGGTTAAAGAGGTTAGCCGCGACGAAAGGTAACAGCCTGCATTCGGATCTCCCCTGACGTGGAGTTTCCTGGTTGAAGTGCTGAAAAGAGAGGAAAAGCAAAACGGCTAGATTTCTGTGTTAATGGAATGTCCTCCTCTGAACCACCCTGAATAAGTTAACAATTTCATGATGGTGTTTGGTGGCCTTTCATACAGGTCGCCCAGATGGTTGAAGAAATACTTTCCAAGGGCCGTCTTCCTGGCATTGCAGAGACTAGGGCATTTGCAAAGAACGTGTTCTACGTCTGTGTTGCCGCAACCTATGCAGAGTTCATCTGTACTTAGCCGCATTCTCTTTCGGTGGGGCGGTAATGATACCTATGAGAAGCGTCAAGTTTTATCTATTTTGAGTGAGGATGAGCTTGGTTTTCATGTTGTCATGTTTTGTCCAGATGCTTCTGGCGACACGGCGTGATGGAAGCGCTCTCCATCTTTCTTCTGCTTGTCGTTTGAAGTCAAGTGATATCGTCGATCCAAATGCAAAGTATCGAAAAATGAAAAATGTATCGAAAGCGTTTAAATAATTAGTTAATAATTAATATTTGGAAAAACACAAAAATTAGCCTGTAACGTACATACAATGACGAACAAAAAAGCATTGATTGTTTTATTTATTTCATGTACAGATATGCAAATGAACGTACAATGCGCAGAGTTGTTTTTCGCCTTTGCTAAAAACCAGGGATTTTATCATTCGATAGTTTGCATTTGGATCGACGATATGTATGCTATAATAAATTTGAGGAGAGGGAGGACTACGTTTTGGACCATTAACAGGTCTTGTTCTGATCCCTTTCTTGCCAGTTTGTCTGCTATCTCATTCCCTGGAATTCCTTTGTGTCCTGAGACCCACCAAAGTGTAACATGTTGGCTGTCCGCGAGCGGTTAAAGCTCCTTGCAGCAGGGTTTTTTGTTTTTTTAATTTATTACCCCGGATGAGATGGCCTTTATAGGAGCTTGACTATGTATATAAATATCAATCTCTTTTCTATTATAGTAACAAGTTTCGTAGAGATCTCTCGTGCTGCCTCTGCTATCGCTAGGACTTCTGCCTGGAACACACTGCTGCGGTTTGGAAGCATTAGTGATACTGCAATATCGGGTTCTGCTGAGTAGAATGAGCTAAAATCCAACAAAGCTGCTGGACATGACGGCTTACCAGCAGAACTTTTCAAGGCAGCTGGGTATGAATGGGTAGAGTGCATACACCAACTCATCTCTAAGATTTGGTCAGACGAGTGCATGCCAGATGAATGGAACCTCAGCATCGTTTGCCCGATCCACAAGAAAGGAGACCCCCTCAACTGCGCCAATTATATAGGCATCAGACTCCTCAACATCGCATACAGGATCTTTTCTGCAATATTGTGTGAACGCCTGAAACCCTTTATCAACAGCCTGATTGGACCCTATTAGTGCGGTTTCAGGCCAGGAAAGTCCACCATCGATCAAATCTTCACACTTCGGCAGATCCTGGAGAAAACTCAAGAATTCCAAATCGATACTCACCACCTCTTTATCGATTTCAAGGCCGCCTATGACAGCATCTATAGAGAAGAGCTTTATAGAGCCATGTCTACTATTGACATTCCTGCCAAACTTTTCCGTCTGTGCAGGATGGCGATGGAGAACGCTCGCTGCTCCATCAAGGTCGGTAATGACCTCACCGAGACCTTTGATGTCAAAAAAGGTTTTAGACAAGGTGACGCGCTGTCATGTGACTTCTTTAATATTGTACTTGAACGGATTGTGCGGAACTCACAAGCCAATACCGGGGGCACAATCTATTACAAGTCTGTACAACTGCTTGCATACGCCGACGATATAGACATTATCGGAAGAACTCAGCGGGCTGTCACCGGTACGTTTGCAAGTATTGAGGCGGAAGCGGCCAAAATGGGTTTAGCGATAAAGGAGGGCAAAACCAAGTATATGCTGTCAACAAGAAGGGAAAGCCAACACCGACGAATTGGACAAAACGTCACAGTGGGCAGCTATAACTTCGAGGTAGTGAGGGACTTTGTCTACCTTGGCTCTGCTATTAATTCTACAAACAAGATCAGCGCAGAAATCAAGCGAAGCTCTTGCCAATCGCTGCTTTTTTGGGCTTATAAGGCAATTCAACAGTAAAGCCCTATCTCGAACAACTAAGGAGACTCTATATAAGATCTTGATCATCCCAGTCCTGCTTACGGCGCTGATACATGGACTTTATTAAAAGAGGATTAAGATATCCTTGGTCGCTTCGAGAGAAAAATTCTTCATTGCATTGTCGGGTTTTGGAGGAGAAGATTCAATCACGAACTATACGAGCTGTACAGCGACATCGACCTAGTCAAAAAACTGCGTATTGGGCGTCTGAGATGGCTAGGACATGTAGAGCGAATGGACACCAACGCTCCGGGCCGCAGAGTCTTCGAATCTAACCCCGAGGGACGACGCAGTAGAGGGAATCATCGCCGTAGGTGGCGCGCACAAGTTCAAGGGGACCTCGACCAACTTGGAGTGCGCAACTGGAGGCAATTAGCTAAGGACCGAGCTAAATGGAGAGGCTTGTTGGTTGAGCCCCAGGTTCACCCCGAACTGTAGCGCCACCTAAGTAAGTAAGTAAGATTCAAGATGTTGTAAATTGTTTGTTTGATATGCGAATTGCATATCAGTCTGCAGTCTACAATTCAGATATTTGAATCCATCGGACAGCACGGTATTGCAAAATACACTCATAGGCTCAGATAGCTCCTTCACGTAAAAGATATATGTATGTAAATAGAAAGAATGTTTTGTCGATTAAACTGACGTACGAGACCTAAGCTTGCCTTCTGTATGGTACTTCCCCACTTGAATGTAATTGATTTCACATGTTCCCCCAAAAGGGCTTAACATACATAAGTAGATTAATACGTATAAATGTATATCTACTTTAAATACTACACAAGAGTAGCCAGGTATCTCCGAGGCATTAACATTCTGATCAAGTATTGGGAGGCGCGCCACTTCACAAATTACATAATCTGTCGTTGTAAACAAATTGAGGTTTTGTGGTACAATATAGGAAATGTTAATTTTACACGTAAACGTTGACCCTCCGTTCATTGAAAAATATAACATATTATCACAGTATGAATTTATGTGGTATTTTTAATTGAATTGGACTTCCATTATGCGACGTGCCATCGCAAGTAAAAGTCCCTACATTGTTCACTTAATTGTTAATGAGACTAGTAGTGTTCAATCGTAAATAATCCTATGACGTATGGTCGCAGTTAAGGAAATATAAAGTGAGCATGTTCTAATGTGGAACGATATTCCGTAGAGGTAGGGTCGAATCGACGCATTCGTGAACGAATGACAAGTCACGCAATTTGTATAATGTTGTTGGTAGGTAGGTAGGTAGGTTGGTTAAAAGGGTTAGCCGCAACGAATGTGTGCAGCCTGCACTTAGATCTCAAAAGGACCATTGTGCTCCTCCCCTGACATGGAATTACCTGACTGAAACACTAAACAGACAGAAAAAGAAGAAAAAGAAGGGGAAAGAAACAATGATTAGAGTTCTGTAGAGTGGGGCGGCCTCCTTGAAACCATCCTGAAGATGCTATGAATTTCTGAATGGCGGTTGGTGGCTTTTCAGACAGGTCACCAGATGATTGAAGAAATATTCTCCGAGTGCCGTCTTTCTGGTAGTGCAGAGACTAGGGCATTTGCATAGGAAGTGGTCTCATCTGCGTCGGTGTTGCCACAGCCTCTATTTCTATAAAGGATGCCAAGTTTTGCCTGTTTTGAGTGAGAATAAGATTAGTTTTTACCTTGTCGTGTTTTGCCCAGATGCTTCTGGAGACACGACATGATGGAAGCGCTCTCCATTTTTCGTGTGCTTGCTGTTTGAAGTCAAGTGCCATATTTGCTTTTATAAATTCTAGGGTCCATTGACAGGTCTTGTTCTGATCCCTTTCTTGGCAGTTCGTCTACCCTTTCATTCCCTGGGATACCTTCGTGTTCTGGGACCAACCAAAGTGTAACATGTTGGCTGCCATCACTTGATTATCTACCTTGTCGCGGTGTGATGGCTTATACTAGAGCTCAAGACGCTTGGAATCGACATCGGGGACGTATCACGTCCCAAGCGGTATCGCCGCAACGATGAGCGATTCACTTGAAGAGGCTCGAAGTAAAACTAAAAGATAATCATCCTACCTAGTCTCTCCTACCCTTCTTCCCCACCCCTCCCCCAACTCTGCCCCCTGGGCTGGATCAAGGTGTCAAGCGTACCGCCGAGGATCAGCCTGGCTGAGGGCCCAGGACAACCAAAAATAGCTCAGTCGCAAACGGTGTATCCAGAGACAGCGGGCACGCTCTGGTATCAACTGCCTTATCTGCATAATGCGGGGCTCTGTGCAGACTGACCACCCTTTCCCTAGCTACTTGTGGGACCAAAATTTCTGAAAAACACAAAAAACCAGACCTTGAGGCCGGACCTCAACAAAAAAAACCCGGCAGCTCTAAAAGCACTACACGTGTGGAAGAGCATCTGCAGAATCTCTGCATTGACGATTCCGTCAGCGAGTGCTCCGTGCTGTTGGACGAACTGAATAGCGCTACACCCACGTGCAGTTCAGCTCACTGACCAAGAAAGGAAATCGCTAAGTCGTGAGACTAAAGCGGCTTTCCGCATCCTTGACCGACTAGGCAAAAAGACGGAAAAGGAGTGGAGTCAGCAGGAGCGGGAATCCCACGTCTGGGCAACTGACATTGCCCGACAGTTCAGCGAGCTAATGAAGCTAAAGCCTCCGCAGCACTTCGCTACCCGTGGGCAACGCCACCCAACCACCCGTGGCACACGCCACCCTTCCACCCGTGGCTCACGCCAGTCCTCCACCCGGGGCACTCGCCAACCCACGAATCAGAGAGTGAATCCCTCTCCTCGAAAGTATCGCTCCCACGCTAACGACACACCGAGTCGATCTGGTTTACCAAACCAAGCTGGGGGCCAGTCCGTAGTCGCGATAGACTCAGCGCCCAAGAGACGCAGGTCCGTAGACGAGGAGTCCAACGCCTCGAAGAAGACAAAGAGCTCAGTGAGCTCCAAACCCTTCTCCGAGACGGTCAAGGACAGCCTCGTCGTCGCGATAGTGGACCTGTCTGACGAAGAGGGGAGGATCTCCTACGATAAGTGGAGGCTCATTGAAGGCAGAGTGATGAACTGCCTTTACGAGCGTATACTAACTCATCCCAACTCTCCACCCACCTTTCAAAACGCTGGCTGGCATCAAGGCTTTGTTAAGCTGATCGCATGCGACGATCAGAACTCGGTCGACTTCATCGCCGCTGCCATTAGCAGCATAGGTAAAATCTGGCCAGGAGCCAAGCTCAAGGCGGTGGAACGGAGCCAAATCCCCCACAGGCCGAAAGCGAGGATCTGGGTTCCACTCGAACCGCCCGAGCCAGCAAAAGTCCTTAGCCTGATTGCCTACCAAAATCCGGACCTACCAGTCAAAGACTGGAAGGCATTTGAGGAGCCACCGAGCTCTAAAAAAACGGATAACGACACCAAGAGATCTGGCCGCTCGCTAGTCATCTCTCTAACTGCCGAATCAATACCTCTACTCCGCGCGAAGGAGTTTAAGATCCGTTGTGGTCTGAAGGTTATTGATGTAAGGCTTTTCACGGCGGACCGTAATAGCTTCGCAGGTCCCTCTAACTCGGCGACTCCCGCCCTCCCCCGCGTTGTAATCCATGATGATGAACCATCATCCCCCGATGACCTAAACGCTACCGTCGTGGAGAGGTCCGTATCAGCTCATAATGATGCTAAAACTGATACAGATTAGTCTCCACCATTCTTCCTTAGCATCCGCTAACCTGTTACTTCGCCTCAGTGAACGAGGCTTTGACATCGCCCTGATCCAAGAACCTTGGATAAGAGATGACACCGTCATAGGATTAAGGGCCCCAGGATATACGCTATACCACGCGAAGAATGTAGGTAGAACCCGAGCTTGCATTCCTGCTAAAACCTCCTTAAACCTAACTTTTCTTCCCCACCATAGCACAAGAGACCTAGCAGTAACACTGCTCAAATCAAAAAACACCACCATCTGGCTGGTATCAGGATACCTACCCTACGAAGACCCCGAGTCTGCTCCATCCAAGGAAGTGGAAGAAGCGGTAGATGAAGCCATCATATTGGGGTGCGATACCAACGCGCACCATGATCTATGGGGAAGTACCGACACTAACCCTCGAGGTAGGTCTATTTTCGAGTATTTAGTAGGCACCGACCTAGTAGTTTGTAACAGAGGAAATAGTCCCACTTTTATTACTAAGACCCGGCAAGAGGTGCTTGACGTCACCTTTGCTTCCCAATGTATCTACCCTGCAATTTCCAACTGGACTGTATCTGACAGTCATTCGTTTTCCGATCACCGCTATCTGGAGTACGAACTGGAAATTTGTCATAGTACCGCACCCGCAATCGACGGAAAACCGACTGGTGCTTTCACAATAAATCCCTCTCTGCTAAACTATCCAAACAAGTGTACACTACACCAACTACACAGCTGGAATTAGACGAGCTAAACACCGTTCTAACGTCTGCACTTAATACAGCTTTCATCGAATCCTGTCCAATCACAAGAAGAAAGGTGGGCAATCGTCCCCCATGGTGGAATGCAGAACTTAACAGTCTTCGCTGCATAAGCAGGAAGCAATTCAATAAAGCCAAACGAACAAGGCTACCACTGGACTGGGAGATCTACAAAGAAAGTCTGAAAAACTTCAAAATAGATGTTCGAAAAGCTAGACGCAGATCCTGGCGCGGTTTTTGTCAGAGTATTGACAACACGTCTCAATCCTCTAGACTGCGAGAAGTCCTCTCCAAAACACCAACTATACCTAGTGTCCTCATGAATCCCAATGGATCCTGGGCGGAATCGGACGAAGCATCGCTCAACCTGCTCATGGACACTCACTTCCCCGGCTGCACGCCTACCCCCAACGATGATCGCGCCCTGGTAAATGCTGCACGCCCACAGGCACCTCCTCATCTTATCAGCGAAGATAAGCTGAAATGGGCAGTAAACAGTTTCGAACCATTCAAATCCCCGGGACCGGATGGTATTTTTCCGGCCCAGATTCAGCCGGCCTTCAATATAGTATGGCAGTATCTCTCCTGTATACTGAAGGCTTGTCTTGAGCTCGGAACAACACCAACTGCCTGGACTGAGGTAAGAGTGGTCCTTATACCCAAAGCAGGCAAGACATCGCACACCCTCCCAAAAGACCTTAGACCTATTAGTCTAACATCCTTTCTTCTCAAGATTCTAGAAAGAATCCTGGATCTACACTTCAAGGCCACTATTGATAGCACCCTGCTATCCATGTCACAGCACGCCTACCAAAAAGGTAAGTCTGTCGAAACGGCTTTGCACTCCATCATTTACCCTATCGAAAAATCACTCTCAACCAAAGAGTTCACCCTAGTGTCATTTCTAGACATAGAGGGAGCCTTCAACAACGTTGAAACAAATTCGATTACCAGTGCCTTACGTGGGCTCAACATCTGCGAACACATCTGTTGTTTCATAGAACACATTTTAAAGAACAGGGTAATAACAGCATCCTTCGGAAGTAGTACTGTCAAGCGACATGCACATCGAGGCACCCCTCAAGGGGGTGTACTGTCTCCACTATTGTGGAACTTGGTGCTCAACGAGGGCCTTCTAAAGATCGAAAAAACTGGATGCAATGTTATTGCCTATGCAGATGATGTCGCCATTCTAACAACAGGCAAATACCCGCAGACGCTGGCCGATGTCATGCAGTCTGCTCTCAATGAACTGCTCAGATGGACCGATAAATGCGGCCTCTCCGTTAACTCGACGAAGACCGAGGTAGTTCTATTCACAAGAAAACACAAGCTACCTGACTTCACTCCGCCCAAGATAAGGGGATCCACCCTCAAGCTTTTAAATAGTGCTAGCTATTTAGGCCTAAAGCTTGACCGCAAGCTAATTTGGAAGGAGAATGTCGTCGAACGGGCCAGGAAATCGCTGGCCGCTCTGTACATCTGCAAGAAAGCAGTAGGCCCCACCTGGGGCCTTAAACCAAGCATCATGCACTGGCTATACACGTCGGTCCTTAAACCGATTCTCATGTATGGAGTATTGGTATGGTGGCCCGCATTGGAGAAGAAATCCAACCTATCCACAATGGAAAAAACTCAGCGAGTTGCTTGTCTCAGTATTACCGGTGCACTGAGAACTTCTCCCACAGCGGCGCTCCAAACCATGCTCCACCTGCTCCCGATTGACATTGTCAGTAAGCAATTGGCTGTCAGCTCGGCAATAAGACTGAGAGGCTCCAAGCAGTGGAAGGAGCAACACACGGGACATGCCAATATACTTTCGATGCACCGTCATCTTTCCAATTCCACTGACCATCTGCCCATTGAATATGAATATGATTTCAACAAGGGCTACACGCACTCGATACCGGACAGAAGTGAGTGGACGCAACGCAATGTCCTTTACAACGAATCGCTGTCAATCTTCACGGATGGGTCCAAAACCAAGGACGGAATCGGTGCCGGAATTTTATCGGAAGATCTGGACATACACTCCTCCTTTAACCTTCCAGACCACTGCAGCGTTTTTCAAGCCGAAATCACCGCGTTTCACAAAGCTGCTGACTGGCTGGCGGCTAGCACACTATCAACACCTGATATTGTTATTTATGTCGACAGTCAGGCAGCCATCAAATCCCTCGCATCCAGCACTACGAGATCTAAGGCAGTGAAAGACTGTCGCATATCTCTTAACGAGATAGCTCGTCAGTACAAACTCACCCTTTGCTGGGTACCAGGTCACTGTGACATACCGGGGAATTGTGCAGCCGACGAACTAGCACGACAAGGCTCCTCTGGTACAGATAGCATAAGCATCACCGACATCGAAGCGCCAGCGTCTTATGTTAAGTACCTCATTCAAATTGATGCCGAGAAAGTAGCCAATCATCGATGGTAACATCTAGACCAATGTCATACCGCCAGACAGCTCTGGCCGATACTCAATAAATCCAGGTCCATCGGACTCTTGAAGCACAAGAGAGGAACCCTCTCAAAAATAACAAATGTCCTCACTGGACACTGCGTCATAGGAAGACATGCCCAGAGATTAGGTATCCCTCATAACGACTTCTGCAGAAGCTGCAGAGATGAAGAGGAAGAAGAGACCATCAGTCATCTCTTGTGCGTCTGTCATGCGCTCGCCAACATCAGGAAGGCCACTCTGGGTGAATACTTCTACAATGATCTTAATGATCTCGGCAACGCCTGCACGGCTAAAATTCTCGACTTCATTCAACGAAGCAAATAGTTCCAAGAGTAAGAGGGTGATCCACCCGCCTTACACATCGGCAGTACAATGGACCTACTTTCTGGTCTAAGTACATCCTCATCGAGGGCCGATCCTAACCTAACCTAACCTTAGTAGCGTCAGGATTTGAACCAAGAACCACTAGCGTGGCAATTGACAGCGTTACCACTACACCCAGTCGCATGATAGCGCGTCACCTTTCCTGACATCGAACTGTTCGGTGGTGTTCTTTTGCACTTTGATAGAGCAGTGAGAGTTCTTCATCGTCATCCTGCACAGACGGACAAGCTTCCCAGGGTTGCAGAGTCTAGACATGGCGTTGCATATGTAACTTTTCTCTATACATGCTATCATAGGCAACTTTGAAATCGATAAAGAGATGGTGCGTATCCATTTTATGTTCATGGGGTTTTCCAAGATTTTACGTAGTCTGAAAATCTGAGCAATGGCCAACTTTCCTGGCCTGAAAGTGGAGCAGGTTGTTAACGATCAGTTTTAGGCGTTTACGTTATACGGCAGACAGGATCATATATGCGATGTTGAGAAGACTTATGGTATACCTCTGTAGTTGGCGCAGTTCAAAGGGTATCCTTTCTTCAGGCAGACTATGGTTGAGCTGACCAAAGGGTGTGTTCGTAACATGTGAGTCTTGCCTCGAAAGCAAGAACACAACGGCGTATTTTCTCTGCCAATATCCCGCCTTTACAAGAACGAAGCTGCGTATCTTGGATCTCGATGTTATGGTAATGGGTTCAATCAATCTTTTCCTGTGGTTGACATTTTACGTTTCCCCTACAGTGGGCAGAAATTTAACTATTTGCCTACCAGGTACATATGTTAAGTACAATGGCCCGATTTCCACTTGAAATCCGGCCCTAACTGGGCTTATTATTTGATTAAAGACTAGCTATTGCATGTCCACCTCTTTTGCGAATTGGCTACCAGGCCCCTACTTTAGTCCTCGGTGTGAAGGATTTGAGGGCATCAACCTTAAACCAATTATATAGTTATATAAGTCACAGAAAAAAACATGAGAAGGAAACAGTTTAGACTGCTTTTACGACTGTGTCAGTTCTTTAAAGGTACTATCGATTTGCACTAATCTGTTACGTCCTTAAGAATATCCAATTTCAATGTCAGTGACAGCTGACATTGTTTTTGTTGTTCTGTTGTGCTTATATATTCTTTTGACATGTGCAAATGCACAATAATTGATTTTATATAACTACAACGTTAGTTGCACAGTGCGCGTCTAAAAACCGGTCGAAGTAACGTGATTAGATTCATTAAAAAGTTATTTATACGTAGTACAACTAAACAATATGAGGGCGGTAATAAATAAAGTGAATCATAGAACAAGAACCACATTAATAATTAGTTCTGCACGTGAAAGTGGTTAGTGGAAGGTCATCCCTGTAATATAGTGACTCTGTATATATTCATATAGTGCATACATCTATCAAAACACTGACCTTACACGAACTAGAAAATATGTTTTAGTTGTTAAGGTAAACAAATATTTAGCATTCCACTTTAAATAAAATGAAATTGCATGTGTATCGATTTTCCCAATCTTATTGAGGCCAATGGCGTAACTAGGACCATGTAGTTGATGCGGTGAATTGAGTCCTGCAAGAAACCGAAAGTTTTACAAGGAATTTGCAGTTTTCGGCACAAATAGTCATGAATTCATGTAAGTGGCCCCAGAAAGGCATACACAGCACGGTGGCTAATACGAATAGATTTTCACTTCGATTCGGTTCGTTTCACCTGTTGAGGGTTGGGAAGAGAATTTTCCTGAAAATTCTCTGTTAAAGATTTTTCTTCGTTTCTCAAGAAATTTTGAATGTACATACTCGTATTCTTGGGATTTTTCAGAACAAATTTGTCATTAAAAATTAATTATCAAATCTTTCCATGTACAATAAGCTAAACAGAAATACTACTTAGTTCTTGTGTCATCTTATGAGTCTTGGGACAAGTACCACGTCTACGTGCCATTGTATTTTGTTTCTGGCGATGTAATACATAAATTCTCCACAACTTTTCTCCAACAGCCGCTCCGTGTAGTCGAGATGCTTAAGATAAGATGCAAGTCTCCAATGGATTCCACCGCATTCCACTGACAAAGCACTGTGAGACAAGTCACTGATAACCACTAGAAATAGTAGTGGCGACACTACGACAGTGGCCTTGTCGGACTCCGCTCTAAATCTCAAATTCCTATGAAGTACGCAATATTTTATGTGAATGCCGGTACCTTGGTTTTAGTGGTAAACAGCATCATTTCAGTCTTCTTCGGATTTACTCCGAGGCCACAGCTCGTAGCCCATGAGTGTACCTTATCCGGAGTCCTCTCCATGAGTGGACTTATCGTGGAGAGGAACTTTCCTGATACTAGTACAACCACATCATCCGCGTACGCAACCACCTTAAAACCATCCCTATCAAGTCGCACCAGGATTTTATTAATCGCCATTAAGCAGAGCAGGGGGGAGATGGCTCCACCTTGTGGAGTCCCTCTGTTTACCGTCTTAGTTGTACTACTGTTGCCTAGTGTTGCATGGATTGTACGAGTACTGAGCATAGAAACTATCCATTGGCTAATAAAGCCTTCTACACCTAACTCGGTGAGAGATTCCTGAATAGATTCAGTGAAAATGTTGTTGAAGGCTCCTTCTATATCAAGAAATGTGGCGAGTATATTCTTTGTAGTGAAGAGTTTTTTTCCACTGTACGCACGGCATCATGAAGAGCAGTTTCTGTGGACCGCCCTTTGAGATACGCATGCTGGGATTTCGACAGTGGAGAACTCAGGTTATCGCGGATATGGAAGTCTAGGATACGTTCTAAAGTTTTCAAAACAAAGGAGGACAGGCTTATGGGTCTAAAATCCTTCGCGGATTCATGTCCTCGCCTGCACGCCTTGGGGATGAAAACCATTTTGACAGGTCTCCAGGTTTGGGGAACATGGTTTAGGTTTAAGCAACTCCTATAAATCGGTAATAGCCAGGGAATTCCTATGTCTTGCAATTTCTGCAGCATAATAGGCATGATGCTGTCAGGGCCAAGTGACTTATAGGGAGAGAAGCTATTTATAGCCCAGGAGACTTTATTCTCCGTAATAATGTTTTTGATGCTATCCCAAGCTGCCAGTGGCGTACAGATGGAACTAGCTTGTTCTACTTTAATGCCACTGCAGCCTGGGAAGTGAGTATTCATTAGGAGTTCCAGAGATGCCGCAGAAGAATCCGTCCAGCTTCCATCCGTCTTTTTAAGAAAAGAGCCCTGTTTCTTGGCCATTCTGATGGACTCCTTATATATTTTTAGGCGGTCCTTGTATAGCTGCCAGAAGTTGTGATTGTAGTAGATATTGAAGATCGCTCTGGTCATCTTCCTAAGCTTTGATAGATCTTCATTCCACCATGTTGGGACTTTCAACGTTAATTGCTTTCTCAAAGATTTCAACCTTTGAATCGAGTTCCGTGGTCGAGTCGATTTTATACGTTGATTTGCTACCCAGTTTTGACTTAACTATACGATTAAACTTTGTCCAGTTTATGCGGTTTGGGTTTCGATACGGTTTAGGGGTCTCAATCTCGAGACAGACGATGAAGAGTATCCAGTTATGATCAGAAAAAAGATTGTAAATCGGACACTCTCCAGTTTTCAACCCTGATGGTTTCGTTGTTGGATACTAGAGTAATGTCAATAACTGCCTCCCACTCATTGAAGTTATCCGTACTCGGAAAAACAAAAGTTGGAGAATTGCCAGTATTGCAAATTGATAGGTTATTGGTAATGATGAAATCGAAAACAGACTCACCTCTGTCATTTATCCGCGAAGGATTTTAGACCCATAAGCCTGTCCTCTTTTGCTTTGAAAACTTTAGAATGTATCCTAGACTTCCATATCCGCGATAATCTGAGTCCTCCACTGTCGAAATCTCAGCATGCGTATCTCAAAGGGCGGTCCACAGAAACTGCTCTTCATGATGCCGTGCGTACAGTGGAAAAAAACTCTTCACTACAAAGAATATACTCGCCACATTTCTTGATATAGAAGGAGCCTTCAACAACATTTTCACTGAATCTATTCAGGAATCTCTCACCGAGTTAGGTGTAGAAGGCTTTATTAGCCAATGGATAGTTTCTATGCCCAAAGCATATGTCTGGCATTGGCGTCGCAGCCCATCAAGAGGTTGGCCTTACTGGTGTTAATGGTTGATGTTAGGTATTGGACTTAATCCGGCGGGGCTTGCCGATCCCGGTCCATGTAAACAGATGCAACTAAAAACCCTCACCGTTTGCAGTTTGCAGTTTAACCACCGTTAAATCGGCAGAGCTAATGTTAGGACATAGAAAAGCCTTTATATGCTTCTTAGCTAAAATGCAAGTTCTAGGCTTACCGTTGCAAAACCCTTCTTAACAAAATTCCCTTCCAGAGAAGAGTGGAAAAACGGAAGCGTTACCTGCAACTATGATATAGGGATATACACGGACGGTTCGAAGATGGACTGCGGAGTCGGCGCAGGCATCTTCTCTGACCAGCTGAATATATCAAGGTCTTTCTGTCTCCCAGACTCTGCTAGTGTTTTCCAAGCGGATCTTCTTGCGATTCGAGAAGCCTGCCGCCTTCTAAATAATCTTCCAACATCTAACCACAATATCGCTATTTTTTCGGATAGCCAGGCTGCCATCTCAAGGCCATTGATGCGGTTTGCATTTCTTCAAAACTGGTAGAGCAATGCCGGTTCGAATTGAATCAACAAAGCACGCACTCGAGAATCACTCTCGTCTGGGTCCCAGGGCACAGCAACCATGAGGGAAATGAGCGTGCTGATGAGCTGGCCAGGCGAGGGTCGGCCCTTAACGGCTCTCTAGCAGAAAGAGTCGACGTTCCGCTTGGTGCCGTTAAGGGCTATATTCACCTTCACTTCCTCCAGCTAGCCAATCGCGGGTGGGACAGCCAAGACCAGTTATTGCCAAGATCCTAGCTATCATCACAGGTCACTGGCCAGTTGGAGACCATACGGCCAAGCTTCGTATCCCCCACAACACCTTTTGTAGGAGCTGCAAGGATATTAATGAGAAAGAATCTCTATGTCACTTCCTTTGCAGATGTTCGGCCCTGGCGAGGATCAGACAACAAACTCTTGGCAAACCCTTCTTCGAGGATCTGGGAGAGATAGCGAACAAGAGGATTGGAGAACTAATCCTCTTCCTGAACTCCACGGGCTGGGTTTAAACTTAACCTCCCTTTTTTGTTTTTAACTAACCACTACAATAGGTATACACGAGTCCGTGGTAACAAAACGGCGCACCCTAAGCGCTAATTGGGTTCTTTTGGACCGCCATTGGATCTCACCGGAATCGAGCTAGCTAATCTCACTTAATCCCAAGATATCCAGTTTACACCAAATAACCTAAGTCTAAGGTTGGAGGAATTTGGCGTTTAAGGGCAATCCTTCTTGGAGTCAACGAAGGTTTTTACGTTCCAAAAATAAATATTTTTCCGGGTATCATAGCCAAAAGTCGTGAACATGTTATCAGTCTTCATCCAAGGCATGAAAGCTGTTTCGAAAGCACGGTTAATTTCGGTAACACAGAATGCTAGCCCAAGTTACCTAGTCCAGAATTAAGGCACTAGATCACCCGCGCTTACAATTTCAGCTTACACGTATGTACCTGTAAGGGCTTATGCATACGTGCAGTTGTCCGTATAGTTTGCCACCATGAGGAGGTAAAGCAAACACCTCAACAAGAGCTCGACGCTTGTGCTACTTGCCGAAACCATGTTTTGACCAGTCAGTAGTTTCCCGATCAATGGGAATGCAGATCACCGAAAGGGATTCATTCAATTAAACAGGAATAGAGAGCAATGCTTTTACAGGATACTAAATATTGTAGGAGTTGTATGTCGATTCATAGGAAACTATTCAATACAATGTAATCGTGTGCCCAAAGCATTCGATTTCTCTGAACACCCCTCCAGGGTATCTTAGAAGACACTGGCTTGTATGTTTTCGTGTTTTATGTGCGATCTATTTCTATGCATTCATATAACATGTGAGAAATATTTTATATTTGAATATCGTAACAAAGATGAGGACTTCAATACCAAATTGGAAACGACAACACTTCAAAGGCCAAAATAACAATCGCGAACAGTTTTTAGAGCTCTGCAGTGCCAACCGCTTACTTTGTTCAAAGTAATAGACCTACTAACACGAATATACGTCACTTTGACGGAAATTATGATTTGATGAGGATAACACCGAGGAAGCTAATTACATAAATAATCTCAAACTTGGAAATGATAATACAATAAAAATTGTGAAATGTATAGTTCTTTCAAGTTGGGGAATATTCCTTTGCATATAGATTTATTTTGTGACGGAAAACTGCTGAGTTTTGAGGTTGATACGGGAGCATGTACGTCAGTGATCCACAAAGATACATATAACAAGTTTTTCAAGGGTCACGAGATACTAAAACTAGAACAGACATTACATTTGATTTCCGGGGGCCGTGTAGAATATCTACATTGGGTACATCTCGATTTTAGTGAGAACCGCGAAGCATGATACTGATCTTAAGTTAAATTTGACTGTTATAGAAAGCAAGAAATATTTTACTCCTCTTTTGGGGCGCTCGTGGCTAAACAATCTTTTTGTTGGGTGGAGAAATCATTTTGTAAATAGTGTGGAAAAAAGCTTGGAGAAAGAAAACCCTTGTAAATCATTACTAGAGAAATATAAGGCCGTGTTTAACAAAAAAACAACACCGATTAAAAAGTTTAAGGCTCGTATTGTCTGTGAGGAAAATAGTACTCCTATTTTTTGTAAGCCGTATGGTATGCCCTTTGGTATGACAGATGTTGTAGAAAAGGAATTAGATAGGTTGGTTGCGGATGGAATCATTTATCCCGTACGTCACAGCAAGTGGGCCTCCCCGATTGTGGTAGTTAGGAAACCAGACGGTGGTATACGACTGTAAGGTATCGATCAACAGGTATGACGATCACTATCCATTGAACAAACCTGAGGATATTTTTGCTGATCTATCTGGTTGCGGATGTTTTTGCGTGCTTGATTTATAGGGGACTTTTCAGCAGTTAGAAGTAGAAAAAGAGTGCCAAGAACTGTTGACTATAAATACTCACAAGGGGTTATTTAGGCACCGGAGACTAATTTTCGGCGTAAAGTCTGCTCCAGCCATTTTTCAAGCCACTATGGATGAAATTTTAAGAGGGATTCGGAAAACCAAAGTATTTATTGATGATATTCTGATAGGTGGTAAGGATTCAAAGGAGTGTCTAGAAATCTTAGAAATGGTTTTGGAACGACTAGCTAAATATAACGTTACAGTCAACTTAAAAAAATGTCAGTTCCTTAAAGAAGAAATCCAGTATTTGGGTCACGTAATTTGCAAGGATGGTATTAAGCCCAATCCCGAAAAGGTAGACGCTATCAAGAACGCTCCTACTCCCTTAGATTTGAAGCAATTAAGATCATACTTGGGGCTTATTAATTACTATTCCAAATTCATTCCTAATTTATCGTCGGAACTCAAGGTACAGCGTGCTGCCTGCTGTAGCTAAGATAATAGCTAAAATCATCCTTGAGCGAATCAAACAACATCTCGAAGACACACTCGATGCCGAACAAGCAGGTTTCCGCTCTGGATCCTCCTGTGCCGACCACATCAACACCCTGCGGATTATCATCGAACAGTGTGTTGAATATCGATCGCCACTGCACCTGCTGTTCATCGATTTTGAGAAGGCGTTCGATAGTGTTAACAGGGAGTTTATTTGGCGTGCCTTACGCACGAGAGGCATTCCCGATAAACTAATTGCTATTATCAAAGCTACATATGAAGGCTCCAAATGTCACGTTCTGCACAGGGGGAGGTTGTCTGAGGAATTTGAGATCCAAAGTGGGGTAAGACAAGGCTGTATCCTTTCACCAATATTATTCCTATTGGTGATTAGCGATGTGCTTCATGCAGCTTTGTCGACGGGAAACGGAGGAATTCGATGGACTCTTACATCTCAACTGAAGCATCTTGACTACGCAGACGATGTATGCTTACTCTCCCACAGAATTATGGACCTCCACCAAATGACAGCAGATGTGGAGAGGGAGGCAGGTGTCGTCGGGCTGAAAATTAATACGACAAAAACTAAAATCATCAGCCTTGGAACTAACTCATCGGCTCAAATATGCATTGCTGGACAACCGGTAGAGAGAGTAGAGGATTTCCAGTATCTTGGGAGTATTGTCTCGACCGATGGTGGAACCGAACTGGATATAGCCAACAGGATCGCCAAAGCAAAGTCCGCGTTCGGGATGTTGTCCAAAATATGGCGAAGCAATGCAATCAGTTTGAGCACCAAAATAAGACTGTTCCGCTCCAACGTTGAATCCGTGCTGCTATATGGTTGCAGCACGTGGAGAGTGACCACTACTATCACCAGAAAGCTGCAAACGTTCGTTAATAGGTGTCTGCGCAATATCTTAAGGATTTTCTGGCCCAATCGTATCTCTAACGAACACCTTTACGAGAGAACGGGTCAGGAACCAATAGGCACAACTATCCAACGGCGGAAGTGGCAGTGGATTGGTCACACGTTCCGAAAGGGTGACAGCTCCATAGCGAACCATGCTATGCAATGGAACCCTCTAACTCAGGATGGCAGAAGACCTGGCGGTCCGCGGAAAACATGGCGCAGAACAGTCGAGAAGGAGGCACGGCAGTTAGGGAAAAGTTGGGGAGAACTCAGACACATTGCCAGAAACCGTACACGATGGCGCGTAGGCGTAGTAGAGGCCCTAGGACCCACAAGGGGATACAGGACATAAGTAAAGTAAAAGTAAAGTATGCTATGCAATGGAACCCTCTAACTCAGGATGGCAGAAGACCTGGCGGTCCGCGGAAAACATGGCGCAGAACAGTCGAGAAGGAGGCACGGCAGTTAGGGAAAAGTTGGGGAGAACTCAGACACATTGCCAGAAACCGTACACGATGGCGCGTAGGCGTAGTAGAGGCCCTAGGACCCACAAGGGGATACAGGACATAAGTAAGTAAAGTAAGTAAGGTATTATATGACCTTACGTAGAAAAATGTCAGATTTGTTTGGTCAAATACGTGTGATATTGCTTTTAAGCGCAGTAAGGAACTTTTATTAGGAAATAATTTACTTGTTCACTACGATCCAAATAAAGAGATTGTCCTTCACTGTGATGCAAGCCCATATGGGGTGGGGGGTATACTATCGCATGTGATAGATGGGGTTGACCGTCCGGTCATGTTTGTATCGAGTACCCTAAGTTCCGCAGAGCAAAATTATTCACAGCTTCAAAGAGAAGCTTCAGCGATTGTGTTCAGTGTCAAAAAGTTTCAAAAGTACATATATGGTAAAAAGTTTACGATTTATTCGGATGCGCAGTCATTGAAGGAAATGTTTAGTCCTACGAAGTCTTCACCCCCAGTTGCAGCGGCTAGAATACAAAGATGGGCTATATTCCTAAGTATGTATCAGTGTACTTTAAAATACCGTAAGGGGATGTTGATGATAAATGCGGACGCCATGTCCAGATTGCCTCTTCCTAATGCTACGGGGTTAGAAAATACAATAGTCAATAGTTTGCAGCCCTTTGTGAGGGATCACATAAACATTGAAATTGTTGAGCCGGAAACAGTAAAGGACCCCACGCTACAGGAAGTTAAACAATTAAGTAATACTGGCTGGCCAAGAAATGCTCCTATGCATTTAAAGTCCTATTTCCGTAGGCGTAATGATATACATTTTGAGAACGGATGTCTATATTATGTAAATAGACTCATTATTCCTTCCGTTTTAGTTTTTAGGGTTTTAGAACTTTTGCATGACTCTCACATCAGCCTCGTTCGTATGAAAATCCTAGCACGTCAGTATTTTTGGTGGGATAGCATAGAAAACGACATTGAAGATTATGTTAATAGATGTGAGGTGTGCTCTTTGTCCAACAACAAATCATGTTCGACTTATAAAAGGCCCTGGCCAGAGTCAACATTTTTTTTGAAAGAATCCATCTAGATTTCTTCTTCTTCAAAGAAAAGCATTTCCTAATTTTAGTGGATAGCTATAGCAAATGAATCGATGTTAAACAAATGAAAAACACGTCGGCGGATTGTCTAATAATCACGTTGAGGACTATATTTTCGTATTATGGGCTACCAAAAACTTTAGTGTCAGATAATGGGCCCCCTTACACTTCTAAAGCGTTTCTGAACTTTTGTGAGTCCAATAATATAAAATGTCTTAAAAGTCCTGCGTACCACCCTCAGTCAAATGGGCTAGCTGAAAGGGCAGTACAGACAGTTAAAAATGGCTTGAAGAAGATGTTACATGAGAACACCTCAAGTAGCACAGTACCATTACAAAAGATAGTCGATCGATTTTTACTCAAATATCGTACCACGCCAGGAAGCACTAAGCCAGTATCTCCTAATGATTTGATATTTAAACATAAAACAAAAACACTATTAGATGATTTTTTTTTTTTTTTTCTGAGGGTAGGTGAAAATCTTCAACAAGACACTATGAGGATCGACAGCGCGTGCTCATAGTAGTGTGGGATTCTTACCCACTAAAAAACCTCCCTTCAAAACAGACTTGTTTTTATTTTTACTACAACTAAGTATTCGACTTATCAAGTAGTTTTCGTTTCGCGAAATAATGACGTTTTGCAGGTACCTTCCCATTAGAAGTTCCTCCCAGCTCCGCAGTTTAGATGCGGTTACTTATCGCGCTAGGTCTAAAGGTTTGGTTCTTTGTAGACGGCGCAGTAAATTTCTTTCTTCCAAAAGTTGGAGGACTGTAATATTTACGTGACTTTCTAGTCGACTTCTATGCTTTCTCGCGTAGGTTTGAATTTCGTCTTCGATTGTTTTAATGCCAAGGTCTCTGTGGATATCGCTATTTCTAATATACCATGGCGCATTTACAATACCTCTTAGCACTTTGTTTTCAAAAGTTTGTAAAATTTTAATATTACTTATGTTGGTACAACCCCAGAGTTGTATACCATATGTCCATACAGGCTTTAGCACTTGCTTATATAAAAGCAGTTTGTTATATATATTAAGTTTGGAATATTTTCCAAGTAACCAATACATTTCTCGATATTTGTTATCTAATTCTTTGCGTTTTTTCTTTACGTGCGTTTTCCATTTCAGCTTTGTATCAAGTGTCATTCCAAGATACTTAGCCTCGTTTGCAAACGGGATTTGAACAGAGTTTGAAAAGATCGGCAAATTATTTATTTTCTTATAAGTAAAATTTACATGAACAAATTTGGTCTCGTTGAGTGCGATTCGCCAAATCTTTGTCCATTCATTTACTCTATTCAAAGCTTCTTGCAGTTTTTCTGTAGTATCTTCGACCGTTTTACCTACTGTCAAGATAGCAGTGTCGTCGGCAAATGTAGCTAGCTCAGTGCCTTCTACTTGCGGTATATCACGAGTGTATAATAGATATAAGACTGGACCAAGAACGCTTCCTTGCGGCACCCCAGCCATTATTTCCTTAAAATCTGAATATTCGTTTCCACATTTGACGCGGAATAGCCTATTCGTAAGATAGTTCTTCAAAATATTATATAGGTGCTCTGGCAGAACTTGTCGTAATTTAAACTTTAAGCCTTCGTGCCAGACCTTGTCAAAGGCTTGAGAAACGTCAAGGAATACGCTTGAACAAATCTTTTTTTCTTCAAGAGATTTTTCGATTACATGTGTTATTCGATGTACTTGTTCAACTGTAGAATGCTTACTTCTAAATCGGAATTGATGATCAGGGATGAGATGCCCTTCTTCTATAACCGGCTGTATTCGCCTAACCAATATTCTCTCGAACACTTTGGATATAATTCGAAGAAGCGAAATCGGTCTATAAGACGTTTTTTCATTCGGCGGTTTTCCAGGCTTAAGGACCATTATAACTTCGGCGACTTTCCATTGACTGGGAACATATTCTAGTCTAATCGCGGCGTTTATAATGAACAGAAGCTTAATTAGAGCTTTTCTTGGTAGTGCTTTAAGAACCTCTCCCGTAATTAGGTCGTATCCAGGAGCTTTCTTAGGCTTAAGTTTCTTTATTTCTTCCTTAAGTTCGGTAAGCGTTGCATTTCTTATTACGCTATTGTCTATATACGACGTATTTATATTTTCAATAAGTGCTTGTCTATCAAACGGTTTGAAAGTTTCTTTCAGGTGGGCGGCGAAAACTTGCGCTTTCTCTTTATCATGCCTGGCCCATTCGTCTTGATTTTTCCTAATTGGCGCGGCTTGAATTTGAGGTTTTTAATACCTTTTATAGCCTTCCAAAGCGAATAGTTAGAATCTTTTTCTGCCGTTAAGCTTTCTAGGTAAGTTTGTATTTCATTATTCTTAAGGTCTTTAATAGATCTTTTTAGTGAGTTGCACAAACGGTTAAGATGTGCTTTATGTTGCGGAACCCGAGTTTGTTGCCATCTTTTACGCGCTTTTCTCTTCTCCTTAATCATCTCTTTTATTTCCTGCGAATAAATTTTAATGTAACTGGCCGGGGTTCTCTTTAGTTTGGGAGCATTCTTCCACGCGGCATCCTGTAAGATTTCGACGAAGCGATCTACTTCAACTTCAAGTTCATAGGGCGTTTTAAGTGATACGCTCAGCTCAATATTTGCTTCAATATCTTTTTTAAAGCCATCCCAATTAGTTTTCGCGCCAGTTAATCTGGCCGGTCCTACTTTTTTAATCAAAGCTTCGCTTATTGTCATAATGATTGGAGAATGATCAGAGGAGAGATCAAAGCTTTCTTCAACTTTTATACAGTTGCCAGATATTCCTTTAACAACAAAGAAATCAATCAGATCTGGTATCTTATTTCTATCAGTTGGCCAATATGTTGGTTTACCCGTCGAGTAAAAATCACAACTGAATTGCATACCCGCATTATAAAGCTTTCTACCTTTCTGAGAGGCGTACCTTGAACCCCAGAAGGGGTGTTTCGCGTTGAAATCGCCACCAATAATAAAATTTGGTTTAAGGAAGTTGAAGATGTTTGTGAAATCACTTTCTTCAAGTTTACATCGCAGTGGACAATATATAGACGAAATGTTGAAAGCAAAATGTCTATTTCTAACGCGTACCGTGCTTACTTGCATTGCTTCTAATTCAATTTTTATTTCCGCTGAGTGTTCGATATTGTCTTTTATAAACAAAGATGATCCGCCTCTGGCTCTTTCCGATGGGTGAAAGGCGTGATATCCGCTATATCCCCTTATCTTAATATTCGATTGCTTTTTCAGATGAGTTTCACAGACCAAGCATATATCAATATCTTTCTCTCGCATAAATATTTCTAACTCGTCGAGTCTTTGTATGAGCCCGTTAGCGTTCCAAGTAAGAATTTTAAGCGTTTCTTTCATATTCTGGTTGAAGTGCGCGTGTTATGAATGTTGTTTTCTAGTGCAACTAGTCTCTCGAAAATCAGTTTATTTGTTTTGCATTGCTCTTCAAGTTTCGCAAGAATTAGGGAAAAAACATTGGATACATGATCTTCTGAACTACCTCTATCACTATTTTTCAATGTCGCAACTTGAGAAGGAGTCTTTACATTAAAGTTTGGACGGTTTCTTGCTTTGATCTCCCGTGAGTTGTCGGTCGTGTATGTACCCTTAACTGTCTTCGCCGCTTGAGCATAAGACTGCACGCCAATATTCGGAGATTTTGCTTCTGTTACCTTATCTCTATTACTTTCGGATTTTTTATCATTAACCGATCTTAAGTTAATATTGACGGACTTTCTATCTTTCGCTGCTTTTTTCGTAGCTATTTTGGGTCTGTTCTTGATTGGTTTCATATTCGGACGCATCGAATTTTTTAGCGTATCGCGGCGTTTTTGAAGCTCTTTCGCCACTTCGCAACCTCGATAGTTCGCAGGATGTTTTCCTTTGCAATTTATACAAGTGCCTGGGGTTTGCTTGTTTAGGTGACACTCTTCCGAGAGATGTTTACCTGCGCATTTGACGCATCGCGGCTCTTTCTGGCAGTAAGTCTGCGTATGATTGAAGCCTTGACAGCGCTTACACTGCGGGATCGATCTGGAGGTCTTACGCATGGGTTCGATTTTGACCACGATGTTTAGAATAGTCTTGATACCATATATAATATCTTTATTTTCGTCTTTATCAAAACTAAGCATGAATAGTGGAAGACCGCGCTTTACCAATTTTTCGTGATCTCCCTCCGACTGTTGCTTCTCCTTCTTGATAATATTGACGGCATCAAGAATTTTAAAGCCTTTGTCTTGAAGGTCGTGCATTACATCTTCTCTAGTGCACGAGGGGTGGAGTCCCCTTGCTACAACACGCAGTGGTCTTTCTAACTTATTTTCATAAGTATACCACTGAATCTTTTCGGCATTCAATACTGATCGGTAACCGTCGGCATCATCGACATTGATTTTCCACGTATTGTTTCGCAGAGATGTCACCTTAAACTTCGAAGCCAGAGTTCCTTTAAGGAGGCAATGCAACTTATTATAGTCCGTAATTTCAACGACGTTTATCGGTGGCGGAGGACGTAATTTTGGTTGTTGTTGCTTTTCTTGCATCTCCTTGCGCTTTTCATCTTTTTGTGGCTCGACTTCCGGTGAGGAACCAGCTTTTCGTTTTTTGCTAGGTCGTTTCTTTTCGACCCAATTCGTTTCGCGTGTTAGCTCTTCTTCATCCGTCTGGTATTCGCGACTAGGTGAGCGATGTAAGCTAACTGTATTTTCTTTTTGTAGGTACGTGTTTTTTAGGGCATTATTTTCTTGCCTGAGTAAATCTACCTCTTTCTTGAGCTCACGATAGAGTAGCTCCATTTCGCTAAGCTTGGTACGGAGTACGTCGTTTTCCTCCTCAATGCTTTTAGATTTCGCTGAGTCCCGTTTTTCACGCGTTTGCGCTTCCGGCGGACTTCTTTTTCCGGAGACGTTCGATCTTGTTGGTGGAGATCGAGATACCCTTGTGCTTTTTGAGAAGGGATTTATAAGGTGCAATAAATGGCTCTCCCCAGAATCCGTAGAGCCGACCTCCGAAGAGGGTGGATTTTCCAGTTTACCTGGACTGCCACCTGGGGTATTTAAATCTTTTGTTTTGTTCATTGCATGTTTTTTGTATACGCCATACTCGGTATACGGAGGGTGGATTTTAGTCGCCTCTTACGACAGGCATGCCTACCTCGGGTATATTCTAACCCCTACCCGAAGATGATGTCAATCCTAGGATTAAAGAAAGTAATATTCAAAATAAAATACAAAATTACAAATCTACCAACACAGCAGTTTCCGGAATTCTTTAAGGTTTAGTAAAGGAGAAAATGTTTATTATAAACAAAAGAGTAGGTTTAGTTACAAGTGGGTACCCGGCATAATAATAAGTAGAGTGGGAAATGTCATGTATTTAGTAAATATTGATGGGTACATACGTTCGGCACACATTAACCAATTAAGACGTAGGGACAATGTTAAAGTGTTAGATTTTGCACCTAGTAATATTGTTTTAAATAAGAATCAAGGAAATCCTATACCTATAGGTAAACTTCCTAGGAAAAGAAGGAGATCCTGCGATACGGAGTTCGCAGAATTTGTACTTCGTAGATCAAACCGTCTTAAGCAAACTAAGAATGTTAAGAAATAGCTATTATTAATCTAATGTTAATCCAAGTCCTTTAATAATGAGTTATCTAATTTATAAGTGGAAAGCTTAATTATAATTAAAATGAAATTATATTTATTAGACTAAACATAAAGAACTGAAGTCATATTTATTAGTTTAATTGTAAAACGCTTATATTAAAATTAGTAAGCAACCTACTTACTTACTTACTTACTTACTTACTTAGGTGGCGCTACAGTTTGGGGTGAACCTGGGCCTCAACCAACAAGCCTCTCCATTTAGCTCGGTCTTTAGCTAATTGCCTCCAGTTGCGCACTCCAAGTTGGTCGAGGTCCCCTTGAACTTGTGCGCGCCACCTACGGCGGTGATTCCCTCTACTGCGTCGTCCCTCGGGATTAGATTTGAAGACTCTGCGGGCCGGAGCGTTGGTGTCCATTCGCTCTACATGTCCTAGCCATCTCAGACGTCCAATACGCAGTTTTTTGACTAGGTCGATGTCGCTGTACAGCTCGTATAGTTCGTGATTGAATCTTCTCCTCCAAAACCCGTTAACGCAAACGGGACCGAAAATCTTACGAAGAATTTTTCTCTCGAAGCGACCAAGGATATCTTCATCCTCTTTTAATAAAGTCCATGTTTCAGCGCCGTAAAGTAGGACTGGGATGATCAAGGTCTTATATAGAGTCTCCTTAGTTGTTCGAGATAGGGCTTTACTGTTGAATTGCCTTATAAGCCCAAAAAACAGCGATTGGCAAGAGTTATTCTTCGATTGATTTCTGCACTGATTTTGTTTTTCGAGTTTATAGCAGAGCCAAGGTAGACAAAGTCCCTTACTACCTCGAAGTTATAGCTGCCCACGGTGACGTTTTGTCCAATTCGTCGGTGTTGATTGTTCCTTCTTGTTGACAACATATACTTGGTTTTGTTCTCGTTTATCGCTAAACCCATTTTGGCCACTTCCGCCTCAATGCTTGCAAACGCACCGGTGACAGCCCGGTGTGCCTCCGGTGTTGGCTTTTGAGTTCCGCACAATCCGTTCAAGTACAATATTGAAGAAGTCACATGACAGCGCGTCACCTTGTCTAAAGCCTTTTTTGACATCAAAGGTCTCGGTGAGTTCATTGCCGACCTTGATGGAGCAGCGAGCGTTATCCATCGTCAGCCTGCACAGACGGACAAGTTTGGCAGGGATGTCAAAACTAGACATGGCTCTATAAAGCTCTTCTCTATAGATGCTGTCATAGGCGGCCTTGAAATCGATAAACAGGTGGTGGGTATCGATTTGGAATTCTTGGGTTTTCTCCAGGATCTGCCGAAGTGTGAAGATTTGATCGATGGTGGACTTTCCTGGCCTGAAACCGCACTGATAGGGTCCAATCAGGCTGTTGATAAAAGGTTTCAGGCGCTCACACAATATCGCAGAAAAGATGTTGTATGCGATGTTGAGGAGACTGATGCCTCTATAATTGGCGCAGTTGAGGTGGTCTCCTTTCTTGTGGATCGGGCAAACGATGCTGAGATTCCATTCATCAGGCATACACTCGTCTGACCAAATATTAGAAATGAGTTGGTGTATGCACTCTACCAATTCATCCCCAGCTGCCTTGAAAAGTTCGGCCGGTAAGCCGTCAGGTCCAGCAGCCTTGTTCGACTTTAGCTTGGATATTGCTATCCTCACTTCGTTTTGGCTATCATCGTCTATGTTGAATGGTTCATTCTGCCTGACAGCGGGATGTTGGTCGCCGTTATACAGTCTGCAGAAGTAGTTTTTCCATATTCTCAGCACCGACTGTGATTCTACTACTAGGTTTCCATTTTCATCTCTACAGGTTTCTGTACGGGTATTACTTCTCTGACACGTTCTTTTTACCTTTTGGTAAAACTTCCGTACATTGTTCCTGGAGTATAGACTCTCGATATTCTCAAACGCGCGCTTCTCATGCTCTTTCTTCTTCTTTTGGAGAAGCCGATGTTCTTCCCGTCTCTTTTGCTCGTAGAGCTCACGAGCAGCTCTCGTCTTCCTTTGCAGCGCCGCTTTGTATGCCTCTTGTTTTGCTGCATGCACTCGCCGGCATTCTTCGTCAAACCAGGGATTTCGCGGTGGTGGGCGAGCGAGACCCAGCACATCAGTCGCGGCGTTTCTGATGGCATGTTGGCAGCGTTGCCACTGGTCTTCGGTACTTGATGCTGGCGGTAAAGGGGTGATTGAGAGATTTCGGGATACGCGTTCAGCGAAGAGTCTGGTGGTCTCTTGCGATTGTAGCTTTTCGACGTTAAATTTTCTCACAGTGATTCTTCTTTGTTGCTCAGATTGGGATATCCGCATTCGTACCTTGACTACAACAAGGTAATGATCCGAGTCTATGTTGGCCGCTCGGAAGGTTCGGACATCCAGAATACTGGAGGCATGCCTTGCGTCGATCGCAATATGATCAATTTGGTTGATCGTGACATGATCATTGGACCGCCATGTCTGCTTATGAATATCGAGATGAGGAAACCATGTGCTTGCTATAGTGACATTTAAATAAGCAACCTAGTTAAGATACATTCATTTAAGTGGGAGGGAGTGATATGTATTAGGTACATTCATTCCACACTCTCTTTCGCTCTCTCACTTTTTTTTTTTTTTTTATTTATTTATTTATTCCAGTTTTCATTCAACTTAAAGCTAAGTACAATTTACTTCAGAATATAGCGGAAAATAATAGTAATCACTCCGTAACATAGAAAGTTAGTGTGAAATGACACAGCGATTTAGTTAGCAAATAATATACATAGATTTGATGTGGGGAAACATCGGTTTTTGCAAAATTATTGTTCTTGGACTTCATAAATAAAAATAATATAAAAAATTCATTGATAAGCAAATAGAGCAATTAAAAATGATAAGAATACAAATCGATAATAGTTTAACAATTGGAAAAAAAAATATATTACAATTAATTAATAACTGACATTAAATTAGACATTGACTTGTGCTGATGATTAGGATAGCATTTCATTTTTAAGTAATGATTCAAGGACTTCATAATTGATAGTGAATAACCAGTCTTTAACCTTTTTTAAAAACAAATTAAAATGTATGGTTGTCCGTACAGAAAATGGTAACTTATTGAACATTAAAGGGGCTATAACACTGAAGGAGTGACAAAAATGGGTTTTGTACGCGAGTGGAACGGTGACAAGATGCATTGTATTTATACGAAGATTATAAAGCTGTGTAGTTCTACTAGGAATATTACCGCTTCGCTTGAAAAATTCTTTTAGTACTTTAAAAACGTAAAGGTGTCTCATTGGTAGAATAAGCAGTTCTTTAAATAAGGGCCAGCTCTGAGTAAAGCGATTTTTGTTACAAATAATCCTAATTAAATGTTTCTGGGCTATTAACAATGGTCTGAAAGAGTTATTATAAGAACCACCCCAACTAGAGATACCATACTGCAACTTAGAGTGAGCGAGCCCATAATAAATTGATTTTAAAATCTTTTTGGAACAAAATTGCTTGATGAGATACATTTTGCGCGTTACTAGGAGCATATGCGATTTAATAGTTTGAATATGATCTTTCCAATTCAAGTTATGGTCAATTAATACCCCAAGGTATTTGTAGTGATGCACCGATTCAATGTTAAAACAATTATTAGAACAAGATAAACTATTAACAAAATTACATTTTCCACAACTATGCACGGGTAAACAGAATTTTTTACAATCATAAGCATGGAAGCATAAATTAAAATCATTTAAGACGTTATTTGATGTTTTGAAAGACATAAGCTTTGACTTTTCGCTAATGATTAGTTTATGGTCTGTAAACCAAATTCTCAGAGTTTCTAGATCTTCCGAGATCTTTGCAATACTTTCGTATCTTGTATCAAATTGGTACGTAAAGGCTATGTCGTCTGCAAATGCAGTTGGCACACCATTAAGGTTTAGATCGAAGAGAGAGTTAATGTAAATTAAAAACAACACAGGACCAAGAACTGAAACCTTGTGGTACACCATTTTTTAAAGTACGAGAGTCACTGAAGATCCCATTTACATTAACCTTTTGATTCCTTCCTTTTAGATAAGAAATAAACCACTTGTGAATTATTCCTCTAAAACCAGCAATATATAATTTTTTTAGAAGCAAATCATGGTCAACCATGTCAAATGCCTTAGTCATATCGACAAAAACTCTTTCAAAACACTCTCTTACTTAATCTTAACTAACGCCTTAGTTATAAGCAGGAGAATGTATAATTTATATGTAATCAATATAATGAATAAAGACAGTCTTAAGCGGAATCTTGACTCGGATACTACTGGCGTAATATACACCCCTATTATGGTTAGCGAATCGAACGTTCGACTCAAGTCGAACCTCCTGGCGAAGTACTTCTGTCGCTTTATACACTTCACAGATTACATTTAATTGTTTTGTCCTTTGTCAGCACTTATTCTTTATTCGAATGAAAATGTTTGCTAACAGCAATACCACGACAGAAGCAATTCGCTGATAGTTCGACTTGAGTCGAACGTTCGATTCGCTAACCATAATAGGGGTGTAAAATAGATTTATTATCATTCATACTGCTAGAGCACAATATCTGCTATAAAATCAGCTGAGTCTCAAGTGACAGACAGATCGACTATGTTGCGATTAGCCGGATTTTCAGAAATTACATCCTAAACGTCTAAAATGAGCGCAGAATGGAGCACGACCACCATCTTATGCAACCTTCATACTGCATCCGTCTAGTAGTATCAACATGATTCTTGACCACCAATTGAGTCAAGAATTCAAGGAACAATTTGCATTGGAAGCACATACAATCAGTAGGTCAGTGCAGAGAACGCGGACGAAGCTGTTCAAAAGGATTTACAATACCTCTTAGCACTTTGTTTTCAAAAGTTTGTAAAATTTTAATATTACTTATTTTGGTACAACCCCAGAGTTGTATACCATATGTCCATACAGGCTTTAGCACTTGCTTATATAAAAGCTGTTTGTTATGTATATTAAGCTTGGAATATTTTCCAAGTAACCAATACATTTCTCGATATTTGTTATCTAGTTCTTTGCGTTTTTTCTTAACGTGCGTTTTCCATTTCAGCTTTGTATCAAGTGTCATTCCAAGATACTTAGCCTCGTTTGCAAACGGGATTTGAACAGAGTTTGAAAAGATCGGCAAATTATTTATTTTCTTATAAGTAAAATTTACATGAACAAATTTGGTCTCGTTGAGTGCGATTCGCCAAATCTTTGTCCATTCATTTACTCTATTCAAAGCTTCTTGCAGTTTTTCTGTAGTATCTTCGACCGTTTTACCTACTGTCAAGATAGCAGTGTCGTCGGCAAATGTAGCTAGCTCAGTGCCTTCTACTTGCGGTATATCACGAGTGTATAATAGATATAAGACTGGACCAAGGACGCTTCCTTGCGGCACCCCAGCCATTATTTCCTTAAAATCTGAATATTCGTTTCCACATTTGACGCGGAATAGCCTATTCGTAAGATAGTTCTTCAAAATATTATATAGGTGCTCTGGCAGAACTTGTCGTAATTTAAACTTTAAGCCTTCGTGCCAGACCTTGTCAAAGGCTTGAGAAACGTCAAGGAATACGCTTGAACAAATCTTTTTTTCTTCAAGAGATTTTTCGATTACATGTGTTATTCGATGTACTTGTTCAACTGTAGAATGCTTACTTCTAAATCAGAATTGATGATCAGGGATGAGATGCCCTTCTTCTATAACCGGCTGTATTCGTCTAACCAATATTCTCTCGAACACTTTGGATATAATTCGAAGAAGCGAAATCGGTCTATAAGACGTTTTTTCATTCGGCGGTTTTCCAGGCTTAAGGACCATTATAACTTCGGCGACTTTCCATTGACTGGGAACATATTCTAGTCTAATCGCGGCGTTTATAATGAACAGAAGCTTAATTAGAGCTTTTCTTGGTAGTGCTTTAAGAACCTCTCCCGTAATTAGGTCGTATCCAGGAGCTTTCTTAGGCTTAAGTTTCTTTATTTCTTCCTTAAGTTCGGTAAGCGTTGCATTTCTTATTACGCTATTGTCTATATACGACGTATTTATATTTTCAATAAGTGCTTGTCTATCAAACGGTTTGAAAGTTTCTTTCAGGTGGGCGGCGAAAACTTGCGCTTTCTCTTTATCATGCCTGGCCCATTCGTCTTGATTTTTCCTAATTGGCGCGGCTTGAATTTGAGGTTTTTAATACCTTTTATAGCCTTCCAAAGCGAATAGTTAGAATCTTTTTCTGCCGTTAAGCTTTCTAGGTAAGTTTGTATTTCATTATTCTTAAGGTCTTTAATAGATCTTTTTAGTGAGTTGCACAAACGGTTAAGATGTGCTTTATGTTGCGGAACCCGAGTTTGTTGCCATCTTTTACGCGCTTTTCTCTTCTCCTTAATCATCTCTTTTATTTCCTGCGAATAAATTTTAATGTAACTGGCCGGGGTTCTCTTTAGTTTGGGAGCATTCTTCCACGCGGCATCCTGTAAGATTTCGACGAAGCGATCTACTTCAACTTCAAGTTCATAGGGCGTTTTAAGTGATACGCTCAGCTCAATATTTGCTTCAATATCTTTTTTAAAGCCATCCCAATTAGTTTTCGCGCCAGTTAATCTGGCCGGTCCTACTTTTTTAATCAAAGCTTCGCTTATTGTCATAATGATTGGAGAATGATCAGAGGAGAGATCAAAGCTTTCTTCAACTTTTATGCAGTTGCCAGATATTCCTTTAACAACAAAGAAATCAATCAGATCTGGTATCTTATTTCTATCAGTTGGCCAATATGTTGGTTTACCCGTCGAGTAAAAATCACAACTGTATTGCATACCCGCATTATAAAGCTTTCTACCTTTCTGAGAGGCGTACCTTGAACCCCAGAAGGGGTGTTTCGCGTTGAAATCGCCACCAATAATAAAATTTGGTTTAAGAAAGTTGAAGATGTTTGTGAAATCACTTTCTTCAAGTTTACATCGCAGTGGACAATATATAGACGAAATGTTGAAAGCAAAATGTCTATTTCTAACGCGTACCGTGCTTACTTGCATTGCTTCTAATTCAATTTTTATTTCCGCTGAGTGTTCGATATTTTCTTTTATAAACAAAGATGATCCGCCTCTGGCTCTTTCCGATGGGTGAAAGGCGTGATATCCGCTATATCCCCTTATCTTAATATTCGATTGCTTTTTCAGATGAGTTTCACAGACCAAGCATATATCAATATCTTTCTCTCGCATAAATATTTCTAACTCGTCGAGTCTTTGTATGAGCCCGTTAGCGTTCCAAGTAAGAATTTTAAGCGTTTCTTTCATATTCTGGTTGAAGTGCGCGTGTTATGAATGTTGTTTTCTAGTGCAACTAGTCTCTCGAAAATTAGTTTATTTGTTTTGCATTGCTCTTCAAGTTTCGCAAGAATTAGGGAAAAAACATTGGATACATGATCTTCTGAACTACCTCTATCACTATTTTTCAATGTCGCAACTTGAGAAGGAGTCTTTACATTAAAGTTTGGACGGTTTCTTGCTTTGATCTCCCGTGAGTTGTCGGTCGTGTATGTACCCTTAACTGTCTTCGCCGCTTGAGCATAAGACTGCACGCCAATATTCGGAGATTTTGCTTCTGTTACCTTATCTCTATTACTTTCGGATTTTTTATCATTAACCGATCTTAAGTTAATATTGACGGACTTTCTATCTTTCGCTGCTTTTTTCGTAGCTATTTTGGGTCTGTTCTTGATTGGTTTCATATTCGGACGCATCGAATTTTTTAGCGTATCGCGGCGTTTTTGAAGCTCTTTCGCCACTTCGCAACCTCGATAGTTCGCAGGATGTTTTCCTTTGCAATTTATACAAGTGCCTGGGGTTTGCTTGTTTAGGTGACACTCTTCCGAGAGATGTTTACCTGCGCATTTGACGCATCGCGGCTCTTTCTGGCAGTAAGTCTGCGTATGATTGAAGCCTTGACAGCGCTTACACTGCGGGATCGATCTGGAGGTCTTACGCATGGGTTCGATTTTGACCACGATGTTTAGAATAGTCTTGATACCATATATAATATCTTTATTTTCGTCTTTATCAAAACTAAGCATGAATAGTGGAAGACCGCGCTTTACCAATTTTTCGTGATCTCCCTCCGACTGTTGCTTCTCCTTCTTGATAATATTGACGGCATCAAGAATTTTAAAGCCTTTGTCTTGAAGGTCGTGCATTACATCTTCTCTAGTGCACGAGGGGTGGAGTCCCCTTGCTACAACACGCAGTGGTCTTTCTAACTTATTTTCATAAGTATACCACTGAATCTTTTCGGCATTCAATACTGATCGGTAACCGTCGGCATCATCGACATTGATTTTCCACGTATTGTTTCGCAGAGATGTCACCTTAAACTTCGAAGCCAGAGTTCCTTTAAGGAGGCAATGCAACTTATTATAGTCCGTAATTCCAACGACGTTTATCGGTGGCGGAGGACGTAATTTTGGTTGTTGTTGCTTTTCTTGCATCTCCTTGCGCTTTTCATCTTTTTGTGGCTCGACTTCCGGTGAGGAACCAGCTTTTCGTTTTTTGCTAGGTCGTTTCTTTTCGACCCAATTCGTTTCGCGTGTTAGCTCTTCTTCATCCGTCTGGTATTCGCGACTAGGTGAGCGATGTAAGCTAACTGTATTTTCTTTTTGTAGGTACGTGTTTTTTAGGGCAATATTTTCTTGCCTGAGTAAATCTACCTCTTTCTTGAGCTCACGATAGAGTAGCTCCATTTCGCTAAGCTTGGTACGGAGTACGTCGTTTTCCTCCTCGATGCTTTTAGATTTCGCTGAGTCCCGTTTTTCACGCGTTTGCGCTTCCGGCGGACTTCTTTTTCCGGAGACGTTCGATCTTGTTGGTGGAGATCGAGATACCCTTGTGCTTTTTGAGAAGGGATTTATAAGGTGCAATAAATGGCTCTCCCCAGAATCCGTAGAGCCGACCTCCGAAGAGGGTGGATTTTCCAGTTTACCTGGACTGCCACCTGGGGTATTTAAATCTTTTGTTTTGTTCATTGCATGTTTTTTGTATACGCCATACTCGGTATACGGAGGGTGGATTTTAGTCGCCTCTTACGACAGGCATGCCTACCTCGGGTATATTCTAACCCCTACCCGAAGATGATGTCAATCCTAGGATTAAAGAAAGTAATATTCAAAATAAAATACAAAATTACAAATCTACCAACACAGCAGTTTCCGGAATTCTTTAAGGTTTAGTAAAGGAGAAAATGTTTATTATAAACAAAAGAGTAGGTTTAGTTACAAGTGGGTACCCGGCATAATAATAAGTAGAGTGGGAAATGTCATGTATTTAGTAAATATTGATGGGTACATACGTTCGGCACACATTAACCAATTAAGACGTAGGGACAATGTTAAAGTGTTAGATTTTGCACCTAGTAATATTGTTTTAAATAAGAATCAAGGAAATCCTATACCTATAGGTAAACTTCCTAGGAAAAGAAGGAGATCCTGCGATACGGAGTTCGCAGAATTTGTACTTCGTAGATCAAACCGTCTTAAGCAAACTAAGAATGTTAAGAAATAGCTATTATTAATCTAATGTTAATCCAAGTCCTTTAATAATGAGTTATCTAATTTATAAGTGGAAAGCTTAATTATAATTAAAATGAAATTATATTTATTAGATTAAACATAAAGAACTGAAGTCATATTTATTAGTTTAATTGTAATACGCTTATATTAAAATTAGTAAGCAACCTACTTACCTACTTACTTACTTACTTACTTAGGTGGCGCTACAGTTTGGGGTGAACCTGGGCCTCAACCAACAAGCCTCTCCATTTAGCTCGGTCTTTAGCTAATTGCCTCCAGTTGCGCACTCCAAGTTGGTCGAGGTCCCCTTGAACTTGTGCGCGCCACCTACGGCGATGATTCCCTCTACTGCGTCGTCCCTCGGGATTAGATTCGAAGACTCTGCGGGCCGGAGCGTTGGTGTCCATTCGCTCTACATGTCCTAGCCATCTCAGACATCCAATACGCAGTTTTTTGACTAGGTCGATGTCGCTGTACAGCTCGTATAGTTCGTGATTGAATCTTCTCCTCCAAAACCCGTTAACGCAAACGGGACCGAAAATCTTACGAAGAATTTTTCTCTCGAAGCGACCAAGGATATCTTCATCCTCTTTTAATAAAGTCCATGTTTCAGCGCCGTAAAGTAGGACTGGGATGATCAAGGTCTTATATAGAGTCTCCTTAGTTGTTCGAGATAGGGCTTTACTGTTGAATTGCCTTATAAGCCCAAAAAACAGCGATTGGCAAGAGTTATTCTTCGATTGATTTCTGCACTGATTTTGTTTTTCGAGTTTATAGCAGAGCCAAGGTAGACAAAGTCCCTTACTACCTCGAAGTTATAGCTGCCCACGGTGACGTTTTGTCCAATTCGTCGGTGTTGGTTTTCCCTTCTTGTTGACAGCATATACTTGGTTTTGCCCTCGTTTATCGCTAAACCCATTTTGGCCGCTTCCGCCTCAATGCTTGCAAACGCACCGGTGACAGCCCGCTGAAATCTTCCAATAATGTCTATATTGTCGGCGTACGCAAGCAGTTGTACAGACTTGTAATAGATTGTGCCTCCGGTGTTGGCTTTTGAGTTCCGCACAATCCGTTCAAGTACAATATTGAAGAAGTCACATGACAGCGCGTCACCTTGTCTAAAGCCTTTTTTGACATCAAAGGTCTCGGTGAGTTCATTGCCGACCTTGATGGAACAGCGAGCGTTATCCATCGTCAGCCTGCACAGACGGACAAGTTTGGCAGGGATGTCAAAACTAGACATGGCTCTATAAAGCTCTTCTCTATAGATGCTGTCATAGGCGGCCTTGAAATCGATAAACAGGTGGTGGGTATCGATTTGGAATTCTTGGGTTTTCTCCAGGATCTGCCGAAGTGTGAAGATTTGATCGATGGTGGACTTTCCTGGCCTGAAACCGCACTGATAGGGTCCAATCAGGCTGTTGATAAAAGGTTTCAGGCGCTCACACAATATCGCAGAAAAGATCTTGTATGCGATGTTGAGGAGACTGATGCCTCTATAATTGGCGCAGTTGAGGTGGTCTCCTTTCTTGTGGATCGGGCAAACGATGCTGAGATTCCATTCATCAGGCATACACTCGTCTGACCAAATATTAGAAATGAGTTGGTGTATGCACTCTACCAATTCATCCCCAGCTGCCTTGAAAAGTTCGGCCGGTAAGCCGTCAGGTCCAGCAGCCTTGTTCGACTTTAGCTTGGATATTGCTATCCTCACTTCGTTTTGGTCAGGTGGATGGACATTTTGGCTATCATCTTCTATGTTGAATGGTTCATTCTGCCTGACAGCGGGATGTTGGTCGCCGTTATACAGTCTGCAGAAGTAGTTTTTCCATATTCTCAGCACCGACTGTGATTCTACTACTAGGTTTCCATTTTCATCTCTACAGGTTTCTGTACGGGTATTACTTCTTTGACACGTTCTTTTTACCTTTTGGTAAAACTTCCGTACATTGTTCCTGGAGTATAGACTCTCGATATTCTCAAACGCGCGCTTCTCATGCTCTTTCTTCTTCTTTTGGAGAAGCCGATGTTCTTCCCGTCTCTTTTGCTCGTAGAGCTCACGAGCAGCTCTCGTCTTCCTTTGCAGCGCCGCTTTGTATGCCTCTTGTTTTGCTGCATGCACTCGCCGGCATTCTTCGTCAAACCAGGGATTTCGCGGTGGTGGGCGAGCGAGACCCAGCACATCAGTCGCGGCGTTTCTGATGGCATGTTGGCAGCGTTGCCACTGGTCTTCGGTACTTGATGCTGGCGGTAAAGGGGTGATTGAGAGATTTCGGGATACGCGTTCAGCGAAGAGTCTGGTGGTCTCTTGCGATTGTAGCTTTTCGACGTTAAATTTTCTCACAGTGATTCTTCTTTGTTGCTCAGATTGGGATATCCGCATTCGTACCTTGACTACAACAAGGTAATGATCCGAGTCTATGTTGGCCGCTCGGAAGGTTCGGACATCCAGAATACTGGAGGCATGCCTTGCGTCGATCGCAATATGATCAATTTGGTTGATCGTGACATGATCATTGGACCGCCATGTCTGCTTATGAATATCGAGATGAGGAAACCATGTGCTTGCTATAGTGACATTTAAATAAGCAACCTAGTTAAGATACATTCATTTAAGTGGGAGGGAGTGATATGTATTAGGTACATTCATTCCACACTCTCTTTCGCTCTCTCACTTTTTTTTTTTTTTTTATTTATTTATTTATTCCAGTTTTCATTCAACTTAAAGCTAAGTACAATTTACTTCAGAATATAGCGGAAAATAATAGTAATCACTCCGTAACATAGAAAGTTAGTGTGAAATGACACAGCGATTTAGTTAGCAAATAATATACATAGATTTGATGTGGGGAAACATCGGTTTTTGCAAAATTATTGTTCTTGGACTTCATAAATAAAAATAATATAAAAAATTCATTGATAAGCAAATAGAGCAATTAAAAATGATAAGAATACAAATCGATAATAGTTTAACAATTGGAAAAAAAAATATATTACAATTAATTAATAACTGACATTAAATTAGACATTGACTTGTGCTGATGATTAGGATAGCATTTCATTTGTAAGTAATGATTCAAGGACTTCATAATTGATAGTGAATAACCAGTCTTTAACCTTTTTTAAAAACAAATTAAAATGTATGGTTGTCCGTACAGAAAATGGTAACTTATTGAACATTAAAGGGGCTATAACACTGAAGGAGTGACAAAAATGGGTTTTGTGCGGGAGTGGAACGGTGACAAGGTGCATTGTATTTATACGAAGATTATAAAGCTGTGTAGTTCTACTAGGAATATTACCGCTTCGCTTTAAAAAATTTTGTAAGTACTTTAAAAACGTAAAGGTGTCCCATTGGTAGAATAAGCAGTTCTTTAAATAAGGGCCAGCTCTGAGTAAAGCGATTTTTGTTACAAATAATCCTAATTAAATGTTTCTGGGCTATTAACAATGGTCTGAAAGAGTTATTATAAGAACCACCCCAACTAGAGATACCATACTGCAACTTAGAGTGAGCGAGCCCATAATAAATTGATTTTAAAATCTTTTTGGAACAAAATTGCTTGATGAGATACATTTTGCGCGTTACTAGGAGCATATGCGATTTAATAGTTTGAATATGATCTTTCCAATTCAAGTTATGGTCAATTAATACCCCAAGTATTTGTAGTGATGCACCGATTCAATGTTAAAACAATTATTAGAACAAGATAAACTATTAACAAAATTACATTTTCCACAACTATGCACGGGTAAACAGAATTTTTTACAATCGTAAGCATGGAAGCATAAATTAAAATCATTTAAGACGTTATTTGATGTTTTGAAAGACATAAGCTTTGACTTTTCGCTAATGATTAGTTTATGGTCTGTAAACCAAATTCTCAGAGTTTCTAGATCTTCCGAGATCTTTGCAATACTTTCGTATCTTGTATCAAATTGGTACGTAAAGGCTATGTCGTCTGCAAATGCAGTTGGCACACCATTAAGGTTTAGATCGAAGAGAGAGTTAATGTAAATTAAAAACAACACAGGACCAAGAACTGAAACCTTGTGGTACACCATTTTTTAAAGTACGAGAGTCACTGAAGATCCCATTTACATTAACCTTTTGATTCCTTCCTTTTAGATAAGAAATAAACCACTTGTGAATTATTCCTCTAAAACCAGCAATATATAATTTTTTTAGCAGCAAATCATGGTCAACCATGTCAAATGCCTTAGTCATATCGACAAAAACTCTTTCAAAACACTCTCTTACTTAATCTTAACTAACGCCTTAGTTATAAGCAGGAGAATGTATAATTTATATGTAATCAATATAATGAATAAAGACAGTCTTAAGCGGAATCTTGACTCGGATACTACTGGCGTAATATACACCCCTATTATGGTTAGCGAATCGAACGTTCGACTCAAGTCGAACCTCCTGGCGAAGTACTTCTGTCGCTTTATACACTTCACAGATTACATTTAATTGTTTTGTCCTTTGTCAGCACTTATTCTTTATTCGAATGAAAATGTTTGCTAACAGCAATACCACGACAGAAGCAATTCGCTGATAGTTCGACTTGAGTCGAACGTTCGATTCGCTAACCATAATAGGGGTGTAAAATAGATTTATTATCATTCATACTGCTAGAGCACAATATCTGCTATAAAATCAGCTGAGTCTCAAGTGACAGACAGATCGACTATGTTGCGATTAGCCGGATTTTCAGAAATTACATCCTAAACGTCTAAAATGAGCGCAGAATGGAGCACGACCACCATCTTATGCAACCTTCATACTGCATCCGTCTAGTAGTATCAACATGATTCTTGACCACCAATTGAGTCAAGAATTCAAGGAACAATTTGCATTGGAAGCACATACAATCAGTAGGTCAGTGCAGAGAACGCGGACGAAGCTGTTCAAAAGGATTTTCAAAATGGGGCTATCTGTAGACTCTTGGAAACCTATCGAAACCGTACTGGAAGCTCAGTGTGTGAGGTTTTATTAAAATGTCCACGTTGATATATGTACTTAAATCAAATGGTGAAGAAGCAACAAGCAGCTGTGACAATAGGACCATCTACAGGTAATCAAAACTTAAAGCAGCGCTCAACGAAAACCAGAATCAGCTCAGGACATGGAGAGAACGGTGCAAAGCCATTTAGATGACGGCATTGAAGATTCAAATTCAAATTAGCATTCTAAAGCAACAATTTCCCTAAATCATACTGTATCTCCCAGCATAACACAGACAGTAGTCGCAATTAGATCTCTGAAGAAAACTAAAGCGGTGGGCATTAATGACGTTCCTACCGAACTGTTTCAAGTGGCTCAAAATACATCGTCAGAATTACTCTACCCGCTCATCTAAATAGCGTGGGAATAGCAGAGTTTTCAGGAGGAGTGGAAAAGAAAGATGATCATCATGCTTCATGGCGTGGGGACCTGCATTGCGATTGATCGGGGAACTACTGACTGCTCAAAACTTGGCTTGGGCCAGTAGCGCAACAATCAAGTTCGTGATGAAGTGCTTACTTTACCTCCTAGTGGTGGTCCCCGGGTAACCATACGTATAAACCCTTATACGTGTAGGCTAAAATTGTAAATGCGGGTTGTTTAGGGCCTTGATTCTAGGCTAGGTAACGTGGGCCAGCAACCTGCGTTACCGAATATTGCCCGCTACAGAAACCGACACTATGCCTCGGATAAGGAATGATCACATGTTGACGACTTTTTGCTATTGTACCCGGACAAAGATAGGTTTCTGGAATATAAAGACGCTCCTCGACTCGGGAAGCGAAGGTCCTTACAATGCCAGATTCCTCCAATTGGAGAAAAATGCATGCGTTATAAACTGGACATTTTGTGGGTAAGTGAAGTAAGATGCTTAGAAGCGGGCGAGTACCAGTCCCCAACGCGGAACACTGTACTACTCTATTCTGGAAGACCATCCGGAAGCCCGCGTTAATATGGAGTCGGACTACTGCTAACAACATCAGCACGCAAGGGCCTAATTCCCTGGCAGCCTCATGGTGATAGGATTTTGACGGCCAGATTCCGGACTAGAGTACGACGCGTCACCATCATACAGTGTTACGCCCCAACGAATAGTTCGTCTGAGGACGTAAAGCAGAGCTTCTACAATCTCTTAAGCGCCGTCTTCAACACAACACCAAATGGAGACATTGTCATCGTGATGGGGGATTAGAATGCCAAGGTAGGCAACGACAACGAAGGGCTTAAACATGTACTAGGCAACCGCAATGACAACGGCGAAAGGTTTGTGGATTTCTGCAATGCCAACCGCCTTGTGATAGGTGGCACCATGTTTGAGCACAAGACCTGCCACAAAGTCAGCTGGGTTTCCAACGACAGGCAAGCAACCTCCAACCAAATTGATCATTTTGCCATTAGCCGCCGCTTTAGAAGTAGTCTCCTGAGCGTCCGAAACAGGCGAGGGGCAGATGTGGGGATAGTACGTGATCACCATCTTATGATAGCTACTCTCCAACTACGCACTGCTGCAGTTCGAAGATCCCACGACAACACAAGAATGCCCAGGTTCAACATCGATAGACTTCGTGATCCCTCAGTGCGCCAACGATTAAAGGAGCACTTTTCGCAAGGTGTGGAAGCAATCAGCAGCTCAATGCCCGCAGCCATCCAAGACCATTGGTGTGCTGTGAAAAATGTTTTTACATCTGGTGCTAAAAGAATTGTCAGTCGATTGCAGGGAAGACATAGGACATAGGGCGTGGCTTTCCGAGGATACCTGGAGACGGATTGACGAACGAAAACAGCTGATAGCTTGCGTTGCAGCTACCCCAGCAGCAGAGAGAAGCGAGCTAGAGTCGCTATATCGCATGAAGATGAGAGAAGTTCAGCGTAGCGTGCGACATGACAAGCGTAACTACATCAACGCGCTGGCTACAGAAGCAGAAGAAGCTGCACGGAGGTGCAACAGCAGGACCGTCTATAGAATCGCGAAAGAGCTGACAGGTGGTCGCAGCTCCAGCCAACACCCAGTGTAAAGCCTAGACGGCACCTTGCTCATTTCGGATGAGGACCAGCTCAAGAGATGGAAAGAGCATTTTGCAACGGTTTTCAACCGTGTATTCGCTAGCGATATGCTCCCAAATCAGACTGAGATGCCCGAGGTGAGAAGTTCCCGAATACGCACCACGACTCCTAGTAAAGATGAGATCATTATCGCGATCAAGGCACTCAAAACCAACAAGGCGGTAGGACTTGACGGTATTCCAGCAGAGCTCTTACGAGCAGCACCCACAACATCGGCAGAGCTTCTGCTTCCACTTATAGATAGAGCTTGGGAAGCTGGGAGCTTTCCTAACGAGTGGCAAAAGGGAATGATCGTCAAGCTTCCTAAGAAAGGAAATTTAATGGAGTGCGGAAACTGGAGGGGTATCTGCGTGCTGTCTGCTGTAGCTAAGATTATGGCTAAAATCATCCTGGAGCGAATCAAACAAAATCTCGAAGACTCTGGATCGGCTCTGGATCCTCCTGTGCTGACCACATCAACACCCTGCGGATTATCATCGATCAGTGTGTTGAATATCGATTGCCACTGCACCTGCTGCTCGTCGATTTTGAGAACTCGTTCAATAGTGTCAACAGGGAGTTTATTTGGCGTGCCTTACGCAGGAGAGGTATTCCCGATAAACTGATTGCTATTATCAAAGCTACATATGAAGGCTCCAAATATCACGTTCTGCACAGGCGGAGGTTGTCTGAGGAATTTGAGATCCAAAGTGGGGTAAGACAAGGCTGTATCCTTTCACCAATATTATTCCTATTGGTGATTAGTGATGTGCTTCATGCAGCTTTGTCGACGGGAAACGGTAGAATTCGATGGACTCTTACATCTCAACTGAAACACCTTGACTACGCTGACGATATATGCTTACTCTCCCACAGAATTATGGACCTCCACCAAATGACAGCAGATGTGGAGAGGGAGGCAGGCGTCGTCGGGCTGAAAATTAATACGGCAAAAACTAAAATTATCAGCCTTGGAACAAACTCATCGGCTCAAATATACATTGCTGTACAACCAGTAGAGAGAGTAGAGGATTTCCAGTACCTTGGGAGTATTGTCTCGAACGATGGTGGAACCGAACTGGATATAGCCAACAGGATCGCCAAAGCAAAGTCCGCGTTCGGGATGTTGTCCAAAATATGGCGAAGCAATGCAATCAGTTTGAGCACCAAGATAAGACTGTTCCGCTCCAACGTTGAATCCGTGCTGTTATATGGTTGCACTACTATCACCGGAAAGCTGCAAACGTTTGTTAATAGGTGCCTGCGCAATATCTTACGGATTTTCTGGCCCAATCGTATCTCTAACGAACACCTTTACGAGAGAACGCGTCAGGAACCAATAGGCACAACCATCCAACGGCGGAAGTGGCAGTGGATTGGTCACACGTTCCCCGTAAGGCTGACAGTTGCATAGCGAACCATGCTATGCAATGGAACCCTTTAACTCAGGATGGCAGAAGACCTGACGGTCCGAGGAGAACATGGCGCAGAACAGTCGAGAAGGAGGCACGGCAGTTAGGGATAAGTTGGGGAGAACTCAGACACATTGCAGAAACCGTACACGATGGCGCGTAGGCGTAGTAGAGGCCCCAGGACCCACAAGGGGATACAGGACATATATAAAAAGTAAGTAATGTCGTTGATGTTGTATTTGATAACTAACCCACCGATAATGTTCTCCTTACCGATTTTTGCATTAAAGTCATTGAGCACAATTTTGACATCATACTGCAGACAGACTCTGTAGGTACCATTCAAGATGTCATAAAATTCGTCCTTGATAGTGTCTTCAGTTCTGTCGGTTGTGTATAGATATTAGGCTGATATTGTAGAACATAGCTTTGATGAAAATCACAGCCAGGAGAACATTTATCGGCTTGAAGTCTATAACTCTTGATCTAAGCCGCTTTCCTACAATTAATCCCCATCCTAACAAGTGCAAGTTTTTATGGTAGCTGCAATATATATAGCAATCTTTTCGCTTTTGCATCTATCGTATCTCCTAAATTTCGGTAATATCTGCCTTATACCGCAGGAGAAGAGATTTAGGTTTTTTAGTAGCATCTGGGGTGTACAATGTACGTACGTTCCACGTGCATATTTTTAATCGATTACGATTTATGGGTTTGTTTTGTAACCTTTTTTGGGTTGCTATTTAAAGTTGGTTTTACCTCGCTTTAGGGGGCTTACACTTGTATCGTTCCTACAATTAAGGAGTGTGGTCAACCTATGAGGTGTGAGATATCAGACCGCCCATGTTTTTAAATTATAATTAATCCGTTCCAGATTGTGTTGCTATTTGGGGGAATCCATCATCTGAGACTTGTATCTCTATCATAACCTGATGGCACAGCCCCCAACCTGGAGGGTCAGTTCCTTGCGATTGCTTGCTCCTAGGACCGGTGCCAGTAGTCCACTACTGGAGTGTGAGCGCTACCGTTGGCCGGTTAAGGGCTGCTTCGCTACCATCTCCATTCCGAGGTCCTAACTAACCATGAATTATGAGATATGAGTCAGCATATATTTGTGCTAGTAAGATTCAATCGTTATCTCCAGGATCTCCAATTCTTACGGTTCCTATATTAAATTGAAATCTGAATTTTCCTCACAATTACCAACAATGTTGGTTTTTTTTTTTTTTGTAGGTAATATTTTTCAAGCTCACGCGCGACTTATTTTTTAAATCGTACTATTGCGTCAGGCTTTGGTGTAATGTCACACAGATGAAAGCCAAACCAGGCGGAGAAAGCTTCTAAAAATAGAAACAGAACACTTTTCAATATTAGAAACTCGTTATTTATTATAACTAGGAAGTGACAACTCTAAAAGCAGACCGGCATTGACGTCAATAGCCTTTATTGATACATCTGTGCGTATTTGTGGCCTTAAGTCAAGTTTATCATCAAAGCGCCGAACTTTGCTAAGACGTCACTCGTCCTTCTTCATTGCAGATCTGCCATGTTGCTGTTAATGAATAATGCAAATCCAATCACAAATGTGTTGATTATGATTTAAAATTGTCAGCTGGTTGGAGTATGAGGAAGGACCTCAACTAAGGACCGAAGCATAACAGTGCTAAGTATCTGCTAATTACGTACGAGTGCTCTTTCCAATATGCGTCATTGGATAGTCATTAAACTTGGTTTATGCAGACTTTAGTTTTCACATTTTTATTTGCAGATTACAGACAAAAAAAAATCGAAAAAAAATAACATAACAAGAAGCTAATTATAATGTTAAATATGGAGTCACAGTTAACATTTTTCTTATGATCTTTCATGTGATCTTTGTGATCAGTGTACCCATCCACGATAATTAGTAATAATTGCATGCATAAGATGCTTGTAGCTAATAGGAGCTGCTTCGATAGATTAAATAGACAGAAATTGTTTCTGTTTTATAAGGTTAAATAAAACTCTGGTCATCCAATGTGTACTCTTTATTATAATAGCTACTTTATGACTGGCCCTCGTACAATTCTTGATTGAACTTCTTTGGATAAGCTTAGCATAATCTACAGTTGAGTAAACTTTAGTAAGAGCACATACATTCACGGCTCACAAAGTTGACACCAAAACATCCTTCCTCTAATTCTCTTTATTCATATTCAAATATCTTATTCAAATAAAGTTATAATTATACGTTTACAACAGTTCAATGTAATTAACTTAATAATCTAACAATTCATATACTTTATTATATGCACTGTTAACTATCTAAAAGAAGCATAATACATATATTCGTTTTAAATTATACATCTACGAAAATAGTTCCTATAAATGTTTAACTATTCGATTTTTTAAGTGTATCAATCTGGAGCTTTGACACATCTGCAGTATTTAGTTCTGTGGCAACGTTGATTGACCGGGTCATCTTTGTTTGGCGAATACAGTGTAATCGTTTTAGTTGTACTCGTATGTGCTTGCGAATAATTATCATTTTTCGCGGAATAAGAGCTGTCGTCGATGTTGTTGTAATCCGCGATTCTTTCTGCTATGTTTTTACGAGCTTTTATGTCTATTGTATTCTTCCGATAATTATTCCCCTTTTCGTCCTCTAACAGGTATGATCTTGGGCTTTCAAGATGTGTGACTACTTAAGCTGGGTACCATACAGAATTTGGCTTCCCAAAACATACATTTTGTCCCTTTTTAAAGCCTGCTCTTTGTTTTGCTGAGTTATTATCAGGGATAGGATTTTGCTAACTTTGCCTCTTTTTTTTGCTTAATCGGAAGATAGTATTGACTTTGCACAAACACGTTTCATGTCCTCCTGATTCCAAATATATGTATTTTATTTTGCCTTTTTTGCCTTTTTATATCGTTATTGCCTTTTTTTGCCTTTTTTTGCCGTTGTTGCCTTTTTCTGCCTTTTTTGCCTATTTTGCTTTTTTCTCAAAGTTAGTTCGCTAAAAAAATTGTAGAAAAATGCGCGTTTGCATGTATGTATATCTGTGCAAACATGCGTCTTACTCACACTATGTAATACGCATGCCTAAATTTAAAACGTCTAGTCCGTGGGGAGAGTCAACATGGAAATATGTACATGACCACAGACGGTTTGCACTTGTATGTGACCGCAGACGTTACTGTGTATAACTCTATTACATATTTCTTGTTTGTATACAATACATAATAGAATAGAGCGCGACCGGCTCAGCTGGTATTGCCACGTTCAAAGAAGAGATCATTTGAACCCTGTTAAAAAGGCAATATCTATGCACGTTCCAAAGACATCGCGATGTAGGAAAGGCAGGCCTATAAACGCCTGGATCAGACAAATGCGACGACATCGGCATTTCATTGGCCTCAGTAACCGAGTGATCCAAAATCGGCGGGCCTGCCGATATTTTCTGAGGTTAAATAGGCGAACCCCACAGGCGGATCAGTAGAAATGCGGTGAAGTGGGAGGGTTGTGATCCCTTGTTTTCGGATCATAACCTCGCTGATAAATGGAAGAAGAAGAAGAAGACATAATATGCGGATTATTTTGCTCGGATTAAAAAAATCGTCAGACGATGCAAGCTGTGTTGTGTTTACAAAGGAATTGATTGAAGATGAAGCAGTACAAGCGCAGCTGGCATACATCAAAGTCAATTTTAGGTTTTTAGTCGACCCAAAAAAACGAATTTTCGAAGACAGGTATTTTTGAGAGTCTGTACTTATAATTTTAACTAGTATTATTCTGATCAAGGAACATCAATTGGCGAAGTGTTGCCGGTTTTAAAGAACATTCAGCAAAACTTGAAAAAAGCAAAAGGGCCGATTGCAAAGGAAGTCCTGAAGAAGTTTACTGCCGTTTTCAATGCAAATACGGGACTGAAAACTATTGAGCAGATAAATTCTATAATGAACGGCGACTTGGATTCCAAACTTACAGAAAATATTGATGTTAATAATGCTGAAAACTTTAAATGGGCTCCACTTGTTTCGGCGGAAGTAGAAAGGTCATTTAGCTCTCTAAAGGCGCTTCTAAGAAAGAACCGGAGAAAATTATTACCAGAAATTTCAAAAAGCTCGTGGTAGTTCAATGCTACTATAACTAAATGTGCATTTACTTTCCTTTTCTTATTTTTTAATAAATGCCTTTTTTTTGCCTTTTTAAGTGTTTTATTTTGCCTTTTTTTACTTTTTTATGTCAACAAAATCCTAACCCTGGTTATGAATGACTTTGGGTTCTAATAATTTGTTTTTCATGGGTAACAAGGTTCTGCAGAGTCGACTGAATAGTATTTGAGATGGAGAGGCTCCTAGGGCATTAATTGGGGTGTTACGATATTCAAGTAAGGCCAAATAAAGTTCTGTTTCCGATTCTTTTGATTTTTTTTAATAAATTTTTTGCTATGCCTACGAATTTCTCAGCAAGCCCATTGGATTTAGGGTAGTATGGGCTACTAAATGTAATTTAAAAAAAATAATTGTTTTGACCATTCTATAAATACACGAGAATTAAAAGGATTGTTGTCGCATACAATTTCCTCTGGAATGCCATAAACACTAAACAAGGTTTTTAAATGTCCGATTATTTCATGCATGCTTTTATTTTTTAGTTCTACGATCTCAATCCATTTGGAAAAATAATTACCAATTACTAAATATGAAATTGCCCCATATTCCATTATGCCCATTCCTAGTTTTAAAAACCTGTAAGGTGGAATAGGGTGAAAAATTATAGGTTCTTTACTATTTTTTCTACTAAATTTGTTGCATGCATTGCATGCAAGCATACAATTTTCAATATCAGCATTGATAGTTGGCCAATACAACAATTGCTTAGCTCTCTGCTTAGTTTTTTGTATGCCATAAAGAGATTGATGAAGGGTAGCTAAAATTTAATGTTTCATAGCATCGGGTACTATGATTCTATCTTCGTTAAAAAGTATGTCATTTTCTAAGACAATATCATTACGAATCCTAAAATATGATTAGATTAGATTTGACATATCACTGGGCCAACCATTCTTACATAGCTACATACATCTTAATAAGCAATCCTACGTAAATTTCTATCCACTAGTGTAGCATTCTTAATTTTCATTTGCTTTCCCTTACTGACATTTAATGAGTGAACAATTTCATTCAAGTTTTTATCATCATCATATGGAACATCTTTCTCGTATGACCTTGACAAATAATCAGCGATGTGAAGAAACTTTCCTGGCAGGAATTCCAGATTTAGGTGGTATTTTAGCAATATAAGACGCATTCTTTGTAGGCGTGTGCTGTACACTTTTGATAATTCTTTTTGAAATAAAGAAATGAGCGGCTTATGATCTGTATGGGCATAGCAACCCGTCCTTTCTTAAAAAGACGGATGGAAGCTGGACGGATTCTTCTGCGGCATCTCTGGAGCTTCTGATGAGTACTCACTTCCCAGGCTGCAGTGAGATTAGAGTAGAACAAGCTAGTTCCATCTGTACGCCACTGGCAGCTTGGGATAACATCACAAACATTATTACGGAGAATAAAGTCTCCTGGGGTATAAATAGCTTCTCTCCCTATAAGTCACCTGGCCCTGACTGCATCATGCCTATTATGACGCAGAAATTGCAAGACATAGCAATTCCCTGGCTATTACCGATTTATAGGAGTTGCTTAAACCTAAGCCATGTTCCTCAAACCTGGAGACGTGTCAAAGTGGTTTTCATCCCCAAGGCGGGCAGGCGAGGACATGAATCCGCGAAGGATTTTAGACCCATAAGCCTGTCCTCCTTTGTTTTGAAAGCATTAGAACGTATCCTAGACTTCCATATCCGCGATAACCTGAGTTCTCCACTGTCGAAATCCCAGCATGCGTATCTCAAAGGGCGGTCCACAGAAACTGCTCTTCATGAGGTCGTGCGTACAGTGAAAAAAACTCCTCACTTCAAAGAATATACTCTCGCCACATTTCTTGATATAGAAGGAGCCTCCAACAACATTTTCACTGAATCTATTCAGGAATCTCTCACCGAGTTAGGTGTAGAAGGCTTTATTAGCCAATGGATAGTTTCTATGCTCAGTACTCGTATAATCCAAGCAACACTAGGCAACAGTAGTACAACTAAGACGGTAAACAGAGGAACTCCACAAGGCGGAGTCATCTCCCCCCTGCTCTGGTTAATGGCGATTAATAAAATCTTGGTGCGACTTGATAGGGAGGGTTTTAAGGTGGTTGCGTACGCGAATGATATGGTTATACTAGTATCAGGAAAGTTCCTCTCCACGATAAGTCAACTCATGGAGAGGGCTCTGGATAAGGTACACTCATGGGCTACGAGCTGTGGCCTCGGAGTAAATCCGGAGAAGACTGAAATGATGCGGTTTACCACTAAAACCAAGGTACCGGCATTCACCCCCCCACAAACTAGATGGTCAGCCTCTCTCGCTTTGCTCCAGTGCAAAATACCTAGGCACGGTTCTAGACCCGAAACTTAGTTGGAAACTCAATATAGAACAGCGAATTAAGAAGGCAAGCGTAGCCTTCTATGCCTGTAATAAAACATTCAGTAAGAAATGGGGACTCCAGCCAAAGATGACCCTTTGGATATACACAGCCGTTGTGCGTCCAATTCTTACTTACGGCGCCATCGTTTGGTGGCCAGCTTTGAGCAAAAAGTACAATATCGACAGAATAAAAAAAGTACAGAGATCGGCGTGCGTGGGTATCACAGGAGCAATGAGGTCTTGTCCAACAGATGCTCTCAGTGTGATCCTGCATCTGATCCCTCTCAATCTACACATCAAAGACACAGCTATATGCAGCGCAGTCCGGCTCAGGGAATATGGATGCTGGACATCCGGTCACGGCAAGGTCCTGGAGACGATTCCAAGTGAACTGGTTGCGCCCTCTACCGACTACACGATACCCAAACTCAACTTCAGAAAATCGTTCTTAGCAAAATTCCCTTCCAGAGAAGAATGGAAGAACGGACGCGTTACCTGCAACTATGATATAGGGATATACACGGACGGTTCGAAGATGGACTGCGGAGTCGGCGCAGGCATCTTCTCTGACCAGCTGAATATATCAAGGTCCTTCCGGCGCCCAGACGCTGCTAGCGTTTTCCAAGCGGAGCTTTTTGCGATTCGAGAAGCCTGCCGCCTGCTAAACAATCTTCCAACATCTAACCACAACATCGCTATTTTTTCGGATAGCCAGGCTGCAATCAAGGCCATTGATGCAGTCTGCATCTCTTCAAAACTGGTAGAGCAATGCCGGTTTGAATTGAATCAACAAAGCACTCACTCGAGAATCACTCTCATCTGGGTCCCAGGGCACAGCAACCATGAGGGAAATGAGCGTGCTGATGAGCTGGCCAGGCGAGGGTCGGCCCTTACGGCTCTCTAGCAGAAAGAGTCGACATTCCGCTTGGTGCCCTTAAGGGCTATATTCACCTTCACTTCCTCCAGCTAGCCAATCGCGGGTGGAATAACCTCACAAGCTGTGTCATATCTAGGAAGACGTGGCCCAGTTTCAACAAACCCAGGTCAAAAGAGTTACTAGGTAAACCAAGACCAGCTATTGCCAAAATCGTAGCTAATATCACAGGCCACTGGCTAGTTGGAGACCATGCGGCCAAGCTTGGTATCCCTCACAATACCTTTTGTAGGAGCTGCAAGGATATTAATGAGAAAGAATCTCTATGTCATTTCCTTTGCAGATGTCCGGCCCTGGCAAGGATTAGACAACAAACTCTTGGCAAACCCTTCTTCGAGGATATGAGAGAGATAGCGGACAAGAGGATTGGAGAACTAATCCTCTTCCTGAACTCCACGGGCTGGGTTTAAACTTAACATCCTTTTTTTAACTAACCACTACAACAGGTAGACACGAGTCCGTGGTAACAAAACGGCGCACTTTAAGCGCTAATTGGGTTCTTTTTGGACCGCCACTTTACCTACCTACCTATGATCTGTATGTACCAGCACCTCTCGACCATACCACCTTGATCAAAAAGTTCCCGGAATAAAAACCGTGTGGCGCTCCCATCGTTCCGATTTGAGTTCTGTTTTTTTTTTGTTGAGTTAGTACATCTGTTGTTGATATTCCCTCTAAATCTTAGCGTCATAGCTTGACATTTGCAAAAGTTACGTAGCCAAGAGTACATCTATCTCTGTATGTGTTGGCGATTTTTTAGAAATGGATTTAAATTTGCAACAACGAACTTGTATTAAATTTTGCGTAAAAAACGGATTTAAATGTGCGCGAACGTTGGAAATGTTGAAAAGTGTTTCGGCAACGATCGTTTACCAGTGGCACGAGCGGTTCAAAAGTGGTCGTGAGTCAATCGAAGATTATGAACGCAGTGTCAGACGTTTTCAGTCAAAAAAGCAGGCAATGCTCACGGTTTTCATGGATTACAACGGTGTAGTGCATCATGAATTTTTGCCAGAAGGCCAGACAGTAAACAAAGAGTATTATTTAGGCGTTATGAGACGTTTGCGTGAAGCAATTCGCCGAAAGAGACCAGAATTGTGGGCAGAAAACTCGCGGATTTTGCACCATGATAACGCACCGTCGCACAGTGCCATCATTATTCTTAATTTTTTGACGAGAAATGCAACAAATACCATCCAACAGCCACCAAATTCACCTGATTTGGCTCCCTGTGACTTCTTTCTGTTCAATCGAGTTAAAAAAGCATTACGGGGAACGCGTTTCAGCAGCCGAGAGGAAGTAATAAAAAAAATCGCAGGAAGCACTGATGGACATACCGAAAACCGAATATAAAAAATGTTTCGAAGATTGGATCAAGCGCTGGCATAAGTGCTTGCAGTCGATGGGGATTACTTTGAAGGGGACAATATAGATTTAGATGAATAAACTTGTATTTTTAATTTTCTGAATAAATTCCGGGAACTTTTTGATCAAGGTGGTATATGTATATAATAATGAAATTTATTAACCGCAAAAATTATACCAAGAAGTTCTTTCTCTATATGAGAGTAATTCTTCTCAGCTTCACTCAAACTGCGAGAAGCGAAACAAATAGGTCCGTTCTCTTGTAATAGACAAGCTCCTAAACCAGACTGTGAAGCATCTGTCTGTATTGTAACCTTTTTATTTTCATTGAATAATTGCAAAGTAGGCGCTGTAGCAATTAAATTTTTAATCTTTTGAAACTCTCTTTCATGCACCGGTAACCATTGGAATTCCACGTTAGCTTTCAATAATTCCCTATTATTTTTATTCATATTTTTACATTCCTCTGATAAATTTGGAATAAAATTACGGATATAATTTATCATACCTAACACCGATTGCAAACTTATTCTGTTTTTAGGAGGTTCTAATTGATTTATAGAGCGAACTTTGTCAGGATCGGCTTGAACCCCATTCTTTGAGAAAATGTGTCAAATATATTTAACGCTTGGAACTTTATATTGAATTTTCACAATGTTAAATTTTATATTTAAATGCCTTGCTCTATCTAGCACATTTTTTAAATTTTTATCATGCTCATCAGAAGTTCTCCCGAACACCAACAAATCATCAATATAAACAAATGTGCCGGGAATGTATCCAAAGGCATCAGTGGCGTACCTTTGAAATACCTCTGGTGCCACGTTTATTCCAAATGGCAGGCGATTAAATTTATAACACCTAAATGGAGTGCTATTGTCACTGTATTCAGAATCCAACTTAATTTGCCAGAAACCTTGCTTCATATCTAGGACCGAAAAATAGTTCATATTTGAAAGTTTAGAAGAGAACTCTTCAAATTTAGATATTAGATAGTTTTCATGAACCAATGCTTTATTCAGGTCCTTTGGATCTAAACACAGCCTTAGGTCGCCATTGGGCTTCTCCACTATTACAAGATTGCTGACCCAGTTCTTAGGATACTGAACCTGTTCAATTATACTAGTCTTTTCTAAATCGTTTAGGTTTTCTTTCAATTTCCCTTCTATTGCCATAGGAATTCGACGAGCTGGTTTAATAGTAGGAGTAATATTAGGAGATATTCTTAGCTTCAATTCTTTCGGAAAACACCACAGGCCTTGAAAAAGATATTGATACTTCCTTAAAAAATAAGACTTCTCCTTTTTGTGTAAAAAATCTACTTTCCCCATCAACCCAAAGTCACGACATGCTTGAAGGCCCAAAATAGGTACAGAATCTGTTTTTACAACAACAAAATCCTGAGTTACTGTAAGATTGTTATAACAGCTATTTAATTTAACAACACCTTCTGGAATGAGTTTATTTCCCCCATAAGTCTCTATAATCATGCGCGATCGACATATTTTTATAATTGAATCGATTAACTTTAGATATTTATAAGGTAAAACATTAATAGAAGAACCCGTATCAATCTTTAATTTAATGGGAGTATCTCTAAAATAAATGTTTTCAAACCACTCACATGCACTGTTTGAAAAACCATCAATACTATATAAATACAGGGTGGGCCAACTACAAGTTTCTTTTTCAAAATGCAATAAAATGAACAAAATGAAATTGTTTCCATGTATTATGGCTTTATTAGTAAGAGCAAACATTCCCATTAATTATGGAATACAACGTTGTTCAAGTGGCTGCCTCGGCTGGCCTCGCAGTACCGCATTCTATCACTCCAATTTTCCAAGACCTTGTTGATGGTTTCGGCCTGTAGCTCACGGATTGCTTCGATGATACTGGCCTTAAGTGCTTGAATCGTTTCCGGATTGCTGGAATAATATCGGTCCTTCACGGTTCCCCACAAACAAAAGTCCAAAGGGGTCAAACCGCAGCTCCGAGGCGGTCTATTGACATCGCCAAGACGGCTGATAACACGATTTGGGAATTTGGTGCGCAAAAGACCGATTGTGGCATGGGCTGTGTGGCATGGCACACCATCCTGCATGAACCAGAGGTCGTCCAAATCTATGTCTTCAATTTCAGTAAAAAAAAGTCGTTAACATGGCTCTGTAACGCCCACCGTTGACCGAAACATTGTTTCCAGCCTCATTTTCGAAGAAAAATGGTCCAATGATGCCACCACTCCACAATCCGCACCAAACTGTCACTCTCTGTGGATGCATTGGGTTTTCCGAGCCCCAGATGCAGCAATTTTGTTTGTTAACGTAGCCGCCGAGATGAAAATGTGCCTCGCCAGAAAAGATGATTTTTCACCCAAAATAGTTGTCCAATTCAAGCTGCTCTAAGGCCCAAACTGCGAAGCTATAACGAAGCGGATGGTCGTGCGCTTTCAATTGCTGAATCAATTGGACCTTGTAAGCGAATAATCCCAGATCTTTGCGCAGAATTCTCCTCAGGCTAGTGCGTGAAATGTTGAGCTGTTGAGATCGATGACGAGTTGATGTTCGTGAATTGAGTCTCACACTCTCGGCTACAGCAGCCACATTCTCGTCTGTGCGCACCGTACGACGACGGGGACCATGAGTGTTGTCCACTAGCATACCAGTCTCACGAACATTTTGCACAAACTTGCGTACAGCAGGCGCGGAGGGTGCTTCATTTCGGCCAAAACTTCTTTTCAAAAAACGCACTGTTTGGGCTACACAGCACTCACTTTGGAAATAAGTTTTCAATATTTCCCAACGTTGTTCAAGCGTAAAGCGACTCATTTCGTTCCGCGGAGGTTTGATACTGACTTTCTGTCAAGATTTCGAGCGGTAAACAGTTGCCTGTGTCAAAATAACCTATGATTTAAAAAGAAAGCACAAGATGGCCCACCCGTTGCAAAGTATTCAAAGCAGATTCGTTACCTGTTTCGGAATAAGTCGAATGTGTAAATTCATTCTCACCCTCACCATCATCAACAGCAACCCTCATTGCGTTGGTACCATAATTTTTCTGTGATTGCTTTGCTGTACATGCCAAATAAAAATGACCACGCCGCTTACAAAGGTTGCACATTTTGTTGTACGCTGCGCGTCGAAATGGAAAATGCATAGTTAAACATTTATTGCAACTTATTTTCTGTTTAGAACTCCTATCATTTGAAAAAGAAGCATAATTATTAATAGAAAAATTACTATTTGAATTCCTATTTTCTTTAACAATTTTATTATACTTTAAAATACGTCCCTTTGTCATTTCTTCTAATTGATGTTCACTCTATGAAGCAGAGCTGTAAAAGAATGCAATCATTTCGTCATTTAACTCATTTAACTTCACGTGGATTTGTTTCAATTCAATGACTTCAATAATGACTTCAACTTAAAAAAAATAAATCACCATTCATTTTGAAGTCATGATTTAGCAATCATTTTCTTCAATCATAATTTTGAAGTCAAAATGAATGCAATCATTTTGAGAGCTCTGCACTCATTGAAGTCACCTTGAAGTCACTAGCATTCATTGCATTCACTTGAAGTCATTAAAGTCTTTGAAGACATCTGAAGTCATTGAAGTCTTTTAAATCATTGAAGTCATCTGAAGTCATTGAAGTCTTTTAATTCATTGAAGTCATCTGAAGTCGTTGAAGTCTTTTAATTCGTTGAAGTCATTCAAGTTATTGAATCTGTTTTTTAGTGTCATCTACTGGAAGAATGAAGTAATAAAAATAAAAAAATTACTAAATCAGTACTAATACATAAATTAAAAGGCGAAATAAATAATATTAAAAATGATAACATAATGTCTCTACGTCTTTGTGTAAAACCAATAATAAAGTTATTTATTCTTCTGATAGACGACACCAGAAAACAGATTCAATAACTGGAATGACTTCAACGAATTAAAAGACTTCAACGACTTCAGATGACTTCAATGAATTAAAAGACTTCAATGACTTCAGATGAGTTCAATGATTTAAAAGAATTCAAAGACTTCAATGACTTCAAGTGAATGCAATGAATGCTAGTGACTTCAAGGTGACTTCAATGAGTGCAGAGCATTCAAAATGATTGCATTCATTTTGACTTCAAAATTATGATTGCAAAAAATGATTGCTAAGTCATGACTTCAAAATGAATGGTGATTTATTTTTTCTAAGTTGAAGTCATTATTGAAGTCATTGAATTGAAACAAGTCCACGTGAATTCTTAGTATGACTTCAGTGAATGCATTCCGCAATGATTGCATTCTTTTACAGCCCTGCTATGAAGTGTCGCGATGAACTTCCACTGACCTTGACCGCTCCAGCTCCGTTACTCTATACATGTTTACCACTGTCTCAAGAGTTAAATCCGTTGTGTTCATAAGTTTGTCACTCAGTTCCACATTGCTTAATCCCAGTACTATAAAATTTCACACCCTTCAGCTATTTCTCGTAATTCGGTCAGAAACGAGTCAAAACTTCCACCTTCCTCTCGTTTGTAAAATTTCATCCTCTCGTATAGTGCATTCTTTTTAGGGTTACAATAGTCTTTAAATTCTTCAATAACCTCTTCCAAGGTAGCGTCATTTTTCTTCGATATCTCCCACGTGTAAAACTTTTGGCGAGCATCTTGACCAATAAGATTCAGGAAAATTGCAATTTTAATCTGATCAACTTTTTTCTCTTTTTCCGAGGCGGCCATAAAGTTTTGAAAATCCCTTCGAAATATTTGAAAATTTAGAGACATATTTCCTTCCAAAAGAAGTGGCTCAGGTTTATTGAAATCCATGATCCCGTTGTCTGCTTCAGCTTTCGTGAATTGATGGCCGTCTTCTTGTTTTATACTATATTTTTATTTTTTTTTTTTCACTTTTCGTTAGAGGCATTAGAACACCAAAATTAACAATTTTTTTTTTCCTTATAGAATTTTTTTTTTCTTTTCGCTTACAAGGTTCTGTTCAGCTGCGCCATGTTTTATAAGATTAAATAAAACTCTGGTCATCCAATGTGTACTCATTATTATAATCGCTACTTTATGACTGTCCCTCGTACAATTCTTGATCGAACTTTAGTAAGAGCTCACAAAGTCGACACCAAAACAGTTTCTCATAAGCAAATACCATAGTACGCTCTTTGAATTTAAGTCATCTAATGTGCTTTCTGGTTGCAGTGTAAGCCAGAGTTAAACCTACCGATTAGGCACAATTGGAAGAGTTAAAGAGCGCATTAGCTATAGCTTACTTACTTAGATCCTTTAACCCCTAGGGGGGATAGGGCGTCAACCACGCCTGCGTGCCATCTTGTTCGAAGTTCTGCAACGCGTTTGAGCTGCCAAAGACACCATAAGGCCCGACCGCGCGTGCTTATGGTAGTGTGAGATGAGATGTTTACTCACTAAAAAACACCGCTCTTCAAAATTAATACACTAAGCCAGTGCTTATCCAACAGTTTTATTTTCGCTTACGAGAATCGTGATTATAGAAAAACATGTTCGTGTGTGATTGAAAATAAATGTAGCACTTTAGACAGGTTAAAATCCAATGAAAGTTCCTGCCTTTTTCACGACCGGCATATGCTATGACGCGACGTCAAAAGGTATTGTCCTTTGAAAACGATGAACTGAATTGTTCGCGTCAAGTAGTTAAGTGATAGTACGGTTACAATGGCCGTGAACACGATTTTTGTGTTTACGCGCAAATTTTGTTATCTCTTCGACGACGCTGGGAATTCCCAGATACCGATGAATATCTTCGTTACGTACATACCACGGTGCGTTAACGATCGTTCTAAGAACTTTATTTTCAAAAGTTTGTATGATGTTTCTATTGCTTTTCTTGGTACAACCCCATAGTTGTATACCATACGTCCAGACAGGCTTTAGCACTTGCTTATAGATAAGCAGTTTGCTATGTAGGCTCAACTTGGAATCTTTTCCGAGTAGCCAGTACATTTGTCGGTATTTGTTTTGAAGTTCGTCGCGTTTCTTTTTCACGTGCGTTTTCCATTTGAGCTTGACATCTAGAGTCATTCCTAGATATTTTGCTTCGTTTGCGTACGGTATTTGAGCCGAGTTTAGTTATGCAGGCAATCTATCCACTTTTTTGTACGTAAAGTTGACGTGAGTAGATTTGCTTTCGTTCAGCACAATACGCCAAGAATTCGTCCAAGCGTGGACTTTATTAATAGCATGCTGCAGCTTTCCAGTTGCTGCTTCAATAGTTTCGCCCGTTGCGAATATCCCCATATCGTCTGCAAACGTGACCACGGCGCAGTTTCTTTCCTGCGGGATATCACGCGTATAGAGTACATAGAGAAGTGGGCCAAGGACACTTCCTTGCGGGACTCCGGCTGCAATCTCCTTGAATTCAGAGTAATCATTTCCGTGCTTAACACGAAAGAGTCTCTCAGTGAGGTACGATCGAAATATTAAAAAGAGTTGCCGTGGCAGTAGTCGTTGCAATTTATAGTCCAAGCCTTCGTGGTAAACCTTATCGAAAACTTGTGAGACGTCAAGAAATACACCACAACAAATCTTTTTTCCTTAGAGAGCTTTCTCAATCACATCAGTTATTTTCTGGACTTGGTCAATTGTAGAATGTTTCATTCTAAATCCAAACTGATGGTCAGGAATGAGACGTCTTTCGTCGATTACGGGTTGAAGACGTTTGGAAAGTAGTTTTTCAAATATTTTTGAGATAACCGGTAATAGGGAAATAGGCCGATATGATTTCTCCTCTTTTAGAGGTTTGCCTGGTTTCGGGACCATTATGATCTCGGTGACTTTGCATTGTCTCGGAACATAGAGCAATCTGAACGAAGCGTTGATCAAATAGAGCAGTTCGGCAATTCCTTGACTACCTGCGCCGTTATCAAGTCGTAACCAGGAGCTTTTTTTGACTTTAAATTTTTAATCACTTCCCTCAGTTCAATAAATGCAATTTTTTTTACTTTAACCCTAGAAAGATAATCATATTTTTTATGACGTAAAAGATAATCATACGTCTCAGAGACGTATGGCACTTTTTTAATGTATTAATGGAAACCCATGAGCTTTTTATAAAATATTAATGTTTTATTTATTAATGAAATTCATATTAAGAGAAATGAAGTTATGGTTCAGTAAAAATAAAAATTAATTTAAACAATAAAAACAAGAAACTTAAACTCCATTGCCAAAGGATATTACATTTTTTTGCGCGCTATACGTCTGGCAGACGTAGATTATCTTTCTAGGGTTAAAGTTGTCAGATGTCGTGACTGGGGAGTTGGGCGTTAACGAAGGGCCGTCGAACGGCTTAAACGTTTCTCTAAGTGCAGACCAAAAAGTTCTGCCTTTTCTTTGTCGCTCTTGGCCCAGTTTCCATCGTTTCTCCAAATTGGTGGTGCTTGCATTTGAGGTTTCCGGATGCCTTTTAGCGCTTTCCAAAGCGAATAATTTGATTCTCTTTCAGCGAAAAGATTTTCAAGATAGGTCGCTATCTTTTTGCTTTTAAATTCCCGAATACTATCTCTAATGCGATTGCATTGTCGGTTAAGAACGGTTTTATGCTGCGGTGCACGAGTGATTTGCCATTTCTTTCGTGCTTTTCGTTTCTCCCTCACCAGTTCAATGATTTCTCTGGGATACTTTTCGTTGCGGTTGATCTTATAGCTCCTGGAAGGAGTGTTTCTCCACGCCGCTCTTTGGATTGCTTCCACGAAACGATCAACTTCGTCCTCTAGTTCACAAGGTGTTTTAAGTGAAACATTTAAGGCGATATTTGTTTCGCAATCATTTCTAAAGCCCTCCCAGTTTGTTCTACTGCTAGTAAGTCTTCAAGGTCATTTTATCTTGATCAGTGCTTCTCCAATTAGTAAAATTAGCGGCGAGTGGTCAGAAGAGAGATCAAAATATCTTTGATTGTAATAAACTTCCCTTTTGTACCAAAAAAATCTATAATCTGGAATTTTTCCTGAATCGGTTTGCCAATAGGTCGGTTTTCCTGTCGAATAAAAACAACAACCGAATTCATTTGTCACTTCGTAAAGAATTTTTCCTTTAGAAGATGTGTATCTTAAACCCCAGAAGGTGCGCTTCGCGTTGAGATCTCCACCAATAAGTAAATTTGAACCAAGCGCATTGAAGACACGAACGTAGTCGTCTTTTTCTAGCGAGCATCGCGGCGGACAGTAAGCAGATGCTATATTGTAGCTCAGGTGTTTATTTTTAACCCTTACCACGCACAACTAAAGTTTTTCTAGCTCTATGCTAATATCGACTGAGTGTTCGATGTTAGTTTTAATGAATAAGGAGGATGATAGGCGTCGTAACCAGCGTAGCCTTTTATCTTTATTTGCGATTCCCTTGTTAGATGGGTTTCGGAGATCAAACATATGTCGATAATTTCTCTTATTAGGAATATTTCTAATTCGTTAAATTTTTGTAAGAGTCCGTTTGCATTCCATGTTACTATTTTAAGCAAAGCGTCCATATCTACTTAGATTTAGATATAAGATTAGCCATACAATAGCTTTCGACGTTACTAAGACGTTCGAGAATCCGTTTGTTCATTTCGCATTGTTCCTCGAACTTATCGTAGATGCAGTTCAGAATTTCTTTCAACGGATCAGGGGGTGTCCCATCGTTCCGCTTGGTTGCTTTGACTGCAGCCTGAGAATACGTCAGATAACTGGGGTTTGCTGGCTTTTCCGATGTAATTTTTCGTTCAGCCTTTTTAGTGGACGACTTTGACGTACTTTTAATCGGCTTAGAAGGCTGATTGACTGATTCAAGAGTCTGCACTGCTGATTCGAGCGCCCTTTCAGTCGGCTTTTGAATCTGTACAACTGGCTTACGAGCCCACTCAGTCTGCTTAGCAACGTTCTACCGACTTAGGAGCCCGATCGACTGATTTCGTTCTCCGTACAAACGGCGTTATAGATTTTTTCCGTCGCATCTGTAATTCCTTTGCGACCTCGCAACCGCGATAATTTACTGGGTGCCTTCCTTTGCAGTTAACGCAAGTCGCTTTTTCATTTTTACTCAAACTGCAATTTTCGGAAGAGTGTTTTCCAGCGCACTTAACGCAGTGCAGCTCTTTCCGACAGTACGCCTGTGTGTGATTAAACTCTGGGCAACGCTTGCATTGAGGGATTGTCTTCGTGTTGACATGAAGCGGCTCAATTTTAACGACCATACTCATGATTGTACGAATATTGAATATCTTTTGCTGGCTTTCCGTTTTATGGAATGATAGCACAAAAAGCGGAAGCTTACGTTTCAATATAGTTTCTTCACCACGGTCGGGTCGTTTTCTCTCTTTTTTTTTAAAGATTCACGGCGTCGAGAATGTTATAACCTCTATCGCGTAAATCATCTATAACGTCTTCTTTGGCGCATGATGGATGAAGTCCTCTAGCTACGACCCTCAAGAGTCTCTCAGACTTGTCATCGTAAGTATGCCATTGAATTTTTTCCTTGTTAAGCTTTTGAGATACAGCCCGATAGCCCTCAGCGTCATTAATCTTGATTTTCCACGCATCGTTTCGCAAGGAAGTTACTTTAAATTTACTACCGATCGTTGTTTAGTCGGCAACGCCCATGATATTTATTGGTGGAGGGGCGCGTTTGCTTTCAATTTGCTTTTCCGGTTTCGGCTGCGCTTTGCGATTAGGTTGCTGTTTTGGAACAATTTTAGTCGATGAACCTGCCTTACGGTTTTTAGATGGTCTTCGTTTGAGTATCCAATTCGTTTCGCGCGAGATAAAAGTCGAATTAATTTACACTCAGTCTTCGAAAAAGAACGACTTTATTCAATTACTGTTGGAACAAGACGCTTTTCTCAGTCACTTACTTTCTAGCTTATGACCTATCTTAACATAATAATGACAATCAGCAATTTCAGCATGAACGGAATTCAGTTCAGCAGCTACACTAGCAGAACATTTTGAAGAGGTATTTCATAGTGACGACAACGGGGCTACTTTGCCTTCCTTCAACGACTTAATAATTTCAAACATTAAGATTAAGAAAGTTACTACAAAAGAAATAGATTTTTGCATCAAAAAAAGGATTAAACATAATAAATCCCCAGGATACGACTTACTCACCAGTAAGTTGCTTGACGAATTACCAAAAAACACAACTATATTCCTGAGAAACATATACAACGCAATTATAAGACTTCAGTATTTCCCCAAAATATGGAAAGTATCACAAATTATAGCCATACCTAAACCCGGTAAAGCCGCCACGAAAGCAACCTCATACAGACCAATTAGCCTACTTCCGCTATTATCAAAAATATTTGAAAAATTATTTATAGACCGTTTGGAACCAATATTAACGCAGAATATCATAATACCTGACCATCAGTTTGGATTCCGGCAAACAGCATTCAACCATACAGCAAATCCATAGGGTGGTTAACAAAATCTCAACTGACCTAGACGAAAAAAGATATTGTGTTAGTGTATTCCTTGACGTGGCTAAAACTTTCGACCAAGTGTGGCACAGGGGACTGCCACATAAATTGCAAAAGATGCTCCCTCCAGAATTTTACCTATTACTTAAAAGCTATCTAACCGATCGCTCCTTCTATGTAAAATGTAAAGACGAGTCGTCAATAATTCATCAGATAAAAGCAGGAGTTCCTCAGGGTAGTGTTCTAAGCCCATGCCTTTATGTCTAATATACTGCAGACATCCCCTTTCCAAGACAAGGTACATCTTCAACAATGATTGCAACTTTTGCGGATGATACAGTACTACTAAACTCACATAAGAATCTGACTACAGCCACAACGCAGCTTCAGCACACACTAGACGAAACAATAGTGTTTCGATGACTGGCGCATAAAAATGAATGAGGATAAAACTTCACAAGTAGTTTAATAATAGTTTAATAATTCACCAATACCCCTAAAAATAAATGGCAAACTTATCCCTATAGACAAAGTAGCTAGGTATCTAGGCATGCACTTGGACTCGAAACTCACATGGAAGTATCATATACAAAAAAAGAAAGATCAAATAAAAGAGAAATACAGACATAGCAATAAAATCTTATTGTACAAATCAATTATCAAACCTATCTGGACCTATGGCCTACAGATTTTGGGGACATAAAAAAAATCGAATGTAGCTCTAATACAAAGACAACAATCAAAAATTATACGTGCAATAGTCAATGCAGAGTGGTATATAACTAATGCTGACATACATCGAGACCTAAACATATGTACCATAACTGAAGAAATAACGACGATAAGCAGAAGACACCATATAAAAGTATTACTTCACCAAAACAACGAAATTAACTCTGTACCAGCCCAAGAGATATCAAGAAGAAGAAGACTAAGAAGGACAAGACCAACGGACCTATTTAGAGGAAATTGACTACAAAATACATGCTAAGTTGTTATCAAGATTAACTTTAAACCTATAATTGAGAAATATTATACAAATATATATATATATAGTACTCGTACATTAAAAAAAAACAAAATGTCTAAGCTTTTAACGTAACGACTATGCGACACTGGTCGGTAGGTCAAAATATTTCCAAGTAGCAAATCTATGTAAAAAAATGTACTAAGTGTCAAAAGAGAGATGTATGCATAAACCTTTGGAAACTAAAAACAAAAAAAAATAAAAATCTGAAAGACCGACGTTGGAGTTCAGCAAATCACCAAGCCAGCGGTTTTGGTTTTGCTTTTATTTTATACACTGTTGGTAGGTCATTGCTACGTTCGTCAGCATTTCCGGTGTTGGTCGGCTGTAGGCTGCTGATGTATGTAACTCGCGTGAGTACTTCTTCATCGGTGCTGTAGTGATGGCTACCCGGAGAAGGCTCACAGTGGATAACCGTCTGCGTTTTTTAAGACTCGTTTTGAAGCAAGGATACTTTATTCTCTGATTCAAGTTTATCAAGTTTGCTTTTGAGCTCTCGACACAACATCTCCATTTCGTCGAGCCTCTTTCGGAGTACGGTGTTTTCCTTTTCCAGAGTACTCTGTTCGAAAGCTTGCGTTTTCCGAATTAACATATCCGGATTCGCGAGACTTTTATTTTGCGCTTTAGGTGAAAACTCCTGAGGCGGAGATCTTTGTAGCCTCGAGCTTTTCCTAAATGGGTTGATTAAGTTCTGATGCAATAAATAGCTCTCCCCAGAATCCGTAGAGCATGCCTCTTGCGAGGGTGGATTTTCCAGTTGAACTGGGCTGCCACCTGGGGTATAAATACCATTAGTTTTGTTCATTGCATGATTGATATAACTGTAAGAAAGACGGCGGGTTGCCATTTTAGTCGCCTTTTACGACAGGCATGCCTACCGTGGGTATATTCTGTCCCCTATCCCACAGGGGGAGTCTTTCAGTTGCTGCGCGATTTTCTGAAGCTTGGATATTTGTACTGATATTGGATCTTCAGAGTCTTTTTAATAGGGTAAAACTATACAAAACACCCAGTAGTCTGGCACGTACACAAATGTTGGCATGGAGCTGCAACCAAACATATTCGAACTAGTTTTAGTCCTCGGCAACTGCGATAGTGAATTGCTGTGTTTTCTTCATCCAGTCGCGAAATTAGTTTAAAAAAAGTTTTTTGCCGCCAAAACATATTGCGGTGAGTACAATAAAAATTTTACTTCTTAAGAAAGGCTATAAACTACACCAAAGTGGCTTATATCTTCTTCTTCTTCTTCTTCCTTTCATCAGCGAGGCCATGATCCGAAAACAAGGGACCACAACCCTCCCACTTCACCGCACCTCCACTGATCCGCATGTGGGGTTCGCCTACCAAAGTGGCTTATATCATTAGGAAATATATGAAGTTTACTTTTAAGTCCGCTTTTGCATATCTCTTTGATGTGGATAGGGTTTTCATATTTTTGGTGGGGCGCTTTGCACGTACAAATTTACAAAACGCCCTCTTAATGCAAGTGTAATACGAATACAATAAAAAGAAATACATACTTATCAGCGCTTTCTTCTTTGCTTATTGTTAATAGAAATGCCACGAAATTATACCAGGACTACACTGCGGGCATCATGGTCTATAAATGATATGGACGAAGCAATGGAGAAAGTTCGAAATAAAGCATTGGGAGTGAATGAAGCCAGTAGAGAGTACAATATACCTTCCAGAACTCTGAGAAGACATCTTTTAAGGGGAAAGTCTAGAATACCTCTTGGTCGATCAACAGTTTTATGTTTAGAACAGGAGAAAAATTGGTTGCGCATATAAAGAAATTGGAAAAAGTCGGTTTTGCTTCTGACCGAAAAGATGTAAAAGAAATTGCTTATCAGCTCATTGATCGTCTTGGTATAAAACACCCTTTCTCCGACATCACTCAAAGAGCTGGTAATGTTTGGCTTAATGGGTTTTTAAGGCGCAATCCTGAAATAATTACAAGGAAATCTGAAGGTTTATCACTAGCAAGAGCATATGGTATGAACCGAGTCGACGTCAAAGAGTTTTTCGACATAGTGGGTAAGATTTATCAAAACCACGACCTTCTAAACAATCCTGTTAATATATTTAACATGGACGAGACTGGGATACAAGTTAGCAGTGAAAAGGGAGAAAATGTGACTGTCATAGCTTGCTGCAATGCCGAAGGTAGCTTTTTGCCACCCGTTTTAATTTTCAAAGGCACTTACACAAAACCTCAATTTTTTGATGGTCTTCCACCCGGTTCGGACGTATTTATGAAAATAAAGTTATCATATGTCAACAGCGATTTGTTCATAAAATGGTTCGAGGAAATATTTCTCCGCAAAAAAGCTCCAGGAAAAGCCTTATTAATAATTGATGGCCGCAGTTCGCACAGCAATAATATTCATTTGTTGGAGATGGCTGACCAGAATGATGTTATATTGCTGCGCCTTCCTAGCCACACGACTCATACACTGCAACCCCTCGATAGATCCTTCTTCAAACCATTGAAAACTTATATTGCACAGGAGGCAAAAACCTGGATGATCAACAACAATGACAAGAAAATATCTAGGTACGATGTATCTAAATTAATAGAAAAAGCTTGGGGGAGAGCTGCGAGTGTGTCCAATGGTATTTCTGCTTTGCAGTCAACAGGAATTTGTCCCTGCGATCCAAGTGCCATTCCAGAACACTTTTTGTCACTGTCAGTTGCATTGCATGAAGAGAACTTGATTGAAACTAATCAAGAAAACATGGAATCTGTTCAAGACACACTTTCTGCAAGTTCTGAACCACAACCGGGACCATCTGGACTTCAAATATGACTCTCAAAAATTCTAGACGAAGTTCTACCTACACCAGGTCCATCAGAAAAAAAAAAAACAACACCCTCAAAAATTTTAACCGAAATCCGTCCAATACCAAAAATACCGGCAATTGTACTCACCTCACCAGAAAACATGCACAAACGAAAAATTATGGCTGATAAGAACAAAATTAAACAACTAGCGAAGGACCAGAAATTACAACAAAAGAAAAGTGATGGACCACAGAAGAAGAAGGGAAAGAATAGAACATCTTCTTCCGACAGTAGTCTCGACGAAGCCGAGAACAAAATAAACACAACCGATGACGATATTTCGGATGAAGAAAGCAGTATTAGGTGCATCGAATGCATTAAAAATTATTATCAGACTGCCTCTTCAGAAGACTGGATCCATTGCACATTATGCATGGGTTGGTTGCATGAGTTTTGCACCATGTACATGCCCAACTGCAACAACTAAAGTGACAAAAGTGGTTGTTTGCCCAACAACCAAGTTACAAAACGCCCCACTTAAACTTTTTTTTTAAATATTTAAAATATATACTTAAAGATATTCGTTTCACTTTAATTGCCAAAATCATGAAGAAATACTGATGTATTTTAATTGAATAAAACAATTGTGATTTTTTTTAATTATGCGTTTTATTAAGGATGCTTTGAAAGTGGGGCGTATTGTATAGTTTTACCTTAGCTAAAAAATTGCTTTGGATGGCAAACGACTAACAAAGGCCTCGTAGGGGCAGCGTCTCCCGATAGGTGTTGGTCCGCTAAGTAACGAGAAAGGGCCACTGCAGCCGAAAACCTGGCAGCTCTGTTATTAAGCCCTACTCCCACCTCCTCGTGGTGTCATCTGGGGATTTCTTCGGAAATTGCTAACGGGAGAGGACGAATGGCGAGCTTCCTGCGCAAAAAAACAGGATAAGTGTCGGTTGGTCTGTGGCCCAGCGAGCCGCAACCGTAAAAACAAAGCTTCGAAACGAAAACCAACGCCTCGGATAATTTTATGACGACCTTTGGCTATCGAACACGGACAACGATCGGATTCTGGAACGTTAAGACCCTCCTGGACTCACTCAAGGAAGGGCCTTATAACGCCAGATTCCTCCAATTGGAGCGCGAATTCGCACGGTATAAAATCGACGTCTTAGGGCTGAGCGAGATAAGATGGTTCGATGCTGGGGAATTCATCTCCCCAACAAAAAACACTGTCATGCTCTACTCAGGTAAACCAGCTGGAAGTGCACGGAGTTCCGGAGTAGGACTCATGCTAACTCCAGCAGCACGTAAAGCCTCATATCTTGGAAACCCCATAGTGACCGGATATTGACAGCTAGGTTCCAGAGTAGAGTAAGAAAAATTACAATCATACAGCGCTATGCTCCGACTCTAGACGCGACTGAGGATGAAAAGGATGATTTTTATAGCCACTTAGGCGCCGCCTACAACCAAACGCCTAATGGCGATATCGTAATGGTTATCGGAGATCTCAATGCCAAGGCGAGTAGCGACAATATCATGCTTAAGCACGTACTGGGAGTTCACGGCGTGGGAGATCGTAATGATAACGGTGAGCGGTTTGAGGACTTCTGCAATACCAACCGCCTAGTCATCGGAGGTACGCTGTTTAAGCATAACACCTGCCATAAGATCAGTTGGGTCTCCACTGATAGGCAACGAACATCCAACTAGATCGACCGAATTAAGATCACTTGCCGCTTTAGAAATTGTCACCTGGACGTCCGAAACAGACGTGGAACTGCCGTCGGACAAGAACGAGATCACCATCTTATGGTAGCTCATTTACGCCTTCGTACTGCATCCATCAACAGCAACCGCTCAATCCTACTTAACACCACCAGGTTTAATATCGACAGGCTCAAGGTTCCCCAAGTGCGCCAACAGTTCAGGGACCATCTTGCCTTAGAAGCTGAAGCAATCAGCAGCATATTGCAAGAGAACATGGCTGACCACTGGAGTGCTGTGAAAAATGCTTTTGTGACTGGGGCACGCACGTATGTCGGTAAAACGCAGAAACACCACCGCACATGGCCTTCTGCAGACACCTGGAGACGGATCGTTGAGCGTACAGCAATCAAGGCTCGGATTGCAGCGGCCTCAGCAGTAGAGAGAACCGAGCTTGAAGCCCAATACCGTGCGAAGAAGAAAGAAGTGCAGCGTAGTGTAAGACGTGACCAACGTCAATATGTCAACTCACTGGCCTCAAGGACTGAAGAAGCAGCGAGTAGGTGCGACAGTAAGACTGTTTATAGCGTCACTAAGGTGGTCAAAACTCCAAATAACATCCGGTGACGAGTCTAGACGGTAACCTTCTGATTTCGGATGAGGATCAGCTCACTAGATGGAGAGAACATTTTGCTACAGTGCTAAATCACTAAGACGATGGCGGTATGATCTCGAATTCGAATGAGCAGTTCAAAGCAACAAATTCCCGAATTCACATCGCATATCCCAGTAAAATCGAAATAATAACAGCAATCAAGTCCCTCAAGAAGAACAAGGCGGTAGGTATTGGTGGCATACCTGTGGATCTATTTCAAGCGGCACCAAATACATCGGCAGATTTGCTGCATCCGCTAATATGGAGAGCTTGGGATAGTGAACAATTTTCACAGGAGTGGAAAAGGGGGATGATCATTAAGCTTCCAAAGAAGGGAAACATGACAGAGTGCGGTAACTGGAGAGGTATATTCGTTCTTCCAGCCGTAGCCAAAATAATAGCTAGAATAATTCTAGAACGAATTAAGGAACATTTAGATTCAACTCTCGATGTCGAACAGGCAGGCTTTCGCACTGGATCCTCCTGCATCGACCACATAAACAGCTTACGGATCATTATCGAGCAATGCGTTGAGTATAGGTGTCCGCTACATTTAATGTTTATCGACTTCGGGAAAGCTTTCGACAGATTGAATCGAGATGCTATCTGGTTGGCCTTGCGCAGGAGAGTCATCCCAGAAAAACTTATAGCTATTATCAAGGCTACATACGAGGGCGGTAAGTGTCACGTCATGCACAATGGTAAGGTGTCGGAGGATTTTGAAGTCCAAAGTGGAGTACGTCAAGGGTGCATACTGTCACCACTATTGTTCTTGGTGCTTATCAGCGATGTACTCCGTGCAGCATTGACGGCAGGCAACTATGGAATTCGTTGGACTATGACATCTTACCTTAAACACCTAGATTACGCTGACGATGTTTGTCTACTTTTACATCGGATAATGGATCTTCATTTGATGGCCCAAAATCTAGAAGCTGAGGCAAATAAAGTGGGGCTAAAAATAAACACAGCCAAAACAAAAGCCCTGAGTACTTCCAATACCCGCGCTCAACTTGACATTGCCGGACAGGAAGTCGACAAAGTTGATAACTTTCTTTATTTAGGAAGTGTGGTCTCGGCTAATCGTGGTGGCACCGAACTGGATGTGTGCAGCAGAATCGGGAAGGCCAAAGCTGCGTTCGGAATGCTATCCAAAATCTGGAGAAGTAATGTTATCAGCTTAAGAACCAAGCTGCGACTGTTCCGCCCCAACGTAGAATCAGTGCTGCTTTATGGGTGCAGTACTTGGAAGGTGGACACCATTAACACACGCAAGCTGCAAGTCTTTGTAAACAAATGCTTAAGAATCAATCGAATAACTTTATCTGAGAACGGGCCAAGAACCTATAAGCATTGGACACACCATACGGCGCGAAGACCACTCCATTGCGAAATACGCCATGCAGTGGAATCCGCTCACCCAGGCAGGCGGAATAGCGGGGCGCCCTAGGCAAACGTGGCGCAGAACAGTTGAGGAGGAATCGAGCTCTTTAGGCATGAGTTGGAGGCGTTGCAGAACTTCGAACAAGAAGGCGCGCAGGCGTGGTTGACGCCCTATGCCCCCCGAGGGGTTAAATGATCTAAGTAAGTAAGTAAGTAAAAAATTGCTGCTGCAGTAAATGTATGCTTGTTTCCGATTTTTGCTCATACACACTTTCCGATTTAGACCACATTTCCGCAGATGTACAATATTATAATTCATAATATGCAATATCGACTCCTGGCCAATGGTTGTAACTATCATTTTCTGTGCCTTGTAACTGTTCCCTGTCCACGAATTCTGCTCGGTTACTGCTGTTGTAGGTTTCACCAACCATATCCCAAATACTGCCTGCCCTCATGAGCATCTTCATTTGGAACTTCTTAAGTGCTCACTGTTCCAAATTTTGCAATTTACATACATACATGAATTTCCAATGGCCCCTTCATGAGGGTCGCAGGGGTAGGATGCTCATGTGGACCCTCCATCCTTCTCGATCCTCCGCCATTGACTCCAACTCATCAGGAGAAATCCCTAGACGGCTCCAGGAGAGATGTCTGACTTAGTCCAACCATCTATTTCGCGGCCTACCTGATGGCATGGCAATCATGGCACGTCTTGGAAGCCGGTCTATGTTCTTGTACTATGTACTGTGTACTATGTCTTTAATGTGTGTAAATTCTTTATAATATGTAATAGAAGGTACTAAAATTGGTATAATTGATAAATGAGGAGAACATATTTTTTTTATTTTTTTTTTGTCGTCATAAGAAATGCTGGACTGGAGCACTAGGACGCAACTGGTCCATTGTACTACCAGAGAGTAAACCCTGATTTACCCATTTTATTGGAATTTTCTCTTCTTTCTAAGAAAGCCAAGCAAGCACTTCAGTGATGAGGAGCTTACAGTACCAGCATTCACCACATCAGCACCGAGGATCTGCCACCGATACGAGCAAAGGCCGGACACTCATAGAGACAATGTTCCGCGGTGTCATCGCTACCCCCACAAGCGTCGCAGATTGTAGTGTCACTTAAGCCCAACACGTTAAGGTGGTTGGTAAAAGCAAAGTGGCCTGACACCAATAAGTTGTCTACAGTCTTTTCTGCTGAGAGACAGTAAGAATGCCACTGATTTCTTACAGACGTCCGAGAGCATGCGTTTAGTCAACCTGCATCCTGGAGAGTCATGCCACACACAATTGTGCTCGTGAGAGACCCAATTGTTAGTAGAAGCCCTAACCGAGGACGCAGGGAGACCCAACACGGTCTAGCAAACTCATCAGAGATCTCGTTCCACAAGATCTCAATGTGACCTGGGACCCAGATAAGAGACAGAGAATTCAGCCTTGCTACCGAGTTCAAAGAGTTTTTGGTCTCACGAACTATTTTGGAAGTGGTTAAACGGTTAAGCAAGGCCTTAAGCGCAACCTGACTGTCACTACAGACAGAAGGAGAAAAACATATACTCTGCGCAAAAAATTAATCACATATTGAGAATGATAAATTGATACAATTCAACAAATTTATTTGTAACTGAAGAGTACATGGATTTTGAGATAAAATAACTAGGTCATCGGCATAGAGGAGAACCTTTACCTCGACATCACCGATTTCAACACCACCCGGTAAACAATTAGCTAGGTCGTCAACATAGAGGGAGAACACAACCAGTGTTTCTGAGTAAAATACGGCTCCTACATATGTTACATCCATTTTTTAGATATTGTTACTAATTGCCCTGTGGGTTTTTTTATCTATTTATTCTATTTATTTTATTTTCCACTTAAGCATTTCTAAGCAAGTACATCCAATAAAGCCCTGTAATAAATTATAAAAAAAAAATCTGATAGATAAAATTGCGCAGAATTTAAGTAAGTTTTTCGCAAACAAACAAATCAAAATGCAATGTTAACACAAGTTCTGCTGTATCTGCCGCACAAATTATCATATTTACAACAAATTGCAAGAAATCAGTGAATTATCTTGCCACCAGTCATGGGTGAATGTGCCGCGATCAGAGCTTAGATTAGTTGTACGATTATTCAACGTAAATCATGAGCAAAGCCTAATGACAGCTCAACACGATGCAGTAGGTCACATGTAGCCGTCACCGTCCATTGCGCAGTCTAGGCATTCAAAATAGCTTATGAAGATTTTTTGTTTATCTAAGAAAATAAATGTTTAATAATAACCACTTATTGAAATAGCAAATATTTGTTGACAGTTTCAAGTGTGACGGCATCTTATTGAATTTCAAATTGCCAAATTCCAATGAGATACAAATTTAGTATCAAGTTGATCTTAAAATTCTCACATTAATTCAGAGTGTAATTCATCCATTCAATAAATCAAATCTGCGCAAATTATTAATTCAGAAAAATGTTTACAAAAAGAGAAGAATCGGATACTTAGAAGATATGTATAGTCTGTTCCAAAAGTATTGCGCCAGTAGTAGAAATTGTTAGTGGGAATTGACAGAATTATTATAGAGATGGGTGCATTGTGACGTAAATCACTGCTCACTTAGATCAACAAGGGTCATTGTGCCCATTTTATTTTTACCCTGGGAGCCTGCAAAGAAAAAATCGCCGAATTTACACTCAGTTAGATAAGGATGTGAATCTCAGAAGGAAAACCGTTGGATTAGAACCATCTAGACAGAGATATGAATCTCAGGAGATCTTTTTTTTTTTATAATTTGCTCGCACTCAAAGTGTTATGAATACATTTAACATGTTTACACATAATGCGGGCATTGGAAAGAATAGAGAGAAAGAAAGATTTTTGGTGTAGTGGTTCTTGAAGTTGTTTGTGCTTCAGAGATTCTTTTAGCTCAATGTGACGAACGTCCTCCAATTCAGTGAAGAACTACCTACCGAGAGTCCTCACTCTTCTGTCGGCGGGGACAGAGCATTCGCATAACAGCTGTTGGACAGATTTAATTTCTCCTGCAGAAGTCGTTGTGAGGTACGCCGATACGTTCTGTGTGAATCCCTATACAGTGCCCCGTGATTATTCCAGAAGAACCCACGTACTGTTACGACTAAGGCTAACCACAGCATGTGATCTCCTCAAATCATAAGTCGGCCACAGTGTACTGGCAGTGACGCGCGTATCCAGATGGATCCATCGTCCATTAGTCTCGCCAGGGACTTGATCTCCGACGAGTTTATTTATTGAGCTAATAGGAACCTTCACGCAGAGGAGGATCCCATTCTAGCGAGTTCGTATGCCCTGGTATCCAGCATAAGGTTACCTTGTTAGCTTATGATACCTCATTAAGATGTCGTTTGTAGATTCTAACTAGCTTCGATCTTATATCTACGTACTGTGGATTCCAGAGTCTTAACAGCTGTACACAATAATGGATTCACCTACGATGTAGATGGTGGTGATGATTTTCCCAGCCTGAGTGACGGCTGTGATTTCAGCTCGTTGTTAATTCTGAAGGATTGATTGGCCCATAGTGTTTTGCAGTAAACCCCAGTTTGCCCTACATCTGAATAGGATGGAGGAGTGACCGTATGGTAAAGATGCGCAGAGTCTGGCCTCTCTCAGTCTGAGTGCCGATTTAGCGGCAGTATTTCCTCAGAACAGATTCAGCGGAGTGAGACTTAGCATGATCTCCATTGCCGCCGTGGGTTTTTGTACGTAATGATCCTATGATCCCGATGCAGACTGACCTCTGGATCTTGGTGAGGCTTGAAAGCTGCTATTGCTGCTTCACTATTTCCCCCCCGACTAACGAGCAATAGGTTACAATAGGTCGCTCAACCGCCGTGTATCCAATATACCACTGATTTTCTAGTGATGTCCAACCTTTCTGTTTGTAACGTGGGTAACACACCAACTTTTGTTTTTCCGAGTACGGAAAATTTCAGAGGTTGGGAAGAAGTTTTAGACATCACTCTTAAAACCAACAATAATAACTTTATGGTAGTTAACTGGCGAGTATCCGATCGAATGTCCTTCTCGGATCACATATGGATTTTCTACAATGTCTACCTCGAGGTTGAGGCTCCCAAGCCATTTAGAAACCCTAAGAGAATCGACTGGAAGAAGTTTGGTCAGGTTATCAAATCAAAACACCGGACTTAAAAATTGAATCAGTCGAGAAACTAGACGCAAAAATCAGGACCTTCGAAACAGCTATGGGTGCGGCTTTTAAGATTTCGTGTCCTATTAAATATAGCAAGAACGAATTCACCCCTTGGTGGAACGAAGATCTATCTAATCTGAGGAAGATAACTAGAGAGATCTTCAATGTCTGCTTTAAACACAAGTTCTGGCAACCATATAAGAATTGTCTGAAGGAATACAAGAAATCTATTAAAAGTGCCAAGTCACTTGTTTGGAAAGACTACTGTCAGTCCATTGAGACCATAAAAGACTCTGCCAGGCTGAGTCCTTTATTAAACACATTTTAGCCCGTCCTTTATTAAACGGCCAGATGGGACTTGGACGGACTCCTCTAGCGAATCCCTGGAACTTTTAATGCAAACACACTTTCCAGGATGTAGTAATAAGATTGCCCTCCCACCAGCAGCTCTGGTGGTGCAATCTTCTTCCTGGAATGACATAAAGACAACAATTACAGCAGTTAACACCTCCTGGGCTATTAACAGTTTCGCTCCCTATAAATCGGCCGGCCTTGACGGCATTCTCCCTGTTATGCTGCGAAAAACATTGGACCAAGTGGTCCCGTGGCTAGTTCCGATCTACAGAAGCTGTATTCTCCTAAACCACGTTCCCCTGAGCGGGAGACGTGTTCGTGCTGTGTTTATCCCGAAAGCTGGGAAGCGTGGTCATGGATCCGCAAAAGATTTCAGACCCATTAGCTTATCATCTTTTCTTTTAAAGACGTTGGAACGCATCTTAGATACACATATTCGAAATACCCTAGATAAATCCCTTCTATCCAAATCTCAACATGCGTTCACTAAACGGCGATCGACAGAGACGGCGCTCCACGAAGTTATGCAAACGATAAAAAAGACAATTCACTTCAAACAATATACCCTAGCTACCTTTTTAGACGTTGAAGGCGCCTTCAATAACGTCAGTACGGAATCGATTCAGGAAGCTCTGATCCAACAGGATGTGGAAGAGTTTATTAGCAAATGGATATTGACAATGCTTAAAACTAGAATCATTCAATCGAACATCGGCAACGGCAGCTCCACCATATCTGTTGTCAGAGGAACTCCTCAAGGTGGGGTCTTGTCTACTCTTCTATAGCTTATGGTCATCAATAAAATTTTGTGTAGACTTGATGGGGATGGAGTTAAGGTTGTCGCGTATGCGGATGACGTAGTAATACTGGTATCGGTGATGTTTCCATCCGTAATCAGTGAGATTATGGAAGGTGCCTTGGGAAAGATTAGCTCATGGGCCACTGGATGTGGACTCAGCGTCAACCCAAGCAAAACTGAACTGATGGTCTTTACTGATGGAATGCGCTAAGGAAAGCGTATAACATCAAACTTATCAACAGGGTACAAAGAACTGCGGCTATAGGCGCAACGGGTGTCATGAGGACATGTCCAACCGATGCCTTGAACGTTATTCTGCACCTTTTACCACTCGAGCTTCACATTATGCAGCTATCAGCATGTAGTGCGGTCAGGCTAAGGGAAACAGGATGCTGGTGCACCAATCCGTATGGTCACAGCAGTTTCTTGAATTTGCTACCGCACGATCTGGCAGCTAATCTGACCGACTAAATAACTCCCACAGTGAACTTTAGAAATGACGTCACGGTCAGATTCCCAACCATGGCGGAATGGCAATTTGGCGTACTGATAAATGAGTTCGATTCAACAATTTTCACCGACGGCTCAAAAATGGACTGCGGGGTAGGGGCGGGGATATTCTCTGATTCCCTCAATATTTCTAGGTCGTACCGGCTTCCTGATTCGTGCAGTGTCTTCCAGGCGCAAGTTTTTGCTGTACGTGAGGCCTGCCGCATACTCAAGCAAACCTCTACACCCCTAAATACCATTGCCATTCTCATTGACAGCCAGGCGGCTATCAAGGTTATAGTATCTGCCACTACATCATCAATGCTAGTAAAACAGTGCAAAAAAGAACTCGCCTCGCTTGGTCACCGGCTAAGGATCTGTCTCCTTTGGGTTCCGGGTCACAGCAACATTAAGGGGAATGAGCAGGCTGATGAACTCGCGCGGCAAGGATCTGCCCTTGATGCTTCCCTAGCAAAGGAAGTGAACGTCCTGTTGGGGGTCCTTAAGGGAGGCATCTTCGCACACTATCTGCTAAAGGCTGATAGCAGATGGCAGGGGGTGCGGAACTGTGTCATCTCCAAGCAGATGTGGCCCAAATACTCCCTGAAAAGAACGCAAGATCTACTAAACAGAAACCGTACAGATATCGCAAGAACTCTGGCAGTTAGTACTGGCCACTGGCCCATCGGGGTTCATGCGGCCAGAATAGGCATTGCATTTAATGCACACTGTCGCAGCTGCAATACAGCTGATGAAATAGAAGCAATCTTACACTTCCTCTGCAAGTGTCCGGCTTTAGGCAAGGCCAGACAGCGCACCTTAGGTAAACTCTTTTTCGACAACCTTATAGAGCTAGCGGAGATTAGCATTGGGGATATTATCAGCTTCCTCAATGTAACGGGGTGGATTTGAATAATCCTTACCCCTTTTTTCTTCTTCTTTGCCCTAGTAGTTAACGTCCTTGTTACATCCGTTAGGTCACTTGAGTTGTGGTAATAGAACGGCGCTTCTGCGCTAATTATATAATAATATAGACGAATTCTGGATATAGTCATCACGAAATATAGAAATAATACACTTTGTGGTATAATACAACCAGTACCAAGTGAATGACTATTAATAATATTAACAACGATAGGATTAAAGCCGAAAAGGGAAGGCGAAAAAGGAGAACGCTGTACATCGCGTTGTACATCGCGAAATGCAAATATCATTTTTATTATGCAAATATTTTTTTTTTTGGAAAACAAAGATGAATATACCAAGAGAAGAACAATTGTAAAATGTCAATTAGACATAAATAAAGAGTACGTTAAGATATAACTTGAAGTAGAGTCAGATCCTGAAAGTAACCAAGCTTTAAGTTTGTTTGAGAATTGATTTCCATGTGCCACTAGAGTGGATATATCTGACGGCAGTTTGCTAAAAATTTAAGGTTCTATAGAACTCAGAAAACGTCTATTGTGCTCTTAATAGACCCTAGGAACATCAAATGTAGACCCATTTTTCAACGAGTATACTCCATTTCTTCTAAAGTGAATATTACCACTTCTAACAAAAAAAATACTTTAAGAGGTTTGTAGATAAAGAGGTAAAGAAGTGGTAGTATTTTCGCTGATTGAAATAGGGGCAATGAGGGCTCAAATCTGTTTTTAAATAGCAATAACCGAATTTTTTTTTTCTGAGCTGTAATAATAGGACTCAGACTTTTCGAATTTGTATGATTTCTTACTGGAATTTGGAAAAGAAGACATAATGGTAGTTGGGGACTGCAACGTTAGAATAGGGAGTACGCAACTTTTAGAATTCGAGCTGGATAATTTAAATAGATCAATATACGAACGCAGAAGTGCAGAGGATACGGTACTTGATGGCAGTGGAAAAAAATTCGTCCGAATGTGTGAATCGATTGGACTCGCAATAGTAAACGGGAGATCTAAAAGTGATGAGCAAGGTCGCTTCACCTTTTTCAGAGGCACTGCTTGTTCAACGAACGAATACTGTCTGGTGCGAGGAAAATGTCTGCAACACACAACCGACCTTAAAGTAAAAGAGCTAATCTTTTCCGATCACATGCCTTTAACCATTACTGTAAACTTTGTAGCATCCCCACGAACAACCGACCCTCCAATGGGGTTACTACCAAAAATTCAATGGAAGGAAAGTTTTGCTAATCGTTACAAATTATACCTAGATCAGAAGATAAGCGTGGTAAACGAAACCGAGTTTCAGTCCATTCACGGCCCTGATGTACTTACTTCCTGTATCTTAGAGGTTGCGAGACCTTCTCAGTCCACACAAAGGTGTAAGCAGAAACAAGAATGGTTTGACTGGGATTGTATGGCAGCTAGGAGAAAATCGTTCGCTCTCCTTCACTTAATAAGAAAAACAGGCAGTAATATTGCCAAAATTATGTATCAGTAGGCCAATAAAGCATACAAAACGCTAGGTAAAGAAAAACAGAAAAGGTACATTGAACATCTGACTGTAGAGATAAAAAGGATTCGAGACAGTCGCTCTTTCTGGAAACTTGCAAGGAATCTCAACGGCACAGCTTTTGCACGGAGTTTACAACTTGAAGCACCTGTGCTAGCTGAGCATTTTAAAAACTGCTGAACCCACCTTGCAGCGCAAACCAGCTGCAATATGCTCTACCGTTTCAGAGGATCGAAGAGTTGGACCGCAATATATCACCACAAGATGTCTGTAAAGTCATACACCGTTGCAACCTTAACAAAGCTCCAGGGGAAGACCGCATCCCATATGAATTTTTGAAGTACGCGTCCAACGAGTTTTCGTGTTTGCCGTGGCGTAAGTGGTTAGTGTGTCGGATCACTACTTGCTTACTTACTTACTTAGGTGGCGCTACAGTTCGGGGTGAACCTGGGCCTCAACCAACAAGCCTCTCCATTTAGCTCGGTCTTTAGCTAATTGCCTCCAGTTGCGCACTCCAAGTTGGTCGAGGTCCCCTTAAACTTGTGCGCGCCACCTACGGCGATGATTTCCTCTACTGCGTCGTCCCTCGGGGTTAGATTCGAAGACTCTGCGGGCCGGAGCGTTGGTGTCTATTCGCTCTACATGTCCTAGCCACCTCAGACGTCCAATACGCAGTTTTTTGACTAGGTCGATGTCGCTGTACAGCTCGTATAGTTCGTGATTGAATCTTCTCCTCCAAAACCCGTCAACGCAAACGGGATCGAAAATCTTACGAAGAATTTTTCTCTCGAAGCGACCAAGGATATCTTCATCCTCTTTTAGTAAAGTCCATGTTTCAGCGCCGTAAAGCAGGACTGGGATGATCAAGGTCTTATATAGAGTCTCCTTAGTTATTCGAGATAGGGCTTTACTGTTAAATTGCCTTATAAGCCCAAAAAAACAGCGATTGGCAAGAGTTATTCTTCGATTGATTTCTGCACTGATTTTGTTTTTCGAGTTTATAGCAGAGCCAAGGTAGACAAAGTCCCTTACTACCTCGAAGTTATAGCTGCCCACGGTGACGTTTTGTCCAATTCGTCGATGTTGGTTTTCCCTTCTAGTTGACAGCATATACTTGGTTTTGCCCTCGTTTATCGCCAAACCCATTTTGGCCGCTTCCGCCTCAATGCTTGCAAAAGCACCGGTGACAGCCCGCTGAGATCTTCCGATAATGTCTATATCGTCGGCGTATGCAAGCAGTTGTACAGACTTGTAATAGATTGTGCCTCCGGTGTTGGCTTGTGAGTTCACTACGCATGAGGTTCTAAGTTCGAATCCCAGAAAACACCAAACAGTTTTTTTCACGGTCCCAACTCTCGCGAGCGTCTGACAAACATCCGAGAGTATTGTTGTCACGAAAAAGCTTCTCAAATTGTCGTTCGGAGTCGGCATTAAACTGTAGGTCTCTTCCATTCGTGTGAAAAAATATAACGCACACAACATGAGTGGTTGCGAGAAGCTAGGCCCTGGCACTTTAAAGAGCTGTTGCGCCAAATATTTATTTATTTTCCAACGAGTTTCGGGAGAAACTATCAATGGCGTTCAACTATATTTTCAACACGGGCGAAGTGCCATCCAACTTCAGGAGGAATATCCTTTTCCCTTTATTTAAAAAAGGTGATTCCAGCGATCCTTGTCACTACAGAGGCCTATCCTTCCTAAACTCCGTGATAAAAATATTTACGGGTATAACCCTGGAACGGTTGACAGAATGGGTTCATTCAAATGACCTGCTTAGTGAGTTCCAAGCCGGGTTTAGGAAAGGCTACTCGACAGTAGACAATATTTTCACATTAACAAGCTTAGCTAGGTCTTACCTTAATAATGGAAAAAAATTGTACGCGTTCTTTGTGAACTTCCAAGCGGCATTTGATTCTGTTTAATAGAAAAGCGCTTTTCTATAAGTTAAGCAATCTTGGAGTGTCAACAAAAGTGCTCAAAATTATCGAAAGAAAGAATATGACTGCGGTATGGGACGGAAACAATGTTTCAATTTGAGTCTCATATGGGTGTTAAGCAGGGCTGTCTCATGAGTCCTTTTCTTTTCGCACTATTTATGGACGATTTGCCAACATCTCTACCTGGAGAAATCAAATTCGCTGGAATGAAAATAAGGGTACTCTTATATGCTGATGACATCGTCTTCCTGTCGGAAACTCCATCCATGATGCAAATGATGATCAACAAGCTAGAAAAATATTGCAACCTTTGGAACCTAAAATTGAACACAAGCAAGTCCAAAATATTGGCATTCCGAAACGGAACCGGTCGCTTCGCTAGGGACGAAAAATGATTTTACCAAAACGAAGAAATTGAGAACGTAAAGGACTATAAGTACCTTGGAGTCATTTTAACACCGCGAGTGGATTTTAAAAAGCACCTTTAGGAAAAACTCGAGGAAGGAAAAAGGCAATAAACTGTAATTGAAAGATTCTAAAAATAACGTTCCGCTTAGTACAAAGTATAAAGTCTATGAGGCAGTGGTAAGGTCCATCATGTGCTATGGCGCCCAAGTATGGGGTATCTTTCAGTTTGAAGAAGTTGAAAAGCTGCTAAGATACTTTATCAAAAAAATCTTCAGGCTACCGGAAAATATGTCAACGTATATGCTTCACCTGGAAACAGGACTATCTCCTTTGTACATCTTCGCAGTAAAGCTGCACTTTCATTACATTTTAAAAGCAATGTCACTCTCGAGTCAGTGGCTTCCGAATTTGGTTGCAATGCACATAATACACCATAGGCAACAATTTTTCCTCGAATGGTCCAGGCTCTGCGGCATTCATGATATCCAACTAGCGGACTACAATCCTACATCTTGGAGAGGGTCACTACAGGAACTGTTGATTAAGATCGACTTATCTACCCGTGATGCATTTAAAGTAAAAGCCCAAGAGAGTCAAACCAGACTCATATATAGAACTCTTCAACATGACTTGGGGGAATTCAACTACTTCCAAGACCAAAACAGTGTGGAAGTTATTTTCACATTATTTAAGGCTAGAGGAGAGCTCCTACGTTTGAATTACATGCCATATAGAACCGAACGAAATTCTGAATACTCACTATGCAACCTACATGTCTTAGAAGACGTCTACCATCTCATCGGAGTATGCCCAATAGGCGAAAAGGCGAACCCATTGGGATAAACATGAGCTATCGGAAGCTGAAGTCAGGGCAATACTAAACGGTCAAAATTGGAATGTTCTGTTTGGCTACTTAAAGTCCGCTTTAAAATACAGGCAACAATTATTACATGAAGCTTTTTAGAAAAATTAGTGACTATAACTTAAACGAATTTACACAGATAAAGTAATTGAGATCTTTTGAATTCTATTTTAAGATTTTGTAAATCTCTCTTTTCTGGCTGACGGCAAACGCCAATGCATATTTTGTGATTATTTAATTATGTATTAGTAACAATTTTCTAATGTTCAATAAAAATCACTTCTACTACTACTACTACTAATAGGACTCAGGTTACTTATATACGCACAGCCCCAACAAGCGAGACCATACCGTACCGTGATTGGACCAATAGTAGTAGTAGATAGCTGAGAGTAAACTATGAGGAACAAGCTTACGCAAGTGATACATTTTATTTAAAGGTATCTATAGAATTTTTTTTAGGGATATAATGTGTGACTTCCAGTTTAACTTGTTATCTATAATAACTCCTAGATAATTAAACTCCTTCACGAACTCAAAAGTAAAGCATTTGTTTGTGCAGTGCAGCTTGTTACAACTAAGATGATGAGATGTAATGCCTTCAATTACTATATTAAGGTTGGACAAGGAAAAGCACATAGCCTTAGACTTTGTGCTAAGTATAAGTTGATGGTAATTAAGCCAGTTACTTAGCAAATGTAGATTAGAATTCATTTGGTCTCGTAATTAAAGAATTTTCTGCATATGAAAGTGCTAGATCATCTGCATAACCAATTAAATGGCCGTTGACAGGTAGGTTGAATATGGGATTAATGTAAACAAGGAAAAGGATTGGTCCTAGAACTAACCCCTGTGGGACACCAGTATTTGGACAGACTTCTTCTTTTCTTACAAATTCATTTACCCTAACGCACTGTTTTCGATTAAGCAAGCAGGACTTAAACCATTCTGATATATTGGCTCTAAAGACAGTGTACTGAGTTTCTGAATTAATAAGTCCTGATTAACAAAATCAAAGGCTTTTGTTAAATCAAGAAATAGTGCAACTGTTTCTTTTAACATTATCTAGACCACTTGATGGCAAACGACTAACAAAGGCCTCGTAGGGGCAGCATCTCCCGATAGGTGTTGGTGCGCTAAGTAACGAGAAAGAGCCACTGCAGCCGAAAACCTAGCAGCTCTGTTAGTAAGGCCTACTCCCACCTCCTCGTGGTGCCATCTGGGGATTTCTTCAGAAATTGCTAACGGGAGAGGACGAATGGCGAGTTTCCTGCGCCAAAAAAACAGGATAAGTGTCGGTTGGTCTGTGGCCCAGCGAGCCGCAATCGTCAAAACAAATCTTGCTCCGAAACGGAAACCAACGCCTCAGATACGGACGGATAGTTTGCTGACGACCTTTGGCTATCGGACACGGACAACGATCGAATTCTGGGACGTTAAGACCCTCCTGGACTCACTCAAGGAAGAGCCTTATAACGTCAGATTCCTCCAAATAGAACGCGAATTCACACGGTATAAAATAGACATCTTAAGGCTGAGCGAGATAAGATGGTTCGATGCTGGGGAATTCACCTCCCCAACAAAAAGCACTGTCATGCTCTACTCTGGTAAACCAGCTGGAAGTGCACGGAGTTCCGAAGTAGGACTCATTCTAACTCCAACAGCACGTAGTAGCCTCATATCCTGGAAACCCCATAGTAACGGCTAGGTTCCAGAGTAGAGTTAGGAAAATTATCATCATACAGTGTTATGCTCCGACTCTAGACACGACTAAGGATGAAAAGGATGATTTTTATAGCCACTTAGGCGCCGCCTACAACCAAACGCCTAATGGGGACATCGTAATGGTGATGGGAGATCTCAATGCCAAGGTGGGTAGCGACAACTCCATGCTTAAGCACGTGATGGGAGTTCACGGCGTGGGAGACCGTAATGACAATGGTGAGCGGTTTGTGGACTTCTGCAATACCAACCGCCTAGTCATCGAAGGTACGCTGTTTAAGCATAACACCTGCCACAAGATCAGTTGGATCTCTACTGATAGGCAACGAACATCCAACCAGATCGACCACATTGCGATCAGTCGCCGCTTTAGAAATTGTCTCCTGGACGTCCGAAACAGACGTGGAGCTGACGTCGGACAAGAACGAGATCACCATCTTTTGGTAGCTCATTTACGCCTTCGTACTGCATCCGTCAACAGCAGTCGCTCAAACCTACCTAACATCACCAGGTTTAATATCGACAGGCTCAAGGTTCCCCAAGTGCGCCAACAGTTCAGGGACCATCTTGCCTTAGAAGCTGAAGCAATCAGCAGCATATTGCAAGAGAACATGGATGATCACTGCAGTGCTGTGAAAAATGCTTTTGCTAAAATAATTCTAGAACGAATTAAAGAACATTTAGATTCAACTCTCGATGTCGAACAGGCAGTCTTTCGCGCTGGATCCTCCTGCATCGACCACATAAACACCTTACGGATCATTATCGAGCAATGCGTTGAGTATAGGTCGCCGCTACATTTAATGTTTATCGACTTCGAGAAAGCTTTCGACAGATTGAATCGAGATGCTATCTGGTTGGCCTTGCGCAGGAGAGTCATCCCAGAAAAACTTATAGCTATTATCAAGGCTACATACGAGGGCGGTAAGTGTCACGTCGTGCACAATGGTAAGGTGTCGGAGGATTTTGAAGTCCAAAGTGGAGTACGTCAAGGGTGCATACTGTCACCATTATTGTTCTTGGTGGTTATCAGCGATGTACTCCGTGCAGTATTGATGGAAGGTAACTATGGAATTCGTTGGACTATGACATCTTACCTTAAACACCTAAATTACGCTGACGATGTTTGTTTACTTTCACATCGGATAATGGATCTTCATCTGATGGCCCAAAATCTAGAAGCTGAGCCAAACAAAGTGGGGCTAAAAATAAACACAGCCAAAACAAAAGCCCTGAGTACTTCCAATACCCGCGCTCAACTTAACATTGCCGGAAAGCAAGTCGAGAAAGTTGATAACTTTCTATATCTAGGAAGTGTCGTCTCGGCTAGTCGCGGTGGCACCGAACTGGATGTGTGCAGCAGAATCGGGAAGGCTAAAGCTGGGTTCGGAATGCTGTCCAAAATCTGGAGAAGCAATGTTATTAGCTTAAGAACCAAGCTACGACTGTTCCGCTCCAACGTAGAATCAGTGCTGCTTTATGGATGCAGTACTTGGCAGGTGGACACCATTAACACACGCAAGCTGCAAGTCTTCGTAAGCAAATGCTTTAGAATCATCTTGAGGATTTTTTGGCCGAACCGCATCTCCAACGAACTACTTTATCTGAGAACGGGACAAGAACCTATAAGCATTACTATACGAAGAAGAAAGTGGCAATGGATTGGACACACCCTACGGCGCGAAGACAACTCCATTGCGAAATACGCCATGCAGTGGAATCCGCTCACCCAGGCTATCAGAATAGCGGGACGCCCTAGGCAAACGTGGCGCAGAACAGTTGAGGAGGAATCGAGCTCTTTAGGAATGAGTTGGAGGCAGCTCAAACGCGTTGCAGAACTTCAAACAAGATGGCGCGCAGGCGTGGTTGACGCCCTATGCCCCCCGAGGGGTTAAAGGATTTAAGTAAGTAAAGTAGAGCACTGTAAATTCTCTTTAAAAAGGCCACAATTGCATATTCAGTGCACTTACCTTTCATAAAACCAAATTGGAACTTATTAAAAAATCGAGTCTTTTCAAAAAAGCTAAGCGCTTGCTAACTATTACCTTTTCAAAGATCTTTGGGAACACCGATAGCAAGCATATCGGCTTCTAATTCAATCCATTCCTTCGCTGATGACAATAGCCTCAGTTTTTCCTATTCGTTCCCTGACTCCCGTCCCTACTCTTCGGGGTTCAATCAAAAGAGTGGAATTTAATGCATCCAAAACATAATGCTGTCTTCTGTCTCTCAAGCGAAACCAAGACCCTCAAACATTATCCTTTAATGGTACTTGCATCGCTGAATCTAAAAGGCTTGCCATTCTTGGTATGTGCACCAATAACCATCTTCGATGGAACGATCACATATTCGAGATCGCCAAAAAATATGCAAAATGCCGTTGATTCCTTAAACGGTGCAAGAAATAGTTTACACTTTCTGATCTGACCTCGATCTACAAGGCATTCATCCGCCCAAAGCTGGATTATAACGCCCACATCTAGGCTGGTGCACCCAAGACCATTCTGCACATTCTATATAGGTTACAGAATCGCGCGGTAAAACTTATAGGTGATAGAGCCATTATAAACTCCATAGTCTCACTCGAACATCGTAGAAATGTCTCGTGTCTTTCCCTATTTTATCACTTCTTTTTCTATAGAAAAAGCTCCAGCGAAATAGCGAATGCACATCAGTTTACCCTCAAGCCCACTTCCGGACGTGCTGTCAAATATAGGGATTCGTTTACTAGCCGAACAACACGTTTGTGGAATGATCTGCCAGCCTCTCTATTTCCTAATCATTACAACCTTCAAACATTTAAAGCCAACGCACACCGGCATCTCCTCTGTTTCTTTCCGCCCTTTTCCCATCCGCCCGTGCCCTGAGAATCAGTAAAATAAATAATAAATATATATTTGGCCCTGGCAGCTCTTTAAGTGCCAGGGCCTAGCTTCTCGCAACCACTCATTTTGTGTGCGTTATATTTTCCATACGAATGGAAGGGACCTACAGTTTAGTGCCGCATCCGAAGGGCATTTTGTTTTGAGAAGCTTTCTTGAGACAACAATACTGTCGGATGTTTGCTAGATGTTTGCGAGAGAACAATATTGTTGGCGTTTCTTGGGATTCGAACTTGGAACCTCACGCGCAGTGGTCTGACACACTAACCACTTACGGCACACACCCTGAGAATGAATATAAGGGTATTAATAATCCCTTTGGCACATGCAAATTATAAAGAAAAAAATAAATTAAGAAAAAAATAGAACTGGACTCTAACTCCAAGCCATGGAAATGAAATACCTCAGGAGAGTACTCGGAGTAAGGAGAAGTGACAGGATAAGGAACGAAGATAAAGGAAAAACACTAAATTTGGAATCAACGAAGAAAATCCTGGAAGATAAAAAACTTCGATGGTTTTTGGCACTTAGTCCGTATGGATGATAATCGGCAGCTAAAGAAAATATGAGAAACAAAAACAGAGGGGTAAAACAAAAGAAAAACACCCAAAATGATGGAAGAAGACTGTCGAAAAAAGGGAAGCTGGAGAAAATTGGTACTCGTCCAAGCCATTAGCCAGAGACAGAACCACTTGGAGGAACCTCAAAAGGAAAAGATAGAGTTAAAAAGTGGATGCAACCTCGACACCATTAGGCTAAAAGAGGGCTCGATTAAGTAAGTAGGTAAGTTTAGAACAAATCTTAATAGAAAGCCCGTTAAATTGGAACCCACGAATGTTTCGGCAGAAATCATTACTCTCACGAAAATAGGGAAAAAATCGCCTCACAGAACCTGTCAGCCAGACCCAACAGGAAAATTAGCGCCAATTGTTCATGGTTCAAATCCTGATGTCAGCAAGCATGTATTTATTTCTGCTGAGATATATAAAGTCAGTCAGATCAATTGCGAAAGCTAGTGTGAACACTACTTCGAAGGCATAACACTGGCAGTAGCCTGGTCATATGGCTGGAAAAATTGTTCGCTCTGTTGATGATGATTTGCCTATGACATCGGTCATCGGGAAAACAGTATCGTGAATCAGAAGCAAAGACAAAAAATAACAAAAATCTCCCCGGAGTTTCTCTGAAGCATAAACAACTGACCTTCAAACCCCTACACCAAACCTTCCTCTCTCTCTCTATCTATTCCTTTCGAACGCCCGCACTGAGTGTAAACATGTTAAGAGTATTCATAATCCCTTAAGTGCGCGCAAATTTCGACAATAAATGCGTTCGAGCTAGGAAAGCGTAGCTTGCGTTTCTCAAATTATTAAGAATACACGGAACCCAATGCGTTCAAAGACCTGTACGCGGTTGCAACCAAACATTTCAAAATTCTTTTCAAAAATATAAGATTTGAGCACCAAAATAGTGCTCTAATAAATAGATCAAGATCCTCAGCTGAATTTTGGAAAGCTGTCAAAATTATCAATGGAAACAAAAAAATGCCATCGCTTCAATACTACAAACAGATCAGTTACGAGAGCAGAGCTAAAATCACCTTCCTTTCAAAATGCGTCCCTATGATTGTCAATGAACTAAGTCTACTTAGTTGCCTCAGCAAAGCTTACAAAAAAAGTACTCGTAATTAAAAAGAAACTTATGGCATTTATTATTGACAGGGGTATCTTCCCTGATGAGCAATTTAGGTTCAGGGGTCACCGCAGCACGTCTCATCAAGTGCTCAGAATATACCAGCATGTCAAAAGGAACCAACCGTGCGTTAGGTAAATCGCAATATCGGGTTTGCTCGATATTGAGAAAGCTTTGATTCCGTTTGCCACAGAGAGAGAGAGCTGCTTACGAGCTTTACGTGCGCAGGAGAAAAGAGGAATATTGACTTCTCAGAAAGAAGAAAAAGGAGCATGAGAAGCGCGCGATCGAGGAGATCGAGAGACTTTATTGCAGGAATAATGTTCGAAAATTTTATGAGAAGGTAAAAAGAACATGCCAGGGTTTCAAAGCCAGAACAGAAGCCTGCAAGGACGAAAATGGTAACATAGTAGTAGAATCGCAGTCGATGCTGAGGATATGGAAGGAACACTTCTGCAGATTGTTAAACGACGATGATGACCAATATTCCGCTGTCAGGCAGAACGAGCCATTTAACAGTGACGATGGCAGTCAAGATTCCCGTCAACCCGATCAGAATGAAGTGAGGATAGCGATATCTAAACTCAAATCCAACAAAGCTGCTGGAGCCGACGGCCTTGCCGCTGAACTTGTCAAGGCAGGAGGAGATGAGTTGGTAAGGAGCATGCATCAGCTCATCTGTAAAATGTGGTCGGGCGAAAGTATGCCCGATGAATGGAACCTCAGCATCATTTGCCCGATCCTGAAGAAAGTACCCTCTCTAAACTGCGCCAATTACAGAGGTATAAGTCTCTCGCACCGCATATAAGATCCTGTCTGCCGTATTATGTGAACGCCTAAAACCGATCGTCAACAACCTGATAGGTCCTTATCAGTGCGGTTTCAGGTCGGGAAAGTCCACCATTGACCAATTATTCACACTACGGCAGATCTTGGAAAAAACCCATGAATATTAAATCGATACGCACCACCTCTTCATCGATTTCAAAGTTGCCTATTATAGCGTGTATAGAGACGAGTTATACAGAACTATGTCTAGTCTTGGCATCCCTGCCAAGCTCGTTCGTTTGTGCAGAATAACGATGGAGAACTCTCGCTGCTCCATCAAAGTCGGTAAGAACATCACCGAACCGTTCGATGTCAGGAAAGGTCTTAGACAAGGTGACGCGCTGTCATGCGATCTCTTTAACATAGTACTTGAGAGAACTGTACGAAACTCACAAGCCAACACCGGAGGTACAATCTTTTACAAGTCTGTACAACTAATCGCTTATGCCGATGACATTGACGTAATCGGAAGAACTCAGCGGGCCGTCAATGGGGCATTTACGAGTATTGAGATCGAGGCAGCAAAGATGGGTCTAGCGGTCAATGAAAGCAAAACAAAATATATGCTGTCTACAAAAAAGGACACCCAACATCGGCGTCTTGGACAGAACGCCACAATAGACAGATATAATTTTGAGGTAGTAAAGGATTTTGTCTACATAGGCTCTATGGTGAACTCCGCAAATGAGACCAGTGGGGAGATCAAACGAAGAATTACTCTTGCCAATCGCTGTTTCTATGGGCTGAAACGGTAATTGAGTAGCAAAGCCCTATCTCGAACTACTGAGGTAACTCTTTATAAGACACTAATCATCCCAGTCCTGCTGTATGGCGCAGAGGCATGGGCTTTGAGAAAACCGGATGAGGATGCCCTTGGTTATTTCGAGAGAAAAGTTCTTCGAGCGATCTTTGGTCCCATCTGCATAGACGGTGAGTGGAGGAGAAGGTACAATGCCGAATTATACGGCCTATATAAGGACATCGACTAAGCCAGAAGAGTTCAGATACAGCGACTAAGATGGCTGGGTCATTTAGAGCGGATGGAGCCCAACGTTCCCTCTAAGAAAGTTTTCGAATCCACCCCGGATGGACGACGCAGTAGAGGACGACCTCGTGGTAGGTGGCGCAAACAAGTGGATGGGGACCTCAACCAACTCGGCGTGCGCAACTGGAGGCAGCTGGATCGTAATCGTGCTAGCTGGAGAGGTTTGTTGGTTGAGGCCCAGGTCCACCCCGGACCGTAGCGCCATCTAAGTAAGTAAGTAATCACATAGAATGACTTCAATATCTTTGTTTTGGGCTATTAAGCTCATTTAGTACTCCCACAATGGGAAACTAAACCTTTTTTACCCAATGCCTGCATACTTTTTAACCAAACTGTTTAATTGAGAAATACTTATGAAAATGATGTCATATGTTGTTCGTTCTCAAAGGGCTTAATAGTATTCTGTTCGTAGCATTTATTAAAAAATAAACATGGGGCTTAAACTACCATACCACTTTGGAAACCAGTTCATTGAGAAGAATAGTTAATGAATTCATAGATTGATCTTAAAGTATCTTTAATTTCAAATTCATTTTCGATGAGTAGCTGTAGCATGTGACCAACTCTGTCACTGTTTCTGACTGCGTATTATACACAGCACAGAAGTCGCATGACTCTTCTGACAGGTTCTCTTCATAAAATATTTAAATCAACGCATAAAGTTTATAAGCAAAAGAAAAATAACTTAAGAGGATTATATTACGACTGCAACTAAATAACAGGTTTTATTGTTCCATTATGAGTTTTTTTTTTTTTTTTTTTCTAGTGAAACTGAAATGCAATCTACTGAGGGTCAAAAGGAAATAATCGGATGTAAGTTGCATCGTTATTGAATTAAAAAAAGAAAAAGAAAATTTAAGTAGCACTTTGCATAATACAGTTGTGTAGGAGCAAGGAGGTAATTGCAAACATCCTTAGATGGCTCCCGGAGTGATGTCGGACTTGATCCAATCATCAATTTCTAGGCCTACCGAAAGGGCCGCTTACCCGATGACCCGGCAATCATAGCACGTTTTGGAAGCCGGCTTGGGGACATAAGCACTACGTGACCAAGCCATCGAAGCATGGATCGTTCCGTTCGGAGGAGTAGCTGTTCGATTTTTGCAATTTCGTTTTCTTCTTATATTGAAGTGCTTCCTAAAGCTACGATCCAACTATATGACAAATGGTCAAACGCTTGACACTTTTCGTTTTCGAATTGTATCAAACAATGTAATCTTCAAATTTTCAGTGTCAAACATTTGGCCATCGGTCGTTTGACGGTAAATGAGAATTTGACATTTTGCCAAACAGTGGAATCCAGTTTGGCAAAATGCACGGAACTCAGCTTTACAAAATACTTAGGGTTGATCCTCGATAGTAAACTTAACTGGAAACAGAACATTCTAGACCAAACCAAGAAAGCGAAAATCGCCATCTACACATGTAAAAAGACTATAGGTCCAAAATGGGGTCTTCAAGCTACTACTGGTTGTACCTGGCGGTGGTCAGACCAATCCTACTTTATGGCGTTCTCGTCTGGTGGCCTGCACTCGAAACAAGGTGCAACACAAACTCTATCGAAAGAGTACAACAATTAGCATGCAGATTCATCACATGGGCTCTCAGGTCCACTCCCACAACCGCCTTAGAAACCCTACTTAATATATATCCCATTGACATCTTTGGGAAAATGGTAGCATCTAAAACAGCCCTAAGACTTAGAGAATCTCTCCATTGGTCAAGCTCACAAATCGGCCACATGAAAATCTTATAAAACTCCAATCCCAGAGTTACAGATTACATATCCCCATTTATTGATTTCAATATCAAATATAACATCACCATCCCTGACAGATCCGCATGGGATGACGGTTTCATTCTAAATGACGCCGCAATTGGAATCCATACAGATGGTTCCAAAACATCGGAGGGCACAGGATTAAGTATATTTTCCGAATCACCTATGATAAACGTAGCTCTCCGACTTCCGGGCCACTGTAGCATCTTTCAAGTGGAGGGCACAGTTTTAAGTATATTTTCCGAATCACCTATGATAAGCGTAGCTCTCCGACTTCCGGACCACTGTAGCATCTTTCAAGTGGAGGGCACAGGATTAAGTATATTTTCCGAATCACCTATGATAAACGTAGCTCTCCGACTTTCGGACCACTGTAGCATCTTTCAAGTGGAAATATTGGCTGTTCGTAAAGCAGCGCGCAGACTCTCTATGCACCCGATAGATGGTAAGTCTATCGTCCTTTTCATAGACAGTCAGTCAGCGATTAAAGCTCTGGAAACGCCAACAATAAGATCTAAGTTGGTTAAACATTGCCGCGAATCTCTTAACGAGATTGCGGACAGATGCAATAATACTCTGTGCTAGGTCCCGGGACACAGAGATATTCCAGGCAACTGGCAACTCCAGCGGATGAACTAGCTAAACAAGGCACCGTACTACATCTAGATGTCAATAGAGAGGTACCGGCACCACCAATACAATTGATGGAACTCTGCTGTATGTTTAACGAAGCGCAGCTATTGCAAACAATAGATGGAGTAATATAGCTACGTGCGTATCGACCAGGAAGATCTGGCCTTTACTAGACGCAAAGAAAACCAAAATTTTTTTTTCATTAAATAGAAGGAACATAAGCCTCACAGTAGGAATAATCACAGGATACTGCTTGTTAGGTAGACACGCCACTAGAATGGGTGTCCCAGCAAACGATTTCTGTAGAAGCTGCAGAGATGAAGAGGAGGAGGAGAATAGTCTCCACCTCCTCGGCACAAGCGCTAGCCACACTAAGAAAGGAGCTAATAGGTGAATACTTCTTTTAGGACCTTAGTGACCTGTCTAACATAGACATTAGAAACTTACATAGATACATAGGTAAATCCAACTGGTTTAGCTGAAATGCCCGCCCACACCACCACCATACCTAGCCAAACCATTTCCTAAAGTTCGACTGCATACCAGTGCATGATTGACTGCATCAGTCATCTCGCTCTACTTTGCAATCCCCACTATTTCCACGGTCGACCTAGGTATGGGTTCGATTGAAACAATCACCCTACCTAGTCCATACTTTATGCATAGCAGTACTTAGAGTTCGATTGAATCAGTCACTCTATGTACGCTTATGCTCCTCTACACCTACACGGTCCACTTAGGTATGAAAGGTTTGACTGAATCAGTCACCCCACCTAGTCAATACCATGCATAACAGCAATTAGAGTTAGACTGAATCAGTCATTCTACTATACTTGTGCACCTCCACGCCTACACGGTTTATGGGACCTGCCAATATAACTTGCACACACAGTATAGGGGGTTCGATTGAATCAATCACCCCCCATCACTTGTTGCACACTATACCTTCTCGGTACACTTGAACTTCAGGGTTGACTGAGTCAGTTATTCTCTCTAACCTTTTCAGTCAGCATTCTCAGCCAACACCCTCATAAGAAAGGTTAAGGTTTCCCCGGTAACCGGTGACTCGACCGGTCACTACTCATGTGGTATCACAATGGACCCAAGCGGTCTAAGTGTGTCCTGACCCTGTCAGGACAGCCACCTTTACCTAACCTAACCTAACCTAACCTTGGCAAAATGCATTAGACTGCACGTAATATTATTGCAGGATGTCTACAGAGTCATTCATAGATGCAATTTTAATAAAACACCGGGAGATGACCGTATTTCGTACGAGTTTTTCAAATACGCAACAAATGCGTTCCTAGACAAACTAACTGCGGTGTACAACTTAATCATGTGGGTGAAGTATCTGACAGTTTCAGACGGAATCCAATTTTCCCCTATTTAAAACGGGAGATCACAGTGACCCAAGTAACTACAGAGGCGCATCATTCATGAAAATATTCACGGGCATCATCTTAGAACGGCTGACAGCTTGGGTACAGGCAAACGACCTACTCACCGAGTTCCAAGCTAGGTTCAGGAACAACTACTCTACGGTGGACAATATTTTTAAACTGTCAACTATTGCCAGGTTTTATCTGGACAAGGGTAAACAACATTACTCGTTTTTTGTGGATTTCAAGGAGGCGTTTGACTCCATTGACAGAAAGCCGCTTTTTTATAAATTAAGTAACTTTGAGGTTTCAACAAAAGTTCTTAAAAGTTCTTACGAGGAGAACAAGACAGCGGTATATGACGGAAAAAACGTTTCGAGATGGTTTGAGTCGCGGATGGGTGCCAAGTAGGGTTGTCTTTTGACTTCCCTACTCTTTTCGATATTCCCGGATGAACTGCCAACCTTTCTGAAAGGAGGAATTGAATTCGCCGGGGTTAAAATAAAGCTTCTAGTGTACACCGATGACATTGTAATTTTGTTCGAAACACCAATGAACAGGATTATCGTGAATAAAATTTCGCCGTGTTTGTGTAATCGTTTTCCTTTCTGCCTCTGTGCCGTGTCTGTGTCACTGTGTACATTCACCCCTGCGTTTTTGTAAACAATCGTGATCGCTGACCCATATCTCCAATTTCTGTTCTACAATCGTGAACTTTTTTCGCCACTTCAACGTGTTTGTGCGATCGTTTTTCTTGTTTTCTCCACTTCACCATTTCTGTGTCACTGTGTCGCTTTATACATTCACCCCGCTTTTTCACCATGTCGTCATGCGGTTCCATCATCTCCAATTCCGCCGATATGATAGCTTGCAAAGGTATTTGCAAAAGTTCTTCCACCCCATCTGCATTGGCCTAACCAGGAATGACAAAGCCCATCTGCAGGAGTACAATAACCTTTTCAGTTTCTTCTGTGATGAATGCAAAACGATTTCTTTGGGACACATAATGCTTGCGATCACATGCAACAATGAACAGTTATGTGGGCTTATGAATTCGGTTCCTGAGATGAAATCTGAGTTGCATCACAATTCCAAGAAAACGATGGAATTATTATTCAACAACTGCGACTCTTTCAATAATGCCTTGGACAACTACGCTTCGGATCATAACTCTGCTCTGAAAGAGATCAAAGAATCCTCCCATAGAAATGGAAAGAGATATGATCAATTGCTGACGCTCATTAAATCATCCAACGCTGGAATTGACGAGATTAACAACAAGAAATCCTAGATTGACAACCCTAAGTGCTCTATCGCGTCCCCAGTTCTCAGGGATATCCATGTTGATATGTCATCCATATCTGAGTCACTTTCCGGTCATACCAACTAATTGAAGGAGCTTGACACGAATATTGCCCATCACGCGGAATGCATTGGTGAAATTCATCTGACTTTGAATTCCCTTATCTAAGAATCAACTGCCACGAAGCTGTCAAGGTTAGCAATGAATGACATCATAGGAGAACTCAAACTATTGTCGAGTAAACCCAACTTCATCCAGTCGGTCAAACACTCTCCCCACAATAAATCATTGCATGAAGAGTTTCTTAACGCTAATTCCGCTGCACATATCGACCTTAACGACACGGTATCACCCTCACTCCTACGTCTTCGGTTGCCCTCCCACCCCGCGTATGTGAAGACCAACCGCTAACCGGCAGTCCAGCCGCAGATAGGACTGCTAAGCCTATCAACACCATATCGAAGTTCGGGACCACGTGGACGCAATCTGAATGGGACAATAGGCTAAAAAAACTTACAATTACTAATGAGATTAGCGGCCCCTCTGTTTCTTACTTCCTGACTTGTACTCCGCAAACTGCCGATGAGTCCAGGGTGCGAATAATGTTCCAACGACAGTATCACATCACCGATATCAAATGCAAGAGGATCTTATCCAAAACATCTGAGCGCTTCAAAATCGACCTTCCCGCGAAATATGGCTGGCTTTTCCCAAAGACGCCTAAAGATGTTCTTGCTCTTGGTAAGATTAGGTTGACCCGATGGACCGAGAAGTTAAGTTAATATTAAATCCAACAGTATTAATATAATTTCTAAGCCTATTGTTAAACAGACTAACAATAAACTTCACTCTAAGCCTAGCCCTAAATCTAATAATCATACTAAACCTTGCTCTAGACTTATTAACAATCATACTCCTAACCCTATATCTAAGCATCAGTCCCACCATTCTATTTCTGATACCCTGCCCTCCAATTCTTCTAACAACTCTAATTGGTCATTCAAAATGGGTTTATTTCCTAATTTTAATTCTGTTACAAATTTTCCTAGCTTTAAGCAAATTTCATTCGACGTGCACCTGTCCCCTCTCCCTCACTGATCGCTAAGAACTCTGCCCTTGCCGACTACTCTAATTTCATCCATTCCCACACTCTTAACCCTACTTCCTACTCATCTTCAGCCCCACCCAACTCTTCTAACCTTCCATCGTCGAATGCCAGCGCCACTAACTCTGCCATCACACGGCCTGCCTTCTTAGATCCGTTGCTCCCACCCACCGTCAAACTTACGAAACAGTTCGCAATTGCCGGCGATGATAACCGCTACGTAATCTCACGTTTAAGAGATCGTAAAATTTATGAAAATGTCCGCATTTATCTTGCCTACCTCCATGATAAAGATGATTCCGTCTGTATTGATGGAAAAACAAATACCAATATTAAGGTTTCCATCTCTCAAGAGGGTCTCCCTACTGAAAAGAACGCTCTGATGAATATATTTGTTGAGTTCCATGAGAGTCTCAATATACCACCTCTGCATGTAACTAACGATCTCTAGTCTTTCGCGTCTTAAAAAAATGTTCAACGCAATCACGATATCTATTTATTCCCTGACAAATCTTTTCCCTCTTTCAAGACAAATAATTTTTATTCGAGGGAAAAATTCCGACGGAATATTTATTCACGATAGCCCTGGATGATGCAAGATGTGATAAACAAATTGCAACAGTATTGCAGTCTCCGAAACCTGCAAGTGAACACCAACAAGTACAAAACAATTGTCTTCCGGAGTGGATTTGGTCGCTATGCGAAATGTGAAAATTGGACTTGGCTACATGAAGAACTTGAGAAGGTGAGAGAATATAAGTACCTCAGAGTGATTATAATACATTGGATGGATTTCAAAAAACATCTACAAGAAAAGCTGAAAGATGCAAAGAGAGCATTAAACTGTAATTGGAAAGAACATAGTATCAGGTATAAAATATAAGGTCCTTGACGCCTTAGTGAGGTCGATAATGTGCTACGCGGCTCAAGTATGGGGTACTTGTCAGTATGAAGAAACGGAAAAAGATATTTTATTAAAAAAATCTTCAGGCTGCCAGAAAATACTCCAAACTATATGCTATACCTGGAAACCGGACTGCCACCGATGTACGTTTTTACACTAAAATTGCACTTTCTATACATTTGTCCCGAGTCAGCGCCTTCCGCATTTAGTTGCGATGCACCAAATACGTTTTAAGGTGAACCCCACACGCGGATCAGTAGAAATGCGGTGAAGAGGGAGGGTTATGATCCCTTGTTTTCAGATCATAACCTCGCTGGAAAAAGGAAGAAGAAGAAGAAGCACCAAATCTATTTTAAGTTGCAATTTTTCGATGACTGGGTAAGGTTATGTAGCGAGCATGGTATCCCTATAACGGAGCACAGTAAAACAGCATGGAAAGAAACTCTACTTACTTACTTAGGTGGCGCTACAGTTCGGGGTGAACCTGGGCCTCAACCAACAAGCTTCTCCATTTAGCTCGGTCTTTAGCTAATTGCCTCCAGTTGCGCACTCCAAGTTGGTCGAGGTCCCCTTGAACTTGTGCGCGCCACCTACGGCGATAATTCCCTCTACTGCGTCGTCCCTCGGGGTTAGATTCGAAGACTCTGCGGGCCGGAGCGTTGGTGTCCATTCGCTTTACATGTCCTAGCCATCTCAGACGTCCAATACGCAGTTTTTTGACTAGGTCGATGTCGCTGTACAGCTCGTATAGTTCGTGATTGAATCTTCTCTTCCAAAACCCGTCAACGCAAACGGGACCGAAAATCTTACGAAGAATTTTTCTCTCGAAGCGACCAAGGATATCTTCATCCTCTTTTAATAAAGTCCATGTTTCAGCGCCGTAAAGCAGGACTGGGATGATCAAGGTCTTATATAGAGTCTCCTTAGTTGTTCGAGAGAGGGCTTTAATGTTGAATTGCCTTATAAGCCCAAAAAAACAGCGATTGGCAAGAGTTATTCTTCGATTGATTTCTGCGCTGATTTTGTTTGCTGAATTTATAGCAGAGCCAAGGTAGACAAAGTCCCTTACTACCTCGAAGTTATAGCTGCCCACGGTGACGTTTTGTCCAATTCGTCGATGTTGGTTTTCCCTTCTAGTTGACAGAATATACTTGGTTTTGCCCTCGTTTATCGCCAAACCCATTTTGGCCGCTTCCGCCTCAATGCTTGCAAAAGCACCGGTGACAGCCCGCTGAGTTCTTCCGATAATGTCTATATCGTCGGCGTATGCAAGCAGTTGAACAGACTTGTAATAGATTGTGCCTCCGGTGTTGGCTTGTGAGTTCCGCACAATCCATTGAAGTACAATATTAAAGAAGTCACATGACAGCGCGTCACCTTGTCTAAAACCTTTTTTGACATCAAAGGTCTCGGTGAGGTCATTACCGACCTTGATGGAGCAGCGAGCGTTCTCCATCGTCAGCCTGCACAGGCGGACAAGTTTGGCAGGGATGTCAAAACTAGACATGGCTTTATAAAGCTCTTCTCTATAGATGCTGTCATAGGCGGCCTTGAAATCGATAAAGAGGTGGTGAGTATCGATTTGGAATTCTTGGGTTTTCTCCAGGATCTGCCGAAGTGTGAAGATTTGATCGATGGTGGACTTCGTTTATCGCCAAACCCATTTTGGCCGCTTCCGCCTCAATGCTTGCAAAAGCACCGGTGACAGCCCGCTGAGATCTTCCGATAATGTCTATATCGTCGGCGTATGCAAGCAGTTGAACAGACTTGTAATAGATTGTGCCTCCGGTGTTGGCTTGTGAGTTCCGCACAATCCGTTGAAGTACAATATTAAAGAAGTCACATGACAGCGCGTCACCTTGTCTAAAGCCTTTTTTGACATCAAAGGTCTCGGTGAGGTCATTACCGACCTTGATGGAGCAGCGAGCGTTCTCCATCGTCAGCCTGCACAGGCGGACAAGTTTGGCAGGGATGTCAAAACTAGACATGGCTTTATAAAGCTCTTCTCTATAGATGCTGTCATAGGCGGCCTTGAAATCGATAAAGAGGTGGTGAGTATCGATTTGGAATTCTTGGGTTTTCTGCAGGATCTGCCGAAGTGTGAAGATTTGATCGATGGTGGACTTTCCTGGCCTGAAACCGCACTGATAGGGTCCAATCAGGCTGTTGATAAAAGCTTTCAGGCGTTCACACAATATCGCAGAAAAGATCTTGTACGCGATGTTGAGGAGACTGATGCCTCTATAATTGGCGCAGTTGAGGGGGTCTCCTTTCTTGTGGATCAGGCAAATGATGCTGAGATTCCATTCATCAGGCATACACTCCTCTGACCAAATATTAGAAATGAGTTGGTGTATGCACTCTACCAATTCATCCCCAGCTGCCTTGAAAAGTTCGGCCGGTAAACCGTCAGGTCCAGCAGCCTTGTTCGATTTTAGCTTGGATATTGCTATCCTCACTTCGTTTTGGTCAGGTGGACGGAAATTTTGACTATCATCGTCTATGTTGAATGGTTCATTCTGCCTGACAGCGGGATGTTGGTCTTCGTCGCCGTTATACAGTCTGCAGAAGTAGTTTTTCCATATTCTCAGCACCGACTGTGATTCTACTACGAGGTTTCCATTTTCATCTCTACAGGTTTCTGTACGGGTATTACTTCTCTGACACGTTCTTTTTACCTTTTGGTAAAACTTCCGTACATTGTTCCTGGAGTATAGACTCTCGATATTCTCAAACGAGCGCTTCTCATGCTCTTTCTTCTTCTTTTGGAGAAGCCGATGTTCTTCCCGTCTCTTTTGCTCGTAGAGCTCACGAGCAGCTCTCGTCTTCCTTTGCAGCGCCGCTTTGTATGCCTCTTGTTTTGCTGCATGCACTCGCCGGCATTCTTCGTCAAACCAGGGGTTTCGCGGTGGTGGGCGAGCGAGACCCAGCACATCAGTCGCGGCGTTTCTGATGGCATGTTGGCAGCGTTGCCACTGGTCTTCGGCACTTGATGCTGGCGGTATAGGGGTGATTGAGAGATTTCGGCATACGCGTTCAGCGAAGAGTCTGTCGGTCTCTTGCGATTGTAGCTTTTCGACGTTAAATTTTCTCACAGTAATTCTTCTTTGTTGCTCAGATTGGGATATCCGCATTCGTACCTTGGCTACAACAAGGTAATGATCCGAGTCTATGTTGGCCGCTCGGAAGGTCCGGACATCCAGAATACTGGAGGCATGCCTTGCGTCGATCGCAATATGATCAATTTGGTTGATCGTTACATGATCATTGGACCGCCATGTCTGCTTATGAATATCGAGATGAGGTAACAATGTGCTTGCTATGGTGACATTTCGCTCCACAGCGAAATCAATTAGCCTTAGTCCGTTATCAGACGTGGTGTCGTGTAGGCTATGCTTACCGACTGCTCTACCGAAGACGTCCTCCTTTCCTATTTTGGCGTTAAAATCGCCCAATACGATCTTAACGTCGTATTTAGGACATTGCTCGTATGTTTTGTCGAGGAGCTCGTAGAAACACTCTTTGGTGGCAGAGTCCTTTTCTTCTGTGGGGGCATGAACACATATTAGGCTTATGTTAGCGAATTTAGCCTTGATCCGGATAGTCATAATACGCTCGCTCACGTGTCGGAAGCTTAAGACTTCTTGCCTAAGTCTGCCGCGTATGACAAATCCGCATCCGAATAAGCGTTGCCTGTTGCCTCTGTAGCAATCACCGTAGTAGATGTCACAGTTTTTCATCCTCTTTTTGCCTGGCCCATCCCATCGCACTTCCTTGATGGCGGTAATATCTGCTTTATAGCAGTCTAGATCCTCTGCTAGTTGTTCGGCTGCACGTGGTCTGTAAAGGGACAGAACTTTCCACGTACAGATCCGAAGGTCGTTGTCCTTATTTCGTTTGCTGGGGTCGTCATTAGTTGGGTCATCCTTATCCGAGGCTTTTGGTTGTTTCGGAACCATGCGTTTTTTACGTGGTAGGGAAGTTACCCCGACGGCACAACCCCCAACCTGGAGGGCCAGTTCCTAAATTATTCCCCTAGGACGAGGGGCCGGGTACACCGGTGCCAGTAGTCCACTTCGGGAGTATGAGCGCTGCCGTTGGCCCATTAAGGGCTCCTCCGCCACCATCTCTATTCCAATGTCCTGACCAACATTGGAAATTCCTTACCGACCTGTGATCCGAATACGTCGAAGCAGCTCGCGCAAGGTATTCACTAAGTTCAACCTAACTGGAACTATAGACGCCACCGTTGAAAGAAACTCTGCAGAAACTATTGATAACGATCGAGTTAGCCACTTGTGCGGCTTTCAAAACGAAAGCCCTACAAAACCAATCTCGGGGAGAATAATTACTTTCATGACCGAAACAGTTTGAATACGATCTCGACGGTTTTTAAAGCTAGACGCGAGCTTCTGCATTTTAATTTCACCCCACATATAACTGACCCCGATGTGGATACGGAATGCAATTTATCCAATGTACGAGCTATTAAGGACGTCCACCACTTTATAGGAGTATCTACTTACTTACATAGGTGGCGCTACAGTCCGGGGTGGACCGGGGCCTCAACCAACAAACCTATCCAGCCAGCACGGTTACGAGCCAGCTGCCTCCAGTTGCGCGCGCTAAGTTGGTTGAGGTCCCCCTCCACTTGTTTGCGCCACCTACCACGAGGTCGTCCTCTACTGCGTCGTCCATCCGGTGTGGATTCGAAGACTTTCTTGCCAGGAAAGTTTCGCTCCATCCGCTCTACATGACCCAGCCATCTTAGTCGCTGTATGTGAACTCTTCTGGCTAAGTCGATGTCCTTGTACAGGCCGTATAGCTCGGTATTGTACCTTCTCCTCCACTCACCGTCTATGCAGACGGGACCAAAGATCGCTCGAAGAACTTTTCTCTCGAAATAACCAAGGGCATCCTCATCCGGTTTTGTCAAAGCCCATGCCTCTGCGCCACACAGCAGGACTGGGATGATTAGTGTCTTATAAAGAGTTACCTCAGTAGTTCGAGATATGGCTTTGCTACTCAATTGCCGTCTTAGCCAATAGAAACAACGATTGGCAAGAGTAATTCTTCGTGTGATCTCTCTACTGATGTCATTTGCGGAGTTCACCATAGAGCCTAGGTAGACAAAATCCTTTACTACCTCAAAATTATATCCTTCTATTGTGGTGTACTGTCCAAGACGCCGATGTTGAGTGTCCTTTTTTGTAGACAGCATACATTTTGTTTTGCTTTCATTAACCGCTAGACCCATCTTTGCTGCCTCGATCTCAATACTCATAAATGCCCCATTGACGGCCCGCTGAGTTCTTCCGATTATGTCAATGTCATCGGGGTAAGCGAGTAGTTGTACAGACTTATAAAAGATTGTACCTCCGGTGTTGGCTTATGAGTTTCGTACAATTCTCTCAAGTACTATGTTAAAGAGATCGCATAATGGCGCATCACCTTGTCTAAGACCTCTCCTGACATCGAACGGTTCGGTGATGTTCTTACCGACTTTGATGGAGCAGCGAGAGTTCTCCATCGTCATTCTGCGCAAACGGACGAGCTTGGCAGGGATGCCAAGACTAGACATAGCTCTGTATAACTCGTCTCTCTACACGTTATCATAGGCAACTTTGAAATCGATGAAGAGGTGGTGCGTATCGATTTAATATTCATGGGTTTCTTCCAAGATCTGCCGTAGTGTGAATATTTGGTCAATGGTGGACTTTCCAGGCCTGAAACCGCACTGATAAGAACCTATCAGGTTGTTGACGATCGGTTTTAGGCGTTCATATAATACGGCAGACAGGATCTGATATGCGATGTTGAGGAGACTTATACCTCTGTAATTGGCGCAGTTCAGAGGGTCTCCTTTATTTAGGATCGGGCAAACGATGCTGAGGTTCCATTCATCGGGCATACTTTCGTCCGACCAGATTTTACAGATGACCTGGTACATGCCCCTTACCAACTCATCTCCTCCTGCCTTGAAAAGTTCAGCGGCAAGGCCGTCGGCTCCAGCAGCTTTGTTGGATTTGAGTTTAGATATCGCTATCCTCACTTCATTATGATCGGGTTGACGGGAATTTTGACTGCCATCGTCACTGTTGAATGGCTCATTCTGCCTGACAGCGGAATATTGATCATCATCGCCATTTAACAGTCTGCAGAAGTGTTCCTTCCATATCCTCAGCACCGACTGCGATTCTACTACTATGTTGCCATTTTCGTCCCTGCAGGCTTCTGTTCTGGCTTTGAAACCCTGGCATGTTCTTTTTACCCTTTGGTAAAATTTTCGAACATTATTCCTGCAATAAAGTCTCTCAATCTCCTCGATCGAGCGCTTCTCATGCTCATTTTTCTTCTTTCTGAGAAATCGATGTTTCTCTTTTCTCCTGCGCACGTAGAGCTCGTAAGCAGCTCTAGTCCTTCTATGCAGCGCCGCTTTGTACGCCTCTTGTTTTGCTGCATATGCTTGCCGGCATTCCTCATCAAACCAGGGGTTTCGTTGTGGTGGGCGAGAGAAACCCAGTACATCAGAGGCGGCATCTCTGATGGCTTTTTGGCAACGCTGCCACTGGTCTTCCGCATTTGCTGCTGGCGGCATAGGACTAAGATTGAGATTAGAAGAAACACGATCGGCAAAGGTTCTGGCGGTCTCTTGCGATTGTAGCTTTTCGACGTCAAATTTCCTCACAGTATTTCATTGATTTCGCTCCGTTCTGGATATACGCATCCGTACCTTGGCTACAACTAGGTAGTGATCCGAGTCCACGTTGGCTCTTCGGAAAGTCCGGAGACCCAGAATACTGGAAGAGTGCCTTGAAATTGAGTAGGGTTTACGAGTAGATTTTCATGATGTATTGCGAAAACCCTTCTCGAGCTTTGCGCAGGCATGGAGTAGGGTTTATAAGTGAATTGCGATGGAGCGATAAAACCCTCCTCGATATTAACACAATGGGTGTGCTGAGTCGTAGTAGAAGTTCATAATATGTGGCAGAGTCAGCTATCGGATTTGAAATCAAAAAGTGTGGAAAGAGTAATAAGGGCATTAGGCGATTATTAAAACTTACGACTAAGCTGTCAAATACTTTGTAGATAATGTGAAATTTGTATATGACAAATAGTGTAACATTGAAGCGCGAACCACTTCGTCAAATCATTTGACACTAAAGCGTTTGCATGAAATGGAAATTTGACACTTTCACAAAATGAGTCAAACAGTGTAATACAGTCTTTACATGCAAAGTGTCAATCAGTTGTTTGATTCGAATTAGTGGCATATTTTTCTGGTCAAACGTTTGACACTGTGTCATATAGTGAAACTGTAGCTTAAGGCAAAACCATACGCCTTTCTGTCTTCTTTTTTCAGTTACGCTAATGTTTAAGATCTTTTGTTGTTGGAATGATAACATTAAAGTCGCAGACTTCAATACATTTTTTTTTTATAAAATTAGATGTTTACATTTGCCCCAGTCCATTTAAAAAAAAATGAAAACTGGGATAAATAGGAACAGCGAACCTAGTCTCTAGAAGTCGTAAATTTATTAATCTACAGTAGAGATTAAAGGAACATTCTATTAGTAATATGTATATATTATAATGTAAATACATCTACGATTTGGGATTTAATACTTTGTATGAAGATTTTTTTTTAATTGGTTAACGGAAGCAGTCAATATATGGAGGCTTCGTCCCTGTCATGCAGGTTTGGAGAATTTTTTTTTTTCAAGTAGGTTAATTTTTCCATATAAGGCGGGCTTATTTTAATGTTATATTGGACTCCATAAGACAAAATTGGATGAACGAATGCTTGGTAGCATATCATGCAGAAGCATGAAAGTGCAAATTTAATTTTTTCGACTTAGTTTGTTTGATAAGTCTTTCTGTATTCTAACATATGTTGTTTAAGAACTGTAAATGTGCAGAATGCGTCGAAACAGCAATTCCTTACAATGCCAATTGGGTGAATGTTGAATTCATCCTTATTTAGTAGAGCCAGAAGCACAATTGTGGTCATTCCTCGAAAGTTTAAAATTTTCACATTCATGCTTCTGGCATATGGGGGACGATATGAACTTCAGATCGGATCTAAGATAGTTGAAGTAGAAAAGGCGTTTGAGCGACATAAATGCCGGTCTCACTTTTTGTAACTGCACATTTACGTGCACATTGCAGTACAAAAACTTGTCTAGCTTAGGTAAGGTTAGGTAAGTGGGTTGGTCTAGAGGGTAGAAATCCTATACACCACGCTCATTTCAATATAGATCCCATTCTCGTGAAAAAAGAAAATATACGTCTACGTACATAGCCTAGTAGAAAGCATTTAATAATTACTGTGCCCGAGATACAAACCATGCAGAGGATTTAGTGAAGTATGAAAACCACTTTTACCACTTTCTCCATGCTCCAAGTTTATACCCTCAAATAAGTCAATTGTTGTTACAGTTTTCTATAACATGTTCGGGATAATCCCGTCGAGTACTGGGGATTTAAAGCCCGTTCTCTGACTGGTCTTATATTGTTCCCAGTCCTCATCCAGGTTTGTTCTTTTGGCTACATTTTAAAGGTGACTTTTCTAATGTTAGCTAATTCCTTCAACCATGGTGGTCATTTCTTTTATCTTTTCCTTTGGTTTCAGGGCATAGGCTTCTTTATAGAAACTTATCTAAATGGACACCTAAATACTTCACAACAGTTTTTGACTCGATGCGAATACCATTAGAGCACACTATTTGCAAGTTTTTCCAGTTGCGTTTTAAATCAGAATTATCCCGTCTTACAGGATTAACATGAGATAATTATATTTATAGCACGAGTACATGGCTGCCTCAAAAATTCCTCGATATCACAACATTTTACTCCGCTGCATACCAGATTATTGCTCGTGAAGTCGCCGATTATTCCACTGATCGCATATGGATGTCAAATATTTTGTTGCTATAGTGTCGAAACTAAGCGTAAGCCTGTAGTTATTTTCAACAATTTAACCAGATATGTTTTCCAACTGAAGCGTTATAACCATGCCTTTCCTTATGCGAATAAAATCCTTGGCTGCTCGTTAAACACTTACTTAAGCTACATTACAATCATGTATCTACATAAGATAATCTTGATAAAAGAGCCGCAATACCTCTTCGAAAATTCAATTGAGATCTTTCTGTCAAACTTCGAAAAGACAATTCTTTTTTCAAGCTGATTTTTTTTGTTAATAAATAAATAAATAATTACACGCGACGCTGCAAATGATGCGTAGCTTGAGCTTGGAGGGCCAGTTCCTAAATTATTCCCCTAGGACGAGGGGCCGGGTACACCGGTGCCAGTAGTCCACTTCGGGAGTATGAGCGCTGCCGTTGGCCCATTAAGGGCTCCTCCGCCACCATCTCTATTCCAATGTCCTGACCAACATTGGAAATTCCTTACCGACCTGTGATCCGAATACGTCGAAGCAGCTCGCGCAAGGTATTCACTAAGTTCAACCTAACTGGAACTATAGACGCCACCGTTGAAAGAAACTCTGCAGAAACTATTGATAACGATCGAGTTAGCCACTTGTGCGGCTTTCAAAACGAAAGCCCTACAAAACCAATCTCGGGGAGAATAATTACTTTCATGACCGAAACAGTTTGAATACGATCTCGACGGTTTTTAAAGCTAGACGCGAGCTTCTGCATTTTAATTTCACCCCACATATAACTGACCCCGATGTGGATACGGAATGCAATTTATCCAATGTACGAGCTATTAAGGACGTCCACCACTTTATAGGAGTATCTACTTACTTACATAGGTGGCGCTACAGTCCGGGGTGGACCGGGGCCTCAACCAACAAACCTATCCAGCCAGCACGGTTACGAGCCAGCTGCCTCCAGTTGCGCGCGCTAAGTTGGTTGAGGTCCCCCTCCACTTGTTTGCGCCACCTACCACGAGGTCGTCCTCTACTGCGTCGTCCATCCGGTGTGGATTCGAAGACTTTCTTGCCAGGAAAGTTTCGCTCCATCCGCTCTACATGACCCAGCCATCTTAGTCGCTGTATGTGAACTCTTCTGGCTAAGTCGATGTCCTTGTACAGGCCGTATAGCTCGGTATTGTACCTTCTCCTCCACTCACCGTCTATGCAGACGGGACCAAAGATCGCTCGAAGAACTTTTCTCTCGAAATAACCAAGGGCATCCTCATCCGGTTTTGTCAAAGCCCATGCCTCTGCGCCACACAGCAGGACTGGGATGATTAGTGTCTTATAAAGAGTTACCTCAGTAGTTCGAGATATGGCTTTGCTACTCAATTGCCGTCTTAGCCAATAGAAACAACGATTGGCAAGAGTAATTCTTCGTGTGATCTCTCTACTGATGTCATTTGCGGAGTTCACCATAGAGCCTAGGTAGACAAAATCCTTTACTACCTCAAAATTATATCCTTCTATTGTGGTGTACTGTCCAAGACGCCGATGTTGAGTGTCCTTTTTTGTAGACAGCATACATTTTGTTTTGCTTTCATTAACCGCTAGACCCATCTTTGCTGCCTCGATCTCAATACTCATAAATGCCCCATTGACGGCCCGCTGAGTTCTTCCGATTATGTCAATGTCATCGGGGTAAGCGAGTAGTTGTACAGACTTATAAAAGATTGTACCTCCGGTGTTGGCTTATGAGTTTCGTACAATTCTCTCAAGTACTATGTTAAAGAGATCGCATAATGGCGCATCACCTTGTCTAAGACCTCTCCTGACATCGAACGGTTCGGTGATGTTCTTACCGACTTTGATGGAGCAGCGAGAGTTCTCCATCGTCATTCTGCGCAAACGGACGAGCTTGGCAGGGATGCCAAGACTAGACATAGCTCTGTATAACTCGTCTCTCTACACGTTATCATAGGCAACTTTGAAATCGATGAAGAGGTGGTGCGTATCGATTTAATATTCATGGGTTTCTTCCAAGATCTGCCGTAGTGTGAATATTTGGTCAATGGTGGACTTTCCAGGCCTGAAACCGCACTGATAAGAACCTATCAGGTTGTTGACGATCGGTTTTAGGCGTTCATATAATACGGCAGACAGGATCTGATATGCGATGTTGAGGAGACTTATACCTCTGTAATTGGCGCAGTTCAGAGGGTCTCCTTTATTTAGGATCGGGCAAACGATGCTGAGGTTCCATTCATCGGGCATACTTTCGTCCGACCAGATTTTACAGATGACCTGGTACATGCCCCTTACCAACTCATCTCCTCCTGCCTTGAAAAGTTCAGCGGCAAGGCCGTCGGCTCCAGCAGCTTTGTTGGATTTGAGTTTAGATATCGCTATCCTCACTTCATTATGATCGGGTTGACGGGAATTTTGACTGCCATCGTCACTGTTGAATGGCTCATTCTGCCTGACAGCGGAATATTGATCATCATCGCCATTTAACAGTCTGCAGAAGTGTTCCTTCCATATCCTCAGCACCGACTGCGATTCTACTACTATGTTGCCATTTTCGTCCCTGCAGGCTTCTGTTCTGGCTTTGAAACCCTGGCATGTTCTTTTTACCCTTTGGTAAAATTTTCGAACATTATTCCTGCAATAAAGTCTCTCAATCTCCTCGATCGAGCGCTTCTCATGCTCATTTTTCTTCTTTCTGAGAAATCGATGTTTCTCTTTTCTCCTGCGCACGTAGAGCTCGTAAGCAGCTCTAGTCCTTCTATGCAGCGCCGCTTTGTACGCCTCTTGTTTTGCTGCATATGCTTGCCGGCATTCCTCATCAAACCAGGGGTTTCGTTGTGGTGGGCGAGAGAAACCCAGTACATCAGAGGCGGCATCTCTGATGGCTTTTTGGCAACGCTGCCACTGGTCTTCCGCATTTGCTGCTGGCGGCATAGGACTAAGATTGAGATTAGAAGAAACACGATCGGCAAAGGTTCTGGCGGTCTCTTGCGATTGTAGCTTTTCGACGTCAAATTTCCTCACAGTATTTCATTGATTTCGCTCCGTTCTGGATATACGCATCCGTACCTTGGCTACAACTAGGTAGTGATCCGAGTCCACGTTGGCTCTTCGGAAAGTCCGGAGACCCAGAATACTGGAAGAGTGCCTTGAAATTGAGTAGGGTTTACGAGTAGATTTTCATGATGTATTGCGAAAACCCTTCTCGAGCTTTGCGCAGGCATGGAGTAGGGTTTATAAGTGAATTGCGATGGAGCGATAAAACCCTCCTCGATGTTAACACAATGGGTGTGCTGAGTCGTAGTAGAAGTTCATAATATGTGGCAGAGTCAGCTATCGGATTTGAAATCAAAAAGTGTGGAAAGAGTAATAAGGGCATTAGGCGATTATTAAAACTTACGACTAAGCTGTCAAATACTTTGTAGATAATGTGAAATTTGTATATGACAAATAGTGTAACATTGAAGCGCGAACCACTTCGTCAAATCATTTGACACTAAAGCGTTTGCATGAAATGGAAATTTGACACTTTCACAAAATGAGTCAAACAGTGTAATACAGTCTTTACATGCAAAGTGTCAATCAGTTGTTTGATTCGAATTAGTGGCATATTTTTCTGGTCAAACGTTTGACACTGTGTCATATAGTGAAACTGTAGCTTAAGGCAAAACCATACGCCTTTCTGTCTTCTTTTTTCAGTTACGCTAATGTTTAAGATCTTTTGTTGTTGGAATGATAACATTAAAGTCGCAGACTTCAATACATTTTTTTTTTATAAAATTAGATGTTTACATTTGCCCCAGTCCATTTAAAAAAAAATGAAAACTGGGATAAATAGGAACAGCGAACCTAGTCTCTAGAAGTCGTAAATTTATTAATCTACAGTAGAGATTAAAGGAACATTCTATTAGTAATATGTATATATTATAATGTAAATACATCTACGATTTGGGATTTAATACTTTGTATGAAGATTTTTTTTTAATTGGTTAACGGAAGCAGTCAATATATGGAGGCTTCGTCCCTGTCATGCAGGTTTGGAGAATTTTTTTTTTTCAAGTAGGTTAATTTTTCCATATAAGGCGGGCTTATTTTAATGTTATATTGGACTCCATAAGACAAAATTGGATGAACGAATGCTTGGTAGCATATCATGCAGAAGCATGAAAGTGCAAATTTAATTTTTTCGACTTAGTTTGTTTGATAAGTCTTTCTGTATTCTAACATATGTTGTTTAAGAACTGTAAATGTGCAGAATGCGTCGAAACAGCAATTCCTTACAATGCCAATTGGGTGAATGTTGAATTCATCCTTATTTAGTAGAGCCAGAAGCACAATTGTGGTCATTCCTCGAAAGTTTAAAATTTTCACATTCATGCTTCTGGCATATGGGGGACGATATGAACTTCAGATCGGATCTAAGATAGTTGAAGTAGAAAAGGCGTTTGAGCGACATAAATGCCGGTCTCACTTTTTGTAACTGCACATTTACGTGCACATTGCAGTACAAAAACTTGTCTAGCTTAGGTAAGGTTAGGTAAGTGGGTTGGTCTAGAGGGTAGAAATCCTATACACCACGCTCATTTCAATATAGATCCCATTCTCGTGAAAAAAGAAAATATACGTCTACGTACATAGCCTAGTAGAAAGCATTTAATAATTACTGTGCCCGAGATACAAACCATGCAGAGGATTTAGTGAAGTATGAAAACCACTTTTACCACTTTCTCCATGCTCCAAGTTTATACCCTCAAATAAGTCAATTGTTGTTACAGTTTTCTATAACATGTTCGGGATAATCCCGTCGAGTACTGGGGATTTAAAGCCCGTTCTCTGACTGGTCTTATATTGTTCCCAGTCCTCATCCAGGTTTGTTCTTTTGGCTACATTTTAAAGGTGACTTTTCTAATGTTAGCTAATTCCTTCAACCATGGTGGTCATTTCTTTTATCTTTTCCTTTGGTTTCAGGGCATAGGCTTCTTTATAGAAACTTATCTAAATGGACACCTAAATACTTCACAACAGTTTTTGACTCGATGCGAATACCATTAGAGCACACTATTTGCAAGTTTTTCCAGTTGCGTTTTAAATCAGAATTATCCCGTCTTACAGGATTAACATGAGATAATTATATTTATAGCACGAGTACATGGCTGCCTCAAAAATTCCTCGATATCACAACATTTTACTCCGCTGCATACCAGATTATTGCTCGTGAAGTCGCCGATTATTCCACTGATCGCATATGGATGTCAAATATTTTGTTGCTATAGTGTCGAAACTAAGCGTAAGCCTGTAGTTATTTTCAACAATTTAACCAGATATGTTTTCCAACTGAAGCGTTATAACCATGCCTTTCCTTATGCGAATAAAATCCTTGGCTGCTCGTTAAACACTTACTTAAGCTACATTACAATCATGTATCTACATAAGATAATCTTGATAAAAGAGCCGCAATACCTCTTCGAAAATTCAATTGAGATCTTTCTGTCAAACTTCGAAAAGACAATTCTTTTTTCAAGCTGATTTTTTTTGTTAATAAATAAATAAATAATTACACGCGACGCTGCAAATGATGCGTAGCTTGAAGTGATTTAGGGTTTCCGAGTGCTTTCAGCTGTGTTATCACCCCATCTTGAAGTGATTTAGGGTTTCCGAGTGCTTTCAGCTGTGTTATCACCCCATTTGCCAACAAATACTTCGGTGACATTTAAAAATCAAAATGTAGCTTTGCAAAGAGATAACTTTGAAAAACATACATACGAGTAGGTGAGTAGAGAACAAAGCTGACTAGTATAGAAGAAGACTTAATGCTCAAGCTAATCCTCTCTCTTAGCACAACAGAAGATGTTCTCAGGATATGACTGGAGTTATTCTCCAAGACATTAAACAGCCCACGGTCATCAATGTCTCCTCTGGTAGAGATTCCTTCATAGTTGATAGGTTTAACTGGGAAAGTATGAAGGCTAGAAATAAATCGTATGTCTTTCTTAAGCTATTCAGAAGAATAAACTAGGTTTTTTTATGTTAGAAGTATAAGCAGTTCTGTAAAGTAAAAAGACAACATTATTTTTGCGGTATTGCACAGAGCTTGGAAAGTTGTGGAGATTCTATATCCTTTTGACGCAGATACGTTCTAGCAAGGCATTTTAAGAATATCATTAATCCTCCGACGGATCAGTCAATATTTCAATAACTGCTCCCTTATGTGTTAATTCTGGAATTAGATGCTCCAATCACTATCTCCGATCTACAAGTGGCATTAAAAAAAAAAGAAGAATATAAAGGCCCAGAGCTTGAGAAAGCACTTCTGCAGACTGTATAACGGCGACGAAGATCAACATCCCGCTGTCAGGCAGAATGAACCATTCAATATGGACGATGATAGTGAGGATAGCAATATCCAAGCTGAAACCCAACAAGGCTGCTGGACCTGACGTCTTATCGGCCGAACTTTTCAAGGCAGCTGGTGATGAATTGGTAGAGCGCATACACCAACTCATCTCTAAGATTTGGTCAGACGAGTGTATGCCGGATGAATGGAATCTCAGCATCGTTTGCCCGATCCACAAGAAAGGAGACCCCCTCAACTGCGCCAATTATAGAGGCATCAGTCTCCTCAACATCGCATACAAGATCTTTTCTGCGATATTGTGTGAACGCCTGAAACCTTTTATCAACAGCCTGATTGGACCCTATCAGTGCGGTTTTAGGGCAAGAAAGTCCACCATCCATCAAATCTTCACGCTTCGGCAGATCCCGGAGAAAACTCAAGAATTTCAAATCGATACACATAATCTCTTTATCGATTTTAAGGCCGCCTATGACTGCGTCTATAGAGAAGAGCTTTATAAAGCCATGTCTAAGTTTTACATCCCTGCCAAACTTGTCCGTCTGTGCAGGATGACGATGGAGAACACTCGCTGCTCCATCAAGGTCGGTAATGACCTCACCGAGAGCTTTGATGTCAAAAAAGGTTTTAGACAAGCTGACGCGCTGTCATGTGACTTCTTTAACATTGCACTTGAACGGATTGTGCGGAACTCACAAGCCAACACCGGAGGCACAATCTATTACAAGTCTGTACATTTGCTTGCATACGCCGACGATATAGACATTATTGGAAGAACTCCGCGGGCTGTCACCGGTGCGTTTGCAAGCATTGAGGCGGAAGCGGCCAAAATGGGTTTAGCGATAAACGAGGGCAAAACCAAGTTTATAATGTCAACAAGAAGGGAGAGCCAACACCGACCAATTGGACAGAATGACACAGTCGGCAACTATAACTTCGAGGTAGTAAGGGACTTTGTCTACCCTGGCTCTGCTATAAACTCCAAAAACAAGATCAGCGCAGAAATCAAGCGAAGAATAACTCTTTCCAATCGCTGTTTTTTTTTGGACTTATAAGGCAATTCAACAGCAAAGCCCTATCTCGAGCAACTGAGAAGACTCTGTATAAGACCCTGATCATCCCAGTCCTACTTTACGGCGCTGAAACAGGGACTTTATTGAAAGCGGATGAAGATATCCTTGATTGCTTCAAGAGAACAATTCTTCGTAAGATATTCGGTCCCGTTTGCGTTGACGGGTTTTGGAGTAGAAGATTCAATCACGAACTATACGAGCTCTACAGCGACATCGCCCTAGTCAAAAAACTGCGTATTGGACGTCTGAGATTGCTAGGACATGTAGAACGAATGGACACCAACGCTCCGGCCTGCAGAGTCTTCGAATCTAACCCCGAGGGACGACGCAATAGAGGGAATTATCGCCGTAGGTGGCGCGCACAAGTTCAAGGGGACCTCGACCAACTTGGAGTGCGCAACTGGAGGCAATTAGCTAAAGACCGAGCTAAATGGAGAGGCTTGTTGGTTGAGGCCCGAGTTCACCCCGACTGTAGCACCACCTAAGTAAGTGAGAAAGCACTCTTCTCGTCTCTCTCAGCAACTGCCACCAAAAGTTATCCGAACGGGGTTGGTTACCCATCTCTCGAATCAAGATACTAGGCACCCAGCGGTCACCACGTGGAAGTTGAGAGTGGGTATTTTTTAGGCCTAGGCTAAGTGAAAACGCTTCAATTTTCATATAATCGCATGCACTGCCGTTTGACATAAGTATGTTTATTTAAAAGTCTCCTTCAATAATACGTGTTCTAAAGATAAGTGCGGTTAGTGTATATATATTTATATAAAGCTTCCCAGCCAAGGTTTACATTCAAAATGTGCTGTACATCATTCATATCCATTGAAGTTACGCCAAGATATCTCACACGGAACTCACTTAAAGATAGAAAATCTGGCAATTAAATGGTATACTGGTATATCCTCCGTTTCTTGTCGATTACACAGGTCACATTCTTTTTCTTTTTTTTTTCTTCTTATACCCTGTATCCCCTTGTGGGTCCTAGGGCCTCTACTACGCCTTCGCACCATCATGTACTGTTTCTGGCAATGTGTTTGAGCTCTCTCCAACTTTTTCCCAACTGCCGTGCTTCCTTCTCGACTGTTTTGCGCCATGTCCTCCTCGGAACCCCAGGTCTTCTACCATCCTGAGTTAAAGGTTCCATTGCATGGCATGGTACGCTATGGAAATAGACCTTGATACTCCCCAACTATTGAAACATGTTCTCCTTTGTAGGTCCATTTTTCATTACGAAAATACCTATCACCACCATCTCTGAATGCCATCATTCTAGACTTCTTTTAATTAACGGAGAGATTTCAAGACGGTTCATCATTCGCTGCTTTCCTTCAACTGATTCAGAGAGAAAAACTATATAATCTGTAAAAAAGAGTCCTGCTATCTACGTACTTCCAAACTGAATTCCTCGTCCAATTGCCTCCACTATATCATTTGTAAATAAAATGAAAAGTAACGTGCTCAGGATACATCTTTGCCTGACTCTCATTTACCCTGTAAAGTCTTCCGTTACAAGCTCACCATCCTATACATACACAACGTTGTTTTCCTACTCGTACATCGTTTTCAATAAAACGACAATTTTCCTTGAGATTCCCATCGTATAAAGCAGCACGAAAGTCGGCGAAGAAAGCATATGACTTCTTGGTCCTTCTTCTAAAGCCCTCCGCAACGTTCGTCAGGGTTACAAGTTTCCATAAAGGAATTTCAGATAAAAAAAAGATTCCATCACCATACACAATCTTAAATCAAAAAGCAGTTTGTTTCTATTTTTGTTTAAGTGCAGAGTCTACACACATGTGTGTACAATCTTGCTACGCATACTGTTGACTATCTGCTCTTGAATTAAGAACTATGTAGAACAAGCAGTACAGCCCGTGTGATAATGAGACATGACCCCCCGCTCAATTGGTTACGCTTTATCACTTCTTTTCTTATCTCCATTTGATTGTGGTTACTTCGACACCTCGACGTTTGTTTTGCTGTGCCCGTGCGTTCCTCCCCTCGATTGTTGGCGCCATTAAGTCTGTTTAAATTCTGCCGTCAGTCATTCAGGTTTTTTTTTTTTTTTGTTTGTTCTATCTTCCCCCAGCAGTAGTGTTGACATAAAACTAGAGATTGCTCGTCAAGCTCTCGTGACCTATAATATTAAATAATTATCATACAAATTGAAATTTTCGTTTTAGCTGTTTCAGTTGGATAAGCAAATTACACCGGATGTGGAATAGTGTTTGAGTCATTTAGATGTGCCAATTTGATTGAAAGTCATTCTGACGAAATTCGGATTAGCGATTTAATTTTAATTGTTTGACTTCGGTTGGAGTGCAAATTGTTAAGCTGGACAATGGCTCGAGATCCCATCTGATGGGTTAACAAAGAAGATAAGTAGGGTGACTTGGCATGCGTGTCTTAAAGAACTTGAATGGGCTTCGCTAATCATTTCACTTTCATCAGTTTTAAATTGTTTAATCTGGGTAACTGGTATGATAGGGATAGACGTGCATAGTGCTTTTGCTGGAGTTGGAGGTTTCTTTTTTTTTTTGCGTCAGAAGGTGGGAATCTTTTAAAGACGAAAATGAGCCCGTACTCAGTAACAGTGTGGGATTTCCACCAACTAAACCCAGCTCCCCTCCTGCCCTGGTCCTCGCAGCACTATCATCAAGCATTTCGTCGAGAGGGAGGACTTCAGCCTCAGGTACTCGACTCATTCGTATTGGCAGCCTCCTGCCATGCATTTCATTGTCACTCCTGTCTTCGTTGCCAGTGCCGCTAACTGCTTTCCAGGCATCTTTCCTGCTCATTATCTGTCTGATGATGTTGTCTGGAGTTACTTTACTTTACTTTACTAGGGCCTTGTACGCACTGCGACCTATAAGATCTATTGTGGCAGCCCGGTGTTTAGCTGAGAACTTGGTTAAGGCTCTTGATAAACCTCAACAAAGCTCCAGTTTCAATATTCTAGAAGTCAGAGGGACTCAATAAAGCCCTTCCGATATGGAGAAGTCTTTTCTTGCGGCCATGGGGCATTCACAAAACATATGCTCTGCCGTCTCTTTTGCTCTTCACATAGCCGGCATTCGTCTGTATCTACTACTCCTATCTTGTGCAGATGGTACCTGAATGGGCAATCACCAGTCAAGTAGCCTGTTAAGGTTCTTATGTCTGCTTTCCTAAGCTCGAGTAGCTTTTTAGCCTTGCAGCGGTTGAGATTAATGAAGTTTTTTGCCTGTCTTAGGCCCAGTACTCTGCATGATGATCATCTTCCCATTTCTTTATTTTTATGCTTACGCTACTCCGTGCGACTTCAAAATAGGGTTCAGGATGGACTAGTGGGCGACTAGCGCCTCTTCTCGCTAAGCAGTCCGCCCGTTCGTTGCCCTCGAAGTCTTTGTGTCCTGGTACCCAGGCCACAGTGACTGTGTTTTTCGATGCGAGATCTTCGAGAAGGTTTAGACAGTCCCATACAAGTTTTGATCCTACCATGTACGATTTCAGAGCCATAAGTGCTGCCTGGCTGTCTGAGAGGATATAGATACGAGTACCCTTGACTCTTCTACGCAGACATTCTCGTACACAGAGCTCGATCGCATGGACTTCCGCCTGAAATATTCTTGGTGATTTCCCAAGCGCTGCCGCACGTTGGAACCTGGGTCCATAAACCCCTGCGCCAGTGCTACTATTTTCCAATTTGAAACCATCTGTGTACCATGTTTGAGAGTTTGGTAAGACTACAAGTCCTTCATTCCTCCATGTGTGGCGGTCACCTATGACCACATTGAGTTTCCTGGAGAACCAGTATTTCTTGATCATAGTATCTGGGATTTTGAAAATAGGGTCATTTTAAATATACCCTAGAATCTGCAAATGGCCCGTAAAGTTGCCGATTTTAAGGTCCGAGATCTTGGGTAGCCTAAGAGCACTCAGCATAGCTTGTTTTTGTGCTGCAAGGTGCAACGGCGTGAGGCTAAGCATTGCTCCCATTGCTGTCGTAGGGCACGTTCTCATTGCTCCTGTGATACTCAGACAGGCTAGACGATGTATTTTATTCAACTGTTCCTGAGTCTTGGCCTGTAAGGTTTTTGGCCACCAAGCCAACGATGAATAGGTGACCATGGGCTTAATAATGGCGCTGTACGTCCAATATATTATCTTGGGTTTTAGCCCCCAAGTTTTACCATGTAGGCGCTGGCACATAAACATTGCTCTTGTCGCTTTCTCGGTAACCTTGTTCAGGTGTGAATTCGAGGTGAGCGTTTTGTCAATTATAACACCTTGGTATTTCGCTTCCTTGGATATGTCGATTGGGACGTTTTCCAGTCTAATTTCTTTGAGGGTGTGGTTTTTTTTCCTGGAAACGGTACAAGTATAGTTTTTCCGGGGTTGATGGTAAGTCCCTTTATCCTGCACCAATCGGAAGTTAAATTGAGGGCACCTTGCATTAGTTGAGAAATTAAAAATCCTCAAATTTGCCTTTGAATGACAATGTCGTCTGCATATCCTTGTACTTTGTAACCCGATTTTTCAAGTAGCTCTAGGAGTTCGTCAATAAATAAGGTCCAGAGCAGGGGAGAGAGGACTCCTCCCTGCGGGCAACCTCTGGTAGCTGTTATAGTTTTATGCGAGCCTCCGCACTCGATTCTTATCTTCCTACTGCATAGCATGGTTAGGATCCAGTTTATGATCAGAGGAGCGATACCTTTCCTGAAGGCACATAGGGCTGTTTTTTTGGCAGCTAATGATTTTTCAATCAATAATGTTAAGCTATGAATGGCTGTTTCCGTAGATTTCCCAGGTTGATTAGCAAATTGGTTTGCATGCAGAGGATCATGTTTAAGGGACTTTTCCCTTATATGATGATCGATAATTTTCTCCATCATTTTTAGGAGAAAGGAACTGAGACTAATGGGTCGAAAGGATTTAGGCCTTTGGGATGAACACCACCTTAACCTCCTTTCAAATTTTTGGTATGTAGCCTAGTGTAAGGCTGGATCTGAAAATTCTTATAAGGGTAGGAATTAACAGGTTTGCTCCTTGTTGAAGTAGGCAGGGAAATATGCCATCTATACCTGGTGATTTAAATGGGCTAAAGGTAGATAGAGCCCATCTAATATGGTTGGCAGTAAAGATTTTGCCAGATAGGCTATAGTCTCGTGTAGAAGCAATGAGAACGTCGTTCCTCAGCTGTTCTGGAGAGACAACACAATCGGATATACAGCCTGAAAAGTAGGTATCAAGTAAGGCTTGACAGGTTTCCTCCGGACTGCTGGTGAATTCCCCATCTTGTTTCTTTAGGGTACCAAGATGCTTGGAGTGACTCTGGGCTAGGGCCTTTTGAAGGCGAACGGCAGTGGGGAAGCTTTCGATACGTTCGCAGTGAGTTCTCCAAGATTCGCGTTTAGATTATCTAAGTTCTTTGTTATAATTTGTTAGAGTTTCTTTGTAAAGGCACCAACTGCCATTGATTTTAGCTCTATTGAATAGCTTCCTAGTTTCACGCCTAAGTGACTCAAGACGCTTATTCCACCAGGGGGCCTTCGTAAGCGACGGAAATGGTTTTTCGATGGTGTTCTGCCTCGAATTCCAACTCTGGAATGGTATGTATAGGATTCGAAGCACGATTTAGTTCTGCCTCGAGGATGAACCGATAGGAATCCCAATTAGTGCGCCTAGGGTTCCTGTAATTTAGCGTGTCACTCCCATCACATCCCTATATCGAATCTGATGTGGTTATAGTCCGACATAGAGACTTCGTCAGACACGTGCCAGTTTGTGATGAAATTGTGTATAAAAGAGCTTGCCAAAGTGAGATCTAGTACCTCTTGGCGGATGATGTTAGTAAAAGTAGGAACGTTTCCCCTATTTACCACCACCATGTTGTTAGTACATACAAATTCAAAAAGCAATTCACCTCTTTTGTTGATGTCCGAACTGCCCCAGGCGGTGTGATGGGCGTTAGCGTCACAGCTGATAATCCAGGGTAACTTTTTGGCATGGCAGTAAGCCATCAAGTACCCTATCTCGTTCGGCGGTGCCTCGGCTGTGTCCCCGGGAAAGTAAGCGGAGGCGAAGATAATCTTCGTGGTTCCACTTTTTAGTGGCACTTCTGCCACTATCGCCACCAGGTCCCTAGTAATGAACTCTGTAATGGGAAATATATTATGAGTATTTTTAATTAAAATTGCTGCCCTAGGATTACTCCACGAGTCAGAATAAATTAACTTACAGTTCTTCGTTGGGAGCTCTTTAATGGCTCCCTCGAGCACTAATGGCTCTTGCATCAGTGTCAAGTCAACATCTTCCTTGATGAACCACCTATTCAGCAGGGAAGATGCTGCCCTAGCATGGTGCAAGTCTATTTGAAGGCACTTGAAATGCGTTCTGATGAGTGGTGGAGGACTCATCTACCGTTTACGCCCCCTGTTCCGGTGGGCCGTTTTTCTGGCCCTGCCGCTATTCAGTAGCCCAGCTTCCTCGGGGTTTCTTCTCTCCCACTTCCTTAACCTTCCAGAGGAAAAGTCTGGGTTTAGGTCCACACCGAGTTTGCTCACCAGCGGGTGCGTTCTTCATAGTGTCGTGAAAAATGGAACATGATGTGTTTCGCATCATCGACTGCTTCCGTGCACGTTAGGCAATAGGAGTTGTCATTCCAGTCCAAGCCTGTGGAAGTAGGTTCTGAATCATGGCTAGTTAACATCTGTGTTTATGAAAATTGCGTCACTCAAAAGGTAAACAAACTAATTTCTGCTTTCATTGCATACCACCGCACCTGAGCGATTTCAGCACAAAGCACTGCACGGAAAAATGCCACATCAGCCAAAAATAGCCAGTTGAAGTGCCGCACGAGCGATGACCCGGTTGTTTACCTTTCGAGTGATTAAATAATAGAATAAGCAATTTGTATAAATGGTAGAATAAGTAAGTTAAATATGACCTAGTTTTTGAACCTTTGTATAGAATAAGCAATTTATGTATTTGTATAAATAGCAGGGCTTGCTCATGAATAAACTGGCTTTTAGTTCAACAGCAACCAAATTCATTTCGGTTTTCTTATTTCTTGTAAAACAAAGTGTTATTTCATAAACAATCTGGGTCAGGTAGAAATTAAGCTCCCCATGCTTCCTTTTGATCCAAACGTTAATATTGGGGATCTCTGCGTCCACCTTCTTTTATCAGAGTGATCCCATCTCTTCCAGACTTGCCCTTGGTAATACCGCAGTAACACCTCGACTCGTCGCTGTTGATGCCGCTGTCCTGCTGGCACTGTATTTCCATTGGGCTTCCGGAAATTTACATTTTCTGTTTTAATGAATGTATGATAGTCTGATTATTATTTTTATTCACACAAATAAAGATGTGATCACTACAATATTCGGATGAAGAAATGCGTATTGGCTTGTTCATTATACTGCTGAGATGTAGTTCTCACTATCACTCTCTGAATATTCATATCAGCTATGAGTATTCATTTTTTTTTTGTTATGATAGCATTCAAAATTACGTCGAACTCAGAATAAAGGTACTTTTCTTGACTCATGAAGGTGACCTAAAGTTTGTATGGATCTCAGTTTTGAAAACAAAAATTTACAATTTTATAACATCATCACTTTTAATATCAATGATGGTGAAATCACACACTAACTCACCTTTAATACAAACTACTGTACCATCTGCGGAAAACAATATACATATACCAATTTATCAGAAGATACTCGTATAATCCGGGATATTAGATATAAAAATATTTATTTTCCCGCAACGTGGTATAAGTTAACAAAGTATGGAGATTTTTTTCTAAGGTTGCGAGTATTCTGATGAATACTAAAGGTTAGGCGGTTGAAGAGAGTTTTTAGATCCATTCAAAGTAAGAATGAAGAAACTATTCATGTCAGCAGTATAACTGGTTTTTACAAAACTATGTTCCTCCTTCTTTCGTATGCATTCATACCATTCCTAGTCCATAAGCAGGGTTGCTAAATGTCACAGTTTTTGGTTTACCGTAAAAAAGCGTATAAAAGTATATAAAAGTGTAAAAAGTATCTGAAAGTGTATACAATTTTAGAAGTACAAATAATAATAAGTTTTTTTTTTCCGAGGGTAGGTGAAAATCTTCAACAAGACACTATGAGGATCGACAGCGCGTGCTCATAGTAGTGAGGGATTCTTACCCACTAAAAAACCTCCCTTCAAAACAGACTTGTTTTCATTTTTACTACAACTAAGTATTCGACTTATCAAGTAGTTTTCATTTCACGAAATAATGACGTTTTGCAGGTGCCTTCCCATTAGAAGTTCCTGCTAGTTCCGCAGTTTGGACGCGGTTACTTATCGCGCTAAGTCTAAAGGTTTGGTTCTTAGTAGACGGCGTAGTAAATTTCTTTCATCCAAACTTGGAGGACTGTAATATTTACGTGACTTTCTAGTCGACTTTTATGCTTTCTCGCGTAGTTTTTGATTTCGTCTTCTATAGCTTTAATGCCAAGATCTCTGTGGATATCGCTGTTTCTGATATACCACGGCGCATTAATAATACCTCTTAGTACTTTGTTCTCAAAAGTTTGTAAAATTTGAATATTACTTATTTTGGTACAACCCCAGAGTTGTATACCATATGTCCATACGGGCTTTAGCACTTGCTTATATAAAAGCAGTTTGTTCTCTATATTAAGCTTGGAATATTTTCCAAGTAACCAATACATTTCTCTATATTTATTATCTAGTTCTTTGCGTTTTTTCTTAACGTGCGTTTTCCATTTCAGCTTTGTATTAAGTGTCATTCCAAGATACTTAGCCTCGTTTGCAAACGGAATTTGAACAGAGTTTGAAAAGATCGGCAAATTATTTATTTTCTTATAGGTAAAATTCACATGAACAGATTTGGTCTCGTTGAGTGCGATTCGCCAAACCTTTGTCCATTCATTTACTCTATCCAAAGCTTCTTGCAGTTTTTCTTTAGTATCTTCGACCGTTTTACCGACTGTCAAGATTGCAGTGTCGTCGGCAAATATAGCTAGCTCAGTGCCTTCTACTTGCGGTATATCACGGGTGTATAATAGATATAAGACTCGACCAAGAACGCTTCCCTGCGGCACCCCAGCCATTATTTCATTAAAGTCTGAATATTCATTTCCACATTTAACGCGGAATAGTCTATTCGTAAGGTAGTTCTTCAAAATATTATATAGGTGCTCTGACAGAACTTGTCGTAATTTAAACTTTAAGCCTTCGTGCTAGACCTTGTCAAATGCTTGAGAAAGGTCAAGGAATACGCTTGAACAAATCTTTTTTTCTTCAAGTGATTTTTCGATTACATGTGTTATTTGATGTACTTGTTCAACTGTAGAATGCTTACTTCTGAATCCGAATTGATGATCAGGGATGAGATGCCCTTCTTCTATTACCGGCTGTATTCGCCTAATCAATATTCTCTCGAACACCTTGGATATAATTGGAAGAAGCGAAATCGGTCTATAAGACGTTTTTTTCATTCGGCGGTTTTCCGGGCTTAAGGACCATTATGACTTCGGCGACTTTCCATTGACTGGGAACATATCCTAGTCTAATCGCGGCGTTTATAATGAACAGAAGCTTAATTAGAGCTTTTCTTGGTAGGGCTTTAAGAACCTCTCCCTTAATTAGGTCATATCCAGAAGCTTTCTTAGGTTTAAGTTTCTTTATTTCTTCCTTAAGTTCGGTAAGTGTTGCATTTTTTATTACACTATTGTCTATATACGACGTATTTATATTTTCAATAAGAGCTTGTCCATCAAACGGTTTGAAAGTTTCTTCCAGGTGGGTGGCAAAAACTTGCGCTTTCTCTTTATCATGCCTGGCCCATTCGCCTTGATTTTTCCTAATTGGTGCGGCTTGCATTTGAGGTTTTTTAATACCTTTTATAGCCTTCCAAAGCGAGTAATTAGAATCTTTTTCTGCTGTTAAGCTTTCTAGGTAAGTTTGCATTTCATTATCCTTAAGGTCTTTAATAGATCTTTTTAGTGAGTTGCACAAATGGTTAAGATGTGCTTTATGTTGCGGAGCCCGAGTTTGTTGCCATTTTTTGCGCGCTTTTCTCTTCTCCTTAATCAACTCTTTTATTTCCTGCGGATAAGTTTGAATGTAGCTGGCCGGCGTTTTCTTTGGTTTGGGAGTATTCTTCCACGCGCATTCTGTAAGATTTCGACGAAGCGATCAACTTCAACTTCAAGTTCATATGGGTTTTTTTGGTTTTATGTCCTGTATCCCCTGTGGGTCCTAGGGCCTCTACTACGCCTACGCGCCATCGTGTACGGTTTCTGGCAATGTGTCTGAGTTCTCCCCAACTTTTCCCTAACTGCCGTGCCTCCTTCTCGACTGTTCTGCGCCATGTTTTCCGCGGACCGCCAGGTCTTCTGCCATCCTGAGTAAGAGGGTTCCATTACATAGCATGGTTCGCTATGGAGCTGTCACCCTTTCGGAACGTGTGACCAATCCACTGCCACTTCCGCCGTTGGATAGTTGTGCCTATTGGCTCCTGACCCGTTCTCTCGTAAAGGTGTTCGTTAGAGATACGATTGGGCCGGAAAATCCTTAGGATATTGCGCAGACACCTATTAACGAACGTTTGCAGCTTTCTGGTGATAGTAGTAGTCACTCTCCACGTGCTGCAACCATATAGCAGCACGGATTCAATATTGGAGCGGAACAGTCTTATTTTGGTGCTCAAACTGATTGCATTGCTTCGCCATATTTTGGACAACATCCCGAACGCGGACTTTGCTTTGGCGATCTGTTGGTTATATCCAGTTCGGTTCCACCATCGGTCGAGACAATACTCCCTAGATACTGAAAATCCTCTACTCTCTCTAACGGTTGTCCAGCAATGCATATTTGAGCCGATGAGTTTGTTCCAAGGCTAATAATTTTAGTTTTTGCCGTATTAATTTTCAGCCCGACGACACCTGCCTCCCTCTCCACATCTGCTGTCATTTGGTGGAGGTCCATAATTCTGTGGGAGAGTAAGCATACATCGTCTGCGTAGTCAAGATGTTTCAGTTGAGATGTAAGAGTCCATCGAATTCCTCCGTTTCCCGTCGACAAAGCTGCATGAAGCACATCGCTAATCACAAATAGGAATAATATTGGTGAAAGGATACAGTCTTGTCTTACCCCACTTTGGATCTCAAATTCCTCAGACAACCTTCCCCTGTGCAGAACGTGACATTTGGAGCCTTCATATGTAGCTTTGATAATAGCAATTAGTTTATCGGGAATGCCTCTCCTGCGTAAGGCACGCCAAATAAACTCCCTGTTGACACTATTGAACGCCTTCTCAAAATCGACGAACAGCAGGTGCAGTGGCAATCCATATTCAACACACTGTTCGATGATAATCCGCAGGGTGTTGATGTGGTCGGCACAGGAGGATCCAGAGCGGAAACCTGCTTGTTCGGCATCGAGTGTGTCTTCGAGATGTTGTTTGATTCGCTCAAGGATGATTTTAGCTATTATCTATCTACAGCAGGCAGCACGCACATACCCCTCCAGTTTCCGCACTCCAATAAATTTCCTTTCTTAGGAAGCTTGACGATCATTCCCTTTTTCCACTCGTTAGGAAAGCTCTCAGCTTCCCAAGCTCTATCTATAAGTGGAAGCAGAAGCTCAGCCGATGTTGTTGGCGCTGCTCGTAAGAGCTCTGCTGGAATACCGTCAAGTCCTACCGCCTTGTTGGTTTTAAGTGCCTTGATCGCGGTAATGATCTCATCTTTACTGGGAGTCGTGGTGCGTATTCGGGAACTTCTCACCTCGGGCATCTTAGTCTGATTTGGGAGCATATCACTAGCGAATACACGGTTCAAAACCGTAGCAAAATGCTCTTTCCATCTCTTGAGCTGGTCCTCATCCGAAATGAGCAAGGTGCCGTCTATGCTTTTCACTGGGTATTTGCTGGAGCTGCGACCACTTGTCAGCTCTTTCGTGATTCTGTAGACAGTCCTGCTGTCGCACCTCCGTGCAGCTTCTTCTGCTTCTGTAGTCAGCGCGTTGATGTAGTTGCGCTTGTCACGTCGTACGCTACGCTGAACTTCTCTCATCTTCATGCGATATAGGGACTCTAGCTCGCTTCTCCCTGCTGCTGGGGTAGCTGCAACGCGAGCTTTTAGCTGTTTTCGTTCGTCAATCCGTCTCCAGGTATCCTCGGATCGACCGACAATTCTTTCACACCAGATGTAAAAACATTTTTCACAGCACACCAATGGTCTTGGATGGTTGCGGGCATTGAGCTGCTGATTGCTTCCACACCTTGCGAAAAGTGCTCCTTTAATTGTTGGCGCACTGAGGGATCACTAAGTCTATCGATGTTGAACCTGGGCATTCTTGTGTTGTTGTGGGATCTTCGAACTGCAGCAGTGCGTAGTTGGAGAGTAGCTATCATAAGATGGTGATCACGTACTATACCCACATCTGCCCCTCGTCTGTTTCGGACGTCCAGGAGACTGCTTCTAAAGCGGCGGCTGATAGCAAAATGGTCAATTTGGTTGGAGGTTGCTTGCCTGTCGTTGGAAACCCAGCTGACTTTGTGGCAGGTCTTGTGCTCAAACATGGTGCCCCCTATCACAAGGCGGTTGGCATTGCAGAAATCCACAAACCTTTCGCCGTTGTCATTGCGGTTGCCTAGTCCATGCTTCCCGATTACATGCTTGAGCCCTTCGTTGTCGCTGCCTACCTTGGCATTCAAATCCCCCATCACTATGACAATGTCTCCATTTGGTGTTGTGTTGAAGACGGCGCTTAAGAGATTGTAGAAGCTCTCCTTTTCGTCCTCAGACGAACTATTCGTTGGGGCGTAACACTGTATGATGGTGACACGTCGTACTCTAGTCCGGAATCTGGCCGTCAAAATCCTATCACCATGAAGCTGCCAGGAAATCAGGCCCTTGCGTGCTGTTGTTGTTAGCAGTAGTCCGACTCCATGTTCCCGCGGACTTCCGGATGGTCTTCCAGAATAGGGTAGTACAGTGTTACGCGTTGGAGACTGGTACTCGCCCGCTTCTAACCATCTTACTTCACTTACCCCCAAAATGTCCAGTTTATATCGCATGAATTCCTTTTCCAGTTGGAGGAATTTGGCATTGTAAGGACCTTCTCTTCCCGAGTCGAGGAGCGTCTTTACATTCCAGAAACCTATCTTTGGCCGGGTACAATAGCCAAAAGTCGTCAACATGTGATCCGTCCTTATCCGAGGCATAGTGTCGGTTTCAGTAGCGAGCTGGTTTCAGTAACGCAGGTTGCTGGCCCACGTTACCTAGCCTAGAATCAAGGCCCTAGACAACCCGCACTTACATTTTTTTTTGGCCTATACGTATAAGGGTTTATACGTATAGTTGCCGGGGACCACCACTAGGAGGTAAAGTAAGCACTTCATCACGAACTTGATTGTTGCGCTACTGGCCCAAGCCAAGTTTTGGGCAGTCAGTAGTTTCCCGATCAATCGCAATGCAGGTCCCGAAAGTTCATATGGCGTTTTAAGTGATACGGTCAGCTCAGTATTTGCTTCAATATCTTTTTTAAAGCCATCTCAATTAGTTTTCGCGCTCGTTAATCTGACCGGTCCTACTTTTTTAATCAGAGCATCGCTTATCGTCATAATGATTGGAGAATGATCAGAGGAGAGATCAAAGCTTTCTTCAACTTGTATACAGTTGCCAGATATTCCTTTCACAACAAAGAAATCGATCAGATCTGGTATCTTATTTCTATCAGTCGGCCAATGTGTTGGTTTACCCGTCGAGTGAAAATCACAACTGTATTGTATACCCGCATTATAAAGCTTTCTACCTTTCTGTGAGGCGTACCTTGAACCCCAGAAGGGGTGTTTCGCGTTGAAGTCGCCACCAATAATAAAATTTGGTTTAACGAAGTTGAAGATGTTTGTGAAATCACTTTCTTCAAGTTTACATCGCAGTGGACAATATATAGACGAAATGTTGAAAGCAAAATTTCTATTTCTAACGCGTACCGTGCTTACTTGCATTGCTTCTAATTCAATCTTTACTTCCGCTGAGTGTTCGATATTTTCTTTTATAAACAAGGATGATCCGCCTCTTGCTCTTTCCGATGGGTGGAAGGCGTGATACACGCTATATTCTCTTATCTTAACATTCGTTTGTTTTGTCAGATGAGTTTCACAGACCAAGCATATATCAATATCTTTTTCTCGAATAAATATTTCTAACTCCTCGAGTCTTCGTATGAGGCCGTTAGCGTTCCATGTAAGAATTTTTAGCATTTCTTTCATATTCGGGTTGAAGTGCGCCTGTTATGAATGTTGCTTTCTAGTGCAACGAGTCTCTCGAAAATAAGTTTGTTAGTTTTGCATTGCTCTTCAAGTTTCGCAAGTATTAAGGAGAAAACATTGGATACTGGATTTTGTGAGCTACCTCTATCACCGTTTTCCAATGTCGCAACTTGAGCAGGAGTCTTTACGTTAGTGTTTGGACGGTTTTTTGCCTTGATCTCCCGTGGGTTGACGGTCATATACTTGCCATTAGCTGCCATCACCGCTTGAGCATAAGACTGTCCGTCAGTATTCGAAGACTTTGCTTCTGTCACATTTTCTCTACTGCGTTTGGGATTTTCTTCGTTACCCGATCTTAAATCAATATTGACGGATTTCCTATCTTTCGCTGCTTTTTTTGTAGCTATTTTGGGTCTGTTCTTAACTGGTTTCGGATTAGGGCGCATGGAATTTTTAAGCGTATCGCGCCTTTTTTGGAGCTCTTTCGCCACTTCGCAACCTCGATAGTTCGCAGGAGGTTTTACTTTGCAGTTTATACAAGTGGCTGGGGTTTGCTTGTTTAGGTGACACTCTTCCGAGAGTGGGGTTTGATCCCCCCCGAAATTCTTAACAAGTGCACTTTTTTTTAAAACGAGAACAGTGCAATAAGTAGGTAACACGATTTTGTGCCAAGAAATGCAAATGTAAAATGCAAATCCAAACAAAAATGGGCCAATTCGGCCACAGTGCAGTAATTTCCCATTTACCTAAATGCAAACAGATTCAAATCAAATCAAGCTATAGCATTGACTGTTTTCAATAAAAAGTACATAAACGCCGTTACATACTAGACAAGAATATCACAAAAAATAAAAAAACACCGTCGGACTCCAAAAGAAATGTGTGCAGAATACACATTATACAATACGCATCACCCCACCGCCACAAAGTTTATGCACAAGTGTTATGTGTTAAAAAGCAACTTTACACACACTTCCAAGCCCAAAGCCATATGCAATATACGAAATGAAAAGTGTACCGCTATTGGAATGAAAAGCATATGCATTTTCGCACACACTACCATTGTGTAAAATTTTGCAATCCGCTTCTTGTGACCTAGTGTCAGCTCTGGACCACGTAAAGCTAGTTTTAAATACGTTTCTAAAAATTCGAAGAAATGTTAGTTCAGAATTTAAAAATATTTTTGAGACTGCTCGAAGCCTTTTAAGTATTGTGGATGAAACTGAAACCTTGAAAATTCTACAAACAGTATCGAGGCAGCAGCATAGGGTCAATGTAAACGCGTCTGATCCTGAAAACTTTTATAAGATAGTTGTTATGATTCCCTTTTGGACGACTTCATAACTCAGCTGGAAACGCGGTTCGAGGACCATAAGACCGTTCCATCATCATTATATATTTTGATCCCGGCAATACTTGGCAAAAGCAAAACAAAATTTAACGAAGAAAATTTTAAATTTTATAAAAGATTTTCGGATTGGGATACATTGAAGGCTGAGTTTCTACTGTGGAAGACAAAATGTCATGAACAACTAGAGGCACAGCGTTCAAAGAACGCCATAACAGCTTTAGGAGACTGCAGTAAAGATCTTTTTCCCAACAAACATCGACTTTTAAAAATGTTGGCAACCTTACCAGTATCGACATGTACACCAGAAAGAACGTTTTCGACGATGAAACGCTTAAAAACTTTTTTAAGAAACTCTACCGGTGAAGATCGACTTACTGGCTTAGCCTTAATGTCAATTCATCGGGAGATAGATTTTTTTTTTTTCTATTTATTTATCCTTTATTTTTCCAAATTAAATAAATCATACAATTTTTCTGCGAAGCCTAAGGGGCTTACCTGCAGACGATTGGTTTTCAGATTAGGTTTAATGAAGTGAGCAAGAATAAAAGTTAATTCAAAAACTTAAATCGGAAAATTAATTCAATAGCTTAGATCATTGAGAAAAAATAAAAAAAAAAGATTAGAGCTTTAAAGAAAAACTACAATTAAATGATTGAAAATGATATTAAAAAAAAAAAACTGCTTTATGAAAAAAAATTCTTTGATATTATTTTTTCTAGTTTTTTCATTATTAATTGTTCTTAGTGATTGTGGAAATTCGTTTAGTGTATTTCAGTTGCCTTCTGCCGTAAGTATTTGAAAACCTTGGTACTTGTAGCATACCTTGAGCACGCCTCCTTGTGTTGATCTCGTGGTCAATAGCCCTCTTAAAACGCACGTCGTCATAATACTCCAGAGCTAGAGTCATCTTGAAGATTTCCTTGACACCAAGAACTTTAAAACAGTTTCTACCAGATGGATTCCGTCTCGCTGTCTCGCCGTTTAGTTTTTTGAGGATGGTATTTCGGAGTTTTTCCAACTTCTCCAGATGGGTATTGGATGCATTGCCCCATGCAAGCACACCATATCTTAGTTTCGACTCAACAAGCGCGTGGTAAACTTGCTTCTGGATCTGCAAGGTTGAGTAATTTTTTAGATAGGCCAGCGCGAACAGAGCCCTTTTAAGGTCAGAGTGGAGTTTGTCGATATGCTCATCCCATATAAAATAGCTGTCGATGGTTACACCTAAGTACTTATAGGTTTCGACTCTCTCAACGAGATCGTCCTGATGACTTCTATTACAGCTGTTATTCTTCAAGTATATAGCTTGTTGTGTGGGTTTGTGACGAGGTCCACGAATATGCATTATTTTCGTTTTCGATGAATTTATTACCAGCCCGTTGTCGTGGCACCACTCAACTGCCGTATTGAGCTCGTATTGCATAATATTAATTGCAGTATTGAGGCATCTATGCTCCACCACTATAGCCGTGTCGTCCGCATACGCAAGTGGAATACTGTTTTCGAACACCCTAAGTAATTCATTTGTGTACAAGATGAAAAGTATTGGTCCAAACTTTGATCCTTGCGGGACGCCATACTTAACATACTTGTCGTCACTGAAATTATCCTCCACCTTAACACGAAAAGATCTATTTCTTAGGTAGTCCTTCAGCCAGTCAGCTAACAACCCTCGAATTCCTGGTCTTTCCAGTGCCGATATCATCTTTGAATGGTTAAGCGTATCGAATGCCTTACTGAAGTAGATGGAAACTACCAAGACATGATGATTTTTATTTAGACTTTCGTTAACCACATTCGTGAATTCCGCGAGCAGTTCACCAGTACTTTTATTCTTCTGGAAGCCATACTGCTTTGTATGTATAATATTATATTTGTCTATGAATTTCAGAAGTCTTTTTACTACTACCTTCTCCAGGAACTTCTCAGTTACTGGCAAATAAATACTGATAAAGTAATTGATGTATTTGCAGCAAAGAAGGCCAGGCGATTAAATTGTGTGTTATAAAATAATTCTTTATTTTGTTATGTTGAATATAGTTACGCCCTCCTGGCAGCTGACCTCCTCGTGGTGGGGGGCGGGCAACGTGACTGGGATGTGCGGATGGGGTAACTTAAATAGTTATTCCCATCCATACAACCCAGTCACGGCTAACAAAGCGCACACCCCATGATGACACGAAGACGACCGGCCTCGGATATTGCCAAGCCTGGTAAGCCAGGGCATCCTTTGGAGCCAGGCCTGAAGGGTGTCAGGATGCGAGCGTCTGGTGGTCGGCTTGTCCCGCTCGGCAGCCGGCCGAGTCAAACCCGAAATGGCTACGAGCTTCCTGTCAATGGTCTCGCGAACCATTACGGGGGTCAGGGGGTGAACGCGCTGTGCACCGATAAGGGCACAGATGGACTCTCTGAGATTCGACAACGGCATCGACTTAGGATAGGCACATGGAACGTCTCATCGCTCACGGGGAAGGATCTTGAGCTTGTTGGGGAGGCTGTTAAAAGTCGACTAGATATAGTTGGCGTCTCTTCAACAAAGCAGAGAGGTTCTAAAACTGTGGACCTTTCGGGTGGGTGGAAGCTCTTCCTGTCAGGAGTCGCACCCTCAATGTCTGCTCGGGCGGGAGTGGGGATACTCATAAGTCCCAGGTTGACAGACAGAGTATTGGAGTGGATACCATTAGGAGGTAGAGTTGCGATCTTAAAGCTCAAGCTTGAAAGATCAACTCTGGCATTGGTGCAGGTGTATGCACCGAACCTTCTGTCAGAGTACGCAGCTTTCTTAGATGAAGTTGATGTTGCCCTTGAAAAGGTTGCATATATGGATTCTTTTGTCCTGATGGGTGACTTCAATGCTCATGTGGGTGTAGATGTTATGACATGGGGGAGTGTGATTGGGAGGAACGGTGATCCTGATCAAAACGCGAACGGAGAGAGGTTGTTGGACTTTTGTTGTGAAAATGGCTTATCCATCATGAACACCATCTTTCCACACAAATATATTCACAAATACACGTGGTACCGTCAGAGTCTTCAGCAGAAGTCGCTGATCGATTTCTTTGTGGTACCATCGTGTCTGAAGAGAATGGTTTGTGATGTTCGCGTATTGAGAGGGGCCGAACTGTCAACTGATCATCACTTAGTGCTGTACAAATTGTATCTTAGCGAGAGAGTGCCTCCCCTACCAAAGCGTAAACCAAGGATGGTGACACGCATACGATGGGAGAGGTTACAGGACGATGAGATACGGGAGACATTTGCACGGCAAATATCTGAAAGGTTTGAACGAATTCCAACTGTTCCATCAAATGTAGAGGAAGAATGGCAACTGTTTTCAACAGCGATTATTGCCTCTGCGGGAGATGTTTGTGGAGTGAAGCGGCTTGGTGTGGCGGCTGGTGGTGAGAAAAGAACTGCTTGGTTTAAAACGCCCGGAGTTCAAGAAGCCATCAGAGAGAAGAAGAGAGCCTTTAAGGTGTGGATTCACTTGGGGAACTCCGATTCTCGAAATCGGTACACTGAGGCGCGAAGAACTTGCAAATTAGCTGTGAAAACAGCGAAAGAACAGTCTTGGAAGGAGTTTGGCGAGAAATTGGAACGTGACCACAGATCTGCAAATAATATGTTCTGGCAGACCGTCCGCCGACTCAGAGGAAAAAAGTTGAATATCGCTGAAGGAGTCAAATCCAAAGACGGTAGACTTCTTTCCAATGAGGAGGACATCTCACGCAGATGGAGCGAGCACTTTTCAGAATTGCTCAATCCCGAACAGGGCACCGAAGATGACAGACCTATGGTCGAGAGTTGGGCGGAAAGTAGTCCTACGGTAGAGGAAGTAACTTTGGCGATCAAATCGCTAAAAGTTGGCAAATCTGCTGGTGTGGACGAAATTCGGCCAGAAATGCTCAAGGCTTTAGGTAAAGAGGGAGTGCAATGGCTCTCGCGTGTCATTAAAGTGGGCTGGGAATGCGGTGAAACACCTGGTGATTGGCAAATGGGGGTGATAGGTCCTCTTTTTAAAAAAGGGGACAAAAGAGATTGCGCCAACTACAGGGGTATATCTCTTTTAAGTCTCCCTGGAAAAGTCTTCGCTAAGGTGCTAGAAAAGCGTTCCAGTGCTGTGGTTGAGGACAGTTTGGGGGATGAGCAGTGCGGTTTTCGTCCCGGTAGAAGCACAACCGACCAGTTGTTCACTCTCAGAATGGTTCTTGAGAAAGCCTGGGAATATGCTAAACCTGTCTACACTTGTTTTGTGGATTTGGAAAAAGCATATGATAGGGTTCCTCGAGGCAAACTCTGGAGTGTTCTGCAGGAGTATGGGATTGATGGTTCCCTGTTAAGGGCGATTCAGTCTTTATATACAAACTGTAAAAGCTGTGTTCGGATAAACGGTGTTAAATCAATACCTTTCACTGTGGGCGTTGGACTCCGCCAGGGGTGCGTTTTGTCACCTCTCCTCTTCATTGTATATATGGATTGGATGTTGCAGCGCAGCCGTGGCGGAGAATGTTTCAAAGTGGGAGACCTAAGGATTAGTCATCTGCTCTTTGCGGATGATTTGGTCATCCTTGGGTCCTCTCAAACCGAACTTCAGCGCGCACTCGAAAGGTTTGTAGCCGTTTGTGATGATGCTGGAATGAAGATCAACGTGAACAAATCGGAAGTAATGATCGTTTCCAAAAAACCCATTCAGTGCACTCTACATGTTAGTGGAGTCCCACTGAAGCAGGTGGAGAAGTTTAAGTACCTCGGGGTTTTATTCACGAGTGATAGGAGGAGCAATGCCGAGTTATCCTATAGAATTGGTCAGGCTGGATCAATTTTGAGAGAGCTTGGCCAATCTGTTATAAGGAAGGCCGAACTTAGTATTCAAGCTAAGCTATCGGTTTTTAACTCGGTGTATGTTCCAACTCTCACCTATGGTCATGAAATTTGGGTGGTGACCGAAAGAATAAGATCGCGGATACAATCTGCCGAAATGAGGTTCCTTGGCGGTGTTGTTGGAATAACTCGTAGGGATCGAGTGCGCAACACCAGATTACGCGAGGCGCTCAACGTTGAGCAGCTACTTCTCCGAACGGAACGATCTATGCTTCGATGGTTTGGTCACGTAGTGCGTATGCCCCCAGACCGGCTTCCAAGACGCGCCATGGTTGCCGTGCCATCAGGTAGACGACTTCGCGGAAGGCCCAGAAATAGATGGTTGGATCAAGTCCGACATCTCTCTTGGAGCCGCTTAGGGATTCTCCCTGATGAATTGGAGTCAATGGCGGAGGATCGAGAAGGATGGAGAGTCCACCTGAGCATCCTACCCCCGCGACCCTCATGAAGGATTAGCGGGCCATTGAAAGTGAATGAATGGATGAATGAATATAGTTACTTTTTTTTAACCTATTCCTTTTTTTGTTATAATTACTAGTCAATAAAAAAAAATGAAATTTGAAATTAAAGATTATTTTATTTTCCTCAATCGCTTCCAACCTTAAAAATAAAAAGATATTTTTCAAAGATCATATCCCCCCCCCCCGAAATATTTGTCTGGCTACGGCCTTGTATCAGTTCAACTAATTCTTCTGATGGCACAAACTATGCTTGCTCTCCTTCAACGTCAGCCGTAACAGCAGATAGAGCTTTATCGACCAGCTCCCTTGCAAATATAGCATCCATATTTAAATCGCCGCCAAGAGAAATGAAAAAGAAGGAAAGAGATTTGACAAGCAGATATATTGACAAGATTACTCCTTTGGAGAAGGAAGAAATTGATATTTCGTTGGCAGAGTTCTTTTTTTTGGGTGCAATATTCCCTTCACTGTTGTATTATTCGACCATTTTAAAAGGTGCTTAAAGAAATTGCGACCATCCTACACTTCTCCCTGCCGCTCAACTCTATCAACAACATAACTTGTTAAGGTGCATCAACAAATTATTGCTGAGGATGCAAAAGCCATTGGATCAGGTGGGCATTCGGTGTTACCTATTGACGGCTGGAAAAATCCATCTGCCAATACAAAGAATGTCGTCACGATGCTTCACGCAGCTGGTGCTCCCGGTCACAATATTTTCCTAGAAAATTTTGACTTTTCGGAAAGTAAAGAAACTGGTGAAGAATTGCGAATGGTTTGTGAGAAATCGGTTGAAATAGCAAAGTAACGATATAATGTTGACGTTTTTGCGGTTGTCAACGACAACGCTAGTAACATGATCCGGATGGGGAGATCTATAAACATTATTCACACAACCTGCAATAGCCACATCGGCAATCTTCTCGTTAAAGATTTTTTGGCAGAGTCAGCGCAAAAACTAAGAATTCACCAAGCTACAAACATATTAAAGGAATTCAAAAACCAAACTTGGAGCAAAAGCTCATAAAAAAAAGGAGGAACAAAGGTAGTGCTTCCAAATGAGACAAGATGGATGACACAGAGGAGTGCAATCGATAGCTTTTTAAAAAATTTGCCCATAATGAAGTAGATAGTTGCAGAGCCTTTGAACAGCGATGTCGTTACTGGGGCCTTGATCAGTGCCTCCTCTGCTGAACTTCTTTTTAAAGAAGAATTTGTCGAAGACTTAAAAAAGCTCCACACCGATTTAGACCCCATATGCAAACTCATCAACAAAGCACAGGCCACCGAATTTTCATTAGTAGATGCAGTGGAGGAATGGAAAATAATTTTCAACAACGCATTGGAGAATGGACATGGATAATGTCACAAAAAAATGTTGGAACGGACAGTCAAAAATAATGTCTTCAATGTGCATTCAATAACAGCAAGATATTTGCATCCCAAATATAGAGGGCAGCTTTTGTCCTCTGAAGAAAGGCTAAAAGTAGATGAAAACCTTATTTCGATACTGAGTTCAAAGGCCATGGATTCAATATTTGCTTACGACAACAAAGCAGGAATTTTTCCTTACTTAGTGAAAAGCTCAAGGACGGCGACTACAAAGTAGCCACATACTGGCATTTCGCTAAAAGGCACCGCATGGAACTTACAGAATACGGACAAAAACTTTTAACCATACCAGCTTCTTCGGCACAAATGGAAAGGGTGTGTTCCAATTGGTCTATAATCCATAGTGATTTAAGAAATCGTTTGGATTTCAACAAGTCCAAAATGTTACTTAACATTTACTATTCACTTAAAATAAAGGACTCGAATAAATCGGAGCTGTATTAAAAATCAAAATGTTTTTATTGTTTTATTTCTCAAATGCTTATTTTAAGGATCTTTATGCATTTCTTTGACTTTTATAAATTTTTTCAGTTTTATACCTATTCCTTGCTTTTATACACTTCTATACACCAGCAATATTTTTCAGATGTATAATACTCACTTTTATATACGTAAAAAAGTGTGTATAATACGCCAACTATTATACGTCTACAACCCTATCATTAGTAATTATAGCCCTTGGAAGTTTTAAGAGAGCTGCAGCTTTCCTCAATATTCACGTACAGGCACGACGCGATAAATATTGGAGGACCTAGGCAACAAAGGAGACTTATTCTATCAAAGGTGGTGCAGTCCATCCTTATGTATGCGGCACCCATATGGGCCAAAGCTATGATGAAAAAGACCTACGCAAGAAGGATAAACTCTGTCAACAGACTATGTGCGCTGAGAGTATGCTGTGCCTTTCGTACGATGTCAGACGAGGCAGTATATGTCATCGCGGGAATGCTACCAGCGGAAATCTTGGCTATCGAGCTACAAAGGACCTACGACGCTAAAATTCAGGAACCTCAAGCGTCAGTCAAAAATATCAAGCTGGAAGAAAGACAGCGAAGCATTGGAGCATAGCAGGAGCGATGGAACCAGTCCTCAAAGGGAAGATGGACCCATCGACTTATACCGGATATCCAAAAATGGATGGACCGGAAACACCGAGAGGTAGATTTTTATCTTAGCCAGTTCCTAACCGGACATGGCTGCTTTCGAGCGTATCTCAACAGGTTTGGGCTCGATGAATCTCCCAACTGTCCAAATTGCGGAGAGGCCTCAGAAGACGCTCAGCACGTATTTTTTCAGTGCCCACGTTTTCATATAGAGCACAGAGAACTGGAGGAAAAAATTGGAGAAATATCAACCCCCGAAAACAGTGTGCACCATATGATAGCATCGAATGCAATATGGGACGCGGTGAAACAAGTTGCAGCGATAATCGTGCAGGAACTTAGGCGGCTGGAAAGAGTCAGAGATTGCAACCAAGTCCAACCGGCAACACTTTTGGAACAAGGAGCGGAAGACAGCGAAAGGAGAGCATAAATAGCTAACCAGCCCCGCGAAGTAATACCTAACGGTAGTCCCGCGGGGTGAGTGGTTGAAGTGTTCAGGGTGTGGTTTAGTACGTAGGCGTATTCCTGGCATCGAGTATTCAGGTTTGCGAATCGTGCATGCCAGTAGCTCGGGCTACTGGTATCTTTAGAAGATTACACACCCTTTGGCGCAACCATAAAAAAAAAAAAGGCACGACGCGATGGTCCAATTATCATGTAACGATCAACCAAATTGATCATATTATGATCGACGCAAGATATATCTCCAATATTCTGGATGTCCGGACCTTCCGAGCGGCCAACATAGGCTCGGAGCATTACATTGTTGTATCCAATGTACGAATGCGAATATCCCAAACTGAGCAAAAAAGAAGAATCAATGGACACAATTTAGCATCGAAAAGCTACAATCACAAGAAACCGCCAGAGTCTTCGCTGAGCAAGTATATCGAAAACTCTCAACCACCCCTATACCGACAGCATCAAGTGCCGAAGGTCAGTGGCAACGCTACCAACATTTTTTTTTTTTTTATGAAGGTGAAAAACTCGAAAGACACAGTGGGATTAGAAACCAAAAGTAGTGATCGACAAAGATTTTGTTTTCAACATTAAGTCGGGTTTGAGAAGGTATTATAATTTAAATACCGGCTCTCGTAATTGTCAATAAAGTTCATGGGGCTTGGTTCTTCTTAACCTACGAATATTATTTGGTACATTTAAGACATCGTCTATCTCAGGTGATATGATATGCATCTGCAAACGCTCGTTGTGACGCATTGCGTACTTTTCAATTGTATCTGCCACGAGGTCGATCTGCAAATCTCGATGCAAGTCGCTATTTCTAATGTACCATGGGGCATTCACTATTCCCCGAAGGACCTTATTTTGAAATGTTTGCAACATTTGAACATTTGCTTTCTTTGTGCAACCCCATAATTGGATACTACCATATGTCCAAACGGGTTTCAATATCTGATTGTATTATAGGATTTTATCCTCAATGGACAGTTCTGAGTTATATACTAACAACCATTAAAGTTTTCTATATCTAATATTTAGATCTTCTACTTTCTTTTTCACATGTTCCTTCCATTTCAGTTTAGCATCCAGATTCATACCGAGATACTTAGCGGTGTTAGAGTAAGGAACTACTTACTCAGATGGCTCAGAATTCTTATCTCCAAATTCGTGAGAGGTGATCCAATGCCGAATCAATGGAGGGAAAGTTACCTCCTCCCTGTATACAAAGGGAAGGGTGATACGCGAAGCTGTGATAACTACCGTTCGATCAAGCTGATGTCACACACCATGAAGATCGTTGAGCGGGTATTAGGTGGCCGACTGCGAAAAATAATTCGGCTGTCTGATGATCACTGCGGGTTTGTCTTGGGTAAATCAACCACAGATGCAATCCAAAGTATAAGGATCATAATGGAAAAACATCGTGATTCCTTAAGGGATTTGCATATTGTATTGGTTGACTTTGAAAAGGCATTCGACAGACAACCACGAGATCTGATATGGGTGGCGCTAAGACATCGAGGGGTTCCAGAAACCTATGTACATATGATCATGGACATGTACGAAAGAGCAAAGACAAGAGTAAGATGTCCCGCTGGAGTAACCGAAGAGTTCCCAATCAAAGTCGGGGTGCACCAGGGAAGCGTTTTAAGTCCTTTGCTCTTTATTACAGTCCTTGATTATCTGCTTGAAGGTAAAGTGATGGACCCCAAGGTACATCAGTTATTCTTTGCTGACGATGGAGCCATCATAAGTGAGGATCCTACATCCCTGCAACGAGCACTTGATGTGTGGGTGGACGTTTTGGAGGGAAATGGGTATCGCATTAGTTCAAAAAAGACAGAGTACTTGTGCTGCCCGTTCTCTGATCCACTCAGGCCTATTCCAGACATTTATTTGAATGGAACAGTGCTTCCCAAGTGCGAAAAGTTCAAATATCTGGGATCTATGATCAATAGCAAAGCAACTTGTGATGACGACATCAATCATCGTGTAAGCGTAGGGTGGATGAAGTGGCGAGAGAATTCCGCTATCTTCTGTGACAGAAAAATGCCCCCTAAGTTAAAAGGAAGGCTCTACACCGCAGTTGTACGTCCAGCGCTCACATACTGTTCACAATGTTGGACGATGTACAAAAAGTATGAGAGTAAATTAACGGCAGCTGAGATGAAGATGCTTCGCATGACAGCAGGAGTGACCAAGCTTGATCGAATAAGAAGTTCGAAGATCCGTGGAAGCTTTCACATCAAGGAAACCATCGTACACAAATTAGAGCGCGACCGGCTCAGCTGGTATTGCCACGTTCAAAGAAGAGATCATTTGAACCCTGTTAAAAAGGCAATATCTATGCGCGTTCCAAAGACATCGCGATGTAGGAAAGGCAGGCCTATAAACGCCTGGATCAGACAAATGCGACGACATCGGCATTTCATTGGCCTCAGTAACCGAGTGATCCAAAATCGGCAGGCCTGCCGATATTTTCTGAGGTCAAATAGGCGAACCCCACAGGCGGATCAGTAGAAATGCAGTGAAGTGGGAGGGCTGTGATCCCTTGTTTTCGAATCATAGCCTCGCTGATAAAAGGAAGAAGAAGAAGAAGAAGAGTAAGGAACTACTTGATTATTAATAACCACGGGAAGATTCGTTATTTTTTCATTTGTAAAATTGATATGGATGGACTTTGACATATATCGTTAATTGAATTTTGTAGTTTTTCTGTAGCTTTAGCCACACATCCATCTGTTGATAGAAGAGCAGTGTCGTCTGCAAATGTGGCTATCATGGTATCACTCGCATGCGGTATATCACTCGTATATAATAAATACCGGGTGGGCCGTAGAACACTTCCCTGTGGAACACCTGCTTGTATTTCTTCAAGTTCAGAATACGCTGAGCCATAACGAACTCTAAAGAATCTATTACCTATATAAGATTTAAGGATCTCATAGTACTGTCTAGGTAGATCCCTATGAAGTTTATACTCTAAACCCTTATGCCAAACTTTATCAAAAGCCTGTGCAACGTCTAAGAATATTGCAGAACAAATTTGTTTTCCTTCCAGTGCCTTTATGGAAAAACTACTTCTGCCGACCTGTATAACGACGACGCAGACCAACATCCCGCTATCAGGTATAATCAACCATTCAACATAGACGATGAAAGTCAAAACTTTCGCTCACCTGTTCAAAGCGAAATTACGACAGCATATTCAAGAACTTTTCACGGCAACTCGTGATGAATTAGTAGAGAGCATAGCTTAGGTTAGATATGTGGGCTGGTGTAGGAGATAGAAATCCTCTACACCACACTCAGATCAATCTAGATCTATTGTGATACCCACGGGGGGAAAGAAGATAGATTAGAGAACCCCTTCATCGTGAAAAGCAGAAAATAAATCGTCTTTTGTGCATATCCTAAAGAAAGCATTTAGTACTTACTGTGCCCGAGATACAAACCATCCAGAGGGTTTAATGAAGTTTGCGATGTCGTTTATCAGTCCGCTGGACAACTCTTCTGAATCCTGAAAGTGGGTGATGTCCTCCAGAGCCTCTTCGTCACCGCAGCTTCTACAAAGCTCTTCGGTCGTCACACGTAAATAGCTTTTTCATATGGTATCGCACAGTGTTATGCCACATAATGACTCTTATGAGACCAGAGAGAGATTTTCTATCCCTCTGCATGAGTTTATTGGTTCTTGCTCTGCCGAATGTAGGTCATAACTTCCTCATGGTGATATAAGTATCTAAAGAAGTCCACCTGTTGTTTGCCTCCACTAGAGCTTGATTCTCTGCTTCGAGTTTAAGTGTGCAAGTCGGAATGTAAACTGAGGGGTCGGATTGGTCCGAGTTTAGTGATGAGCCTCCTCTAGCCAGTTCGTCGGCTTTCTCATTTCCTGGTAGGCCTTCAACACCATAGACTCAGCAGAGCTTTATCTCGTGCTGTGTTCCAAGAAACTTGAGCTCTTCTCTAACACACTTCACAAGCTTCGATATTATTTCAATAACAGATATTTCTTTTATCGCTGCCTAGCTGTCGATGAAAAATGTGATATCCTCCCGTGGTATTGCCCTCATCGCAGCCTCACGGGCTGCTAATGTCACTGCTAGGACCTCTGCTTGGAAAACGCTGCTGTAGTACGGAAGCCGAGCTGACATGAAGATACCAAGCGGTTCATAGAAGATGCCTGCAGGTACACCTATTTCCATTTTGGATTCATCGGTGTACACAGCTATCGGTCGCTCGTTAGGTTAGGTTAGGTTAGGTTGGCTGTCCACACGAGAGTGCAGACACACTTAGACCAGTGAAGGTCCTTTGTGATACCATGGATCAAACCATTAGGCCACTCAGGGACTAACAAAACCAACCGGAGCTTTTGACAAAGCGATGGATGCTCATGACGTCCAAGGACGCCAGATCGCAGAGGTCGTCAAGGAAGGGGGATCCTAGATGGAGCATTCTTTTATGCGACAGGGCTAGACATGCGCATAGGAGGTGAAGGATGGTTTCCTCCTCCTCTTCATCCCTACAGCTTCTGCAGAAGTCGTTGGAGAAGAGACCAAGTCTTTTGGCGTATTGGCCTATAAGACAGTGTCCAGTGAGAACACCGACAACGCAGCTGATTTGTGTATGCTTTAACTTGATTAGATCGGCACTACGTTTTTGATCCAGCTTGGGCCAGATCTGTATCGAAATGTGACACGTTGAGCCGTTTACCCATCTGAGGTTGGTCGTGCTAATAGCGTTCAGCTTTAGTAGATACTTACATGTAGTGAGGGGCATACCCAGGGCTTGCCTTTCAGGCAAAATCCTTAGAGTGGTACCCTGTCTGGCGAGGTCGTCAGCCCTGGAGTTACCTGGAATGTCTCTATGGCCCGGCACCCAGCATAGGTGAATGTTGAACTGCTCTGTCATCTCCATAAGTGATAGACGACAGTTTAAGGCGGCCTTTGAAGTGAAGGAGAACGATTCCAGGGACTTGATTGCCGCTTGGCTGTCAGTGGAAATGCTCATATCCCTGACAGATAGTACATTACATTTCAGCCAGGACAGGGCTTCCTTAATCGCCATGATTTCCGCCTGGAAAACGCTGCAATGATCAGGGAGGCGGAAAGAGATGCTCAGATTGAGCTGTTCGGAGAAATCACCACAACCCACGCCGCCCTCCGTTTTAGATTCATCTGTAAAGAAGTGAACCGAACTACCATCGACAGGGGGGGAAGTGTCCCATACATCCCAGTTGGGGATGCTCGTACGGAAGTTACGGTCAAATCTCAGTTTCGGTGGGGTGTAGTCCGTGTTTTCGTGTTTGAAGTTGAGAAGATCAAGGATCGAGGAGTGGCCAAAGCGATAGCTAGACCACTGAGAGGAGGCTTTCAAGCGGATGGCCGCACAGGTAGCCAACTGTTTGCCGAAAATATCTAAGGGTAGCAGGTTGAACAAGATGTCCAGTGCCGCGGAGGGAGTAGTTCTAAGTGCACCACTGATGCAGAAGCATGCAGATCTTTGCACCTTAGCTAGTTGAGTGAGGTGGACAGCCCTTTCAAGAGCAGGCCACCATACTATCACGCGATATAGTAGTATAGGCCTGATAACGGACACTTATAGCCAATGGGTGATTTGAGGTTTAATACCCCAGCTCCTACCTATAGCCTTTGTACAGGAATAGAGAGCTACATTAGCTTTCTTGACGCGCTCTAGTAGATTGGCCTTCCAGTTTAATTTCCTATCCAAAATAAGACCCAGATATTTTGCGTTTTCAGAGAAGGTGAGACTGGTGCCATTTACTTTATATTTCCTCGTGAAGAGAACGAGTTCCGTTTTATGTGGGTTAACCCCCAGTCCACAATTGGAGGCCCATTTGGTGAGCCGAAGGAAAGCATATTGGAGGATATCCCTGAGAGTGTCCGGGTGTTTACCGGAGGCAGCAATAGCAATGTCATCAGCATAGGCGATCACTCTTTAACCTGACGCATCCAGGTCCATCAGTAGTTCATTAACTACCAGGTTCCACAGAAGAGGTGACAAGACTCCACCTTGAGGTATACCGCAGCGAGCAATTCTTCTGGCCGATGCTCCGCCCAGCTGTGTGTTAATAATCCTGCATGTAAGCAATTGATTGATCAATACTCCGAGCGAAGCATCCACTTTCAGATTTGCAAGTGCGTCGGTAATCGCCTTTGATTTGACATTGTTAAGAGCTCCCTCAATGTGAAGGAAAGCCACCATGGTGTATTCTTTGATGCTCAATGATTTTTCGATGGTCCGCGCAAGTGAATGTAAGGCTGTCTTAACCGATTTACCTTTGCAGTACGCATGTTGGGACGGCGAGAGCAGGGCTGGGCTAATACTTTGCCGAAGATGGATATCAATTAACCTTTCTAAAGTTTTAAGCAGAAAGGACGATAGACTGATAGGTCGGAGATTCTTTGGTTCCACGTGCGAGCTCTTTCCTGCCTTAGGTATGAATATGACTTCAACCTCGGTCCAAAGTTTGGGAATATAGACCAGATTTAGACAGCCCGACAAGATGACTTTGACCCATGGAAGCACAATGTCCTCGCATTGCTGAATTTCAGCTGGAATAACACCGTCAGGTTTGAAACTGCACGTGGCCCATCGGATCTTTTCTGTAGTTATCAAGACTAAGGAGTTACTGCAAGGTTGAGGGGGGGATTTCCCACTTGCGATACAGCAACAGGGGAGCTACCAGGAAGTGAGTATCCAGTAAGATGTCAATGGATTCCTCAGCAAAGGAGGTCCAGTGACCATCCGGATGCAAAAGGAAGCTGGGTATAGAAGGGCTTTTAGAGAGGATTTTCCGCAACCTGGAAGCTTCCGAGCACTCTTCAATGCTTTCGCAGAAGAGTCTCCAGGAACGTCGTTGCTCCTTCCTCAGTGAGATTTTGTATTTTCTGGGAGACAGTTTATAGGAGTCCTAATCGGCCGTCTCACGGGAGCTTTTAGCAATATTAAAAAGGAGCCTACTGTCTTTCCTAAGAGTACTGAGATTTGCATTCCACCAGGGAGGTTTCATTTTACCTCTAGGTTTGCGGAGTGGGCAGGCCTCGGCCATGGCACCATTTAGTGCCGATCGATCGCTCGCTAGGCATTGTCTAGTTTTTTTGTCTTCTCTTCTCGGAAAGGTGGTTACGAATGGTATCGCGAAGTCTAGGTAAAGCGTTGCTTAGTCTTTACTAGATACATTGCCCAGATAACTCTGCAGGATCGTGGTATGACCCGTTGCATTTATTCTCCAGCTATCTATTTGGCTTAATCTTACGGTTCTAACAGCCGCTGATACTTGTATAAATATGGCCTGTTGCCAACAGAATAACGTCGTCCGCAAAAGCTATGGTTTTGACGCCGCTGTTTCTGAGTTTCAGAAGAACTTCGTTCAGGACAATTACCCACAGTAGTGGGGATATAACCCCTCCTTGTTTAACTTTAATATGTCTTTCCTATAGGACATTGATCATCCACCTTATCTCACTTACTTACTTAGGTGGCGCTACAGTTCGGGGTGAACCCTCTCCATTTAGCTCGGTCTTTAGCTAATTGCCTCCAGTTTCGCACTCCAAGTTGGTCGAGGTCCCCTTGAACTTGTGCGCACCACCTACAGCGAGGATGTCCTTAACTGCGTCATCCCTCGAGGTTAGATTCGAAGACTCTGCGGCCCGGAGCGTTGGTGTCCATTCGCTCTACATGTCCTAGCCATCTCAGACGTCCAATACGCAGTTTTTTGACTAGGTCGATGTCGCTGTACAGCTCGTATAGTTCCTGATTGAATCTCCTCCTACAAAACCCGTCAACGCGAACGGGACCGATTATCTTACGAAGAATTTTTCTCTTGAAGCGATCAAGGATATCTTCATCCGCTTTCAATAAAGTCCCTGTTTCAGCGCCGCAAAGTAGGACAGGGATGATTATGGTTTTATACAGAGCCTTCTGTTCGAAATAGGGCTGTATGCCATTTTCAGAATTCATTACATAACAGAGGCGAGGTAGACAAAGTCCATTGCTACCTCGAAGTTGTAACTACCCACTGTGACGTTTTGTCCAATTTGGCGGTTTTGATTGTCCCTTCTTGTTGACGGCATATACTTGGTTTTGTCCTCGTTTATCGCTAAACCCACTTTGGACGCTTCTGCCGCAATGCTTGCAAAACGAACGCGTGATAGCCCGCTAAGTTCTTCCGATAATGTCAATATCGTCGGCGTATGCAAGCAGTTGTACGGACTTTTGATAGATTGTGCCCCTGCTGTTGCCTTGTGAGTTCCGCACAATCCGTTCAAGTACAATATTAAAGAGGTCACATAACAGCGCGTCACTTTGTCTAAAGCCTTTGTTGACATCAAAGGTCTCGATGAGGTGATTATCTACCTTGAAGGAGCAGCGAGCGTTCTCCATCGCCATCCTGCACAGACGAACAAGTTTGGCAGGGATGTCAAAACCAGACATTACTCTATAAAGCTCTTCTCTATAGATGCTGTCATAGGCAACCTTGAAATCGATAAAAAGGTGGTGAGTATCGATTAGGACTTCACGGGTTTTCTCCAGGATCTAGTGAAGTGTGAAGATTTTATCGATGGTGGACTTTCTTGACCTGAAACTGCCTTGATAGGGGCCAGTCAGGCTGTTGATAAAAGGTTTCAGGCTTTCACACAATATCGCAGAAAAGATCTTGTATGCGATGTTGAGGAGACTGATGCCTCATTAATTGGTGCAGTTTAGGAGGTCTCCTTGCTTGTGGATCGGGCAAACGATGCTGAGATTCCATTCATCAGGCATACACTCTTTCGACCAAATCTTAGAGATGAGTTGATGTATGCACTCTACCAATTCATCACCAGCTGCCTTGAAGAGTTTGTCCGGTAAGCCGTCAGGTCCAGCAGCCTTGTTGGATTACAGCTTGGATATTGCTATCCTCACTTCGTTTTGGTCAGTTGGACGGAAATTTTGACTATCATCGTCCATATTGAACGGTTCATTCTGCCTGACAGCGGGATGTTGGTCTTCGTCGCCGTTATACAGTCTGCAGAAGTAGTTTTTCCATATTCTCAGCACCGACTGTGATTCTACTAAGAGGTTTCCATTTTCATTTCTATAGGTTTCTGTACGGGTATTACTCCTCTGACACGTTCTTTTTACCTTTTGGTAAAACTTCCGTACATTTTTCCTGGAGTATGAACTCTCGATATTCTCAAACGCGCGCTTCTCATGCTCCTTTCTTCATCTTTTGGAGAAGCCGATGTTCTTCCCGTCTCCTTTGCTCGTAGAGCTCACGAGCAGCTCTCGTCTTCCTTTGCAGCGCCACTTTGTATGTTTCTTGTTTTGCTGCATGCACTCGCCGGCATTCTTCGTCAAACCAGGGGTTTCGCGGTGGTGGGCGAGTGAGACCCAGCACATCAGTTGCGGCGTTTCTGATGGCATGATGGCAACGTTGTCACTGGTCTTCGGCACTTGATGCTAGCGGCATAGGGGTGATTGAGAGATTTGGGGATACGCGTTCAGCGAAGAGTCTGGCGGTCTCTTGCGATTGTAGCTTTTCGACGTTAAATTTTCTCACTGTCTTTCTTCTTTGTTGGTCAGTTTGCGATATCCGCATTCGTACCTTGGCTACAACTATGTAATGATCCGAGTCTAAGTTGGCCGCTCGAAAGCTTCGGACATCCAGAATACTGGAGGCATACCTTGCGTCGGTCGCAATATGATCAACTTGGTTGATCGTTACATTTTCATTGCACCGCCATGTCTGCTTATGAATATCGAGATGAGGAAACCATATGCTTGCTATGGTGACATTTCGCTTCACTGCGAAATCAATTTGCCTTAGTCCGTTATCAGACGTGGTGTCGTGTAGTCTATGCTTACCGACTGCCCTACCAAAGACTTTCTCTTTCCTATTTTGGCGTTAAAATCGCCCAATACGAATTTAACATCGTATTTAGGACATTTCTCGTATGTTTTCTCGAGGAGCTTGTAGAAACCCTCTTTGGTGGCAGGGTCCTTTTCTTGAGTGGGGGCATGAGCACATATTAAGCTTATGCTAGCGAATTTAGTCTTGATTCGGATAGTCATAATACGCTCGCTCACGTGTGGGAAGCTTAAGACTTCTTGCCTAAATCTGCCGCGTATGACAAATCCGCATCCGAATAAGCATTGCCTGTTGCCTCTGTAGCAATCACCGTAGTAGATGTCACAGTTTTTCATCCTCTTATTAGGCAGTTGTGAATAATGAGTTTTGTTAAAGTTCCACGAACCGCATCTGTTTTGACATTGTTAGAGAATCCTTCAATGTCTTGGAAAGCGACTAGTGTATATTCCTTGGCTTTCAATGATTTTTCTATTGAGCCGAGTACACAGTGCAGCGCTGTCTCTGCATTTTTCCCTTTCATGTGTGCGTGCTACCCTGAGGACAGGTCACCAGGGCGTAGTTCGTTACGAATTATACCTATATGTCAGCTAATCTTTCAAAAGCCTTTAGGACAAAGCAGGTAAGACTTATTGGCCTAATGTCTTTCGCCTTTCCTTGCCGGCCTTGGGTACGAGGTTCACTTTAACCTCTCTCCATGCTCTAGGTGTATACCCTCAAATGAGACTATTGAGGTACAGTTTTTTGAGTACCGGGATAATTATGGTTACGGTTTCCTGTAACATGATCGGGATAATCCCGTCGGGTCCTGGGGATTAAATGGGAGAGAATGATCTAATTGCCCACTGATCTAATTGCCCACTCTGTAATTAGATTCGTCGGAGTTTCCGTTACCATGCTGCTGTTGGTTTCGATGTTAGCTGATGGTTTCGATGTTATTTTCTAGATGGGTCATACAACCCGGAAAGTGCGTGTTTAGCATTAGGGATTCTGCATGCATAGTAAACAGCATACACCAACTCATCTTTAAGATTTCGTCAGACGAGTATATACCTCATCAAAGGAATCTCAGCATCATTTGCCCGATCGACAAGAAAGGAGACTCGCTCAACTGCGCCAATTATAGAGACATCAGTCTTTCAACATACAAGATGCTCGTATTTTCGATATTGACATAATTGGAAGAAATCAGTGGGCTGTCACCGGTACGTTTGCAAGTACCGATGCATATGCGGCCAATATGTGTTTAGCGATAAATTTGCAAAACCATGTATGTATATGCTTCCAACAAGAAGAGACAATTAGCAACGAAGAATTGGGCAGAACGTCACGGTGGGCAGCTAAAGCTTCAAGGTAAAAAGGGACTTTGTTTACCTTGAATCTGCTAATAATTCTGTTAATGAGGTCAGCCCCAAAATCAAGCGAAGAATAACTGGCAATAAGGCAATTCAACAGGACAGCCCTATTTCAAACAACTAAGAAGACTCTATATAAGACCATTTTATCATCACAGTCCTGCTTTACGGCGCTGAGACAATCGAAGGCGGATGAAGACATCCTTGGTCGCTTCAAGAGCAAAATTTCTTCGTAAGATATTCGGTCTCATTTGCGTGGACGGGTTTTGGAGGAGAACTATACGAGCTGTGCAGCGACGTCGACCTCGCTGTGGGTGCCGCCCAGGAGTTCAAGGGGACCTTGACCAACGAGTGCGCAACTGGAGGCAATTAGCTAAAGACCAAGCTGAATGGAGAGGCTTGTTGGTTGATGCCCAGGTTCACTCCGAACTCTAGCGCCACCTAAGTAAGTAAACACGTAAGTTTCACCGTGAAGGCGTTAAGGTCGGTGTTTTGGTTTCCATTGTATTATAAAAAGTAGTAGTTCTGCTAACTTGGATTAGGACTAAGTTCCAAACTATCTTCCGTAATCTTAATTATAACTGGAGGGAACATCTTCGACATTAAAATTACCATGTCATCCGCATACGCGACTGCTTTGAGTAATAGAAGAGGGGGATATACGTTCTCCTTCCCTGATTATATATTGATCTACCCTTTCTTTCACTCCTGCTTCCTTTAACAAAATTCTCAATGACGTGTTTGCAGATAGTCTGATCAATTTGAGCGATGACGCCCCGGATCTCAATTTTCAATTCAGCAGTTGTCTTCGGCTTGTTGCCATAGACCTTGGATTAAGACAATCTAACAAAAGAAGTCGTAGAAATCGCAAGATCTGAGTGGCCAATTGACCTCCGATCATCTTAAGGTAAAACGCTGTTAAGACTTCTCTGTCAGTAAAGTCATTGTCTCTTCAGCTGTATAACATGTCCTGTTGTTCCCCTGTCAGTTAAGTCATTGTCTCTTCGGCTGTATGACATGTGACACCATCGTTTTGCAATCACATTTAGTCGAGATCAATAGCTCACTTTTTAAACGTTGTTTTACTCAGTCAGCACCTAAATATTTGAATTAGTTATAAAATTCGATAGCCTATCCCTTATCGTTTACCTCAGTCTTAAATGAGTGGGTGTGGCGTTGTCAAATAAAAATTAAAAACAAACCAAAAACTGATTACAAGCATTTGATGTTGAACTCTAGCTAGCCTTACGTCAACACCTTGAAGTTTCTTATTTTTTACTAACTAACCACGTGTACGATTCTCAAGGTCATCTGAAAGAGATACCATACAGAAGTTGGGTTTGGCTCATCAGTTTAACGAGGTCTAGCCTTAGTTCTGAGAGCAGAAGTTTTTCCACCTAGGCTAAGATTTTCTTCTGATTCACTATTACTCATCTGGAACCGCGTCCATATTTTTTTTTTTTTATCAAGGGGGGTTTTTTTTATTGATATCCCTTTTGGTATCCACTTGACTACTGACACCTCATTCCCGTAGTGTACGTGGAAGCTTTTAGCATTCGCACCAAGTGATCGGGGTTTCTATCCGTTTCGTTGTATTGTCATTCTCCAGACTTAATTATTAAAAATTCCACCGCGACGTCCAACAAATAAGGTATTTGCTTACTCATCTTCATCAATGTTGTTCAAGCAGCGTTTATCTTATGTTGCGTAGCGACAATACTACAAGTATTTTTTTTTAGCTAACAGAATAGGTCCTATTATCTTAAACATGTCTGGTTTACGCTGTCATAACACAAGTTACATCCATTCATTGGTTCCGGTTATTTTACAACTTCATCGTTTAACTAATTAGCAAGCAAGATTTTGCATGTTAATTTGTTGACTTGTGTCAATTGTGATGATAACAACAATTGATCAAGACTTCATTAGTTATGCAAATAGTTATAAATGAATCTCATAACGTTCTGTGATCTCTATCACCGATGAGAACGTGGGAGCTAATTAAATTAGCACGGAAATGTCTCCCGCTTTACTAGGTGTGATTTGAATGTAAGCAGTTAGCTGATATTGGCTTTTGGACAGCTATAGGCGAATTTAACCTAAAAAAGAAGATTGTTCCTTTTGGTTCATGTCAGGTATCTTGGAATAATTCTGGACAGGCAACTGAATTTTAACTAAAATATACCATATGGGACTAGAAGATAAAGAGATGCTCTGCAAGAGAGCAGCAGAACTGATGCACCGGCTATACCTTATGAAAATAATTACAACAAAAATAACCACAGAGTCTTTCACTGGGTCCTTCTGAATTTAGATATCCAATTGTGATTATGTTTGGAATAGCAGAGCTATCAAAAACTACACGCTACAGCAATGAGTCGAAATTCTGAAAATATTAAAGCAAAATGCATTCCCCGCGTAGGGACGGGTTAAGAATATCACTGCAGCGCCTCCCAAAAAATAACGCTTGTCGTAAAAGGCGACTAAGAGGACAAATCAGATCAAAGTAATATAACATCCAAGTGAGCCCAGCCCACTACCTTAAAAACTCTGCCACAAGTGTGTATGCGAGTCCGCGGGTTGACACGACTGGAGGTCACCGGCGTCATAGAAGAAAGATAAAACAAACAATAATAAAACAGGAACATGCACGTGTCAGACAACAAACACCATCGCAATATGGTAATATTGCAAAACTGTATCATTATGGTAATACTTGCTAAAAGGAAAGGCACTACCACTGCTGTGCATGGTACTGATCCTGGATCGAGCAGAAATGTTCGGGTGAGAGCTATACGGATTCCGGGGGCTAGCAACATAATGAAACAGTTTGGACGCAATTTAAGGGTCGCGAGTTGGAACGTTGGAAGCATGACCGGTCGAAGTTACGAGCTGGAAGAGATGATGAATAGAAGGCGGGTGGACATCTTGTGTGTCCAAGAGACGAAATGGAAAAACACCGGGAATCGGGCGCGTTTCTTGGACGTTAGGACAAAAGATTACAAGATGTTCTACTACGGAACGGAAAAGGCTAGGAACGGAATCGGTATCATCCTTGCGGCAGAGCTACTTGGAAACGTCTTGAGCATTTCGAAGTCCAGCGACCGTTTGATGTCTCTCAAACTAGTAATACAAGGAGAGGTGTGGAATATTGTCAGTGCATATGCTCCCCAAATTGGGTGCAATCAGAGAGATAAAGATGAATTTTGTGTAGATTTCCACAATATCCTTAAGAACATCCCAATAGGATGGATATGAGGATGGGAGAAATCCGAGGATAACCAACTTGGTGCTTGCCTCAAAAGGGGCAAGCCGACCAAACCGGAGTCACTCAGAAAGTCTGATGGCAAGTTTACTGAGACGAAAGCGGAAACTTTTAGTCTTCTGCTGGAGACTCACTTTCCTGGCAATCACATAATCACTAGGTCGCAGCTTGGTCCGCTTATCCAGGCTGAGCTTGATCTAAGTCCGAAAACTCGGCGCAGTTGGTATATTGCATCAACCGTGATAACAGATAAGGCCATTAAATATGCTGTGGCATCTTTTGATGGTTTCAAATCGCCTGGCACCGATGGAATATATCCAGCTATGCTGCAACAGGGTATAGACCAGCTATTGCCAACTCTGAAAAGAATTTTCACCGCTGGCTTGGCGCTGGCATATATTCCTACATCTTAGCGGACAGTCAAAGTAGCTTTCATACCGAAAATTGGTAAGGAAGACTATTCGCTCCCCAAGAGCTTCAGACCTATAAGTTTGACATCCTTCTTACTGAAAAGTATGGAGAGAGTGGTAGAATTTCACGTGCGCAAAGTTGCTTTGAAACTGCATCCACTATCGGAGATGCAGCATGCCTATCAGCGTGCGAAATCCTGTCAGACCGCACCAGAATTGAATGCGGGCTTGATAGGAGAGAATACGCGATGAGTATCTTCATCGACATCGAGGGTGCTTTTGACAATGCGACTTTTGACAGCATGTGCGACTCTGCCAGACAACACGGGGTAGATGAAACATTAGTGTTGTGGATTAAAGCAATGCTAATGAATAGAACTTTGGTAGTGGATGCGGATTGTGGCCGATATGATATGACATGGGTAAACAGGGGCTGTCCTCAAGGTGGCGTTCTGTCTCCATTGTTATGCTGCATGGTGCTCGACTCTCTGTTGAACACTCTAAAAAGTTCTAATGTCTACGCTCAGGCATATGCGGATGATGTCGCCGTACTTTCTGTCGGGCCATGCCTGGCGACAGTCTGTGCTAACGCGCAGGCTGCGCTGGACATGATCGATGAATGGTGTACTAGGAGTGGGCTTTCGGTGAATCCTCTTAAAACTGAGGTTTTTCTTTTTACGAGAAGGAGGATTTTGACCGGTCTGACTCAGCCAGTGCTAAAAGGCGTCACCATTCGCATCTCCAATGAAGCCAAATATCTGGGAGTGATTTTAGATAAGAAATTTCATTTGTTTAAACACGTCGAGTCGAAAACATCCAAGGCGCTCTTAGTCTTCTGGCAGTGTAAGGGTGCTTTTAGCAAGACATGGGGATTGTCACCGAATAAGGTTCGCTGGATCTACACGGCTATGATAAGACCATTCCTCACATATGCGTCTGTTGTTTGGGGAGGGCTCTCGCGTAAATATGTGGTTGCTTTTTGCGCGAAACTCCAAAGAACGGCTTGTCTCGGCTGCTCGGGAGCTTTCCCGAGTACGCCTGGCTCTGCTCTAGACGCTTTGGTGAACTTACCTCCCCTTGATATTTATATCATGCGTTGCACTATCAAAGCCATCCATCGTCTTAGGCGGGGCTGTTTTTGGTATACTCCACACGGGAACTTTGATGAACTTGCGCGACACTTATCTTACGACTCCGGTCTTACGGATATGCCGTCTGGTGCAATGACACCAGATCTCCAGCTGATGCGCAAAATTAGAGTCGACTTTCCTTGTGCCCAGGACTGGCTTCGGCCAGAGTCTGAGCCGGGAATGGAATGTAGTCGTATTTTCACGGATGGTTCCAAAACCAGTCAAGGGTCTGGCGCTGGTGTCTTCGTGGAAGTCGACAACATTAGACTTCACTTTTCGTTAGGCAAATATGCGTCTGTTTTCCAAGCGCAAACTTATGCAATCCTAATGGCCATGAACTATGCTGTGAAGAACAGGTGGAAGGGACGTAGCATTTGTGTCTGTAGTGACAGTCAGGCTGCGCTTAAGGCCTTGCTTAGCCCTCTAACCACTTCCAAAATAGTTCGTAAAACCAAAAACTCTTTGAACTCGGTCGCAAGGCTGAATTCTCTGTCTTTTATCTGGGTCCCAGATTACACTGGGATCTCGGGGAACGAGATCTCCGATGAGATTGCTAGACAAGGCTACAAAAATACAAATATTTGGCGCAACAGCTCTTTAAAGTGCCAGGGCCTAGCTTCTCGCAACCACTCATTTTGTGTGCGTTATATTTTTCACACGAATGGAAGGGACCTACATTTTAACGCCGAATCCGAACGGCGATCTGAGAAGCTTTTTCGTGACAACAATAGTCCCTTCCATTCGTGTGAAAAATATAACGCACACAACATTAGTGGTTGCGAGAAGCTAGGCCCTGGCACTTTAAAGAGCTGTTGCGCCAAATATTTGTATTTTTTTTTTGAACTTGGAACCTCATGCGTAGTGATCCGACACACTAACCACTTACGCCACGGCGCCGACAAGGCTCAGAGGAGGGTTTATCAGGTCCCGAACCCGCGTTGGGTCTCCCTGCGTCCTCGGTTAGGGCTTCCATTGACGATTGGGTCTCTCGCGAGCACAATTGTGTGTGGCATGACTCTCCAGGATGCAGGTTGACTAAACGCATGCTCCCGGACGTCTGTAAGAAATCAGCGGTATTCTTGCTGTCTCTCAGCAGAAAATACTGTAGACAGCTTATTGGCGTCTTGACAGGCCACTGTGCTTTTGCCAAACACCTTAACGTGTTGGGCGTAAGTGACACTACAATCTGCGACGTTTGTGGGGAGAGCGACGGCACCGCGGAACATTATCTCCGTGAGTGTCCGGCCTTTGCTCGTATCAGGTGGCAGATCCTCGGTGCGGATGTGGAGATTGCTGGTACTGTAAGTTCCTCATCACTGAAGTGCTTGCTTGGCTTTCTTAGAAAGACAAGGAAATTCCAATAAAATGGGTAAATCAGGGTTTGCTCTCTGGTAGTACAATGGACCAGTTGCGTCTGAGTGCTCCAGTTGAGCGTTTTCTATTCCGAGAAAAAAAAAAAAAAAAACATCCCAAAGTAGCGTTACTATTTGTTGGAGGAGATTTGAATGGACATGTCGAGAAGTCAAACGAAGAAGACTGAAGACTGCCATGGAGGACTGGGATACGGCACCAGGGACCTTCCTGGTGAAGAGATCCTAAGCATGTGCAAATCACACGGTCTTATCGTGTTAAATACCATGTTCATCAAACAAAGCCGACACCTGATCACTTACAGCAGTCGTGGAGATGAAACCCAGATTGATTACCATTTGGTTGCCAGCTTCATGAAGCCTCGGGTAAAAGATTGCAAAGTGATTCTGAGAGAGGCGATCGCTAAGCATCACCGTCTCCTGCTAACAGAAATTTTTATGAAAACACCAAAGAAAAACAACAAACAAGGGTCCCTGAAAAAAATAAGTGGTACAATCTGGACAAAGAAAAAGGCAAGGCTTTTGTTTTCGTGGTGAAAAATTACCTCTCTCACTCTATCTACGGAGCTGAGGGTGAAGAATGCAGAGCACAAAATACTATATGTGGGATTCCCTACAGCGAACTTGCTTAAAGAAAGCCAAATCACTGCTAGGAGCTTCTAAAGTCCACCATCAACACGCTAAAGAAACATGGTGCTAGAGTGATGAAGCTAAGAAGGTGATAAATGAGAAGAAAGCGGCTTTGAAAGCTTTGTCAAAGTGCCACTCTAATAATAGTGACGAAAAAGTTCGCCTCGAAATGGAATACAGATGTTGCAAGAAAAAAGCGAAGAAGAAGTGCGCCCAGCTTCAAGCAGAGAGTACGGAGGGCCTGTATCGGGAGCTCCAGAAAATATCTTCCTCGGTTGCTGGTGCAAGCCAGGCTATCCAGGAACTGCGAAGACACAATATGAACAAGAGCGCAACCATCTTCAAAATAGCCGCCAAAAGAAAGGGGAATGCTCAAGAGATTCGTTCGCCAAAGTTTATTAACAATGCTCATGGCCACCTTCTTGTGGATAACGACAAAATTCTGCAGAGGTGGCGGCAGTATTGTGAAGAACTTTTAAATAAACCATATCCCCGGCTATACTTTCCAAGAGCCACCCCCAACTCTGAAGAGATACTCGACATTACAGTCGAAGAAGTTAGTGAGGCGGTCAAATACTCCAAAACACGAAAAGCGGTTGGGTCAGGCGAGATGCCCTCTGAGTTGTGAAAAAGATGGGAGACGTCGGGTTCAGATGGCTCAGAATTCTCATCTCCAAATTTGTGAGAGGTGATCCAATGCCAAATCAATGGAGGGAAAGATACCTTCTCCCTGTATACAAAGGGAAGGGTGATACGCGAAACTGTGATAACTACCGTTCGATCAAGCTGATGTCACACACCATGAAGATCGTTGAGCGGGTATTAGGTGGCCGACTGCGAAAAGTAATACGGCTATCTGATGCTTAGTGCGGGTTTGTCTCGGGTAAATCAACCACAGATGCAATCCAAAGTATAATGATCATAATGGAAAAATATCGTGATTCCTTAAAAGATTTACATATTGTATTGGTTGACTTTGAAAAGGCATTCGACAGACAACCACGAGATCTGATATGGGTGGCGCTAAGACATCGAAAGGTTCCAGAAACCTATGCACAGATGATCATGGACATGTACGAAGGAGGAAAGACAAGAGTAAGATGCCCCGCTGGAGTAACCGAAGAGTTCCCAATCAAAGTCGGGGTGCACCAGGGAAGCGTCCCAAGTCCTTTGCTCTTTATTACAGTGACCCCAAGGTGCATCAGTTATTCTTTGCTGACAATGGAGCCATCATAAATGAGGATCCTACATCCATGCAACGAGCACTTGGTGTGTGGGTGGACGTTTTGGGGGGAAATGGGTATCGCATTAGTTCGAAAGAGACACAGTACTTGAGCTGCCCGTTCTCTGATCCACTCAGGCCTATTCCAAATATTTATTTGAATAGAACAGTGCTTCCCAAGTGCGTAAAGTTCAAATATCTGGAATCTATGGTCAATATCAAAGCAACCTGTGATGACGACATCAATCATCGCGTAAGCGTAGAGTGGAGAAAAAAATTCCGTTACACCGCAGTTGTGCGTCCAGCGCTCACATACGGTTCACAATGTTGGACGATGTACAAAAGGTATGAGAGTTAATTAACGGCAGCTGAGATGAAGATCTTTCGCATGACAGCAAGGGTGACAACGCTTGATCGAATATGAAGTTCGAATATCCGTGGAAGCTTTCACATTAAGGAAACCATCGCACAGAAGACAGAGCGCGACAAGCTCAGCTGATATGAAGTTCAAAGAAGAGATCATTTGAATCCTGCTAAAAAGACAATATCAATGCACGCTCCAAAGACATCGCGTTGTTGGAAAGGTAGGCCTATAAACGCCTGGATAAGGCAAGTGCGATTCGATTAGATATCGGCATTTCATTGGTCTCAGTAACCGAGTGATCCAAAATCGGCAGGCCTGCCGATATTTTCTGAAGTCAAATAGGCGAACCCCACAGGCGGATCAGTAGAAATGGGGTAAAGTGGGAGGGTTGTGATCCCTTGTTTTTCGGATCATAACCTCGCTGAAAAAGGAAGAAGAGGAAGAAGATTAAAATAAAATGCATAAGCGAGGTGATGGTCAGCATGAGCGTCCTGCCTAGAGCTTGATTCAACGAATCATCATGAAATTCATGGAAATCGCATCCCTCGCTAACCAAGCAGTGCCTGTGCGTCGCCGTAATGCTCGGTTGAACGAGAATATCGCTGCTTTTGTTGAAGACTTGGTGGTTCATCCGCGGAAGATTCAAGTGACCCAGGGCCTAAAATCACAAGACCACTGAACGCGTCAGACATTCGTTGAGTGGGTCCTTGAGCCGTTACAATTGGATCCCTGGAACAATGGCAATTCCAGGAGCTCACTCTCCATCCAGAAAAACTCTACATATAGTTGGTGTGGATTTTCTTTAGAGTGGCGAGACGGTCTATGGGGAAAGGTATAGGAAGATGATAATAAATATTTTTCTGACCCGAATTAGATGATTTGGAGCAACTCCACCAAGCACAAGATAGTTGGTTGGTTAGTTGGTTGGTTGGTTTCTAACGGACCTAGATGAGGATGCACTTAGAACAGAGATAGGTCCATTGTACTGCCGATGTGTAAGGTGGGGGGTCACCCTCTTACTCTTCGAACCATCTACTTCTTTGCCAAAAAAGATGAACTCCGTCAACCGACGATGTGCACTAAGGGTTTGCTGCGCATATTGGACAGTGCCAGATGATACCATGTCTCATCACGGGAATGATACCAGCAGATATATTGGCTATTGAGTTACAAAAGACCTACGATGACAAAATTCAGGAACCCCGAGATTTAGTGAAAGATATCAAGCTAGAAGAAAAACAGCGAAGCATGGCAGGAGAGATGGAACCAGTCTCCAAAAGGGAAGTTGGCCCATCGACTTATACCTGATATCCACAAATAGGTGGACCGGATTCACGGAGAAGTAGATTTCTACGTAACCCAACTCCTAACCGGACATGACTGCTTTCGAGCGTATCTGAACAAGTTTGGTCTCAAGGAATCTTCTATTTGTTTAAATTGCGGAGATGCCAGGGAAGGTGCCAGTACGCATTTTTCCAGTGTTCGCGTTTTAGTATGGAGCGCTGAGAAAAAAATCGATAATACAAAAATTGAAGGAATACCAACTCCCGAGAACATGGTGAACCATATGCTAGCCTCGAGCGCAATAGGGGACTCAGTGGAACAGGTTGTAACAATAATCATGAAGGAACTTTGACGGTTGGAAGGAGCCAGAGGGAGAACCAGTGAAAACCAAACCCAGACGGAACAAAGAACAGCAAACGCTGAACTCAATGATGCACCAGCAAACGGCGAAAGAAGAGCATAAATTGCTAACCAACCACGCGAATTAGTCCCGCGGGGAGAATGGTAGAAGTGTGTGGGCTAGTACGTAGGCGCATTCCTGGCATCGATTAATCGAGCATGCTAGCAACCATTTTTAGGACACCATCTTTGAAAAGCGAAGTCCATAGAAGTCATCCGACTTTTCGATTCACGATTCTTAAAATGCTGAATGTTGTACTCGTACCTATTATCTTGTAACACCATTCATAGACATGCAATTAAGTATCACGACTATAGCAGCACTGCCTTGACAAGCTAAGACATCTTCATTTGTTTTGCACACGCTTAAGATCCATTTCTCTAACCCCCGTTAAATGGAGATATACAAAGACCAATTACAGTCATCGGCTTGTCAATGTCAGTCTTCTATCTACAATGAAAACTGTTTTGCGTGCGCAAAATATGGCACCTCCTCCAATGATACACACGAAAATGGCCCTAAACTCATGAACCCAGTTTGTGCTGAGTGCAATGCCTTCTCAGAAAGTTGTCGCATTAGTAGTCTAATGAAAAACATTTCAATTATGTTCATTTAATCTTATTGACAAGCACAACTGAAAAGATTAAAAAAAATTAGAACAGACACGAGACGGGCTTAATTGAATTTTATCACGTGATCTAACAATGGGGACCACACTCCAAACAATGTCATCAGCAGCAGATATAGTTTCTGGGATTCCATTGCAAAGAAAAGCAAATGTCAACACAAAAGATTTGTGCCTATGACAATAACGTCTGGTTCTATGTTTCCTTAGCTGGAAAAAAACACGTTTCTTGTCTAAATGATAGCAAATCTCTTGACGCAAATCTCGTGAATTGCGGATACAGCTGTTGGGTTTGGGTATTTTGTTTTCTCTTGTTGAGTCATTGCATGACGTTGATCTCAATTTGAGGTTTGTTTCTCCTCGACTTTCTGATGCTCCTAGAAGTTCCACTGAACCCATAGAGCAGTATCATGGCTCTACTGCGGAAGAACCACTCAAGGTACCTGATACGCTATAAATGTCTAGGACTTGTGCTCCATAGGAAGCCGATTAGGACAGCTTATGTTAGGGAAAAACTGTAAAAGATAGCAATTGCCTTTTTTGCATGGAGTAAAGTTTTTACTACACAATCAAAATCGGACAACATTCGAAGGTAAGTTGAGATCTTCAGTGTGGTAAACAATTTGGTCCTGCTTGTAAATGAGCCCACTCGAATTCTTGACATTAGCAGTCATACCGCCAACAACCTGGACTTGTTTCTTACCTCCCACCCCGCTAAAGTACAGAATAAACATACTCTGTCATATCGGCTAAATTCACATCCCTCAACCACTCAGTTAAAGAAATAACTCCAAAAGAATAGGCACTACGAGAAAGCAACTGGGGGGCTTAAACAGCTCTTTCAGGAGATTTAATTGGTCGCTAATGTTCCTCGACTAAGGATACACTGGAGAGCAAGGAAACGGCAGTATACGCATTTCTAGACATCGAAGGAGTCTTCGATAACACCTCCCATGAAGCAATTAGGAGGGGTCTCGAAATAAAAGGAGTAAATCACACCACAAGTATGAGTAACTGGATATGTGAGATGCTAAGAACTAGGACTGCTGAGATAGAGGTGGGACAAAATCCATCACAATAAGCACCACTAGAGGCTGTCCATAAGGAGGGGTATTATCACCATTGATGTGGAGCCTAGTAGCAGATGAACTACTGCACAAACTGACAGATGCCGGCATTACGTGCCAGGGGTACGCCGACGATATAATCATTGTCGCAAGAGCTAAATTTGAAGAAACGCTATGCGAAATTATTCAAGGGGTCTACGAATCACACAGAAGTGGTGTAAAACGGTAGGACTTAGAGTGAACCCTACCAAAACCACTGTGATACCCTTCATCAAGAAAAGACAGCTAAAGCGTATGCAACCTATCCTGTTGGAAGGGATCAGGGTCGACCCATAAAAATAGGTCAAGTATCTAGGTCTAATACTAGACAGCAAACTCCTCTGGAGAGAACATGTAGAAACTGTGGTAACCAAAGCCACCAGAGCACTTATAGTGTGCAGGATCATTTCATGAAAAACCTGCGGTTGCAGCCCAGCCACACTGAGATGGATGTACCTAATGATAGTAAGACCCATCATCACTTACGGGACACTGGCATGGGTTAACAGAACTAGGTTTACCACGACGAGGACATTCCTCAACAAAGTGCAAAATTAGCCTGCATATGTCTAACAGGAGCCATGCGAGCTTGTCCCACAGTAGCACTAGAAGTGATCGTAGGTATACCTCCGCTACATATAGTGCTAGAGCGAATCGCCAAGGAGACCATATTGAGAATCAGCAAAGAAGGCATCGGAAAAGGAACATGCATCGCAAATAAAGAGCGAGTAACCCTATCCAAATCAGTGTCGCTTCTGGATTGGCCCAGAGATGATATGGTCAAGAAATACTGCTTTGAAAGGAATTGACATTTGACTTAAAGCTGAGCAACAAAGGAGACTGGAGCGGCGAATCCGGTAAATACGAACTCAAACAACGCACAATTAAATGGTACACAGGTGGATCGAAAGCATCTACTGGCACTGGAGCAGGAGTTGCGGGCCCAGGACTAGATACTCAGAATCACTGGGAATATTCCCCAGTATATTTCAAGCAGAAGTTCACGCGATCGAAAGATGCGCGAAATTCAACCTAGACAGGAAATATCGCGGGCAGGACATCGCAATACTGTCAGTCAGCCAAGCCGTTATTAAACCACTGACCTCGCACGAGATCAGATCCAAACTGGTATGGGAATGCCTCACCAGGATCAACAAACTGGGAGAAACAAACAAAGTAACTCTCTACTGGGTACCAGGACATGTAGGAGTGGAGGAAAACGAAGCAGCTGATGAACTAGCTAGAAACGGATCAGACACGCCGTTCCTTGGACCAGAACCCTTCTGTGGGATACTTACTTATTTAGATGGCGCTACAGTCCGGGGTGGACCTGGGCCTCAACCAACAAACCTCTCCAGCCAGCGCGGTTACGAGCCACCTACCTCCAGTTGCGCACGGCAAGTTGGTTGAGGTCCCCCTCCACTTGTTTGCGCCACCTACCGCAAGATCGTCCTCTACTGCATCGTCCATCCGAGGTGGATTCGAAGACTTTGTTAGCGGGAACGTTGGGCTCCATCCGCTCCAAATGACCCAGCCATCTTAGTAGCTGTATGTGAACTCTTCTGGCTAAGTCGATGTCCTTATATAGTCCACTCACCGTCTGTGCAGACGGGACCAAAGATAGCTCGAAGAACTTTTCTCTCGAAATAACCATCCTTATCCGGTTTTGTCAAAGCCCATGCCTCTGCGCCATACAGCAGGACTGGGATGATTAGAGTCTTATAAAGAGTTACCTTAGTAGTTCGAGATAGGGCTTTGCTACTCAATTGCCGTTTTAGCCCATAGAAACACCGATTGGCAAGAGTAATTCTTTGTTTGATCTCCCTACTGATGTCATTTGCGCAGTTCACCATAGAGCCTAGGTAGGCAAAATCCTTTACTACCTCAAAATTATATCTGTCTATTGTGGCGTTCTGTCCGAGACGCCGATGTTGGGTGTCCTTTTTTGTAGACAGCATATATTTCGTTTTGCTTTCATTGACTGCTAGACCCATCTTTGCTGCCTCGATCTCAATACTCGTAAATGCCCCATTGACGGCCCGCTGAGTTCTTCCGATTATGTCAATGTCATCGGCATAAGCGAGTTGTTGTACAGACTTGTAAAAGGTTGTACCTCCGGTGTTGGCTTTTGAATTTCGTACAATTCTTTCAAGTACTATGTTAAAGAGATCGCATGATAACGCGTCACCTTGTCAAAGACCTTTCCTGACATCGAACGGTTCGGTGATGTTCTTACCGACTTTGATGGAGCAGCGAGAGTTCTCCATTGTGATTTTGCACAAACGGACGAGCTTAGCAGGGATGCCAAGACTAGACATGGCTCTGTATAACTCGTCTCTATACACGCTATCATAGGCAACTTTGAAATCGATGAAGAGGTAGTGCGTATCGGTTTTATTATTATTATTATTATTTCTTTATTATTAAGTAATAAAATTACAAAAATAATACATAGGTATATAGCACTAGCTACCAGGGCTATCGGCTAGTTATAAAGGTATAAGAATAATTTTAAATACATTTATTAATTTCTAAATTTACTAATATCTTATATACATTTTTTATATTGGTTTCTGTCGGTATTTTTAAAAGTTCAGCAAGTGGAATGTTGGAGAAGTACTTTACTGTATCGCTGATGTTCTAGCATTCAAGTAGATGTTTGGGGGATAGGATGGTATTATTGTGGCAAAACTGGCAAGTAGGTGGATCACTTCTCGATATTAGATGACTGTTTATCATGTTTTGTGAGCAGTTTGGAGGGTATTAAGCAATTTCTGCGACGGGGTTGATGGATGCGTAATGATGGACGTACTCTTTCCACATATCCTGTCTTTTGTTGTTCCACACAGTTTTGAATTTTTTCTGAACATCCTGTTTGTTGTGTGAGTAGAACGTGATGAGTGGTTCTGTTGTTGCAGCTTTTACGGCCTTGTCAGCTAGTTCATTACCCATGATTCCAGCATGACCAGGGATCCACATCATTTTAAGTCTGCTTCCGTTTGCGATTAAGTTGTCCCTGATTCCTTCTATTATCCGTGTCGTGTTGTTGATGTTTTGGATGGCGGAGATGGTAGATAGGCTGTCGCTACAAATAAGTATTTTTTTGTTTGGAAATAGTTTTGTAGCATGAAATACAGCAAGGGCTTCAGCAGTAAATATAAAGGAAAATTCAGGCAATATACCTTTAATGAGGACATTGCTGATACCATCGACAACCGCGAAAGCGGTACAGTCTTCTATCTTCGATGCATCGGTGAAGAGTAGGGTCCAATTTGTATCAATAAATTTTTGCGTAACGTCTTTAAACATAGCTTTATATATCTAGTGGTTTGTAGTAGTTCTATGAGAGCTCTGTAGGCTGGATATAATAGAGGATTCATCGAATAACCATTGAGGGTGTTTAGATGCTCTATGTATTTCAATGTTGATTGGCATATCAGACCATAGCTGGGGTATTTTCTTCCAAGATAGTGCTCTTTTGGCGTCCAGTATTATGGGGGATTCTCGGGATGTTATAATTTTCCGTCAACATGCATTTTATTGGAGTCATCCTGAATGCTTTAAGTGCGATCCGGATAGTGGAGTGATACTGCGGTTTGAAAAGCTGGAGTGAGGCCTTGGGACATTTACCAAAAATGACTAGGCCGTAATCGATCTTCGACAGAATAATGGATTTTATAACTCTAATCATAGTATTGGTATGTGAACAAGAATGCTTAGATGTTTGATTCCTAATTATATTTAGTCTGGTAGCTAGGCTTTTTTTTTAAGTATAGTATGTACAGTGGTCCTTAAAGTTGAACTTAGAATCAAAAATAACGCCTAATATACTTAAAGAATTAACATTGCAAATATTATTGTTATTGAAATTAATTGTTAGGTGTTTTGAACAAATCGTTTTTTTACAAATATGTAGTAATTTCGTTTTACCTAATGATATTTTAGCCCCAGATAGACTACACCACTGGTCTATATCTCTTAGGAAATGTTAGAGAAAGTGGAGGTGGTTTTCATCAAATCTTTACATTTGGAAAAAATAATCAAATAATCGCACCAGACAGTGCCGAATGGTGTTATAATTTTGCAAGATGTTGCTTAGTTCATTGAAAGCAATCATGAAGATAACTACTGAGAGTGGTGATCCTTGGGGGATACCATTTTTGAAACTATAGATTTTGGAGTGCACATTGTGTAATTTTATTCGGAACTGTCTGTTAATTAAGAATGCCTTGATATAATTGAACATCTTTGGACCTATTCTCCATTCGATGAGTTTGTTTAAAATGATATGTATGCCAACTCTGTCAAAGGCTTTTTCAAAGTCGATTGACAGAATTGTAATATGATTCTTTGAAGACAATGAAGATGAAACAAAATCGTCAATGTGAAGAAGAGAATCTATGGTACCCCGACCTTGCTTGAAAGCAACTTGGTTTAAATTTATTAGGTTATTTTTTCCAGAAACCAGAATAAGCGTTTTGAGATGATCTTCTCTAGAACCTTGCCGACACATGGTAAGAGGGATATGGGTCGATATCGACTGACTTCGGTGGCTGTTTTGTTCGGCTTATGTATTGGTACCACGCTGGCAATTCTCCATATTTGGGGAATGAGTCCTTTGTCAAAAATTAAATTGTAGAGGGATACTATGCGTTGTTTAAGGACTAAAGGGGCATTTTTGATCAGAGGATAAGAAATTCTATCAAAGCCAGGGGTTTTACCTTTAGTCGTGCGAAGACAATTTTCCAGTTCTAAAAGTTTGATGGGAAGTTCGATTGGTTTAGCTGGGGATGAAAGGTGGAGGTGAGTGGGATTATTATTAATTGCAGAATATTTGGCTTGGAGGAAGACAGGTGAAAAATTGGAGTCATCGGCCTGGTTTGTACACGTTTTGGCGAAATGTTCAGCTATGTCAATAGGAGAGGATATGGTGTTAGTTTCAGATCTGATGATACTTATAGAGCGGGGTTTATAATCCCAACTGCCGTGCCCCCTTTTTGACTGTTCTGCGCCATGTCCTCTTCGGACCGCCAAGTCTTCTGCCATCCTAAGTTAAAGGGTTCCATTGCACAGTATTGTTCGCTATGGAACTGTCACCCTTTCGGAAAGTGTGATCAATCCACTGCTACTTCCGTCATTGGATGGTTGTGCCTATTGGTACCTGACCCGTTCCCTCGTAAAGGTATTCGTTGGAGATACGATTGGGCCAGAAAATCCTTAAGACATTGCACAGGCACCTATTAACGAACGTTTGCAGCTTTTAGTGATAGTAGTGGTCAAACTCCACGTGCTGCTTGTTCGACATCGATTGTGTCTTCGATATGTTGACCCCTCTAGTTTCCGCACTCCATTCAATTTCCTTTCCTACGAAGCTTGACGATCATTCCCTTTTTCCACTAATCAGGAAAGCTTCCAGCTTCCCAAGCTCTCTGTATAAGTGAAAGCAGAAGCTCGGCCGATGTTGTTTGCGCTGCTCGTAAGAGCTCTATGTGAGTTCTGCCAGGTCCTACCGCCTTGTTGGCTTTGATCGCGGTAATGATCTCATCATTACTGGGAGTCGTGGTGCGTATTCGGGTACTTCTCACCTCGGGCACCTCGGTCTGATTTGGGAGCATATCGCTAGCGAACACGCGGTTCAACCATAGCAAAAGACTCTTTCCATCTCTTGAGTTGTTCCTCATTCGAAATGACCAAGGAACCGTCTAGGCTTTTCACTGGGTATTGGCTGGAGCCACCTGTCAGATCTTTGGTGATTCTGGAGACGATCTTGCTGTCGCACCTCCGTTGTTGCGCGTTTTTGTAGTTGCGCTTGTCACGTCAAACGCTACGCTGAACTTATCTCATCTTCATGCAATATAGGGACTCTAGCTCGCTTCTCCCTGCTGCTTGTGTAGCTACAACGCGAGCTTTCAGCTGTTTTCGTTCATCAATCCGTCTTTAGGTATCCTCGAAAACCCACGCCCTTTATCTTCCCTGTTTTCGGCCGACAATTCTTTCAGCACGAGATGTAAAAACATTTCTCACAGCACACCAATGATCTTGGATGGTTGCGGGCAGTGGGCTGATGATTGCTTCCATACCTTGCGAAATGTACTCCCTTAATTTGCCGTTAGATTTTTGAACTCCAGCAATGCGTAGTTGGAGAGTAGCTATCATAAGATGGTGATCTTGTACTATTCCCACATCGGCCCCTCGCCTGTTTCGGACGTCCACGAGACTTTTCCTAAAGCGGCGGCTGATGGCAAAATGGTCAATTTGATCGCATGCCGTTTGCCTTTCGGTTGAAACCCAGCTAAATTTGTGGCAGGTCTTGTGCTCAAACATGTTTTTTTTTTTTTTTTGTTGATGCGCCAAGGGGTGTGGTAATGCACAATTCGCAAGCCCGAATGATCGATGCTAGGACTGCCCCTACGTACTAATCCGTATCCTACACATTACTACCATCCTCCCCGAGGGACTGCCTTTAGGTATTACTTCGCGGGGATGGTTAGCATATCATGCTATTTATCTTGCATGAGCTGTTGCTGCTTCTTGTACTTATGGTGCTTAATTTGCACATTCACTATAACGGGTGGGCCATCTAGTGATTTATTTTTAAATCATAGGTTATTTTGACACTGAGAGCTGTTTCCCGCTCGAAATCGAGAATTCTGCACAAAGACCTGGGATTATTCGCTTACAAGGTCCAATTGATTCAGCAATTGAAAGCGCACGACCATCCGCTTCGTTATCGCTTCGCAGTTTGGGCCTTAGAGCAGCTTGAATTGGACAACGATTTTGGGCGAAAAATCATCTTTTCTGACAAGGCACATTTTCATCTCGGCGGCTACGTTAACAAACAAAATTGCCACATCTGGGGCTCGGAAAACCCGCACGTTATTGTCGAGAAGCCAATGCATCCACAGAGAGTGACAGCTTGGTGCGGATTGTGGAGTGGTGGCATCATTAGACCATTTTTCTTCGAAAATGAGGCTGGGAACAACGTTTCGGTCAACGGTGGGTGTTACAGAGCCATGTTAACAATTTTTTTTTTTACTGAAATTGAAGACATGGGCCTCTGGTTCATGCAGGATGGCGCGCCATGCCACACAGCCCATGCCACAATCGGTCTTTTGCGCACCAAATTCCCAAATCGTGTTATCAGCCGTCTTGGCGATGTCAGTTGGCCGTCTCGGAGCTGCGATTTGACCCCTTTGGACTTTTTATTGTGGGGAACCGTGAAGGACTGATGTTATGCCAACAATCCGGAAACTATTCAAGTACTTAAGGCCAATATCATCCAAGTAATCCGTGAGCTACAGCCCGAAACCATCAACAAGGTCTTGGAAAATTGGAGTGATAGAATGCGCTACTGCGAGGCCGAGGCAGCCACTTGATCAACGTTGTATTTTATAATTAATGGGAATGTTTGCTCTTACTAATAAAGTCATAAAACATGAAAAAAAATTCATTTTGTTTATTTTATTGCAGTTTTAAAAAGAAACTTGTAGTTGGCCCACCCTGTATATGCGCCAGTTTCTGTAACTGCGTGTGTTCATATGTCACTATGTGTCTGCTTGTGAGTTTCTACTTTATTAAGTATGTAGTTGTGTACAGTTAACATTCCATCCTTTTTTTCAGCATCCAGCATTTGTAGGATCCTCATTTCTCGGTGCTGCTCGTTCCTTCACACTTAGTCATCACCATTAATGTTATTAGTCCTCTCGAAGTCACTTCGGCCCAGTTTCTCTCTCTAATATGTTTTTGGCCGTCGGTCGCGTCGTATACAGCCGACATTCCATCGGAACATGTTCCGCGTTCTGAATTTTGCCTTCACAGTGCGGGCAGTATGGGTCATCCACGTAATTGTATTTGTGGATATACTGCCGAAAGCATCCGTGCCCCGATAGAAACTGTGTCGTGTAGAAGTTTACTTCTCCATGTTTCTCCTGGAGTGATCCATTCCTCTATGTTGGGGCCATCTTGCGTTGGATGTAGTATTCCACCTGTGTCGCCATTCTGTTTGTACAGCCTCACTGGTTGCTGCGGACTTCCTTTTTCTAAATCTATTGCCATTCGACCGGAGATTACACTAATCGCCTCCGCGATCACCATCTGAAAGGCATAGCATACTCTTAGCGATGGGATTCTGTGGGCCGAGATCATCCGTCACATGTACGTTATCCGGTATGTCGCTTGTGCCCATATGGGAGACGCATACGTAAGGATCGACTTGCTTACCGTTGCTAGCAGGTTTCTAATTGGCTGCGTGGGTCCTTTAACGTTTGGATTTAATCTTGAGAGTGCCGCTACTGCCCTGGAGGCTTGTCTCGCATGCGTACGTCAGGTGCTCTTTGAAGTTTAGCCTGTGGTCCAGCAGCACTCCTAGGTACCTGATGTATGGACGCGACTCGATGGTTTGCTCACCGACATGTATAGTGAGATGTTCTACCTTTGTTCTACTTTTAAGAAATGCTTCCATCTTTTGATCTGCCAGATCCAGACCTGATGCCTGCAGCCTTGCCTTCACGCTCCTTATTGTTTGGCTGCAGTTTCGGACACTTGTTCTAGCGTTTTTGCTACGACGTTTACTGCAATGTCATCAGCACAGCCGATGATTTGAACTCCGTTCGACCTTAGCGTTCTTAGTATGTCAACGTACATTCTATTCCACAGACCTGGGCCTAGTACTGACCGTTGGGAGATCTCGTGATTTTGCACGTCTTGGGCCCCTCTTTCGTGTCATAGTGAAGGGTTCTCTCGCTGAAGTAACTGCCTATTATTCTCAGGAAATAGTTAGGTATATGCAGGTTGCTAAGCGCTCTAACTACGCAGCTCCAGCTGGCTGAGTTGAATGCGTTTTTGACGTCGAGAGTTACGACGGCGCAATACCGCTTTCTCCCACCTAGTCGTATTTGCCCTGCGATAGCTTCCTGCCAATGTGGCACACTACCTTTATCGCCCCTATGGTGCTTCGTTTCTTTCTAAAGCCGTACTGCTGAGTAGAGAGCCCCAGTCTCCTTCCGTGTATGGCTTTAGTCTTGTGCTTATTATTCTTTCTAGCACTTTCCGCATTGTGTCAAGCATGCACATGGCCTGTACGATGACGATTGCTCAGGTGGTTTGTTTCCCTTTGGGATGAGGACTAGCCGTTGCCTTTTCCATTGTAGTGGGAAATTGCCTTCCGCTAGGCATGTCGTATAAAGGCGTGTAAAGATCTCTGATCTTGCTTTAATAGCTCCTTCTAGCAGGAAGTTCGGGATCCCATCCATTCCCGTCGCCTTGTTGCTCTAAGACGCGGTTTCTAAGACTTTTCTGTGGTTGCTCAAACATGGTGACGCCTATTACAAGGCGGTTGGCATTGCAAAAATCCACAAACCTTTCGCCGTTGTCATTGTGGTTGCCCAGTCCATGCTTCCCGATTACTCGTACATGTTTGAGCCATTTGTTGTCGTTGCCTACCTTGGCATTCAAATGCCCCATCAATATGACAATGCCTTCATTTGGTGTTGTGTTGAAGACGGCACTTGAGAAATTAGTATGACGATGTTCCCATTAGTTAAGAGATTATGGACTAATGAAGCCGTCCTTTTCTTCCTCTGTGGGGTCCGGAGTAAACACTGAAGGATGATCATCTTCCTTACTCTGCTCTGAAATATTGTCTAAGATATGTTCGCGATATAAGACTTCTGTTTGCTATTGGTGTCAGCAGTAGTCCCACGCGCACTTCTACCTGGTTTTCCAGAGTAGAGCAAGACAAGACCATTAAGATGTCGATTGTGCATCCCATGAATTCCCATCCCAGCTAAAGAATCTGTCAATTTGGGGCCCCTGAGTCCAAGTGGGTCTGCATGTTCCAGAATCCCACCGTTGCCCAATGTCGATAGCTAAAGATCATCAACAAAATACCCATCCGTATCCGAGGTGTTTATTTAGGCTTCGAAAATTTTTTAATTTTTTTACAGGTGCAGGCTGTTGACCAATAGAGAGCTAACCATTCGTCATCTTCCATTCACGACTTTCCAAGAAATTCCTCGATAGCACAACATGGAAGTGAGAGCAGGTCTGTTCGGCTACATTGACTCCATCTCGTTACTAAGCAAACCAACATCTATCGCCAGATACCGCTTCCACGAGACCTTTGTTAGTCATTTGCCATCAAACAAATATTCATAGGATTCCATAAAAATACAAAGATTCACAGAAACACTAATAAACTGGATTACAGACAATCTAAATTTAAATGTTTTAACTTGTCTACGTTTGTTTTTCGCGACCATTCAGAGCAAACATGCAAGAAAGTCACGGGATTCGTTATGCAAATATATTCTAATTTTTATTGAGAAATTATAAAAAGCAATCTTTACCAAGAACTCTTTGGCATTCATGACGTGTAGACATTTCATTTGAATGGTAATAAAACATTTGGTTAGATACGAGCTTGTATTCTTATTCTTTCGCTCTCGGATGTAAAGTCAAGGAGCTCATCCATTCAAGAAGTATCAATATGTACCACGGCGCTTAGATCTGTTATGCATTTTAATGAATATGGCTGGTTGTTCGTACGACTTGAAAACATGATTTGCAAAATGCTGGCCTTTTATTCTTTTAATGTGATTAGGATTCAAAGCTTTTAAGCTAAAATAAATCCTAGGTTAAGTAGTATAGATGTAGTTGTACATTTACATACATAAATAGATCTATTGTGCCCCTCAAACTATGGCTCTAGTCGATGAGATACTCGAGTTAGAGCGCCTCATCCACGCCGACTACTTTGGTGAACCCGGAGTATCTGAAGTATTGCAGATACAGGGAAGGTAAATCCACTCCGCTCAGAATATAAGCTGCCATGTGATGTCTTCTTTTGTGAAAGAGTACTCCGCATTACATGAGAAGGTGTGCTGCTGTTTCTTCGAAGACTCTGCAGCATCTACAGGATCCGCTTTCTTCTATACTCATTGTCCTGAGATGCAGCTATATTCTACTGTGACTCGATAGCCAGCCTGTCAGAATGCAAAGCCTGTTTTTGCTAACGCTTAGGCACTGTTTGATTCTTTTCTGACTGTAGTTTCCCAAAAAGCTTTGGTATGTCTCAGTTATGGAATATCCTTCCAATGCTCGGCTCATTTCCTTTCTTCTTCTCTTTAAAGTTTTTTCGTATTTTGTGCGGTTCTATCCCTCGAAATGGTTCTGTGTAAAGAACGAGGTTTTTGAATCGTTTCTTGCTTGTTCATCAGCTCTACGAGTACTACTCCTTGAATTTGTACTTGTCGGATTCACTGCTCCAAACTCTTTTGTTGCTCAGCATTGTGTCAAATTTATGTTACCGTCTCTGAGCTAGTCCAGAAACGGGACTGAATCGAAAACTTACAGCATCTGGATATACTCAGGGCAGATAGTCGCCAAGAAAGAGAATGGAGAGTGAGGGAAAGTAGCACAGGAATTTTTAAGTTTCTAGATTATTCGTAAGGCCAACAGTATTTTATTGATGGTTTTAACATTAACAAAATTACGTGGATTTTTAAAGCTTGATGCGATCTAATCTTTTTTTTTTATAATTCGCGCGCGCCGAAGGGATTATTAATACCCTTATACTGATGCTCAGGGCACGGGCGGATGGGAAAAGGGGGGAGAGGAACGGATGAGATGCCGGTTTGCGTCCTTTGATTCCGGTTTCCGTCCTTTGGGCGGATGAATGCCTTATAGATGGAGGCCAGATCAGATGGAGTAAAATGTTTTTTGCACCGCTTAAGGAATTCTAGACATTTTGCAGCATTTTTGGCGACTTCGAATATGTGATCGTTCCATCGAAGACGGTTATTGATGCACATACCGAGAATGGCACGTCTTTCGGATTCAGCGATGCAATTACCATTCATGGATAATGGTTGAGGGTCTTGGTTTCGCTTGAGAGGCAGCATTAAGTTTTGGATGCATTAAATTCCACTCTATTGATTGAACCCCATTTGGTTATGCTGTCCAGGTCGTAATTTAATTTGTTTAACATACTGTAACAAAAATTGCCGATCAAGCCGAATACTTCAAGGCTGCAAAGGATGATGGAGACAAAAATAACAGAGAGGGGTTATTTCTTATTCAAAAATGTTTTTAATTAAATTTACTTTAAACGAAAAAATTAAATCTAGTACAATTTTATTTTTTGCTTGAGAACTGCGCGTCTCTAGTGATTACTGTCACGGCTGCCAACAAAGAACTCTTTCCTTGGTTTCTGCCTACCTTCTTTTATACTTGGCTCCCTTCTTTCTAGGCCAATTTCCAACTTTCCACTTCGCCGCTGGAAATCTGTTGTCTGGCAATTTCTAGTGCCTTCTCGTTGACAATTTCTACGAATTTTGCGATGTATCTCGGTTGTGCGGTTTATGTTTCTGGGCTCGCGTTCGTCGTTCCTCTTCTACGGCTGAAGAGCAGGGACGTGAGTTAGGGAACGAATATGAAAAACTGAGAGTACTGTCATCAGCGAAGGAATGGATTGGATTAGAAGTAGCAGATAAGAGATCATTTATAAAATGAGGAAGAGAGTCGGAGACAAAACGAAGCCCTGGGGAACACCAGCATTTATATGGTGAATTGCAGACCCGAAGCCGTCCAAGACAACTTGTATTGAACGGTCCGAAAGGTAATTTCTAATCCATTGAAGAGGAGACTCGTCGATGCCATATGCACGCATTTGCGACAAAAAAGCCTGATGCCAAACTCTGTCAAATGCCTTAGAAATATCGAACGCAACCATCTTTGAAGTGATGGGTTGATTGGTTCCACTTCTCGGTGAGATATGCCATAAAATCACCAGTGGACCTGTTTTGCTACGAAAACCGTACTGCCGGTTATTGAGGAGTTTTCGTGAATCAAGATATTTCATAAGCTGACGATTTATCACCGTTTCCATGACCTTTTAAAGAAGGGACGTAAGTGCAACGGGTCGGTAATTGGACGGGGAGGAAGATTCGCCTTTTTTAGGGACGGGCTGGACAAATGCTGTTTTCCATCTACTCGGAAAGAGGCCAGAAGAGTAGGACAGACAGAAAAGCTTACGCAGAGGTTTTGCCAGCGTGGAAGAACCACACCTCTTCAGAACTATGGGGGAGATACCATCTGGACCAGCGGATTTGTGTATGTTAAGACCTTTGAGTACTCCTGTAAGTGTACGAGTGCGAAAATGGACTTATCCCATTGAAAATTCGACGCTCTCAAGTACAGGTGGAGACAAAGCGCTATCTGGCAGGGTGGAGTAGACTGGCTTTGTCTAAGAAGCTGACTGCTGGAATATAATTGTAAATGAGCGTTGGGATGGCAGACAAGGCAGAATTTTTAATATTTTTGACGAATGACCAAAAATGTTTACTACTTTTGGGACATTGTAGAATTTTTTGCCTCAATTTTTGGTCATGTAAGAATTTTACACGCCGAATGAGAGCATTGCAGTCATTTCTGGCTTGTTTAAACTTCTTTCGGTTTTCCTCAGATTTGTTGGCTTTATAAGACCGAAAACTTACTTCTTTCAACCTGATAGCCTCTTTGCAGCTCTGGTCAAACCACGAGTTTGTCTTAGGTTTAATGCTCTTTATTCTGTTAGGAATATAGTCATTCATACCTAAGAGGATGGTGTCAGTAATCATATCAGCGGCGGCATCCACGTCGCTATCGAGGAAGCATAGCGACCAGTTAAAACTCCTAAAGAAACTATTAAGGCCGTCCCAGTTGGCTTTCTCGTAACGCCATACTTTTCTTTTGGGAGATTTTTCTTTAACTGTGTGGTCAGAGTTCGAGAATTTACCCGATACGATGTTGTGGTCAGACCGGCCTAGAGGCGCTAAAACATCAATGATGTATTTATCAGGGTGTGAAGTAAGAAACAAGTCCTTAATACAAGCAGATTTATTAACTCTATGCAATATGTGTAACATGAGAGAAGAAAAAAACATCCATCACTTCATAGGCAGATGTCCCGTTCTAAGGGTATTTAGAGTGAGATATTTTGAAAAGTGAATTTTGAATGCAGGTGAACTCATCACTGTACAAATTGAGGAAGCACGAACGATTGGAATAAACTGGCCAACTATATTACTGCTACAGAAAACTTCTCAAAAACAAGATGAAAATTTACGCCACAAAACTGTAGGTCCATTCTATTCGTTAGAAAAATATAGCGAAGACAACACGAGTGGTTGCGAGAAGCTAGGCCTAGACACTTAATGAGCTAGGTTAGGTTGAAGTGCCTGCCAGCTGAGAATCGCCAACACAATTAGACTAACAAAAGGTCCATTGTGATACCACGTGGATCGTAGGGGGAAGTTTCTAGCTACTCGTTAAACCATTTTGAGCTTCTTCTCAAGTGTAGAAGGCTCTTAATATCTGTGTTTATCAGATCGCCTATATCGTTGTAGTAGTAGTAGTCCTAAGTGAAGCCCCCCTCCTACGGGAGAGAGCTGGACAGAAACAAAGAAGGTGAGGAATAGTTTCTTCCTCTTCTATTTGTGTGCAGCTTCTACAAAAGTCGTTTGCAAAAAGGCCCAGCCTTGTAGCATGCTTGTCTATTAGACAGTGCTCAGTGATGACACCTATTGCAGTGCCGATATGCAATCTATTGAGAAAAATCAAATTCTTTGAGCGTTTTAGACCCAGCGTTGGCCAAATCTGTTTTGTCGCTAGACATGTCCATCTAAGATTTGTACTCTCGATAGCGTCCAACTTAAATTTAAGTTTGCGAGTAGCGAATGGAATACCTAAGAAGCCTTTATCCGGCAGGATGTGTAAAGTTGTTCCTATTCTGGCGAGTTCATCGGACTTACAATTCCCTGAAATGTCTCCATGACCCGACATCTAACACAGGTGAATATTGAACTGCTCCTCAGCTATCTCCGCGAGAGACGATCAGCGGTCTAGAGCTGTTGCTGTAATCAGCTGTTGCGCCAAATACGGATGCTTCTTCTTCTTCTTCCTTTTATCAGCGAGGCGATGATTCTAAAAGAAGGGATCACAGCCCTCCCACTTCTCCGCATTTCTACTGATCCGCCTGTGGGGTTCGCCTATTTGACCTCAGAAAATATCGGCAGGCCTGCCGATTTTGGATCACTCGGTTACTGAGGCCAATGAAATGCCGATGTCGTCGCATTTGTCTGATCCAGGCGTTTATAGGCCTGCCTTTCCTACATCGCGATGTCTTTGGAACGTGCATTGATATTGCCTTTTTAACAGGATTCAAATGATCTCTTCTTTGAACGTGGCAATACCAACTGAGCCGGTCGCGCTCTAATTTTAGTACGATGGTTTCCTTGATGTGAAAGCTTCCACGGATCTTCGAACTTCTTATTCGATCAAGCTTTGTCACTCCTGCTGTCATGCGAAGCATCTTTATCTCACTTACTTAGGTGGCGCTACAGTTCGGGGTGAACCTGGGCCTCAACCAACAAGCCTCTCCATTTAGCTCGGTCTTTAGCTAATTGCCTCCAGTTGCGCACTCCAAGTTGGTCGAGGTCCCCTTGAACTTGTGCGCGCCACCTACGGCGATAATTCCCTCTACTGCGTCGTCCCTCGGGGTTAGATTCGAAGATTCTGCGGGCCGGAGCGTTGGTGTCCATTCGCTCTACATGTCCTAGCCATCTCAGACGTCCAATACGCAGTTTTTTGACTAGGTCGATGTCGCTGTACAGCTCGTATAGTTCGTGATTGAATCTTCTCCTCCAAAACCCGTCAACGCAAACGGGACCGAAAATCTTACGAAGAATTTTTCTCTCGAAGCGACCAAGGATATCTTCATCCTCTTTAAATAAAATCCATGTTTCAGCGCCATAAAGCAGGACAGGGATGATCAAGGTCTTATATAGAGTCTCCTTAGTTGTTCGAGATAGGGCTTCACTGCTGAATTGCCTTATAAGCCCAATAAAACAGCGATTGGCAAGAGTTATTCTTCGATTGATTTCTGCGCTGATTTTGTTTGCTGAATTTATAGCAGAGCCAAGGTAGACAAAGTCCCTTACTACCTCGAAGTTATAGCTGCCCACGGTGACGTTTTGTCCAATTCGTCGGTGTTGGTTTTCCCTTCTTGTTGACAGCATATACTTGGTTTTGCACTCGTTTATCGCCAAACCCATTTTGGCCGCTTCCGCCTCAATGCTTGCAAAAGCACCGGTGACAGCCCGCTGAGATCTTCCGATAATGTCTATATCGTCGGCGTATGCAAGCAGTTGTACAGACTTGTAATAGATTGTGCCTCCGGTGTTGGCTTGTGAGTTCCGCACAATCCGTTCAAGTACAATATTGAAGAAGTCACATGACAGCGCGTCACCTTGTCTAAAGCCTTTTTTGACATCAAAGGTCTCGGTGAAGTCATTACCGACCTTGATGGAGCAGCGAGCGTTCTCCATCGTCAGCCTGCACAGGCGGACAAGTTTGGCAGGGATGTCAAAACTAGACATGGCTCTATAAAGCTCTTCTCTATAGATGCTGTCATAGGCGGCCTTGAAATCGATAAAGAGGTGGTGAGTATCGATTTGGAATTCTTGGGTTTTCTCCAGGATCTGCCGAAGTGTGAAGATTTGATCGATGGTGGACTTTCCTGGCCTGAAACCGCACTGATAGGGTCCAATCAGGCTGTTGATAAAAGGTTTCAGGCGTTCACACAATATCGCAGAAAAGATCTTGTACGCGATGTTGAGGAGACTGATGCCTCTATAATTGGCGCAGTTGAGGGGGTCGCATTTCTTGTGGATCGGGCAAACGATGCTGAGGTTCCATTCGTCAGGCATACACTCGTCTGACCAAATCTTAAAGATGAGTTGGTGTATGCACTCTATCAATTCATCCCCAGCTGCCTTGAAAAGTTCGGCCGGTAAGCCGTCAGGTCCAGCAGCCTTGTTGGATATTGCTATCCTCACTTCGTTTTAGTAAGGTGGACGGAAATGTCTATGTGTGCGTTGAATGGTTCATTCTGCCTGACAGCGGGATGTTGGTCTTCGTCGCCGTTGTGCAGTCGGCAGAAGTAGTTTTTCCATATTCTCAGCACCGACTGTGATTCTACAATGAGGTTTCCATTTTCATCTCTACAGCTTCTGTACGGGTATTGCTTCTCTGACACGTTCTTTTTACCTTTTGGTAAAACTTCCGTACATTGTTCCTGGAGTATAAACTCTCGATATTCTCAAACGCGCGCTTCTCATGTTCTTTCTTCTTCTTTTGGAGAAGCCGATGTTCTTCCCGTCTCTTTTCCTCGTAGAGCTCACGAGCAGCTCTCGCATGCACTCGCCGGCATTCTTCGTCAAACCAGGGGTTTCGCGGTGGTGGGCGAGCGAGACCCAGGATGTTTCTGATGGCATGTTGGCAGCGTTGCCACTGGTCTTCGGCACTTGATGCTGGCGGCATAGGGGTGATTGAGAGATTTCGGGATACGCGTTGAGTGAAGAGTCTGGCTGTCTCTTGCGATTGTAGCTTTTCGACGTTAGATTTTCTCACAGTAATTCTTCTTTGTTGCTCAGATTGGGATATCCGCATTCGTACCTTGGCTACAACAAGGTAATGATCCGAGTCTATGTTGGCTGCTCGGAAGGTCCGGACATCCAGAATACTGGAGGCATGCCTTGCGTCGATCGCAATATGATCAATTTGGTTGATCGTGACATGATCATTGCACCGCCATGTCTGCTTATGAATATCGAGATGAGGAAACCATGTGCTTGCTATGGTGACATTTCGCTCCACAGCGAAATCAATTAGCCTTAGTCCGTTATCAGACGTGGTGTCGTGTAGGCTATGCTTACCGACTGCTCTACCGAAGACGTCCTCCTTTCCTATTTTGGCGTTAAAATCGCCCAATACTATCTTAACGTCGTATTTAGGACATTGCTCGTATGTTTTGTCGAGGAGCTCGTAGAAACACTCTTTGGAGGCAGGGTCCTTTTCTTCTGTGGGGGCATGAACACATATTAGGCTTATGTTAGCGAATTTAGCCTTGATCCGGATAGTCATAATACGCTCGCTCACGTGTCGGAAGCTTAAGACTTCTTGCCTAAGTCTGCCGCGTATGACAAATCCGCATCCGAATAAGCGTTGCCTGTTGCCTCTGTAGCAATCACCGTAGTAGATGCCACAGTCCGGCCCATCCCATCGCACTTCTTGGATGGCGGTAATATCTGCTTTATAGCAGTCTAGGGCCTCTGCTAGTTGTTCGGCTGCACGTGGTCTGTAAAGGGACAGAACATTCCACGTACAGATCCGAAGGTCGTTGTCCTTATTTCGTTTGCTGGGGTCGTCATTAGTTGGGTCATCCTTATCCGAGGCTTTTGGTTGTTTCGGAACCATGCGTTTTTTACGTGGTAGGGAAGTTACCCCGACGGCACAACCCCCAACCTGGAGGGCCAGTTCCTTAATTATTCCCCTAGGACGAGGGGCCGGGTACACCGGTGCCAGTAGTCCACTACGGGAGTATGAGCGCTGCCGTTGGCCCATTAAGGGCTCCTCCGCCACCATCTCTATTCCAATGTCCTGACCAACATTGGAAATTCCTTACCGACCTGTGATCCGAATACGTCGAAGCAGCTCGCGCAAGGTATTCACTAAGTTCAACCTAACTGGAACTATAGACGCCACCGTTGACTCCGTCTAGGGAATTCGTCCGCTGCCGCCTGGAACAGGAAGAAGTGTTCTAGTGAGAAAAGCACTCTTCCCCCCCTCTCTCGTCTGCTGCCACCAAGAATCCGCCAAACGGGGTTGGTTACCCATTTCTTGGATTAAGGTACTAGGCACCCGGCTGTCACCGCGTGGAGGTTGAGAGTAGGAGTTGGTAGGCTGCCGTTAATTTACTCTCATACTTTTTGTACATCGTCCAACATTGTGAACCGTATGTGAGCGCTGGACGTACAACTGCGGTGTAGAGCCTTCCTTTCAACTTAGGGGACATTTTTCTGTCACAGAAGATAGCGGAATTTTCTCGCCACTTCATCCAACCTACGCTTACACGATGATTGATGTCGTCATCACAAGTTGCTTTGCTATTGATCATAGATCCCAGATATTTGAACTTTTCGCACTTGGTAAGCACTGTTCCATTCAAATAAATGTCTGGAATAGGCCTGAGTGGATCAGAGAACGGGCAGCACAAGTACTCTGTCTTTTTTGAACTAATGCGATACCCATTTCCCTCCAAAACGTCCACCCACACATCAAGTGCTCGTTGCAGGGATGTAGGATACTCACTTATGATGGCTCCATCGTCAGCAAAGAATAACTGATGTACCTTGGGGTCCATCACTTTACCTTCAAGCAGATAATCAAGGACTGTAATAAAGAGCAAAGGACTTAAAACGCTTCCCTGGTGCACCCCGACTTTGATTGGGAACTCTTCGGTTACTCCAGCGAGGCATCTTACTCTTGTCTTTGCTCCTTCGTACATGTCCATGATCATCTGTACATAGGTTTCTGGAACCCCTCGATGTCTTAGCGCCACCCATATCAGATCTCGTGGTTGTCTGTCGAATGCCTTTTCAAAGTCAACCAATGCAATATGCAAATCCCTTAAGGAATCACGATGTTTTTCTATTATGATCCTTATACTTTGGATGCATCTGTTGTTGATCTACCCGAGTCAAACCCGCACTGATCATCAGATAGCCGTATTATTTTTCGCAGTCGGCCACCTAATACCCGCTCAACGATCTTCATGGTGTGTGACATCAGCTTGATCGAACGGTATTTATCACAGTTTCGCGTATCACCCTTCCCTTTGTATACAGGGAGGAGGTAACTTTCCCTCCATTGATTCGGCATTGGATCACCTCTCACGAATTTGGAGATGAGAATTCTGAGCCATCTGAACCCGATGTCTCCCATCTTTTTCCAGAACTCTGAGGGCATCTCGTCTGGCCCAACCGCTTTTCGTTTTTTGGAGTATTTGACCGCCTCACTAACTTCTTCGACTGTAATGTCGGCTATTTCTTCACAGTTAGGGGTGGCTCTTGGAAAGTATAGACGGGGAAACTGTTCATTTAAAAGTTCTTCACAGTACTGCCGCCACCTCTGCAGAACTTTTTCGTCATCCACAAGAAGCTGGCCATGAGCATTGTTAATGAACTTTGGCGAACGAATCTCCTGAGCATTGTTCCTTCTTTGGGCGGCTATTTTGAAGATAGTGGCGCTCTTGTTCATATTGTGTCTTCGCAGCTCCTGGATAGCTTGGTTTGCATCAGCAACCAGGGAAAATATTTTCTCCAGCTCCCGATACAGGCCCTCCGTACTCTCTGCTTGAAGCTGAGCGCACTTCTTCTTCGCTTTTTTCTTGCAGCATCTGTATTCCATTTCAAGGCGAGCTTTTTCGTCATTATTATTAGAGGGGCACTTTGACCAAGCTTTGAAAGCCGCTTTCTTCTCATTTATCACCTTCTTAGCTTCATCACTCCACCACCATGTTTCTTTGGCGTGTTGATGGTGGCCTTTTGAAGCTCTTAGCAGTGATTTGGCCTTATTTAAGCAAGTTCGCTGTAGGGAATCCCACATATTTTGTGCTCTGCACTCTTCATCCTCAGCTCCGTTGATGGTGTGAGAGAGGTAATTTTGCATTACGAAAACAAAAGCTTCGCCTTTTTCTTTGTCCAGATTATACCACTTGATTTTCTCAGAGACCCTTGTTTGTTTGCTTTTCTTCGGTGTTTTCATAAAAATTTCTGTTAGCAGGAGACGGTGTTGCCGAGCGATTGCCCCTCCCAGGATCACTTTGCAATCTTTTACCCGGGGCTTCATGAAACTGCCTACCAAATGGTAGTCAATCTGAGTTTCATCTCCATCACTGCTGTAAGTGATCAGGTGTCGGCTTTGTTTGATGAACATGGTATTTAACACGATAAGACCGTGTGATTTGCACATGCTTAGGATGTCTTCACCAGGAAGGTTCCTGGTGCCATATCCTAGTCCTCCATGGCAGTCTTCATAGTCTTCGTTTGATTTTCCGACATGTCCATTTAAATCTCCTCCAACAAACAGAAATTCTTCCTTTGGGATGTTCTTAAGGAGATTGTGGAAATCTAGCCAAAATGCATCTTTATCTGTCATCTATCTATCTATCATCTCTGATTGTACCCATCGTGGGGAGCATATGCACTGACAATATTCCACACCTCTTCTTGTATTACTAGTTTGAGAGACATCAAACTTTGCTGCAGTGATATTCTTAACCCGTCCCTGCACGGGGAGCGCCAAATACGGATGCATACAAATTATACCTGAATTGAATTAGTACAAAGATTACTATCATCTTTTATTCTTTTGTACCCCTTCTTTTATATAACTGTTTTCAAAATCAAAATTTGTAAACAGGGTGGCGCACCTATTGTGCTACAATAAGAAAATGAAATAACTTCTTTTTTAATCAATGTATTTTATTTATTTTTTTATTGCATAGAAAATTCAATTTTATTTTATATAACTAATTGTTTTTGAAGATGATAGACCGTAAATGACCTCCATGCTCATCCACGCATATGCGACACTAATCAGAAAATTATTCATTGCGGCCTGAAGAGTTGAAGTCGGGATCGCCTCAATTATTGTTTTAATGGACTGCTTCAATTCAGTCAAATTCCTTGGTTTCGTTTTATACCCCTCTTGCTTGACATAACCCCATAAAAAAAAGTCTGGTGCAGTTAAGTCGGGTGACCTTGGGGGCCAGCGGTAAGTGGAGTTTCTGGGTATTAATTTGTTTGGGAATTTTCGTTGGAGTTCCGCCATAACTGGTGTAGCTATGTGTGCAGTTGCTCTATCTTGCTGGAACCAAACGCTGTTGAAACCGATACGTCTCGGGCGCAGTTGTGGGTAAAAAAAACTCCTTCAAAAACTTAAAATAACGGTCCCCATTGACAGTTACTGTTACACCGTTTTGTTCAAAGAAGTATGGCCCCACAATGCACCTTGATGAAACTGCACACCACACAGTGACTTGTTCTGGGTGCAGTTCCGTCTCATGGAGTATTTCTGGATTATATTCACTCCATATATGGCAATTTTGCTTGTTTACATTGCCGTTTAGATCAAAATGGGCCTCATCAGACACAAACAAGCAATTTATCAAGCTGTTGTCTTCTTCGGCCATTTCAATCATTTTCTGGCAAAATTCCAGGCGAATAGGAAAATCCAGAGGGTTTAACTTGCTTGTAATTTAGACTTTGTATGGAATGTATGCAATTTTAAGTCATCATGAATTATCCGTTGTAATGACCGTCTGCTAACTCCAATTTGCGCCGATAAGTTAAGATAAGAATCCGAACATAGGGATCCCGATGGTACGGTCTTCGTGCGATGCTTCCAGATTCGGCAAACATGTTTACCAGCCTCATATTGGTCCACCTACTCGGGGGAGTGCCGCCAAACTCCCGCCTAAATTCCCTTTGGACGGAAATGAAGGACTGCAAATCATGGTACCGCTGCACTTTCCAAATCCTCTTTTCGGTATCCCAAGCATTCATTTTAATAAATCTAAATAGTAACCTGCCAAATAAAAAAAATAAGCCGATTACTCACACAGAAAAAAAGTTATTACTTTTTGTTTTTGTAGCACGATTCGTGCGCCATCCTGTACCTACTTAGTGAAAGTAATTTTTAGTTGTAATTTACCCTACTGTGGCGCTACAGTTCGGGGTGGACCTGGGTATCAACCAACAAGCCTCTCCATTTACCTTGGTCTTTAGCTAATTGCCTCCAGTTGCGCACTCCAAGTTGGTCAAGGTCTCCTTGAACTCGTGCGCGCCACCTGCGGCAATGATTTCCTCTACTGCGTCGTACCTTAGATTCGAAGACTCTGCGGGCTGGAGCGTTGGTGTCCGCTCGCTCGACATGTCCTAGCCATTTCAGACGTCCAATACGCAGTTTTTTTTACTAGGTCGATGTCGCTGTACATCGTGATTGAATATTCTTCTCCAAAACCCGTCAACGCAAACGGGACCGAAAATCTTACGAAGAATTTTTCTCTCGAAGCAACCGAGGATATCTTCATCCTTTTTTAATAAAGTCCATGTTTCAGCGCCGTAAAGCAGGACTGGGATGATCAGGATTTTATAGAGAGTCTCCTTAGTTTTTCGAGATAGGGTTTTACTGTAGAATTGCCTTACCAGCCAAAAAAAAAAATAACCAAAAAAAAAACAGCGATTGGCAAGAGTTATTCTTCGCTTGATTTCTGCGCTGATGTTGTTCTCAGAGTTTATAGCAGAGCCAAGGTAGACAAAGTCCCTTACTACCTCGAAGTAATAGCTATCACTGTGAGGTTTTGTCCAATTCGTCGGTGTTGGTTATCTCTTCTTGTTGACAATATATACTTGGTGGCTCGTTTATCGCTAAACCCATTTTGGCAGTTTCGGCCTCTATGCTTGCAAACATACCGATGACAGCCCGCTGAGTTCTTCCGATAATGTCTATATCGTCGGCGTATGCAATCAGTTGTACAAACTTGTGATAGATTGTGCCCCCGGTGATGGCTTGTGAGTTGCGCACAATCCGGTCAAGTACAATATTAAAGAAGTCACATGACAGCGCGTCACCTTGTCTAAAACCTTTTTTGACATCGAAGGTCTCGGTGAGGTCATTACCGACCTTGATGGAGCAGCGAGCGTTCTCCATCGTCAGCCTGCACAGACGGACAAGTTTGGCAGGGATGTCAAAACTAGACATGGCTTTATAAAGCTCTCCTCTATAGATGCTGTCATAGGCGGCCTTGAAATCGATAAAGAGGTGGTGAGTATCGATTTGGAATTCTTGGGTTTTCTCCAGGATCTGCCGAAGTGTAAAGATTTGATCGATGGTGGACTTTCCTGGCCTGAAACCGCACTGATAGGGTCCAATCAGGCTGTTCATATAAGGTTTCACAATATCGCAGAAAGATCTTGTATGCGATGTTGAGGAAACTGATGCCTCTATAGTTGGCGCAGTTGAGGGGGTCTCCTTTCTTGTGGATCGGGCAAACGATGCTGAGATTCCATTCATCAGGCATACACTCGTCTGACTAAATCTTAGAGATGAGTTGGTGTATGCACTCTACCAAATCATCATCAACTGAAAAGTTCGCCCGGTAAGCCAATCAGGTCCAGTTGTAATTTACCCGACAGGCGACTATTTATTGCCATTGTCGTAAGCTATTTACTTTTCTGCAAAAATTGTATACTTTGATTTCAAATAAATGTAGTGATATAGAAAGATAAAAAATAATGTTACTACTTACTACAGTAAACTCTTGATAATTTGAATTTCATCGGACCAGGGAAAAACGATTTACAAAGGTTTTTGAATTATGGAAGTTTTAAAGAAAAAAAAAGATTTTTACAAAACTTAATTTTATTTGTACTGTATGTTTATATTTATGTACATACGTAATACTCCCTAGGGTAAAGAAATTATAATTTTTTTATACAAATTACGAAATCTGTAATTTTCTTCTGAGTAAACGACTGCAATTGAGCTTGGACCAGGGTGTTTTCGATCGTGATTAAAGCTGAAAGACGTCATCGTCGACATCTGTCCTCTCTAGAAATTTATTTAGAATATAAAAATTGTAAACTCTACTGTAAACCATCTGCGCACCTTTTCGTTCAATGAATACACAAGGCACATGTTTTCGTTACATACGCACTTCAACGAACGGTTGAGTAGAAACAAATAGGCTTACTAGTAACTTCGAATTATAGAGGTAAAAAAGGCCATCAAGTTCGAATTAGAGAAGTTTTCAAGTTATGTTGCACTAGAATACTCGTAAGTTCGAATTAACGAAGAGGATAAATCGCAAAGGTTTTTGTTCGATTAGTAGAGGTTTTCTCATGGGGCTTAGGCAGTACTTCTATTTATAGAGGTTTTCACCTACTAGTCGAAACAGTATAAATGAATTGAAGTTAGATTTTAGGGTAATGAGTTATTTAAGTTCCATCGGAAAATGGATTTAAATTCTCGCAGTTTATTTTGGAATATACGATCTATGAGGAAAAATGGGAATGGTTTTTAATGAGCATCAACTCAATAATTGACTGTCTGGATGTATTTGTATAAGCCGAAACCAATATACAGGAAGAAGAGACAGGTTTTTACACATTAAGGTGATTTAAATAGAGAAAAACGCAGAGGTAAAGGCATTGCCCTTTTTTTATAAAAATACATCTATCGGTTATGACTAACTTACCATCTTTTTTTGCCCGAAAAATAAAGGAAACTCGACTAAATACGGATATCGAAAAAAAAGGATAATGAAAGGATATCAAATACAAAAAAAATTTCTGCGCAAATTCATATTTTATTCGTCAAAAATACTTATACGCCTATACCAACCAATCAACCAACATTGTTACAACTTCGTCGTCATCGTCTTCAACGTCAATCGCACTCGCAATGGCATCACTTTTGGTGGAATATTTCTTTTTAGCAATTTGGAGGAGTAAATCCGGCTTCGTTTTCAAAAATTGCATTTCAACATTCTTTTTTCTTTAGATTAACGAAACACTGCTGAGAACAAATTCACTAAAACTGACGTGCAGCAAATTCAACAAAAAGTGGCGCGCACATGAATGAGAGTTATAATGTGTATGGTTTAAGGCATTTAGAAAATTTTTCGCAGGATAGGTTTTTGGGAGCTGGAAAAAATGAGTATCCCGCGAAAAAAGGATAGATATAGATAGATGTAGACGTATATTGAATATATGTATATTCGATTCAAAGTGTACAGAATTGAATGAGAGACCAACCGCTATTGGGAGATGCTGCTCCTACGAGGGCTTTGTTGGTCTTTTACCATCTTAAAGTAGAAGCGCTTGGAGTCTCTAATTAAACTCAGTTGCATTCGATCAATATACAGATTGATTTTCACAGAGGAGGGGAAAACGATAATATGCTAGCTTAGCTGATAGTTGCAGTAGTCTAGGATAGGCCTGGATTTCAAATATGTTATCCACAGTTTGTTTTTTACGTTACGGAGCGTTCGCAATTCTTTATTAAACCAAGGTGGCGATGACGTACAGTTTTTCCGAGTCGCATAATAAATGTTAAATATTCTAAAGGAAAAGCAGTAATCTATGGTAAAGGGTATTTTTTTTTTTTATATGTATAGAATTTACTATAGGGATATCTGTTATACCAATCTTTCATCCTGTTCGCTCTCTCTGATATTTATGTTCAGTTTATTGTGCCAAATGATTCTGAATTGACTTACGGTTGAACAATGCTACCAAATTATTCGAATTTACTTTGCAAAAATAGGCACCAAAAGGCCCAAAGTCCCCGCGCCGCCAATCAAATTAAATCAAAATGAATGGGGAAGGGAAGATGAAGAAAAATCGGACGTCTTTGCGGCCCACCTGGAAGAAACCTTTAAACCGTACTCCGGTGCTCAAGTGGTTTACGACAACCTCAATAGGCTGGATTTACCATCTGATGATTTAACGCTCACAAGTGCAACGCTAAGGGAACTCAAACATGATATCGAGAATCTAAAACCTAAGAAATATCCAAGTTGTGATTTGATTACCGGTGAAATTCTCAAAGTTTTACCTAGAAAAGCATTGATTAAGCTTCTCCATATTGTAAATGCTGCACTCAGATTAAAACACGATGCAAACCAGGCTATCCAGGAGCTGCGGAGACACAATATGAACAAGAGCGCAACCATCTTCAAAATAGCCGCCCAAAGAAGGAGGAATGCTCAGGAGATTCGTTCGCCAAAGTTCATATGGCCAGCTTCTTGTGGATGACGACAAAATTCTGCAGAGGTGGCGGCAGTATTGCGAAGAACTTTTATATGAACAGTTTCCCCGTCTATACTTTCCAAGAGCCACCCCTAACTGTGAAGAAATAGCCGACATTACAGTCGAAGAACTTAGTGAGGCGGTCAAATACTCCAAAAAACGAAAAGCGGTTGGGCCAGACGAGATGCCCTCAGAGTTCTGGAAAAAGATGGGAGACATCGGGTTCAGATGGCTCAGAATTCTCATCTCCAAATTCGTGAGAGGTGATCCAATGCCGAATCAATGGAGGGAAAGTTACCTCCTCCCTGTATACAAAGGGAAGGGTGATACGCGAAACTGTGATAAATACCGTTCGATCAAGCTGATGTCACACACCATGAAGATCGTTGAGCGGGTATTAGGTGGCCGACTGCGAAAAATAATACGGCTATCTGATGATCAGTGCGGGTTTGACTCGGGTAGATCAACAACAGATGCAATCCAAAGTATAAGGATCATAATGGAAAAACATCGTGATTCCTTAAGGGATTTGCATATTGCATTGGTTGACTTTGAAAAGGCATTCGACAGACAACCACGAGATCTGATATGGGTGGCGCTAAGACATCGAGGGGTTCCAGAAACCTATGTACAGATGATCATGGACATGTACGAAAGAGCAAAGACAAGAGTAAGATGCCTCGCTGAAGTAACCGAAGAGTTCCCAATCAAAGTCGGGGTGCACCAGGGAAGCGTTTTAAGTCCTTTGCTCTTTATTACAGTCCTTGATTATCTGCTTGAAGGTAAAGTGATGGACCCCAAGGTACATCAGTTATTCTTTGCTGACGATGGAGCCATCATAAGTGAGTATCCTACATCCCTGCAACGAGCACTTGATGTGTGGGTGGACGTTTTGGAGGGAAATGGGTATCGCATTAGTTCAAAAAAGACAGAGTACTTGTGCTGCCCGTTCTCTGATCCACTCAGGCCTATTCCAGACATTTATTTGAATGGAACAGTGCTTACCAAGTGCGAAAAGTTCAAATATCTGGGATCTATGATCAATAGCAAAGCAACTTGTGATGACGACATCAATCATCGTGTAAGCGTAGGGTGGATGAAGTGGCGAGAAAATTCCGCTATCTTCTGTGACAGAAAAATGTCCCCTAAGTTGAAAGGAAGGCTCTACACCGCAGTTGTACGTCCAGCGCTCACATACGGTTCACAATGTTGGACGACGTACAAGAAGTTTGAGAGTAAATTAACGGCAGCTGAGATGAAGATGCTTCGCATGACAGCAGGAGTGACAAAGCTTGATCGAATAAGAAGTTCGAAGATCCGTGGAAGCTTTCACATCAAGGATACCAGCGTACAAAAAATAGAGCGCGACCGGCTCAGTTGGTATTGCCACGTTCAAAGAAGAGATCATTTGAATCCTGTTAAAAAGGCAATATCAATGAACCTTCCAAAGACATCGCGATATAGGAAAGGCAGGCCTATAAACGCCTGGATCACACAAATGCGACGACATCGGCATTTCATTGGCCTCAGTAACCGAGTGATCCAAAATCGGGAGGCCTGCCGATATTTTCTGAGGTCAAATAGGCGAACCCCACAGGCGGATCAGTAGAAATGCGGTAAAGTGGGAGGGTTGTGATCCCTTGTTTTCGGATCATAGCCTCGCTGATAAAAGGAAGAAGAAGAAGGGTTCAATGATGGTCGTTTCAGCACAGACGGTGCACTATACAATTCTTCAGTACCCCACAAAGAGCTTAGGAATAGAGGAAAGTTTGGCTATGGGTCTATAGTTAGAAATGTCGTTTTTGCTGCTTTTTTTATGGATAGGAAAAATAAAAGAGTCCTTCCATAATTTTAGGAAAACGGCATGAGAGAGTGAGAGACGAAATGGAGTTGTAAGGGACTGACACAGGACATCTACACATTTCTTTAGTAAGTCGGCGGGCAGACCATCGGGACCAGGGGAGAAGTCATCTTTGAGCCTATTAATTTTTTCTCGCACAATATCCGAACTAATGTTGACTGAAGCTAGAGAGGTTTGAGGACAGTTATTCAGGTAGGAGAAAAAATCCAGCTCCGGTTCGTGTACATGGTCACTGCACGATTGGCTGAAAAAGGTTGCAAAGAGGTTGGCGATTACTTTAGGGTCAGCTGATGAAGTATTAAGTAATTTAAGAGTGGAAGGAAAGCCATCGGACTTTCTTTTGACGTTGATAAATTGGTAAAAGCGCCTAGGATCAGTGACTAGACTTAATTGCATTCTATCGAGGTATTCGAGATAGAGCGATTCGCAAAGGATGGAAAGCGGGAGTAAGCTTGCTGGTAATATGCGTAATCTGAGGCAGATTTGGATACCAGGTAAGTTTTCCATAATTTGTTTCTGACGTTGCGAAGAGTACGCAATTCCTTATTATACCAAGGAGGTGATGATGAGCAGTTTTTTCGAGGCAGATAAGGGACAGATTGGAGAAGACAGTCAAAGATTGCTGTGTAGAAGAATACGAGAGCGATATCAATGGGGGTGTTAATGTTTAGACAGAGGCTGAAATTGATGCTATTGAGTAGGTTATAGAGCCATGTCTAGTTTTGACATCCCTGCCAAACTTGTCCGTCTGTGCAGGATGACGATGGAGAACGCTCGCTGCTCCATCAAAGTCGGTAATGACCTCACCGAGACCTTTGATGTCAAAAAAATTTTAAGACAAGGTGACGCGCTGTCATGTGACTTCTTTCATATTGTACTTGAACGGAATGTGCGGAACTCACAAGTCAACACCGGAGGCACATTCTATTACAAGTCTGTACAACTGGTGCGTTTGCAAGCATTGAGGCGGAAGCGGGTTTAGCGATAAACGAGGGCAAAACCAAGTATATGCTGTCAACAAGAAGAGAAAGCCCACACCGGCGAATTGGACAAAACATCACAGTCGGCAGCTATAACTTCGAGGTAGTGAGGGACTTTGTCTACCTTGGCTCTGCTATAAATTCTACAAACAACATCAGCGGAGAAATCAAGCGAAGAATAACTCTGGCCAATCGCTGTTTTTTTGGGCTTATAAGGCAATTCAACAGTAAAGCCCTATCTCGAACAACTAAGGAGACTCTGTATAAGACCTTGATCATCCCAATCCTGCTTTACGGCGCTGAAACATGGACTTTATTAAAAAAGGATGAAGATATCCTTGGGCGTTTCGAGAGAAAAATTCTTCGTAAGATTTTCGGTCCCGTTTGCGTTGACGGATTTTTGGAGGAGAAGATTCAATCACGAACTAAACGAGCTGTACAGCGACATCGACCTAGTAAAAAAAAACTGCGTATTGGACGTCTGAGATGGCTAGGACATGTAGAGCGAATGGACACCAACGCTCCGGCCCGCAGAGTCTTCGAATCTAACCCCGACGGACGACGCAGTAGGGGGAATCATCGCCGTAGGTGGCGCGCACAAGTTCAAGGAGACCTCGACCAACTTGGAGTGGGCAACTGGCGGCAATTAGCTAAAGACCGAGCTAAATGGAGAGGCTTGTTGGTTGAGGCCCAGGTTCATCCCGAACTGTAGCGCCACCTAAGTAAGTAAGTAAGGAGTAGGTTATTAAGTTTAACGAAGTCAGCTTTGCGGAAGCTGAAAGAGAGAGAGTTCTCAGAATCAACGGTAGTATTGACGTTTTCATACGAAAAGGCAAGAGCGCGAGGGGGGTGATATTGGTCTAGGGTGCAGAGAAGATGGTTACTCGTGGTAACCAAGGAATTATGATGGTCGGATGAGAAAATGAGATCTAGTTGCCTACCTAAGTTGTTGGTAATGCCTTACTTACTTACTTAGATGGCGCTACAGTCCGGGGTGGACCTGGGCCTCAACCAACAAACCTCTCCAGCCAGCATGGTTACGAGCCAGCTGCCTCCAGTTGCGCACGCCAAGTTGGTTGAGGTCCTCCTCCACTTGTTTGCGCCACCCACCGCGAGGTCGTCCTCTACTGCGCCGTCCGTCCGGGGTGGATTCGAAGACTTTCTTAGCGGGAAGGTTGGGCTCCATCCGCTCTAAATGACCCAGCCATCTTAGTCGCTGTATGTGAACTCTTCTGGCTAAGTCGATGTCCTTGTACAGGCCGTATAGTTCGGCATTGTACCTTCTCCTCCACTCACCGTCTATGCAGACGGGACCAAAGATCGCTCGAAGAACTTTTCTCTCGAAATAACCAAGGGCATCCTCATCCGGTTTTTTCAAAGCCCATGCCTCTGCGCCATACAGCAGGACTGGGATGATTAATGTCTTATAAAGAGTTACCTTAGTAGTTCGAGATAGGGCTTTGCTACTCAATTGCCATTTTAGCCCATAGAAACAACGATTGGCAAGAGTAATTCTCCGTGTGATCTCTCCACTCATGTCATTTGCGGAGCTGACCATAGAGCCTAGGTAGACAAAATCCTTTACTACCTCAAAATTATATCTGTCTATTGTGGCGTTCTGCCCAAGACGACGATGTTGGGTGTCCTTTTTTGTAGACAGCATATATTTTGTTTTGCTTTCATTGACCGCTAGACCCATCTTTGCTGCCTCGATCTCAATACTCGTAAATGCCCCATTGACGGCCCGCTGAGTTCTGGAGTTGGTAATGCCACTGATCTGAAAAAGGCCGGAGTCAAAAAGACGATCAGTAAGGAGGATTTCCTTTTCTGAGGAGGAGTTAGAAGGAACAAATGATGATTCGTCCTCCAATGGAGACCATTGTAAAAGGGGAAGGTTGAAGTCGCCAACAATTATAAAATCGTCATCAGGATCAGCGATATCTAACAGAGAGTCAACTGTATCAACGGCCAGCTGGCATGCTTGGACGGGTTGAGAAGGGCGAATATAACAGCAAACAATATACATACATATACGCTCCGTTTGGATACAGATAATTTAGCAGATACGAATTCAAAAGAAGTGGAATTTGAGAATTTGACGAGGGTTGCATCAAGACGATTATATATGGCTAAAAAAACACCACGGCCGAAGGAGAGGTCTTTATGTTCCTGGCCGTCAGCGCGAAAGACTACGAAGTCAGAAGTGAATAATTCACAGTTAAGAACATTGGGACAAAGGTTGGTTTCAGTTAGGGCAAAAATGTCGTAGGGAAGTGATTGTGATTTCAGGTGCACCATCGAGGTTTTGGTGCGAAGTCCTCTGACATTCTGATATTAGAGGGAAAGGAGCTTTGGGGCAATTTCAATGGAGTGAGATGGATCGACTGTGATGGAGTTAGGGACAAAAATATTTATTATGATTGTTGCGAGTTTTTTTTGGAGATACGAGAGACGTTTGGAACCAATATTAGAGCCATAGGTTCATAGGTCTTTAGCCACAGTGGAAGAGGAGATATTAAAACTCTCATGAAAACGTGTGTATTCTTCAAGGCTATAGGGTCAGTTGGAAGGCTTTCTTTTTGGATCAAGACCATGACATTAGTCTTTGTTTTTCCGCCGATGCAGACGGAGTCAGGCTTGTCATGTAAATAGGCTAGGTAAAGGCGAACATTTTCAAAAAGCCGGTTATCGCGCAATCTTGACATAATATAGCGGCCATCGAGGTCATTGATTGTTGACGTTGGGATTATTAATTTAGACGTGAGTTTGACGGTGGGAGGAAGTGGGGGGAGATGCAGTAGACGGCAAATTGGCCGAGATGAAATTGTTAAGAGAGACCGTAGACGAAGTATGGGCAGAGGTGCAACTGGGGGTGGTTAACGAGGAAGGATTAAGAGTGTGGGAGTTAGTGAAAATATCGGATATCAAGAATTAACTTGTATTTTTAATTTTCTGAATAAATTCATGAAACTTTTTGATCAAGGTAGTATTGAAAAGTCTAGCTCAAAAGTGATTTATATTTTGCTACAAAATCTTTGGATAGATTTTCAGAACTTTCTGCTTTTGAGACGCACTTTCTTTCTAGATAAAAGATTTATTCAGCCAATTAGGTCAGAAAAGAAATGCCTCATCTGGCTTAACACTATGTACTTATGCTACACGCGTTGTGTTATGTTTACACATGTATCGCCAGACTCAGCACACGCTCATCGTTAGTTCGCTATTAAATAGCTATCCAGCGGGTACCACAAGGAGGTGATGATGCGATTTTACCACGCCAAAAAAAAAATCCTACTCTATGTAATGTTTTTCACTCTACTAGGGGAAGTATTTAAAAAATAGATATGGTATTATTTATACCTATATATAGGTACATATCTACCTATATGTACGTATAGGTCTTGACTTTTTGGAATTATGGATTTTGGGACTTGGAGTTTGCGGAATTTTAGCTCTTCAATGGATTCAGGGTTTTGGGATTGAAGGTTGTTGAAATTCAGGATTTTCAAAATTGTTGTCTTCGAGATTTTGCTGCGTTAAGATCTGCAACATTTCGCTGTGCACCAGCAAATTTCGAAGGATTGCATGCATTTATTTAATTGATTTCAAGTAAGACAGTGCGTTAATGATGGCAAGAAACAAGCAACTAAACCATTGCTAAAGTAAAATTTAAAAATTGTTCCTTAAAGAAAAAAATATATTATTACAAATGTAAATCTTATATAAGAAAAAAGATAAAATGTGATATAAAATTGTTAGTATAATTATGTTATTATATATTAAGTATATTGAGAACCATTAGGTTAGTAACTTCAAGTCATAAGTAATGTTGAAGTTTTTAAGTTCTTTTAAACAATAAATATACTATTTAAGGAATTAGATACATGAAACCTAAAACTTATCAAAACGGTGATAGAAGTGTATATATAGAGGGTGCTTGGTTTGTTTTAATTTCCTATAATTTATTCTAAGGCATTACACTTAAATTAAGTAATAATTTAGTTTAATTTGATTGCAAATTTTAAATTACCAACACCATCTTACCAGTAAACGCATTGCAGAATGGCCGTTTTTCGAAATGCCACTGAATAAATCCACTCAATTTGTGCTTGAAAATATAAATATTAGTTTTTGAATTTACTTATGAATTTTATGCATAATACTTTTGACAAATCGTCAGAAGATAATACTGCACCAGCGTAAATGAGGCTGATCACAAACAAGATTTTCCAGGTCTGCATTGTTGCTGAAAAACAATTGTGTTTATGTTTACAAAACTAGATTAGATTAGATTTTATTTAAGAGCTAGAAGTATATGCTGCGCTGTATATATTTAAAATTTGAGCAGTTTATGTCATAACCGAACTAGCTTCAGGATCAAAGCAGTTTAAAAATACTAACTTGGGTTACTAGGGGTCTAAGGATAGAGGGTATTGAGTTTTTTCTTTCATGATCCGAAATATAATATATATAGCTTTGGTCACCATGCAGTCAAACTAAGCATCCCACACAACATACAAGGTCGCAGTTGCAATGTCGCAACTGAAAAATAAACGCTTATCCACTTATTATGCGCCTGTCAGGCACTAGCCAGGACCAGACAACGAGCTTAAGGAAAACCCCTTTTCAATTCCCTTGAGGAAGACTTATAGAGAAACATTACAGATTTAATAATATTCTTAAGCTCCACAGATTGGATTTAGAGACTACCCACCAAATCACCTTCACATCCAGTTCACATGAGTTTGTGGTATCAAAACGGCACCTAGTGCTAATTGGGTTCTTCTTTTCTAAGAAGAACCAACGCTTCTACCTACCTACCTGGTTACTGAAACCTAGCTCAAATACGAACATTGTCTCTCACATTCCAATTATCTTTGCTACCGATTGGATAGGCAAAGTTTTAGAGGCAGTGGAGTAGCTATGGTTTTGAACAAAGAATTAAAACTAACTTTTCTGCCTTCTATACATTCTACCTTCGATCTAAATTCTCGGCGAAAAAAGGACGGAGTTTATAGTGAACACATTCTTCCCAACGCATCGTGTTCAGCCTCCCGACACCTCTCCGGTCCAACGACCAGAAACCCCGATGTTCAGTGAAGAAGAGTTGATCCTCGCGTCGAAAACACTACAAAACCGAAAGGCCCCTGGACCCAACGGAATACAAGCAGAGGTGCTCAAGACGATTGCCCAGACATGTCCTCAGCTGCTACTGAACATGTACAATAGCTGTCTCCAGGAAGGGGTTTTCCCTAGGAGCTGGAAGTTACATCGCTTGGTACTGATCAGCAAAGGAAAAAGATATCCGGATTCCCCATAAGCGTACAGGCCTCTGTGTATGCTGGACACCGCAGGGAAACTCCTAGAAAAGTTGCTAAAACCAAGGCTTACAGCAGCCGTGCAGAGAGCAGGAAATTTGCCCTTTCAGAACGATTGGAGCAATTGAAGAAGTGGTAAGGACCGTCCAATTGGCTCAACAAAAAAAAAAAAAAAATACTTGGCGCAACAGCTCTTTAAGTGCCAAGGCCTAGCTTCTCGAAACCACTCATGTTGTGTGCGTTACATTTTTCACACGAATGGAAGGGACCTACCGTTTAGTGCCGAATCCGAAAGGCGATTTGAGAAGCTTTTTCGTGGCAACAATACTCTCGGATGTTTGTCAGACGCTCGCAAGTGGTGGGACCGTGAAAAAACATGTTGGTGTTTTCTGGGATTCAAACTTGGAACCTCAAGCGTAGTGATCCGACACACTAACCACTTACGCCACAGCACCCACAGGGCAACGTGCGAAATGCCTTCAATTCAGCCATATGGAGCGATATGCTGAACGTCCTCGAAAGCACTTTTGACATTCCCGAATATCTCTTGCGGATGGTGAAGGACTATCTCAAGGACCGGAAGCCGTTATACAACACCGCAGAAGGACCACGAATAAAGGAGATTACTGCTGGAGCAGCGCAGGGATCAATCCTGGGACCCGATCTCGGGAACATCTCCTACGATGGCATCCTTCGTATGGAAATGCCTGAAGACACCGTTCTGGTAGGGTATGCAGATGATATCGCCGCGGTAATTATGGCAAGAGACACCGAGAGCGCGCAAAGAAAACTCAACCAGGTGATGAGGCGGGTGCACCTCTGGATGGAAGAACATGATTTAGGCTTGGCCACAGAAAAGACGGAGATAGTCCTATTGACAAAGAAGAGGATTCCAACTATTGTCGACTTCCAAGTCGGGTCTGAGGTAATAACCGGCAAGGAAGCGGTGAAGTACCTAGGGATGGCCCTAAACACGAAGCTCACTTTCTGGCACCAAATAGGATCTCCTTCGGAACGAGCTACGAAGGTCACAATGTCACAGAGCAGATTAATGACAAACGTTGGAGGCCCAACAGCCAGCAAGAGAAAGCTCCTGATGACAGTCACCCACGCCATTCTCCTGTATGGGTGCGAGATATGGGCCGACGCACTACGACAAGAGAATGAGTTGGAGGCAGCTCAAACGCGTTGCAGAACTCCGAACACGATGGCGCGCAGGCGTGGTTGACGCCCTATGCCCCCCGAGGGGTTAAAGGATCTAAGTAAAAGTAAAGTACTACGACAAGAGAAATACAGGAAACAAATGGCCGCAGTACAAAGGCGCGCGGCACTACGGGTTGCAAGTTCGTACCGAACGGTGTCGAAACCAGCCGTCCTCATAGTCACGGGAGTAACCCTATTGATCTCCTTGCGGCAGTGAGGAAATACGTCTACGACGAAAAGGCGGAAATTGAAGTGGAAGCGGCAACCGAGGAGGCGAAGGAGCTCACCAAACAGAAATGGCAGGAGCAAAACCCCCAACAGGCCAGACGGAATACCAGCTATAATTTAAAAAAAAAGCGCACCGGAACTAGTACCTAGACTGCTATAAAGCAGATATTACCGCCATCCAGGAAGTGCGATGGGATGGGCCGGGCAAAAAGAGGATGAAAAACTGTGACATCTACTACGGTGACTGCTACAGAGGCAACAGGCAACGCTTATTCGGATGCGGATTTGTCATACGCGGCAGACCTAGGCAAGAAGTCTTAAGCTTCCGACACGTAAGCGAGCGTATTATGACTATCCGGATCAAGGCTAAATTCGCTAACATAAGCCCCCACGGAAGAAAAGGACCCTGCCACCAAAAAGTGTTTCTACGAGCTCCTCGACAAAACATACGAGCAATGTCCTAAATACGACGTTAAAAGCGTATTTGGCGATTTTAACGCCAAAATAGGAAAGGAGGACGTCTTTGGTAGGGCAGTCGGTAAGCATAGCCTACACGACACCACGTCTGATAACGGACTAAGGCTGTGGAGCGAAATGTCACCATAGCAAGCACATGGTTTCCTCATCTCGATATTCATAAGCAGACATGCCGGTCCAATGATTATGTAACGATCAACCAAATTGATCATATTGCGATCGAGGCATGCCTCCAGTATTCTGGATGTCCGGACCTTCCGAGCAGCCAACATAGACTCGGATCATTACCTTGTTATAGTCAAGGTACGAATGCGGATATCCCAATCTGAGCAACAAAGAAGAATTACTGTGAGAAAATCTAACGTCGAAAAGCTACAATCGCAAGAGACAGCCAGACTCTTCGCTGAACGCGTATCCCGAAATCCCTCAATCACCCCTATGCCGCCAGCATCAAGTGCCGAAGACCAGTGGCAACGCTGCCAACATGCCATCAGAAACATCCTGGGTCTCGCTCGCCCACCACCGCGAAACCCCTGGTTTGACGAAGAATGCCGGCGAGTGCATGCAACAAAACAAGAGACATACAAACCGGCGCTGCAAAGGAAGACGAGAGCTGCTCGTGAGCTCTACGAGCAAAAGAGACGGGAAGAACATCGGCTTCTCCAAAAGAAGAAGAAAGAGCATGAGAAGCGCGCGTTTGAGAATATCGAGAGTTTATACTCCAGGAACAATGTACGGAAGTTTTACCAAAAGGTAAAAAGAGAAGCAATACCCGTACAGAAACCTGTAGAGATTAAAATGGAAACCTCGTTGTAGAATCACAGTCGGTGCTGAGAATATGGAAAAACTACTTCTGCCGACTGCATAACGGCGACGAAGACCAACATCCCGCTGTCAGGCAGAATGAACCATTCAACATACACATAGACATTTCCATCCACCTTACTAAAACGAAGTGAGGATAGCAATATCCAACAAGGCTGCTGGACCTGACGGCTTACCGGCCGAACTTTTCAAGGCAGCTGGTGATGAATTGGTAGAGTGCATACACCAACTCATCTTTAAGATTTGGTCAGACGAGTGTATGCCTGACGAATGGAACCTCAGCATCGTTTGCCCGATCCACAAGAAAGGAGACCCCCTCAACTGCGCCAATTATAGAGGCATCAGTCTCCTCAACATCGCATACAAGATCTTTTCTGCGATATTGTGTGAACGCCTGAAACCTTTTATCAACAGCCTGATTGGACCCTATCAGTGCGGTTTCAGGCCAGGAAAGTCCACCATCGATCAAATCTTCACACTTCGGCAGATCCTGGAGAAAACCCAAGAATTCCAAATCGATACTCACCACCTCTTTATCGATTTCAAGGCCGCCTATGACAGCATCTATAGAGAAGAGCTTTATAAAGCCATGTCTAGTTTTGACATCCCTGCCAAACTTGTCCGTCTGTGCAGGCTGACGATGGAGAACGCTCGCTGCTCCATCAAGGTCGGTAATGACCTCACCGAGACCTTTGATGTCAAAAAAGGCTTTAGACAAGGTGACGCGCTGTCATGTGACTTCTTCAATATTGTACTTGAACGGATTGTGCGGAACTCACAAGCCAACACCGGAGGTACAATCTATTACAAGTCTGTACAACTGCTTGCATACGCCGACGATATAGACATTATCGGAAGATCTCAGCGGGCTGTCACCGGTGCTTTTGCAAGCATTGAGGCGGAAGCGGCCAAAATGGGTTTGGCGATAAACGAGGGCAAAACCAAGTATATGCTGTCAACTAGAAGGGAAAACCAACACCGACGAATTGGACAAAACGTCACCGTGGGCAGGTATAACTTCGAGGTAGTAAGGGACTTTGTCTACCTTGGCTCTGCTATAAATTCTACAAACAAGATCAGCACAGAAATCAATCGAAGAATAACTCTTGCCAATCGCTGTTTTATTGGGCTTATAAGGCAATTCAGCAGTGAAGCCCTATCTCGAACAACTAAGGAGACTCTATATAAGACCTTGATCATCCCTGTCCTGCTTTATGGCGCTGAAACATGGACTTTATTTAAAGAGGATGAAGATATCCTTGGTCGCTTCGAGAGAAAAATTCTTCGTAAGATTTTCGGTCCCGTTTGCGTTGACGGGTTTTGGAGGAGAAGATTCAATCACGAACTATACGAGCTGTACAGCGAAATCGACCTAGTCAAAAAATTGCGTATTGGATGTCTGAGATGGCTAGGACATGTAGAGCGAGGGACGACGCAGTAGAGGAAATCATCGCCGTTGCTGGCGCGCACAAGTTCAAGGGGACCTTGACCAACTTGGAGTGCGCAACTGGAGGCAATTAGCTAAAAACCGAGCTAAATGGAGATGCTTGTTGGTTGAGGCCCAGGTTCACGCCGAACTGTAGCGCCACCTAAGCAAGTAAGTAAGAAGTAGCACCGATTCTTTGCAAACTTTTTTCTTCAACTCTTATCTTACGGAAAACTTTGCCATTGCGTTGGAAAATCGACTGCATCCAACCGATTCCCAAAAAACGAAAGAAGTGCCTGCCACAAAATTACCGCCCTATTGCGCTGAAATCTACCTATGCTTTCTGAAGTCATGGAAAAGACCATAAACGGTGATATTATCAAAATGTTGGGGGGCGTGGACTAATAAGTGACCGGCAGAGATGCCGTTCAACAGAAGACCTGTTGAGTTACGTAACCCATCTATGGACCTCAACTATTGAAGAGCATGGTAAGTCAAAAACAGTTGCACTAGACGTTTGATCGAGTGTGGGATAGGGCTCTACTAAGCAAATTAGTTTCCTACGGACTAACATTTCTGCAGATTTATGGAAGATTTCTCTTCTGACATATTTGCTATTAATGCCGGTGTACCTCAAGGGGCCATTCTTTCTCCAAGATTATTTTTACTCCATATTAATGAGCTTCTAGGATCAACACATAATAAGATTTTAAGTTTCGCTGAAGGCAAGTTCTAGAGATACTACTATGACATACGAGTATGTTCAGAAGATCTCAACAGAATGATCCCTAGAAACTCGAATTTCAACTTTTATGTTCACCTGGCAAACGCAAGAACATTATTCTACCAAAATTAATTTTGTTACACGGTAAGCAATCTTTGGAGCTCACTCCCAGGAATTTAGAACACTTTGGAATTAGAATTACCCGTGGAATTTCTGAACAGCCACTGCATTAAGTTACACACTTCAGAAAGTTTTTCCTTAAATAACGAAGTTTCATTATTTTTAAACTGATCTTAGGTAACCACTAATGTTTGTACTGTTAAATTCTTGAAATTCATATTAATTTTTCAAATGACTTACCTTTTTCTTATTTTCCAAACAGAGAGAGAGTCAACGTTTATATCTTGAGATACGAGTGTAAGCGGTTCTTAAGTTAACTTCTTCAAACAAATTTCCAAAAAATCACTTTAGCACTGGACACTATAATAAGATTCAGAGACCAACAGAAGAGTGTTGCACAATTCACGGATGTCAATATGCGAGTGTTCGCTAGCAGCTCAGTCCCGGGGTAGAAGTATACTCACAATCATGATTCCTTACCCAGGACTTCCCGCTGTTACAAAAGAGTGTTTAGATGTAAAATTATAATTAACTTTTGTGTTTTCAACATCCTGCGGTGGATGGGATATCCCACTGACTAGAGAACACATTCAGTGAAGTGCTAATGTAACTTGAACATTTTGTGGTTACTTGACGTTCAAATACATTTTATACATAAAAATGCCAGTAAAGAAATAACAAAATTAAATCAGTTTCTATTATGTATAAGCAATCAATTTCAGGGCAAAATTGATTAAAGGGTTACCAGGGGTCTGGTAGAGCAATAAATGGATAAATGAAAGATATTAAAAAATATATATATAAAAATGTTTCTTCTGTTAGCAACTTACTTCTACCCCCAAGGGGGAGTTCTATCGCCACTTATTGGGCAACTAAAGGGTATCCAGCGGAAAATTTTCAAGTTAAAAATGAAATTGAAAAGTAAATACAATCTGCACCTTAATATATATTTTTATTAATTAGAGTTTAACAATGCTGATTTCATATTTCTCGACTGAAAAGGTAAAACATCTTAAGTCGACTTATGAAGTTTTTCCTTTTCTTTGTTCAACCAATATATATTTTCATTATAGGCAGCTGTATCTAATCGCCCATTTTGTGTCGAATCTACTTCCTGTGTTAAGTAAAAGTAGAGTAAAAGTAAAATCTCCAAATGTGTACAAAATTTAGCCGGGCCGCTTTAGTACAAAATCTTCGCTCTCCTGAAAAACTATGAAAACAGACTTAAGATAGTTCACCTCTTCAGTCGAGATTTTTAAGTCAGTATCCGTTTCTTTCAAAGCATTCTTGCAGCCGGACCCTTGCATTCGCAAATATGCAAGAGCACAACGTAGGTGCAATGGCGGATATTTCCTATAGGGACTGAATCGTTTGAGGATTGTCACTGTAAACCTTCGACTTTAGGTATCCTCACAAAAAAAACTCGCATGGTGTTAGGTCCGGCGAGCGAGGAGGTCAGGGAATGACTCCATAAATGCTAATTAATTTACTCGGAGAAGTTGCTCTCAACTTCTAGCGGTGTGCAGAGTGGTACCGTCTTGCTGAAATAGCGTTCTGTTGTTGCACCTGGGAAACAGCTGCAGTTGCGGCAACAGAAACTTGTCGATTACTCGGCAATACACTTCAGCAGTTACTGTTTCTCTCTAGTTAAAGAAGGGTCCAATCATCCCTCGGGCAAAAATTGCAGATTATACTGGTAGGTAGTAGTTGAAGAATCATCTGATTTGAAGCTGCCTGGATATAACTTAGTGCCATTATTCTTTCCCCATCGCGGCCTTGCCATTTATGTCCGGCGTGATATAGATTACCAAGTTCCACCACAGTATGGCCACTGTTCCAATCCGGAATTTAACTACAAATGGCTACAATTCACCGTCCGTAAGCAAATAATTCACTAATGCTTTCTTTACAAAAGCCCTAGTGCGGATAGCAACTCAACTTTCAACGAGTTTGATGCGCTGTCCGATTCCATCACACGAATTGTCTTCCTGTATCATCATACCGAAATCGTCATTGCGGGCGATTTCAATATACACAATCCGGATTGGCTTCGACATTCTGGCCAGACAACACCCGAAGGAAGGTATGTTGAACTGTTCGCTGAGATAAACAATTTGACTCAGCTTGTAAATGAGCCTACACGCATACCGGACATTGTAAGTCATTCCGCCAACACACTGGACTTGTTTCTTACTTCGCACCCTGATAAATACATCATTGATGTTTTAGCGCCTCTAGGTCGGTCCGACCACAATATCATATCAGCTAAATTCTCGTACTCCGACCACTCAGTTAAAGGAAAAACTCCTAAAAGAAAAGTTTGGCGTTACGCGAAAGCCAACTGGGACGGCCTAAATAGTTTCTTTAGGAGATTTAACTGCTCGCTATGCTTCCTCGATAGTGACGTGGATGCCGAGGCTGATAAGATTACTGACACCATTCTCCTAGGTATAAATAACTATATTCCTAACAGAATACAGAGCACTAAACCTAAGGTAAACTCGTGGGTTGATCAGAGCTGCAAAGAGGCTATCAAGTTAACCTCTTAAGACCGTGGGTACACATGTGTGTACTTCAGTTTTTTCCTTATATTTCTTGTGGTGCGATCTTGTGACGAACAGCAATACAAAGATAAATTACTAAATGCAACAAAGCTACAAATAAAATACTGTAGGTGGAGGTAGCGCAAGAAGTTGACTTTGAAAAAATATTTAAAATTGACAGTTGCAATTATTTTCTCAAAGCCTCCATATCTGCGCTTAGAAGATTCGTAAATTTTGCAATTGTATACTTTCATTACAGAATTTAACTGTTTTTTACTGTTAGTTAATAGTTCTAACGTGTGAAAATATAAATTGAAGCGTTGTGTTTATTTTTCCTGGAAAATTTGCTTGTTGTTTCCTAGATCCACAAGTGTGTACTTCAGGAATTCAAATTAGTTTTGTGTAATATATGACTGTTTTCAGATAAATCATGAATGATCAGGAAATAGAGAATTTACTGAATAGTAGTGATTGCGATTTTTCTGACGATGATGACGACGACAAGTACTTGCCTCCGGAAGTTGCTAGGGGCCGTCGCGAGTCTGAGGACATTGAAGAAGTGAGAGAGAATGATCAAGTTGAAGAAGGTACCAAGGAGGAACATGTGGAAGCCCCGCGATTGTTTTGGCATACAAAAGAGATGACTTGCCGAGGACCAGATATTTCAGATGATGTTCTTATTCTGCAGGGAACTTCTGAAATGAATATATTGTGTTGTTTTTTTGAGTATTTGGGAGTTGGTAGCGGAGCAAACCAACTTGTATTCCGCACAAAAGCGTAATTTAAAATAAATTAATACCAATCGCATTGAAATGATACGCTTTGCAGATATACAGCTTATGATGGGTACCCTAAAATATCCTCAAGGAAACCTTTACTGGAACAGAGATCTATGTGTCCCTCTCGTGAGGGACACTATGACTAGGGACAGGTTTTCTGTGCTAAGGAATCATCTGGACTTTGTAAATGATGTCGACCATCAAAATAACAATCATAAGCTCTGGAAAATAAGGCCAATAATAGATCGGATCTTGGAAAAGTGCCACAGCCTGCCTCGCTCAAGGCATATATCAATAGATGAGCAAATGATCCCGTTCTCAGGTCGATGTGAATACCGCCAGTATGTTCCATCAAAGCCAAACCCACTTGGTCTAAAAAACTTTGTGCTAGCTGCCCGAGATGGGCTAGTCCTTGATTTTGAGATATACCATATGTTGGGAAAACCAGGCGAACCCCACAGGCGGATCAGTAGAAATGCGGTGAAGTGGGAGGGCTGTTATCCCTTGTTTTCGGATCATAGCCTCGCTGATAAAAGGAAGAAGACCATATGTTGGGAAAAACACAATTCCTCAACAAGTCATGACAAATCTAGGACTTGGAGCCGGCATTGTACAAGTTCTTTGCCGTACAATTGACAGGAGTTATGTTTTGTATACTGATAGGTTCTTCACCAGCCTGAAACTTGCTGATCATTTAATTAAAATGAAAAGGAGATATTTCTAATTGGGACCGTAATAACAAATAGGATAGGACCAGTACCCAGCAAGTTAAAAACAGAGAAACAATTGCTAAGGGGGCTGTGGGATGAAAAAGTAAGGAGCGATGAGAAAGTATGTATTGTAAAGTGGAACGATACGAAGGCAGTCACAATGCTTTCGAAATGTACAGGAGGTGCTCCTGCTGACACCCGCAAGCGATGGTGCAAGGCTCAAAAAAGAAAAATTGACGTGGCCCAGCCAGCAATCGTCAAAAATTATAATACTTGCATGGGCGGGAAGGATTTGTGTGACAGATTAATTGCCTATTATCGAAGCGTCATGAGAATGGTAAAATGGACAGTGAGAAGTTTTTGCCACTTTGTTCACCTAGCCGTGGTTAATTGTTGGATTATGTACATTCGCTGTTGTACAGAAGAAAACATTGAACGAAAAAATAGGTTCTCTCTACTGCTAAATCTAGCGAAAACTATGATGAAATATGACGGTGGGCAAATTGACCCGTACCTTTTGCGACCTGGCTCCAGTTCAAGATCCAATACTACATCCAGTCTTAGCTCAACAACAAGTAAGCGAGAAAGCGAAAACGAACTTCCGACGAAGAAACATAGGCCAGTGGTAGCTCATCCAACAGCTGAAAACAGACTTGATAATGTGGGTCACTTGAACGCGCCCAAATGTCGGCATCCAACATGTTTCGCACGCTGCCGAACTATATGTGTTACATGTAATTTATATCTTTGTGTTGTATCCAATAATTGTTTTGAAAATTAGCATACCTTATTGAAAACCAAAGTACACACATGTGCACCTACTTTTTTTTATAAAGTTTAACAAATAAAAAAATTTGAAAACACTCATGGTTCTTATTTCGACCCAAATGTGTTTAAAAAACGCGTAATATATCAACTATCTTGTTTAATTTTTGTTCAGGTCTTAAGAGGTTAAAAGAGGTAAGTTTTCGGTCTTATAAAGCCAACAATTCTGAGGAAAACCGAAAGAAGTTTAAATAAGCCAGAAATGACTGCAATGTCCACATTCGACGTGTAAAATTCTTACATGACCAAAAATTGAGGCAAAAAATTCTTCAATGTCCCAAATGTAGTCAAAAATATTAAAAATTCTATCTCGTCTGCCATCCCAACGCTCATTTACAATGACATTCCAGCTGTCAGCTCCTTAGGCAAGGCCAATCTACTTGCTGCTCACTTTGCAGCGAACTCTACCTTGCCAGTTAGTGGTTTATCTCCACCTGTACTTGAGAGCGTCGAATTTTCCATGGGACAAGTCCACTTTCGCACTCGTACAGTTGCAGGAATACTCAAAGGTCTCAACATACACAAATCCGCGGGTCTAGATGGAATCCCCCACATAGTTCTGAAGAGGCGTTCTTCCACGCTGGCAAAACCTCTGCGTTAGCTTTTCTGTCTATCATACTCTTCGGGGCTCTTTCCGAGTAGATGGAAAACAGCATTTGTCCAGCCCGTCCCTAAAAAAGGCGAATCTTCCTCCCCGTCCAATTACCGACCCATTGCACTTACGTCCCTTCTTTTGAAGGTCATCGAAACGCTGATAAATCGTCGGCTTTTGAAATATCTTGATTCACGAAAACTCCTCAATGACCGGCAGTATGGTGTTCGTAGCAACAGGTCCACTGGTGATCTGATGACATATCTCACCGAGAAGTGGAACCAATCTCTCCATCACTTCGGCGAAACAAAGATGGTTGCGCTCGATATTTCTAAGGCTCTTTTCTCGAAAATGCGTGCATATGGCATCGACGAGTCTCTTCTTCAATGGATTAGAAATTACATTTCGGATCGTTCAATACAAGTTGTCTTGGATGGTTTCAAGTCTGCAAAAAATATTTTACCCGTCTGATCTGGCCTCCATCTATAAGACATTCATTCGCCCAAAGCTGGAATATAACGCCCACATCTGGTCTGGTGCACCCAAGAGCGCTCTGCACATCCTAGATAGGGTACAGAATCGCGCGTTAAAACTTATAGGTCATAGAGACATTGTGAACTCCATAGTCTCACTTGAACAATGTCTCATGTCTTTCCCTATTTTATCGATTTTTTTATAAAAAAATGCTCCAGCGAAATAGCCAGTTGCATTCCTCCCCTTCAAAACTTCACCCGCAATACGCGTCATGCTTCGAATGCACATCAGTTCACCCTCAAGCCCAACTTCGGACGTACTGTCAAATATAGGGATTCGTTTATAAGCCGAACAACACGTTTGTGGAACGAACTACCAGCCTCTGTATTTCCAAATCATTATAACCTTCAAACATTTAAAGCCAACGCAAACCGGCATCTCCTTCATTCCTCTCCCCCCTTTTCCTATCCGCCCGTACCCTGAGCATCAGTATAAGGATATTAATAATCCCTTCGGCGCGCGCCGTGGCGTAAGTGTGTCGGATCACTACGCATGAGGTTCCAAGTTCGAATCCCAGCAAATACCAAAAAATTTTTTCACGGCCCCACCTCTCGCGGCCCTCGGACAGCAGGAGTGCAGACTTACGCTCAGGCCGTGGCATCCGAAAAACGAAAAAACGTTGAAATTTCGACGGACCCTGTCCCTCATGTTTTGTCGGTTATTCTCGAAAAATTCGAAGAACAAAGCAAAATAAATAAAATTATTCTCGATAGGCTGGTTAAGCTTGAAAATAATTCTCAGAAAACGCGCACTTCAACTAAAATACGAATGACAAACGAATGTTAAAACTATGTACTTGGAATGCAAACGGACTTTTGCAAAAACTCGACGAATTGGAAATATTCATGCGTGAAAAAGATATTGATATTTGCTTGATTTCTGAAACCCACGTAAAAAAGAATCGCATTTAAAAATAAAAGGCTATAATGATTACCACGCTTGTCACCCTTCGGGAAAAGCAAGAGGCGGATCATCCTTGCTTATTAAAGACTGCATCGAACAATCCGAAGACCTAAAGATAGAGCTTGAAACTTTGCAACTCTGCACGATTCGAGTTAAAAATAGTCAGCGTACTCTTAAAATCTCATCTATCTACTGTCCACCGCGTTCCGCGCTTGAAAAATCTGATTTTACTAACTTGTTTGAATCGCTGAAACCTAATTTTATCATCGGCGGCGACTTTAACGCGAAACATACATTCTGGGGCTTAAGATAAGCTCGAAAAAAAGGTAGAATGCTTTATGGGGCAGGTATGGAGTACAGTTGTGATTTCTATTCGACGGGTAAACCGACTTACTGGCCAACTGATACTTCAGAAATACCTGATCTGATAGATGTTTTCGTTGTGAAAGGAATATCTACCAACCACATAAAAGTCAAAGAGAGTTTTGATCTGTCGTCTGATCATGGTAGAACAACTAACTGAAAAGGTTTTAGGAACGAAATTGAAGATAATGTTGAACTGAGCGTTCCACTTACGACACCCTATGAACTTGAGGTTGAAGTTGATCGCTTCGTCGAGATCGTACAGCTCGCCTCTTGGAATAATACTCCCATTCCAAGGAAAACGCCAGACAAATACGGCTTACAATATCCTCCGGAAATAAAGGAATTGGTTAAGGAAAAACGAAAAGTGCGCAAAAAATGGCAACAGAATCGTGCTCCGCAGCATAAAGCACACTTGAATCGTCTGTGCAATTCGTTGAAGAAAACTATTAACGATTTTAAGAATCGTGCAATAGGCTCTTACCTTGAAAGTTTAACAGCGAAAAAAGATTCCAATTATTCACTTTGGAAAGCCATAAAAGGCACCAAAGGCCCAAAGTCCCCGCGCCGCCAATTAAATTGAATCAAAATGAATGGGCAAGGGAAGATAAAGAAAAAGCGGACGTCTTTGCGGCCCACCTGGAAGAAACCTTTAAACCGTACGATGGTCAAGTGGTTTACGATAACATCAATAGGCCGGATTTACCATCTGGCAATTTAACACTCACAAGTGCAACGCTAACGGAACTCAAAAATGAGATCGAGATTCTAAAACCTAATAAAGCTCCTGGTTATGATTTAATCACCGGAGAAATTCTCAAAGTTTTACCTAGAAAAGCTTTGATTAAGCTTCTCTATATTGTAACTTCTGCGCTCAGATTAAAACACGTTCCGAGACAATGGAAAGTTGCGGAAGTAATAATGGTCTTAAAACCAGGAAAACCGCCAAATGAGGTAAAATCGTATAGACCAATTTCGCTTCTTCCAATCATATCCAAAATTTTCGAGAGGATATTACTAAGGCGTCTCCAACCGGTTATAGACGAAAATAATCTTACCCCTGACCACCGGTTTGGGTTCAGAAGTAAGCATTCGGCGATTGACCAGGTGCATAGAATTACTGACGTAATCGAGAAAGCATTTGAAGAAAAAAAGATTTGCTCAAGCGTATTTCTTGACGTCTCGCAGGCCTTTGATAAGGTGTGGCATGATGGCTTGAAATCCAAATTACGACAAGTTCTCCCTGTGTGCTTATACGATATTCTAGTATCATATCTGGGGAATAGACTCTTCCGTGTTAGACATGGAAACGAATACTCGCAGGCTCAAAGAAATTTCGGCCGGCGTACCACAAGGAAGCGTTCTTGGGCAGCTTCTCTATCTTTCTACCGAAAGAAGGTGGCACTATCCTTGCTACGTTTGCCGATGATACCACTATCCTAGCAGTAGGTAAAACAATCGAAGAAACGACTGAAAAACTGCAAAACGCGCTAAATAAAGTAAATGAATGGACGAGGGACTGGCGGATTGCCCTCAACGAATCTAAATCTGTTCACGTGAATTTCACTTACAAGAAAACTAATAACTTGCCAATCTTCCTAAACTCGGCCCGAATACCTTTTGCAAACGAGGCCAAATACCTGGGAATGACACTCGACGCAAGACTGAAATGGAATTCGCACGTGAAAATGAAACGTAAAAAACTCGAAATCAAATATAGCGAAATGTACTGGTTACTCGGAAAACATTCCCAGCTCAGTACTGAGAACAAACTGCTTTTATACAAGCAAGTGCTAAGGCCGGTGTGGACCTACGGTATACAACTTTGGGGTTGTACCAAGAAAACAAATGCCAATATTTTACAAACTTTTCAAAATAAAGTGCTTAGAGAGATTGATTGAGCTAAATGGAGAGGCTTATTGGTTGAGGCCCAGGTTCACCCCGAACTGTAGCGCCACCTAAGTAAGTAAGTAAGAGATTGTCCAAGCACCGTGGTATATTAGAAACGACGATACCCACAGGGATCTCGGAATTCCGACAATCGAAGCTGAAACTAGAAGCTTCGCGAGAAAGCATAGAAACTGACTAATCGGACATGTCAACAATACAGTCCTACAAATATTGGATGAGTGCAGTTTATTGCGCCGACTACAAAGGACGAAACCCTTCGACTTGGCGAGATAATGATAAACCGCGTCTAGATTGCGGAACATGCAGGATCTTTCAGTGGAAAGTAACCTGCCAAACGTTTTTATTTCATGATAGAAAAATTGCTTGATAAGTTAATACTTAGTTGCGATATCTAACAAATTTATATCGAAGGGTGGTGTTTTTTTAGTCAGTAAGAATCTGACACTACTATGAGCACGCGCTTGCTATTCTCATAGTGTCTATGGAAGATTTTTCACCTACCCTCGAAAAAAAAAAAAAAAAACTCTCGCGAGCGTCTGACAAACTTCCGAGAGTATTGTTGTCACGAAAAAGCTTCTCAAATCGCCGTTCGGATTCGGCATTAAACTGTAGGTCCCTTCCACTTGTGTGAAAAATATAACGCACACAACATGAGTGGTTGCGAGAAGCTAGGCCCTGGCACTTTAAAGAGCTGTTGCGCCAAATATTTGTTTTGTTTTTACGCGTTGGTTTTATTTTTTAGTTTAGTTTACTTTAGTTTTATTTGCTCGGTAATATTTTCATATACATTTTTACAAAAACAAATTAGCTTGGCTTTTCGTCGTCTGCCAGATTGACAATTAGAATTCAATAATTATTATTTCTTTGGTTTTATATGATAGAAACATATTTTAATTTATATGTGATAAAAAAATATATATGCACTAGATAATATTCTAAAAGCTTCCGCTCATAATTCTGTCCCTATACGCTGGAGCACTTTTAGAAAAGCTGTACAGTTTGCTAACATCTAGCTCATTTAATGTGCTTATACTTTCTTCATTTGAAAGAAAATTTTTGCCAAACACATGCTGTCTCGTTTCACGAAGTACCGGACATTTTACATTGAAGTGTAAGACGTCTTCTCGTTCTCCTAGGTTGCATAATTCACACAAGCATGGCAGGTCCTCCCTATGTGGTATGTAATTCAGCCTCAAAAGTTCTCCTCGCAGCTGCATCATCATTGATATGAAATATGCGCTTGATATAAATTTCAGAAGTTTTTCAACCGCTTCCTACTATTTATATCCCCATACCTGGGTAGCATAAAACAAAATTGATTCAGCAATGACTTCAAATACCTTATATTTACTGCTATAGGCAATAAAACCATTGGCAAAACATCCCTTCCAATTTGCGTTGATTGCAGTCTTTGCTTTTGACAATTTCTCCTGTAAGTGTTTATCCATACTAATGTTCTTTGTTAAGAGCACACCAAGGTACTTAAATTCACTCACCACTCCCAATACTGCACCATTGTAATGCGACTTTTCCTTCTTGTTAGGCCTTCCACCACCTTTCTTAGGTTAGGTTAGATTGAAGTGGCTGCCAGCTTACGCCAACACACATAGACCAAGAAAGGTCCATTTTGGTACCACGAGGATCATGTAATCCCAGCCTACTCGTTAGAACCAATTAGAGGTTCTGATGAAGCGAAGGAGGCTCCTGATGTCTAAATCTATCAGATCGCCTAAATCGTTAAAGTAGAAAGCTCCTATGTGAAGCTTCCTTCTATGGGAGAGAGCTGGACATGCACAAAGAAGGTGAGTAATGGTTTCTTCCTCTTCTTCGTCCATGCAGCTTCTGCAAAAATCATTTGAAAATACGCCAAGCCTTGTTGCATGCTTGCCTATTAGACAGTGTCCTGTAATAACACCTATAATAGAGCCAATATGCAATCGATTGAGAGAGATCAATTTCTTCGAGCGTTTCAGATCCAACTTGTCCCAAATCTGCTTAGTGGCTAGATATGTTGTACCACTTGTCCACCTAAGATTTGTTCTTTCGATTGCATCTAGCTTGAATTTAAATTTACAAGTAGCGATTGGTATACCTAGATTATCCTTATCTGGAAGGATGGATACAGTTGTTCCTATTCTGGCGAGTTCGTCAGCCTTACAATTCCCCGGAATATCCCTATGCCCCGGCACCCAACAGAGGTGAATATTGAACTGCTCCAACATCTACGCAAGAGACGAATGGCAGTCTAGGGCTACTACTGAATTTATAGAGATCGATTCCAAGGATTTGATTGCAGCTTGGCTATCCGAAAAGATGTGGATGTCCTTTACGGAAATCACGTTTTTCTTCAGCCAAGATAAGACCTCCTTAATCGCCATTATTTCCGCCTGGAACACGCTACAATAACCTGGTAGACGGTAGGAGGGCTTAAGATTAAGCCTGGCAGAGAAAACACCTCCACCAATTCCATCTTTCGTTTTCGAGCCGTCAGTATAGAAGTGGATCGAGTCGTCTTCTATGAAAGCCTCTTCATTCCAGAGTGATCTGGCAGGGATGGTGACGAGGAAGTTCTTGTCAGAATTTAGACGTGGGATGGTGTAGTCCGTGTTTTCGGGAGAGATTGTGAATTTATTCAGAATGGAGGCGTGGCCAAACTCTTTCCTTGACCACTGTTAGGTAGCTTCAAGACGAACGGCTGCATTCGCTGCCATTTGCTTGCTATATATATTAAGGGGTAACAGATGAAACATAATGTCCAGTGCCGCAGAGGGAGTTGTACGTAGTGCTCCGCTTATGCACAGAAAAGCCGTACGCTGGACTTTGCTTAAATAGTCACGATTTATAGCTTTTTCTAGGGCTGTCCACCAAACAATCACCCCGTATGTGAGTATCGGTCTAATGACCGAGATGTATAGCCAGTAGGTTAATCGAGGCTGTAAGCCCCATTTATTTCCAATAGCTCTTTTGCAAGAGAAAAGTGCTACTGTAGCTTTCTTGACTCTTTCTTGAATGTTAGGTTTCCAGCTTAGTTTCCTATCCAGGATAAAAAAATAAAAAATAAATATTTGGCGCAACAGCTCTTTAAAGTGCCAGGGCCTAGCTTCTCGCAACCACTCATGTTGTGCGCGTTATGTGTTTCACACGAATGGAAGGGACCTACAGTTCAATGCCGAATCCGAACGGCGATTTGAGAAGCTTTTTCGTGACAACAATACTCTCGGATGTTTGTCAGACGCTCGCGAGAGGTGGGACCGTGAAAAAACTTTTTGGTGTTTTCTGGGATTCGAACTTGGAACCACATGCGTAGTGATCCGACACACTAACCACTTACGCCACGGCGCCCACTTCCTATCCAGGATAAGACCCAAATATTTCGCTTTATCAGAGAAAGTCAAGCTGATACCATTAAGAGAGGGAGGATCGGTGAACGGAATTTTATATTTCCTTGAGAAGAGTACCAGTTCAGTTTTATGTGGGTTTACACTCAACCCACACCGAACTGCCCATCTGGTTAACTTGTTTAAAGCGTTTTGTAGTAATTTTTTTTAAAGTATTAAGGTGCTTCTGGAGACTGCTATAGCAACATCATCTGCATAAGCAATCACCGTGCATCCCTCACCATCCAGCAATAAGTTATTAACCACCAAATTCCAAAGGAGAGGAGATAGAACACCACCTTGCGGAGTGCCCCTACTGACAGATCTTCTAAAAGACGTCCCACCCAGCTCTGAGTTGATAATCCAAACATTAAGCAGTAAATTGATCAATTCGCATAGTGAGCTGTTACATATGTATGAATTATAATTGTGAATTATGTAATGAATTTCTATAAAAGTACTACTGTGAATTGAACCATGATCTGTCATATTTGACTCATGAAATAAAGGTCATTCTTTGGACGGCAGTCAGCAACGTGGTTCTTCTGCTTTTCTACTTCTTTTCTGGGGCTAGGCAAATATATAAATATCTATCAGTGGCGACGAGGATTTTTTAAGGTTAAGGAAAATCTTAGCGATGAGCGAATCAACGCAACAAATTATCCAAGCATTGACAAATGCACTACAAAATTTGCAGAACAACCCCGGTACACCAAATTTACACTTCGAGCATTTCAACGAAAATGAGGAACCCTTCACTAACTACATAAAAAGACTGGAAAATTACCTTGCACTACGGAACATTTCCGACGCTACAAAAAAACGGCAAGTACTAATAAATTGCATTGGAGCTAAATACTACCAACTTTTATCCAATCTAACAGTCCCAGAGGAACCTGACGCAAAGTCATACGATGATCTAATCGTCCTGTTAAAAGCTCACCTCAGTCCAAAGCCAAATGAAATAACAGAACAGCACAAGTTTCTACTCAGACTCCAAAACGAAGGAGAATCGATATCTAACTACCTGGCAGAGCTGAAAAAGCTGAGCGCATACTGCAACTTTACCTGTGAGGCATGCAAAAAGTATACGCTTAAGACGCATCTACGCTCACAATTTATTCGAGGGCTGAGGGACTCCGACATAAAGGAAAGGCTTCTGCGGGAAACGGACATGACCTTGGATAAAACAACTGAATACGCAATCTCTATGGAGGCTTGAAAAACGGAGAGCCGCAACATGCAAATTATTCACCAAATACAGGCAAAGGGGTCATCAGTACAGAGGATGAAACCGAATACCAAAATGAGTGGTTCTAAAATGCATGATCGGTCTTCTCAGAAAGATAAGAGAATAATTTGTTACAGGTGTGGGAAGCACAACCACATGGCAAACAAATGCCGTGCAACAAACTTGTATTGTAAAAAGTGTCGATGCAGTGGACATGTAGCCTCAGTGTGTATAAAATCGCAATCTATGCATAAAGAGACTAATACACTCCAAGTTTTCGAAGAATCTGAGGGGACAGATGTGCAGCAGAACTTACAAGTGGATGACCTGTACGAATTAAACGTGCTTAATTTAGCACCAAAGAGAAATAAAAGCCTGAGTTCTTCTCGGACTCATCAAAAAGTCCAAACACGCGGCGGTAAGTACTACATAACCTTACAAATTAACAACAAGGAGTTTGCCATGGAATTCGATACAGGAGCAGCAATATCGGTTGTTAACTACGATACGTTCATTTCTCATTGGCCGAATGCAAAAATTACATTTACGAAGATTATGCTGAAAACTTACAACAACACTACATTTCCAGCGTATGGCAAATCTTACGTACAAGTTGAGTACAATGGGCGTAAGGTTATGTGTGACTTATACATTGTTAAGGAGCCGTTTGATGCACTTTTGGGAAGAGAATGGGTTAGCGCACTAAATTTATTACAAATTAATTCGGTAAATACTTTTACAGACGGAGATATCCCCCTTCTAAAACAAAAAATTTTCGAAAATCATGAAGATGTTTTTCAACCGAAAATCGGAATGATCCCGTATGTGAAAGGAATATTAAAACTACGAGAGGGAGCATCTCCAATATTTGTAAAGCCACGACAGGTTCCGTATGCCATTCCACCTCTTATAGAAGATGAGATTATGCGACTAGAAATGGACGGTATCCTTGAAAGAGTCAAACATTCTGATTGGGGAACACCAATCGTGCCTGTCACCAAACCGGACAAATCGATACGTTTATGTGCTGATTACAAGGTAACCTTAAATAAATTGATCTTAAATGATAAATATCCGATCCCAAAAATCGATAAACTATATCAAAAACTTAAATACGGTGAGTTCTACTGCACTTTTGACATTTATAAAGCCTATTTGCATCTTAGCATGTCAGAGGAAAACGCACTATTGCAGACAGTGAGCACAACCAAAGGTCTGTATAAAGTCAATAGACTCATGTTTGGAGTAAAAACCGCACCAAATATATGGCAGCGCTTTATGGATGAGCATATCATTAATGATCTCGATGGAACAGCTTGCTTTTTCGATGACATTATCGTAATGGGACGGACCGTGGATGAGACACTCAAGAGATGCAATCTTCTACTGGACAAACTGCGTAAATTTAACCTTCATTTGAATAAATCTAAGTGCAAAATGTTTGAGAAAAGCGTAATTTATCTAGGACATAAAATTAACAAGAATGGCCTACACAAAACACCTGATAAAATATCCGCTATCTCTGAGATGAAGCCACCGACGGAAATAACCCAGCTACGCCAATTCCTTGGCATGGTAAATTATTACCATAAATTTATACCGGACCTGTCAACAAAATTGCACCCATTATACTAACTCCTAAGAAAGGATCAGCGATTTGTATGGTCATCTGAGTGTCAGCATGCGTTTGAAGTTCTCAAAAAAGAGATCATGAGTGAGAATGTGCTGGCTCCATTTGACGAACATCTTCCACTAATCCTTGCTACAGATGCATCGCCGGTTAGACTTTCGGCAATACTTTCACATGCAGCAGAACAAGGTGAAAGACCGATCGCTTTCGCATCGCGGAGTTTGACAAAGGCCGAAACCAATTACACCCAATTGGACAAAGAAGCTACAGCAATTTATTGGGGATTGCATAAGTTCTTCGACTACTGCTATGGAAGAGAATTCACGCTCATAACGGACAATAAACCGCTAACTTCAATATTTAGCCCAGAGAAAACTTACCTGTACTTACAGCTCAGCGGTTACTACACTACGCCCTGTTTCTTAGTGGATTCAATTACAAAATTAAATACAAAAATACAAAAGAACACACTAATGCTGATTTTCTTTCCAGGAACCCATTAGAAAAGCACTGTTTTGAGGGTGAAGCAAAAGAAATTTATCAGCTATGGGAAGATTTTTTACCTTTGACTAATAGGGACATCTTAAGAGAAATGAAAAAGGATAAAGAGCTGTCTTTGTTGGTCATCCAGTTAACAACCGGAAATTCCCTGAAGAATTTACCATACAGGGGTATGGAAGGTGAGCTGATGTTGCAAGATGGTTGCGTTTATAGGGGCATACGAGTTATTATACCATCTACTCTTCGTTCCGAAGTCCTAAAAGAGCTACACACTGCACACATTGGGATCACCAAAATGAAGGCATTGGCAAGGAGCTATTGCTATTGGCCCGGGATAGATCGGGACATTGAGGAATTGGTAAGAAGCTGCCGTGAGTGTGCAAAAGTACTTACAGAGCCAAGAAAAGTTGAAATCCATCCGTGGGAAGTTCCTACTCATCCATGGCAGCGGTTGCATGTTGATTTTGCGGGACCATTTATGGAGCACTATTTCTTGGTGATTGTCGATGCGAGGACAAAGTGGTTAGAGGTGTTTCCAATGAAGCGAATAACAAGCTTTTTCACAATACGCGCACTGAGGGACGTTTTCGCCAGGTTTGGTATTCCGAATACATTAGTATCTGACAATGGCACAAATTTCACTTCGAAATTTCGCGATTTCTTAAAGTCAAATGGTATTAATCACAAACTTTCTTCACCAGCACATCCTTCTACGAACGGACAGGCAGAACGTTTTGTACGGATTCTTAAAGATGGACTACGTTCATCGGTTAATGACACTGGAGATTTGCACACAAAGTTACATCGCCTTCTCATCCAGTACTGAAAGACTCCATCTACAACAACGGGAAGGCGCCCACCCGAGTTAATGTTAAAGTTTAATTTTTGAACTAGACTGGACTTGCTGAAGTCTACACACGCAGGGGAGAGTGAGAGAAACTACGAGTACAAGAGAAACTACGAGTGCAACAGGAGTTTTACCGTTGGGGAGTTAGTTCAAATACGGTACTACCAAAACAAGGAATACAAGTGGAAGTTCGGGAAAGTTATACAGCGGAAGGGGCACCTGCATTACTTAGTGGATGTGGATGGAACTTCTTATCGAAGGCACATTGACCAGATGCGTTCAACACTTGTTGAAGGTAATATTTCTAACCAACTTGTACCCGTTCGGTTAGAGGATCAAACCGCGGCGAATGGAGGCCCAGTTGGAGACAGCGAGATGGTGACGACGACTGGAGGCTTGGAAGATGGAGGGGAGCTGGCAGTCACTGGAGGGGAGATGAAGGATGCCGGTGAGGTAATTGTCAACGACGTCGCAAGCAAAGAGAGGCAAGAGCAGGCACCTGAGATTAGAAGGTCGAAGAGAGTGCGTCGTCCAGTCATCCGTTATCAAAGCGATATTTAGTGGGGAAGACTGTTACATATGTATGAATTATAATTGTGAATTATGTAATGAATTTCTATAAAAGTACTACTGTGAATTGAACCATGATCTGTCATATTTGACTCATGAAATAAAGGTCATTCTTTGGACGGCAGTCCGCAACGTGGTTCTTCTGATTTTCTACTTCTTTTCTGGGGCTAGGCAAATATCTATCATGAGCTGTCTACCTTCAGGTCTAAGAGTGCATCTGGTCATCCACCACCTTTCTTAAGAACCATTACTTTGGATTTCTCTAAATTAACGACTAGATTCCAGAGCTTACAGTAATCATGCAAGCGAATTATCATTAATTGTAAGGATTCCGGAGAATTGGATAGCAAAACAACATCGTCCGCAAACAAAAGACCCTTAATACTAGTGTCTGCGTACTCCACACCTCTAGTTAACCCGTCCAGTAAATCATCTAGGAACAGGAAAAAAAAAAAGATCTGGGCTAAGGACGCATCCTTGTTTACCGCTGGTTTTGAGCCAGCCTGGTATTCCTTGAGCAGATTCTCTTGTTTTATTCAGATCGTTAATAATTTTTTAAGCACTGTCGTAAAAGTTTTATGGGAAACGTTCAAAAAAGAGATGCCCCGATAATTTTGCGGGTTGGCTAAACTTCCTTTTTTGTGGATCGGGAAAACGAAGGCTTCTTTAAAGCTCTGCGTTATAATCCCGGATTTCACAATTTCGTTGAATAATTGCAAGAGCTTATCCACCAATAAATTAGTTCCATACCTGTAGAACTCTATAGCTATAGAGTCAGATCCTGGCGCTTTCCCGTCTTTGCTCATTTAGAACCTCCGTTCCTCCGTTTCGTATCAATTTGCAGACCCGGGATTGAAAAATAAAAGGAGATAATTGATTTCATAGGGTTGAGTAAGTCATCAAAATATCTGCGAAGAATTTCAGGACTAAGATTTCTGTTGATAACAGTCACCGTTCCATTGAGCTTTTTCCCGAACTTCCAAAATTGTGTTAAGTCTCTGCAGACTTCCATCCTCGAGGCTTTATCTCCAAAATGTTCCTCTTTTCTTTACAGATATCTTTAGATCGACGATTAACTTCTAAATAAGATTTTTTAAAGAAAGCTGTGTTGTTTTCTCTGAAAAGTTTAAGCCACTTAAAGGACTGGTATCTTGCTTTACTGCAATCCTTATCAAACCATGGTGCCACTTGAATTTTTCGTCCAGGATTCAGACTTGGCCAGGCATTCTTGATGATTGTTTCCAATGTGCGAAATAATTTGGACTTGATTTGACAACTGTAAGTTTAATTTTGCTCGATAGTTTTCACACTTTGAATCCATCCACTTTAACATAGGAAGAGGCATAACTGCACGGGTTTCTTCGTCTATTTCGGCATTTTGTCCAAAATTTACGACGATAGGTAAGTGGTGGGAGTAAGGTACATGATCTACTTCGAAATCTGTGACACACTTCTTCCAGTTTCTACCTATTAAACAATAATCAACCACTGAAGTTCCTTGCTCACTTACGTATACAATTGAATCGGTGAGTGAAAGAACAGTATAAGCGCCAAAAATTGCATTTTGGTCTTAAATAGCCAAAATGCTCTACATATGTAAATCTACCAATCAGCAAAATAATACCACATTAGAGAGCCAAATGTATACAAAAAATGGAATAGGCTTTTTGCTGATTGTATGGGAGTGCAGTACAAATGCGTTTAGTTTTTGCTGTTTTTCTCAAAAGCGATATTTTGTACATGTACTGTTCTTTCACTCACCGATTCAATTGTAAATTCAACCATTTAATATTCTCAATCCGTACGTATCACATAAATCTAATATTTTTCTCCTCACGCATTAGAATGTCCTTGGATCGCCGGATTATACCCGCTATATCGTTAGTTGTCCTCTCCTCTGCTCCAACTCTTGCTCTTGGTTGTTAAGGCACCAGTAACACATGTTCTGATAATACACATATCCGTCGGTATGAAAATGTGCTTCGTCACTGAACAGCACGTTGCCAAGTGCTCTTGCTGTTCGAAAACGTTCCAGCGTTGTTCTTGTGTGGGTTTCTCATAAAAGATGCTCACTTTCGCTAAAACCCTGCACGATTGGCATAGTGATAGGTGGAACTTTAGTTTATTTTTCAAAATAACTCTTCAAATATTGCTCCAGCGGTCATGGTGACTGTTGAAAAACATAGACGTCGAACGATACCCCGCAGCTAAAGTCATTCCGCTAATTTGTGAGCAGTTATAAATTCAGAATTGCCCCGTGCAGGGACGGGTTAAGAATATCACTGCAGCGCCCCCCAACAACTAGCGCTTGTAAAAGGCGTAAAAGGCGACTAAGGAGACAAATCAGATCTAGGCAATATAAAACCCAAGTAAGCCTAGCGACACATATACCACCTCAAAAACCCTGCCACAAGTGTGCATGCGAGTCCGTGGGTTGACACGACTGGAGATCACCGGTGTCATAGAAAAAAGATAGTACTATAACAGGAGCATGCACGTGTCAAACAACAAACACCATCGCAATATGGTAATATTGCAAAACTGTATCATTATGGTAATACTTGCTAAAAGGAAAGGCACTACCCCGCCAGGCACTACCACTGCTGTGCATGGTACTGATCCTGGACCGAGCAGAAATGTTCGGGTCAGAGCTCTACGGATTCCGGGGGTTAGCAAAATAATGAAACAGTTTGGACGAAATTTGAGGGTCGTGAGTTGGAACGTTGGAAGCATGACCGGTCGAAGTTACGAGCTGGAAGGGATGATGAATAGAAGGCGGGTGGATATCTTGTATGTCCAAGAGACGAAATGGAAAAACACCGGAAATCGGGCGCGTTTCTTGGACGTTAGGACAAAAGATTACAAGTTGTTCTACTACGGAACGGAAAAGACTAGGAACGGAATCGGTATCATCCTTGCAGTAGAGCTACTTGGTAACGTCTTGAGAATTTCGAAGTCCAGTGACCGTTTGATATCTCTCAAACTATTAATACAAGGAGAGGTGTGGAATATTGTCAGTGCATATGCTCCCCAAATTGGGTGCAATCAATCAACAATCTCCTTAAGAAAATCTCAAAGGAAGCGTTAATATTTGTTGGGGAGATTTAAATGGACATGTCGGGAAGTCAAACGAAGACTATGATCCCTTGCTTTCGGACCATAACCTCGCTGATAAAAGGAAGAAGAAGAAGAAGTTATAAATTCAGAATTATGGCGTATGCGGATGACATACCGATAGCCATATCGGGAGAATGTCTCCCAACAACAAGGGACCTGATGGATTCAGCTCTCAAAAAACTCGTTAAGTAGACGCATACAGTTAGTCTTGGAATTAACCCGCCAGAAAATGATCTTAACCAGAAAATATAAAATACCTTTCTCTACTTCACTAATGTTGAACGGCACAGTCCTGAAATTCCCGGACCACATCTGTATTGCTTTTGAAAGCTCTTGCGTTTATATTCAGCAAACCTCCTCTAGATATGAATATTATTCTTATCAAGTGATGTTTATCGTCTGAAAAGGAATTTGTGACCTAATCGAACTTTAAGTTGTAGTGTTCAGAACTGACTGCATGTGGCTCTCACTACATGGTCCTTCCATTCATTTCACCTTAAGGCGAGCAGTACCTTAGCAATCAGTATGCGAACCATGAAAGCTCGAAGATAGACTCCCACTCTGCCGCACAGTTTATTCTCTTTCTAATCATAAGGGTACCCTGTTTTCGGGATAAGAAAGTAATTTTCTAATAAAATTGAAATGCATGCGAAGAGTTTTTGGCAGCTTTTGACATTTAAAGTTAAAGTAAGTACTTGTAACATCTAAGTCACAACCCTTGTAGTGCCTTTTCTACCCCCTTTCCTGAAAATGACCATTTTAGACTTTAACAATTTTACATTCAGATTCTATCTATCACTAGCTGTTAATCATTATCTGTAACGATTGTGGGTTCTTCCCCAGTAATGGTAAGTCATCGGCATATAACAGAATCTTGATGACATATGTTGAAATTTGAATTCCCCCAGAAAGCTCGTCGTACAGATCAGTGACGAAAATAGAAAACAATAAAGGCCTAAGTAAGCATCCTTACCTCAGACCTATTTTAGTTTCGACAAACTTGGATAACTGAACCTCATCCCAAACACCAGATAAAAAGATTAATTTTCTGAAGTTTAAAGTTGGGTTGTTTGGCACAGTCTAAAGCTGTAATTAGGTCGAGGCTTGTGAGATGCTGCAAATCACTCTTAAACTAGATATATACTTAAAGAGCCAATGCGGTGAGCCTCTAGTCGGTACCAGGGCATATGAATATCGAAGGTAACGAAAGGGTTGACGAGCTTGCTAGGAAAGGGCCGGCGCTGTACTTATTGTGGGCCCTCCCCTCTGTAGCAACCCCAATCAGTTCCTTACGGAAGAAAGTAGAGGATGAAGCCATCGGTCGAGCAAACAGACACTGAGTTCATCTGGAAACATGCGCAACGGCCAGGGCGATATGGCCGGCCTACAGCAAGAAGAGACCAATCTCTCTGGTAAAAATTAGTCGTTATAACGCACGGGTAATTTCTGGCATAATTACTGGACATTGTGCCATTTGCTTTCACGCGAAGCGACTCGGTGTGCTGCAAAACGACTATTGCAGAAGTTGCAGGGACGAAGAAGAAACTGAATCTGTTCCGCACCTGTTGTGTGACTGTCCTGGCCTATGCATCAGAAGAATAAGGACTCTTGGTAGTTACTTCTTCTCACAGTTTAAGGAGTTGGGTAATGTTGAGTTAATGGACTTCCTGATTCATATCACTTTCTGGGTGGTTCTAACAGCGGACTTTCTTTACAGCTTTTCCAGGGTTAAATGATTGGGCACAATGGTGCTGTTGGTCTAACTCAGCAGTGACTTTTTGTCACAAGGCACCAATTTACCTATAATAACCCACCGAACGTTTTGTTGCATGCGTAGAAAGATATGCTCACTCGCTGTTCAATATTTAGCTTCCCACTAAGATTTGGGTCGACGATCGTGGGAAGATATTTTGTAAGCAAACATAAAGAAACTGGCGGACCATCCAGTTTGGATGGGGTGAGGTTTTGTATTTTGCTTTTGGCGGCAAATAACCTGGCCACAGCTCGTGGCCCATGTGGGTACTAAATCCAGGACATTCTCCAAGAGCTCGTTTATCACATAGAGAAACTTTTCTGACGCTAAGATTACTAAATCATTTGCGTGTGCACCCACATTAAAATTCTTCCTGCCCACTCGCGTCAGGATCTTGTTCGAGACCATAAAGAATAAAAGAGGGGTGATAACGAGTAATTAAGGAGTTCCTCTGTTTACAGTTTTAGTTGTACTATTGTTACCCGCTTGTTGATTTAATAATTCCCCTTCTTGACACTATCCATTTGCTAATATGCCCCTTTATACCTAGCTCAGGGAGAGATTCTTGAATCATTGTGAATGGTGTTAAAAGCTCCGTCTATGTCTAAAAAGGTGTCAAAATATTATAACTTGTAGTGAAGTGCTTTTCCAACTACGCACACAACCTCGTGAAGAGCCATCCTCATGGCACCACAGAGGCACTGCAGCAGCAATTGCGGCAATCTGCAAGAGCTTCAATCGTAAATAAAGAGTTCAAACTGAATCTAGTTTTTGGGCTATTTCATCTCTCATGTTCACGTATTACTAATCATTTAAGCACATTCATATTCATATTCACATGACTATGCGTTGATTTGTTGGAATCGTGTTGACATTAAGATTTACGGTGAAGACCTAAAACAATCGGACACTTTCCTCAGGTAATCTAAGACATCAAACCTCCATTGGCCAAGCTCAGTACCAATAACATCATGGCACTGCCTCTCTATGAATGGTCACCAGCTGATTGGTCTGGCCACTAAGCCTTTTTAAGTGTCTTCTATATCTGTGGACATTGTCAACTTTCAGTTTCTTTCAAACAACACCACTCCTACCACTTTGGCATGTGCCATCACAATACCTCCACATACCCTCCTATGGAATGGCACCGATGCGGTCACTGGCATTTCCGATGCTTATAGATGGTTTACCATCTATCAGGACAGCATAATATATTTAATTATTAAATCTCATTAATTTATTTGATAAGCCATTCTTACGGTGATTACAGACCAGAAATACACCATGACGCAGCATTTGCTAAAAACGTGAAAGTTTAAACTGGTATCTAAGATCGCACGACTGATATCAGTGACAATAGAATCATCACGCTCATTTGTTACTTGTACAATACCTTGACGGCTGACTTAATAGTCATAATCCAATTATGACAAACGGTTTCGAAGTAAGCTTTGCGCTAGAGCAGCCTAAATTTACGACACCCTATGAGTAAAGCGCCGCGGTGTGATAAGTTCCACCAAAATAAACGGAAAGCGAGTGAAGCTATATATGGATCTGTTTGCTCATTAGATACTTTTGTGATTATTTGATCGAAGCTTGACAATTGTATGGCCCTATGATATAACTAAAAATTTCCACTAACCCCTGCTGGGCAAATAGATACTACCCTTGTGTCTTTCGCTAGCCCAATCGAGAGGGAATGAGATCTTCGTCAGTGGATTTGTTTGCCTGAGAACGCAGTGTTATCACCGTTGATAAATTATTACTTGAAGCTGTGTGCAAATAAATGTACTCACTTCGAAAATAGTTTTCGAAGAACATCATGCTGCATCACGTGTCACTGGAAATAGCCATTTACAATATTGTCCCGCCTTGTGTAGACTATGCGGTTCGGGGGATTCTGTTCTGAACCTTGAACAACACGATTTTTATTTGAACTTCAATTATTATCGATTTGAGACTTTGAGATAATGAATCAGAGATACTTTAAGATACATTGCAGTTGACAAAGAAAACAGATTCATTTCAGATGAAGCCAGAGTTTATTCATCCTCGACACGATTCTTGTTAATTGACACCATAAAATAAGTGGGATCACCAGTCTAGACGCACTTTCAAAAACAACGAATCTGCACTTTGTTTGTGTTTAGCTTTACTAGGAAAGAATGTGTTTGCATCCAGTAGAGCGTTGTCCTATTCCGAATAGCGTTCCCGCTGTTGGAGCATGGGAATTATTTTTGACGGTCATATGTCTCTGATTGAACCAGTTCTGATGCAGACGCGAGTAGTTCTAACTCAGAAATATAGTGACATGGAAGGTACACAGGTTGGTGATGATGAGGAAATACACGCATGTTATCCTCTTGAGATAGATAGATAGATTGCTTTTATTCATGTTTTCAGAAAGATTACATAATTTATATACAAATATCATAAGCGAACCCCACAGGCGGATCAGTAGAAATGCGCTGAAGTGGGAGGGTTGTGATCCCTTGTTTTCGGATCATAGCCTAGCTGATAAAAGGAAGAAGAAGATATACAAACATCATAAGCATGGCTTTACCGTCCGCAAGGTTAGCGATAGATAACAACAGTTTATTTGCTTATTTCAAGGAACGAAATTTAAATACGACTAGATTTGAAAGTCTAATGGAGAATTAGATATCTCCGTTGATAATTCCTTGTCGATACGCTAAAAAAGTTTTGTGTTAATAGTACAGCTTTGAAACATCCATCTCGTTAAGAGGAACTATTACTTGACCCCGTGATAAAAATCGCTACTAAAAACATTGAATTGAATTGGATTAAAAATTGAATGTCTTCTGGCCTCCCGATGAAGAAACGACTTAGCAAAAAGCGAAAAGCTGGTTCCTCACCGGAAGTCGACCCACAAAAAGAAAAAAAGCCACAATAAATAAAATTACGTCCTTCGCCACCGATAAACGTCGTTGGAATTACGGAATATAACAAGTTGCATTGCCCCCTTAAACGAACGCTTACTTACTTACTTAGGTGGCGCTACAGTTCGGGGTGAACCTGGGCCTCAACCAACAAGCCTCTCCATTTAGCTCGGTCTTTAGCTAATTGCCTCCAGTTGCGCACTCCAAGTTGGTCGAGGTCCCCTTGAACTTGTGCGCGCCACCTACGGCGATGATTCCCTCTACTGCGTCGTCCCTCCGGGTTAGATTCGAAGACTCTGCGGGCCGGAGCGTTGGTGTCCATTCGCTCTACATGTCCTAGCCATCTCAGACGTCCAATACGCAGTTTTTTGACTAGGTCGATGTCGCTGTACAGCTCGTATAGTTCGTGATTGAATCTTCTACTCCAAAACCCGTCAACACAAACGGGACCGAAAATCTTACGAAGAATTTTTCTCTCGAAGCGACCAAGGATATCTTCATCCTCTTTTAATAAAGTCCATGTTTCAGCGCCGTAAAGCAGGACTGGGATGATCAAGGTCTTATATAGAGTCTCCTTAGTTGTTCGAGATAGGGCTTTACTGTTGAATTGCCTTATAAGCCCAAAAAAACAGCGATTGGCAAGAGTTATTCTTCGATTGATTTCTACGCTGATTTTGTTAGAAGAATTTATAGCAGAGCCAAGGTAGACAAAGTCCCTTACTACCTCGAAGTTATAGCTGCCCACGGTGACATTTTGTCCAATTCGTCGGTGTTGGTTTTCCCTTCTAGTTGACAGCATATACTTGGTTTTGCCCTCGTTTATCGCCAAACCCATTTTGGCCGCTTCCGCCTCAATGCTTGCAAAAGCACCGGTGACAGCCCGCTGAGATCTTCCGATAATGTCTATATCGTCGGCGTATGCAAGCAGTTGTACAGACTTGTAATAGATTGTGCCTCCGGTGTTGGCTTGTGAGTTCCGCACAATCCGTTCAAGTACAATATTGAAGAAGTCACATGACAGCGCGTCACCTTGTCTAAAGCCTTTTTTGACATCAAAGGTCTCGGTGAGGTCATTACCGACCTTGATGGAGCAGCGAGCGTTCTCCATCGTCAGCCTGCACAGGCGGACAAGTTTGGCAGGGATGTCAAAACTAGACATGGCTCTATAAAGCTCTTCTCTATAGATGCTGTCATAGGCGGCCTTGAAATCGATAAAGAGGTGGTGAGTATCGATTTGGAATTCTTGGGTTTTCTGCAGGATCTGCCGAAGTGTGAAGATTTGATCGATGGTGGACTTTCCTGGCCTGAAACCGCACTGATAGGGTCCAATCAGGCTGTTGATAAAGGGTTTCAGGCGTTCACACAATATCGCAGAAAAGATCTTGTATGCGATGTTGAGGAGACTGATGCCCCTATAATTGGCGCAGTTGAGGGGGTCTCCTTTCTTGTGGATCGGGCAAACGATGCTGAGACTCCATTCATCAGGCATACACTCGTCTGACCAAATATTAGAAATGAGTTGGTGTATGCACTCTACCAATTCATCCCCAGCTGCCTTGAAAAGTTCGGCCGATAAGCCGTCAGGTCCAGCAGCCTTGTTGGATTTTAGCTTGGATATTGCTATCCTCACTTCGTTTTGGTCAGGTGGACGGAAATTTTGACTATCATCGTCTATGTTGAATGGTTCATTCTGCCTGACAGCGGGATGTTGGTCTTCGTCGCCGTTATACAGTCTGCAGAAGTAGTTTTTCCATATTTTCAGCACCGACTGTGATTCTACTACGAGGTTTCCATTTTCATCTCTACAGGTTTCTGTACGGGTATTACTTCTCTGACACGTTCTTTTTACCTTTTGGTAAAACTTCCGTACATTGTTCCTGGAGTATAGACTCTCGATATTCTCAAACGCGCGCTTCTCATGCTCTTTCTTCTTCTTTTGGAGAAGCCGATGTTCTTCCCGTCTCTTTTGCTCGTAGAGCTCACGAGCAGCTCTCGTCTTCCTTTGCAGCGCCGCTTTGTATGCCTCGTGTTTTGCTGCATACACTCGCCGGCATTCTTCGTCAAACCAGGGGTTTCGCGGTGGTGGTCGAGCGAGACCCAGCACATCAGTCGCGGCCTTTCTGATGGCATGTTGGCAGCGCTGCCACTGGTCTTCGGCACTTGATGCTGGCGGCCTAACGGTGATTGAAAGATTTCGGGATACGCGTTGAGTGAAGAGTCCGGCGGTCTCTTGCTGTTGTAGCTTTTCGACGTTAAATTTTTTCACAGTGATTCTTCTTTGTTGCTCAGATTGGGGTATCCGCATTCGTACCTTGGCTACAACAAGGTAATGATCCGAGTCTATGTTGGCCGCTCGGAAGGTCCGGACATCCAGAATACTGGAGGCATGTCTTGCGCCGATCGCAATATGATCAATTTGGTTGATCGTTACATGATCATTGGACCGCCATGTCTGCTTATGAATATCGAGATGAGGAAACCATGTGCTTGCTATGGTGACATTTCGCTCCACAGCGAAATCAATTAGCCTTAGTCCGTTATCAGAAGTGGTGTCGTGTAGGTTATGCTTACCGACTGCCCTACCAAAGAGGTCCTTCTTTTCTATTTTGGCGTTGAAATCGCCCAATACCAATTTAACGTCGTACTTAGGACATTGCTCGTATGTTTTGTCGAGGAGCTCGTAGAAACACTCTTTGGAGGCAGGGTCCTTTTCTTCTGTGGGGGCATGAACACATATTAGGCTTATGTTAGCGAATTTAGCCTTGATCCGGATAGTCATAATACGCTCGCTCACGTGTCGGAAGTTTAAGACTTCTTGCCTAAGTCTGCCGCGTATGACAAATCCGCATCCGAATAAGCGTTGCCTGTTGCCTCTGTAGCAGTCACCGTAGTAGATGTCACAGTTTTTCATCCTCTTTTTGCCTGGCCCATCCCATCGCACTTCCTGGATGGCGGTAATATCTGCTTTATAGCAGTCTAGGGCCTCTGCTAGTTGTTCGGCTGCACGTGGTCTGTAAAGGGACAGAACATTCCACGTACAGATCTGAAGGTCGTTGTCCTTATTTCGTTTGCTGGGGTCGTCATTAGTTGGGTCATCCTTATCCGAGGCTTTTGGTTGTTTCGGAACCATGCGTTTTTTACGTGGTAGGGAAGTTACCCCGACGGCACAACCCCCAACCTGGAGGGCCAGTTCCTTAATTATTCCCCTAGGACGAGGGGCCGGGTACACCGGTGCCAGTAGTCCACTACGGGAGTATGAGCGCTGCCGTTGGCCCATTAGGGGCTCCTCCGCCACCATCTCTATTCCAATGTCCTGACCAACATTGGAAATTCCTTACCGACCTGTGATCCGAATACGTCGAAGCAGCTCGCGCAAGGTGTTCACTAAGTTCAACCTAACTGGAACTATAGACGCCACCGTTGACTCCGTCTAGGGAATTCGTCCGCTGCCGCCTGGAACAGGAAGAAGCGCTCTAGTGAGAAAAGCACTCTTCCCCCCCTCTCTCATCTGCTGCCACCAAGAATCCGCCAAACGGGGTCGGTTACCCATTTCTTGGATTAAGGTACTAGGCACCCGGCTGTCACTGCGTGGAGGTTGAGAGTAGGAGTTGGTAGGCCTCAGCTGAGTGAAAACGCTTGTGTTTTCATATGATCATATGCACTACCGTTTGACCAGCCGTTTTAAACGAACGCTGGCATCGAAGTTTAAGGTGACATCTCTCCGAAGCAATACGTGGAAAGTCAATCTCGATGATGCTGACGAGAAGTTACCGAGCAGTGTCCCAAAAATTGAATGTCGAGAAGATTCAGTGGTATTCTCATAAAAATAAGTTAGAAAGACCACTCCGTGTTGTAGCAAGGGGACTCCACCCCTCGTGTACTAAAGAAAGTGTAATAAATGACCTTCAAGACAAAGGCTTTAAAATTCTTGATGCCGTCGATATTATCAAGATGAAAAAGCAACAGTCGGAGGGAGATCAGGAAAAATTTGTAAAGCGTGGACTTCCACTTTGATATAGATGAAAATAAAGATGTAATATATTAGTAGGATAGTCTACCGCGTAATGTCCTATGGCATAAAAAAGAAGGATCAGCTGAATACAAAATGAATGCTTGCTTGTAAACGTAGACAAAACCCCAATGGTTGGCTGAATTTTTTTGCCCAGGAATAAAAAAAAAATGGCAACTTCTCGTGTACGTTTTTTTTTCGATTTTCAAACGCATAAAAGAGAAGAATGAATGAGTAACCATTCGATAGAGGACCTGAAATAGTACTCGAACCCATTGGATTGGCAGCTCTCATCCGGCCACTAACCTCCGGCAATCCTATTTTAAATCGTCCATTTTTTATTTTTTTTTTGATTGACTATAGCCATAAAAAAGAAAGTCGGATCAAATACCAAATTTAAGCTGATGTCACCATTAACAAATATATAGGGTTGTCTGCAATTATTTAGCCAGATGCATTGACAACCCACGATTTTTGGCCCGCGACTTTCACGATCTGTATGCGGCCATATCGTCCCCCATATGCCACAAGCATGAATGTGGAAATTTTAGTTTTTCGACTTTCTTAGTTTGTTTGATAAGTCTCTCTGTATTCTATGCACTGTAAATGTGCAGAAAGCGTGGAAACAACTATTTCTTACTATGTCAATTGGGTGAATGTTGTATTCATTCTTATTTAGTAGAGCCAGAAGCACAATTCACATTCACATTCACATTCACATTCGTCAAAAGTTTAAAATTTGCACATTCATACTTCTGGCATATGGGGGACAATATGATACGCTCTCCCGCCAAAAGTTGAGAGATCAAACAAATATTCTAATTACTCGCCGCACGGTATACTAGAACAATGTTTTTTTTTTAATTTTACACGCTTGATGTTAAACGTTTACCTACCCCGGTTAATACCGTTGGTTAGGCTCGGATGGAGCACAGTACACGTTCTGTGCTCTTCGATGATATTGCGATCTAGTCACCTGAACTAATTAGCAATTTTTTTCTGATCTCTATGGTCTTTGTTTTCGATTCGAGAGTTCCGCCCATTGGCATCTCTCGACAGATGATAGTGTCATCTTATATGTGTGTTTTCTCTTATGTGTGTTTTGATACACCTATGTCAATTCAAATGGATTTGTCCTATTTACCTTTCGCACTATGTTTGCATTGTCTAAAAGTTGTACTACCTCAGAGTTATTGTTTTGTTGAAGCGTTGATTCATGCCTTCGTCCATTTTTCCTAATTTCATCTGTGACACATTCCACTCCTAAATCCCTGTGGAGGTCATTATTCCTTATGTACCAGGGTGCATTAATGATATTCCTTAACACTTTGTTTTGAAATCTGTGAATGATGTCTGCGTTACTCTTTTTGGTACAGCCCCATAGTTGAATACCATATGTCCATATTGGCTTCAATGATTGCTCATATAATAAAAGCTTATGATAGATTGATAGTGACGAATCCTTTCCTATCAGCCAATACATGTTTATTGCGTTCATCCGACCCTTTAAAAAAAGGTACCAGGGTAGTTAGATCTCCACCATCAAGATCTACAATTAAAACGTGCGGAACTAGAAGTCCGGCCACATCGATAGTGTCGGCGCACGAACAACGGACTTCAACGAAAATTCAAAGCCTTACGGATGAAAATATGGAACTCCGGACCAGGCTAAGTAAAATGGAACTTCTCTGCGAAGAACTAAGAAAAGAATTAAATGTACTTAAAGCAGAAAATAAAGCATTTAAAGATATAAAGAAACTTCGTAATGAGTCTGCTGCGAGTTCAAACGTCCCCGATAACACTGATTATCAAACGGATGAAGAAGAACTAGCTCGGGAAACTAACTGGATCCTAAAAAAACGACCAGTTAAGAAACGAAAAGCTGGTTCTTCACCCAAAATGGTAACGAGGCGAGAAAACACGCAAAGTGAGCGAAAAGATAACGAACAGCGTGACAAAATAAACGCATGTGTCGAAGAAAATCCACGAAATAAGGTACGATCACCGCCGCCAATAAACGTAATCGGAATTGCAGACTATAACAAACTGCATTCTATTCTTAAACCTCTGTTGCTATCCGATTTTGAAGTAACATCGCTCAACAACAACAAATGGAAAGTAAACGTAAAGGACTCAGACAGTTACCGCTTAGTATCTAATAAACTGAATACTGAAAAAATTCAGTGGTATACTTACGAAAATAAATCTGAAAGACCGATACGAGTCGTAGCTAGAGGACTTCATGCCTCATGCTTAAAGGAAGATGTTGTTCACGATTTGAAGAGCAAAAACTTTAAAATCGTCGATGCAGTAAATTTAATTAAACGGGAAAAACAAAAATTGGAAGGCGAGGAAACGACGGTAAAGCGCGGGCTTCCTCTTTTTATGCTAACTTTTGATAAAACTGAGAGTTTGGATAAGATTTACGAAATAAGAACAATTCTGAATGTCGTAGTCAAAATCGAACCCATGCGCAAGAATACAAGATTGATACCTCAGTGCAAACGATGCCAAGGATTCAATCATACGCAAACGTATTGTCGAAAAGAACCACGATGTGTGAAATGCGCCGGAAATCACCTCTCCCAAGTTTGTGGAGTAAACAAACAAACCTCTGCAACATGTGTTAATTGTAAGGGAAAGCACTCGGCAAATTATAGAGGCTGTGAAGTAGCTAAGGAGTTGCAAAAACGGAGAGATGCGTTCCTTAAGCCACTAAATATAAAATCAAAATTGCAAACTAAACCAAAGCGTAAGATCGCACCGGAGAAAGTAGGCAAACTAAAACTACCGGGTTCAGAGCACAAAAAGGTGAGGGAAAGATTGACAACAGAAAAGCCCTCGACCTCTGCTCTTAAAAGAAACGGTACTGAAAAGTTAAGACTAGAAAAGCCACCGGGTAATGACCCTCGGACAGCAGCAATGCAGTCTTATGCTCAGGCCGTGGCTTCCGAAAAACCAAAAAACGTTGAAATTTCGACGGACCCTGTCTCTCATGTTTTGTCGGTTATTCTCGAAAAATTCGAAGAACAAAGCAAAATAAATAAAATTATTCTCGATAGGCTGGTTAAGCTTGAAAATAATTCTCAGAAAACGCGCACTTCAACTAGAATATGAATGACAAACGAATGTTGAAAATATGTACTTGGAATGCAAATGGACTTTTGCAAAAACTAGACGAATTGGAAATATTTATGCGCCAAAAAGATATTGATATTTGCTTGATTTCTGAAACTCACTCAAAAAAGAATCGCATTTAAAAATGAAAGGCTATAATGATTACCACGCTTGTCACCCTTCGGGAAAAGCGAGAGGCGGATCATTTTATTTATTAAAGTCTGCATCGAACAATCCGAAGACCTAAAGATAGAACTTGAAACTTTGCAACTTTGCACGATTCGAGTTAAAAATAGTCAGCGTACTCTTAAAATCTCGTCTATCTACTGTCCACCGCGTTCCGCGCTTGAAAAAAGTGATTTTACTAACATGTTTGAATCGCTTAAACCTAATTTCATTATTGGCGGCGATTTTAATGCGATAATGTTCTGGGGCTCAAGATACAGTTCGAAAAAAGGTAGAATGCTCTATGGGGCAGGTATGGAGTACAATTGCGATTTCTATTCGACGGGTAAACCGACTTACTGGCCAACTGATACTTCAGAAATACCTGATGTTTTCGTTGTGAAAGGAATATCTACCAACCACATAAAAGTCAAAGAGAGTTTTGATCTGTCGTCTGATCATGGTAGAACAACTAACTAAAAAGGTTTTAGGAACGAAATTGAAGATAATGTTGAACTGAGCGTTCCACTTACGACACCCTATGAACTTGAGGTTGAAGTTGATCGCTTCGTCGAGATCGTACAGCTCGCCTCTTGGAATAATACTCCCATTCCAAGGAAAACGCCGGACAAATACGGCTTACAATATCCTCCGGAAATAAAGGAATTGGTTAAGGAAAAACGAAAAGCGCGCAAAAAATGGCAACAGAATCGTGCTCCGCAGCATAAAGCACACTTGAATCGTCTGTGCAATTCGTTGAAGAAAACTATTAACGATTTTAAGAATCTTGCAATAGGCTCTTACCTTGAAAGTTTAACAGCGAAAAAAGATTCCAATTATTCACTTTGGAAAGCCATAAAAGGCACCAAACGGCCCAAAGTCTCCGCGCCGCCAATTAAATTGAATCAAAATGAATGGGCAAGGGAAGATAAAGAAAAAGCGGACGTCTTTGCGGCCCACCTGGAAGAAACCTTTAAACCGTACGATGGTCAAGTGGTTTACGATAACATCAATACGCCGGATTTACCATCTGGCAATTTAACACTCACAAGTGCAACGCTAACGGAACTCAAAAATGAGATCGAGATTCTAAAACCTAATAAAGCTCCTGGTTATGATTTAATCACCGGAGAAATTCTCAAAGTTTTGCCTAGAAAAGCTTTGATTAAGCTTCTCTATATTGTAACTGCTGCGCTCAGATTAAAACACGTTCCGAGACAATGGAAAGTTGCGGAAGTAATAATGGTCTTAAAACCAGGAAAACCGCCAAATGAGGTAAAATCGTATAGACCAATTTCGCTTCTTCCAATCATATCCAAAATTTTCGAGAGGATATTACTAAGGCGTCTCCAACCGGTTATAGACGAAAATAATCTTACCCCTGACCACCGGTTTGGGTTCAGAAGTAAGCATTCGACGATTGACCAGGTGCATAGAATTACTGACGTAATCGAGAAAGCATTTGAAGAAAAAAAGATTTGCTCAAGCGTATTTCTTGACGTCTCGCAGGCCTTTGATAAGGTGTGGCATGATGGCTTGAAATCCAAATTACGACAAGTTCTCCCTGTGTGCTTATACGATATTCTAGTATCATATCTGGGGAATAGACTCTTCCGTGTTAGACATGGAAACGAATACTCGCAGGCTCAAAGAAATTTCGGCCGGCGTACCACAAGGAAGCATTCTTGGGCAGCTTCTCTATCTTTCTACCGAAAGAAGATGGCACTATCCTTGCTACGTTTGCCGATGATACCACTATCCTAGCAGTAGGTAAAACAATCGAAGAAACGACTGAAAAACTGCAAAACGCGCTAAATAAAGTAAATGAATGGACGAGGGACTGGCGGATTGCCCTCAACGAATCTAAATCTGTTCACGTGAATTTCACTTACAAGAAAACTAATAACTTGCCAATCTTCCTAAACTCGGCCCGAATACCTTTTGCAAACGAGGCCAAATACCTGGGAATGACACTCGACGCAAGACTGAAATGGAATTCGCACGTGAAAATGAAACGTAAAAAACTCGAAATCAAATATAGCGAAATGTACTGGTTACTCGGAAAACATTCCCAGCTCAGTACTGAAAACAAACTGCTTTTATACAAGCAAGTGCTAAGACCGGTGTGGACCTACGGTATACAACTTTGGGGTTGTACCAAGAAAACAAATGCAAATATTTTACAAACTTTTCAAAATAAAGTGCTTAGAGAGATTGTCCAAGCACCGTGGTATATTAGAAACGACGATACCCACAGGGATCTCGGAATTCCGACAATCGAAGCTGAAACTAGAAGCTTCGCGAGAAAGCATAGAAACTGACTAATCGGACATGTCAACAATACAGTCCTACAAATATTGGATGAGTGCAGTTTATTGCGCCGACTACAAAGGACGAAACCCTTCGACTTGGCGAGATAATGATAAACCGCGTCTAGATTGCGGAACATGCAGGATCTTTCAGTGGAAAGTAACCTGCCAAACGTTTTTATTTCATGATAGAAAAATTGCTTGATAAGTTAATACTTAGTTGCGATATCTAACAAATTTATATCAAAGGGTGGTGTTTTTTTAGTCAGTAAAAATCTGACACTACTATGAGCACGCGCTTGTTATTCTCATAATGTCTATGGAAGATTTTTCACCAACCCTCGAAAAAAAAAAAAATATATGTTTCTGTATTTTATTTCCAATGCGGGTTTTTTCTTTTTTTACGTGTTCTTTCCATCGTAGCTTAGCGTCCAGGGTCATTCCAAGATATTTTGCTGTATTTGCGTACGGCACTACTTGTTGGTTGATAGTTACCGGGATATGATTTATTCTTCTGTTAGTGAAATTGGTGTGCACTGATTTGCTTTCATTAAGCTTCATTCGCCATTTTACTGTCCAATTACAAATTTTGTTCACAGCTGATTGCAGTTTCTGCGTTGATTCTATATTATTCTTTCCTACCGCTAGGATTGCAGTGTGATCAGCAAATGTGGCGAAAGTGCTGTTTTCAAGCTCTGGGAGGTCACCAGTGTATAGGAGGTACAGAATGGGGCCCAGTACGCTACCTTGCGTAACTCCTGCTTTAATTTCCGTTAGTTCTGAGTACCAATCTTCCTGTTTAATTCTGAAAAATCTTCCGCTTAGATATGATTCTAAGATTGCAGCATATTGTTTTGGTAGGAGGCATCTTAGTTTATGATTTAGTCCTGCATGCCAAACTTTGTCAAAAGCCTGAGCTACGTCGAGAAATACTGCAGAGCAGACCTTTTTTTCTTCTAAAGCTTTTTCAATGATATTAACTATTCTGTGGATCATTGATCAATTGTTGAATGTTGTCTTCTAAATCCGAACTGATAATTTGAAATCAGGTTTTTTCGTTCAATGATGTGATTAAGTAGTTTAACAAGCAGTTTTTCGAAAAGTTTAGATATGACTGGCAGTATTGAAATTGGCCTGTATGATGACGCTTCGTTCGGTGGGTTTCCGGGTTTAGAGATCATATTTGTACTTTTGGTGTTTTTCATTGCTTTCCATAGCGAATAATCAGTGGTTTTTTCGTTGGTTAATCCTCTAAGATATTCGTTTATTGAGTCTTCTTTTAAAGTTCTTATTTCTCTTCTTAACAGTTGAGTAAGATTACTCAATTTCGTTTTGTCTCGAGGGGCTCTAGTTTGCTGCCATATTTTTCTCGCTTGTCTCCTATCCGCAATAAGTTCTCTAATTTCCCTGGGATAGTTGTTCCCATTAATTTTCCTTCTAATTTCTGGTGTGTTGTATATCATTAACAAATTTGTTGACTCCTGTTTCCAGGTGTTGAATATTGTACAAAGGCACGCTTAGTTCAATTGTGTCTTCCAAAGTTTTCTTGAATCTATCCCAATCGGTGCGTTTGTTAGTTAGCATTGGTCTGCTTTGTTTCTGAATTATATTCTCACTCAACGTAAGTGGTATTGGGGAATGATCAGAGTTTAGATCATTGAACTCATCAATTTGAAGATAATTTGCAGATATGTTTTTCGTTATAAAAAAGTCTATCAGATCTGGTATGGATCAGTCGGCCAGTATGTTGGTTTTCCGGTTGATAAGACTTCGCATCCATAAAGTCTAATTTCGTAGAATAATTCCCTTCCTTTTGTTGACGTCAATCTGGATCCCCAGTGGACATGTTTTGCATTAAAGTCTCCTCCAATTATAAATTTATTTCCCAGTTTTCTCAGCAGTTTCAGGTAATCCTCTACTTTTAACAAATGTTTTGGTGGGCAGTAAATTGCTACTATGTTCAAAGTATAATTGTTTTCTTTTATATTTACAGCTGTTGCTTGAATTTCGTCGGTAATATATTTCAATCCTTCATGATGTTGAATGTTATTCCTTATTATAACTGCGCTTCCTCCTTTGGCGGTATTTTGGAGGTGAATAGCATGATATGTAGCAAAATTTCTAAATTGTATGAATGATTGATTAGTAAAGTGTGTTTCTGATACAAAGCACACATCAATCTTCTCTATATCCAGAACTGCTTGCAAGTCTTGTCGGTGCTGCATTAGTCCATTGGCGTTCCAAGTTAGTATTCTAAGATCTCTGTCCATTTTTCGGTTTGGGGGTTGCTCCTCTATTGCTCATCCTGCACTCTAATGTTAAGAGTCGCTCGTCTAACGCATTTAACTTATTGATTATAAGATGCAATGTCTGCTTGAGATCATCCTTTAAATCAGCCTTTTGCTGTGTTTGTACTTGGTTAGGTTGGGTAGCATTATTTGCTGTTACTTGAGCATACGATTTAATGTTACCATTGCCTCCCTTTTTTGGTGTTTTGGTTTTTACTATTTTTAACATTTGCTGGTGTATTTTCTGGTTGCACATTTTTTGTGATGAGTTGTTTATGGACCGTGCTAGAGTTTTAATCTGTTATAAGCTTATTTTTTTATTTTTGCAGTTCAATGGCAACGCTGCATCCTTTGTAATTAGCCGGATGGTTTTCACCGCAATGTACACATTTTGGCTGGACATTTTTAGGTTTAATGCATTCACTTGTAAGATGTTTACCTGTACATTTTACACATCTAGGTAACAGGTAACATTAGATCAATGTACTGATGCATTTGTTCTTACACTTATCAATCACCACTTCCGGTGAGGAACTAGCTTTTAGTTTTTTGCTAGGTCGTTTCTTTCGATCCAATTCGTTTCACGTGTTAGCTCTTCTTCATCCGTCTGGTATCCGCGACTAGGTGAGGTATGTGGGCTAACTGTATTTGCTTTTTGTAGATAGATGTTTGTTCTTCTTCTTCTTCTTAGATGGCGCTACAGTCCGGGGTGGACCTGGGCCTCAACCAACAAACCTCTCCAGCCAGCATGGTTACGAGCCAGCTGCCCCCAGTTGCGCACGCCAAGTTGGTTGAGGTCTTCCTCCACTTGTTTGCCCCATCGACCGCGAGATCGTCCTCTACTGCGCCGTCCATCCGGGGTGGATTCGAAAACTTTCTTGGCGGGAACGTTGGGCTCCATCCGCTCTAAATGACCCAGCCATCTTAGTCGCTGTATGTGAACTCTTCGGGCTAAGTCGATGTCCTTATACAGGCCGTATAGTTCGGCATTGTTCCTTCTCCTCCACTCACCCTCAATGCAGACGGGACCAAAGATCGCTCAAAGAACTTTTCTCTCGAAATAACCAAGGGCATCCTCATCCGGTATTGTCAAAACCCATGCCTCTGCGCCATACAGTAGGACTGGAATGATTAGTGTCTTATAAAGAGTAACCCTAGTAGTTCGAGATAGGGCTTTGCTACTCAATTGCCTTCTTATCCCATAGAAACAGTGATTGGCAAGAGTTATTCTTCGTGTGATCTCCCTACTGATGTCATTTGCGGAGCTCACAATAGAGCCAAAATCCTTTACTACCTCAAAATTATATCTGTCTATTGTGGCGTTCTTTCCAAGAACGTGTCCTTTTTCGTAGACAGCATATATTTTGTTTTGCTTTCATTGACCGCTAGACCCATCTTTGCTGCCTCGATCTCAATACTCGTAAATGCCCCATTGACGGCCCGCTGAGTCCTTTCGATTATGTCAATGTCATCGGTGTAAGCGAGTAGTTGTACAGACTTGTAAAAGATTGTACCTCCGGTGTTGGCTTGTGAGTTTCGTACAATTCTGTCAAGTAACATACTATGTTATGTTAAAGAGATCGCATGATAGCGCGTCACCTTGTCTAAGACCTTTCCTGACATCGAACGGTTCGGTGATGTTCTTACCGACTTTGATGGAGCAGCGAGAGTTCTCCATCGTCATTCTGCACAAACGGACGAGCTTGGCAGGGATGCCAAGACTAGACATGGCTCTGTATAACTCGACTCTATACACGCTATTATAGGCAACTTTGAAATCGATGAAGAGGTGGTGTGTATCGATTTTATATTCATGGGTCTTTTCCAAGATCTGCCGTAATGTGAATATTTGGTCAATGGTGGACTTTCCCGGCCTGAAACCGCACTGATAAGGACCTATCAGGTTGTTGACGATCGGTTTTAGGCGTTCACATAATACGGCAGACAGGATTTTATATGCGATGTTGAGGAGACTTATACCTCTGTAATTGGCGCAGTTTAGAGCGTCTCCTGACTTCAGGATCGCCCAAACGATGCTGAGGTTCCATTGATCGGGAATAGCTTCGTCTGACCAGATTTTACAGATGAGCTGGTGCATGATCCTTACCAACTTATCTCCTCCTGCCTTGAAAAGTTCGGCGGCGGCTCCAGCAGCATTGTTGGATTTGATTTCAGATATCTCGCTATCCTCACTTCATTCTGATCGGGTTGACGGGAATCTTGACTGCCATCGTCACTGTTGAATAGCTCATTCTGCCTGACAGCGGAATATTGATCATCATCGCCGTTTAACAGTCTGCAGAAGTGTTCCTGCCATATCATCAGTACCGACTGCGATGGTGCTTTTTAGGGCATTACTTACTTACTTAGGTGGCGCTACAGTTCGGGGTGAACCTGGGCCTCAACCAACAAGCCTCTCCATTTAGCTCGGTCTTTAGCTAATTGCCTCCAGTTGCGCACTCCAAGTTGGTCGAGGTCCCCTTGAACTTGTGCGCGTCACCTACGGCGATGATTCCCTCTACTGCGTCGTCCCTCCGGGTTAGATTCGAAGACTCTGCGGGCCGGAGCGTTGGTGTCCATTCGCTCTACATGTCCTAGCCATCTCAGACGTCCAATACGCAGTTTTTTGACTAGGTCGATGTCGCTGTACAGCTCGTATAGTTCGTGATTGAATCTTCTCCTCCAAAACCCGTCAACGCAAACGGGACCGAAAATCTTACGAAGAATTTTTCTCTCGAAGCGACCAAGGATATCTTCATCCTCTTTTAATAAAGTCCATGTTTCAGCGCCGTAAAGCAGGACTGGGATGATCAAGGTCTTATATAGAGTCTCCTTAGTTGTTCGAGATAGGGCTTTACTGTTGAATTGCCTTATAAGCCCAAAAAAACAGCGATTGGCAAGAGTTATTCTTCGATTGATTTCTACGCTGATTTTGTTAGAAGAATTTATAGCAGAGCCAAGGTAGACAAAGTCCCTTACTACCTCGAAGTTATACCTGCCCACGGTGACGTTTTGTCCAATTCGTCGGTGTTGGTTTTCCCTTCTAGTTGACAGCATATACTCGTTTATCGCCAAACCCATTTTGGCCGTTTCCGCCTCAATGCTTGCAAAAGCACCGGTGACAGCCCGCTGAGATCTTCCGATAATGTCTATATCGTCGGCGTATGCAAGCAGTTGTACAGACTTGTAATAGATTGTGCCTCCGGTGTTGGCTTGTGAGTTCCGCACAATCCGTTCAAGTACAATATTGAAGAAGTCACATGACAGCGCGTCACCTTGTCTAAAGCCTTTTTTGACATCAAAGGTCTCGGTGAGGTCATTACCGACCTTGATGGAGCAGCGAGTATTCTCCATCGTCACCCTGCACAGACGGACAAGTTTAGCAGGGATGTCTAAACCAGACATGGCTTTATAAAGCTCTTCTCTATAGATGCTGTCATAGGCGGCTTTAAAATCGATAAAGAGATGATGAGTATCGATTTGGACTTCTTGGGTTTTCTCCAGGATCTGCCGAAGTGTGAAGATTTGATCGATGGTGGACTTTCCTGGCCTGAAACCGCACTGATAGGGTCCAATCAGGCTGTTGATAAAAGGTTTCAGGCGTTCACACAATATCGCAGAAAAGATCTTGTACGCGATGTAGAGGAGACTGATGCCTCTATAATTGGCGCAGTTGAGGGGGTCTCCTTTCTTGTGGATCGGGCAAACGATGCTGAGATTCCATTCATCAGGCATACACTCCTCTGACCAAATATTAGAAATGAGTTGGTGTATGCACTCTACCAATTCATCCCCAGCTGCTTTGAAAAGTTCGGCCGGTAAGCCGTCAGGTCCAGCGGCCTTGTTGGATTTTAGCTTGGATATTGCTATCCTCACTTCGTTTTGGTCAGGTGGACGGAAATTTTGACTATCATCGTCTATGTTGAATGGTTCATTCTGCCTGACAGCGGGATGTTGGTCTTCGTCGCCGTTATACAGTCTGCAGAAGTAGTTTTTCCATATTCTCAGCACCGACTGTGATTCTACTACGAGGTTTCCATTTTCATCTCTACAGGTTTCTGTACGGGTATTACTTCTCTGACACGTTCTTTTTACCTTTTGGTAAAACTTCCGTACATTGTTCCTGGAGTATAGACTCTCGATATTCTCAAACGCGCGCTTCTCATGCTCTTTCTTCTTCTTTTGGAGAAGCCGATGTTCTTCCCGTCTCTTTTGCTCGTAGAGCTCACGAGCAGCTCTCGTCTTCCTTTGCAGCGCCGGCTTGTATGCCTCTTGTTTTGCTGCATGCACTTGCCGGCATTCTTCATCAAACCAGGGGTTTCGCGGTGGTGGTCGAGCGAGACCCAACACATCAGTCGCGGCGTTTCTGATGGCATGTTGGCAGCGTTGCCACTGGTCTTCGGTACTTGATGCTGGCGGTAAAGGGGTGATTGAGAGATTTCGGGATACGCGTTCAGCGAAGAGTCTGGCGGTCTCTTGCGATTGTAGCTTTTCGACGTTAAATTTTCTCACAGTAATTCTTCTTTGTTGCTCAGATTGGGATATCCGCATTCGTACCTTGGCTACAACAAGGTAATGATCCGAGTCTATGTTGGCCGCTCGGAAGGTCCGGACATCCAGAATACTGGAGGCATGCCTTGCGTCGATCGCAATATGATCAATTTGGTTGATCGTTACATGATCATTGGACCGCCATGTGTGCTTATGAATATCGAGATGAGGAAACCATGTGCTTGCTATGGTGACATTTCGCTCCACAGCGAAATCAATTAGCCTTAGTCCGTTATCAGACGTGGTGTCGTGTAGGCTATGCTTACCGACTGCTCTACCGAAGACGTCCTCCTTTCCTATTTTGGCGTTAAAATCGCCCAATACGATCTTAACGTCGTATTTAGGACATTGCTCGTATGTTTTGTCGAGGAGCTCGTAGAAACACTCTTTGGAGGCAGGGTCCTTTTCTTCTGTGGGGGCATGAACACATATTAGGCTTATGTTAGCGAATTTAGCCTTGATCCGGATAGTCATAATACGCTCGCTCACGTGTCGGAAGCTTAAGACTTCTTGCCTAAGTCTGCCGCGTATGACAAATCCGCATCCGAATAAGCGTTGCCTGTTGCCTCTGTAGCAATCACCGTAGTAGATGTCACAGTTTTTCATCCTCTTTTTGCCTGGCCCATCCCATCGCACTTCCTGGATGGCGGTAATATCTGCTTTATAGCAGTCTAGGGCCTCTGCTAGTTGTTCGGCTGCACGTGGTCTGTAAAGGGACAGAACATTCCACGTACAGATCTGAAGGTCGTTGTCCTTATTTCATTTGCTGGGGTCGTCATTAGTTGGGTCATCCTTATCCGAGGCTTTTGGTTGTTTCGGAACCATGCGTTTTTTACGTGGTAGGGAAGTTACCCCGACGGCACAACCCCCAACCTGGAGGGCCAGTTCCTTAATTATTCCCCTAGGACGAGGGGCCGGGTACACCGGTGCCAGTAGTCCACTACGGGAGTATGAGCGCTGCCGTTGGCCCATTAGGGGCTCCTCCGCCACCATCTCTATTCCAATGTCCTGACCAACATTGGAAATTCCTTACCGACCAGTGATCCGAATACGTCGAAGCAGCTCGCGCAAGGTGTTCACTAAGTTCAACCTAACTGGAACTATAGACGCCACCGTTGACTCCGTCTAGGGAATTCGTCCGCTGCCGCCTGGAACAGGAAGAAGCGCTCTAGTGAGAAAAGCACTCTTCCCCCCCTCTCTCATCTGCTGCCACCAAGAATCCGCCAAACGGGGTCGGTTACCCATTTCTTGGATTAAGGTACTAGGCACCCGGCTGTCACCGCGTGGAGGTTGAGAGTAGGAGTTGGTAGGCCTCAGCTGAGTGAAAACGCTTGTGTTTTCATATGATCATATGCACTACCGTTTGACCAGCCGTTTTAAACGAACGCTGGCATCGAAGTTTAAGGTGACATCTCTCCGAAGCAATACGTGGAAAGTCAATCTCGATGATGCTGACGAGAAGTTACCGAGCAGTGTCCCAAAAATTGAATGTCGAGAAGATTCAGTGGTATTCTCATAAAAATAAGTTAGAAAGACCACTCCGTGTTGTAGCAAGGGGACTCCACCCCTCGTGCACTAAAGAAAGTGTAATAAATGACCTTCAAGACAAAGGCTTTAAAATTCTTGATGCCGTCGATATTATCAAGATGAAAAAGCAACAGTAGGAGGGAGATCAGGAAAAATTTGTAAAGCGTGGACTTCCACTTTGATATAGATGAAAATAAAGATGTAATATATTAGTAGGATAGTCTACCGCGTAATGTCCTATGGCATAAAAAAGAAGGATCAGCTGAATACAAAATGAATGCTTGCTTGTAAACGTAGACAAAACCCCAATGGTTGGCTGAATTTTTTTGCCCAGGAATAAAAAAAAAATGGCAACTTCTCGTGTACGTTTTTTTTTCGATTTTCAAACGCATAAAAGAGAAGAATGAATGAGTAACCATTCGATAGAGGACCTGAAATAGTACTCGAACCCATTGGATTGGCAGCTCTCATCCGGCCACTAACCTCCGGCAATCCTATTTTAAATCGTCCATTTTTTATTTTTTTTTGATTGACTATAGCCATAAAAAAGAAAGTCGGATCAAATACCAAATTTAAGCTGATGTCACCATTAACAAATATATAGGGTTGTCTGCAATTATTTAGCCAGATGCATTGACAACCCACGATTTTTGGCCCGCGACTTTCACGATCTGTATGCGGCCATATCGTCCCCCATATGCCACAAGCATGAATGTGGAAATTTTAGTTTTTCGACTTTCTTAGTTTGTTTGATAAGTCTCTCTGTATTCTATGCACTGTAAATGTGCAGAAAGCGTGGAAACAACTATTTCTTACTATGTCAATTGGGTGAATGTTGTAATCATTCTTATTTAGTAGAGCCAGAAGCACAATTGAATCGGTGAGTGGAAGAACAGTACATGTACAAAATATCGCTTTTGAGAAAAACAGAAAAAACTAAACGCATTTGTACTGCGCTTCCATACAATCAGCGAAAAGCGTATTCCATTTTTGTATACATTTGGCTCTCTAATGTAGTATTATTTTGCTGATTGGTAGATTTACATATGTAGACCATTTTGGCTATTTAAGACCAAAATGCAGTTTTTGGCGCTTATACTGTTCTTCCACTCACCGATTCAATTGTGGTCATTCGTCAAAAGTTTAAAATTTGCACATTCATACTTCTGGCATATGGGGGACAATATGATACGCTCTCCCGCCAAAAGTTGAGAGATCAAACAAATATTCTAATTACTCGCCGCACGGTATACTAGAACAATGTTTTTTTTTAATTTTACACGCTTGATGTTAAACGTTTACCTACCCCGGTTAATACCGTTGGTTAGGCTCGGATGGAGCACAGTACACGTTCTGTGCTCTTCGATGATATTGCGATCTAGTCACCTGAACTAATTAGGAATTTTTTTCTGATCTCTATGGTCTTTGTTTTCGATTCGAGAGTTCCGCCCATTGGCGTCTCTCGACAGATGATAGTGTCTTCTTATATGTGTGTTTTCTCTTATGTGTGTTTTGATACACCTATGTCAATTCAAATGGATTTGTCCTATTTACCTTTCGCACTATGTTTGCATTGTCTAAAAGTTGTACTACCTCAGAGTTATTGTTTTGTTGAAGCGTTGATTCATGCCTTCGTGCATTTTTCCTAATTTCATCTGTGACACATTCCACTCCTAAATCCCTGTGGAGGTCATTATTCCTTATGTACCAGGGTGCACTAATGATATTCCTTAACACTTTGTTTTGAAATCTGTGGATGATGTCTGCGTTACTCTTTTTGGTACAGCCCCATAGTTGAATACCATATGTCCATATTGGCTTCAATGATTGCTCATATAATAAAAGCTTATTATAGATTGATAGTGACGAATCCTTTCCTATCAGCCAATACATGTTTATTGCGTTCATCCGACCCTTTAAAAAAAGGTACCAGGGTAGTTAGATCTCCACCATCAAGATCTACAATTAAAACGTGCGGAACTAGAAGTCCGGCCACATCGATAGTGTCGGCGCACGAACAACGGACTTCAACGAAAATTCAAAGCCTTACGGACGAAAATATGGAACTCCGGACCAGGCTAAGTAAAATGGAACTTCTCTGCGAAGAACTAAGAAAAGAATTAAATGTACTTAAAGCAGAAAATAAAGCATTTAAAGATATAAAGAAACTTCGTAATGAGTCTGCTGCGAGTTCAAACGTCCCCGATAACACTGATTATCAAACGGATGAAGAAGAACTAGCTCGGGAAACTAACTGGATCCTAAAAAAACGACCAGTTAAGAAATGAAAAGCTGGTTCTTCACCCAAAATGGTAACGAGGCGAGAAAACACGCAAAGTGAGCGAAAAGATAACGAACAGCGTGACAAAATAAACGCATGTGTCGAAGAAAATCCACGAAATAAGGTACGATCACCGCCGCCAATAAACGTAATCGGAATTGCAGACTATAACAAACTGCATTCTATTCTTAAACCTCTGTTGCTATCCGATTTTGAAGTAACATCGCTCAACAACAACAAATGGAAAGTAAACGTAAAGGACTCAGACAGTTACCGCTTAGTATCTAATAAACTGAATACTGAAAAAATTCAGTGGTATACTTACGAAAATAAATCTGAAAGACCGATACGAGTCGTAGCTAGAGGACTTCATGCCTCATGCTTAAAGGAAGATGTTGTTCACGATTTGAAGAGCAAAAACTTTAAAATCGTCGATGCAGTAAATTTAATTAAACGGGAAAAACAAAAATTGGAAGGCGAGGAAACGACGGTAAAGCGCGGGCTTCCTCTTTTTATGCTAACTTTTGATAAAACTGAGAGTTTGGATAAGATTTACGAAATAAGAACAATTCTGAATGTCGTAGTCAAAATCGAACCCATGCGCAAGAATACAAGATTGATACCTCAGTGCAAACGATGCCAAGGATTCAATCATACGCAAACGTATTGTCGAAAAGAACCACGATGTGTGAAATGCGCCGGAAATCACCTCTCCCAAGTTTGTGGAGTAAACAAACAAACCTCTGCAACATGTGTTAATTGTAAGGGAAAGCACTCGGCAAATTATAGAGGCTGTGAAGTAGCTAAGGAATTGCAAAAATGGAGAGATGCGCTCCTTAAGCCACTAAATATAAAATCAAAATTGCGAACTAAACCAAAGCGTAAGATCGCACCGGAGAAGTGGGCAAACTAAAACTACCGGGTTCAGAGCACAAAAAGGTGAGGGAAAGATTGACAACAGAAAAGCCCTCGACCTCTGCTCTTAAAAGAAACGGTACTGAAAAGTTAAGACTAGAAAAGCCACCGGGTAATGACCCTCGGACAGCAGCAATGCAGTCTTATGCTCAGGCCGTGGCATCCGAAAAACCAAAAAACGTTGAAATTTCGACGGACCCTGTCTCTCATGTTTTGTCGGTTATTCTCGAGAAATTCGAAGAACAAAGCAAAATAAATAAAATTATTCTCGATAGGCTGGTTAAGCTTGAAAATAATTCTCAGAAAACGCGCACTTCAACTAGAATATGAATGACAAACGAATGTTGAAAATATGTACTTGGAATGCAAATGGACTTTTGCAAAAACTAGACGAATTGGAAATATTTATGCGCCAAAAAGATATTGATATTTGCTTGATTTCTGAAACTCACTCAAAAAAGAATCGCATTTAAAAATAAAAGGCTATAATGATTACCACGCTTGTCACCCTTCGGGAAAAGCGAGAGGCGGATCATTTTATTTATTAAAGTCTGCATCGAACAATCCGAAGACCTAAAGATAGAACTTGAAACTTTGCAACTTTGCACGATTCGAGTTAAAAATAGTCAGCGTACTCTTAAAATCTCGTCTATCTACTGTCCACCGCGTTCTGCGCTTGAAAAAAGTGATTTTACTAACATGTTTGAATCGCTTAAACCTAATTTCATTATTGGCGGCGATTTTAATGCGATAATGTTCTGGGGCTCAAGATACAGTTCGAAAAAAGGTAGAATGCTCTATGGGGCAGGTATGGAGTACAATTGCGATTTCTATTCGACGGGTAAACCGACTTACTGGCCAACTGATACTTCAGAAATACCTGATGTTTTCGTTGTGAAAGGAATATCTACCAACCACATAAAAGTCAAAGAGAGTTTTGATCTGTCGTCTGATCATGGTAGAACAACTAACTAAAAAGGTTTTAGGAACGAAATTGAAGATAATGTTGAACTGAGCGTTCCACTTACGACACCCTATGAACTTGAGGTTGAAGTTGATCGCTTCGTCGAGATCGTACAGCTCGCCTCTTGGAATAATACTCCCATTCCAAGGAAAACGCCGGACAAATACGGCTTACAATATCCTCCGGAAATAAAGGAATTGGTTAAGGAAAAACGAAAAGCGCGCAAAAAATGGCAACAGAATCGTGCTCCGCAGCATAAAGCACACTTGAATCGTCTGTGCAATTCGTTGAAGAAAACTATTAACGATTTTAAGAATCTTGCAATAGGCTCTTACCTTGAAAGTTTAACAGCGAAAAAAGATTCCAATTATTCACTTTGGAAAGCCATAAAAGGCACCAAACGGCCCAAAGTCTCCGCGCCGCCAATTAAATTGAATCAAAATGAATGGGCAAGGGAAGATAAAGAAAAAGCGGACGTCTTTGCGGCCCACCTGGAAGAAACCCTTTAAACCGTACGATGGTCAAGTGGTTTACGATAACATCAATACGCCGGACTTACCATCTGGCAATTTAACACTCACAAGTGCAACGCTAACGGAACTCAAAAATGAGATCGAGATTCTAAAACCTAATAAAGCTCCTGGTTATGATTTAATCACCGGAGAAATTCTCAAAGTTTTGCCTAGAAAAGCTTTGATTAAGCTTCTCTATATTGTAACTGCTGCGCTCAGATTAAAACACGTTCCGAGACAATGGAAAGTTGCGGAAGTAATAATGGTCTTAAAGCCAGGAAAACCGCCAAATGAGGTAAAATCGTATAGACCAATTTCGCTTCTTCCAATCATATCCAAAATTTTCGAGAGGATATTACTAAGGCGTCTCCAACCGGTTATAGACGAAAATAATCCTTACCCCCTGACCACCGGTTTGGGTTCAGAAGTAAGCATTCGACGATTGACCAGGTGCATAGAATTACTGACGTAATCGAGAAAGCATTTGAAGAAAAAAAGATTTGCTCAAGCGTATTTCTTGACGTCTCGCAGGCCTTTGATAAGGTGTGGCATGATGGCTTGAAATCCAAATTACGACAAGTTCTCCCTGTGTGCTTATACGATATTCTAGTATCATATCTGGGGAATAGACTCTTCCGTGTTAGACATGGAAACGAATACTCGCAGGCTCAAAGAAATTTCGGCCGGCGTACCACAAGGAAGCATTCTTGGGCAGCTTCTCTATCTTTCTACCGAAAGAAGATGGCACTATCCTTGCTACGTTTGCCGATGATACCACTATCCTAGCAGTAGGTAAAACAATCGAAGAAACGACTGAAAAACTGCAAAACGCGCTAAATAAAGTAAATGAATGGACGAGGGACTGGCGGATTGCCCTCAACGAATCTAAATCTGTTCACGTGAATTTCACTTACAAGAAAACTAATAACTTGCCAATCTTCCTAAACTCGGCCCGAATACCTTTTGCAAACGAGGCCAAATACCTGGGAATGACACTCGACGCAAGACTGAAATGGAATTCGCACGTGAAGAAACGTTAAAAACTCGAAATCAAATATAGCGAAATGTACTGGTTACTCGGAAAACATTCCCAGCTCAGTACTGAAAACAAACTGCTTTTATACAAGCAAGTGCTAAGACCGGTGTGGACCTACGGTATACAACTTTGGGGTTGTACCAAGAAAACAAATGCAAATATTTTACAAACTTTTCAAAATAAAGTGCTTAGAGAGATTGTCCAAGCACCGTGGTATATTAGAAACGACGATACCCACAGGGATCTCGGAATTCCGACAATCGAAGCTGAAACTAGAAGCTTCGCGAGAAAGCATAGAAACTGACTAATCGGACATGTCAACAATACAGTCCTACAAATATTGGATGAGTGCAGTTTATTGCGCCCGACTACAAAGGACGAAACCCTTCGACTTGGCGAGATAATGATAAACCGCGTCTAGATTGCGGAACATGCAGGATCTTTCAGTGGAAAGTAACCTGCCAAACGTTTTTATTTCATGATAGAAAAATTGCCTTGATAAGTTAATACTTAGTTGCGATATCTAACAAATTTATATCAAAGGGTGGTGTTTTTTTAGTCAGTAAAAATCTGACACTACTATGAGCACGCGCTTGTTATTCTCATAATGTCTATGGAAGATTTTTCACCAACCCTCGAAAAAAAAAAAATATATGTTTCTGTATTTTATTTCCAATGCGGGTTTTTTCTTTTTTTACGTGTTCTTTCCATCGTAGCTTAGCGTCCAGGGTCATTCCAAGATATTTTGCTGTATTTGCGTACGGCACTACTTGTTGGTTGATAGTTACCGGGATATGATTTATTCTTCTGTTAGTGAAATTGGTGTGCACTGATTTGCTTTCATTAAGCTTCATTCGCCATTTTACTGTCCATTACAAATTTTGTTCACAGCTGATTGCAGTTTCTGCGTTGATTCTATATTATTCTTTCCTACCGCTAGGATTGCAGTGTGATCAGCAAATGTGGCGAAAGTGCTGTTTTCAAGCTCTGGGAGGTCACCAGTGTATAGGAGGTACAGAATGGGGCCCAGTACGCTACCTTGCGTAACTCCTGCTTTAATTTCCGTTAGTTCTGAGTACCAATCTTCCTGTTTAATTCTGAAAAATCTTCCGCTTAGATATGATTCTAAGATTGCAGCATATTGTTTTGGTAGGAGGCATCTTAGTTTATGATTTAGTCCTGCATGCCAAACTTTGTCAAAAGCCTGAGCTACGTCGAGAAATACTGCAGAGCAGACCTTTTTTTCTTCTAAAGCTTTTTCAATGATATTAACTATTCTGTGGATCATTGATCAATTGTTGAATGTTGTCTTCTAAATCCGAACTGATAATTTGAAATCAGGTTTTTTCGTTCAATGATGTGATTAAGTAGTTTAACAAGCAGTTTTTCGAAAAGTTTAGATATGACTGGCAGTATTGAAATTGGCCTGTATGATGACGCTTCGTTCGGTGGGTTTCCGGGTTTAGAGATCATATTTGTACTTTTGGTGTTTTTCATTGCTTTCCATAGCGAATAATCAGTGGTTTTTTCGTTGGTTAATCCTCTAAGATATTCGTTTATTGAGTCTTCTTTTAAAGTTCTTATTTCTCTTCTTAACAGTTGAGTAAGATTACTCAATTTCGTTTTGTCTCGAGGGGCTCTAGTTTGCTGCCATATTTTTCTCGCTTGTCTCCTATCCGCAATAAGTTCTCTAATTTCCCTGGGATAGTTGTTCCCATTAATTTTCCTTCTAATTTCTGGTGTCTGGTGTGTTGTATATCATTAACAAATTTGTTGACTCCTGTTTCCAGGTGTTGAATATTGTACAAAGGCACGCTTAGTTCAATTGTGTCTTCCAAAGTTTTCTTGAATCTATCCCAATCGGTGCGTTTGTTAGTTAGCATTGGTCTGCTTTGTTTCTGAATTATATTCTCACTCAACGTAAGTGGTATTGGGGAATGATCAGAGTTTAGATCATTGAACTCATCAATTTGAAGATAATTTGCAGATATGTTTTTCGTTATAAAAAAGTCTATCAGATCTGGTATGGATCAGTCGGCCAGTATGTTGGTTTTCCGGTTGATAAGACTTCGCATCCATAAAGTCTAATTTCGTAGAATAATTCCCTTCCTTTTGTTGACGTCAATCTGGATCCCCAGTGGACATGTTTTGCATTAAAGTCTCCTCCAATTATAAATTTATTTCCCAGTTTTCTCAGCAGTTTCAGGTAATCCTCTACTTTTAACAAATGTTTTGGTGGGCAGTAAATTGCTACTATGTTCAAAGTATAATTGTTTTCTTTTATATTTACAGCTGTTGCTTGAATTTCGTCGGTAATATATTTCAATCCTTCATGATGTTGAATGTTATTCCTTATTATAACTGCGCTTCCTCCTTTGGCGGTATTTTGGAGGTGAATAGCATGATATGTAGCAAAAATTTCTAAATTGTATGAATGATTGATTAGTAAAGTGAGTTTCTGATACAATAGCACACATCAATCTTCTCTATATCCAGAACTGCTTGCAAGTCTTGTCGGTGCTGCATAGTCCATTGGCGTTCCAAGTTAGTATTCTAAGATCTCTGTCCATTTTTCGGTTTGGGGTTGCTCCTCTATTGCTCATCCTGCACTCTAATGTTAAGAGTCGCTCGTCTAACGCATTTAACTTATTGATTATAAGATGCAATGTCTGCTTGAGATCATCCTTTAAATCAGCCTTTTGCTGTGTTTGTACTTGGTTAGGTTGGGTAGCATTATTTGCTGTTACTTGAGCATACGATTTAATGTTACCATTGCCTCCCTTTTTTGGTGTTTTGGGTTTTTACTATTTTTAACATTTGCTGGTGTATTTTCTGGTTGCACATTTTTTGTGATGAGTTGTTTATGGACCGTGCTAGAGTTTTAATCTGTTATAAGCTTATTTTTTTATTTTTGCAGTTCAATGGCAACGCTGCATCCTTTGTAATTAGCCGGATGGTTTTCACCGCAATGTACACATTTTGGCTGGACATTTTTAGGTTTAATGCATTCACTTGTAAGATGTTTACCTGTACATTTTACACATCTAGGTAACAGGTAACATTAGATCAATGTACTGATGCATTTGTTCTTACACTTATCAATCACCACTTCCGGTGAGGAACTAGCTTTTAGTTTTTTGCTAGGTCGTTTCTTTCGATCCAATTCGTTTCACGTGTTAGCTCTTCTTCATCCGTCTGGTATCCGCGACTAGGTGAGGTATGTGGGCTAACTGATATTTGCTTTTTGTAGATAGATGTTTGTTCTTCTTCTTCTTCTTAGATGGCGCTACAGTCCGGGGTGGACCTGGCCTCAACCAACAAACCTCTCCAGCCAGCATGGTTACGAGCCAGCTGCCCCCCAGTTGCGCACGCCAAGTGGTTGAGGTCTTCCTCCACTTGTTTGCCCCATCGACCGCGAGATCGTCCTCTACTGCGCCGTCCATCCGGGGTGGATTCGAAAACTTTCTTGGCGGGAACGTTGGGCTCCATCCGCTCTAAATGACCCAGCCATCTTAGTCGCTGTATGTGAACTCTTCGGGCTAAGTCGATGTCCTTATACAGGCCGTATAGTTCGGCATTGTTCCTTCTCCTCCACTCACCCTCTATGCAGACGGGACCAAAGATCGCTCAAAGAACTTTTCTCTCGAAATAACCAAGGGCATCCTCATCCGGTATTGTCAAAACCCATGCCTCTGCGCCATACAGTAGGACTGGAATGATTAGTGTCTTATAAAGAGTTACCCTAGTAGTTCGAGATAGGGCTTTGCTACTCAATTGCCTTCTTATCCCATAGAAACAGTGATTGCAAGAGGTTATTCTTCGTGTGATCTCCCTACTGATGTCATTTGCGGAGCTCACAATAGAGCCAAAATCTTTACTACCTCAAAATTATATCTGTCTATTGTGGCGTTCTTTCCAAGAACGTGTCCTTTTTCGTAGACAGCATATATTTTGTTTGCTTTCATTGACCGCTAGACCCATCTTTGCTGCCTCGATCTCAATACTCGTAATGCCCCATTGACGGCCCGCTGAGTCCTTTCGATTATGTCAATGTCATCGGTGTAAGCGAGTAGTTGTACAGACTTGTAAAAGATTGTACCTCCGGTGTTGGCTTGTGAGTTTCGTACAATTCTGTCAAGTAACATACTATGTTATGTTAAAGAGATCGCATGATAGCGCGTCACCTGTCTAAGACCTTTCCTGACATCGAACGGTTCGGTGATGTTCTTACCGACTTTGATGGAGCAGCGAGAGTTCTCCATCGTCATTCTGCACAAACGGACGAGCTTGCTAGGGATGCCAAGACTAGACATGGCTCTGTATAACTCGACTCTATACACGCTATTATAGGCAACTTTGAAATCGATGAAGAGGTGGTGTGTATCGATTTTATATTCCATGGTCTTTTCCAGATCTGCCGTAATGTGAATATTTGGTCAATGGTGGACTTTCCCGGCCTGAAACCGCACTGATAAGGACCTATCAGGTTGTTGACGATCGGTTTTAGGCGTTCACATAATACGGCAGACAGGATTTCAGGATTTATATGCGATGTTGAGGAGACTTATACCTCTGTAATTGGCGCAGTTTAGAGCGTCTCCTGACTTCAGGATCGCCCAAACGATGCTGAGGTTCCATTGATCCGGGAATAGCTTCGTCTGACCAGATTTTACAGATGAGCTGGTGCATGATCCTTACCAACTTATCTCCTCCTGCCTTGAAAAGTTCGGCGGCGGCTCCAGCAGCATTGTTGGATTTGATTTCAGATATCTCGCTATCCTCACTTCATTCTGATCGGGTTGACGGGAATCTTGACTGCCATCGTCACTGTTGAATAGCTCATTCTGCCTGACAGCGGAATATTGATCATCATCGCCGTTTAACAGTCTGCAGAAGTGTTCCTGCCATATCATCAGGTACCGACTGCGATGGTGCTTTTTTAGGGCATTACTTACTTACTTAGGTGGCGCTACAGTTCGGGGTGAACCTGGGCCTCAACCAACAAGCCTCTCCATTTAGCTCGGTCTTTAGCTAATTGCCTCCAGTTGCGCACTCCAAGTTGGTCGAGGTCCCCTTGGAACTTGTGCGCGTCACCTACGGCGATGATTCCCTCTACTGCGTCGTCCCTCCGGTTAGATTCGAAGACTCTGCGGGCCGGAGCGTTGTGTGTCCATTCCGCTCTACATGTCCTAGCCATCTCAGACGTCCAATACGCAGTTTTTTGACTAGGTCGATGTCGCTGTACAGCTCGTATAGTTCGTGATTGAATCTTCTCCTCCAAAACCCGTCAACGCAAACGGGACCGAAAATCTTACGAAGAATTTTTCTCTCGAAGCGACCAAGGATATCTTCATCCTCTTTTATGAAAGTCCATGTTTCAGCGCCGTAAAGCAGGACTGGGATGATCAAGGTCTTATATAGAGTCTCCTTAGTTGTTCGAGAGAGGGCTTTACTGTTGAATTGCCTTATAAGCCCAAAAAAACAGCGATTGGCAAGAGTTATTCTTCGATTGATTTCTGCGCTGATTTTGTTTGCTGAATTTATAGCAGAGCCAAGGTAGACAAAGTCCCTCACTACCTCGAAGTTATAGCTGCCCACTGTGACGTTTTGTCCAATTCGTCGGTGTTGGCTTTCCCTTCTTGTTGACAGCATATACTTGGTTTTGCCCTCGTTTATCGCCAAACCCATTTTGGCCGCTTCCGCCTCAATGCTTGCAAAAGCACCGGTGACAGCCCGCTGAGATCTTCCGATAATGTCTATATCGTCGGCGTATGCAAGCAGTTGTACAGACTTGTAATAGATTGTGCCTCCGGTGTTGGCTTGTGAGTTCCGCACAATCCGTTCAAGTACAATATTGAAGAAGTCACATGACAGCGCGTCACCTTGTCTAAAGCCTTTTTTGACATCAAAGGTCTCGGTGAGGTCATTACCGACCTTGATGGAGCAGCGAGCGTTCTCCATCGTCAGCCTGCACAGGCGGACAAGTTTGGCAGGGATGTCAAAACTAGACATGGAAGCTCTTCTCTATAGATGCTGTCATAGGCGGCCTTGAAATCGATAAAGAGGTGGTGAGTATCGATTTGGAATTCTTGGGTTTTCTCCAGGATCTGCCGAAGTGTGAAGATTTGATCGATGGTGGACTTTCCTGGCCTGAAACCGCACTGATAGGGTCCAATCAGGCTGTTGATAAAAGGTTTCAGGCGTTCACACAATATCGCAGAAAAGATCTTGTATGTGATGTTGAGGAGACTGATGCCTCTATAATTGGCGCAGTTGAGGGGGTCTCCTTTCTTGTGGATCGGGCAAACGATGCTGAGATTCCATTCATCAGGCATACACTCGTCTGACCAAATATTAGAAATGAGTTGGTGTATGCACTCTACCAATTCATCCCCAGCTGCCTTGAAAAGTTCGGCCGGTAAACCGTCAGGTCCAGCAGCCTTGTTCGATTTTAGCTTGGATATTGCTATCCTCACTTCGTTTTGGTCAGGTGGACGGAAATTTTGACTATCATCGTCCATGTTGAATGGTTCATTCTGCCTGACAGCGTGATGTTGGTCTTCGTCGCCGTTATACAGTCTGCAGAAGTAGTTTTTCCATATTCTCAGCACCGACTGTGATTCTACTACGAGGTTTCCATTCTCATCTCTACAGGTTTCTGTACGGGTATTACTTCTCTGACACGTTCTTTTTACGTTTTGATAAAACTTCCGTACATTGTTCCTGGAGTATAGACTCTCGATATTCTCAAACGCGCGCTTCTCATGCTCTTTCTTCTTCTTTTGGAGAAGCCGATGTTCTTCCCGTCTCTTTTGCTCGTAGAGCTCACGAGCAGCTCTCGTCTTCCTTTGCAGCGCCGCTTTGTATGCCTCTTGTTTTGCTGCATGCACTCGCCGGCATTCTTCGTCAAACCAGGGGTTTCGCGGTGGTGGGCGAGCGAGACCCAGCACATCAGTCGCGGCGTTTCTGATGGCATGTTGGCTGCGTTGCCACTGGTCTTCGGCACTTGATGCTGGCGGTATAGGGGTGATTGAGAGATTTCGGGATACGCGTTCAGCGAAGAGTCTGGCGGTCTCTTGCGATTGTAGCTTTTCGACGTTAAATTTTCTCACAGTAATTCTTCTTTGTTGCTCAGATTGGGATATCCGCATTCGTACCTTGGCTACAACAAGGTAATGATCTGAGTCTATGTTGGCCGCTCGGAAGGTCCGGACATCCAGAATACTGGAGGCATGCCTTGCGTCGATCGCAATATGATCAATTTGGTTGATCGTTACATGATCATTGGACCGCCATGTCTGCTTATGAATATCGAGATGAGGAAACCATGTGCTTGCTATGGTGACATTTCGCTCCACAGCGAAATCAATTAGCCTTAGTCCGTTATCAGACGTGGTGTCGTGTAGGCTATGCTTACCGACTGCTCTACCGAAGACGTCCTCCTTTCCTATTTTGGCGTTAAAATCGCCCAATACGATCTTAACGTCGTATTTAGGACATTGCTCGTATGTTTTGTCGAGGAGCTCGTAGAAACACTCTTTGGAGGCAGGGTCCTTTTCTTCTGTGGGGGCATGAACACATGTTAGGCTTATGTTAGCGAATTTAGCCTTGATCCGGATAGTCATAATACGCTCGCTCACGTGTCGGAAGCTTAAGACGTCTTGCCTAAGTCTGCCGCGTATGACAAATCCGCATCCGAATAAGCGTTGCCTGTTGCCTCTGTAGCAATCACCGTAGTAGATGTCACAGTTTTTCATCCTCTTTTTGCCTGGCCCATCCCATCGCACTTCCTGGATGGCGGTAATATCTGCTTTATAGCAGTCTAGGGCCTCTGCTAGTTGTTCGGCTGCACGTGGTCTGTAAAGGGACAGAACATTCCACGTACAGATCTGAAGGTCGTTGTCCTTATTTCGTTTGCTGGGGGTCGTCATTAGTTGGGTCATCCTTATCCGAGGCTTTTGGTTGTTTCGGAACCATGCGTTTTTTACGTGGTAGGGAAGTTACCCCGACGGCACAACCCCCAACCTGGAGGGCCAGTTCCTTAATTATTCCCCTAGGACGAGGGGCCGGGTACACCGGTGCCAGTAGTCCACTACGGGAGTATGAGCGCTGCCGTTGGCCCATTAAGGGCTCCTCCGCCACCATCTCTATTCCAATGTCCTGACCAACATTGGAAATTCCTTACCGACCTGTGATCCGAATACGTCGAAGCAGCTCGCGCAAGGTATTCACTAAGTTCAACCTAACTGGAACTAAAGACGCCACCGTTGACTCCGTCTAGGGAATTCGTCCGCTACCGCCTGGAACAGGAAGAAGTGCTCTAGTGAGAAAAGCACTCTTCCCCCCCCTCTCTCATCTGCTGCCACCAAGAATCCGCCAAACGGGGTTGGTTACCCATTTCTTGGATTAAGGTACTAGGCACCCGGCTGTCACCGCGTGGAGGTTGAGAGTAGGAGTTGGTAGGCCTCAGCTGAGTGAAAACGCTTGTGTTTTCATATGATCGCATGCACTACCGTTTTTAGGGCATTTTTGTTTGCCTAAGCAAATCTACGTCTTTCTTAAAATCAAAATAGAGTAGCTCCATTTCGGTAAGCTTGGTACGGAGTACGTCGTGTTCCTCCTCAATGCTTTTAAATTTCACTGAGTCCCGTTTTTCACGCGCTTGCGCTTCCGGCGGACTTCTTTTCGGAGAAGTTCAATCTTGTTGGTGGAGATCGAGATACCCTTGTACTTTTTGAGAAGGGATTTATTGTAGTAGAGCAGACCTCCGAAGAGGGTGGATTTTCCAGTGAACCTGGGCTGCCGCCTGGGGTATTAAATCGTTTTGTCTTGTTCATTACATGTTTGTGTATACACTACGCTCGGTATACATCGGGTATATTGCAACCCCTACCCGAAGTGGTAACTACATGTATATATATATATTTAGCGCATCAGCTCATGAAGGGCCTAAGCTTAGTTTTTCGCAACCACTCGTGTTGTGTGGGCTATATTTTTCGCACGAATGGAAGGGACCTACAGTTTTGTACCGTATTCGAAGGGCAATGTTTATATTGTTTTTTTGGGAAGCTTCTTCGCGACAACAATACTCTCGGATGTTTGTCAAACGTTCACGAGAGGTGGGACCGTGAAAAAACTCTTGATGTTTTATTGTATTTGAACATTGAACCTCACGCGCAGTGGTCCGACACACTAACCACTGCGCCATAACGGCCTAGAACTCGTTGGTACAATGATTGGCTTCAGCTGACTCAGGAGTGTGGGTTAGAAATTAGTCTAGATATTGCAAATACTCATATATCAAACTGGATGAGCAAAGGGATCGCTACACAGGGAAGTATACTACGGGTTAAATCACAATCTGGAGCAGAAAAATAATTTTCACGACGAGTATGCAGTAGAATAAATGTCAATCATGCTTAAGCTATTGGGAGAGCTTTTAAGCCAGAATAATACCCCTCACAGAAAAGGTTTATCTCTCATGTGCAGCATATGTGACCTGGCGGTTATAGAAAATAATTTTCTTTTTATCGGCAAGTGTACAATTCATCGAGAGGCCAGAAGATATTTAATTTTTAATCGATGTTGATTCCGGGATCAAGTAATAGCTCCTCTTAACGAGATAGATGTTTTAAAGCTGTACTATTGTATTAATGCAAAACTTTCTTAGCGTATTGAGAAGGAATAATCAATGAAGGTGTCTAATTCTCCATTAAGCTTTTAAATCTAGTTGTATTTTAAGTTCGTTCCTTAAAATAGGCAAATAAACTTTTGTTATCCATCGCTAACCTTGTGGACGGTAAAGCCATGCTTATGATGTTTGTATACAAAATATGTAATCTTTCTGAAGACATGAATAAAAGCAATCAATTTATCTATCTCAAGAGGATAACATGCGTATATTTTCTCATCATCACCAAACTGTGTACCTTCCATGTCACTCTATTTCTGAGTTAGAACTCCTCGCGTCTGCATCAGAACTGGTTCAATCAGAGACATATGACCGTCAAAGATAATTCCCATGCTCCAACAGCGGGAACGCTATTCGGAATAGGACAACGCTCTACTGGATGCAAACACATTCTTTCCTAGTAAAGCTAAACACAAACAAAGTGCAGATTCGTTGTTTTTGAAAGTGCGTCTAGACTGGTGATCCCACTTATTTTATGGTGTCAATTAACAAGAATCGTGTCGAGGATGAATAAACTCTGGCTTCATCTGAAATGAAAATGTTTTCTTTGCCAACTGCAATGTATCTTAAAGTATCTCTGATTCATTATCTCAAAGTCTCAAATCGATAATAATTTGAAGTTCAAATAAAAATCGTGTTGTTCAAGGTCCAGAACAGAATCCCCCGAACCGCATAGTCTACACAAGGCGAGAGAAGATTGTAAATGGCTATTTCCAGTGACACGTGATGCAGCATGATGTTCTTCGAAAACTATTTTCAAAGTGAGTGCATTTATTTGCACACAGCTTCAAGCAATAGTTTATCAACGGTGATAACACTGCGTTCTCAGGTAAACAAATCCACTGACGAAGATCTCATTCCCTCTCGATCGGGCTAGCGAAAGACACAAGGGTAGTATCTATTTGCCCAGCAGGGGTTAGTGGAAATTTTTAGTTATATCATAGGGCCATACAATTGTCAAGCTTCGATCAAATAATCACAAAAGTATCTAATGAGCAAACAGATCCATATTTAGCTTCACTCGCTTTCCGTTTATTTTGGTGGAACTTATCACCCCCGGCGCTTTACTCACAGGGTGTCGTAAATTTAGGCTGCTCTAGCGGAAAGCTGTCTTCGAAACCGTTTGTCATAATTGGATCATGACTATTAAATCTGCCGTCAGGGTATTGTACAAGTGACAAATGAACGTGATGATTGTTCACAGAAGAGATTCTATTGTCACTGATATCATTCGTGCGATCTTAGATACCAACTTAGACTTTCACGTTTTTAGCAAATGGTACGTCATGGTGTATTTTTAGTCTGTAATCATCGTTAGAATGGCATATCAAATATATTAATGAGATTTAATAATTAAAAATATAATGCTGTCCTGATAGATGGTAAACCATCTATAAGCATCGGAAATGCCAGTGACCGCATCGGTGCCATTCCATAGGAGGGTATATGGAGGTATTGTGAAGCCAAAGCGGTAGGAGTGGTGTTGTTTGAAAGAAACTGAAAGTTGACAATGTCCACAGATATAGAAGACACTTAAAAAGGCTTAGTGGTCAGACCAATCAGCTAGTAGCCATATACAGAGGCAGTTCCATGATGGTAGTGGTGTTAAGCTTGGGCACGTAGGTTTGCTGTCGTAGATTACCTGAGGAAAATGTCCGATTGTTTTAGGTCTTCATCAAAAATCTTAATGTCAAAACGATTCCGACAAATCAACGCATGGTCATGTGAATATGAATGTGCTTAAATGATTAGTAATAGGTGGACATGAGAGATGAAATAGTCCAAGAAATAATTTCAGGTTTAATTCTTTATTTACGATTGAAGCTGTTGCAGAGCTCCCGGTGAAACAATAGGGAGTGGAGGAGGAAAGACATTGCGAATAGCGAAACTAAATACCCGACGGAAATTAACGACTTGATTCAGGAAACGATGATGGCAACAATCATGTGATATTCAGCATAAAACTCACATGAATCTCCTATGTTAGTAAGCCATACTCCCACCTCCTCGTGGTGCCATCTGGGAATTTCTTCGGAAATTGCTAACGAGAGAGCGAGCTTCCTGTGTCAAACAACAGGATAAGTGTCGGTTGGTCTGTGGCCCAGAGCCGCAACCGTAAAACAAACTATTGCTCCGAAACGGATACTATCGCCTCGGATAAGGACTGATAATTTGTTGACGACCTTTGGCTATCGAACACGGACAACGATTGGATTCTGGAACGTTAAGACCCTCCTCCACTCACTCAAAAAATACAAATACAAATATTTGGCGCAACAGCTCTTTAAAGCGCCAGGGCCTAGCTTCTCGCAACCACTCATGTTGTGTGCGTTATATTTTTCACACGAATGGAAGGGACCTACAGTTTAATGCCGAATCCGAACGGCGATTTGAGAAGCTTTTTCGAGACAACAATACTCTCGGATGTTTGTCAGACGCTCGCGAGAGGTGGGACCGTGAAAAAAACTTTTTGGTATTTTCTGGGATTCGAACTTGGAACCTCATGCGTAGTGATCCGACACACTTACCACTTACGCCAAGGCGCCTTATAACGCCAGATTCCTCCAATTGGAGCGCGAATTTGACCGGTATAAAATCGACATCTTAGGGCTGAGCGAGATAAGATGGTACGATCCTGGGGAATACATCTCCCCAACAAAAGCACCGTCATGCTCTACTCTGGTAAACCAGCTGGAAGTGCACGGAGTTCCGGCGTAGGATTCATGCTAACTCCAGCAGCACGTAGTAGCCTCATATCTTGGAAACCCCATAGTGACCGGATATGGACAGCTAGGTTCCAGAGTAGAGTTAGAAAAATTACCATCATACAGTGTTATGCTCCGACTCTAGACGTGACTGAGGATGAAAAGGATGATTTTTATAGCCACTTAGGCGCCGGTTACAACCAAACGCCTAATGGGGACATCGTAATAATGATGGGAGATCTCAATGCCAAGGTGGGTAGCGACAACACCATGCCTAAGCACGTGATGGGAGTTCACGGCGTGGGAGACCATAATGACAATGGTGAGCGGTTTGTGGACTTCTGCAATACCAACCGCCTAGTCATCGGAGGTACGCTGTTTAAGCATAACACCTGCCACAAGATCAGTTGGATCTCTACTGATAGGCAACGAACATCCAACCAGATCGACCATATTGCGATCAGTCGCCGCTTTAGAAATTGTCTCCTGGACGTCCGAAACAGACGTGGAGCTGACGTCGGACAAGAACGAGATCACCATCTTATGGTAGCTCATATACGCCTTCGTACTGCATCCGTCAACAGCAACCGCTCAAACCTACTTAACATCACCAGATTTAATATCGACAGGCTCAAAGTTCCCCAAGTGTGCCTCAAGAAGAACAAGGCGGTGGGTATTGATGGAATCACTGTCGAGGTATTTCAAGCGGCACCAAATACATTTGCTGCATCCGCTAATACGGAGAGCTTGGGATAGTGAACAATTTCCACAGGAGTGGAAAAGGGGGATGATTATTAAGCTTCCAAAGAAGGGTAACTTATAGCTTTCATACCTATTATTAGGGCGAGAAATGTCACGTCGTGCACAATGGTAAGGTGTCAGACGATTTTGAAGTCCAAAGAGGAGTACTTCAAGGGTGCATACTGTCCCCACTATTATTCTTGGTGGTTATCAGCAATGTACTCCGTGCAGTATTGACGGAAGCTAATTATGGAATTCCTTAGACGACGACATCTTAACTGAAACACCTAGATTACGCTGACGATCTTTGTCTACTTTCACATCGGAAAATGGATCTTCATTTGATGGCCCAAAATCTAGAAGCTGAAGCAAACACAGTGGGGCTAAAAATAAACACAGCCAAAACAAAAGCCCTGAGCACTTCTAATACCCGCGCTCAGTTTAACATTGCCGGACAGGAAGACGAGAAAGTTGATAACTTTCTATATTTAGGAAGTGTGGTCTCGGCTAGTCACGGTAGCACCGAACTGGATGTGTGCAGCAGAATCGGGAGACTAAAGCTACGTTTGGAATGCTGTCCAAAATCTGGAGAAGGAATGTTATCAGCTTAAGAACCAAGCTACGACTATTCCGCTCCAACGTAGAATCAGTGCTGTTTTATGGGTGCAGTACCTGGAAGGTGGACACCATTAACACACGCAAGCTGCAAGTCTTCGTAAACAAATGCTTAAGAATCATCCTTTTAGCCGAACCGCATCTCTAACGAACAACTTTATATGAGAACGGGCCAAGAACCTATAAGCATTACTATACGAAGAAGAAAGTGGCAATGGATTGGACATACCCTACGGCGCGAAGTGAGGGTTGTCTAGGGCCTTGATTCTAGGCTAGGTAACGTGGGCCAGCAACCTGCGTTACTGAAACCAGCTCGCTACTGAAACCGACACTATGCCTCGGATAAGGACTGATCACATGTTGACGACTTTTGGCTATTGTACCCGGACAAAGATAGGTTTCTGGAATGTGAAGACGCTCCTCGACTCGGGAAGAGAAGGTCCTTACAATGCCAGATTCCTGCAACTGGAAAAGGAATTCATGCGATATAAACTGGACATTTTGTGGGTAAGTGAAGTAAGATGGTTAGAAGCGGGCGAGTACCAGTCTCCAACGCGTAACACTGTACTACTCTATTCTGGAAGACCATCCGGAAGTCCGCGAGAATATGGAGTCGGACTACTGCTAACAACAACAGCACGCAAGGGCCTGATTTCCTGGCAGCCTCATGGTGATAGGATTTTGACGGCCAGATTCCGGACTAGAGTACGACGTGTCACCATCATACAGTGTTACACCCCAACGAATAGTTCGTCTGAGGACGAAAAGGAGAGCTTCTACAATCTCTTAAGCGCCGTCTTCAACACAACACCAAATGGAGACATTGTCATAGTGATGGGGGATTTGAATGCCAAGGTAGGCAGCGATAACGAAGGGCTCAAGCATGTAATCGGGAAACATGGTCTAGGCAACCGCAATGACAACGGCGAAAGGTTTGTGGATTTCTGCAATGCCAACCGCCTTGTGATAGGTGGCACCATGTTTGAGCACAAGTCCTGCCACAAAGTCAGCTGGGTTTCCAACGACAGGCCGCTTTAGAAGCAGTCTCCTGGACGTCCGAAACAGACGAGGGGCAGATGTGGGTATAGTACGTGATCACCATCTTATGATAGCTACTCTCCAACTACGCACTGCTGCAGTTCGAAGATCCCACGACAACACAAGAATGCCCAGGTTCAACATCGATAGACTTAGTGATCCCTCAGTGCGCCAACAATTAAGGGAGCACTTTTCGCAAGGTGTGGAAGCAATCAGCAGCTCAATGCCCGCAACCATCCAAGACCATTGGTGTGCTGTGAAAAATGTTTTTACATCTGGTGCTGAAAGAATTGTCGGTCGATCGCAGGGAAGACATAGGGCGTGGCTTTCCGAGGATACCTGGAGAAGGATTGACGAACGAAAACAGCTAAAAGCTCGCGTTGCAGCTACCCCAGCAGCAGGGAGAAGCGAGCTAGAGTCCCTATATCGCATGAAGATGAGAGAAGTTCAGCGTAGCGTACGACGTGACAAGCGCAACTACATCAACGCGCTGGCTACAGAAGAAGCTGCACGGAGGTGCGACAGCAGGACTGTCTACAGAATCACGAAAGAGCTGACAGGTGGTCGCAGCTCCAGCCAATACCCAGTGAAAAGCCTAGACGCCTCCTTGCTCATTTCGGATGAGGATCAGCTCAAGAGATGGAAAGAGCATTTTGCTACGGTTTTGAACCGTGTATTCGCTAGCGATATGCTCCCAAATCAGACTGAGATGCCCGAGGTGAGAAGTTCCCGAATACGCACCACGACTCCCAGTAAAGATGAGATCATTACCGCGATCAAGGCACTCAAAACCAACAAGGCGGTAGGACTTGACGGTATACCAGCAGAGCTCTTACGAGCAGCGCCAACAACATCAAATGAGCTTCTGCTTCCACTTATAGATAGAGCTTGGGAAGCTGAGAGCTTTCTTAACGAGTGGAAAAAGGGAATGATCGTCAAGCTTCCTAAGAAAGGAAATTTATTGGAGTGCGGAAACTGGAGGGGTATCTGCGTGCTGCCTGCTGTAGCTAAGATAATAGCTAAAATCATCCTTGAGCGAATCAAACAACATCTCGAAGACACACTCGATGCCGAACAAGCAGGTTTTCGCTCTGGATCCTCCTGTGCTGACCACATCAACATCCTGCGGATTATCATCGAACAGTGTGTTGAATATCGATCGCCACTGCACCTGCTGTTCATCGATTTTGAGAAGGCGTTCAATAGTGTCAACAGGGAGTTTATTTGGCGTGCCTTACGCAGGAGAGGCATTCCCGATAAACTAATTGCTATTATCAAAGCTACATATGAAGGCTCCAAATGTCACGTTCTGCACAGGGGGAGGTTGTCTGAGGAATTTGAGGTCCAAAGTGGGGTAAGACAAGGCTGTATCCTTTCACCAATATTATTCCTATTGGTGATTAGCGATGTGCTTCATGCAGCTTTGTCGACGGGAAACGGAGGAATTCGATGGACTCTTACATCTCAACTGAAACATCTTGACTACGCAGACGATGTATGCTTACTCTCCCACAGAATTATGGACCTCCACCAAATGACAGCAGATGTGGAGAGGGAGGCAGGTGTCGTCGGGCTGAAAATCAATACGACAAAAACTAAAATCATCAGCCTTGGATTTAACTCATCGGCTCAAATATGCATTGCTGGACAACCGGTAGAGAGAGTAGAGGATTTCCAGTATCTTGGGAGTATTGTCTCGACCGATGGTGGAACCGAACTGGATATAACCAACAGGGTCGCCAAAGCAAAGTCCGCGTTCGGGATGTTGTCCAAAATATGGCGAAGCAATGCAATCAGTTTGAGCACCAAAATATAAGACTGTTCCGCTCCAACGTTGAATCCGTGCTGCTATATGGTTGCAGCACGTGGAGAGTGACCACTACTATCACCAGAAAGCTGCAAACGTTCGTTAATAGGTGTCTGCGCAATATCTTACGGATTTTCTGGCCCAATCGAATCTCTAATGAACACCTTTACGAGAGAACGGGTCAGGAACCAATAGGCACAACTATCCAACGGCGGAAGTGGCAGTGGATTGGTCACACGTTCCGAAAGGGTGACAGCTCCATAGCGAACCATGCTATGCAATGGAACCCTCTAACTCAGGATGGCAGAAGACCTGGCGGTCCGCGGAAAACATGGCGCAGAACAGTCGAGAAGGAGGCACGGCAGTTAGGGAAAAGTTGGGGAGAACTCAGACACATTGCCAGAAACCGTACACGATGGCGCGTAGGCGTAGTAGAGTCCCTAGGACCCACAAGGGGATACAGGACATAAGTAAAAGTAAGTACGGCGCGAAGACAACTCCATTGCGAAATACGCCATGCAGTGGAATCCGCTCACCCAGGCAGGCAGAATAGCGGGACACCCTAGGCAATCGTGGCGCAGAACAGTTGAGGAGGAATCCAGGTCTTTAGGAATGAGGCAGCTCAAATGCGTTGCAGAACTTCGAACACGATGGCGCGCAGGCGTGGTTGACGCCCTATGCCCCCCGAGGGGTTAAAGGATATAAGTAAGCAAGTAATTGCTATTTCGAGGGTCCTAATTTTGGCGTCTGGTTCATCGACTTATTCATTTTTCAGGTCGGGTATTTTATGAAGTTTTGATTTAATAACCTAACCAAACTTCTTCCAGTTCAATTCTCTTTGGGTTTCTAAATGGCTTGGGAGCCTCGACCTCTAGGCACACATTGCAAAGAATCCGTCTGTGGTCGGAGAAGGACATTCGATCATCGATTTCAATTTAAGCTTAACATATAGAGTCATGCCTAGATATTTTGCTTCGTTCGCGTACGATATTTGAGCCGAGTTTAGATATACAAGCAATCTATCCACTTTTTTGTAGGTAAAAGTGACGTGAGTAGATTTGCTTTCGTTCAGCACAATACGACAAGAATTCGTCCAAGTGTGGACTTTATTAATAGCATGTTGTAGCTTTCTAGTTGCTGCTTCAATGGTATCGTCCGTTGTCAATATCGCCGTATCGTCCAGGACGTCAAGAAATACACCATAACAAATCTTGCTTTCTTCGAGACTTTTCTCAATTACGTCAGTTATTTTGTGGACTTGGTCTGTTGCAGAATGTTTGATTCTAAATACAAACTGATGGTCAGGAATGGGATGTCGTTCGTCGATTACGGGTTGTAGACGTTTTGAAAGTAGTTTTTCGAATATTTTTGAGATAACCGGCAATAGGGAAATAGGCCGATATGATTTCTTCTCATTCAGAGGTTTGCCTGGTTTCGGGACCATTTTAATCTCGGCGACTTTCCATTGTCTCTGAACACAGAGCAATCTGAACGAAGCGTTGATCAAATAGAGTAGTTTGATAAGAGCTTTATTCGACAATTTCTTGACTACCTGCGCCGTTATCAAGTAATAACCCGGAGGTTTTTTCGTCTTTAAATTTTTAATCACTTCCCTCAGCTCAGTCAATGCAACTTTTTTTACTTTGAAGTTATCAGATCTCATGACTGAATTCAATATAAGCAAAAGCAAAACACGCTCTATATTTATACTTAAGCTTAATTAGTCATATAGAGATCGACTTTTACTATAAGCTGAAATTCATACAAATACATATTTATCTGTATTTAATATGAATGACTCACAGTACGTCATTAAAAAGTAATTAGGTCTGTATCGAACAATTTTTTGTTACCGCCACCTGTAATCGTTTAATGAGCCCTTTTGTGTTCTCAAGCTAATGCGTTAAATAGATATAAATGTATGTTAATTGGCTAATAACAAATTAAACTTTTATAATGTATTTCCCGATATTGTAATGACAAGTATAACTGAGCTATAATCATTTTTTTGCGCCTAATTTTAAAATGTAGAAGGGAATCACATGTCTCTTTGATAGTTGCAAACATTTAGAACTTTAATTTCGTATCATCATATGTAATTTTAATTTTCGATTTCAAAACTATACCTGTACCTGTCGTTATTTATTTCGAGTATGAATAAAAAAAAAGAATTTATTAACATAAATATTTGAATAAATTTTCAATGATGTAATGTACAATTGATGATTGAATTGTACATAATACCAGTATTATGTCAACTGTAAGAAATGGATGACTGACTTCACTAATTTATATAACTTCTTGTTCGAATTTGGCAGGACTAATCTTATGGTCATTGGAGACTTTAATGGGAGAGTGGGATCTAGTCAAATACTGAATGTGGAAACGGAACTATTGCCACGATCGTTAAGTAAGGTGAGATATGCAACAGATAAATGTACTAATGCCCGTGCAGGGACGGGTTAAGAATATCACTGCAGCGCCCCCCAACAACTAGCGCTTGTCGTAAAAGGCGACTAAGGGGACAAATCAGATCTAGGCAATATAACACCCAAGTGAGCCTAGCGACACATATACTACCATAAAAACCCTCCCACAAAGTGTGCATGCGAGTCCGTGGGTTGACACGACTGGAGATCACCGGTGTCATAAAAGAAAGATCAAACAATACTAAAACAGGAGCATGCACGTGTCAAACAACAAACACCATCGCAATATGGTGCAAAAATTGTATTGCAAAACTGTATCATTATGATAATACTTGCAAAAAGGAAAGGCACTACCCCGCCAGGTACTGATCCTGGACCGAGCAGAAATGTTCGGGTCAGAGCTATACGGATTCCGGGGGCTAGCAACATAATGAAACAGTTTGGATGCAATTTACGGGTCGCGAGTTGGAACGTTGGAAGCATGACCGGTCGAAGTTACGAGCTGGAAGGGATGATGAATAGAAGGCGGGTGGACATCTTGTGTGTCCAAGAGACGAAATGGAAAAACACCGGGAATCGGGCGCGTTTCTTGGACGTTAGGACAAAAGATTACAAGATGTTCTACTACGGAACGGAAAAGGCTAGGAACGGAATCGGTATCATCCTTGCGGCAGAGCTACTTGGAAACGTCTTGAGCATTTCGAAGTCCAGCGACCGTTTGATGTCTCTCAAACTAGTAATACAAGGAGAGGTGTGGAATATTGTCAGTGCATATGCTCCCCACGATGGGTACAATCAGAGAGATAAAGATGCATTTTGGCTAGATTTCCACAATCTCCTTAAGGACATCCCAAAGGAAGAATTTCTGTTTGTTGGAGGAGATTTGAATGGACATGTCGGGAAATCAAACGAAGACTATGAAGACTGCCATGTGCAAATCACACGGTCTTATCCTGTTAAATACCATGTTCATCAAACAAAGCCGACACCTGATCACTTACAGCAGTGGTGGAGATGAAACTCAGATTGACTACCATTTGGTAGGCTGGTTTTTGGCTGGTCAAACGGTAGTGCATGCGATCATATGAAAACACAAGCGTTTTCACTCAGCTGAGGCCTACCAACTCCTACTCTCAACCTCCACGGGGTGACAGCCGGGTGCCTAGTACCTTAATCCAAGAAATGGGTAACCAACCCCGTTTGGCAGATTCTTGGTGGCAGCAGATGAGAGAGGGGGGGAAGAGTGCTTTTCTCACTAGAGCACTTCTTCCTGTTCCAGGCGGCAGCGGACGAATTCCCTAGACGGAGTCAACGGTGGCGTCTATAGTTCCAGTTAGGTTGAACTTAGTGAATACCTTGCGCGAGCTGCTTCGACGTATTCGGATCACAGGTCGGTAAGGAATTTCCAATGTTGGTCAGGACATTGGAATAGAGATGGTGGCGGAGGAGCCCTTAATGGGCCAACGGCAGCGCTCATACTCCCGTAGTGGACTACTGGCACCGGTGTACCCGGCACCTCGTCCTAGGGGAATAATTAAGGAACTGGCCCTCCAGGTTGGGGGTTGTGCCGTCGGGGTAACTTCCCTACCACGTAAAAAACGCATGGTTCCGAAACAACCAAAAGCTTTGGATAAGGATGACCCAACTAATGACGACCCCAGCAAACGAAATAAGGACAACGACCTTCGGATCTGTACGTGGAATGTTCTGTCCCTTTACAGACCACGTGCAGCCGAACAACTAGCAGAGGCCCTAGACTGCTATAAAGCAGATATTACTGCCATCCAGGAAGTGCGATGGGATGGGCCGGGCAAAAAGAGGATGAAAAACTGTGACATCTACTACGGTGATTGCTACAGAGGCAACAGGCAACGCTTATTCGGATGCGGATTTGTCATACGCGGCAGACTTAGGCAAGAAGTCTTAAGCTTCCGACACGTGAGCGAGCGTATTATGACGATCCGGATCAAGGCTAAATTCGCTAACATAAGCCTAATATGTGTTCATGCCCCCACAGAAGAAAAGGACCCTGCCACCAAAGAGTGTTTCTACGAGCTCCTCGACAAAACATACGAGCAATGTCCTAAATACGACGTTAAAATCGTATTGGTCGATTTTAACGCCAAAATAGGAAAGGAGGACCTCTTTGGTAGGGCAGTCGGTAAGCTTAGCCTACACGACACCACGTCCGATAACGGACTAAGGCTAATTGATTTCGCTGTGGAGCGAAATGTAACCATAGCAAGCACATGGTTTCCTCATCTCGATATTCATAAGCAGACATGGCGGTCCAATGATCATGTCACGATCAACCAAATTGATCATATTGCGATCGACGCAAGGCATGCCTCCAGTATTCTGGATGTCCGGACCTTCCGAGCGGCCAACATAGACTCGGATCATTACCTTGTTGTAGCCAAGGTACGAATGCGGATATCCCAATCTGAGCAACAAAGAAGAATTACTGTGAGAAAATTTAACGTCGAAAAGCTACAATCGCAAGAGACCGCCAGACTCTTCGCTGAACGCGTATCCCGAAATCTCTCAATCACCCCTATACCGCCAGCATCAAGTGCCGAAGACCAGTGGCAACGCTGCCAACATGCCATCAGAAACGCCGCGACTGATGTGCTGGGTCTCGCTTGCCCACCACCGCGAAACCCCTGGTTTGACGAAGAATGCCGGCGAGTGCATGCAGCAAAACAAGAGGCATACAAAGCGGCGCTGCAAAGGAAGACGAGAGCTGCTCGTGAGCTCTACGAGCAAAAGAGACGGGAAGAACATCGGCTTCTCCAAAAGAAGAAGAAAGAGCATGAGAAGCGCGCGTTTGAGAATATCGAGAGTCTATACTCCAGGAACAATGTACGGAAGTTTTATCAAAACGTAAAAAGAACGTGTCAGAGAAGTAATACCCGTACAGAAACCTGTAGAGATGAGAATGGAAACCTCGTAGTAGAATCACAGTCGGTGCTGAGAACATGGAAAAACTACTTCTGCAGACTGTATAACGGCGACGAAGACCAACATCCCGCTGTCAGGCAGAATGAACCATTCAACATAGACGATGATAGTCAAAATTTCCGTCCACCTGACCAAAACGAAGTGAGGATAGCAATATCCAAGCTAAAATCGAACAAGGCTGCTGGACCTGACGGTTTACCGGCCGAACTTTTCAAGGCAGCTGGGGATGAATTGGTAGAGTGCATACACCAACTCATTTCTAATATTTGGTCAGCCGAGTGTATGCCTGATGAATGGAATCTCAGCATCGTTTGCCCGATCCACAAGAAAGGAGACCCCCTCAACTGCGCCAATTATAGAGGCATCAGTCTCCTCAACATCGCATACAAGATCTTTTCTGCGATATTGTGTGAACGCCTGAAACCTTTTATCAACAGCCTGATTGGACCCTATCAGTGCGGTTTCAGGCCAGGAAAGTCCACCATCGATCAAATCTTCACACTTCGGCAGATCCTGGAGAAAACCCAAGAATTCCAAATCGATACTCACCACCTCTTTATCGATTTCAAGGCCGCCTATGACAGCATCTATAGAGAAGAGCTTTATAGAGCCATGTCTAGTTTTGACATCCCTGCCAAACTTGTCCGCCTGTGCAGGCTGACGATGGAGAACGCTCGCTGCTCCATCAAGGTCGGTAATGACCTCACCGAGACCTTTGATGTCAAAAAAGGCTTTAGACAAGGTGACGCGCTGTCATGTGACTTCTTCAATATTGTACTTGAACGGATTGTGCGGAACTCACAAGCCAACACCGGAGGCACAATCTATTACAAGTCTGTACAACTGCTTGCATACGCCGACGATATAGACATTATCGGAAGATCTCAGCGGGCTGTCACCGGTGCTTTTGCAAGCATTGAGGCGGAAGCGGCCAAAATGGGTTTGGCGATAAACGAGGGCAAAACCAAGTATATGCTGTCAACTAGAAGGGAAAACCAACATCGACGAATTGGACAAAACGTCACCGTGGGCAGCTATAACTTCGAGGTAGTAAGGGACTTTGTCTACCTTGGCTCTGCTATAAATTCTACAAACAAGATCAGCGCAGAAATCAATCGAAGAATAACTCTTGCCAATCGCTGTTTTTTTTTTGGGCTTATAAGGCAATTCAACAGTAAAGCCCTCTCTCGAACAACTAAGGAGACTCTATATAAGACCCTGATCATCCCAGTCCTGCTTTACGGCGCTGAAACATGGACTTTATTAAAAGAGGATGAAGATATCCTTGGTCGCTTCGAGAGAAAAATTCTTCGTAAGATTTTCGGTCCCGTTTGCGTTGACGGGTTTTGGAGGAGAAGATTCAATCACGAACTATACGAGCTGTACAGCGACATCGACCTAGTCAAAAAACTGCGTATTGGACGTCTGAGATGGCTAGGACATGTAGAGCGAATGGACACCAACGCTCCGGCCCGCAGAGTCTTCGAATCTAACCCCGAGGGACGACGCAGTAGAGGAAATTATCGCCGTAGGTGGCGCGCACAAGTTCAAGGGGACCTCGACCAACTTGGAGTGCGCAACTGGAGGCAATTAGCTAAAGACCGAGCTAAATGGAGAGGCTTGTTGGTTGAGGCCCAGGTTCACCCCGAACTGTAGCGCCACCTAAGTAAGTAAGTAAGGTAGGCAGTTTCATGAAGCCTCGGATAAAAGATTGCAAAGTGATCCTGGGAGAGGCAATCGCTCGACAACACCGTCTCCTGCTAACAGAAATTTTTATGAAAACACCAAAGAAAAGCAAACAAACAAGGGTCTCTGAGAAAATCAAGTGGTACAATCTGGACAAAGAAAAAGGCGAGGCTCTTCTTTTCGTAATGAAGAATTACCTCTCTCACACCATCAACGGAGCTGAGGATGAAGAGTGCAGAGCACAAAATATGTGGGATTCCCTACAGCGAACTTGCTTAAAGAAGGCCAAATCACTGCTAGGAGCTTCAAAAGGCCACCATCAACATGCCAAAGAAACATGGTGGTGGAGTGATGAAGCTAAGAAAGTGATAAATGAGAAGAAAGCGGCTTTCAAAGCTTGGTCAAAGTGCCCCTCTAATAATAGTGACGAAAAAGCTCGCCTCGAAATGGAATACAGATGCTGCAAGAAAAAAGCGAAGAAGAAGTGCGCTCAGCTTCAAGCAGAGAGTACGGAGGGCCTGTATCGGGAGCTGGAGAAAATATTTTCCCCGGTTGCTGATGCAAACCAGGCTATCCAGGAGCTGCGAAAACACAATATGAACAAGAGTGCCACTATCTTCAAAATAGCCGCCCAAAGAAGGAACAATGCTCAGGAGATTCGTTCGCCAAAGTTCATTAGCAATGCTCATGGCCAGCTTCTTGTGGATGACGACAAAATTCTGCAGAGGTGGCGGCAGTATTGTGAAGAGCTTTTGAATGAACAGTTTCCCCGGCTATACTTTCCAAGAGCCACCCCTAACTGTGAAGAAATAGCCGACATTACAGTCGAAGAAGTTAGTGAGGCGGTCAAATACTCCAAAAAACGAAAAGCGGTTGGGCCAGACGAGATACCCTCTGAGTTCTGGAAAAAAATGGGAGACATCGGGTTCAGATGGCTCAGAATTCTCATCTCCAAATTCGTGAGAGGTGATCCAATGCCGAATGAATGGAGGGAAAGTTACCTTCTCCCTGTATACAAAGGGAAGGGTGATACGCGAAACTGTGATAACTACCGTTCGATAAAGGTGATGTCACACACCATGAAGATCGTTGAGCGGATATTAGGTGGCCGACTGCGAAAAATAATACGGCTATCTGATGATCAGTGCGGGTTTGTCTCGGGTAAATCAACCACAAATGCAATCCAAAGTATAAGGATCATAATGGAAAAACATCGTGATTCCTTAAGGGATTTGCATATTGTATTGGTTGACTTTGAAAAGGCATTCGACAGACAACCACGAGATCTGATATGGGTGGCGCTAAGACATCGAGGGGTTCCAGAAACCTATCTACAGATGATTATGGACATGTACGAAGGAGCAAAGACAAAAGTAAGATGCCCCGCTGGAGTAACCGAAGAGTTCCCAATCAAAGTCGGGGTATACCAGGGAAGCGTTTTAAGTCCTTTGCTCTTTATTACAGTCCTTGATTATCTGCTTGAAGGTAAAGTGATGGACCCCAAGGTACATCAGTTATTCTTTGCTGACGATGGAGCCATCATAAGTGAGGATCCTACATCCCTGCAACGAGCACTTGATGTGTGGGTGGACGTTTTGGAGGGAAATGGGTATCGCATTAGTTCAAAATAGACAGAGTACTTGTGCTGCCCGTTCTCTGATCCACTCAGGCCTATTCCAGACATTTATTTGAATGGAACAGTGCCTCCCAAGTGCGAAAAGTTCAAATATCTGGGATCTATGATCAATAGCAAAGCAACTTGTGATGACGACATCAATCATCGTGTAAGCGTAGGGTGGATGAAGTGGCGAGAAAATTCCGCTATCTTCTGTGACAGAAAAATGCCCCCTAAGTTGAAAGGAAGGCTCTACACCGCAGTTGTACGTCCAGCGCTCACATACGGTTCACAATGTTGGACGATGTACAAAAAGTATGAGAGTAAATTAACGGCAGCTGAGATGAAGATGCTTCGCATGACAGCAGGAGTGACAGAGCTTGATCGAATAAGAAGTTCGAAGATCCGTGGAAGCTTTCACATCAAGGAAACCATCGTACAAAAAATAGAGCGTGATCGGCTCAGTTGGTATTGCCACGTTCAAAGAAGAGATCATTTGAACCCTGTTAAAAAGGCAATATCAATGCACGTTCCAAAGACATCGCGATGTAGGAAAGGCAGGCCTATAAACACCTGGATCAGACAAATGCGACGACATCGGCATTTCATTGACCTCAGTAACCGAGTGATCCAAAATCGGCAGGCCTGCCGATATTTTCTGAGGTCAAATAGGCGAACCCCACATGCGGATCAGTAGAAATGCGGTGAAGTGGAAGGGTTGTGATCCCTTGTTTTCGGATCATAGCCTCGCTGATAAAAGGAAGAAGAAGAAGAAGATAAATGTACTAATGGCAACCGAAGAAACTGATCGAAATATGTGAAACGATCGGACTTACATTATTAAACGGACGAACGAATAGTGATGTCAAAGTAAACCTAACCTTTTTAAGAGGCACCGTGTGCTCAACAGTCAACTATTGTTTCTTGCAGGAAAACTAGATAAAGAATGCAGCTGATTGCGACGTCCAGGAATTAACATATTCAGATCACCTCCCAAAATCCGTCTAAGTACAGCTGAATTTAAATCAAACTCCCGCGCCAAGAAATTCCTTACTACCAAAACTACATTTGCCGTGTTTTTTTGAAACCTACCCAGCCAGTCGTTCAGCCAAAGCCAGCCGATTTTATACGAACATATCTCTAGGAACCAAGCAACCTCGCACTGACAGCAACTACAAATAACTAAGAAACATTCGTTTTTGCGCCGCCTGAAATTAGTCATCACGAAATTCCCAGCCATTAACTCTTTGCTGGGGATAAAATCAAGAGTAGTAGCCAGCCGGTTGTTGTATTTGTTTTATGTGTAAAATTTTACTTTACTAGCAACTACTGGCTGGCTAGGTTTAAAAAAAACACGGCTATTGGGGAAACGAAAACTTAAAAATGTGCAAAGCGAATCTAAACTTAGTAGTGAGCACCAATCCGTCAGAGGCATAGATATACTTACGACCCCTAGTGGGATTTAGGGCGTCAACCAAGCCTGCGCGCCATCTTGTTCGTAGTTCTGCAACGCATTAGAGCTGCCTCCAACTTATTCCTTAAGAGCTCGATTCCTCCTCAACTGTTCTGCGCCACGTTTGCCTAGGGCGTCCCGCTATTCTGCCTGCCTGGGTGAGCGGATCCCACTGCATGGCGTATTTCGCAATGAAGTTGTCTTCGCGCCGTAGAGTTTGTCCAATCCATTGCCACTTTCTTCTTCGTATAGTAATGCTTATAGGTTCTTGGCCCGTTCTCATATAAAGTTGTTCGTTAGAGATGTGGTTCGGCCAAAAAATCCTCACGATGATCCTTAAACATTTGTTTACGAAGACTTGCAGCTGCATGTATTAATGGTGGGGAGAGGAAAATAAAAACTCCAACACTGGTTTTTGTTGGTTCCCGAGAGGGTTTAAATTCTTTTTTTTTATTTTGGAAAAAAAACTAGTGATAAAAACTTGTCCTCTAGACTGGGACTGGTTGCTCCGAACTCCACGACCAATTCGCTTTTTGACCTCCTAGCAGCGGCTTTTTATAGGCCCATCGCTAGTTTCCAACGGCCTTCCAGTCTCCACCGTCATCGTGCTGGAAAATTTCAAACGTCCGCCATCTTGTCTAAGCAGGATTTGTTCGATTCGAGCCGGCCGACATCGCCATGGGAGCAGCTGTCTATATTCTATAGTTACCTTCCATCAATGCTGCACGAAGTACATCGCTGATAACCACCAAGAACAATAGTGGTTCCAGTATGCACCCTTGATGTACTCCACTTTGGACTTCAAAAACACCCGACACCTTACCATTGTGTAAGACCGCCCTCGTTTGTAGCCTTGATAATAGCTATAAGTTTTTCTGGGATGCCTCTCCTGCGCAAGGCTAATCAGATAACATCTCGATTCAAGCTGGCGAAGGCCTTCTCGTAGTCGGTCAACAGCAAGTACAGCGAAGACCTGTACTCAATGCATTGCTCGATTATTATCCGTAAGGTATTTATGTGATCGATGCAGGAAGATCCAGTGCAAAAGCCTGCCTGTTCAACGTTAAGAGTTAAACCTAAATGCTTTTGGATTCGTTTCACAATTATTCCAGCCATTTTTTCGGGTACGGCTGGGGGAACGCATATACCTCCACAGTTTTCGCATTCCATCAAGTTTCCCTTTTTCGGGAGCTTAATGATCATCCCCCTTTTCCACTCCTTCGGAAATTCATAATAATAATTCACTATTGCAAGCTCTCCGTATTGGCGGATGCAGCAAATTTGCCGATGTATTTGGCGCCCCTTGAAATAGTTCGGCTGGGATGCCATCAATACCCACCGCTTTGTTTTTCTTGATCGACTTGATTGATGTTTAAGGTGACCATAATTTTTTCCTCTCAAAGCGGGACACCTGTACATTTCTTTCGGCAAAACATACATTTTTTTTTTTAATTATTTTAAGTTAAAGTATATTTTTTTTTGCCTAAGGGGTAGTGGAAAAACGCTAATGCGCACGAGAAGTGCGAGACTTCTACCAACTTTAACCCCTTTTCAACATGACACCATCCTCTCCGGAACCGGATACATTACTTCAGAGTGGTGTCGTTTTCTTTCCCCTCTAGGGACCGGCTTTTTCACATTTTTCTCCTGGTGTGGGTTTATAATATCTTGCCGGTAAGGCTTTCATCGATTTGGCAATCTTACTGAGGGTATATCTACTTCCTCCTCTCTCTTTTGCGATCTGAGTACCGTCTCAATGAATAAAGATATTTTATTCCACGTGTCGATACTCGGGACCATCTTGTTTACCGCACGTATTTACAAAAAGAAAATACTGTTAGCCCACATCGCTCACTTAGTACCAGACGGATGAAGAAGTGCTAACGCGTGAAATGAATTCGATAGAAAAGAAACGGCCTAGCAAAAAACGCAAAGCTGGTTCCTCACCGGAAGTCGGGCCATAAAAAGATGGAAAACGCAAGGAATTGCAAGAAGAGCCACAACCAATAGAATTACGTCATCCGCTACCGATAAACGTCGTTGGAATTACGGACTACAATAAGTTGCATTGCCTCCTTAAAGGAACGCTGGCATCGTAGTTTAAGGTGAAATCTCTTCGAAACAATACGTGGAAAATCAATATCGATGATGCTGACGCTTACCGAGCAGTGTCTCAAAAATTGAATGCCGAGGAGATAAGTTAGAAAGACCACTGCGTGTTGTAGTAAGGGGACTTCACCCCTCGTGCACTAAAGAAGATGTTATAAACGACCTTCAAGACAAAGGCTTTAAAGTTCTTGATGCCGTCAATATTATCAGGAAAAAGAAGCAACAGTCGGAGGGAGATCAGAAAAAATTGGTAAAGCGTAAATTTCCGCTATTCATGCTAAGTTTTGATAAAGATCAAAATAAAGATGTAATATATGGTATTAAGACTATCCTTAACACCGTGGTCAAAATCGAACCTATGCGCAAGAGCTCTAGATCGATCCGCAGTGTAGGCGCTGTCAAGGCTTTAATCATACGCAGACTTACCAGAAAGAACGGTGATGCGTTAAATGCGCAGGTAAACATCTCTCGGAAGAGTGCCACCTAAATAAGCAAACCCCAGTCACTGGTAGAAACTGCAAAGGAAAACATCCTTCGAACTATCGAGGTTGCGAAGTGGCGAAAGAGCTTCAGAAAAGATACGATACGCTTAAAAATTCCATGCGTCCAAATCCGATACCAATTAAAAATAGATCCAAAATAGCTACGAAAAAAGCAGCGAAAGATAGAAAATCCGTCAATATTTACTCAAGATCGAGTAATGAAGAAAGACATAAACGTAGTATAGAAAAGGTGACAGAAACAAAATATTCGAATATTGGCTGCAGTCTTATGCTCAAGCGGCGATGATTGCTAATGGCAAGTACATGACCGACAACACACTGGAGATTAAAGCAAGAAACCATCCAAACTTTATCGTTAAGACTCCTGCTCAACTTGCGACATTGGAAAACCGGGATAGAGATAGATTAGAGCAAGAAACCATCCAAACTTTAACGTAAAGGCTCCTGCTCAACTTGCGGCATTGGGAAACGGGGATAGAGATAGATTAGAGTAAGAAACCATCCAAACTTTAACGTAAAGGCTCCTGCTTAACTTGCGGCATTGGGAAACGGGGATAGAGATAGATTAGAGCAAGAAACCATCCAAACTTTAACGTAAAGGCTCCTGCTCAACTTGCAACATTGGGAAACGGGGATAGAGATAGCTCACAAGATCCTGTATCCCATGTTTTCTCTCTAATTCTTGCGAAACTTAAAGAGCAATGCAAAAACCAACAAACTAATTTTCGAGAGACTAGTTGCACTAGAAAACAACATTCATAACAGGCGCACTTCAACCCGAATATGAAAGAAACGCTTAAAATTCTTACATGGAAGGTCAACGGGCTCGACGCGTTAGAAAAATGTTTACGAGAAAAAGATATTGATATATGCTTGGTCTGTGAAACTCATCTGACAAAAAAATTGAATGTTATAATAAGGGGATATAGCGTGTATCACGCTTTCCACCCATCGGAAAGAGCCAGAAGCGGATCATCTTTGTTTTTTTAAAGAATGTATCGAACACTCAGCAGAAATACAGATTAAATTAGAATCAATGCAAGAAGAAATATGAAGAAGCAAAAATGTTTTTACCTTCAACATTTCGTCTATATATTGTCCACTGCGATGTAAACTTGAAGAAAATGATTTCACAAACATATTCAACTTCGTTAAACCAAATTTTATTATTGGTGGCGTCTTCAATGCGAAACACCCATTCTGGGGTTCAAGGTACACCTCTCAGAAAGGTAGAAAGCTTTATAATGCGGGTATGCAATACAGTTGTGATTTTCACTCAACGGGTAAATCAACATATTTGCCGACTGATAGAAATAAGATACCAGTTCTGATCGATATCTTTGTTGTTAAAGGAATATCTGGCAACTGTATAAAAGTTGAAGAAAGCTTTGATCTCTCCTCCGATCATTCTCCAATCATCATGACGTAAGTGAAGCTTGATTAAAAAAGTAGGACTGGCTAGATTAACCAGCGCGAAAACTAATTGGGATGGCTTTAAAAAAAAAATATTGAAGCAAATATTGAGCCAAGCGTATCACTTAAAACGCCCTATGAACTCTCTCGAACCCAATCCAATCGTTTCAGTTTTAAAACGATCAAAGTATGCTTCGTTCGTTCATCATTTTTCTCATTCTCAAACAAACGATGCATTATACGAGCAGATACATAGTAGATACAGACACGGTACACGGAGCGACAGAGCACAAAGTACCTATTAACTACCCAGTTATGTATTTCAATTTCAAGCCTGTTTTTTTGCTGTTTTTGGTTTTAGTTTTTCTTTTTTTGTGCTGTCTCTGGAAGTCTAGGTTAGGTTAGGTTAGGTTAGGTTGGGTAGGGTTATGAGGTTATCATAAAACACTAGGCACCAAAGTGGGCCCATCGCGATCCCTAGGGAACCTTCACGGCAGAAGACCTAAACCCATTCTCCCAAGCAATTAATCTCCCTACAGAATCTGAAAAGATCCTTGTTATGGTTTAGGGACCTCACCTCTTCAAGGTTATCGAAGAAGTATCTTCCAAGATGCTTTAGCCTTGTCCTGGCAATTCCTTGACATTCACAGAGTATATGAGTTATATCCTCTGAGACATGTAGGTCGTCGCAGTACCTACAAACATCCGTATCGGATAACCCTAGTCTCATGGCATGCCTCCTTAGGAGACAGTGGCCAGAGAGTATTCCTATCACTGTTCTCAACCGCGATCTATCTAACTTGATTATCTACCCAGATTTTCTGCGATCTAGCACAGGCCACAAGGTCTTAGACACCCTGTGACCATCTATGTTTGACCATCTTAGATTAGCCGTGTCAATGATTTTATCCCGAATAATTCCCTTGGCCACGCACCCTGGTGGCTTAATGCTACCAATTATATCGCTACGTGGGAGCCCCGCTCCTCTTTTAGCCAGCGCGTCGGCCTGCTCGCTGCCTTCAATATCGCAGTGTCCAGGTACCCAGCATAATCTGACTCGGTTCTGCGTACATAATGCCCTAAGCATTGTGCGGCAATTCCTGATTATATCAGATTTGGTGACGTAAGACTCTAGCGCCTTTAGCGCAGCCTGACTGTCAATGTAGATGGCGATATTCTTATCGGATATTGATCCCATCTCAAGTAATTCCGCAGCTTTAAGTACAGCTAGAACCTCTGCTTGGAACACACTGCATGTGTCCGGAAGTCTCAGGGCCACCTGTAGGTTCGTATCTCTCGAGTAAATACCTGACCCCGTGCCCTCGTTGGTCTTAGAACCATCTGTGTATATTGCAATCTCGTTATGGACAGAGACTGTCTTCCTTCGCCAGTCCTCTCTAACTGGATACAGTACTTCGTATGGTGTGTCGAAGTCTAAGGTGCCAAGTATATCGTCCGATTCGTCAGGGATACCGGGAAAAGATTCCTTGAGAATGGAGCTGTGTCCTATGTTATTAGTCCTGAAGAGACCAACGTTAGTGAGCCGAAGCGCACTATTGCCCGCTTGAAATTTAATTTGTAGGTCTAATGGTAAAAGATACAGAAAGATCTCGAGTGCAGCCGTAGGTGTTGTGCGTAGAGCACCCGTGATGGCAATGCAAGCTGTTCTTTGTACCATGGCCAACATATCCCGTGTGTTTTTCGTATTCGTTGCTTTCCACCACACAAGAGCCCCATACGTGAGTATGGGTCTGACTACCATGATGTATAGCCAGTGCATCATTGCGGGCCTCAGGCCCCATTTTTTTCCCGCGGTCCGCTTACAGATGAGAAGAGCATTACAAGCTTTGCGGACTCTTTCCTGTATGTTAAGTTTCCAATTTAGTTTCCTGTCCAGCATTATCCCAAGATATCTAGCGCGATCCGAAAGGGAAAGCTCCACCCCTGCTAGCTTAGGCAGTTTGAAGGGTGGTATCTTGTATTTTTTGCTGAAGTGTACCAATTCGGTTTTATCCGGGTTGACGTGTAGTCCACACCCTCTAGCCCATTTTTCTAGACTATTAAGAGCTGATTCCATAATTTCACTTAATGTGTCAAGGAACTTGCCTTGAACTAAAATCACCACGTCGTCTGCGTAAGCAGTGACGCTTATGCCTGTGTTGCTTAGTTCTTTAAGTATCTCATCGATGACTAGAACCCAGAGGAGGGGTGAGATAACGCCTCCCTGGGGAGTCCCCCTGGTAACGGATTTTCTTATTGAACTGTTTCCGATAGTGGAGTTAATGTTTCTAGTACCTAGCATATTGCAGAGCCAATTGGTAATGCTATGCTCGACGTTCATTGTTTCCAGGGCCTGTTTGATGGCCCTTCCTTCTACGCTATTGAACGCCCCTTCTATATCTAGGAAGGCTGCTAGTGCATATTCCTTATGGTGAAGGCTAGTCTCTATCTTCCCTACTACGTCGTGTAAAGCTGTTTCCACCGATTTCCCCTTCAGATATGCGTGCTGAGCTTTGCATAGAATCCCGTTGCAACACTTACTTCTGATGTGAATATCAAGAAGTCTTTCAAGTGTCTTGAGGAGGAATGACGAGAGACTTATGGGTCTGTAGTCTTTCGCTGAAGTGTGGCTTGGTTTACCTGCTTTAGGTATGAATATAACCCGCACTTCCCTCCATGCCACTGGTACGTAACATGACCTTAAACAATGTTTAAAAATTTCCCTAAGCTTGCTTCTGACCTTGGCTGGAGCTTTTTGCAGCATAGCTGGCAAAATTCCATCAGGGCCTGGTGCTTTGAATGGTGCGAATGACATAATGGCCCATCGCAGATTCTTCCATGTAATGAGATTCTCTACGTCGTCCCCTATTGACCTACCATTGTACGAGTAGCTATTAATAGTAGAATCCATTGGCGATCTACTTCCTGGGAAGTATAGCTTCAATTAACGTTTCTAAAACTTCTTCGCTACTTTCTGCCCACGAGCCGTCAGATTTTTTGATGAAGCTTGGGACAGAAGTGTCTTTGGCTAGCATCTTGCGAAGTCTGGAAGCTTCACTAGTATCCGCAATGGACTGACAAAATTCCTTCCAGGACTTTCTTTTTGATTGCCTGATTAAGTACTTAAACTCCCGCTTGCGGTCCATATATTCATCCCATGTGGTACCGTCTCCTATTTCTTTGGCCCTCTGGAAGTCTATCTGTGAGCAATATTATTTTTAGTATATACATTTACTGAGAATGAGTTTAATGAACGAAACAAGTTTAATATGGGGTGGCGTTTTTTCAAAGCGGGACATTTTGCGTTCTTTGAGGACAGCGGACACAAAGCTCGACAGCGGGACGTATGGTCACCTTATTGATGTTATCATTTCGATTTCATTGGGAGGCGCGGTGGGAATTTGGGAATTTGTTGCTTCGAAGTGCTCATTCGAATTCGAGATCATACCGCCATCGTCTAAGTGGATTAATGTTCAAAATGTTCTCTCCATCTTATAAGCCGGTCCTGATCCGAAATTACCATCTCGACTCTGCTCTGGGTGTTGTTTGGAGTTCTGACCACCAATGAGCTCCTTAGTGATACTATAAACAGTCCTACTGCTGCAGCACTCGCTGCTTCATCAGCCTTTGAAACCAGTGAGTTGATATGCTGACGTTTGTCACGTCTCACAATACGCTGCACTTCTTTCTTCTTCGCACGGTATTGGGCTTCAAGTTCGGTTCTCTCTACTGCTGAGGCCGCTGCAATCCGAGCCTTGATTGCTGTACGCTCATCGATCCGTCTCCAGGTGTCTGTAGAAAGCCATGTGCGGTGGTGTTTCTGCTTTTTACCGACATACGTGCGTGCCCCAGTCGCAAAAGCATTTTTCACAGCACTCCAGTGGTCATCCATGTTCTCTATGCTGCTGATAGCTTCTGCTTCTAAGGCAAGATGGTCCCTGAACTGTTGGCGCACTTGGGGAACCTTGAGCCAGTCGATATCAAACCTGATGATATTGGGTAAGTTTGAGCGGTTTGTGTTGCCGGATGCAGTACGAAGGCGTATATGAGCTGGCATAAGATGGTGATCTCGTTCTTCTCCGATGTTGGCTCCACGTCTGTTTCAGGAGACAATTTCTAAAGCGGCGGCTGATCGCAATATGGTCAATCTGGTTGGATGTTCGCTGCTTATCAGAGACCCAATTGATCTTGTGGCAGTGTACCTCCAATGACTAGGCGGTTGGTGTTGCAGAAGTCAACAAACCGGTCACCGTTATCATTACGGCCCCCAAGGCCCTGAGCTCCAATCACGTGTTTAAGCATAGTATTGTCGCTACCTACCTTGGCATGTAGGTCCCCTATAACCTTTACGATGTCCCAATTATGCATTTGGTTGTACTGACTTACTTACTTAGATCCACTAACCGCTCGGGGGATATAGGGCGTCAACCACGCTTGCGCACCATCGTGTTCGGAGTTCTGCAACGCGTTTGAGCTACCTTCAACTCATTCCTAAAGAGCTCGATTCCTCCTCAATTGTTCTGCGCCAACGTTTGCCTAGAGCGTCAGGCTATTCTGCCTGCCTGGGTGAGCGAATTCCACTGCATGGCGTATTTTACAATGTAGTTGTCTTCGCGCCATAGGTTATGTCCAATCCACTGCCACTTTCTCCTTCGTATAGTACTGCTTGTAGGTTCTTGACCCGTTCTCGTATAAAGTTGTTCGTTCGAGATGCGTTTTGGCCAAAAAATCCTCAATATGATCCTTAAGCATTTGGTTGTAGGCGGCGCCTAACTGACTATAAAAATTACCCTTTTCATCCTCAGTCGCGTCTTGAGTCGGAGCATAAAACTGTTTGATGTTAACTTTTCTTACTCTTCTCTGGAACCTAGCCGTCAATATCCGGTCACTGTAAGGTTTCTTCGTATTGCTGGAGTTAGCACCAGTCCTACTCCGGATCTCCGTGCACTTCCAGCTGATTTAACAGAGTAGAGCATGACAGTGCTTTTTGTTAAGGGGACTTATTTCGCACCATCGAACAATCTTATTCCGCTCAGCCCTAAGATGTCTATTTTATAACGTACGAATTCGCGTTCCATTTGGAGGAATCCGGCATCATAAGACGTTCCAAAGGCCGTCGTCAAATTGTCCGTCCGTGTCCGAGGCGTTAGTTTGGGTTTCGAAGCAATATGTTTTTTTTAGGGTTGAGGCTCGCTGGGCCCCAGACCAACCGACACTATTCCTGTTTCGTGGCGCAGGAAGCTTGCCATTCGTCCTCTCCCGTTAGCAGTTTCCGAAGAAATTCCTAGATGGCACCGCGAGGAGTAGGAGTATGGCTTACTACCAGAGCTGTTAGGGGACCAACCGCTATTGGGCCGTTTCCATTTTTCAGCTGCCTTGATGTGGCGAAACGGCTTAAGAGTCAATGACCCTAAGGATCTGAAAGGACCCCAGGTGAGACATCGAACTAAATGTTGAAGACGTTTTGACTGTGATGTAAAACTTGTTATACAATATGATGGAGAAAACAAATGAGCGATACTCGTGAAAACTATAATCCACCCGTGGGGATGAGGATTCTGGAAGTCCCAACCACCATACTCTTACCCCCCGCATCTGGCGTTGAATCAGAAGTAGTAGCGATGCTTGTTTCAGAAGACTCCTGCAGCTCTGTCTCTGACTCGTTTGGTAGACTGGGCTGGAATGACGAAGAAAGTGGCAGAAAGGCTTCGGTTGGAACGTCTAATCTCTGTCTCAATAGACGGTCAGCTGATCGAAGTTGTGTCGGTGATGGTATGACTCGGAAAACTAATAAGGCTGAACGAGCTGCTGAAGTGGCGCACTCCGATAAGCTCCTGACTAAGAGTCAACTGAAAAGGAGAAGAATGAAGGTGGCGATGGCGTAGTGCAGGGAGCTGCAGAGTCAGCTGAAGGCGCAAGCGCGGAAAGCAGTCATCCTTCAATAGCGACAGGAAAGAAGCCTTATTCGGCAGAAAGTAATCCAACTGGAGTCGATCAATCCCTCAGACCTAACTCTGGCTCCTTTTCGGTTGGCTCGAACAGGTCCAATCTGACGGAGCGAGTTTCGCCTGCTCTCCTTGGTGGAAGCGTGTGCGCATCTGATGCGCGCTCTTTTGCTGGGCACACTCTTACCGGTGGCGTTATCTGCGCCCAAAATCTGGTGGATGCTGGTGCTGCTACCTCTAAATGTCCCAGCACTAGCGGACAGAAAATAGCTGACGCAGGCAAAGCCACGGGTAGGGGCGCTCGCCTCGGCAGAAACATGTGCGTACCTGGTGCGCGCCCTTCTACTAATAAAACTCTGTTTATATCTTTGATATTTTCGCTGTGCTGATGTGGTGACTGCTGGTACTGTAAGCTCCTCATCACTGAAGTGCTTGCTTGGCTTTCTCAGAAAGACAAGGAAATTTCAATAAAATGGGTAAATCAGGGTTTGCTCTGTGGTAGGACAATGGACCAGTTGCGTCTGAGGGCTCCTTCCCCGAAAAAAAAACTGGTTTCGTGAGATTAAACCAATGCGGCGATGAATGTAAATAAATGTGAAATATTCTAAAGGAAAAGTGATAATCTATGTAATGGTAAAGAGGTTTTTTTTTTGTTTTTTTTTATATATAGTATTTACCACAGGGATAACTGTCAAACCAATCAGCCATCTTGCTCGCTCTCTCTGACATTTATGTTCTGCTTATTCTGCCAAATGATTCTGAATGGACTCACGGTTGAACAAAGCTACCAAGTTATTCGAATTTACTTCGCAAATTGGTCATCGACTTACCTAACTTATACGCAGACGGCTTCGTGATTTTTATGGAGCACATCATTTCCTGTTAGGGTACGTGAAGTCAGTGGATTGTGATGATAACCCAGTAAATAATTGACACTTTGGGAGCCACCATTATAAGTGTTATTCGTGACATACGGCCACTATTGCTCGACAAAGTTACCCGAAATTGAATGAATAGAATGCGATTTTTTGGCCAAATACCCGAAATGATTTTTAAATATTAATGCCATGAATAGACCTTTTGAATAGGAAATAATGTTTGACTAACAGTGTACCTGTTTGTGTTACTTTAACAAATTTAGTGTTCTATATGGCTTAAGAAATCATCCTTCATTGATCTGGGTGGTTAAGTTAGCGATGAAAAATATGAAGTTTATGTACGACTAGCAATAGTTATTATTGTCAATAATTTGTCTTTCTAAATTGGCACCAAGGCCATAAAAGAGAATAATCAGCTGCGTTAGAAAGATAGTGAATTTGATTCAATTTTCGAGAGAGGCAATCCCAGGTCAAAAGTTCTCTCAAAACAGAAGTCTGCGTCACTACTTTTCCAATCAACTTAAACATTTGAACCTTATATGCCTTTTTTAACATCAGGTACTGATAATAGGACTTTAAGTAATTTACGTTATCTTTACTTGCTCTGCGTTCATTTCACCGTGACCCATGACTTATCACTCTTTTCACCCGCGTTGATAGTCTTACTCTCGTGTCATCAATATTATTGTAAACAATTACTATGACGCTTTCTGGATATAGATACCAAGTGGTACTAGATTTTTCTTTTTTTAGATTAGATTAAATTGATTTTATTTATGTGAACATTGTAAATACTCGTACATGAATCAAAATACGACAAAATCATTGGGCATGGCACTGCCGTTTACCAAGTTGACAACTAAATTAATTATTTGTTTTGAATATTACGAATTGCAAATAAAACAAAACTAAGCAATATGTACCTATCTATGACTTTAAAAGAAGAAATTTTACTTTGGAAGTGCTCATCTAATATCCTTCCTCTGTACACTAGGGCAGCTTTACAATACTGATAGAGTTTGGGTACTTCCAATTGATTGAGTAAAACCAAATTTTCGTTATCAGATAGAATATCTTGCTATCAGCCGCCGCTTTAGAAGTAGTCTCCTGGACGTCCGAAACAGGCGAGGGGCAGATGTGGTGATAGTACGTGATCACCATCTTGTGATAGCTACTCTCCAACTGTGCACTGCTGTAGTTCGAAGATCCCACGACAACACAAGAATGCTCAGGTTCAACATCGATAAACCTAGTGATCCCTCAGTGCGCCAACAATTTAGGGAGCGCTTTTCGCAAGGTGTGGAAGCTATCAGCAGCTCTATGCCCGCAACCATCCAAGACCATTTGTGCTGTGAAAAATGTTTTTACATCTGGTGCTGAAAGAATTGTCGGCCGATCGCTGGAAGACATAGGGCGTGGCTTTCCAAGGATACCTGGAGACGGATTGACGAACGAAAACAGCTAAAAGCTCGCGTTGCAGCTACCCCAGCAGCAGGGAGAGGCGAGCTAGAGTCCCTCTTTCACATGAAGATGAGAGAAGTTCAGCGTAGCGTGCGACGTGACAAGCGCAACTACATCAACGCGCTGGCTACAGAAGCAGAATAAGCTGCACGGAGGTGCGACAGCAGGACCGTCCACAGAATCACGAAAGATCGGACAGGTGGTCGCAGCTCCAGCCAACACCCAGTGAAAAACCTAGACGGCTTCTTGCTCATTTCGGATGAGGACCAGCTCAAGAGATGGAAAGAGCATTTTGTTACGGTTTTGAACCGTGTATTCGCTAGCGATACGCTCCCAAATCAGACTGGGATGCCCGAGGTGAGAAATTCCCGAATACGCATCATGACTCCCAGTAAATATGAGATCATTACCGCGATCAACGCACTCAAAACCAACAAGGTGGTAGGACCTGACGGTATTCCAGCAGAGCTCTTGCGAGCAGCGCCCACAACATCGGCTGAGCTTCTGCCTCCACTTATAGAGAGAGCTTGGGAAGCTGAGAGCTTTCCTAACGAGTGGAAAAAGGAAATGATCGTCAAGCTTCCTAAGAAAACAAATTTAATGGAGTGCCGAAACTGGAGGGGTATCGGCGTGCTGCCTGCTGTAGATAAGAAAATAGCTAAAATCATCCTGGTGCTGAATATCGATCCCCACTGCACCTGCTGTTCATCGATTTTGAGAAGGCGTTCGATAGTGTCAACAGGGAGTTTATTTGGCGTGCCTTACGCAGGAGATGCATTCCCGATAAACTAATTGCTATTATCAAAGCTACTTATGAAGGGTCAAAATGTCACGTTCTGCACAGGGGAAAGTTGTCTGAAGAATTTTAGATCCAAAGTGGGGTAAGACAAGGCTGCATCCTTTCACCAATATTATTCCTATTGATGATTAGTGATGTGCTTCATGCAGCTTTGTCGACGGGAAACGGAGGAATTCGATGGACTCTTAAATCTCAACTGAAACATCTTGACTACTCTGACTATGTATGCTTACTCTCCCACAGAATTATTTACCTCCACCAAGTGACAGCAGATGTGGAGAGGGAGGCAGGCGTCGTCGGGCTGAAAATTAATATGGCAAAAATAAAATAATCAGCCTTGGAACTAACTTATCGGCTCAAATATGCATTGCTGGACAACCGGTAGAGAGAGTAGAGGATTTCCAGTATCTTGGGAGTATTTGCTCGACCGATGGTGGAACCGAACTGGATATAGCTAACAGGATCTCCAAAGCAAAGTCCGCGTTCGGTTTGTTGTCAAAAATATGGCGAAGCAATGCAATCAGTTTCAGCACCAAGATAAGACTGTTCCGCTCAAACGTTGAATCCGTGCTGTTATATGGTTGCAGCACGTGGAGAGTGACCACTACTATCACCAGAAAGCTGCAAACGTTTGTTAATAGGTGCTTGCGCAATATCTTAAGGAATTTCTGGCCCAAGCGTATCTCTAAAGAACACCTTTATGAGAGAACGGGTCAGGAACCAATAGGCAGTGGATTGGTCACACGTTCCGAAAGGGTGACAGTTCCATAGCGAAGCATGCTATGCAATGGAACCCTTTAACTCAGGATGGCAGAAGACCTGGCGGTCCGAGAAGGACATGGCGCAGAACAGTCGAGAAGGAGACACGGCAGTTAGGGAAAAGTTGGGGAGAACTCAGACACATTGCCAGAAACCGTACACGATGGCGCGTAGGCGTAGTAGAGGCCCTAGGACCCACAAGGGAATAAAGGACATAAGTAAGTAAATATATTGTGTAAATTTCAGCTCAATCGGGTGATTAGGTTTTGAGATCTTAGCGTACATACGAACAATTTATAAATATATAGATGCTAAATATTAATTATAAAAAAAAAATGATTTTTACACTGGTGAACTCCTTCCTGCTGCTTGTCATGTTTCTCCGTATACTCCGTATAGGCGAACCCCACAGGCGGATCAGTAGAAATGCGGTGAAGTGGGAGGGTTGTGATCCCTTGTTTTCGGATCATAGCCTCGCTGATAAAAGGAAGAAGAAGTCATGTTTCTCCGTATACGATATGAAAGATGAAAAGATGCCCGATTTGTTTTTTTTTTTTTTGTAATTTTGTTCGGTTGGTACCTCGAACATGTATGAGATGAGTGCTGCCAGGTTTGATAACAGTCACCCGTGCTACCTTTTTGTGTATCGGAAAGGTCAGTTGTTCTATAAAATGGTTCAGAATTACTTCATATTCCAACATATTGTTTAAAATGCATTGCAGCTGCTTCATGAGCTCAGAAGAACCATGCATCTAAAACTCAACAGAAATCTCATCTCAGCCTGGAGCTTTGTCATCTCTCAGCCTAGTTAAGCCCTCATCCCAGTGGTTAAAATTTTTATATCTGGGTAGTGTGGCAGCACTGAAAAGCATGTATATAAAAAAAGAGAAAAAGAATTAAAGCTGATGTTGGTGAAGAACATTATGAAGAAGAGGTACAGTCCTCGTCTAGTTGTCGTGAGTGACAATCAGAAAGGATTAAGCGTTCAAAAGATACGTATAGTTATACTCTATATGTTTTATTTTATTTTGAAAGAAAAGAATGGCTTACAGTAAACAAAAACTCACATTATCGAACTGCAATCTTAAATCCTCGTACGTCGCACCATCTTCCGATTAAAACTCACAGCTTACTCCTTCTAGATCTCTTTTAAAACCCCCGCCACTGGCTTTTGTCAATAGTACAAATTCTTACTGCTGCTATTAAGGCATATTCATCATTTTTAAATTAAGCTTCATACTTATTAAAACCATCTCCAGTTAAAAACTTTTCATATAGAAATAATAATAATAAACTCTTATCCGATAGCCCTGACACACTATATGGAAGGATTTTATAATTTTGAAGTCTATATTTAGTTACTTTTTTGTTGTTTATAATTGTATCATGGCAGAGTGGTACTACATGACTTTAACAATAAATTCTTAAACTTTACGGTCAATGCAAAATGACTTCCATAGGGCACGTATTGATTGCAATAAAATGCAACAATCAGTGTTATCTGTTTACGTCGCCCAACTCCAGGCTGGGTTACGTCACATTCCCAAAACAACCAAAAACATATTAGTAGCATGTGAAGAAATACTCAAGCCGAAAGTCAATAACAGATGCGTTAACCTATTTGAAGATTAATAGCTCTGTTATCAATTTTCTTGCAGATATGCACTCAATTTCCGGTCACATAGGAAAATTTACCGAATCCTTTACATCTCAGATATTTGAACCTTAAACTTGCATATGCGACCAATCGACATCAACAAGTGTTAGAATGAATGAAATTATTGAGGAATTCAGGTGATATCGAACAATTAGTTAGATTCTAACCCTTCTTAGACGAAGTATTTGCGAACTATTTTTTTTTATATAATTTGGGTGCACTCAAGGAGTTATAAATACTCTTCAAATGTTTGTTTTTACATAGTGCGGGTGCTGGAAAGGGAAGATAGAGAGAGAGAGAAAGATTTGGTGTAGTGGTTTGAAACTTAGTTGTTTATGTTTCAAGAAATCTCCGGGGTCGGCGTCCAGATAACTGGGGAGATTTTTTTGTTATTTTTGCCTTTGCTTCTAGTTCACAGTATTTTTTTTTCCGACTACCGATGTCGGATTCTGTTGACGACCTTGATCTGTTTCCATTCAGCCTCCACCTACAGCATCATCAGCTCCAACATACTAAATGAACATCAGAATGCAATCATCTTCCTGCTCCATCACCTGCTTCTTCTGATACATAACAAACCGAAATTCTTGGAACTTCATGGGCACTCTTTATATGGAAGAATAGAATTGAAAAGCTAAATGGGTACAACTCTTACCCCAAAGGGAACTCCAATGCTTCATTGGATGAAATCGAATATTCAACTTTCTTGACTGAATGATCTCCATAAATTGCTAACCCATTCTAGCTATTGGACCTACTTCTATGGAAATTCTTTTTCTCCAGTGTGAAATACTATGTTATTCGATCAGCCAAATAAAAAAAAAAAACTGCTGCTTCAAAGAAGGATTACCGCCAAATACGCTTCGATTTTCTGTTCTGTGGAAGATGTGCTTTTTACTTTTATTATGTAAACTAATTGTAATGTATCGAAACGACTCCGTAGGCAGATGATAATGGAATGCTTACTTTATTAATAAAAAAGAAAGAACAAGTAATAGTACAATTGATTGCTTTCTTACATTAGCTTTACATAAGCCAGAATGTTAACTACCTTACTCTAGTACTTAACATCTCCCTTCATTAGTTTTAAAAAAATCCATATAATTCAATACCAAAATGCTTTTTTTTTAGTTTCCATAAGGGAACTTTTGCAATATTTACAATGCAATTATTTAGCATAATTAATTGGTTTACGAGGACGAAGCCTCTTCGGGGATGGCAACTTATCATCGGCTGTACTAAATGAGGGCTCATTTTTATTATCAGCCGGAATATTTGATAAATTAGCATCATTTTCAATCACTGTACTCTCCGGGAGATCAACATGTTCCTCTTGAGTAACTAATTGTCCACTCCCATCTCGATCACGACTATCGCTATCAACCCTCTCTGCTAAACTATCCAATCAAGTGTACACTACACCAACTACACAATTGGAATTAGACAAGCTAAACACCGTTCTAACTTCTGCACTTAATACAGCTTTCATCGAATCCTGTCCGATCACAAGAAGAAAGGTGGGCAATCGTCCCCCATGGTGGAATGCAGAACTTAACAGCCTTCGCTGCACAAGCAGGAAACAATTCAATAAAGCCAAATGAACAAGGCTACCACTGGACTGGGAGATCTACAAAGAAAGTCTGAAGAACTTCAAAATAGAGGTTCGGAAAGCTTGATCGCGTAGAAAAACATTTGTTAGTTGTAGTGTATTGTCCACCTAAAAGCTTTAAGGAAGAAAACTTACACGAGCTTGAAGAAACTTTAACGAGGTTAAGCCCCACATATAATAGCATCTTAATTGGTGGCGATTTTAATGTAAACTATCTAGTCAGCAACAACAAGACTGAACTATTTAAATATTTCTGTGATAAAACTAGTCTTCATGTTGTCAATTCTCGTTGGCCCACCTGTTTTAAGTCTAGTAGTAACCCGTCCTTGATTGATATGTTTTTGACAAATTCACGACGCACTGTATTGGGAAACGATCAGGTTAGACCTACATCAGAGTTTATTCACGATTTTCTGTTTTGTTGTATTAAATATAACCATACTGTCCCAAGTAATGACAAAATAATTAATTATAGATCCTACCGACATTTTAATTTCACTGACGTACAAAGAAACTGCGCCTCTCATATTTGGGACTCTATATATTTTGCACCTGACATAGATAGTAAAATTAGTATTTTTAATAATTTATTAAATGAACTTTATGACATTTGTGTACCAAGAGTGACTAAGATAGTTAAGCCCAAGCCCTGTCCATGGTATAACAATTTTGTTAAACAGCAGATTCGGGAAAGAGAACGCTTTTTTAAGATTTTTAAAAGAAATCCGTCGGACTACAATAGACGACAATATAACGTTGCTCGGAATAAGACAGTTGCCACGATGCGCTTCCATAAACGGGCATATATCGTTCGAAAACTTGACCCTAAACAAGGTTCTAAGGAGTTATGGAAGAGTTTGAAAAACCTTGGAGTGGCTGCTGAGATGAATGTAGCTGAATGTTCTTTTAGCCCCAATACAATGAGCTCTGTTTTTGCTCCTCTCTCTACAGCTCCATCAATACTTCCCGCAAGTTTAGAGGACTTAAGTGAAGGTTTTAATTTTGAGTGTGTCCAGTCAATTGATGTTCATGATGCGATTCGTAGTATTAAATCGAATGCTACTGGTCCTGACTGTGTGTCGCCTAAGTTTTTAAAGTTAGTCTTGCCCCTAATACTTCCATATATGTTGCATGTCTTCAATTTTTGTTTTTATAGCAGTCGATTTCCCGAGAAATGGAAAGAAGCTACAATTGTTCCGATCCCAAAAAAACGTAACCCGTCAGCTCCGTCCGATTTTAGGCCAATCAGTTTGCTTTGTTTTCCAGCTAAAGTTTTTGAAAAGATTATGGCTAACCAAATAAAAAGGTTTTTAGACGCTAGTAATCACCTATCCAAGTGGCAATCGGGGTTTCGTCATAAGCATAGCTGCGAATCTGCAGTTATTAAAGTAACTACAGATTTGCGTATAGTACTTGACTTAAACAAAATCGGGATTATGGTTCTACTTGACTATTCCAAAGCCTTTGACTATATTGACCATTCAATTTTAATTTCTATGCTGAAAAATTATTTTTGTTTTCACAGTGCGTCACTGAGACTTCTTGCACAATATCTAAGCAATCGTAAACAGGTAGTTAAGACGAACCAGGGAACATCAAGTCCTATTTCAGTTAACTCAGGTGTTCCACAAGGATCTGTGTTGGGCCCGTTACTATTCTCTATGTTTATAAACGATCTTCCAGACTCTATTGTAAATTGTCAAGTGCATATGTACGCGGACGATGTCCTTATCTATCTATGTCAGTCTGTTGGCTTAATAGAAGATTGTGTAGCCCGTATAAATGAGGATCTTGTAAATATACAACGGTGGTCAGATTTTAATAATCTTAGACTCAATCTTTTAAAGACTTTAGGAATGATTTGCTCACGGCAGAAAACTGACTCCTCTGATTATCCCGCCCTTGTTCTAAATGGCAACATTATTCAATATGTAGACAAAGTCAGGTATCACCTTAACCTGCTGTGATGCCGTTTCGGATACTGTAAAAAGGATATATTTTGGTCTACGTGGGCTGAGGTCTTCATCGTATTTACTGCCTATAGCAATCAAATGCCGTTTAGTTAAAAGCTTGTTACTCCCCTTTTTCACGTATAATTGTTCTGTGTACCCTTGTCTTGATTATAAATGTAAGCGTAAAATGAATGTACCTTTTAACGATTGTATTCGGTTTATTCATAATATTCCAAGGCATAGAAGTGTTTAGCATCTAAACGCGTCACTGTTAGGTTTAAAATTAGATATATACCATCATTTTAGAAATATTTTGAAGCTTTTTAACATTATTCATGGTAAATGTCCTGAATTTTTGCGTGAAATGCTACTTTTTGCTCAGTCGCGCAGAGGGTTGAAGTTAATAATACCCCGTTTTGAACACACTATTGGAGAGCGGTCCTACTTTGTCCAAGCAATTCGACTGTGGAATAACCTTCCACAGGAATTGCAAAGCACTACATCACCAGTCACATTTCGCAGGAAACTATTTTTAGCATTGTCAAATCAGAGCTAAGAACCGCATAAATGCTATGTTTGTAAAGCGTAAATTTTCATTAATTTTTATTTTTCACTCTTTTTTTTTTTTTCTGATTAAATTTCATATTTGTAATCTCAATTTTAGATACTTAATTAAAGATAAGATATCTTGTAGTATCCAGTTAAATTATTTAGTATAATATATAAATAAATAAATAATAAAGCTAGACGCAGATCCTGGCGCGGTTTTTGTCAGAGTATTGACAACACGTCTCAATCCTCTAGACTGCGAAAAGTCCTCTCCAAAACACCAACTATACCCAATGGATCCTGTGCAGAATCGGACGAAGCATCGCTCAACCTGCTCATGGACACTCACTTCCCCGGCTGCATGCCTACCCCCAACGATGATCGCGCCCTGGTAAATGCTGCACGCCCACAGGCACCTCCTCATCTTATCAGCGAAGATAAGCTGAAATGGGCAGTAAACAGTTTCGAACCATTCAAATCCCCGGGACCGGATGGTGTTTTTCCGGCCCAGATTCAGACGGCCTTCAATATAGTATGCATTCTGAAGGCTGGTCTTGAGCTCGGAACAACACCAACTGCCTGGACCGAGGTAACAGTGGTCTTTATACCCAAAGCAGGCAAGACATCGCACACCCTCCCAAAGGACCTAAGACCTATTAGTCTAACGTCCTTCCTTCTCAAGATTCTGGAAAGAAACCTGGGCCTACACATCAAGGCCACTATTGATAGCACCCTACTATCCATGTCACATTACGCCTACCAAAAAGGTAAGTCTGTCGAAACGGCTTTGCACTCCATCATCCAAGCTATCGAAAAATCACTCTCAACCAAAGAGTTCACCCTAGTGTCATTTCTAGACATAGAGGGAGCCTTCAACAACGTTGAGACAAATTCGATTACCAGTGCCTTACGTAGGCTCAACATCTGCGAACCCATCTGTTGTTTCGTAGAACACATTCTAAAGAACAGGGTAATAACAGCATCCTTCGGAAGTAGTACTGTCAAGCGACACCCCTCAAGGGGGTGTACTGTCTCCACTATTGTGGAATTTGGTGCTCAACGAGGCCCTTCTAAAGATCGAAAAAACTGGATGCAATGTTATTGCCTATGCAGATGATGTCGCTATTCTAACAACAGACAAATATCCGCAGTCGCTGGCCGATGTCATTCAGTCTGCTCTTAATGAACTGCTCAGATGGACCGATAAATGCGGCCTCTCCGTTAACTCGACGAAGACCGAGCTAGTTCTATTCACAAGAAAACACAAGCTACCTGACTTCACTCCGCCCAAGATAAGGGGATCCACCCTCAAGCTTTCAAATAGTGCTAGCTATTTAGCCCTAAAGCTTGACCGCAAGCTAATTTGGAAGGAGAATGTCGTCGAACGGGCCAGGAAATCGCTGACCGCTCTATACATCTGCAAGAAAGCAGTAGGCTCCACCTGGGGCCTTAAACCAAGCATCATGCACTGGCTATACACGTCGGTCATTAAACCGATTCTCATGTATGGAGTATTGGTATGGTGGCCCGCCTTGGAGAAGAAATCCAACCTATCCATAATGGAAAAAACTCAGCGAGTTGCATGTCTCAGTATTACCGGTGCACTGAGAACTTCTCCCACAGCGGCGCTCCAAACCATGCTCCACCTGCTTCCGATTGACATCGTCAGTAAACAATTGGCTGTCAGCTCGGCAATAAGACTGAGAGGCTCCAAGCAGTGGTAGGAGCAACACACGGGACATGCCAATATACTTTCGATGCACCGTCATCTTCCCAATTCCACTGACCACCTGCTCTTTGAATATGATTTCAACAAGGGCTACACGCACTCGATACCGGACAGAAATGAGTGGACGCAACGCAATGTTCTTTACAACGAATCGCTGTCAATTTTTACGGACGGGTCCAAAACGAAGGACGGAGTCGGTGCCGGAATTTTCTCAGAAGATCTGGACATACACCCTTCCATTAACCTTCCAGGCCACTGCAGTGTTTTTCAAGCCGAAATCACCGCAGTTCGCAAAGCCGCTGACTGGTTGGCGGCTAGCACACTATCAACACCTGATATTGTTATTTATGTCGACAGTCAGGCAGCCATCAAATCCCTCGCATCCAGCACTACGAGATCTAAGGCAGTGAAAGACTGTCGCATATCTCTTAACGAGATAGCTGGTCAGTACAACCTCACCCTTTGCTGGGTACCAGGTCACTGTGACATACCGGGGAATTGTGCAGCCGACGAACTAGCACGACAAGGCTCCTCTGGTACAGATAGCATAAGCATCACCGACATCGAAGCGCCAGCGTCTTATGTTAAGTACCTCATTCAAATTGATGCCGAGAAAGTAGCCAATCATCGATGGCAACATCTAGACCAATGTCATACCGCCAGACAGCTCTGGCCGATACTCAATAAATCCAGGTCCATCGGACTCTTGAAGCACAAGAGAGGAACCCTCTCACAAATAACAAATGTCCTCACTGGACACTGTGTCATAGGAAGACATGCCCAGGGATTAGGTATCCCTCATAACGACTTCTGCAGAAGCTGCAGAGATGAAGAGGAAGAAGAGACCATCAGTCATCTTCTGTGCGCCTATCCTGCGCTCGCCAACATCAGGAAGGCCACTCTGGGTGAATACTTCTACAATGATCTTAATGATCTCGGCAACGCCTGCACGGCTAAAATTCTCGACTTCATTCAACGAAGCAAATGGTTCCAAGACTAAGAGGGTGATCCACCCGCCTTACACATCGGCAGTACAATGGACCTACTTTCTGGTCTAAGTACATCCTCATCGAGGGCGGATCCTAACCTTACCTAACCTAACCTATCGCTATCATCCGATGGATTTGGTTCATCCCATTGGCTACGTATTTGGTTGATATGTCGTTTGATAGATCTATTATTATGAGCAATGACACAACTATAATTACGCGGCCCAAGTTTCTTTTCGATTTTTGCTTTTGTCCAACTAGCATTGTTAGGATCAGTATAGTCGCGAATATAAACCTTTTGATTTATTTTAAACTCAACATTTCGTTTGCCTTTATGATTCTTTGCACCACATAATTGATTACTTTGTATTGTATCTTTGGTAATCGGCGGTTTTAACAAACTAAATCTCGTTTTTAATTCGTGCCCAATCAACAATTTCGCGGTGTTTCGTTAGTTGTAACATGTTTCGTAATACGATAATCGAATAATAATTGGTTAATAATGCTATCCAAATCATCCGAATAGTTATCTTTTAAACTAGCATAAACTGACTTTTTTAACGTTTTTACAAAGTTTTCGGCCTGCCCGTTGGATGCGGGATGTCCGGGTGCCGTCAGAACATGTTTAACCATATGATTAACCAAAAAACTTTTAAATTGTTCCGAAGTGAACTGTGGGCCGTTATCAGTAATGACAACATCCTCCAAACCAAATCGACAGAAAATTTCTCGCAACTTGTTCACCACAAATTGGGAATTTGCATTTTTCGTTTTGTAAACTTCAACCCATTTAGAATAGGAATCGATGACTATTAACAGTTAAAAACCCTTAACAGGGCTGGCAAAATCAAGATGTAGTCGTTTCCAAGGGGCATCAGTTGGTACTCAAGGAAATAAAACGATTTTTTTGAGATTAGCTTGATTGGCATGCATGACCGTTTTTTACCATTTTCTCAATATCACTATCCTGTTTAGGCCACCAAATGTACGATCTAGCTAATGTTTTGGTTTTAACTATACCTAAATGTGATTTATGCAATTCGGTCAATACCCTATCACGCAACTTGCTAGGAACTATGTTTCTATCTTCTTCTTCCTTTTATCAGCGAGGCTATGATCCGAAAACAAGGGATCACAGCCCTCCCACTTCACTGCATTTCTACTGATCCGCCTGTGGGGTTCGCCTATTTGACCTCAGAAAATATCGGCAGGCCTGCCGATTTTGGATCACTCGGTTACTGAGGCCAATGAAATTCCGATGTCGTCGCATTTGTCTGATCCAGGCGTTTATAGGCCTGCCTTTCCTACATCGCGATGTCTTTGGAACGTGCATAGATATTGCCTTTTTAACAGGGTTCAAATGATCTCTTCTTTGAACGTGGCAATACCAGCTGAGCCGGTCGCGCTCTAATTTGTGTACGATGGTTTCCTTGATGTGAAAGCTTCCACGGATCTTCGAACTTCTTATTCGATCAAGCTTTGTCACTCCTGCTGTCATGCGAAGCATCTTCATCTCAGCTGCCGTTAATTTACTCTCATACTTTTCGTACATCGTCCAACATTGTGAACCGTATGTGAGCGCTGGACGTACAACTGCGGTGTAGAGCCTTCCTTTCAACTTAGGGGGCATTTTTCTGTCACAGAAGATAGCGGAATTTTCTCGCCACTTCATCCACCCTACGCTTACACGATGATTGATGTCGTCATCACAAGTTGCTTTGCTATTGATCATAGATCCTAGATATTTGAACTTTTCGCACTTGGGAAGCACTGTTCCATTCAAATAAATGTCTGGAATAGGCCTGAGTGGATCAGAGAACGGGCAGCATAAGTACTCTGTCTTTTTTGAACTAATGCAATACCCCTTTCCCTCCAAAACGTCCACCCACACATCAAGTGCTCGTTGCAGGGATGTAGGATCCTCACTTATGATGGCTCCATCGTCAGCAAAGAATAACTGATGTACCTTGGGGTCCATCACTTTACCTTCAAGCAGATAATCAAGGACTGTAATAAAGAGCAAAGGACTTAAAACGCTTCCCTGGTGCACCCCGACTTTGATTGGGAACTCTTCGGTTACTCCAGCGGGACATCTTACTCTTGTCTTTGCTCTTTCGTACATGTCCATGATCATCGGTACATAGGTTTCTGGAACCCCTCGATGTCTTAGCGCCACCCATATCAGATCTCGTGGTTGTCTGTCGAATGCCTTTTCAAAGTCAACCAATACAATATGCAAATCCCTTAAGGAATCACGATGTTTTTCCATTATGATCCTTATACTTTGGATTGCATCTGTGGTTGATTTACCCGAGACAAACCCGCACTGATCATCAGATAGCCGTATTATTTTTCGCAGTCGGCCACTTAATACCCGCTCAACGATCTTCATGGTGTGTTACATCAGCTTGATCGAACGGTAGTTATCACAGTTTCGCGTATCACCCTTCCCTTTGTATACAGGGAGGAGGTAACTTTCCCTCCATTGATTCGGCATTGGATCACCTCTCACAAATTTGGAGATAAGAATTCTGAGCCATCTGAACCCGATGTCTCCCATCTTTTTCCAGAACTCAGAGGTTATTTCGTCTGGCCCAACCGCTTTTCGTTTTTTGGAGTATTTGACCGCCTCACTAACTTCTTCGACTGTAATGTCGGCTATTTCTTCACAGTTAGGGGTGGCTCTTGGAAAGTATAGCCGGGGAAACTGTTCATTTAAAAGCTCTTCACAATACTGTCGCCACCTCTGCAGAATTTTGTCGTCATCCACAAGAAGCTGGCCATGAGCATTGCTAATGAACTTTGGCGAACGAATCTCCTGAGCATTCTTCCTTCTTTGGGCGGCTATTTTGAAGATAGTGGCGCTCTTGTTCATATTGTGTCTTCGCCGCTCCTGGATAGCCTGGTTTGCATCAGCAACCGGGGAAAATATTTTCTCCAGCTCCCGATACAGGCCCTCCGTACTCTCTGCTTGAAGCTGGGCGCACTTCTTCTTCGCTTTTTTTCTTGCAGCATCTGTATTCCATTTCGAGGCGAGCTTTTTCGTCATTATTATTAGAGGGGCACTTTGACCAAGCTTTGAAAGCCGCTTTCTTCTCATTTATCAGCATCTTAGCTTCATCACTCCACCACCATGTTTCTTTGGCGTGTTGATGGTGGCCTTTTGAAGCTCCTAGCAGTGATTTGGCCTTATTTAAGCAAGTTCGCTATAGGGAATCCCACATATTTTGTGCTCTGCACTCTTCATCCTCAGCTCCGTTGATGGTGTGAGAGAGGTAATTTTTCATCACGAAAACAAAAGCCTCGCCTTTTTCTTTGTCCAGATTGTACCACTTGATTTTCTCAGAGACCCTTGTTTGTTTGCTTTTCTTCGGCGTTTTCATAAAAATTTCTGTTAGCAGGAGACGGTGTTGTCGAGCGATTGCCTCTCCCAGGATCACTTTGCAATCTTTTACCCGGGGCTTCATGAAACTGCCTACCAAATGGTAGTCAATCTGAGTTTCATCTCCACCACTGCTGTAAGTGATCAGGTGTCGGCTTTGTTTGATGAACATGGTATTTAACACGATAAGACCGCGTGATTTGCACATGCTTAGGATGTCTTCACCAGGAAGGTTCCTGGTGCCATAGCCTAGTCCTCCATGGCAGTTTTCATAGTCTTCGTTTGATTTCCCGACATGTCCATTCAAATCTCCTCCAACAAATAGAAATTCTTCCTTTGGGATGTTCTTAAGGAGATTGTGGAAATCTAGCCAAAATGCATCTTTATCTCTCTGATTGTACCCATCGTGGGGAGCATATGCACTGACAATATTCCACACCTCTCCTTGTATTACTAGTTTGAGAGACATCAAACGGTCGCTGGACTTCGAAATGCTCAAGACGTTACCAAGTAGCTCTGCCGCAAGGATGATACCGATTCCGTTCGTAGACTTTTCCGTTCCGTAGTAGAACATCTTGTAATCTTTTGTCCTAACGTCCAAGAAACGCGCCCGGTTCCCGGTGTTTTTCCATTTCGTCTCTTGGACACACAAGATATCCACCCGCCTTCTATTCATCATCTCTTCCAGCTCGTAACTTCGACCGGTCATGCTTCCAACGTTCCAACTCGCGACCCTCAAATTGCGTCCAAACTGTTTCATTATTTTGCTAGCCCCCGGAATCCGTATAGCTCTGACCCGAACATTTCTGCTCGGTCCAGGATCAGTACCATGCACAGCAGTGGTAGTGCCTGGCGGGGTAGTGCCTTTCCTTTTTGCAAGTATTACCATAATGATACAGTTTTGCAATACAATTTTTTGCACCATATTGCGATGGTGTTTGTTGTTTGACACGTGCATGCTCCTGTTTTAGTATTGTTTGATCTTTCTTTTATGACACCGGTGATATCCAGTCGTGTCAACCCACGGACTCGCATGCACACTTGTGGGTGGGTTTTTAAGGTAGTATATGTGTCGCTAGGCTCACTTGGGTGTTATATTGCCTAGATCTGATTTGTCCCCTTAGTCGCCTTTTACGACAAGCGCTGGTTGTTGGGGGGGGCGCTGCAGTGATATTCTTAACCCGTCCCTGCACGGGGAAGGAACTATGTTTCTATATCCCCACAATATACATCCGGATTCTACTGACAGTTCGTTCTGTTTATTTTTAAATGTCTCAACATGAGGTCCTTTCAATTTGTCAATTGTATCTGAATTGATTGAGTCAATCAATTTAGATAAAATTGGATCTCTTCGCGTTTCAATCGCAATATTTTTGAAGTTTAATTGCAACTGATTATCGAAACCTACGTAATTCATTATTTTCTTTTTGCGGCATACGCGATAAACTATCGGCTAAATTATTCATACCTTTCACGTGTTTGATACTATAACTATACGAAACCCGACAAAATAAAGGCCCAGCGTTGCATCCGTGCTGCTGCCATCACAGGTAACCCTTTATTTTCACCAAATATTGCCAAAAGCGGTTTGTGGTCGGTATGTAATTCAAAATGAACGCCCAGTAAATATTGACGTAATTTAATAGCGCTGAATATAATTGCTAAAGCTTCTTTCTCTATCGTGCTATCAATTTTTTCCGACTTGCTAAGAGCACGAGAAACAAATGCTATTGGTTTAGTCGAATCTTTTGTCATCACCTGCGATAGAACTCCCGCCACAGCATTTTGCCTAGCGTTCGTTGTCAAAACTAGAGGCAATTTAGGGTTAAAATGAATCAAAACTTGATCGGAAGTTACATCTGTTTTCATCAATTCGTATGCCCTTTGACAAGAAGTATTCCACCGAAAATCAGTATCCTTTCTCAACAATTCGTATAATGGCGCCATCTTATGACCATAATTTGATATGACACGTGAATAATAATTCACCATGCCAATCAAAGCTTGTAATTCCGTAATGTTACTCGGAACCGGTGCATTTACAACCGATTCAATTCGACTCGTTTCTTTACTCAAGCCGTTTTTGTCAATATTAAATCCTAGATATGAAATTGTTCTTGGAAAAATGCACATTTATCGATGTTCAGTTTCAATCAGTTTTGGATGGCAAACGACTAACAAAGGCCTCGTAGGGGCAGCATCTCCCGATAGGTGTTGGTCCGCTAAGTAACGAGAAGGAGCCACTGCAGCCGAAAACCTAGCAGCTCTGTTAGTAAGCCATACTCCCACCTCCTCGTGGTGCCATCTGGGAATTTCTTCGGAAATTGCTAACGGGAGAGGACGAATGGTGAGCTTCCTGTGCCAAAAAACAGGATAAGTGTCGGTTGGTCTGTGGCCCAGCGAGCCGCAACCGTAAAACAAACTATTGCTCCGAAACGGAAACTATGGCCTCGGATAAGGACTGATAATTTGTTGACGACCTTTGGCTATCGAACACGGACAACGATCGGATTCTGGAACGTTAAGGCCCTCCTGGACTCACTCAAGGAAGGGCCTTATAACGCCAGATTCCTCAATTGGAGCGCGAATTCGCACGGTATAGAATCGACATCCTAGGGCTGAGCGAGATAAGATGGTACGATGCTGGGAAATACACCTCCCCAACAAAAAGCACTGTGATGCTCTACTCTGGTAAACCAGCTGGAAGTGCACGGAGTTCTGGCGTAGGACTCATGCTAACTCCAGCAGCACGTAGCAGCCTCATATCTTGGAAACCCCATAGTGACCGGATATTGACGGCTAGATTCCAGAGTAGAGTAAGAAAAATTACCATCATACAGTGTTATGCTCCGACTCTAGACGCGACTGAGGATGAAAAGGATAATTTTTATAGCCACTTAGGTGCCGCCTACAACCAAACGCTTAATGGGGACATCGTAATGGTAATGGGAGATCTCAATGCCAAGGTGGGTAGCGACAACACCATGCTTAAGCACGTGATGGGAGTTCACGGCGTGGGAGACCGTAATGACAATGGTGAGCGGTTTGTGGACTTCTGCAATACCAACCGCCTAGTCATCGGAGGTACGCTGTTTAAGCATAACACCTGCCACAAGATCAGTTGGATCTCTACTGATAGGCAACGAACATCCAACCAGATCGACCACATTGCGATCAGTCGCCGCTTTAGAAATTGTCTCCTGGACGTCCGAAACAGACGTGGAGCTGACGTCGGACAAGAACGAGATCACCATCTTATGGTAGCTCATATACGCCTTCGTACTGCATCCGTCAACAGCAACCGCTGAAACCTACTTAACATCACCAGGTTTAATATCGACAGGCTCAAGGTTCCCCAAGTGCGCCAACAGTTCAGGGAGCATCTTGCCTTAGAAGCAGAAGCAATCAGCAGCATAGAGAATATGGATGACCACTGGAGTGCTGTGAAAAATGCTTTTGCGACTGGGGCACGCACGTATGTCGGTAAAAAGCAGAAACACCACCGCACATGGCTTTCTACAGACACCTGGAGACGGATCGATGAGCGTACAGCAATCAAGGCTCGGATTGCAGCGGCCTCAGCAGTAGAGAGAACCGAGCTTGAAGCCCAATACAGTGCGAAGAAGAAAGAAGTGCAGCGCAGTGTGAGACGTGACAAACGTCAATATGTCAACTCACTGGCCTCAAGGGCTGAAGAAGCAGCGAGTAGGTGCGACAGTAGGACTTGTTTACAACATCACTAAGGAGCTCATTGGTGGTCGAAACTCCAAACAACATCCAGTGAAGAGTCTAGATGGTAACCTTCTGATTTCGGATGAGGATCAGCTCACTAGATGGAGAGAACATTTTGCTACAGTGCTAAATCACTTAGACGACGGCGGTATGATCTTGAATTCGAATGAGCATTTCGAAGCAACAAATTCCCGAATTCGCACCATACCTCCCAGTAAAACTGAAATAATAACAGCAATCAAGTCCCTCAAGAAAAACAAAGCGGTGGGTATTGATGGCATCCCTGCCGAGCTATTTCAAGCGGCGCCAAATACATCGGCAGATTTGCTGCATCCGCTAATACGGAGAGCTTGGGATAGTGAACAATTTCCACAGGAGTGGAAAAGGGGGATGATCATTAAGCTTCCAAAGAAGGGTAACTTGATGGAGTGCGGTAACTGGAGAGGTATATGTGTTTTTCCAGCTGTAGCCAAAATAATAGCTAGAATAATTCTAGAACGAATTAAAGAACATTTAGATTCAACTCTCGATGTCGAACAGGCAGGCTTTCGCGCTGGATCCTCCTGCATCGACCACATAAACACTTTACGGATCATAATCGAACAATGCGTTGAGTATAGGTCTCCGCTTCATTTACTGTTTATCGACTTCGAGAAAGCTTTCGACAGCTTGAATCGAGATGCTATCTGGTTGGCCTTGCGCAGGAGAGGCATTCCAGAAAAGCTTATAGCTATTATCAAGGCTACATATGAGGGCGGCAAGTGTCACGTCGTGCACAATGGTAAGGTGTCGGAGGACTTTGAAGTCCAAAGTGGAGTACGTCAAGGGTGCATACTGTCACCACTATTGTTTTTGGTGGTTATCAGCGATGTACTCCGTGCAGCATTGACGGAAGCTAATTATGGAATTCGTTGGACTATGACATCTTACCTTAAACACCTAGATTACGCTGACGATGTTTGTCTACTTTCACATCGGATAATGGATCTTCATTTGATGGCCCAAAATCTAGAAGCTGAGGCAAACAAAGTGGGGCTAAAAATAAACACAGCCAAAACAAAAGCCCTGAGTACTTCCAATACCCGCGCTCAACTTAACATTGCCGGAAGCAAGTCGAGAAAGTTGATAACTTTCTATATTTAAGAAGTGTCGTCTCGGCTAATCGCGGTGGCACCGAACTGGATGTGTGCAGCAGAATCGAGAAGGCTAAAGCTGCGTTCGGAATGCTGTCCAAAATCTGGAGAAGCAATGTTATTAGCTTAAGAACCAAGCTACGACTGTTCCGCTCCAACGTAGAATCAGTGCTGCTTTATGGGTGCAGTACCTGGAAGGTGGACACCATTAACACACGCAAGCTGCAAGTCTTCGTAACCAAATGCTTAAGAATCATCTTGAGGATTTTTTGGCCGAACCGCATCTCCAACGGACAACTTTATCTGAGAACGGGCCAAGAACCTATAAGCATTACTATACGAAGAAGAAAGTGGCAATGGATTGGACACACCCTACGGCGCGAAGACAACTCCATTGCGAAATACGCCATGCAGTGGAATCCGCTCACCCAGGCAGGCAGAATAGCGGGACGCCCTAGGCAAACGTGGCGCAGAACAGTTGAGGAGGAATCGAGCTCTTTAGGAATGAGTTGGAGGCAGCTCAAACGCGTTGCAGAACTCCGAACACGATGGCGCGCAGGCGTGGTTGACGCCCTATGCCCCCCGAGGGGTTAAAGGATATAAGTAAGTAAGTTTCAACCCAGCGGTCTGTAGTTTATTTAAAACCAGTTTTACATTTTCTACATGTTCACTTAAACTTTTACCAGTGACGACAATATCGTCTGCGTAATTTGTAACGTTAGGGATATTTTTTTAATATTATTACCTTGATTATCTGCTTGAAGGTAAAGTGATGGACCCCAAGGTACATCAGTTATTCTTTGCTGACGATGGAGCCATCATAAGTGAGGATCCTACATCCCTGCAACGAGCACTTGATGTGTGGGTGGACGTTTTGAAGGGAAATGGGTATCGCATTAGTTCAAAAAAGACAGAGTACTTGTGCTGCCCGTTCTCTGATCCACTCAGGCCTATTCCAGACATTTATTCAAATGGAACAGTGCTTCCCAAGTGCGAAAAGTTCAAATATCTGGGATCTATGATCAATAGCAAAGCAACTTGTGATGACGACATCAATCATCGTGTAAGCGTAGGGTGGATGAAGTGGCGAGAAAATTCCGCTATCTTCTGTGACAGAAAAATGCCCCCTAAGTTGAAAGGAAGGCTCTACACCGCAGTTGTACGTCCAGCGCTCACATACGGTTCACAATGTTGGACGATGTACAAAAAGTATGAGAGTAAATTAACGGCAGCTGAGATGAAGATGCTTCGCATGACAGCAGGAGTGACCAAGCTTGATCGAATAAGAAGTTCGAAGATCCGTGGAAGCTTTCACATCAAGGAAACCATCGTACACAAATTAGAGCGCGACCGGCTCAGCTGGTATTGCCACGTTCAAAGAAGAGATCGTTTGAACCCTGTTAAAAAGGCAATATCTATGCACGTTCCAAAGACATCGCGATGTAGGAAAGGCAGGCCTATAAACGCCTGGATCAGACAAATGCAACGACATCGGCATTTCATTGGCCTCAGTAACCGAGTGATCCAAAATCGGCAGGCCTGCCGATATTTTCTGAGGTCAAATAGACGAACCCCACAGGCGGATCAGTAGAAATGCAGTGAAGTGGGAGGGCTGTGATCCCTTGTTTTCGGATCATAGCCTCGCTTCTTTGAAAAATCGCTGCCCCTGGTTTGATGCCGAAAGGTAATCTTTTCATTTTAGACACACCTACGTGCGTACTCCATGCACACAATTTTTGAGAATCTCCATCTAATACGAGTTGATTATATGCGTTGGATAAATCTAATTTGGTGAATAACTGACCTCCTTGCAATGAAGCGAAAATTTCCTTTATACGGGGTAACGGATACTTAAAATCAATCAAATATTTGTTAATCGTCGTCTTATAATCCCCGCAGATCCTAATTTCAAAATTTGGCTTAACTATCGGTACTAATGGTGTACCCCAATCCGAATTATCAATGAGTTCAAGCACATCCCGTTCAACAAGATTTTTTAATTGATCTTCAATAATTTTTTTTCCATGCTAACGAAATGGGCCTGGGTTTACAAAAAACTTTTCTTTGCGTCAAAAACGCATTCTAATTTAACGGTTCCCAATTTGTAACTACCCAAATTTCCATCGAAAACTTCGCTAAAATCCTTTTTTAACTGATCAACCTTTGCAGTCAAAGAATCATTAAAGGCATTTGAATTAATTCGAAATTAGACTGCCTCAAAAAGTTTCTACCCAACAACGGAGGACTACTTGTATTCGTAACGATGAATGTAATTGTTTTTTCTTGGCCTTTATAACTAATTGTTGTGTCAAACTCACCCATTACATCGATCGAATTACCCCCGTAACCAGTGGTAAATGCACTTCCGCATCGATTCAGCTCTGATCTTTGATAAAATTTATCGAAGAGTCCAATAGACATTAATGAAAGTGGAGCGCCGGTATCACATGTTAAGTCAAGTTTTACGCCATTAAAACAAACTGGCAGCACATAAACGCGTGAAACGTTATCCACAGCAGAATCTACCATGTATGTTGCCATCTCCGTTTCAGCTGACCCTATAGTAAAAATAGAAAAGTCAAAAGTTGAATTTTCCTTTAATTCATTTGCAAAAGGTTTAATTGAATTATCAATAAAATTGACTGCCTTATCCTTCTCCTCGCATATCGAAGCTAGATGACCCACTTTGTTACACTTGTGGCATTTGAACTTCTTAAACCTGCAGGAATTCGATTGGTGATTCTTCCACCCACAATGTGCACAAGGTTTCTTAGCTTTCTCGTCAATTTTATTGTTGTCGCCTCGTTTTCTTCCTTGTCCCTTGATCAACATAACATCTCCTGATGCTGCACCACAACTTATGCTTTTTGCTAACATCTTTGACTCCACTATCGATGCTTTCTTATATGCCTCCGCTAACTTTAGATTTTCATCTTCTTCACACAGTCTCTCGAAAATGGATCCCGACGTGCCGCTGATGAATTTGTTTAGAACAAATTGTTCCAAAGAAACTCCAAATTTGCAGATTAACGCCAAATTTTTTATGCGTGCAAGCCATGATGCGACGGACTCATTTTAGGTTTTCTCAGCTGCAAAAAATATTTTGCGCTCCCGAAATACAATGACGGTCGGCATGTAATGATTGTCCAGCAGTTCACAGCTCATCGTATTTTTTTGTTGTGCTGGAATAATTGGATCACATAAACTACGTACAACGGCATACGCGTCGGCTCGTTCGTCATTTCAATTTTTATTATCGTAATTAATAACTTTTCTATTTCTTTTTAATAAAAAGAAAATCGACGCCTGCTTTTTTTTACTCCTCGTCGCCAATGTAATGTATCGAAACCACTCCGTAGGCTGATGATAATGGAATGCTTACTTTATTAATAAAAAAGAAAGCACAAGTAATAGTACAATTGATTGCTTTCTTACATTAGCTTTACATAAGCCAGAATGTCAACTATCTTACTCTAGTACTTAACACTAATAGTGTCTTCAATTATGGTTACCATTTGTATTCAAAAATCCCCTTCCAATATACGGGCTCTATATCGGGTGGGGCAAGGTGAAAAGTTCTCGGCCTGACAATGAAAGACTGCGACTTTTAGTTAAAAAATGATTTCATTTTTTTACATAATCTCTCTTGACTTCAACACACTTAGTCCAGCGTTTCTCCAACATCAGTATTCCTTCTCGGAAGTGAGAGTCTGGAAGGCTGTGAAAATATTCATCTACGCCCCCCTCAACTTCTGCATTAGATGCGAAGCGCTTCCCAGAAACAAGTTTCTTCAAGTTTGGGAACCAATGGAAGTCTGAGGGTGCCAAATCAGGTGAATAAGGGGGATGGCCGAGCAAATCGTACCCCAAATCCCGCAGTTTTCCCATCGCCAATGCACACTTGTGTACAGGTGCATTGTCCTGGTGAAAGATGATTTTTTTCTTCTTCAAGCCAGGCTCTTCTCGTAAATTTTAGCATCCAACTGGTCAACAAGGTTGGAGTAATATTCGCCTGTAATTGTTCTGTCTTTCTCAAGGTAATCAATTAACAGGATCCCTTTCGCATCCCAAAACACACTGGCCATGATCTTTCCGGCAGATGCGATCGACTTCGCTTTCTTTGGCACTGAACCACCGGCTTCCACCCACTGCTTCGACTGCTGTTTCGTTTCTGGCGTGTAGTGGTGGACCCATGTCCCATCCATGGTGACAAATTGCCGAACAAAATCGGTCGGATTCCTATTGAATCAGTCCAAAGATTGCCGCGAAAATCGTTTGCGCATTTGCTTTTGATCGGCATTCAGCAAATGCGCCACCCATCTTGCGCAGAGCTTTCGCATTCCTAAGTTTTTGTGCAAGATGTTTCGCACCCTCTCTTCCGATATACACACAGCCACAGCTATCTCACTCACCTTCACTCGCCTATCGTCCAACACGATATCATGCACTTTTTCGGTGATTTCGTGTGTGGTTGCGGTTTTTGGCCGTCCTTCACGTGGGTCATCTTCGAGGGACGTACGACCACATTTAAATTCAGCTGCCCACTTTTTAACGGTTGGCATGGAAGGAGCAGAGTCCCCGTAAACTTTTGTCAACTTTGGATGAATTCCATAGGGGTAAACCCATCAAAAACGAAGAATTTTATGACCGCACGATATTCAAGTTTATCCATTTTAACGAAAAACACGCAAGACGTCTACTGCAAAAATTCGTGCAAGCAAACTACTTGAGAGAACAAGTTGAAACTTGTCATACTAACTAATGAGAAATGCACCCAGGCAGGAAACATACATTTTTGCTGATTGGAACGCTATCTCTGCGTCAGGCCGAGAACTTTTCACCTTGCGCTCGAAGTTGTAGCATAGTTGTATAAAACTACCACCCATATTACTACCGTTCATTACGTTGATAATCTCATCTATGTAAGTCCAGCGAAATTACTCCGAGTATCTCAAACGAATCACCTCCCTGATTATTTTAGTGTTTTTTAGGCGGAAATCATGGCGATTAAGGAAGCCCTGTGCTCGCTTAGTGTAATGTACTATCTGTCAGGGATATTAGCATTTTCACTGATAGTCAAGTGGCAATCAAGTGCCTGGAATCGTGCTCCTTCACTTCAAAGGCCGTCTTAAATTGCCGTTTTACTCTTACGGAGATGACAGAGCAGTTCAACATTCACCTATGCTGGGTGCTAGGCCACAGAGACATTCCAGGAAATTGCAGGGCGGACAAGCTCGCCAGACAGAGTACAACTTTAAGAATTCTGTCTGATAGACAAGCCCTAGGTATTTCCCTCCATACATGTAAGCCATCTATTACACTAAAGCTGAACGGTATTAGCAAGGCCAACCGCAGATGGGAAAACGGTTCAACGTGCCACATTTTAAGACAGATCTGGCCTAGGTTAGGTTAGGTTAGGTTGAGTAGGTGCCCAGGTGGGCCTATCGCAATCCCAAGGGAACCTTCACGGCAAAAAGACCTAAACCAATTCGCACTACAGAATTAGAAGATATAATTATAGTGGTTCCGAGACCTTACCTCTCCTAGATTATCGAAGAAGTATCTTCCAAGACACTTTAGCCTTGTCCTGGTAATGCCTCGGCATTCGCAAAGTAATCTCTCTCTACATCTATAAAAGAGAACGCATTTTTTCTGTTTGTCCGCGAATAGGGAGTAGGTACGTAACGGTACCTCAACAATATATACATATATCAATCGATTTGTCGTAAGAAGAGGAATAACTTAGGATACATTTTAGTATCCTGAATCCATTATTGGGCTCTAAAACCCATTTTATATGATTTTTTAAACTGACAAAAAAAATTTTTCTATGCTGTACACACAAATGATTACGAAATGGCTGAACTGATTTGAGTATGACTTAGACCCTCGATTAGTACATTTGCTACTGAAGAGATTGAGGTATAAATCATTATTCTATGATTCTTATAACAGAAATAATAAGCAAAAATATAATTATTTGAGATATAAAAATATCACAGATATGCGTGGGTCATTGCAATCAATGGCCCACCAGTGGAGTGCAAGCATATTCATGTTCATCAAACAAACTACATCGTATAAAAGGAAGTCCCGAAAACGTGAATGACTGGGATAATCTCGGAAACCACTGAAGGGATTTGGATGCAGTTTTCACTGTTATGATCTGCATTTCCCGGAGAAGATTGTAATAAGAATTGCTCTATTTTTCCTTTAATGAAGACTACTGTCAGCAGGGCGCCGTGGCGTAAGTGGTCAGTGTGTCGGATCACTACGCATGAGGTTCCAAGTTCGAATCCCAGAAAACACCAAAAAGTTTTTTCACGGTCCCACTTCTCGCGAGCGTCTGACAAACATCCGAGAGTATTGCTGTCATGAAAAAGCTTCTCAAAACGCCGTTCGGATACGGCACTAAACTGTAGGTCCCTTCCATTCGTGTGAAAAATATAACGCATACAACATGAGTGGTTGCGAGAAGCTAGGCCCTGGCACTTTCAAGAGCTGTTGCGCCAAATATTTATTTATTTATTTTTACTGTCAGCAGGCATGCAGCAGAGGCTATCGCTGCAATAGTGTGTGCATGTAAGTATATGGGCGCGCTGTTTTGAACTTTAGTGTGTGATCTCTTCTGGAGTAAAAATTTCCAATGCCAAATCTAAGACATTTTCAAACCTTCATGCTATTAAGAGATTTGGCAATATACGCGACCATATGTACACATAATACATTTTTTTTTTTTTTTTTTTTGTCGGGATAGGAAACACTCGACTGGAGCACTCAGACACAACTGGTCCATTGTACTGCCAGAGAGCAAACCCTGATTTACCCATTTTGTTGGAATTTCCTTGACTTTCGAAGAAAGCCAAGCAAGCACTTCAGTGATGAGGAGCTTACAGTACCAGCACTCACCACATCCGCACCGAAGATCTGCCACCTGATACGAGCAAAGGCCGGACACTCACAGAGATAATGTTCCGCGGTGTCGTCACTTTCTCCACAAGCGTCGCAAATTGTAGTGTCACTTAAGCCTAACACGTTAAGGTGCTTGGCAAAAGCGAAGTGGCCTGTCAAGACGCCGATAAGTTGTCTACAGTCTTTTCTGCTGAGAGACAGCAAGAATGCCGCTGATTTCTTACAGACGTCTGGGAGCATGCGTTTAGTCAACCTGCAACCTGGAGAGTCATGCCACACACAATTGTGCTCGTGAGAGACCCAATCGTCAATGGAAGCCCTAACCGAGGACGCTGGAAGACCCAACACGGGTTCGGGACCGGAGAAAGCCTCCTCTGAGCCTTGTCTAGCAATCTCATCGGAGATCTCGTTCCCCAAGATCCCAGTGTGACCTGGGACCCAGATAAGAGACAGAGAATTCAGCCTTGCGACAGAGTTCAAAGAGTTTTTGGTTTCACGAACTATTTTGGAAGTGGTTAAAGGGTTAAGCAAGGCCTTAAGCGCAGCCTGACTGTCACTACAGACACAAATGCTACGTCCCTTCCACCTGTTCTTCACAACATAGTTCATGGCCATTAGGATTGCATAAGTTTCCGCTTGGAAAACAGACGCATATTTGCCTAACGAGAAGTGAAGTCTAATGTTGTCGACTTCCACGAAGACCCCAGCGCCAGACCCTTGACTGGTTTTGGAACCATCCGTGAAAATACGACTACATTCCATTCCCGGCTCAGACTCTGACCGAAGCCAGTCCTGGACACAAGGAAAGTCGACTCTGAATTTGCGCATCAGCTGGAGTTCTGGTGTCATTGCATCAGACGGCATATCCATAAGACAGGAGTCGTAAGATAAGTGTGGCGCAAGTTCATCAAAGTTCCAGTGTGGAGTATACCAAAAACCGCCCCGCCTAAGACGATGGATGGCTTTGATAGTGCAACCCATGATATAAGTATCAAGGGGAGGTAAGTTCAGCAAAGCGTCTAGAGCAGAGCCAGGCGTACTCGGGAAAGCTCCTGAGCAGCCGAAACAAGCCGTTCTTTGGAGTTTCGCACAAAAAGCAACCACATATTTACGCGAGAGCCCCTTCCACCAAACAACCGACGCATATGCGAGGAATGGTCTTATCATAGCCGTGTAGATCCAGAGAACCTTATTCGGTGATAAGCCCCAAGTCTTGCCAAAAGCACCCTTACACTGCCAGAAGACTGAGAGCGCCTTGGATGTTTTCGACTCGACGTGTTTAGACCAATGAAGTTTCTTATCTAGAATCACTCCCAGATATTTGGCTTCATTGGAAATGCGAATGGTGACGCCTTTTAGTACTGGCTGAGTCAGACCGGTCAAAATCCTCCTTCTCGTAAAAAGAACAACCTCAGTCTTAAGAGGATTCACCGAAAGCCCACTCCTAGTACACCATTCATCGATCATGTCCAGCGCCGCCTGTGCGTTAGCACAGACCGTCGCCAGGCATGGCCCGACAGAAAGTACGGCGACATCATCCGCATATGCCTGAGCGTAGACGTTAGAACTATTTAGAGTGTTCAACAGAGAGTCGACCACCATGCACCATAACAATGGAGACAGAACGCCACCTTGCGGACAGCCCCTGTTTACCCCTGTCATAACATATTGGCCACAATCCGCATCCACTACCAAAGTTCTATTCATTAGCATTGCTTTAATCCACAACACTAATGTTTCATCTACCCCGTGTTGTCTGGCAGAGTCGCACATGCAGTCAAAAGTTGCATTGTCAAAAGCACCCTCAATGTCGATGAAGATACCCATCGCGTATTCTCTCCTATCAAGCGCGCATTCAATTCTGGCCACTAGATTTTGAAGTGCGGTCTCACAGGATTTCCCACGCTGGTAAGCATGCTGCATCTCCGATACTGGATGCAGTTTCAAAGCAACTTTGTGCACGTGAAATTCTACCAGTCTCTCCATACTTTTCAGTAAGAAGGATGTCAAACTTATAGGTCTGAAACTCTTGGGGAGCGAATAGTCTTCCTTACCAATTTTCGGTATGAAAGCTACTCTGACAGTCCGCCAAGGTGTAGGAATATATGCCAGCGCCAAGCCAGCGGTGAAAATTATTTTCAGAGTTGGCAATAGCTGATCTATACCCTGTTGCAGCATAGCCGGATATATTCCATCGGTGCCAGGCGATTTGAAACCATCAAAAGATGCCACAGCATATTTGATGGCCTCATCTGTTACCACGGCTGATGCAATATACCAACTGCGCCGAGTTTTCTGACTTAGATCAAGCTCAGCCTGGGTAAGCGGGCCAAGCTGCGACCTAGTGATTATCCGATTGCCAGGAAAGTGAGTCTCCAGCAGAAGACTAAAAGTTTCCGCTTTTGTCTCAGTAAACTTGCCATCAGACCGTCTGAGTGACTCCGGTTTGGTCGGCTTACCTCTTTTGAGGACTTTAACCAACCTACTGGTTTCACCGAGTGTCTCGATCTTTTCACAAAAATCTCTATAAGAAGCACTTTTCGACAAACGAATTAACTTCTTATAGTCTTTTTGCTTCGATCTAAAGAGATCCCAGTCACCTTCTAAATTTGTCTTAAGAGACCTATTCAGAAGTTTTCTGGACTCTTTCCTAAGCCGCTGCAGTTCCGGGCTCCACCAGGGAACCGGCGTTCTGCAGGAGTTTTTTGTCATTGGACACGCCAGTTCAAAACAGTTGGTAAGGACACTAGTCAGGTTTTGAACAGCATCCTCAACCTTTCGTTTCGTTCTGAGTTTAGCTGGAGCTGTATGTGCTGTATGCACATAATACATATGTACATACATACAGACATAGAAACATTGTAATATTTTTTCCATTTTATTAAATGAGATTTTGTTGATCGTTGAATTTGTCCACATTTTAGAATGTTTTAATAGATTTAAAATAAACTCTTAACAGAGTGGCGTAGGTCCAGCTGGACCTGATGGTTTACCGGCCGAACTTTTCAAGGCAGCTGGGGATGAATTGGTAGAGTGCATACACCAACTCATTTCTAATATTTGGTCAGAGGAGTGTATGCCTGATGAATGGAATCTCAGCATCGTTTGCCCGATCCACAAGAAAGGAGACCCCCTCAACTGCGCCAATTATAGAGGCATCAGTCTCCTCAACATCGCGTACAAGATCTTTTCTGCGATATTGTGTAAACGCCTGAAACCTTTTATCAACAGCCTGATTGGACCCTATCAGCGCGGTTTCAGGCCAGGAAAGTCCACCATCGATCAAATCTTCACACTTCGGCAGATCCTGGAGAAAACCCAAGAATTCCAAATCGATACTCACCACCTCTTTATCGATTTCAAGGCCGCCTATGACAGCATCTATAGAGAAGAGCTTTATAGAGCCATGTCTAGTTTTGACATCCCTGCCAAACTTGTCCGCCTGTGCAGGCTGACGATGGAGAACGCTCGCTGCTCCATCAAGGTCGGTAATGACCTCACCGAGACCTTTGATGTTAAAAAAGGCTTTAGACAAGGTGACGCGCTGTCATGTGACTTCTTCAATATTGTACTTGAACGGATTGTGCGGAACTCACAAGCCAACACCGGAGGCACAATCTATTACAAGTCTGTACAACTGCTTGCATACGCCGACGATATAGACATTATCGGAAGATCTCAGCGGGCTGTCACCGGTGCTTTTGCAAGCATTGAGGCGGAAGCGGCCAAAATGGGTTTGGCGATAAACGAGGGCAAAACCAAGTATATGCTGTCAACTAGAAGGGAAAACCAACATCGACGAATTGGACAAAACGTCATCGTGGGCAGCTATAACTTCGAGTAAGGGACTTTGTCTACCTTGGTTCTGCTATAAATTCAGCAAACAAAATCAGCGCAGAAATCAATCGAAGAATAACTCTTGCCAATCGCTGTTTTTTGGGCTTATAAGGCAATTCAACAGTAAAGCCCTCTCTCGAACAACTAAGGAGACTCTATATAAGACCTTGATCATCCCAGTCCTGCTTTACGGCGCTGAAACATGGACTTTATTAAAAGAGGATGAAGATATCCTTGGTCGCTTCGAGAGAAAAATTCTTCGTAAGATTTTCGGTCCCGTTTTCCGTTGACGAACTATACGAGCTGTACAGCGACATCGACCTAGTCAAAAAAGTGCGTATTGGACGTCTGAGATGGCTAAGACATGTAGAGCGAATGGACACCAACGCTCCGGCCCGCAGAGTCTTCGAATCTAACCCCGAGGGACGACGCAGTAGAGGGAATTATCGCCGTAGGTGGCGCGCATAAGTTCAAGAGGACCTCGACCAACTTGGAGTGCGCAACTGGAGGCAATTAGCTAAAGACCGAGCTAAATGGAGAGGCTTGTTGGTTGAGGCCCAGGTTCACCCCGAACTGTAGCGCCACCTAAGTAAGTAAGTAGAGTGGCGTAGGTAGTATATTGCAGGTTGAATTCTCATACTTTAAGTCTATTTTCCTACCTTTTATGTGTTATGTGTGTTTCGAGAAATACTTCAGGTAATAATACGTGTTTTTCAATTATAAAAAACTATTTCATTGAAACGAGACTGCCTATCTGTAAATAAAATATTCTGGCAACCGTTCGCCGAATCAGAGGAAGAAAGTTGAATATCGTGAAAGGAGTCAAAACTAAACACGGTCCACTGCTTTCCAATGAGTGATGGAGATGAAGCGAGCACTTTTCAGAATTGTTTAAACCCCGGCAAATGGAAGTGATTGTCCCTCTTTGTAAACAAGGGGGCAAAAGATTGCGCCAACTACAAGGGTATATTTATTTTAAGTATCCTTAGAAAAGTCTTTGCTAAGGTGTTAGAGACACGTGTCAGAGCTTTGGTTGAGGATAATTTAGGTGATGAACAATGCGTTTTTCGTCCCGGTAGAAGCAGGGCCGACCAGTTATACACTCTCAGAATGATTCTTGAAAAGGCCTGGGAGCATGCTGAACGTGTATACACCTGTTTTGTGTTTTTGGCGAAATCATGTGGTAGGCTATGATAAGGGCGATTCGGTATAAACATATATACAAATTATACAAGCTGTATTCGGGTAAATGGCGGTAAATCAATACCCTTCATTGTGGGGGTTGGGCAGGGTGCTAAGGGTGCGTTTTGTCACCTCGCCTCTTCATTGTATATATGGACAGGATGCTGCAGTGCAGCTGTGGCAGAGAATGTTGCAAAGTGGGGGACTTAAGGATTAGTCATCCTCTCTTTAGGGATGATTTGGTCATCCTTGGTCGTTTGTCGGAAGTATTGATTGTTTCCATAACGCCTATTCAGTACACCCTGCATGTTTGTAGAGTCTCAATGAATCAGGCGGATACGTTTAAGTATCTCGGGGTCTTATTCACGAGTGATGGAAAAAGCAATGTCGAGTTATTCTGGAGAAATGGTCAAACTGGATCAATTTTGAGAGAGTTTGGTCAATCTGTTATAAGGAAGGCCGAACTTACCTATAGTGTTGAAACCTAATTATCGGTTGTTAACTTGGTATATGTTTCAACTCTCACCTACAGTAGCGGATACAAGCTGCTGAAAGAGGTTCCTTCGCGGTGTTGCGTAACATCAGAGTACGTGAGGCACTCAATGTAGAGCTGCTACTTTTTCGAACAGAAGGATTTATGCTTTGACAGTTTCGTCGCGTAGAGCGTGTTCCCAGCTGGTTTCCAAGACGTGTCATGATTGCCGCACCATCAAGTTAGCGACCTCTCGGTAGGCCTATAAATAGATGGTTGGATCAAGTCCGACATCACTCTTGGAGCCGTCTAGGGATTTCTCCAGATGAGTTGGAGTCGACGGCGGAGGTTTAAAACCGATGGAGAGTGCACCTAATTATCCTACCCTCGCGACCCTCATAAAGGATTAGCGGGTGAGCTATTTTAATGACAAAACGGAGAGTGCTCTAAAAAAGTGTACTTAAAATCGCACATTTAAAGACCCAGCGAAGTGGGTACAACCAGCTAGTAGCTAGATAATATTTAAGATAATATTCCTATCGCTGTTCTTAACCCTGACCTTTTTAGTTTTATGATCTCCCCAGATTTCCTACGGTCTAACACACGTCACAAGGCCTTGGGCACCTTATAACCATCTTATACATACAATATTAGCCATGTTAATGATTCTATCACAAATAATTTCCCTAACCACACACCTTGGTGGTGTGGCTCGTCGGCCTTTTTATTACCTTCTATATCGCAGTGTCCAGGTACCTAACATAATGTGAAACGGTTCTGCATACATAATGCCTTAAGCATTGTGCAGCAATTCCTGACGATCTCAGATTTAGTGACACAAGACTCTAGCGCTTTTAGCGCAGCCTGACTGTCAATGAAGGTGGCGATATTCTTGTCGGATCTAGCCTAAATTGAACCAGATATGTAGTGCCGATCTGGTCAAGCTAAAGCCATCACATATCAGCTGCGTTGTCGGTGTCCGCACTGGACACTACCTTATAGGCCAACATGCCAAAAGACTTGGCCTCTTCTCCAACAACTTTTGCAGGAGCTGTAGGCACGAGGAGGAGGAGGAAACCACCCTTCACCTCCTATGCACTTGTCCAGACATGTCGCCTAGAAGAATGCTCCATCTAGAGGCACCCTTCCTTGAAGACCTCGGTGATCTGGCGTCCTTAGGCGTCATGAGTATCCATGGCTTTATCAAATAAGGTAGACCAGCCTACGTTGCAATTAAAGTGCTTCAGCTACAAATCTGTCATAAATTAGATTTCCCCGTATCATTTAGGATACGTAAAAAAGCATTTTCTATGTTATCAGCAGTAAAGGGTAAAGAAAAAGAAGCAGAAGTAGAAGGACCTGGTGTTGTGTCAATATCCTCCTATCAAAATCATCATCATCAAGCAAAGCATTCTCAATCTCTTCATCCGTAAGCATATTTCTGCCATCCATACCTGCGGCAAACAAAAAACCAAAATGCAAAAAAAACAGCAAAACGACAAAAAGCTTTACTATGACAGCATATAAGAACCTCCTAAAATAATATATATTTTTTACCAAAGAAAAGGTTTTAAAATAGAACCAATAGTTTTCACTTACCGATGTCGTTGCTATTCAAGGGTCAACTTGACCCTGTCACTGCTGCTATGGCCCGAAATAAGCACAGAGCGGCTAAACACAACCACTACGCACAAGCGCGAGAACAATACTGAGAATACGAAGGCGGGGGACCAGGGTTGTCTAAGAGTTATTGTTCGAAAATTTAGTTTCCAAAGTTAACAGGGTCGTATAGACCCATGAGTAGTAACCAAGGGTTAATATATTGTTAAACATAGAATTTATTACTGAAAGTTCCACATCGGCTGGAATATTTAAGTTCACGCCATAATTTGCGGCCAACTCTTTTCACTTTTGAACCAAATGCACTCTTGTCGATATTAAATGCTTTAGTATAATCCTCTGCAGTCTTCTTTCTTCCATATCCACTACTTTTACAATGAAGTCTGCAAGCAGTTTTAGGGTATCTTAAAAAAAAGTGGTGGGATTTCTGTTTCTAAATGCAACATATAGTTGGAAACTTTTTCAAATTCCTCACAAAAAAAAGGACACCCAAATCTGGGCTCCATACAACAATATAGAGATAGCAATTGCACGAAATAGTTTGTTTTTCGATATGTGTCCGATATGACATTCCGCCGCTAGTTGACATTCGAAATATTTTTTTCATATTGAGGTTCGATGTAATTAACACATATTTATAATCTTTCACTATTTCAACGCTTTCACCCTGATAGGACCACTTTTCGCTGCGAAAGTATCTTCCACAGTCATTTCTAAAAATCATCATCTTTGGTTTCGATAAATTGACCGTCAAATGCTGTAGTTTTCAAGACGGTTCATAACAAGCTGCATTCCCTTAACTGTCTCCGATTAAAACACAATATCGTCCGCAAACTTAAGCCTTGGTATCCGCACACCACCAAGCTCAATCCCTACTTTTAATTCTCCTACTATATTGTGAAAAGTAACGTGCTTAAGACGCATCTTTGCTTAATTCCCTTTTGCTTACACATAACATACTTTATGAGGTTTATCTTCATAATTTCTCCTTGTCACAAACTACGAATATGTGTCAAAATTAATATACCCCTATGGGATGGGGCATACGAAAAATCACCCCAATATCAATAGTAGTAAAAAATTCTACAACAAATAACTCAGCGGATGCCCCAACTATTCGTACCTCTAAACATTTATAGTTCCTCGTTCCGCACATTTCAGCATCTATCGCTCGCTCTAATCTCTAATGGTTATTGCCCCACATTTATGCAAGCTCATCTCAAATATTTAATTACCTCCATCCACGCCACTATAATGCCAACAATTACAATCACTCAATAATTGCCCCGACATAAACAAACACATCTCATAACCGGCTATCGTTGGCCGTTCATGATGCTATGTATCAACTGAATTTCAATGATCAATCTCTAGCTGCATATACCTACCCTACTCTCGACTTATTTTCACTTTTCACAGCGAGAAAATCGGCTGTGGAACTGCGCTGTGCGCTATCTCATCGCCAGCCAGCGGCCAATACAAAGCACATGATGTTCCCTCTGAGTACTTTGCCTGAATGAGCTTCTTTTCTTATCGCGTCTTGGCAGAGGTGCCACCGAGCAACCTTAACCAATACGATTTCCTCTTACCGATCGTTCACCATGATCGTCACCGATGCGATACGACACCGCGACGTATTTTTGTCGTCGCTTTGCCATTGAGACTTTTCCGTGCGCCCCGCCAATAGCCGCAGCGCACCTCGCCCACTACACCTGGCCAACAGATACGCCACTCTACGTTGACTATCGTTGGAAACAACTCGTTGGGAGCAGCAGAACCAGCGAATCAGTCATCACAGTAGCAGCTGTTTTTTTGTTGATCGCGTGTACGTGCCATTCCTTGCTTTAAAATTGTTAAAACGGTTATAAGCTGCGGTAGTCTTGAAGTAACCATCGAACTTGTTAGGCGCCGATCTAGAACGTTTATTCGTCTTCTTCATCGGTAAGATTCTTCTGTAGAACGCGTTTAAGACGACGACCACCACAACGACCTAGAGAAAGAGTGAGATACAAAATAATTTCATAGATACACTCGTATTTGCATGCAATCTTTGCTAGTGTCAAAGCATCCTTTTCGAAAATTCCTTCCGCGTTTCAGTCGTAAAAGTGTACATCCACTGATCGTCCGTCGTTTTTGCACTCGATCTATATAAAATAATATTCGCGCAACCCTTGCAGTTCCGGGTGATTATAAAATAAAACTTAATTGCATCTCGTACGAGTAAATGTCGCAAAAAGTTGGCACTTTACCAATCTAAAGTTAAGCACTTTGCCAAAGTGGGGATCCGCTGTACAAGTAATTACCACCCCCGAGTCACTCCGCTGCTAGCGTTGTTAACAAATAGGAAGAACGCCTCGCGTGTGTGCATCGTCCGTTTTTTTCTTTTGTTCAATTCTCCTGTGTATTTTTAGAGTCATGCGCTCGGCTTTGTAAATTAAAAAAAAAAAAAGAAAAATTAAATAAATAAATAAAAAAATAGATCGCACAGCTTAATCGCTTGCAATTACAAGTGGCATTGATTCGGGGTGCTATTAAGAGTGTATTCGTTTCGGGTGGAGGGTGTTAGTCTAAACCCTTTATAGATGCCGATTACCCGAGGGGCGGCAACAAAAAATTTAAAAAAATAAAAAATTGTAAAACTGAATAATTTAGCTTAATCTATTTTATTTTCGTTTAAAATTGAGTTTTTGAAACGATAACCAGCCATATAGATAGTCTAAGTTGGTATCGAAGAGCCGGTTTTAGTTATTCAATCTCGTTGTGTTGGGTTTCATTAAAAATTCATTCATCGACCGCGGTGGAGAACATCGGTGGCAGACAACATAAAAAGTGGTAAGTTGTTGACGGTTTTATGTGCAAGTATCTACAATATAGGTACATTGTGTTGTGTGGCTCTTGAAGAAGAGCAGAGGAAAAAGAATTGGTTTTGCTGGCCTGACCTTGGCTAAATTACCTCACAGGGTGGTTGTGATTTTGTATACTTTTAAGACGGGCTATTTTTTGTGTTTTATATACATTATGTTGTGTTTCTATTGAATTTTTCTATGACAAATGCAGCATCCAAGACGATAGAAATTGTGCTCTTTCCACTGAAATTTAAAAAATGTTCAACTGACTAAAGCAGCTCAGTGTACATTTTTGAACTGAAATTAATAATGTAGGGGAACCTGGGGACACTCGAAACCCCCCTTTTTAATTAGCGAAATATCTCAAAAAGTAAAAGACAAATTCGCTTTTTATTTTAGCGTTGTAACAAGCAATTTAATCGTTCATCATATTATACAGTTAAAATAAGAAAGTACGTAGGATAAAAAATTATTTTGCCGCTTTTCTATAACTATCCAAAATAACCAAGTGTCCCCTATTCAGGGAGACTTGATTATGGGGGACTATCTCTGCATCAAACTCTGTTAATCAAACCCGCTCCGCCCTCCAGAAGGTGCAAAGACTGGCCTGTGTAGGTATTACGCGCGCAATTCGCACCTACCCAACACCTACGCTGGAAGTTCTCTTAAACCTTCCTCCCCTACATATAAATCTTCTTCTTCCTTTTTATCAGCGAGATTATGATCCGAAAATAAGGGACCATAGCCCTCCCACTTCACCGCATTTCTACTGATCCGCCTGTGAGGTTCGCCTATTTGACCTCAGAAAATATCGGCAGGCCTGCCGATTTTGGACCACTCGGTTACTGAGGCCAATGAAATGCCGATGTCGTCGCATTTGTCTGATCCAGGCGTTTATAGGCCTGCCTTTCCTACATCGCGATATCTTTGGAACGTGCACTGATATTGCCTTTTTAACAGGGTTCAAATGATCTCTTCTTTGAACTCGGCAATACCAGCTGAGCCGGTCGCGCTCTATTTTTTGTATGATGGTTTCCTTGATGTGAAATCTTCCACGGATCTTTGAACTTCTTATGCGATCAAGCTTTGTCACTCCTGCTGTCATGCGAAGCATCTTCATCTCTGCTGCCGTTAATTTACCCTCATAAATTTTGTACATCGTCCAACATTGTGAACCGTATGTGAGCGCTGGATGCACAACTGCGGTGAAGAGCCTTCCCTTCAACTCAGGTGGCATTTTTCTGTCACAGAAGATAGCGGAATTTTCTCGCCACTTCATCCACCCTACGCTTACACGATGATTGATGTCGTCATCACAAGTTGCTTTGCTATTGATCATAGATCTCAGATATTTGATCGCACTTGGGAAGCACTGTTCCATTCAAATAAATGTCTGGAATAGGCCTGAGTGGATTAGAGAACGGGCAGCACAAGTACTCTGTCTTTTTTGAACTAATGCGATACCCATTTCCCTCCAAAACGTCCACCCACACAGCAAGTGCTCATTGCAGGGATGTAGGATCCTCACTTATGATGGCTCCGTCGTCAGCAAAAAATAATTGATCTACCTTGGGGTCCATCACTTTACCTTCAAGCAGATAATCAAGGACTGTAATAAAGAGCAAAGTACTTAAAACGCTTCCCTGGTGCACCCCGACTTTGATTGGGAACTCTTCGGTTACTCCAGCGGGGAATCTTACTCTTGTCTTTGCTCCCTCGTACATATCCATGATCATCTGTATATAGGTTTCTGGAACCCCTTGATGTCTTAGCGCCACCCATATCAGATCTCGTGGTTGTCTGTCGAATACCTTTTCAAAGTCAACCAATACAATATGCAAATCCCTTAAGGAATCACAATGTTTTTACATTATGATTCTTGTACTTTGGATTGCACCTGTGGTTGATTTACCCGCAACAAACCCGCACTGATCATCAGATGAGAATTCTGAGCCATCTGAACCCGACGTTTCCCATCTTTTTCCAGAACTCAGAGGGCATCTCGTCTGGCCCAACCGCTTTTCGTTTTTTGGAGTATTTGACCACCTCACTAACTTCTTCGACTGTAATGTCGGGCATGTCTTCACAGTTAGGGGTGGCTCTTGGAAAGTATAGTCGGGGAAATTGTTAATTGAAAAGTTCTTCACAATACTGCCGCCACAGTAGAAGAATTTTGTCGTCATCTAAAGAAGCTGGCCATGAGCATTGTTAATGAACTTTGGCGAACAAATCTCCTAAGCATTCCTCCTTCTTTGGGCGGCTTTTTTGAAGATGGTGGCGCTCTTGTTCATATTGTGACTTCGCTGCTCTTGGATAGCCTGGTTTGCATCAGCAACCGGGGAAGATATTTTCTCCAGCTCCCAATACAGGCCCTCCGTACTCTCTGCTTGAAGCTGGGCGCACTTCTTCTTCGCGTTTTTCTTGCAACATCTGTATTCCATTTCGAGGCGAGCTTTTTCGTCACTATTATTAGAGGGGCACTTGACCAAGCTTTGAAAGCCGCTTTCTTCTCATTTATCACTTTCTTAGCTTCATCACTCCACCACCATGTTTCTTTGGCGTGTTGATGGTGGCCTTTTGAAGCTCCTAGCAGTGATTTGGCCTTCTTTAAGCAAGTTCGCTGTAGGGAATCCCACATATTTTGTGCTCTGCACTCTTCATCCTCAGCTCCGTTGATGGTGTGAGAGAGGTAATTTTTCATTACGAAAACAAAAGCCTCGCCTTTTTCTTTGTCCAGATTGTACCACATGATTTTCTCAGAGACCCTTGTTTGTTTGCTTTTCTTCGGTGTTTTCATAAAAATTCCCCTACACATAAATATTATGAAGAATTCGGCTGCCAGTGCTCTAAAGCTTCACCTTTTATACAAAAACACAAATTCCGAAATAGTTGGCCACATGAAGCTCCTTGAGGAAATTCCGCTACTTGCTTCTCCAGCAGTATGCATCTCAGACTTCATGTCTAAAAGAATCCACCTCAATCACCCCTTCACAGTTAACATACCTGACCGCAGCTACTGGAACTATCCTCAAATCCCTCAATCAATATCTCAAATCAATTGGCACACTGACGGTTCAAAAATGTCAAATGAGGTTGGTGCTGGTATCTTTGGCCCCAACTACAAACTCTTTACACCATTTTGTCAATCCGCTACTATTTTCCAAGCAAAGGTCTATGCTATCGAGCTCTGCGCCAGAAAATGCATTAGACGAAACCTCCGAGGATCACATACAAGGACAAGGTGAAAAGTTCTCGGCCTGACAATGAAAGAGTGCGATTTTTAGTTAAAAAATTGTTTTATTTTTTTACATAATCTCTCTTGACTTCAACACGCTTAGTGCAACATTTCTCCAACATCAGTATTCGTTCTCGGAAGTGAGAGTCTGGAAGGCTGTGAAAATATTCATCTACTACCCTCTCAACTTCTGCATTGGATGCGAAGCGCTTCCCAGAAACAAATTTCTTCAAGTTGGGGAATAGATGGAGGTCTAAGGGTGCCAAATGAGGTGAATATGGGGATGGCCGAGCAAATCGCACCCCAAATCCCACAGTTTTCCCATCGCTAACGCACACTTGTGTACAGGTGCATTGTCCTGGTGAAAGATGATTTTTTCTTCTTCAGGCCAGGACTGTTCTCGCGAATTTTGGCATCCAGCCGGTCAACAAGGTTGGAGTAATATTCGCCTGTAATTGTTTTGCCTTCCTCAAGGTAATCAATTAAAAGGATCCCTTTCGCATCTCAAAACACACTGGCCATGACCTTTGCGGCAGATGCGCTTTCTTTGGCGCTGAACCACCGGCTTTCACCCACTGCCTCGACTGCTTCGACTGCTGTTTCGTTTCTGGCGTGTAGTGGTCGACCCATGTCTCATCCATGGTGACAAATCGCCGCACAAAATCGATCGGATTCCTATTGAATCGGTCCAAAGATTGCTGCGAAAAACGTTTGCGTAGAGCTTTCGCATCCCTAAGTTTTTGTGCAAGATGTTTCGCACCCTCTTTTCCGATATACACACAGCCTCAGCTATCTCACTCACCTTCACTCGTCTATCGTCCAACACGATATCATGCACTTTTTCGGTGGTTTCGTGTGTGGTTGCGGTTTTTGGCCGTCCGTCGCGTGGGTCATCTTCGAGGGACGACGACCACGTTTAAATTCAGCTCGTATTAATATAATGTCAGACAGCCAAACAGCACTCAAGGCTCTCACGTCCTTTGAATATAAGTCTAAGCTAGTTTGGAATTATCATTAGACTCTTTTGCAGCTTGCTGCACACAATAAAATCACACTAATGTGGGTCCCCGGACACAAAGACATCCCTGATAACGAAGTGGCTGATGAACTTGGTGCCCAATCTCCTTACATAAGATCTGAACCGTTCTGTGGTATACCCACTAGCCAGTTTAAAATAGTGCTACTTCGCTGGGAACGCGAACAAATGCTCTCACACTGGAATGCACAACCTGGCCTAATCTGATGCATTCTCTGGCACATAGCTCTATAGCATAGACCTCTACATAGAAGATAGAAATATTTTAACCTAATGGTACAACAGATTTGAAATTAAGGCCAACAATTTTAGCACCCACACCATTTGCCATTTTTGAGCTATTGGTGTACCAATTGACTTGTAGATCAATCTGAGGGAGCTGGGGGTTTTCCCAAAAGGTTCGATTTGGGATGTTGATTTTGACGGGATAATTCAAGTTTATTTTTCTGGAAATGAAGTCAGATACACATACTGCTGGTGAGGTTAGCAGCGAAATTTTATTTAGAATCTCCATACGCCCAAACTAACCTACACCCTGTTAAATCAGAGTCCTTCACATTACAAAGCAGATAAAGCTTCAGAGCGCTGGCGACAGCAGTCTTCCTACCGTTTATGCTTAAAGGTGGGAAATCCAATAGGGATTCCAGTGCCGCTGTCGGGCATGTGATACCTACGCTAGCCAGTCTTTGTACCTTTTGAATGGTAGTTCCAGCATGTGCCTGTTCGATTAGTGAAGCATAGGTAATTATGGGAATGATGATGGTAAGGTAGGTCCAGTGAATCATTTTGAGCTTGAGACCCCATTTATTGCTGAAGAGTTTAGAACAGGCCCAGAAGGCCTTAGTTGCTTTTGATATAATTTTATAATATCTACATGTGGCCTCCAGGTAAGTTTCTGGTCTAGAGTTAGTTACCCCTAGACATTTGCGTTCATTGGCAAAATTAAGTTGGGCACCGTTTAGTGTTAATGTCTGTAGATTTAAATTTCTTCTCCTGGTGAATGGAATGATGACAGTTTTTGATGGATTAATAGGGCAATTGACATTCTTTCAACAATAATGGACTCTTGCTTACCTCTTATTACATATTATGACTCGGTCATCTGCAGAACCTTAAGTTGGATAACCAGCATTATTTAGGTCGATTAGGAGTTCGTCAACTACAATTAATCAATGCAGAGGAGAAAGAACGCCTCCTTGAGGACCACCTTTACGCAGCGGGGATGGATATTCTCGAGCAGACGGTTACTCCATGGTCTCCTAGTCTCCTCGAGGTAAGCAGCTAACCGCCGCAGTGTTTGCCCAATAGGTGCCACATGACCAGGGAATCGACGACTAAATTCACGTTAAGGCAAACCATAAGATGCCATTTGCAGAAATGAGACCACCTTCCGATAGGATGATGAATCTAGCGATACTTTGTAATATATGTTCTATATGCTGCCGTCAAAAGGGATGAATGATGCATATACATATATACTTAGCAATTAAGATTTTGAGTGGCATTATCTACCGGTCCTTGGGTGTAACAAATTTAAAAATGACAAATTTGCTTTTAGTGAAAAACAACAATCAAATGGTTCGTTGCTTCAACTGTTTTCAAGCGAATCGTAATTTATGCATTTATAATACATAACACTTCAACCGGGATAAAAAATAAAGAAACAGCAATGATATAGCCAACATTTTTGTTTTCACTTTTACAATATGAATACTCGTAGGCTCGTACCAGCTGTATTAATATATTTTTTCTTTAGAAATAGGAAGTTGGGGTTTTTCAGAGCATGCTTTACTGACTTCAATTCCATAATGCACGAATTTATCCTAAATTCGATGCTAAAAGTTTGGACATACATAAAGCAGCGAGAAGAGGCAGGCAGAACAACAAGAAGATTTATGTCCTACCACCTGTCTGTAGTGACAGTCAGGCTGCGCTTAAGATCTTGCTTAACCCTTTAACCACTTTCAAAATAGTTCGTAAAACCGAAAACTCTTTGAACTCGGTCGCAAGGCTGATCTCTTGCATTGGGATCTTTGAGGAACGAGATGGAACGGAAGGCTCAGAGGAGGCTTTCTCAGGTCACGAACCCGCGTTGGGTCTCCCTTTGTCCTTGATTAGGGTTTCCATTGACGATTGAATGTCTCACGAACACAATTATATGTGGCATGACTCTCCAGGATGTAGATTGACTAAACGAATGCTCCCGAACGTCTGTAAGAAATCAGCGGCATTCTTGCTGTCTTTCAGCAGAGAAGACCACAGACAACTTACTGGCATCTTCACAGGCCGCTTCGCTTTCACCAAGCATCTTAACGTACTGGGCTTCATTGACACTATAATCTGCAAAGCTTGTGGAGAGAGCGTTGACACTGCGGAAGATTATCTTTGGGAGTGTCCCGCATTTGCTCGTATGAGGTGGTAGATCCTCGGTGCTGATGTGGTAAGTGGTGATACTGTAAGCGCCTTATCACTGAAGTGCTTACTTGGCTTTCTTAAAAAGACAAGGAAATTCCAACAAAATGGGCAAGCCAGGGTTTGCTCTATGGTAGTTTCAATTTGCTGTATAGCTTAGCAGCACTTACATATATTTTAAGTTCCCCGTATATCTAAAGATCAACCTAACTTATATAATTAATTTGCATTTTCTTGGAACATTTCACTCAAAAAAGTGTAAGGAACCTCAAAGGAATCCAAAGAATGTTTATCGTTTAGCCGACATGCTTGACAACGATCTAGCAGAAGGCTTTTGCAACTAATCCAAATAATGATATCCCATCAGAGGGAGTTACCAACGGGCCTGGGAGTCCGAATTGATAAAACCAAGAGTGCGTCGCGTACCCTGGTTTTTCTCACTAGATCCCTGCTAGTTATTCCAGCAACACCACGAAAGAACTTCATTTAAGCAACTTGTGTCCGCGATCTTGTTCTTTTAGTCACCATACAGATTTCATGACAATAGATGAAAGTTAAAATTTAAACCGAATTTAAGACCAACAAATTATGTAGCTGTGACACGTACTTCGACCTCTCAGAATTGATCCATTAGGTGCAGGCATCACGACTGCGATGTGGAAACTTGCAAATTTGGTTCAATTCGTATCATTCAGACATGGCTAACAAGAAAATCCTGATAAACCAGAGAATCCTTTGTCCTCTGGCATATAAAAGTCAACTGGCTCCGTTCGGCAGCCAGCCAGGTACAGCCCGAAACAGCTTTTTAAGTGTTTTGCATTAAACAATGAATAAAACTGGAAACTTCTAAAGCAGAACTTAAATGCTTTATGATGTACTATATCTTCCCCAAAAATTCAGTTCAAGTGAAAGATCTTTAAGACCTACTGTCAATTTATGTAAATCAATAAGTTGCAATTAGTACTCTATGTAGAACTAAGGTTAGGTTAGGTCAGCGTGGGAAGCTGCATTAGATGCAACCTCACTTGGACCATGAAATGTCCATTGTGGTATTATCTATGATCCCCAGAAAGAACTACCTATAGAGCCAACTGGAGCTTCTTATAAAGCGCTGGAGGCTGCTAATGTTGACGTTATCCAATTCGCCTAAACTCTCGAAGAAGTAGGCTCCTAAGTACTGTCCTTTACGAGCGGAGAGTGCCTGGCATGTACAAAGGAGGTGTAATACGGTTTTCTCCTCTTCCTCGACCAAACAGTTTCCACAGAAGTCATAGCCTCATGGCATGCCTTCCAATGATGCAGTACTCCATAATGACACCTACTGCAATTGCAATGAGCTAACTTTTTCTGTCTAATAAGGCTGTTGGAGCATTTCTGTGGTTGGTTACATTGATAGTACTAAGCTTAAGCAGCAGTTTCATTATAGGGAGAGGCATGCCGATATTCACCTTGTTTAGTGAAATCGATAAGCTAGTCCCTGCCTGGCGAGTTCGTTTATTCCCTGTAATGTCTCCGGGTCCCGGCACCCAAACGAGGTCAATATTGAATTGTTAAGCTATCTCATAAGAAGACAGGCGACAATTTAGGGTAGTTTTTGAACTGAAGGTGACAGATTCCAGGGACTTGATCGCAGAGTGACTGTCAGTATATCTCGATTAGATATTGCATTGTGCTTTAGCCATGACAAGGCCTCTATCGCCATTATTTCGGAAGGCGGAAACAGATACTTATGTTTAAATCATTGGAGAAGATATCCCATCTTACTCCCGATTCTGGTTTGGATCTATCTGTGTAGAAGCATATGGACCCCTCTTGTAATCCCAGAATCTCTTCCCAATCAAATCTATGATGCGGGTTTTAAAGTTTTTATCGAACAGAAGTTATGGAAGTATGTAGTTGGTGTCTTGCAGAAGAAATTTAAGACCGTTAGGAATAGAGGAGTGTTCGGTACTTAGACTAGACCACTGAGATATGGCCTGCATGCGAGTGGCTACACAGTTGCCACTTGTTTGCTATAAATATCCGAAGGTTGCCACCTTTGAAATAACAATTCTAGAGCCATTGTTGGGGTGGTTCTTACTGCTCCACTGTTGCAAAGGTGAGCTGACCTTTGCAAAGCACAAGATTATTTAGGTGAACAGCTTTCTACAAGGCTGTCCACCAAACTATCACCCCATGCGTTAGTATGGGCCTGGTGATGGGTACGTAGAGCCAGTATGTAATTCGTGGCTGTAGTCCTAATTTATTTATTATTACTTTCTTACAGCGGTAGTGGCTTTCTTTACACGTTTTAGGATACTGAGATTCCAGTTAAGTTTTATGCCAAGAATGAGGCGTCTACGATTGTAAGACTACTTCCACATAGTGCAATAGTTTTTATTGATACCAAGACTGCATCCTTTAACCCATTTAGAGAGCTTAGAGAGATTATTTTCCAAGAGATTTCTGAGCGTATTGAGGTGTTCACCCGAGACAGCTATAGCAACGTCGCCCGCATAAGAAATTAACTTACAGCCTTCCCGTTCCAGAATTAGAAGCGATTCATTCACCGCTAGGCTCAAAAGAATAGGAGAAGGCATCCTGCTTTGCGGATTACCCCTATTCGCAAACCTTCGAGCTACGGCATTGTCCAGCCTAGAGCTGTTAACCCTGTTTGTCAGCAACTGACTAACCAAGGAGGTGCCGCTACTCCAAGATTCGTAAGTGAAGGTATAATTGCTCCAGATTCAACGTGTTAAGCTCTCTCGATATCGATAAAGCAAAACCGATAAGTAAAAGGTCGACGAACAAGCATTTACATAATCTTGTATTTATATAAAAAAAAAATTGTTTGGTTATCAGTGATTGCTAAAAATAACTTATTCAAGTGATTGCACTAGTTCAGAAACAATTACAAGCCAGGGATAAGGTAGATTCAACTGTCGATGATCCCAGAAAACGAAATAAGGTCAACGACTTTCAGATCTGTACGTTAAATATTCGGACCCTTTACAGACCACGTGCAGCCGTACCGCACCGCTATCCAGGAAGTGTGATGGGATGGGCCGGGCAAAAAAGAGAATGAAAAACTGTAACATATACTACGGTGATTGCCGTAAACAACAAGTAGCTCTCATCTGATTGTGGATTAAGCTTCCGACACGTGAGCGAACGCACTATGACTATGACTACGGATCAAGGCTAAACTTGCTAGCATAAGCCTAATATGTGCTCATGCCCCCACCGAACAAAAGGACTCTGCCACCAAAGATTGTTCTACGAGCTCGATGAAAGAACATACGATCAATGTCCTAAATACGACGTTAAAATCGTATTGGGCGATTTTAACGCCAAAATAGGAAAGGAGGACGTCTTTGGTAGGGCAGACACTATACACCAATTCATCTCTAAGATTTGGTCAGACAAGTGTATATCTGATGAATGGAATCTCAGCCCTGTTTGCCCCCTCAACTGCTTGATTTTTGCCTACACCCTAACGTCTCCACGGCAAGAGACTCAGCGACAGCGAATATTTACCGAGTTTCGATATCTAGTTTGAGGATATAGTCATCAACTGGGGTACGAAAAACTGAGTTGGGTTCAAATTACCAAACACTCAGTGCTGTCTCTAGTCTCTGCAACAGGATACTACCGTAGCCGAACTAAAAATTAATGGAGTTGACATTGAAGATTCCGATAGCTTGTCAGTGCTTGATATGCAATTTAGCCCAGACCTTCATTGGAATTAGAAGATAACTAGGGACCCAAAGGTGGTGCCAGATATCTATATTTCCTCAAAGGATGCAAATCCTCCTTCGCTCCTACAGACTCGGCTAGGATGAAGGTACAAGAGAGTAAAGGGTCATTCATTAAGCGCGATACATCTTTAAATTTAAGTAAAATAAGTTGTATTGAAGGTATAGGCGGTCTTTTTAATTCGTGTTAAAGAATATTCGATTCGCTAAATTTGCCAACATTAGCCTAATACGCGTTTACGCCCCTCATGAGGAGAAGGACGACGCGACAAAGGACGACTTCTACCAGCTCTTGGACAAGACGTATGAGCAATGCCCTAGCCACGACGTTAAAATTATCCTAGGTGATTTTAACGCAAAGCTAGGAAGAAAGGACGTCTTTAGTAGCGTGGTCGGAAAGCACAGCCTGCACGACAACACATCCGACAACGGACTCAGGCTAATCGACTTTGCAGCGGGGCGAAACTTTGTCGTAGCTAGTACGCGGTTCCCACGTCTCGATATTCACAAAGGAACATGGCTCTCCTTTGATCGAAAAATCGTCAACCAAATCGATCACATTGCGATCGACACAAGGCACTCTTCCAGTATTCTGGGTGTCCGGACTTTCCGAGGAGCCAACGTGGACTCGGATCACTACCTAGTTGTAGCCAAGGTATGGATGCGGATATCCAGAACGGAGCGAAATCAACGAAATACTGTGAGGAAATTTGACGTCGAAAAGCTACAATCGCAAGAGACCGCCAGAACCTTTGCCGATCGTGTTTCTTCTAATCTCAATCTAAGTCCTATGCCGCCAGCAGCAAATGCGGAAGACCAGTGGCAGCGTTGCCAACAAGCCATCAGAGATGCCGCCTCTGATGTACTGGGTTTCTCTCGCCCACCACAACGAAACCCCTGGTTTGATGAGCAATGCCGGCAAGCACATGCAACCCAACAAGAGGCGTACAAAGCGGCGCTGCATAGAAGGACTAGAGCTGCTTACGAGCTCTACGTGCGCAGGAGAAAAGAGAAACATCGACTTCTCAGAAAGAAGAAAAAGGAGCATGAGAAGCGCTCGATCGAGGAGATTGAGAGCCTCTATTGCAGAAATAATGTTCGAAAATTTTACCAAAGGGTAAAAAGTACATGCCAGGGTTTCAAAGCCAGAACAGAAGCCTGCAGGGACGAAAATGGCAACATAGTAGTAGAATCGCAGTCGGTGCTGAGGATATGGAAGGAACACTTCTGCAGACTGTTAAACGGCGATGATGATCAATATTCCGCTGTCAGGCAGAATGAGCTATTCAACAGTGACGATGGCAGTCAAGATTCCCGTCAACCTGATCAGAATGAAGTGAGGATAGCGATATCTAAACTCAAATCCAACAAAGCTGCTGGAGCCGACGGCCTTGCCGCTGAACTTTTCAAGGCAGGAGGAGATAAGTTGGTAAGGAGCATGCACCAGCTCATCTGTAAAATCTGGTCAGACGAAGGTATGCCCGATGAATGGAACCTCAGCATCGTTTGGCCGATCCTGAAGTCAGGAGACCCTCTGAACTGCGCCAATTACAGAGGTATAAGTCTCCTCAACATCGCATATAAGATCATGTCTGCCGTATTATGTGAACGCCTAAAACCGATCGTCAACAACCTGATAGGTCCTTATCAGTGCGGTTTCAGGCCGGGAAAGTCCACCATTGACCAAATATTCACACTACGGCAGATCTTGGGAAAAACCCATGAATATAAAATCGATACACAACACCTCTTCATCGATTTCAAAGTTGCCTATGATAGCGTGTATAGAGACGAGTTACACAGAGCCATGTCTAGTCTTGACATCCCTGCCAAGCTCGTCCATTTGTGCAGAATGACGATGGAGAACTCTCGCTGCTCCAGCAAATTCGGTAAGAACATCACCGAACCGTTCGATGTCAGGAAAGGTCTTAGACAAGGTGACGCGCTATCATGCGATCTCTTTAATATAGTACTTGAGAGAATTGTACGAAACTCACAAGCCAACACCGGAGGTACAATCTTCTTCAAGTCTGTACAACTACTCGCTTATGCCGATGACATTAACATAATCGGAAGAACTCAGCGGGCCGTCAATGGGGCATTTACGAGTATTGAGATCGAGGCAGCAAAGATGGGTCTAGCGGTCAATGAAAGCAAAACAAAATATATGCTGTCTACAAAAAAGGACACACAACATCGGCGTCTTGGACAGAACGCCACAATAGACAGATATAATTTTGAGGTAGTAAAGGATTTTGTCTACTTAGGCTCTATGGTGAGCTCCGCAAATAACATCAGTAGGGAGATCACACGGAGAATTACTCTTGCCAATCGTTGTTTCTATGGGCTAAAACGGCAATTGAGTAGCAAAGCCCTATCTCGAACTACTAAGGTAACTCTTTATAAGACACTAATCATCCCAGTCCTGCTGTATGGCGCAGAGGCATGGGCTTTGACAAAACCGGATGAGGATGCCCTTGGTTATTTCGAGATGAAAGTTCTTCGAGCGATCTTTGGTCCCGTTTGCATAGACGGTGAGTGGAGGAGAAGGTACAATGCCGAGCTATACGGCCTGTACAAGGACATCGACTTAGCCAGAAGAGTTCACATACAGCGACTAAGATGGCTGGGTCATGTAGAGCGGATGGAGCCCAACGTTCCCGCTAAGAAAGTTTTCGAATCCACCCCGGATGGACGACGCAGTAGGGGACGACCTCGGGGTAGGTGGCACAAACAAGTGGAGGGGGACCTCAACCAACTTGGCGTGCGCAACTGGAGGCAGCTGGCTAGTAATCGTGCTAGCTGGAGAGGTTTGTTGGTTGAGGCCCAGGTCCACCCCGGACCCTAGCGCCATCTAAGTAAGTAAGTAAAGAACATTCGATACCATTATGTCTTAAAAATAATATCGTTAAAATGGGGTTTTTTTTTTTGTTGCGCCAAGGGATGTGGTAATATTCCAAATATACTAGTAGCCCGGGCCACTAGCATGGACGATTCGCAAGCTCGAATAATCGATGCCGGGAATGCGCCTGCGTAGTAATCCACACCCTGCACACATCTACCACTCTCCCCGCGGGACTGCTGTAAGGTATTACTTCGCGGGGCTGGTTAGCAATTAATGCTATGCTTCTTGTATTGCTGCTTCAGCTCTCCTTGCTCTCTCAATTATTCGGAGCTCTTTTTGCACATTCGTTATAAGGGTACAAATTTCCAGCTAATTCTCCTCTGACCGCAGCATTTGGTCTATAAGTAATGGTGGACTTGGCAGGTTATTTCTCCATTCCGTAAAGTGATTGCAATGGAATATTGCATGCTCTGTATCTTCCTCTTGGTCTGGACAATGTGGACAGAGAGGTGAGTTATCATGTTACGACTACGCTTGACGGCGGTTATCCGAGAGGTCCACTTTTGGATGACTCGTGCTCAATCTCGCTAATGATGCGAACAACGGTGTGCCTAAGGTCGGCAATTGTTGCTAGCTTAGTGGTATAGACCAGAGATTTAACTTAACCTCAAAGAAGGGAGTCTAAGACCGCCAAATCGCATGATCTTGGCGGCCAATTGACATCGGCTCTTCGTGAGATTACGCAACAGGGAAACTTCACCTTCAATACCTTCAGCATTTCGTTCAATATTTGGCACGTCGCACCGTCCTGTTGAAACCACATGTCGCAAATACCCAAACGATCAATTTCCGGCCAAGCAAACTCGTTTATCATGAAGACTTTCTTGGCGGAAACGTTGGGCTCCATCCGCTCTACATGACCCAGCCATCTAAGTCGCTGCATGTGAACTCTTCTGGTAAATGAAAATATCCTGGTACAGGCCTTACGCATTGCACCTTCTCCTCCATTTACCGTCTACGTTTTGTAAGCATTTTTTGATTGCTACTTAACTTTTGTTGTTACCTCGCTTTAGGGGGTTTACACTTGTATCTATGCAGACGAGACCAAAGGTCACTCGAACCACTTTTCTCTCAAATTAACCAAGGGCTTCCTGTTGGCATAAACTCTCTTCGATTTCCATGACTCCAAAATCGACAATTTGAAGACGATTCTTTGACCAATAGTGGTCAGTTGACTTCAGTTCTTGAACAATTTTAAATTTTTAACGGATACAGGCTCAAGTGTTTTCGCAAAATTCGCCAAGTTGAAGCGTAGAAGAGGTCCAGTTCTTTAGATCCACTCGAAATCGAGACGTTTTGGTTCTCGCGCCTACTCTTTTCCACTACAGCAATATTTTCGGACCGTGCGTTTCTTTGACGTACTAGGACTGCTCGATCAACAACTGGACCACTTTCTTCGAATTTCTTCATAATTCGCCGAATGGTGAACTCGGAAACAAGTTCATTACGGCCGTAAATTGTGCGTACCGCGCCGAACGTTCCGCGAACAGAACTCGAATTTTGAAAATACATTTTTTCGAGTTCGATGCGTTTTTGAATCGTGTAGTACTCCATGGTAAAATGGTGACTATGACAAAACACAATAGCAGCTGAAGGACAGCAAAATATTTTCAAATATAGCGATATATAGATATAGCTATCACAGCTACTGAATGACCCTTTATATGACTTGTAGTGGTTCGAAATTCCATCTTCCCAGACGTCTAACTAAACAACTTCTGAGCAGATATTGATATACTCGTAATAAGGAATAACGTCGGTTGTCATGATAATGGTTCTTGGTTCAAATTATGACGACCGGTAACGTCCATGAAATGTATAAACCCAAGCCAATCAATTGCGAAATCTTATGTCAACACTACTACGAAGATTTAACACTGGTAGTAGATTGGTCATATGGCTGGAAAAATGTATCGTACTCATTGTGGATAACATCAGATGGACAGAAAAAAAAAATACTGTGGATCATAAAGTAACGACCAAATAACAAAACAATTCTCATCAGTTATCTGGACGCCACCCCCGGGGTTTTTCTGAAAATAATATCACCAGAGTTTCAAAACACTACACCAATCTTTCTTTCTCCGCCTATCTTTTTCAACTGTCATGCAAACATGCAATCCCATTCAGGGGATAGCTCTCTAGATGTAAGTCAATATTAAAACATTTGTGTGTGCCTCACTCATATAAGCGCATGTTTGAATTGAAATTTTAGTTTAATAAAACGTGGGCGCTGTGACGCAAGTGGTTATCACATCATCTCACATCAATTTTTTGAGCTTGATATATAAATGTAAAGTAAAAAATAAATATAAATAAATATTTGGCGCAACAGCTCTTTAAGTGCAAGGGCCTAGCTTCTCACAACCACTCACGTTGTGTGCGTTATATTTTTCACACGAATGGAAGGGACCTACAGTTTAGTGCCGTATCCGAAGGGCAATTTGAGAAGCTTATTCGTGACAACAATACTCTCGTTTGTCAGACGCTCGCGAGAAGTGGGACCGTGAAAAAACTTTTTGGTGTTTTCTGGGATTCGAACTCGGAACTTCACGCGCAGTGATCCACAGTGGGATCACTTACCTCACGGCGCCCACCAAATGAAAGGTTAGGTTAGGTTAGGTAAAGGTGGCTGTCCTGACAGGGTCAGGACACACTTAGACCACATGGGTCCATTGTGATACCACATGAGTAATGACCGGTCGAGTCACCGGTAACCAGGGGAACCTTAACCTTTCTCATGAGGGTGTTGGCTGAGAATGCTGACTGAAAGGGTAGAGAGGGTGACTGACTCAGTCAACCCTGAAGTCAAGGTGTACCGAGAAGGTATAGTGTGCAGCAAGTGATGGGGGGTGATTGATTCAATCGAACCCCCTATACTGTGTATGCAAGTTATTATTGGCAGGTCCCATAAACCGTGTAGGCGTAGAGGTGCATACGTATAGTAGAGTGACTGATTCAGTCTAACTCTAATTACTGTTATGCATGCTATTGACTAGGTGGGGTGACTGATTCAGTCAAACCCTTCATACCCAGGTGGACCGTGTAGGTGTAGAGAAGCATAAGCGTACATAGAGTGACTGATTCATTCGAACTCTAAGTACTGCTATGTATAAAGTGTGAACTAGGTAGGGTGATTGTTTCAATCGAACCCGTACCTAGGTGGACCGTGGAAATAGTGGGGAATGCAAAGTAGAGCGAGGTGACTGATGCAGTCAATCTTGCACTAGTATGCAGTCGAACTTTAGGGAATGGTTTGGCTAGGTAGGGTGACTGCTTCAGTCAAACCCTTAATACCTAGTTCACCGTGTAGGTAGTGTGCATGTGAGTAATAGGGGGATTGATTGACTCAATCAATCTCTGTTACCTCTATGCAGTAATGTTATTTACAGGCACTGGTCTAGTGCTATGGGAGGGTTAGCTATCGATCTTGGGAGGTGTCTGTTGCAGTACCCCTTGGGGATTGATAGTAACCAATAACGAGGGAGGAGGGGTGGTGGTGATGTGGAGGGGGGGCATTTCAGCTAAACCAGTTGGATTTACCTATGTATCTATTTGAGTTTCTAATGTCTATGTTAGACAGGTCGCTTAGGTCCTCAAAGAAGTATTCGCCTAGTAGCTTCTTTCTTAGTGTGGCTAGCGCTGGGCATGTGCCAAGGAGGTGGAGACTATTCTCCTCCTCCTCTTCATCTCTGCAGCTTCTGCAGAAATCATTTGCTGGGACACCCATTCTAGTGGCGTGTCTACCTAACAAGCAGTGTCCTGTGACTATTCCTACTGTGAGGCTTATGTTCCTTCTATTTAATGAAAGGAGATTTTTGGTTTTCTTTGCGTCAAGTAAGGGCCAGATCTTCCTGGTCGATGCGCACGTAGCTAGATTACTCCATCTGTTGTTCGCATTAGATTGCGCTTCGTTAAACATTCGGATTTTCATTAATTGTATTGGTGGTGCCGGTGCCTCTCTATTTACATCGAGAGGAAGTACGGTGCCTTGTCTAGCTAGTTCATCCGCTTTACAGTTGCCTGGAATATCTCTGTATCCTGGGACCCAGCACAGAGTAATGTTGCATCTGTCCGCAATCTCGTTAAGAGATTCGCGGCAATGTTTAACCAACTTAGATCTTATTGTTGGCATTTCCAGAGCTTTAATCGCTGACTGACTGTCTATATAAAGGACGATAGACTTACCATCTATCGGGTATATAGAGAGTCTGCGCGCTGCTTCACGAACGGCCGATATTTCCGCCTGAAAAATGCTACAGTGGTCCGGAAGTCGGAGAGCTACGTTTATTCTAGGTGATTTGGAAAATATACCTAGTCCTGTGCCCTCCGAAGTTTTGGAACCGATTGGATGGCGGCGTCATTTAGAATGATACCTTCCTCCCATGCGGATCTGTCAGGGATGGTGGTGTTATATTTGATATTGAAATCAATAGATGGGGATATGTAATCTGTTATTCTGAGATTGGAGTTTTGTAAGATTTTCATGTGGCCAATTTGTGAGCTTGACCACTGGAGAGATTCTCTAAGTCTTAGGGCTGCTTCAGATGCTACCATTTTCCCAAAGATATCAATGGGATATATGTTAAGTAGGGTTTCTAAGGCGGCTGTGGGAGTGGACCTGAGAGCCCCTGTGATGCATTTGCATGCTAATCGTTGTACTCTTTCGATAGAGTTTGTGTTGCACCTTGTTTCGAGTGCAGGCCACCAGACGAGAACGCCATAAAGCAGGATTGGTCTGACCACCGCCAGGTATAACCAGTGGACTATATTAGGTCCACCAAATGTAAAGTACTCCAAGAAATAAAATCGAGTGAGGAAGTCTGGCACCTTTTTTTCGCAGCTGAGGTCAGTAATAGTATGCTTAAAATGTCTTCTTTTTTTTTATAACCTCTTGAATGTGGTACCTACTAAACGAAAGAACAGAATGCCCTGATCACAAAAATATAGGTGGGGATAGAAAACGCTCGACTGGAGCACATAGTGCAACTGGTCCATTGTGCTACCAGAGAGCAAACCCTGGCTTACACATTTTATAGGAATTTCCTTGTCTTTTTAAGAAACCCAAGTAAGCACTTCAGTAATGAGGAACTTACAGTAGCAGCACTCACCACATCAGCACCGAGGATCTGCCACCTGATACGAGCAAAGGCCGGACACTCGCAAGAATAATGTTCCGCAGTGTCATCGCTCTCTCCACAAGCATTGCAGATTGTAGTTTCACTCGCCCAAGCGAAAGCGAAGTGGCCTGTCAAGACGCCAATAAGTTGTCTGAACTCTTTTCTGCGACAGCAAGAATGCCCCTGATTTCTTATAGACATCCGGGCGCATTCGTTTAGTCAACCTACATTCTGGAGAGTCATGCCACACAAAATTGTGTTCGTGAGAGACCCAATCGTCAATGGAAACCCTAACCTAAGACACAGGGTGACCCAACGTGGGGCTGAGACCTGAGAAAGCCTCCTCTGAGCCCTATCTAGCAATCTCATCGGAGATCTCGTTCCCCAGAATCCCAGTGTGACCTGGGACCCAGATAAGAGACCGAGAATTCAGCCTTGCGACCGAGTTCAATGAGCTTCTAATTTCACGAACTATCTTGAAAGTGGTTAAAGGGTTAAGCAAGGCCTGACTCGCCAGATGTTACTTTTATTGTGCAAGATGTAAAACTATCGACCTTTACCGATTGCCTTCTACCACTTAAATAATTTGAAGAGTGAAAAGCCAACGACTTAAGCTTAACCCTAAGACGGGCAGCTCTTTGGGAGGCGGTAAGATAGCCTGCTGGGCGTCGATAGGCCCATATGAATATTGTCTAGGCTAGTGTGCCGTTGGTCTTGTATATGGTATAAAAATGAATTTGAATAAAGAAAAAAACAATTTTTTTTTTGGTTCAGGTATAAATTTAGTATTTATTGAGTAAGGTCAAATGCATAACGTATCTTTTGTTTTTTTTGGTTGCGCCAAGGGATGTGGTAGTCTTCGAAAGATACTAGTAGCCCGGGCTACTAGCATGCACCATTCGCAAGCTCGAATAATCGATGCCGGGAATGCGCCTCCGTACTAATCAACATCCTGCACACTTCTACCGCTCTCCCCGCGGGACTGCTGTAAGGTATTACTTCGCGGGCTGGTTAGCAATTAATGCTATGCTTCTTGTATTGCTGCTTGTGCTCTCCTTGCTCTCTCCATTATTCGGAGCTCTTATTGCACATTCGATATGAGTGTACAAATTTTCAACCAATTCTCCTCTGATCGCAGCATTTGGTGTATAAGGAATGGTGGACCTTTTTTTTTCTCCTCTTGTACAACCCATGCCCGCGTGGCAACGACACCGCGACCTGAAAGATCTATTGTATCGGAGGGTTGGAGTTAACCTAACAGACGTACTACCTCCCTTATGAAAGTGAGTATGTCTTTAGTAGTGGAGCATTTCAGTTCCACTGAAGTAAGTATCTCCTTGTAGAAAATACGTTTCCTTAACCAGTGTAGTGCCGGGCATTCACAAAGAATGTGTTCGGATGTTTCATCCTCCTCTAAACAGAACCGACAGTCCTTCTCTTGGCACGGGTTCATCTTGTTAAGGTGATATCTCGAGCCGCAATGGCCAGTAAGAAAGCTCACAAGCTTTTTAATGCTTTCCCTATCTAAGTTAAGGATTTCCTTATAGGAGTAAGGCTTGATTAATCGTTTGGATTGTCTTAGACCTGGCCCACTAGTCCAGTGGTCTAGACAAAGTTTGCTTTCCCATTCGTTAATCAGCGTTGTAGCTGTCGCCCAATAGACGCCACAATAAGGTTCAGGACCTATGAACACAGATCATGAGCCAGCCCTAGCAAGCTCATCTGCAGATTCGTTGCCCACAATCACTTGGTGTCCAGATACCCAACCGAGTTTTACCCTGTTGTATTTGGCAAGGTCTTGTAATGCATCGTAGCAGCATTTCACGGTTCTGGAGTCCATTTGGTTGGGCGACAGTGCCATAAGTGCTGCTTGGCTTTTCGAGAAGATATATATTCTAGCGCCTTTGATCCCGTTGCGGAGATTGTGTCTGGCGCAAATCTCAATGGCATGGATTTCAGCCTGAAACACAGTGGGAGTCGTACCCATAGGCACCGAAATCTTTGTGTTGGGTCCAAAAACCCCAGCTCCAACTCCAGAATCCATCTTCGAACCGTCGGTGAACCAGACCAGACTTTTAGGGTCCAGTGTTGGAGCACCATTGGACCAGTTTTCGTGGTCCAATATTTCAACCTCGAATAACCTACCAAAGCAGTGTTGCCTGACCATAATATCTGGTAAAGTGCAGTACATGTCTCTTTTAGGGATTGAGTTGAGTATCTTTAAAAGTCTCACAAGGTCACCTGGTTATACTCGTGATCTAGCTGCAGCCTGATGGCATATCTAGCAGACATCTTCCTAATGAAGATTGGTAAGGGTGTAAGCCCAACAATAGCTTCCAGAGCTGTCGTAGGGCATGTGCGCATCGCACGTAATGCCAAGACAGGTAATTCTTTGCAACTTCTGCAACTTGTTTGCCGTTGTCTGCTGGAGAGTTTTTGGTCACCAGACGATGGCCGCGTATGTGATAATGGGTCTAACCATCATAATGTACAACCAATGTATCATCTTAGGAGGGAGACCCAAATTCTGCCATATAGGCCTTTAAGGGCCAACAGTGCTCTAGTAGTACGCTCCGTGGCGGACTTGATATGTGAATTCCAATTAAGTCGTTTGTCAAGAATTACACCAAGATATTTGACCTCGCTGGAATAAAGTAGTGTGGTGCCTTTGATTGTGATAGGTTCAAGGTTGACCTGTGTCTTCCTTGTAAAAGGCACCAGAATGGTTTTACTAGGATTGATGGATAGTCCTTCTTTGTTACACCATTCTACAACTTGAGATATTGCACTTTGCATGACGTTGGAAATTGTCATGCCGTGTTTACCTCTGATAAAAACCGCCATGACATCAGCATAGCCGACGGTGGTGTAGCCTGATCTGTGAAGATCTACTAACAAGTTGTCGATGACTATAGACCATAACAGGGGTGAAAGAACTCCTCCTTGAGGACAGCCTTTGGCTGCAGTTATGGACACCGACACTACCCCAGAGGAGGAAGTAATGAATCGACTTACCATCACGGCCCTGATCCATTGGTTGGTTGATTCTTCGATACCTCTGTTACTGATCGTCCTTGCGATCGAGTCGTAACCAGTGTTATCCAACGCGCCCTCGATGTCAAGAAAAGCACACAAGGCTATCTCCCTTGAACTGAGTAATGGTGGACTTGGCAGGATGCTCCTCTATTCTGTGATCAACTCTGTATCTTCCTCTTGGTCTGGACAATGTGGACAGAGGGGTGAGTTATCATGTCCAAATCTGTGTAAATATTTGCGATAGCCACCGTAACCCGATAGGAACTGCGTAAGATGGTAGCTGCAGTCCCCATACACTCGCTTGCTCCAGACCTCAATGGTGGAGTCACCCTGTAGGTCCATCTACCATACATAACGTATCTGTAACGTATGTACTGTACATAATATATGTGGAAAAAGAATAGAAATTCGGTTATTGGCAGCTCAGGCATTGCATGAAGCCCGTATTTCGACATTTCCATGTGTGTGACACATAAATTTTGGCGCATTTCACCTTCAGCCCTACAATGCCGATGTTTTACTTTGGCTCGTACGAACACAAGGCATATTTTTCATTGTAAAAACCAAACAATGTCTAATACAACAAACAATTTTTTGATTTTTGAAATCAGCCGGAACGAAACGTTTGTTTGAGTGAACAGTGCCCACAATAGTGAGTTCGACTTGAAGCAAATGTTCGGCCGAGGAAAGTGAAGTGAAAAAATGACGGCAATCGTTAGAGCGTTCTAAATTATGATAACATTGGATCAATCACAACACTACATACTACAAACGAAAGGATATGCGTTTACTCTGGGCCCACTTAGGCCCAGTGGTAACTTTTCGATATTCGCATATGAAAACATTTTTTTACCACCAATTGGGCCCGAAATGACCCGAATTTGGTTTCGTTGTGCTTAGCAAATATCTCCGCAAGAAGTCAAGGAATTTTGGGCCGATTTATTTGGAAACAAAACCATTACATATGTTTAAACACAAAATGGGCCTGATAAGGCCCAGCTGCCCATCATAGGGTTAACTAAAAGTAAAGTGTGATGTATTCTATCAAAAGCTTTTGTAAACTCTGTGCAGAGTACATCAACTTGTAAAACGACTTAAATGCCAACAACATGCGGTGTTCCCTTGTGGTCCGCCATCTAACTACTAACTACGACCAAAGATGCCGCTTGATTTCGGTGATCGATATAATACTCTCACCATGGTTGATTGTTTCATTTTGATTTTTTGTATCGAAGTCATTTGAATTCACTAGTCTCGCTAAAGAAGTTTCATTTCAAAAACGTGTATCTGACGTCGTGTATCCGTTATCCAAGGTGTGTAAAATGGGCATATGGTTTATATATGATACATGTGTGCATACAGCTACAGAAACTTGTATCCCAGTCGATGTACTCGTATGTAGTGTTCCGTGATTACCGTGATTATCCTCCAGCAGCATCCTTACAAGATGATGTAACTTCCTTTCAAAATATATTATACATGCATATATTCCAAAAAAATATCTATGCAGATGCACTCTTACAAGCGAACAATTTCCTAGAACTGCCAAGGTAACATAATCAAAAGCTGAACCAATTGATTTCTACATATGAAAACATACTCGTAGAACACTGGCTACGTGATATCTAATGTGTTGTACGCATTGTTGATATCAGCTCTCAAGGGAATGCTTTTCCGCTCAAAGTCCACTTCGGGATTTTTTTCCCCAATAAATAGAACTCAGAAGTATTCTAGATACTTTTTAATTTTTTTTTTCTTTCATTTGAAGGAAAAACCATATCGTTATGAGATTCTTATTTGGCAGTCTTTATACATCTCTTCCTCTGCCAAGATATCGGCGCGGTAATATTTTGATTTCTAGTCGCAAAAAAAAAAATAAACAAAACAACACATCTGTACGAAAATAAATTTTAAGATTCAACTGGGTCAATCAACTTTTAAATTATCGTTTCTTAATGTCATTGAATTCTTGTATTCCACCATAAATCTATCTATTAAAGCCAGAGACCATATAATAAAGTGTAACATATATAAAAATGTATATAATCATAGGTCATGTCTGATCTACATAAATATCTAAAAATCCATCAGCGTTTTGTTTTGAAAACAGTTCCGTGCCCTTCGTTAGAAAAGTGTTTCCTAAAAATATCTTCAACCTTCGTTGGTGTACAAAATTTGCTTATACATACATTGTTCTCAAAATTACTCAGATTTGTTATATGACATTTAAATGGAATCCTATTTGATGATCATTGTTATTGTGCATGATATTTCCACAAAAAGTTCTGTGACGAACCGGTAGATAGTACTCCCCCCATCCGATATGGAATGAAGTCAATAAAACTAGGTTGACAGTGGTTCTGTGCCAAGATAGATCATAAAAAGAAATTATTCGTTGACAGAAAAGAATTTTCGAGAGTGTATTTACATAATTTGTGTTGTTTTTTATTTTTTATTTTTTTGAATCGAAGTAAACACTGTTACATTGACTGAGTAATTGATGCTGTTTTAGGGGTAAGTTCTTTGATATTTATAAAAAAAAAAAACAAAAAAACCAGATACTTGGGGGTTTTATTTGAACTTTCATCACTCAAGCAGTGGTACATACATACTATTTCTTGTTTGTTTTAAGTCTAAACCAAATTTTAAGTCTTCCGTTTCAAGCAGTGCTTAAAAATAGAAATTTCAACTTTGTAGAAGAATTTTAGACTTCGCACATAGCGATGACTCGACTGCAATTATTTCCATCATTCAGTATTGAGATTTACAAATTTGTTTTAGTTTCAGCTAACTTTTAGTCAAAAGCCATATCTAAATAGTTTAATTCCTAGGTTCCAGATTTTTCCCCAAAATTACATATTCATCGGTTTTACTTTTATCTACTTGTGTATTAACTTAGTTTAGGTCAGTTACTTATTGCAGCACTGGTAAATACTTATTGCAGCACAGCGGCGATTCCATTGTGATTTCGCATGCATTCAGAAAACTTTAGAAACAATTTAAATATGTTTTCAAACTGACAGTTAACTCAAGCTATATGTAAATTTTAATCTGGGAAATTTTAATCTTAGTACCTAAATTGAATTCAAAGTCATAAAAATAATAGGTCTGCTCGTGTAGCCTCCCAAAACAGCGAATTTTTACGAAAAGTTACGATTTTTTACCGAAACCCGTTCAAGTACTGATAATTTTCATAGTTTTTAATAGAAGAGAGTGCTCTCAAGAGAGTAAGAAATTTCCCTATGCTGCGAGTTCTAGTTCAACAAATTTCTTCGTGAAAACTATCAAATCTGTCAAATAGCTCTATATGCCATTTTTTTTGTTGGCTTGTTCCTTCTCTTTCTTTCTTTCGCATACAATTGGGTTTGACGTTTAAAAAGTGGGCAACTTTTGTGGTTCAACGCGTTCGTAATTTTACCTCTCTGGGAAAATTTTACCCCCACTCGTTAAAACTTGACAAACTGCAAATTTTGGTGCAGAAAGTACGCGAACAGACCTAATATTTGCAAATCATTTTTTGACACGTGCGTATTCAAACTGTCAAATTGGAATACAAAAATCATTCACAATCATAATTAAAAACCTGACTCTCCTCAAGCGTGTTTCATTTCCACCGAGCTACTACAGGGAACTGAACTAAAACTAGTCCATTGTACTGCCAGAGAGCAAACCCTGATTTACCCATTTTATTGGAATTTCCTTGACTTTCGAAGAAAGCCAAGCAAGCACTTCAGTGATGAGGAGCTTACAGTACTAGCACTCACCACATCCGCACCGAAGTTCTGCCACCTGATACGAGCAAAGGCCGGACACTCACAGAGATAATGTTCCGCGGTGTCGTCGCTCTCTCCACAAGCGTCGCAGATTGTAGTGTCACTTAAGCCTAACACGTTTAGGTTCTTGGAAAAAGCGAAGTGGCCTGTCAAGACGCCGATAAGTTGTCTACAGTCTTTTCTGCCGAGGGACAGCAAGAATGCCGCTGATTTCTTACAGACGTCCGGGAGCATGCGTTTAGTCAACCTGCATCCTGGAGAGTCTTGCCACACACAGTTGTGCTCGTGAGAGACCCAATCGTCAATGGAAGCCCTAAACGAGGACGCTGAAAGACCCAAGGCGGGTTCGGGACCTGAGAAAGCCTCCTCTGAGCCTTGTCTAGCAATCTCATCGGAGATCTCGTTCCCCAAGATCCCAGTGTGACCTGGGGCCCAGATAAGAGACAGTGAATTCAGCCTTGCGACCGAGTTCAAAGAGTTTTTGCTCAGACTCTGACTGAAGCCAGTCCTGAACATAAGGAAAGTCGACTCTGAATTTGCGCATCAGCTGGAGTGTCATTGCATCAGACGCCATATCCATAAGACAGGAGTCGTAAGATAAGTGTCGCGCAAGTTCATCAAAGTTCCAGTGTGGAGTATACCGAAAACCGCCCCGCCTAAGACGATGGATGGCTGTGATAGTGCAACCCATGATATAAGTATCAAGGAGAGGTAAGTTCAGCAAAGCGTCTAGAGCAGAGCCAGGCGAGCGCGGGAAAGCTCCCGAGCAGCCGAGACAAGCCGTTCTTCTGAGTTTCGCGCAAAGGCAACCACATATTTACGCGAGAGCCCCTTCCACCAAACAACCGACACATATGCGAGGAATGGGCTTATCATAGCCGTGTAGATCCAAAGAACCGTATTCGGTGACAAGCCCCATGTCTTGCTAAAAGCACCCTTACACTCCCAGAAGACTGAGAGCGCCTTGGATATTTTGGACTCGACGTGTTTAGACCAATGAAATTTCTTATCTAGAATCACTCCCAGATATTTGGCTTCATTGGAAATGCGAATGGCCTTTTAGCACTGGCTAAGTCAGACCGGTCAAAATCCTCCTTCTCGTAAAAAGAGCAACCTCAGTTTTAAGAGGATTCACCGAAAGCCCACTCCTAGTACACCATTCATCGATCATGTCCAGCGCCGCCTGCGCGTTAGCACAGACCGTCGCCAGGCATGGCCCGACAGAAAGTACAGCGACATCATCCGCATATGCCTGAGCGTAGACGTTAGAACTATTTGGAGTGTTCAGCAGAGAGTCGACCACCATGCACCATAACAATGGAGACAGAACGCCACCTTGCGGACAGCCCCTGTTTACCCCTGTCATAACATATTGGCCACAATCCGCATCCACTACCAAAGTTCTATTCATTAGCATCGCTTTAATCCACAACACTAATGTTTCATCTACCCCGTGTTGTCTGGCAGAGCCGCACATGCAGTCAAAAGTCGCATTGTCAAAGCACCCTCAATGTCGATGAAGACACCCATCGCGTATTCTCTCCTATCAAGCGCGCATTCCATTCTGGCCACTCGATTTTGAAGTGCGGTCTCACAGGATTTCCCACGCTGATAGGCATGCTGCATCTCCGATAGTGGATGCAGCCTCAAAGCAACTTTGTGCACGTGAAATTCTACCAGTCTCTCCTTACTTTTCAGTAAGAAGGATGTCAAGCTTATAGGTCTGAAACTCTTGGGGAGCGAATAGTCGTCCTTACCAATTTTCGGTATGAAAGCTACTCTACTTCTACAGGGAAATTGGTATAAGCTAATAAGAATCAACTTCAAAGTCAAATGATGAGAAATCAAATTTAATTTTTTTAATGCGTATATTAACTTACGCCTTACGCAAATTACATGATTGCACGACGAAAGTTGGAAACCACAGACTGAAAGAGAAATATTGAAGTTCGGGTTATATAAGATTTCAGAAAAGCTCCGGGGATGGCGACCAGATAACTTGGGAGAATTGTTTTATTATTTTGCCGTTGCCTTATAATTCACAGTTTTTTATTCCCATCGGGCAAAGTTTCGAGCCCGTTTCGTAGCCACAGATACTTAAGATATCATTTGTTTCATCTCCTATAAAGTCTCTAGTTACCGCATTTATAAATGAATAAAGTGCATTCTGTGCTTAGCAGCAAAAGGAATCCTGGACTAGAAACGACTGGTGGGCTCCCTTAGCCTGTATCCAAGGTATGAAGTTGTCTTGCGAATAAAAGTTAGTCTTTATTCGGATAAGAAATTATATCTGAGGACTTACGTTACGTTATTTACAAAGCTTCTGAAGTGTTGTCGAGAAGAGCTCAGGGTTCTTGGAACACAGCACAAGGTATCGCTCTGCTGGGTCCCTGGACACGAGTCGTTGAAAGAGGAACTCTGTAGACGCTGTGGTGACGAGGAAGTTTTTGTGGGTACTACCCACTTCCTACGCCACTGTCTGGATCTTCAACACTCCAGGAGAAGTCCTTTGGGAAATATTTCGTATCTCGAAGAGCTCTCCGGCGTTTCGACAGCAAAATGCTGAGCTTCATCAAATCGTCAGGGTGATTTATATGCAGAAATGAATTAAGTGATTGAGTTTGAATAGATTTGTCAGTTTTCACTTGGCCTCCATGGGTAAGGGATTACTTTTCCCCCTATGGGTATCACAATAGGTCAACGCTGACCTGAGTGTGGCAAAGAGATTACGTTAGATAAGCTAAGGTTGAGGAAGAATGTGTAATGGATAAACACATCACGTCCAGTTGTAGGTCTAAAGACTGACTGTGAATCTTTTGGGAAGAAAGGATTTTGCAAAGCTGTCCTAGTTTTACCCTGTTGTTATGCTCCTAAGCCTGAGTAGATCTTATTTTTGCGATTTTGCTGTAGAACTATTGCTATTACTAGATATTGGTTACAAAGAACTTGAATCCTTAAGCACGTGCACCTCATTCTTGTATAGTTCGACAGTGACAGGTGTTGAATGGAGTGTACCTCTTCTTCGTTTCTACAGCTTCTTCATAAATCATTGCACTAAAACTTATATATGTAGCATAGCCCCATTAGCAGAGTGTTTGGTGATCACACCGGATTGATCTATACAGAGCTAGGCCTTTAGTTCAATTTTGTTTTAAGTTTAGCCATTCGTCTATTATCCTGTTTATTTCATTATAAGTCCTATCCCATTCTTAACATTGCCAAATCATACACTTTTCATTCTTTCCTAGCTAAGTTTGATAGTGTCGGTATCTGATGGCGATCAGTGAATCCTGATATATTCTGACTGTGATTAACTTTGTTAATGTCAAATTCTATTAATTTCAAAGCTGCTTGAGTGTCTGTGAAGATAGTTGCAACTTCTGGTCTGCTGAATTTCTGCTTAGAGATCACTGCATGCATTTAATAGTCTATAAGACCTCTACTGCTATGAGCCTAACGATCGTCACCGATCACCATCAGATTTTTCGAATCCTAGGCTCCTCTTACTTTACTTACTGTGGCGCTACAGTTCGGGGTGAACCTGGGCCTCAACCAACAAGCCTAACAAGCCTCAGGCTCCTCTGTTCGGTGTTCATTAAAAAAAGAACATTTTGTTAATATGGTTTGAAACTAAGATGCTATTAGGTTTCAGTGGTTGGTGTCTGAACTGCTCAAGGAGAATAAGTTGTGAATTTCGCTTCCGATTATAATTTGTTTATCTGTATTGCTAACTCATTTCATTCATCATCACTTGTATCGCCGCATTTCTATAAGTAGATGCTCTCAGTCTGAGGTCTACTTTCAATCCCTTGAGGAGAAATTCAATGATCTTCGGAAGTTCTGTACTGATTTGAGGCTAAGGACTAATTTTAATGAAAGTAATTGTGATGCAATATGTATCGAACAGTCCTAAGTCGATATAAGGGAGAACTAGGAAAATTTGAAGATCGTAGGTCTATCTATTAAACACATTGCTTAAGGGTTACCATGATTGCTGCTCACCATGATTGCGTGCTCACTTAGAGCAATTCCTCTAGTCCTACTGCTTTGATGAACCGGAGTATCTGAAGTGAATCCAGCGAAGGTATATCCATATCTGATTGAAGATAGACACCTAGACGATATCTTCTTTTATGTATATAACATTGGGATAGAACATCTATACCACACGACTGCTATAGATAATTGTATATATGTACCTACAGATATGTAAAGGATGTTAGCGGGAGCATACCATATGTGTATACATTTTTAGACAAATGATGCAAGAAGCATTCAAATTGATAATACTTCTCCTTACCAATTCAGAAATACAAAAACATCCATATCCTACTCTGATCGCAATTATAAATGTGTACAAAGGTTTATTTTTAGATTTTAAAAAAAATCCCAAATCTCCATTCTTTCCAGAGATCTCTCCCAAAAAGGCGGTAACATACAATTTTTTCCAAATTCAATCCGGCCTTTGATCTGTAGTCTTCCATAGTCCGCAAAACGAACAAGACTCATAGGTTGCTTGGTTGCAAAGTGATTCGAAAAACCTTGATCTTGATCTATCTGATCGTTGTGAAACGACTTAAATCCACGAGAAACTATAAACAGTTTTATTATTTTTCCTTCAAATATTATGTACCAATTTTAGCATCACCCTGCTTGTTAATAAATTTAAATTCTGCATCTCTTCTCTCCGATTCCACTCGCCATCGACATCGACATCATCATCAGCGTCGATCACGAATGCTGGCTGAATGCCGATAACGAGTATCTGCGTGAGCGCAACATGCTTTCCTGTGTGAAGCGTGCGTGAAAACTTGTTTATCTATAAATTTAATTTTATTTTTCCATCTGTTTTTATTTATTTATTTCTTCTTATATTGCTAATTGCATCTGTATCTTTGGATAGTGCAAGTTCATGGCCGTTGATGGCCGTTTATTTTTAGACTGTGCTTTGCGAATTGGCCAAATATTTCTTTGAATTGAAAGTTTAGTATGAAATGAAACTTCAACACCATTTCGATAGCCATTGACACAAGTCAATGAGGCTTGATATCAAGCTGTAGGGCTTCTATTTGCATTTCTATATGAGATGTGTACGTTATTACGTATGAATGGCTTTCTTTGGAATTTTTCCACTCGATAATTTTAACTGTGTAATGCGATATAGATTGATGTTGTCGTTGGGTTGTCGTGACGTTCGAATCCCCCACCTGCAGTTAGTAGACGAATTAAATTTGGGAATTTTCCATATTTTTTTCTTCGATCAGAAAAGAGATGGATGACACTGACTTTACTGTTTCACTTTCATATGAAATGCGCTTTCTGAACTCCTTTCTAACTTGGACATTCTTTCAGAAAGTGGTAAACATGCTTTCTCATATGCTTCTTTTATTGAGATTGTGCTGAGGGTTTGAATTTATGGAACAGTGTAGGTACGGTCCTTATTACAAAGTGAAAATGCAGTCTCAATAACCAGTGCGCAACCTTTAGTTTAGAGAGTTTACAGGCAATCAGAGCGTTCTCTTACTCAAACTTACTCTCAAACTTCTGGAACTCCTCCATCTGCACACTGAAGGCTATAACTAACCGTTTCCAATCGATAAAGAGAGCCGTCGAATCTAACCCGGAGGGATGACGAAGTAGAGCGCCTCTTCGCCGTAGGTGGAGACCTCGACCAACTTGGAGTGTGCAACTAAAGACAATTAGCTAAAGACCGTGCTAAATGGAGATGCTTCTTGGTTGATGCCCAGGTTCACCCTGAACTGCAGCGCCACCTAAGTTTTCCACCGAATTTGGAATTCGGTTTCGGTTCGGTTTCTCATGAAACGGTGGCACATGAACTACTTGCTCCTGTTTCCTCTGATTGTTGGTTTTTTTCTTTCTCATAGTTGTGTTAGCCTGAGGCGAACCCCACAGGCGGATCAGTAGAAATGCGGTGAAGTGGGAGGGTTGTGATCCCTAGTTTTCAGATCATAACCTCGCTGATAAAAGGAAGAAGAAGAAGAGGATAGTTGTACTAGCTTTTTTTTGTGTGTGTGCTGTTTGCTGTATGTTGCATCGAACCAAGTCAACTGAGCGTATACATACCGAGTTAAACCGAGTCCAACCGAGTTTCAAACTTGTCAGTATCTATTTTGAATTCGTATTCGGTTCCGTTTAGTTTTTTATGTGACGGTAGCATAATTTTGTTACAAACCGAGTTAGCCAACCCAGTTTCTAACTCAGTTTGCTTAAATTTCAACTCGGGTTAACTCGGTTTGAGAAATTTTCGGCTGAGTTTTAGTAGAACTTGAAAGCGATCTTCTTTCTATTTCTTCGTCCGATTTCGGCGAAGTTATGATCCGAACTCAAGGGATCATAACCCTCCCATTTCACTGCATTTCTACTGACCCGCCTGTAGATTTCGCCTGAAAATATCGGCAGGTCACCGAATTTAGATCACTTTGTAACTGAGTCAAACCGAATGCAGGCTTTGTTGCATTTGTGTGGTCCAGGAATATTTAAACCTGCCTCTCTTTTGCAATATCGGAGCAACGTTCATTGATATTGCCCTTTTAATAGGGTTCAAATGATTTCTCCTTTAAACATAACAATACAAGCTAAGCCGGTCACACTCTGTTTTTCGTGAGATGGTTTCTTTGACGTGAAGGCTTCTACGGATCTTCGAACTTCTTATTCGATCAACTCCTACGTCATGCGAAACATATTCGTATAAGCTGCCGTTAATTTGCTCTCATACGTTCTATAAATTGTCCAAGATTGTGAGTCCTATGTGAGTGCTAAACTTATAACTGCGGTGTAGATCCTTCCTTTCAACTTAGGGGGCGTTTTTCGATCACAGAAGATGGCGGAGTTTTCCCAAAACTTCATCCACCCTACGCTTACGAGATGATTGAAGTCGTCATCACAGGTTGCTTCGCTATTTATTATAGATTCCAATTATTTGAACTTTTCGCGCTTGGGAAGCACTGTTCCATTCAAATAAATGTCTGACCAGATCAGACAACGGGTAGCACAAGTACTGGGTCTATGTTGGATTAATGCGGTACACATATCCCTCTAAAACGCCCACTCCTACGTCAGTCCACGTTACAGGGACGTAAGATTCTTTCTTCTAATGGGTCCATGTACTTTGGGGTCCATCACTATGTCTTCAAGCAGATAATCAGGGACTTAAGTAAAGAGCAAATGACCTAAGACGCTTCTCTGGCATGCCCTGAATTTTATTGAGAGCTAGTGGGTTACTCCAGAGAGGCATTTCACTCTTTGCTCCTTCCCTCATGTTCATGATCATCTGTACATAGGTTTCTGAAATCCCTGAATGTACTAGCGCCACCAAGATCAGATCTCGTGGTTGTCTTTCGAATGCCTTTTCGAAGTCAACCAATACAATACGCAAACCATTTCAGCAATCACATTGTTTTTTTATTATGATCCCTATACTTCGGATTGTATCTTGTTGTTGTCTTTTTATTTTTTGCAGTCGACCACCTAATACCCGCTAAACGATCTTCGTGCTGTGTGACATCAGCTTGATCGAACGATAATTATCACATTTTCGCTTATCACGCTTCCCTTTGAACACAGAAAGTAGGTTACTTTCCCTCAATTGATTCGATATTGGATCACCTCTCATAAGTTTGGAGGTGAGAATCTTACCACATCTGAACCCGATGTCTCCCATCTTTTTCCAAAGCTCAGAGATCTCGTCTGGCACAAACGTTTTTTCGGATTATTTGGGCGCTAAAATCAAAGCCCAAAGAATTTTCTTGGACAACTGAATGCGATAGTCAATTTGCAGGGATCAAAGACGTGTTTACTTACTTTTATGTCCTGTATCCCCTTGTGGGTCCTAGGGCCTCTACTACGCCTACGCGCCATCGTGTATGATTTCTGGCAATGTGTCTGAGTTCTCCCCAACTTTTCCCTAACTGCCGTGCCTCCTTCTCGACTGTTCTGCGCCACGTCCTCCTCGGACCGCCAGGTCTTCTGCCATCCTGAGTTAGAGGGTTCCATTACATAGCATGGTTCGCTATAGAACTGTCACCCTTTCGGAACGTGTGGCCAATCCACTGCCACTTCCGCCGTTGGATGGTTGTGCCTATTGATTCCTGACCCGTTCTCTTGTAAAGATGTTCGTTAGAGATACGATTGGGCCAGAAAATCCTTAAGATATTGCGCAGGCACCTACTAACAAACGTTTGCAGCTTTCTGGTGATAGTAGCGGTCACTCTCCACGTGCTGCAACCATATAACAGCACGGATTCAACGTTGGAGCGGAACAGTCTTACTTTGGTGCTTAAACTGATTGCACTGCTTCGCCATATTTTGGACAACATCCCGAACGCGGACTTTCCTTTGGCGATCCTGTTGGCTATATCCAGTTCGGTTCCACCATCGGTCGAGACAATACTCCCAAGATACTGGAAATCCTCTACTCTCTCTACCGGTTGTCCAGCAATGCATATTTGACCCGATGAGTTAGTTCCAAGGCTGAGAATTTTAGTTTTTTGCCGTATTAATTTTCAGCCCGACGACGCCTGCCTCCCTCTCCACATCTGCTGTCATTTGGTGGAGGTCCATAATTCTGTGGGAGACTAAGCATACATCATTAGCGTAGTCAAGATGTTTCAGTTGAGATGTAAGAGTCTATCGAATTCCTCCGTTTCCCGTCGACAAAGCTGCACGAAGCACATCGCTAATCACCAATAGGAATAATATTGGTGAAAGGATACAGCCTTGTCTTACCCCACTTTGGACCTCAAATTCCTCGGACAACCTCCCCCTGTGCAGAATTGGCATTTGTAGCCTTCATATGTAGCTTTGATAATAGCAATTAGTTTATCGGGAATACCTCTCCTGCGTAAGGCACGCCAAATAAACTCCCTGTTGACACTATCGAACGCCTTCTCAAAATCGATGAACAGCAGGTGCAGTGGCGATCGATATTCAACACACTGTTCGATGATAATCCGCAGGGTGTTGATGTGGTCGGCACAGGAGGATCCAGAGCGGAAACCTGCTTGTTCGGCATCGAGTGTGTCTTCGAGATGTTGTTTGATTCGCTCCAGGATGATTTTAGCTATTATCTTAGCTACAGCAGGCAGCACGCAAATACCCCTCCAGTTTCCGCACTCCATTAAATTTCCTTTCTTAGGAAGCTTGACGATCATTCCCTTTTTCCACTCATTAGGAAAGCTCTCAGCTTCCCAAGCTCTCTCTATAAGTGGAAGTAGAAGCAGGAAGTGCTGCTCGTAAGAGCTCTGCTGGAATACCGTCAAGTCCTACCGCCTTGTTGGTTTTGAGTGCCTTGATCGCGGTAATGATCTCATCTTTACTGGGAGTCGTGGTGCGTATTCGGGAACTTCTCACCTCAAGTATCTCAGTCTGATTTGGGAGCACATCGCTAGCGAATACACGGTTCAAAACCGTAGCAAAATGTTCTTTCCATCTCTTGAGCTGGTCCTCATCCGAAATGAGCAAGGAGCCGTCTAGGTTTCTCACTGGGTGTTGGCTGGAGCTGCGACCACCAGTCAGCTTTTTCATGATTCTGTAGACGGTCCTGCTGTCGCACCTCCGTGCAGCTTCTTCTGCTTCTGTAGCCAGCGCGTTGATGTAGTTGCGCTTGTCACGTCGCACGCTACGCTGAACTTCTCTCATCTTCATGCGATATAGGGACTCTAGCTCGCTTCTCTCTGCTGCTGGGGTAGCTGCAACGCGAGCTTTCAGCTGTATCCGTTCGTCAATCCGTCTCCAGGTATCCTTGGAAAGCCACGCCCTATGTCTTCCCTGCGATTGGCCGACAATTCCTTCAGCACCAGATGTAAAAACATTTTTCACAGCACACCAATGGTATTGGATGGTTACGGGCACTGAGCTGCTGATTGCTTCCACACCTTGCGAAAAGTGCTCCCTTAATTGTTGGCGCACTGAGGGATCACTAAGTCTATCGATGTTGAACCTGGGCACTCTTGTGTTGTCCTGGGATCTTCGAACTGCAGCAGTGCGTCGTTGGAGAGTAGCTATCATAAGATGGTGATCACGTACTATCCCCACATCTGCCCCTCACCTGTTTCGGACGTCCAGGAGACTACTTCTAAAGCAGCGGCTGATGGCAAAATGGTCAATTTGGTTGGAGGTTGCTTGCCTGTTGTTGGAAACCCAGCTGACTTAGTGGTAGGTCTTGTGCTCAAACATGGTGCCACCTATCACAAGGCGGTTGGCATTGCAGAAATCTACAAACCTTTCGCCGTTGTCATTGCGGTTGCCTAGTCCATGCTTCCCGATTACATGTTTGACCACCTCGTTGTCGTTGCCTACCTTGGCATTCAAATCCCCCATCACTATGACAATGTCTCCATTTGGTGTTGTATTGAAGACGGCACTTAAGAGGTTGTAGAAGCTCTCCTTTTCGTCCTCAGACGAACTATTCGTTGGGGCGTAACACTGTATGATAATGACGCGTCGTACTCTAGTCCAGAATTTCCCGTGCAGGGACGGGTTAAGAATATCACTGCAGCGCCCCCCAACAACTAGCGCTTGTCGTAAAAGGCGACTAAGGGGACAAATCAGATCTAGGCAATATAACACCCAAGTGAGCTTAGCGACACATATACTACCATAAAAACCCTCCCACAAGTGTGCATGCGAGTCCGTGGGTTGACACGACTGGAGATCACCGGTGTCATAAAAGAAAGATCAAACAATACTAAAACAGGAGCATGCACGTGTCAAACAACAAACACCATCGCAATATGGTGCAAAAATTGTATTGCAAAACTGTATCATTATGGTATTACTTGCTAAAAGGAAAGGCACTACCCCGCCAGACCCTACCACTGCTGTGCATGGTACTGATCCTGGACCGAGCAGAAATGTTCGGGTCAGAGCTATACGGATTCCGGGGGCTAGCAACATAATGAAACAGTTTGGACGCAATTTAAGGGTCGCGAGTTGGAACGTTGGAAGCATGACCGGTCGAAGTTACGAGCTGGAAGAGATGATGAGTAGAAGGCGGGTGGACATCTTGTGTGTCCAAGAGACGAAATGGAAAAACACCGGGAATCGGGCGCGTTTCTTGGACGTTAGGACAAAAGATTACAAGATGTTCTACTACGGAGCGGAAAAGGCTAGGAACGGAATCGGTATCATCCTTGCGGCAGAGCTACTTGGAAACGTCTTGGGCATTTCGAAGTCCAGCGACCGTTTGATGTCTCTCAAACTAGCAATACAAGGAGAGGTGTGGAATATTGTCAGTGCATATGCTCCCCACGATGGGTACAATCAGAGAGATAAAGATGCATTTTGGCTAGATTTCCACAATCTCCTTAAGGACATCCCAAAGGAAGAATTTCTGTTTGTTGGAGGAGATTTGAATGGACATGTCGGGAAATCAAACGAAGACTATGAAGACTGCCATGGAGGACTAGGATATGGCACCAGGAACCTTCCTGGTGAAGACATCCTAAGCATGTGCAAATCACACGGTCTTATCGTGTTAAATACCATGTTCATCAAACAAAGCCGACACCTGATCACTTACAGCAGTGGTGGAGATGAAACTCAGATTGACTACCATTTGGTAGGCAGTTTCATGAAGCCTCGGGTAAAATATTGCAAAGTGATCCTGGGAGAGGCAATCGCTCGACAACACCGTCTCCTGCTAACAGAAATTTTTATGAAAACACCAAAGAAAAGCAAACAAACAAGGGTCTCTGAGAAAATCAAGTGGTACAATCTGGACAAAGAAAAAGGCGAAGCTTTTGTTTTCGTAATGAAAAATGACCTCTCTCACACCATCAACGGAGCTGAGGATGAAGAGTGCAGAGCACAAAATATGTGGGATTCCCTACAGCGAACTTGCTTAAAGAAGGCCAAATCACTGCTAGGAGCTTCAAAAGGCCACCATCAACACGCCAAAGAAACATGGTGGTGGAGTGATGAAGCTAAGAAAGTGATAAATGAGAAGAAAGCGGCTTTCAAAGCTTGGTCAAAGTGCCCCTCTAATAATAGTGACGAAAAAGCTCGCCTCGAAATGGAATACAGATGCTGCAAGAAAAAAGCGAAGAAGAAGTGCGCTCAGCTTCAAGCAGAGAGTACGGAGGGCCTGTATCGGGAGCTGGAGAAAATATTTTCCCCGGTTGCTGATGCAAACCAGGCTATCCAGGAGCTGCGAAGACACAATATGAACAAGAGTGCCACTATCTTCAAAATAGCCGCCCAAAGAAGGAAGAATGCTCAGGAGATTCGTTCGCCAAAGTTCATTAGCAATGCTCATGGCCAGCTTCTTGTGGATGACGACAAAATTCTGCAGAGATGGCGGCAGTATTGTGAAGAGCTTTTGAATGAACAGTGTCCCCGGCTATACTTTCCAAGAGCCACCACTAACTGTGAAGAAATACCCGACATTACAGTCGAAGAAGTTAGTGAGGCGGTCAAATACTCCAAAAAACGAAAAGCGATTGGGCCAGACGAAATACCCTCTGAGTTCTGGAAAAAGATGGGAGATATCGGGTTCAGATGGCTCAGAATTCTCATCTCCAAATTCGTGAGAGGTGATCCAATGCCGAATGAATGGAGGGAAAGTTACCTTCTCCCTGTATACAAAGGGAAGGGTGATACGCGAAACTGTGATAACTACCGTTCGATCAAGCTGATGTCACACACCATGAAGATCGTTGAGCGGGTATTAGGTGGCCGACTGCGAAAAATAATACGGCTATCTGATGATCAGTGCGGGTTTGTCTCGGGTAAATCAACCACATATGCAATCCAAAGTATAAGGATCATAATGGAAAAACATCGTGATTCCTTAAGGGATTTGCATATTGTATTGGTTGACTTTGAAAAGGCATTCGACAGACAACCACGAGATCTGATATGGGTGGCGCTAAGACATCGAGGGGTTCCAGAAACCTATGTACAGATGATTATGGACATGTACGAAGGAGCAAAGACAAGAGTAAGATGCCCCGCTGGAGTAACCGAAGAGTTCCCAATCAAAGTCGGGGTGCACCAGGGAAGCGTCTTAAGTCCTTTGCTCTTTATTACAGTCCTTGATTATCTGCTTGAAGGTAAAGTGATGGACCCCAAGGTACATCAGTTATTCTTTGCTGACGATGGAGCCATCATAAGTGAGGATCCTACATCCCTGCAACGAGCACTTGATGTGTGGGTGGACGTTTTGGAGGGAAGTGGGTATCGCATTAGTTCAAAAAAGACAGAGTACTTGTGCTGCCCGTTCTCTGATCCACTCAGGCCTATTCCAGACATTTATTTGAATGGAACAGTTTTTCCCAAGTGCGAAAAGTTCAAATATCTGGGATCTATGATCAATAGCAAAGCAACTTGTGATGACGACATCAATCATCGTGTAAGCGTAGGGTGGATGAAGTGGCGAGAAAATTCCGCTATCTTCTGTGACAGAAAAATGCCCCCTAAGTTGAAAGGAAGGCTCTACACCGCAGTTGTACGTCCAGCGCTCACATACGGTTCACAATGTTGGACGATGTACAAAAAGTATGAGAGTAAATTAACGGCAGCTGAGATGAAGATGCTTCGCATGACAGCAGGAGTGACAAAGCTTGATCGAATAAGAAGTTCGAAGATCCGTGGAAGCTTTCACAACAAGGAAACCATCGTACAAAAAATAGAGCGTGACCGGCTCAGTTGGTATTGCCACGTTCAAAGAAGAGATCATTTGAACCCTGTTAAAAAGGCAAAATCAGTGCACGTTCCAAAGACATCGCGATGTAGGAAAGGCAGGCCTATAAACGCCTGGATCAGACAAATGCGACGACATCGGCATTTCATTGGCCTCAGTAACCGAGTGATCCAAAATCGGCAGGCCTGCCGATATTTTCTGAGGTCAAATAGGCGAACCCCACATGCGGATCAGTAGAAATGCGGTGAAGTGAGAGGGTTGTGATCCCTTGCTTTCGGATCATGGCCTCGCTGATAAAAGGAAGAAGAAGAAGAAGACTCTAGTCCAGAATCTGGCCGTCAAAATCATATCACCATGAGGCTGCCAGGAAATCGGGCCCTTGCGTGCTGTTGTTGTTAGCAGTAGTCCGACTCCATATTCTCGCGGACTTCCGGATGGTCTTCCAGAATAGAGTAGTACAGTGTTACGCGTTGGAGACTGGTACTCACTTTTAACCATCTTATTTCACTTACCCCCAAAATGTCCAGTTTATATCGCGTGAATACGTTTTCCAGTTGGAGGAATCTGGTATTGTAAGGACCTTCGCTTCTCGAGTCGAGGAGCGTTTTTAAATTCCAGAAACCTATCTTTGTTCGGGTACAATAGCCAAAAGTCGTCGACATGTGATCATTCCTTATCCGATGCATAGTGTCGGTTTCTGTAGCGGGCAATATTCGGTAACGCAGGTTGCTGGCCCACGTTACCTAGCCTAGAATCAAGGTCCTAGACAACCCACACTTACAATTTTAGCCTACACGAATAAGGGTTTATACGTATAGTTGCCCGGGGACCACCACTAGGAGGTAAAGTAAGAACTCCATTACGAACTTGATTGTTGCGCTACTGGCCCAAGCAAAGTTTTGGGCAGCCAGTATTTTCCCGATCAATCGCAATGCAGGTCCCCAGATTTTCCATCTGCAAATCCTTGACAGCGACTCACGGTAGATGCGTCAAACATCGCGGTGGTAGCCGTTTTAGAACAGTCTCAGGATAATAGTTCACTTGAGGCCATTAGCTTTCTTTTCAAATAAGCTTAGTCCAGCGGAAACTCGGTAATCAGCTTTCGATAGGGAATTACGAGCTGACTATCTATCCATTAAGCACTTTAGATTGAATCTTCTCCTCCAAAATCCGTCAACGCAAACAGGACCGAAAATCTTACAAAGAATTTTTCTCTCAAAGCAACCAAGGATATCTTCATCCTCTTTTAATAAAGTCCATGTTTCAGCGCCGTAAAGCAGGACTGGGATGATCAGGGTCTTATACAGAGCCTCCTTAGTTGTTCGAGATAGGGCTTTACTGTTGAATTGCCTTATAAGCCCACAAAAACAGCGATTGGCAGGAGTTATCCTTCGCTTGATTGCTGCTCTGATCTTGTTTTTAGTACAGCGATATTGGCCTAGTCAAAAAATGTCCTATTGGATGTTTGAGATGGTAGAGCGAATGGGCACCAACGCTCCGACCCGCAAAATCTCCGAATCTAACCCGAAGGGACAACGCACTGGAGGGCCTCCTCATTGTAGGTGAGTTCAAGTGGGCCTCAACTAACTTAGAGTGCGTGACTGGAGGCTATTAGCTAGAGACCGAGCTAAATGGAGAGGCTTTTTGGTTGAGTCCCAGGTTCACCCCGGACTGTAGCGCCACTTAAGTAAGGAGAATGTAAGAAGCATTTTATACAACAAATCAATACGTAGAATTAATCAACGCTCAGATGGTTACATATCACCACATATATGTAAATAATAAATTGTTTATTAAATAATTATGAAGATGAATATATAACTAGAGAGACAGCTTGTTTAGTTAAAGTTTATACACACAATCAGCGTACGAATACAGTAAAATGTTTATTGTATACACTTGTTATTAGACAGTGTATCTTCCTTCCTGTTCATCGAAAATAACAAAATTTGTGTTTGTTATTAATTACCTGAGAGCTGTAGACAGCCAGCCTGTGAGCAGCTTTCACCAAAGTGATGTAATATATCAGGATAATGTATTTGAAAACAGCCAAATTAAATAAGCCAGCCAACGGATCAGCTTCCAATGCAAAATATCACGATTCGAAAAACGTATAAGAAATTATATATTCTTTTCACTTAGTCGTTCTGCTTGAGAGATCGTGCGCGGAAATGTCACCAAAAAATCTGTTTGCTTACTAAAAATAACTAATAAGACCAGTTCGTGTCATTATACTGAGTCGGTATTAAAATTAAATTCAACTTAACAGTGTGAATCATTAGACAGCATAGGTATGGTGTTTGACGGAATGTACAATCATCTGCTTCATTGATATACTCGTAATTAATTTAATTAGGAAATGAATAATAAAATTATCGCATCTTTGTTGTGACTGACTAATATGTGACAAGTTAGTTTTTTTAAGGTTTTTTTTATTTATTTTTAATTTCGGGAAGACCGTGTTCTTTTAGGGTGGCCGTGACCTACTGATGGCTGAACGAAGGAATTTCAATGACGGAATCTGTTGTATGGCTTTCAGTCATCTAGGCAAGATCTTAATTTTTGTTTTTTTTATTACTTGAACACGATAAAAGGGCCAATCGATTTCCTTGGATGCGAACAATGAATTATATGCTAATTGGGATTACAAATATTTATAGACTTATTGCGAATATGGCTATGATCTCTGCCTTGGCATTGAGGAGGTTGTTGGAAGTTGAGTATCTGCCTAGTTCATGGTGTTTTTGTTTACTTGGACTTTGGCCTCTAGACAGGTTCAACCAATATGTATGTTGTTATAGGGATTAAACTATTTCACGGAAATAAGGGCTGGCTTAGCGCAACCATTTGTGGTTTATGTGTAATTTATTCTCATGAAAGAATGGGACCTACCATTTTATGGTGTTCCGAAGGACGGAATTAAAAATGTTTTTATTGGCAACAATATTAGTCAGACAATCGCGAGAGGTGGGAAGAACTGTATGGAGTGCTGTGGGATTTGAACCTTGAACCTCGCGCTTAGTTGTCTAATAGTCTAACCATTAAGGCACGAGAGTGGCGACTACCGGCAACAACCTGCGACTGTTTCTCAGGTACCCTATACCCCACGTTCATGACTTCACTTTCTTCCTAGTATGCCAGGCAATTCTTACAACATTGGATCTGCAACGCGCCTACCACCAGATTTCGGTGGAAACCAAAGACATCCCAGAAATAGCTTTAATCACTCAGTTTGAGCTGTATGAGTTTCCCAGGATGGCCTGCGGAAAGCTGGACAAATATTCCAACGATTTGTTGATGACATGTCTTGAGATTTCAAATTGCACATGCCTACATCGACGATATTTGGATCGCTTCGCACAACATAGAAGAACATCAGATGCATTTAAGGAAAGTGTTTCAATGTCTTCAAGAATTCGGAATGATGATTAACATTGAAAAGTGTGAGTTCGGACAACCAGAGCTACATTTCCTGCGACACATGATTATCGCGAGAAGTATCAACCATTGGCAGACAAGGTGGATTCTGTCAGGAACTTCAGCCGCCCCATATACATCAGTGACCTACGACAATTTCTTACGATGGTCAACTGTTGCCGGCGCTTCATACCCGCAAGCTGTCAACTCTCCAGCCAAACTCCAGACTTTGACCAAGGGAAACAAGGAAAACGACCGAACAGCATTTGAGAAATGCAAGAAGTCATTATATGAAGCTACAAAATTGGCTTACCCTAATGCAACTGCAACTGAAATGAGGGGGAGGTGGACAGCGAGGCTGATTACAGACGTCACGGCTTGGACAGAGCGGGAACACGGCGAAGTGAACTACTTTCTCACTCAATTCCTAACCGGACATGGGTATTTCAACCGATACCTCCACAAAATGGGTAAAGTAGAGAGCGCAGCCTGCCAATATGGAGACTCAGCAGAAGACGACGCTCTCCACACCTTTTTCGCCTGTAGCAGATAGACAGAGCAGAGGAGTAGACTGGAGTTGGAAATAGGCGATTTTTCCCCGAAAAATTCTATAAGCAAGATGACCTCGAGTACCGACACGTGGAATAGAATATCTTCCTTCATGGAGACGGTACTAAGATCCAAAAAGAGAGAGGAAGACGCCAACATTACCTCACAAATTACATAAAGTAGATAAAAGCCTTACCGGCAAGAATGTATAAACCCGCACCAGGAGCCGAATATGAAAACGCCGGTCCCCAGAGGGGAAAGAAAATGACACCACTCTAAAGTAATGCGATAAGCGGTTCCGGAGTGGATGGTGTAAAGTAGAAAAAAGGTGTTAAAGGTGTTTTTTTTAGTAAGTAGTGAGTCTCATACTACTATAAACAGAGCGGGACTGTTTCCCGTACACATTAGCGTTTTCCCACTGCCCCCTAGGCAAAAAAAAAAAAAGTGCAACTGCCAAACGAGCATTAATGGTTGATGCGTTGGACTTCGCTGTTGGAGCTGTTCTCCAGCAGTTTGTTTAAATTTCTTGACAACTTCTAGGGTTTTTCTGGAGTAAGCTATCGCCAACGCAAAGCAAATATAATACCTATAATCGAGAGCTATCCAGCACATAGACTGTAGATTGTAGATTGTTGAAGAGGTGGGAATAGGTCACCATATCGCTGCAGCCACATTGGGCCTATTGTGATTTCCTCTGACTTAAAGCTAACTCAATATACCCGATTTGGTGATGAACTCGACTATGCTTTTGAGTGAGCTTGCAGATAGGTCTTCTGCTTCAAGGTAGAATTTACCTAGATAACGATGACGTGTACCGATTAGACAGTTACAGTAGCATAAGATGTCGCACTGCAATTCAGCGGTTAAACATTTTAAACAAATGCTCGAAGGTCGTAGTTTTTTCTGCCTTTACAGACCACAAGCTGCTTACCTTCGCATTCAATCAAAAATTGTCTCCACGACAACGGAGACAACTGGATTATATCAGTCAATTCGCAACTGATGTGAGGAACATCGCAGGAGGCGAGAACATCGTTGTTGATGCATTGTCCCGTATCAAAGCCATCACCGCCACCGGCACCATTGACTATTCTGTCCTGTCAAGATCTCAGTTAAAAGACGAGTAACTACAAGAATTAATAAAATACATCTCTACGGCACTGGTACATACTAAAGAAATTCCCAGTACCGGACAGCGACAACATTACCATCTTCCGTGATGTCTCCACCAACCGCATCCGACCGTACACTACGACAGAGCTAAGACGGTCAGCATTCAACAGCGTGCATTCCATAGCACACCCTAGTGTTCGAGCTACTACGAAGATGGTGAGTGAGCGATTCATCTGGCCGAATATGAAGAGCGAGTGTTGGACTTGGGCAAGGATATGTGTTGGACTTGGGCATGCCAGCGTTGCAAAATTTCATGTCATAATGTTACCCATATCGGTGAGCACAATAAGACAGATCACCGATTGTAGCATACAGGGTATCCCAGTTAAGCAGTATAATCCTTTAAGAGGAGATACCTGAAGTTCCGCCGAACGAAAAACTGCACGGCAGGGGGGGGGATTTCTTCACACCACATTTCAAGTTATAGCCCATCAAAGTGGGTGACCTCTTATTTGGAGGTGTAACCACTTTAAACGCAATCACTTCTAAACTATTATAGGTACAAAAATAGTTTTATACATTTTGGAAACATAATTTAGTAGTGCACACAAATTTTAAACATATTGGGAACAGCTGTGCAGCTACAAAAAAGTTATGGCTCCTTAAACTCGAAATAATGAAAATTTGTTGTTTCATTTTTTTACTTTAAATGCTTTTTTCTAAAAATTTTTACTTAATTTACGAAGAGTTAATTCCCATTACTACCTGGAATTTCTTGGAGAACGATTGCCGGAGCTCCTTGAAGATGTTCGTCTTGTTCAGAGAAGGCCGATGTTCTTTCAACAATATGGAGCACCTTGTCACAGTAGCAGCGAAGTAACTTCGTTCCTCAACCATACTTTTAACGAACAGTGGATTAGTCGCTTTGGCTCCAACCCTTGGCCACCCAGATCTGACCTGTACACTGATGGGGAATCGGGGTCATTTTTTCCTTTGCCGATCAGTACCAAACGCTGTAAATTCCAGCTCATAGGGAAAAACCCTTCCTGGAGACAGCTATTGTACGTGTTCAGCAACAGCTGAGGGCATGTCTGGGCAATCGTCTTGAGCACATCCGCTGGTATTCCGTCAGGTCCTCGGGCCTTTCGGTTTTGTAAGGTTTTCGATGCGAGGATCAACTCTTCTTCACTGAACATTGGGGTTTCTGGTCGTTGGACCAGAGAGGTATCGGGAGGCCGAACACGTTGCGTTAGGAAGAGTGTGTTCACTATAAACTCCATACTTTCTTCGCCGAGAACAGGGATAGCCATTTGTGTTCGCAGTTTTCACATTACGAATATGAAGCCTAGCCCGCAGAGGTTGCTGTTGAAATCCCGGCGGAGATTCTCACACTCCTGTTTTTTGCTCGAACTGATGGCCCTCATGGTTCATTGCACCTGACGAATACAATGGTTATGTCGTTGACTACTATCTGCACTTTATTTGATATCGCGGAATTCCCTTGCTCACTAGCTTTGGTCCGCCACTGGTATTTGATTTCCCCGGCAGTTGCCATATCTTACGGGTGTTCCCCATCTTCCACCTGAAGAGGCGTCTCGTGACGGACTAGCGACCCCGCAGATACGTTAATAGATTATTCTTTTTGTACTTTATTATCTGTTATGTATGTTTTAATATCAATTACTAATTTCTGCATTCATAACACATGCTCGCACATCTGTACAAAATTAATAAAAATAATAATGTCTTGAAAACATTCTTGTTCTGTATTGAAACACTATATCGTACGTCCACCTGCTTCCCCATACAGCTTTTTCTTCGTAAATTATGTTTACTTCTCCCACTTTCTGCATCAATTGCTAATTGTTGATATTGATGTCAAACACGCGATCTTATAGTTTTAATTACATGCATTTGTATTCATCGTACATTTCTAGTTTTATTAATTTTGTTTCGCCATTTGTAACAGTTACACTCGTTTGAATTTTTTTTATTATAACAGTGAACTTTCAGTATAAAAAGTGATATAATACTCAAGGTCGTTCAATATATCGAAAGAATAAATCCTCATATCGAGTGTGTTATGGCGTTTAACTTGCGTTAGTTCAAAACAAAGAAAAAAAAAACACACTGACAACAATCAGCATTCCAGAGCCGCATAGTTAGACATTAATCAGGAGTTTTCGAGGTTACATTTCTTTGCACGTTCATTATATAATCGAATAGTAAATTATACTGTTCCATCAGCATTCATTATTAGTGATGATCACATTGCAAATGTGCAAAACCAGGCCTACAGGAACCCACGCAAAGCCGGTATCGAGACTGTGTGAACCTGGTCCTTTAGAGTGCAAGAAAAAATTGCTATCTTGCAACTTGGATGTCCTCTTTAATATGCCAGAAGCGAATATAATGGTCCACGACTCCTAAACATTGTGTATGGGAAATGTATGATGCCTATAATTTTTGTTATAATTTAATTTGTTTGGTTTAACTCAATTAGACTTTTGCATAAGTAGTCACAATTATTTTTGATGTACTTTGTCAATCGTCAAACCAAAATTCCCCTCGCACCTTTGGGTACTAGAAAAGCCCCAAGTAGACTCTTTCAATTATAAAATGACGGACTTTCAGATATATTTTAACATGGGAATCCAAATCAAGGCACAAGAGGCTAGATCTGAGAGTGGATCTAATAAACGTATGCTCCTCAGATAGTTGCAATGAGTACCACTCTATGCACTAGTGCATTGTACCCTGCCTGACTTCATACTTTGAGAACACTATCTAGGAGTTAGTAGAGAACATCGCGTCGGTTACTTGATAACACAACAAGGTCTTTGAGATTGAATCAGAATATCCTAATCTTCAAACACACCTACCTTGCTCGGGGATTTTATTAGAACGTCGCAATGTTAGAGTCGAATCTAAACAGGTAAGGCAATTCTAAAATAAAGCTAAAGAAGCAGGGAACGTTATTACACGAGACGAATATGTAGAGAGAGATTAAAAAAAAATCGTGGAATCAATTCTGTGAGTCTATTGCAGATACTGGTTATGCTTCCAGACTTCGCAAGATACTGGCTAAAGACGGCGTTGCTGTTCCAATCTTCATTAGGGAATCTGAGGGCTAGTGGGCGGAAACAACGAACAAGTATTAGAAACATTAGTTGAAACTCACTTACCAGGAATTAGAACACCAATAGATTCCGTAAGAAATGAATACTCGGACAGTTTTGGAATGTCAAAACAGGATGAGGTAAAGAATCTCATTACATGGAAGCCTCTGCGTTACGCCATTCGCACCGTTCAAAGCACCAAACCCTGACGTATTTTGCAAGCTATGCTGCAAAAACCTCCAGCCCAGGTTATAAACAAGCTTAGGGGCATTTTTAGACATTATTTAAAGTTAAACTACATACCAGTGGCATGGAGAGAAGTGCAGGTTATACTAGTATTTATAGCTAAAACAGGTAAACCAAACCATACTTCATCAAAAGACTATAGACCCATAAGTCTCGCATCATTTCTCTTCAAGACACTTGAAAGTATTTCCGATATTCATACCAGAAGTAAATGTTACATTGGCAATTTATGCAAAGGCCAACGCGCATATTTAAAGGGGAAATCAGTGAAAACAGAGTCTTCACTACAAGCAATTTTTACTAGCAGCCTTCTTGGACACAGAAGGTGCTTTCAAGAACTTAGAAGAAGTACGATCAAACGTACCCTGGAGAGTATAAATGTTGAGCATAGCACTACCAATTGGCTGTGCAATATGCTCATCACAAGAAACAACAATTCCAGTCTCGGATATAGTTCGATAAAAAAATCTGTCACCAGAGGGACTCCCCAGGCAGGTGTTTTATCCCCCTTTCTCTGGGTTCTAGTTATCGATGGTATACTTAAAGAATTTAGCAATACTTACATGTATAAGCGTGACTGCTTACGCAGAGATCAAATTGTCTTGACGATTAAGCAAAACAATGTAATCAGCTCTTTATAGTTTCGGAAGATGGGTTAGATTCTGGATTTTCCGTCAACCCGGACAAAAGACGGATTTGGTACTCTTTAGCAGAAACTACCAAAACTAACAGGGATAGAGCTTTCCCTTTCGGATCGCGCAAGATATCTTGGTATTGCGCTAGATAGAAAACTAAACTGGAAGCTTAGCAAACAAGAAAGAGTACGTAAGGCTTACAATGCTCCCTTCATCTGTAAGAAAATTGCTGTGAAAAAATGGTGCCGGAAGTATTCAATGATGTACTGGCTATACATCATGGTAGTCAAACTCATCCTTACATATGAGGCTCTTGTGTGGTGGAAGGCAGCGAATTCGAAAAACACGCGGAATATCTTGGCTGTGGTACAAAAAACAGCCTGTATTGCCATCATGAATGCTCTACGCATAAGACCCACGATTGCACTCGAGATTTTTCTGTATCGTTTACTATTAGACCTACAAATAAAATTACAAGCAGGCAACAGTGCTCTTCGGCTCACAACATAGCTCCATTCTAAAAGAATCATATCCCGATATACCAGATAAATCGGACGTTATCCTTGGTGCCTTAGACTTCGACGCAATGTACGAAATAATAAACCCTGTTAGTGAGAACTGGCAAAGGAAACCAGTCTCTGTCCACAATGAGATTGAAAGTTTGAAGCAGAGATTCTAGCTGTTCTTAAAGCTGCGGAATTACTTGAGATGAATTCAATATCTGATTAGAATATTGCCGTCTATCATACATTGACAGTCAGGCTGCGGTAAATGCACTAGCGTCTTACGTCACAAAATCTGAAATCTTCAGAAAATTCCACACAATACTCAAAGCGAAACCATGTCAGATTATGTTAGGTACCTAAACACTGTGAATTAGAGGGCAACAAAAGTACCAACGAACTGGCCAAAAGAGTAGCACAGCTCCCACATAGTAAGATGATTGGAGGCATAAAACTACCAATGTGCGTGGCTAAGAGAATTATTCTCGATATAATCATCAACTTGATTAACGTAAGATAGTATAGTAAAACTTAGAAGGGCATAGGGTGACCAAGGCTTTGTGACCTGTGTTAGATGGGGAGATTATAAAACCAGCCAGTTAAGAATAGCGATAGAGATTTTATCTGGTCATAGCACGCAATGAGGTTATGATTATTGAATACGAATGTATGCATGTACTGCAATGACCAACACGGGTTAGAGGATATAAAACATCTACCCTTGCTACTTTCTGCCATGAAGGTGCCCAAGTGATCGCGAAAGACCAACTATGGAGCCGAATGTTTTATGATTACCTCATAACCAACCCTAATCAACTTAACCTAACCAAACCTAAAGTTGGATCTCGTTATCCGTTACAATTGAAATGGTGTACTTGGTTTTTGGATGTTTAAGACCCTTGCCAAGAAGACGAAGCCCACAAGCGGAGGAGTAGAAATGCAGTGAAATGGGAAGATTATTATGCTTTGAGCTCAGAGCATAATCTCACGGAAATAGGAAGAAGAAGAAGAACGCCCATTGTCGAGAGTACTCAGAGAGCACAAAATCTGCTGATGGACGCTCAGCTATAATTTCATTCAAACTGAACACAGAAATGCCGACGGCTTCCTTACCTACATGTCTATCATTGGACAATAGCTCCTGTATCCTGGCCATCGAGTCATGAGTCATTTCTTCTCTATTTGGGCGACAGGTATAAGCTTAGTCGCCCAGAGCCAGGAATTCCATATACCAACTTTGGACTGTCTGAAGCGATGGTCAAATATTCCCAAGAATAGAGTTTATTTCCCTGATATCGTAAACTATTAGTGCTTTGAAATGAATTCGCCTCATTACTCAATAGCCCTGGATCAAATAATCATATCCTCGAAAGTATAGGGTGTAGGTTAATGAATACCATTGAGCGTGTAAAATAAAAGGGCAAAGCGCGTGGAAGTAACTCAATTTAATGGACTGTACAATTATATAAACAATACTTACTTACTTACTTAGGTGGCGAAACAGTTCGGGGTGAACCTGGGCCTTAACAAACAAGCCTCTCCACTTAGCTCGGTCTTTATCTAATTGCCTCCAGTTGCGCACACCAAGTTGGTTGAGGTCCCCTTGAACTTGTGCGCGCCACCTACGGCGATGATTCTCTCTACTGCGTCGTCCCTCGGGGTTAGACTCGAAGACTCTGCAGGCCGGAGCGTTGGTGTCCATTCGCTCTACCTATTCTAGCCATCTCAGACATCCAATACGTAGTTTTTTGACTAGGTCGATGTCGCTGTGGGCGCCGTGGCGTAAGTGGTTAGTGTGTCGGATCACTACGCATGAGGTTCCAAGTTCGAATCCCAGAAAACACCAAAAAGTTTTTTCACGGTCCCACCTCTCGCGAGCGTCTGACAAACATCCGAGAGTATTGTTGTCATGAAAAAGCTTCTCAAATCGCCGATCGGATTCGGCATTAAACTGTAGGTCCCTTCCATTCGTGTGAAAAATATAACGCACACAACATGAGTGGTTGCGAGAAGTTAGGCCCTGGCACTTTAAAAAGCTGTTGCGCCAAATATTTGTATTTGATGTCGCTGTACAGCTCGTATAGTTCGTGATTGAATCTTCTTCTCCAAAACCCATCAATGCAAACGGGACCGAAAATCTTACGAAGAATTTTTCTCTCGAAGCGACCAAGGATATCTTCATGCTCTTTTAATAAAGTCCATGTTTCAGCGCCGTAAAGCAGGACTGGGATGATCAAGGTCTTTTATAGAGTCCCCTTAGTTGTTCGAACAGCGATTGGCAAGAGCTATTCTTCGATTGATTTCTGCACTGATCTCTTTCGTAGAATTTATAGCAGAGCCAAGGTAGACAAAGTCCCTTACTACCTCGAAGTTATAGCTGCCCACTGTGACGTTTTGTCCAATTCGGTGGTGTTGGCTTTCCCTTCTTGTTGACAGCATATACTTGGTTTTACCCTCGTTTATCGCTAAACTCATTTTGGCCGCTTCCTCCTCAATGCTTGCAAACGCACCGGTAACAGCCCGCTGAGTTCTCCCGATAATGTCTATATCGTCGGCGTATGCAAGCAGTTGTATAGACTTGTAATAAATTGTGCCTCCGGTGTTGGCTTGTGAGTTCCGCACAATCCGTTCAAGTACAATATTAAAGAAGCCACATGACAGTGCGTCACCTTGTCTGTAACCTTTTTTGACATCAAAGGGCTCGGTGAGGTCATTACCGACCTTGATGGAGCAGCGAGCGTTCTCCATCGTCATCCTGCACAGACGGACAAGTTTGGCAGGGATGTCAAAACTAGACGTGGTTCTATAAAGCTCTTCTCTATAGATGTTGTAATAGACGGCCTTGAAATCGATAAAGAGGTGGTGAGTATCGATTTGGAATTCTTGGGTTTTCTCCAGGATCTGCCGAAGTGTGAATCGATGTGATCGATGGTCGACTTTCCTGGCCTGAAACCGCACTGATAGGGTCCAATCAGACTGTTGATAAAAGGTTTCAGGCGTTCACACAATATCGCAGAAAAGATCTTGTATGCGATGTTGAGGAGACTGATGCCTCTATAATTGGCGCAGTTGAGGGAGTCTCCTTTCTTGTGGATCGGGCAAACGATGCTGAGATTCCATTCATCAGGCATACACTCGTCTGACCAAATATTAGAAATGAGTTGGTGTATGCACTCTACCAATTCATCACCAGCTGCCTTGAAAAGTTCGGCCGGTAGGCCGTCAGGTCCAGCAGCCTTGTTGGATTTTAGCTTGGATATTGCTATCCTCACTTCGTTTTGGTCAGGTGGACGGAAGTTTTGACTATCATCGTCTATGTTGAATGGTTCATTCTGCCTGACAGCGGGTTGTTGGTCTTCGTCGCCGTTATACAGTCTGCAGAAGTAGTTTTTCCATATTCTCAGCACCGACTGTGATTCTACTACGAGGTTTCCATTTTCATTTCTACAGGTTTCTATACTGGTATTGCTCCTCTGACACGTTCTTTTTACCTTTTGGTAAAACTTCCGTACATTGTTCCTGGAGTATAAACTCTCGATATTCTTAAACGCGCGCTTCTCATGCTCTTTCTTCTTCTTTTGGAGAAGCCGATGCTCTTTCCGTCTCTTTTGTTCGTAGAACTGATGAGCAGCGCCGCTTTGTATGCCTCTTGTTTCGCTGCATGCACTCGCCGGCATTCTTCGTCAAACCAGGGGTTTCGCGGTGGTGGGCGAGCGAGACCCAGCACATCAGTCGCGGCCTTTCTGATGGCATGTTGGCAGCGCTGCCACTGGTCTTCGGCACTTGATGCTGGCGGCATAGGGGTGATTGAGAGATTTCGGAATACGCGTTCAGCGAAGAGTCTGGCGGTCTCTTGCGATTGTAGCTTTTCGACGTTAAATTTTCTCACAGTAATTCTTCTTTGTTGCTCAGATTGGGATATCCGCATTCGTACCTTGGCTACAACAAGGTAATGATCCGAGTCTATGTTGGCCACTCGGAAGGTCCGGACATCCAGAATACTGGAGGCATGTCTTGCGTCGATCGCAATATGATCAATTTGGTTGATCGTTACATGATCATTGGACCGCCATGTCTGCTTATGAATATCGAGATGAGGAAACCATGTGCTTGCTATGGTGACATTTCGCTCCACAGCGAATTCAATTAGTCTTAGTCCGTTATCAGACGTGGTGTCGTGTAAGCTATGCTTACCGACTGCCGTACCAAAGACGTCCTCCTTTCCTACTTTGGCGTTAAAATCGCCCAATACGCTTTTAACGTCTTATTTAGGACATTGCTGGTATGTTTTGTCGAGAAGCTCGTAGAAACAGTCTTTGGTGGCAGGGTCCTTTTCCTCTGTGGGGCATGAACACATATTAGGCTTATGTTAGCGAATTTAGCCTTGATCCGGATAATCATAATACGCTCAGTCACGTGTCGGAAGTTTAAGACTTCTGGCCTAAGTCTGCCGCGTATAACAAATCCGCATCCGAATAAGCGTTGCCTGTTGCCTCTGTACCAATCACCGTAGTAGATGTCACAGTTTTTCATCCTCTTTTTGCCCGGTCCATCCCATCGCACTTCCTTGATGGCAGTAATATCTGCTTTGTAGCAGTCTAGGGCCTCTGCTACTTGTTCGGCTGCACGTGGTCTTTTTTTTGTGGTCTGTAAAGGGACAGAATATTCCACGTACAGATCCGAATTTCGTTATCATTATTTCGTTTGCTGGGGTCGTCATTAGTTGAGTCATTCTAATCCAAGGCTTTTAGGCCCAGAGTATTATAGTAAATAAGAACTTTTCTTTTGTGCAGTGGTTGGCAACACTTAGATGACAACTCTCTCTCTCTCTCTCTCTGCCTAAGTCGAGGACTCGATCTTTGTCCGGCTACGATAATCCAATTTTGTGTCAAATTCATTTAACAACAATGGCCCGAGGAGATTTATCCAGAGCTTACTTACTAACTTAGGTGGCGCTATGGTCCGGGGTGAACCTGGGCCTCAACCAACAAACCTCTCCAGCCAGGACAGTTACAAGCCACCTGCCGCCAGTTGCGCACGCCAAGTTGGTTGAGGTCCCCCACCACTTGTTTGCGCCACCTACAGCCAGATCGTCCTCTACTGCGTCGTCCATCCGGGGTGGATTCAAAGACTTTCTTAGCGGGAACGTTGGGTTCCATCCGCTCTAAATGACCCAGCCATTTTAGTCGCTGTATGTGAACTCTTCTGGCTTAACGACGCATACGTCCGTAAATTTGAGTGGGTTTAGGTCCTCCGCTTTGTCTGGGTTGTTTCTCTTTCTAGACTGCGTTAGCTTGATGGTAACGATACTCACAGAGTGAGAGAGAGAGACGTAGAGGCATGTAATCTGAATGCATTAAGAGTTCCACTTTTAAACTCATTATCCATAGCTTTCTGACGTAAACGATGAGTTCGCGATCTCTAGTACTTTAAATCAATAAACACTACGAGATTTTGGGCGTTTTGTGGTAGGAGTTTATGAAGCTGCTTCAATCGAGTTTTTAATTGGCTTTCTTATTTTATTTTTATAAATTAAATAAATGATCTCAGGCATAGCAGGACCATCAAACTAGGTCTGCTATAAGATTTGTACACTTGAAGACTTGAAAAATTCCAACAACGTCTGGACTGCAGTTTTGTTGAATAATTTTCTCGAATCGGTTTAAAGAAAATTGTTTCTACTATTAACGGCTTAGCACCACGGACAAATCTTTCCGGAAAAAAAAAATAAAAATTATTACGTTGTGTTGATGTTGAGCTATTTATCCCCGCATTGGCAAACACAGCCGTAAGACATTAAATGGAATGACGTACAATAAAATTGTAAAATAGAGGTAAATCTATAAAACTTTTATGAATGGCATTTAAACAATATTTACGGCTAACCCAGCATTTGCACCTGGTCGAAACCAAATCATAATTACTCGTACTCGCATATACTCGTAGTTTTATTTGCCTAAACAGATTACGTCTAAGTTTCTTATATATAAATACTAGTCCACAGAAAAACCATGTTTGAATTTTATTTGGCGGTGCGCCGGTTAATTATAGCCCATCGCATAGGGTATATTGATTTTGATATGCATTTTATAACATAGAGATGTAATGATAGTTGATTGAACCATGTCGCTCCTGTTTGTATCATTACCATCATTCTTTGGACGTTTTACTTCAGGTTAGGATAGGTTAGGTTGGCTGTCTGTACGGGAGTGCAGATAGACCTAGACTAGTAAAGATCCTTTCAGATTCCATAGATTAACCATTAGACCACTCTGGGACTAATTAAAACCAATCGGAGCTTTTGGTAAAGTGGTGGATGCTAACGACGCCTTTGGAAGCCAAATAGCCGAGGTTCTCAAGAAAGTGTGCACCTAGATGGAGCATTCTTTTATGAGATAAGGCTGGACATGCGCATAAGAGGTAAAGGATTGTTGCTTCCTTCTCTTCGTCCCTTCAGCTCCTACAGAAGGCGTTAGGAAAGACGCCAAGTCTTTTGACATGTTGGCCTATAAGACAGTACCCAGTAAGGACACCGATAACGCAGTTGATCTATGTTCGCTTTAGCTTAGCCAACTAGACTCTGCGTTTCTGGTTCATTTTAGGCCAGACCTATCTCGAAATATGACATGTTATCTATTATGGTTACTCTTGCTAATAGCGTTCAGATTTAGTAGATTCTAACATGTAGCGAGGGGCATACCAAGGGCTTGCCGATTAGAGAGAATCCTTACAGTTGTACCCTGTTTGGCGAGCTCATCCGCCCTGCAGTTTCCCGGAGTGCCCCTGTAGCCTGACACCCAGCATAGGTGAATGTTGAACTGCCCGGTCAATTCCGTACGAGGCGAACGACAATTTAAGGTGCTCTTTGAAGTGAAGGAGCAAGATTCAATGGACTTGATTACTGCTTGACTGTCAGTGAAAATGCTAATATTCCTGACAGATAATACATTACATTTCAGCCAGGACAGGGCTTCCTTAATCGACACGATTTCCGCCTGAAAAACGCTGCAGTGATCTGAGAGGCGGAAATAGATGTTCAGATTGAGCTTTTCGGAGAAAACACCACACCAGCAGCCACCTGAAAAGAAGTGAACCATACTACCATCTACAGAGGGAGAATTGTCCCATTCATTACGTTTAGGAATAATCGCACGGAAGTCTTGGTCAAATCTCAGTTTCGACGGGGTATAGTCCGTATTTTCATGCGTGGAGTGGCCAATGTAGGCGAACCCCACAGGCGGATCAGTAGAAATGCGGTGAAGTGGGAGGGTTATGATCCCTTGTTTTCAGATCATAGCCTCGCTGATAAAAGGAAGAAGAGTGGCCAATGTGATAGCTAGACCAATGCGTGGAGGCTTTCAGTCGGATGGTCGCACTGCAAGCAATCTATTGGCCGAAAATATCTAAGGAACAAAATGTCCAGCGTCGCAAAGGAAGTAGTTCTCTGACACACATGCATGCAGATCTTTGCACTTTAGCTAGTTGAGTGACGTGGACAGCCCTATCAAAAGCAAGGCCACCATACGATTACGCCATAGAGTAGTATAGGCATGATAACGGACACGTACAGCCAATGAGTGGTTTTAGGTTTCATACCCCAGCTCCTGCATATAACCTTCTTACAGGAATAGAGGCCTACATTTGCTTTCTTAGTAGATTGGCTTTCTAGTTTAGTTTTCTGTCCAAAATAAGACCCAAGTATTTTGCATTTTCATTTAAGGTGAGACTGGTGCCATTTATCGCAGGAGGGTCTATGAGGGGAACTGAGAACGAGTTCTGTTTTATGAGGGTTAACCCCCAGTCCACATTTGGAGGCCCATCTGGTGAGCCGAAGGAATGGAAGTGTCTGGGTGTTTGCCTAAGACAGCATTAGCAATGTCATCAGCATGGGCAATCACTCTGCAACCTGACCTTTTCAAGTCAACTAACATCTCATTTACTACCAGATTCCAAAGAAGTGGTGACAAAACTCCAGCTTGGGGTGTTTCCCGGGTAGCAAGTCTTCTTGCTAATGCTCCGCCCAGCTGTGTGTTAATAATCCTGCATGTGGGCAATTGATTGATCAACACTCCGAACGTCGGTGATTACCTTTGATATGACATTGTTAAAAGCTCCATCAATGTCAAGGAGAACCACTATTGTGTACAATTTTTACTCTAGAAACAGTAAAATCCGGAATTCTTCTTCTTCCTATTTTGGCGAGGTTATGATCTGAATTCAAAGGATTATAACTCTCCCACTCCACTGCATTTCTACTGATCCACATGTGCGGTTCGCCTGTTTGACCTCAGATCGGTAGGCCTCCGGATTTCGAATCACTACGTTACTGAGGCAAACCAAATGCCTCATCCTTATGCTTTTGAAAGGCTATACTGGATTTTAAAGGTGCCAAAGGTGTTGAATAGAATTGCCGATCATCAGTTGGTCCGCTTCTAAGCCCTTAATTTCTAATTCGTCGACCACCTCATTGCCATAGATGTTCCTACGGCGTTGTGAATGAGACGTTGTGGCTTGTAGAGGGCACTCTTAGCTCGCCGCGTTGAGTAGCTGAGGTGGTTTTGATTGCTGCTTGGCTGTTTATATAAATGTTGATATTTCTTCATTCGGTAGTTTCTAGAATAGTTCCCAGGCCGCTTCGGTGATGGCCAGAACGTCGGCTTGGAACACAGTACTGTGGTTTGAAAGTTTTATTGACTGGGAAATGTCACATTCTATTGGAAATATATCAACGCACACTCATTCCTTCATTTTAGTTCCATCTTTTATGCTGCTGTAGGGCTTACTAACGCAGCCGAAAACCTAGCAGCTCTGTTAGTAAGCCCTAATCCCACCTCCTCGTGGTGCCATCTGGGGATTTCTTCGGAAATTGCTAACGGGAGAGGACGAATGGCGAGCTTCCTGCACCAAAAAACAGGATAAGTGTCGGTTGGTCTGTGGGCCAGCGAGCCGCAACCGTAAAAACTTTTACTGCTCCGAAACGAAAACCAACGCCTCGGATACGGACGGATAATTTGATGACGACCTTTGGCTATCGGACACGGACAACGATCGGATTCTGGAACGTTAAGACCCTCCTGGACTCACTCAAGGAAGGGCCTTATAACGCCAGATTCCTCCAATTAGAACGCGAATTCGCACGGAAAAATAAAATAGACATCTTAGGGCTGAGCGAGATAAGATGGTTCGATGCTGGGGAATTCATCTCCCCAACCAAAAACACTGTCATGCTCTACTCTGGGAAACCAGCTGGAAGTGCACGGAGTTCCGGAGTAGGACTCATGCTAACTCCAGCAGCACGTAGTAGCCTCATATCCTGGAAACCCCATAATGACCGGATATTGACGGCTAGGTTCCAGAGTAGAGTTAGAAAAATTACCATCATACACATCATAGTGTTATGCTCCGACTCTAGACGCGACTGAGGACGAAAAGGATGATTTTTATAGCCACTTAGGCGCCGCCTACAAGCAAACGCCTAATGGGGACATCGTAATGGCAATGGGAGATTTCAATGCCAAGGTGGGTAGCGACAACACCATGCTTAAGCACGTGATGGGAGTTCACGGCGTGGGAGACCGTAATGATAACGGTGAGCGGTTTGTGGACTTCTGCAATACCAACCGCCTAGTCATCGGAGGTACGCTGTTTAAGCATAACACCTGCCACAAAATCAGTTGGGTCTCTACTGATAGGCAACGAACATCCAGCCAGATCGACCACATTGCGATCAGTCGCCGCTTTAGAAATTGTTTCCTGGATGTCCGAAACAGACGTGGAGCTGACGTCGGACTAGAACGAGATCACCATCTTATGGTAGCTCATTTACGCCTTCGTACTGCATCCGTCAACAGCAACCGCTCAAACCTACTTAACATCACCAGGTTTAATATCGACAGGCTCAAGGTTCCCCAAGTGCGCCGACAGTTCAGGGACCATCTTGCCTTAGAAGCAGAAGCAATCAGCAGCATAGAGAACATGGATGACCACTGGAGTGCTGTGAAAAATGCTTTTGCGACTGCGGCACGCACGTATGTCGGTAAAAAGCAGAAACACCACCGCACATGGCTTTCTACAGACACCTGGAGACAGATCGATGAGCGTACAGCAATCAAGGCTCGGATTGCAGCGGCCTCAGCAGTAGAGAGAACCGAACTTGAAGCCCAATACCGTGCGAAGAAGAAAGAAGTGCAGCGTAGTGTGAGACGTGACAAACGTCAATATATCAGCTCACTGGCCTCAAGGGCTGAAGAAGCAGCGAGTAGGTGCGACAGTAGGACTGTGTATAGCATCACTAAGGAGCTCATCGGTGGTCGAAACTCCAAACAACATCCAGTGAAGAGTCTAGACGGTAACCTTCTGATTTCGGATGAGGATCAGCTCACTAGATGGAGAGAACATTTTGCTACAGTGCTAAATCACATAGACGATGGCGGTATGATCTCGAATTCGAATGAGCAGTTCGAAGCAACAAATTCCCGAATTCGCACCGCACCTCCCAGTAAAACCGAGATAATAACAGCAATCAAGTCCCTTAAGAAGAACAAGGCGGTGGGTATTGATGGCATCCCTGCCGAGCTATTTCAAGCGGCGCCAAATACATCGGCAGATTTGCTGCATCCCCTAATACGGAGAGCTTGGGATAGTGAACAATTTCCACAGGAGTGGAAAAGGGGGATGATCATTAAACTTCCAAAGAAGGGAAACTTGATGGATTGCGGTAACTGGAGAGGTATATGCGTTCTTCCAGCCGTGGCTAAAATAATAGCTAAAATAATTCTAGAACGAATTAAAGAACATTTAGATTCAACTCTCGATGTCGAACAGGCAGGCTTTCGCGCTGGATCCTCCTGCATTGACCACATAAACACCTTACGGATCATTATCGAGCAATGCGTTGAGTTTAGGTCTCTGCTACATTTAACGTTTATCGACTTCGAGAAAGCCTTCGACAGATTGAATCGAGATGCTATCTGGTTGGCCTTGCGCAGGAGAGGCATCCCAGAAAAACTTATAGCTATTATCAAGGCTACATACGAGGGCGGTAAGTGTCACGTCGTGCACAATGGTAAGGTGTCGGAGGATTTTGAAGTCCAAAGTGGAGTACGTCAAGGGTGCATACTGTCACCACTATTGTTTTTGGTGGTTATCAGCGATGTACTCCGTGCAGAATTGACGGAAGCTAATTATGGAATTCGTTGGACTATGACATCTTACCTTAAACACCTAGATTACGCTGACGATGTTTGTCTACTTTCACATCGGATAATGGATCTTCATCTGATGGCCCAAAATCTAGAAGCTGAGGCAAACAAAGTGGGGCTAAAAGTAAACACAGCCAAAACAAAAGCCCTGAGCACTTCTTCTAACAACCGCACTCAACTTAACATTGCCGGACAGGAAGTCGAGAAAGTTGATAACTTTTTTTATTTAGGAAGTGTAGTCTCGGCTAATCGCGGTGGCACCGAGCTGGATGTGTGCAGCAGAATCGGGAAGGCTAAAGCTGCGTTCGGAATGCTATCTAAAATCTGGAGAAGCAATGTTATCAGCTTAAGAACCAAGCTGCGACTGTTCCGCTCCAACGTAGAATCAGTGCTGCTTTATGGGTGCAGTACTTGGAAGGTGGACACCATTAACACACGGAAGCTGCAAGTCTTTGTAAACAAATGCTTAAGAATCATCTTGGGGATTTTTTGGCCGAACCGCATCTCTAACGAACAGCTTTATCTGAGAACGGGCCAAGAACCTATAAGCATTACTATACGAAGAAGAAAGTGGTAATGGATTGGACACACCCTACGGCGCGAAGACAACTCCATTGCGAAATACGCCATGCAGTGGATTCCGCTCACCCAGACAGGCAGAATAGCGGGACGCCCTAGGCAAACGTGGCGCAGAACAGTTGAGGAGGAATCGAGCTCTTTAGGAATGAGTTGGAGGCAGCTCAAACGCGTTGCAGAACTTCGAACACGATGGCGCGCAGGCGTGGTTGACGCCCTATGCCCCCCGAGGGGTTAAAGGATCTAAGTAAAAGTAAAAGTTTTATGCTGCTCGGTTTAATGACACTTCCATTCGCCCAGTCCTCTCTTAATTGGATTGCCATCTGAAAGTTTGAGCCAAAGAGGAGGTTTGCATAATCAGGATTGCATAATCAGTTTCCATGTCCGTGATAGCTCCAGTTGTATGCATGCATGAGAGTTGTTTAAGACATTATGTACAACTAACTACCGCACTAAACACCCATAAGTTAGATGGATTTGACAATGCATGTATACATTTAGTGAATGCTAGCAGGTTTGACCCCTATTTCCTGACAAAAATATTGCTGCATGTATAGAATGCGGTCGAGTATTTACCCAAGGCCTTTAGGTTTTTTCCAATATTTGGAGCTGCCTTTCATTTAATCTCGGGGGTGTGAACGTCGCTATCAATCACTGATTTGTGAATTACGCTACTTCCATTTTTTGAGGGTTTAAGTTCAAGCCACATCGTTTTGTCCAGTTGTTCAGGGAATCTAGGGCTACCTGCAATAGTTCCGTGATTATAGGCAGAAACGTTCCTTTTGCCAGTAGACACTGCGACCTAGTTTCCATAAAATGTCAATTGCGACAAGAATCCAAAGCAGGGGTGCTGACATTCTTGCTTGCGGAATGCCCCTAGAAACCATAGCAATTATATGGTTTCCTCCCAGTTATGAGTTTATTCGTTTCATTTTGAGCACATAGGTAGGTAGATAGGTACAAGGGGTTGTGTCAGCAAAACCATGCCGACACTTAATTAGCACAGAAGCGCCGTTTTAATACCACAACTCAAATGACCTATCGGATGTAAAAAGGACGTTAACTGCTAGGGAAAAAGGAAAAGGAAAAAGGAGTGAGGATTATTCAAATTCACCCCGTTACATTGATGAAACTGATAATATCGCCAATGCTAATCTCCGCTAGCTCTATTAGGTTACTGAAAAAGGGTTTATTTAAGGTGTGCTGTCTGACCTTGCCTAAAGCCGGACACTTGCAGAGGAAGTGTGAGATTGTTCCTATCTCATCAACAGAATTGCAGCTACGACAGTGTCCATTAAATGTAATGCCTATTCTGGCCGCATGAACCCCGATGGGCCAGTGGCCAGTACTAACTGCCAGAACTCTTGCGATATTTGCGCAGTTTCTGTTTAGTAGATCTTGTGTTCTTTTCTGGGAATATTTGGGCCACATCTGCCTGGAGATGACACAGTTCCGCATCCCCTGTCATCTGCTATCAGCCTTTAGCAGATAGTTCGCGAAGGAGGCGGATGGGGAAAGACCCTTGGTACGACGCAGAGTGCGAAGCCTGTCTGTGTCTTCTGCCTGAAGATGACACAGTTCCGCACCCTCTGCCATCTGCTATCAGCCTTTAGCAGATAGTGGGCGAAGGAGGCGGATGATTAAAGACCCTTGGTACGATGAAGAGTGCGAAGCGGCTAGGAAGAAATCGTTTGCATTCTTACGACTTGTAAGAAATTCAAATTCAAACTTTGCAAAATCTATGTATCAAGAAGCAAACAGGCTATACAAAAGGAAAAACAGAAAGCGTACTCAGAGCTCCTGAAACGAATACTAGCCGATGTCAGAGATAGTACCTCCTTTTGGAAATTAGTTCGTTCTCTTAATGGTGCAACTTTTGCGAGGAACATTAAAATTGGAACAAACATGCTAGCTGAGCATTTTAAAAAATAAAAATTGCTTAACCCCTCGGTTCGCTCAAACCAATTGCAATATGCCCTTCCATACTTGGAACATATTCAACTTGACCGTACAATTACAGTACAAGAAGTCATCAAGGTCATCCATAGATGCAGCCTGAACAAGGCGCCTGGGGATGATCGTGTACCATATGAATTTTTTAAATATCCCACTGAAGATTTTATGGAAAAACTTACGGAATCATATAATTTCATATTCACCTCGAGTGAAGTGCCAGACAGTTTTCCAAAAAATATAATATTCCCCTTGTTTAAGAAAGAGGATGTTAACGACCCAAATAATTATTGCGGCATTTCATTCATGAACTCTGTCATGAAAATATTCACGGGTGTCATCCTTGATCGTTTAACAGAGTGGATACAGCAAAACAACCTGCTTTCAGAAGGAAATACTTAACTGTGGACAACATATTTTCATTAACAAATATCGTAAAATCATATCTGTCTAGGGGAATGAAGCTATATGCATTCTTCGTTGATTTCAAGGCAGCTTTCGACTCTATCGATAGGAATGCCCTCTTCTACAAGCTGAGCAACCTGGGAATGTCAACAAAGATGCTCAAAGTAATCCAAAACCTTTGTGATGAAAACAAGACCTCAGTCTGGGATGGAAATGAAGGATCCACGTAGTTTCAGAGGAGAATGGGAGTAAAGCAAGGCTGCCTACTAAGTCCTCTACTTTTCTCGCTCTTTTTAGATGACCTTACAACATACTTACCGGGTGGGATCATGTTCGTCGGGCTGATCATCAAAATGCTCCTGTATGCGGATGACATCGTTACACTGGCGGAGACCCCACACATGTTGCAAATGATGATACACAGATTGCAGCGGTATTACTGTTTGTCGAATCTTAAAGTTAATACGAGCAAATCCAAAATAATGGTTTTTCGAAACGGGACAGGGAGGTATGCAAGAGATGAAAAGTGTACCTGGGAAAGCGAGGAACTGGAGATAGTAGAGGAATATAGGTACCTTGGAGTCATCATCACGCCAAAGCTATCGTTTCGAAAACATCTTCAAGATAAACTAAAGGAAGCCAAAACGGCCATCAACTGCAATTGGAGAGGAATCTTGGGGTAGAAAAATGTAGCCCCTAGTGCAAAATATAAACTTTTTGAGGCGGTAATGAGGTCAATAATGCGTTATGCGGCTCAGATATGGGGATTTCTTCAGTATGAAAAGGTGGAGAAGTTGCTGAGGTACTTCATCAAAAAAATGTTCAGATTACCAGAAAACACCCCTACTTATATGTTACACCTAGAAACTGAGATTCGTCCGTTATACATATTTACCCTTAGGATGCACTTCAGCTACGTGGAAAAAGTAATGTCACTCCCAAGTCACTGACTTTCCCATATGATTACAAAGCACCTTCTTCAGCGAAAACTAAAGTTCTTCGAGGAATGGTCAAGGCTGGCTTTTCAACACAATGTACTGTTCAGGCTCGAGGAAGGAGGCGCGGAGTCTTAGAAAAATGATTTTCAAACTATTCTGGGCGAAATCGAAAAGACTATCTTCCAAAGTTTACAGACAGAGAGCAGCAAAGTGAGTCTAGAAACATGTATCGTATACTCCAACATGACCTCGGAGTAAAAAATTACTTCAATGACCGTTACACTCTAGATACTATCTCTTGGATTTTCAAAGTCAGGGGAGAGCTTTTGGATCTAAACTATGTCCCACATGGCCCTGAGCGAAACACAGGGTGTAGTTCATGCAATCTCAGGGAGAAAGAAAACGTACAGCACTTTGTTGGGATCTGTCCCATTTTTTGTGAGATAAGGCGAGTTCATTGGGGTAAATTCACTCTATCTACAAGCGAAACCATAGACGCACTAAATGGCCAGGACTGGGCGGTTCTGTATAGTTATGTTAAGTTCGCTCTGCGATATCGTCAACAAATTATTAATGAAGCATTTTAAATTCGATTGAAATTAATTAACTACTAAGCTAAGGTCTAAAATCTTCCTATTGAAACTATTGACTTACTTACTTACTTAGATCCTTTAACCCCTCGGGGGGCATAGGGCGTCAACCACACCTGCGCGCCATCGTGTTCGAAGTTCTGCAACGCGTTTGAGCTGCCTCCAACTCATTCCTAAAGAGCTCGATTCCTCCTCAACTGTTCTGCGCCACGTTTGCCTAGGGCGTCCCGCTATTCTGCCTGCCTGGGTGAGTGGATTCCACTGCATGGCGTATTTCGCAATGGAGTTGTCTTCGCGCCGTAGGGTGTGTCCAATCCATTGCCACTTTCTTCTTCGTATGGTAATGCTTATAGGTTCTTGGCCCGTTTCAGATAAAGTTGTTCGTTAGAGATGCGGTTCGGCCAAAAATCATCAAGATGATTCTTAAGCATTTGTTTACGAAGACTTGCAGCTTGCATGTGTTAATGGTGTCCACCTTCCAAGTACTTACTTCTCCAGATTTTAGATAGCATTCCGAACGCAGCTTTAGCCTTCCCGATTCTGCTGCACACATCCAGCTCGGTGCCACCGCGATTAGCCGAGACTACACTTCCTAAATAAAAAAAGTTATCAACTTTCTCGACTTCCTGTCCGGCAATGTTAAGTTGAGTGCGGTTGTTAGAAGAAGTGCTCAGGGCTTTTGTTTTGGCTGTGTTTACTTATTAGATTTTGGGCCATCAGATGAAGATCCATTATCCGATGTGAAAGTAGACAAACATCGTCAGCGTAATCTAGGTGTTTAAGGTAAGATGTCATAGTCCAACGGATTCCATAGTTGCCTTCCGTCAATGCTGCGCGGAGTACATCGCTGATAACCGCCAAGAACAATAGTGGGGACAGTATGCACCCTTGACGTCCTCCACTTTGGACTTCAAAATCCTCCGACACCTTACCATTGTGCACGACGTGACACTTACCGCCCTCGTATGTAGCCTTGATAATAGCTATAAGTTTTTCTGGGATGCCTCTCCTGCGCAAGGCCAACCAGATAGCATCTCGATTCAATCTGTCGAAAGCTTTCTCGAAGTCGATAAACATTAAATGTAGCGGAGACCTATACTCAACGCATTGCTCGATAACGATCCGTAAGGTGTTTATGTGGTCGATACAGGAGGATCCAGCGCGAAAGCCTACCTGTTCGACATCGAGAGTTGAATCTAAATGTTCTTTGCTTCGTTCCAGAATTATTGTTGCTATTATTTTGGCTACGGCTGGAAGAACGCATATACCTCTCCAGTTGCCGCACTCCATCAAGTTTCCCTTCTTTGGAAGCTTAATGAACATTCCCCTTTTCCACACCTGTGGAAATTGTTCACTATCCCAAGCTCTCCGTATTAGCGGATGCAGCAAATCTGCCTAAGTATTTGGCGCCGCTTGAAATACCTCGGCAGTGATTCCATCAATACACACCGCCTTGTTCTTCTTGAGGGTCTTGACTACTGTTATTATTTCGGTTTAACTGGAAGGTGCGGTGCGAATACGGGAATTTGTTGCTTCGAACTGCTCATTCGAATTCAAGATCATACCGCCATCGTCTAAGTGATTTAGCACTGTAGCAAAATGTTCTCTCCATCTAGTGACCTGATCCTCATCCGAAATCAGAAGGTTACCGTCTAGACTCGTCACTGGATGTTGTTTGGAGTTTCGACCTCCAATGAGCTCCTCAGTGATGCTGTAAACAGTCCTACTGTCGCACCTGCTCGCTGCTTCTTCAGCCCTGGAGGCCAGTGAGTTGATATATTGACGTTTGTCACGTCTCACACTACGCTGCACTTCTTTCTTCTTCGCACGATATTGGGTTTCAAGCTCGGTTGTCTCTACGCTGCAATCCGATCCTTGATTGCTGTACGCTTATCGATCCGTCTCCAGGTGTCTGTAGAAAGCCATGTGCGGTGGTGTTTCTGCTTTTTACCGACATACGTGCGTGCCGCAGTCGCAAAAGCATTTTTCAAAGCACTCCAGTGGTCATCCATGTTCTCTATGCTGCTGATTGCTTCTCCTTCTAAGGCAAGATGGTCCCTGAACTGTTGGCGCACTTGAGGAACCTTGAGCCTGTCGATATTAAACCTGGTGATGTTAAGTATGTTTGAGCGGTTGCTGTTGACGGATGCAGTACGAAGGCGTAAATGAGCTACCACAAGATGGTGATCTCGTTCTAGTCCGACGTCAGCTCTACTTCTGTTTCGGACGTCCAAGAGACAATTTCTAAATCGGCGACTGATCGCAATGTGGTCGATCTGGTTGGATGTTCGTTGCCTATCAGTAGAGACCCAACTGATTTTGTGACAGGTGTTATGCTTAAACAACCTACCTCCGATAACTAGGCGGTTGGTATTGCAGAAGTCCACAAACCGCTCACCGTTATCATTACGGTCTCCCACGCCGTGAACTCCCATCACGTGCTTAAACATGGTGTTGTCGCTACCCACCTTGGCATTGAAATCTCCCATTGCCATTACGATGTCCCCATTAGGCGTTTGGTTGTAGGCGGCGCCTAAGTGGCTATAAAAATCATCCTTTTCGTCCTCAGTCGCGTCTAGAGTCGGAGCATAACACTGTATGATGGTAATTTTTCTAACTCTACTCTGGAACCTAGCCGTCAATATCCGGTCATTATGGGGTTTCCAGGATATGAGGCTACTACGTGCTGCTGGAGTTAGCATGATTCCTACTCCGGAACTCCGTGCACTTCCAGCTGGTTTACCAGAGTAGAGCATGACAGTGCTTTTTGTTGGGGAGATGAATTCCCCAGCATCGAACCATCTTATCTCGCTCAGCCCTAAGATGTCTATTTTATTTTTCCGTGCGAATTCGCGTTCTAATTGGAGGAATCTTCCTTTAGTGAGTCTAGGAGGGTCTTAACGTTCCAGAATCCGATCGTTGTCCATGTTCGATAGCCAAAGATCGTCATCAAATTATCCGTCCGTATCCGAGGCGTTGGTTTGCGTTTCGGAGCAAGATTTTTTTTACGATTGTGGCTCGCTGGGCCACAGACCAACCGACACTTATCCTGTTTCTTGGCGCAGGAAGCTCGCCATTCGTCCTCTCCCGTTAGCAATTTCCGAAAAAATCCCCAGATGGCACCACGAGGAGGTAGGAGCAGGGCTTACTAACAGAGCTGCTAGGTTTTCGGCTGCAGTGGCTCTTTCTCGTTACTTAGCGGACCAACACCTATCGGGAGATGCTGCCCCTACGAGGCCTTTGTTAGTCATTTCCATCCATTGAAACTATTAAGCTTATATACATTGTTTTCTTTTTTTTTTTTCTTTTTTTTTTATTACTACGAGTACGTATGTATTTAGCTGATAGTAAACTCTTTCTTTCTCTGGCTGACGGCAAAAGCCAATGCTATAATTTGTGAAATTGTAAATCTAGTAAAATGAAGTATTTATAAAATCACATTACTCACATTACTACTAGTGCGCGAAGATGCCTCCCTTCAGGATCCCCAACGGGACGTTCACCTCCTTTGCTAGGGAAGCATCAAGGGCACATATTCCGCCCAATCTGAGAGGAGGATTACTTTCACTTCTTTTTCAATAGCACAGCTCTTTGTCAGGCGATTTATGTTAGAACGTAAAACTCTGGCTAGATCACCATTAAAAGCTAGTCAGTCAGTTCTCATGGGATTGCGTTAGGGTTTGAGAGATATATTATTTTCCTTAATAGGCTTCAAATTAACAGCTATAAAAAAATAGGGCCAGTAACGTATAGTTATGATTTTGCAGGAGCAGCAGTAGCAATGAATTTAAGAAAAACGTCTTGAAATGCGTTCAAGAGGAAGTCAGAGCATTTGGGGAAACATTGAAGAGAATTGAAACCCACAGGCGGATCAGTAGAAATGCGGTGAAGTGGGAGGGTTATGATCCCCTATTTTCGGATCATGGCCTCGCTGATAAAAGGAAGATGAAGAAAAAGATTGAAGAGAATTGATAGGTAGGTACATTGCCAAGAGCGTATGACTAAATTTTTAGAAAAATGCTTAAACTTGAATTCAAGTTCTTTAACAACTTTTGAGCTACGGAGAAAATGAACACCATAACAAGACTTGCAAATGATGGCAGCCACCACACTTTTTCCTTGCTGTAGATCTGGCCTACTCATATACCATGCCCCATAGGGTGTCATTCGCTCCGTTCCAGACGAATGGTAGATTTTCTGTGCCGTTTCATTTTGAATTTGCTTTCGAAACTACAGCATTCAATTACTTAGTATAAAAAAAAACAATTGTAAGAAGCTATAGCATCGTTAAAACAGCATTAGTTACAAGCAATTAACAGCTTTCAAGCAGTCAGCAACAGCGCTATGTGAATTCCTGCATTCTTCGCAAATGAATCTACGCCAGTGTACACAGACTAGTGAGCTGCTGGGAACTAGGTAATGTTAATCAGAGAATACACGGTTTCCTCTACATAATCAAATACAAGTTACTAATCCCAGATGAATTAGTCGAGACTTACTTCTTTGCATTTCATCAGACCGAAAATATTGTGCGAAGATTGCCAACTGACTACCCATTGTATCTTTTTCATTACCATTACTTTGCGAATCACAAGAAAAACTCTAAATATTTGCATAGCCTAAACGCTCTTATCATACCTAATAGTGCTACGTGCCTCTTTATTGATAGCGAATCACAATTGCTAATATTGCAGACATGAGTAAGATACGAATCGTGTTTCGCAAGTAAATGTAATGCGATTTCGGTGGTGGGTAATCGTTTCTAAAAATAATAATATAACAATCAACGGAAATTTACTTAAACATATGCAAATACAATTAAGAAGTTCCTTAAGCCCGCCATGGTATTCGTATTGGGGAATTCGTTATCTTTACATCCGCCTTGGCCAAGATCCACCGAGTCAGTATACATATTAGCGTCAATCAAAGTGAGGATGCAGCAGCTAGACTGGATGATGATTCATGGTGAAATGAAATCCAAAATCAAAGAGTTTAGCAACTCAGTTTTGATTACAAATTGAGGTCTGACACAGTTGCCATCGATTTGGACTTACGCCTTTAGTGGAACTAGGACCATCGTGATGCTGTGACGGTAATTTGCTTTTGTAATTTCCTATGAGTGTTAATTGACGGAATGACACTTTGGTTGTTCAGAGACTAGACATGTGCAATATACGAGTATGACGCATAAGCCATCGCCGTCGTCATAATACCATCTACCTACCATCTCTTGGTCCCAACTTCGAGCGACATTTGGATAAAAAATTTTCAAATCAAATGAGAATGGTGAAGTGGGGCTCCATTTAAACCAATTTTCTTTGCTTGCAGCAAAATTTACAGAAACACAAATTACTTGTTGCAATTACGAGTATAATATGGTATGTTTGCCTGGAACCAACAAACTTATTGCAGCGAATCGCATTCTATAAAATAAAAATTGCTATTTCAGTGCGGTTTCAGGCCAGGAAAGTCGACTATTGATCGAATATACACACTTCGGCATATTGTGAAGAAAACCTAAGAAGTTCAAATCGATACTCACTATCTCTTCATCGTTTTCAAGACCGCCTATGACAGCATCTATAGAGAAGAGATATATAGAGCCACGTCTAGTTGTCTGTACGAGTATGTGCAGGCGTGATCGTTTGGCGGCGTGCTCTTAATAGAGCTGTCCACCTCTCTCAGTTAGCTGAAGTGCAAAGACCTGCATGCATGTGCATTAGTGGTGCACTAAGAACTACTCCCTCTGCGGCATTGGATATTTTGTTCAACCTGCTACCCCTAGATATCTTTGGCAGACAGATTACTGCCAGTGCGGCCATCCGTCTAAATGCCTCCTCTCAGTGGTCTAGTTATCACATTTGCCACTCCTCGACCTTGATCTTCTCAACTTCACACATGAAAACACGGACTACTGAGATTTTACCGAAACTTCCGTACGAATATCCCTTCTTCTTCTTCTTCCTTTTATCAGCGAGGCTATGATCCGAAAACAAGGGATCACAACCCTCCCACTTCACCGCATTTCTACTGGTCCGCCTGTGGGGTTCGCCTCCGTACGAGTATCCCTGAATGGAATAAATGGGATAACTCTCCCTCTGATGATTGCAATTTGGTGCACTTCTACACAGATGGCTCTAAGACCAAAGGTGGGGTGGGCTCTGGTGTTTTCTTCGAAAAGCTCAACCTGAGCAACTCGTTCCGCCCCCCTGTTCACTGTAGCGTTTTTCAGCCCGAAATCATGACGATTAAGGAAGCCCTGTCCTGGCTAAGGTGTAATGTATTATCTGTCAGGGATATTAGCATTTTCACTAACAATCAAGCGGCAATCAAGTCTCTGGAATTGTGCCCCTTCACTTCAAAGGCGGCCTTAAATTGCACTTTGCCTCTTACGGAGATGACAGAGCAGTTCAACTTTCACCTATGCTGGGTGCCAGGCCACAGAAACATTCCAGGAAACTGCAAGGCGGACGAGCTCACCAAACAGAGTACAACTCTAAGGATTCTGCCAGATAGGCAAGGCCTTGGTATGCCCCTCCCTACATGTAAGCATCTACTAAAGCTAAACGCTATCAGCAAGACCAATAAGATGAGAAATTGGCTCAACGTGTCACATTTCGAGGCAGATATGGCCTAAGCTGGACCAGATACGTAGTGCCGAGTTGGTCAAGCTAAAGCGATTACAAATCAGCTGCGTTATTGGTGTCATCACTGGACACTGTCTAATAGGCCAACAAGCCAAAAGACTTGGCCTCTTTTCCAATGACTTCTGCAGGAGCTGTAAGGAAGGAAGGAGGAAGGAGGAGGAAACGATCCTCCACCTCCTATGCACATGTCCTGCTCTATTAAGTAAAAGAATACTCCATCTAGGGGTTCCCTTCTGAGATGACCTTAGGCGATTTGGCGTCCTTAGGCGTCATGTGCATCCATCGCTTTATCAAAAGCTCCGGTTGGTTTTATAAGCCCCATGAGTTGTCTAATGGTAGATCCTTGATATCACAATGGACCTTTACTGGTCTAAGTGTGGCGGCACCGTCATGCAGACAACTAATCTAACCTAACCTAACCTAACCATGTGCAGGCTGACGATGGGGAACGCTCGCTGCTCCATCAAGGTCGATAATGACCTCATCGAGACTTTTGACGTCAAAAAATAGTTTAGAGGAAGTGACGCGCTGTCATGTGACTACTTTAATTGTGTACTCAAATGTTGCGAAACTAACAAAGCCAACACCCGAGGCACAATCTATCAAAAGTTTGTACAACTGCTTGCATACGTCGACGATATTGACATTATTGGAAAAACCCGGCGAGCTGTCACCAGTTCGATTGCAAGCATTGAAGTAGAAACGGTCGAAATAGGTTCAGCGAAAAACAACTATACGCTGCTGTCAACATGAAGGGACATTCAACACCGACGAATTGAAGAAACCGTCCCCATAGGTAGCTACAACTTCGAGATAGTAAAGGACTTTGTCTACCTTGGCTCTGCTATTAATTCTGACAATCAAGAATAATTCTTGATAATTGCCGTTTCTTTGGGCTAATAAGGGAATTCAACAAAAAAACGCCTATCTCGAACAACTACGGGACTCTATGTAAGACCCTGATCATCCCAGTCCTGCTTTATGGCGCTGAAACATTAAAAACGGATATTCGGTACCGTTTGCGTTGACGGAGATGAGGAGAAGGTTCAAGGAAGAACTATACGAGTTTTACATCGACATCGACCTAGTCACCTAGGCGAACCCCACAGGCGGATCAGTAGAAATGCGGTGAAGTGGGAGGGTTGTGATGCCTTGTTTTCGGATCATAACCTCGCTGACAAAAGGAAGAAGGAGAAGAAAGAAGATTGACCTAGTCAAAACACTGCACATTGGACGAATACACACCAACACTCGGACCCACATAGTCTTCGCATCTAACCCAAAGGGACGACGCAGTAGAGGACCTCATTGTCGTGGTTAATGAGCACAAGTTCAAGGGGATCTCGACCAATTTAGAGTGCGCAACTAGAGGCAATTAGCCAAAGAGCGAGCTGAATGGAGAGGCTCGTTGGTTGAGACCTAGGTTCATCCCAAACTGTTGCACCATCTTAGTAAGTAATTAATGTTTTTGGGACCAGTCTACTTGAAACAATGGATAAGAGTCAAATACAGGGAAGATTTTTCGAGTTTAAGATTGGACGCAATGCAGCAGAAGCAACCAGAAAAGTCAACATGGCATTTGGAGAAAGCACAACTAGCGAACGATCAGCTAGACGTTAGTTTGATAAATTTCGTTCAGGCCATGTACGCTTTGAAAATATTTTGATGCAATCCGATGGTCGCTGTCAAATGCACATGCGAAGACTTCACTGGCACCAGGAATCGAACCAACCGGCGCTCTTAATGAAACGTATCATGTTTCAAAGTGGAAATTGCACCAGGTAGTTCCTCATAATAATGTGTTTCGCATGCAGCGGAAGTGACAATTTTGAAGATTTGGTTAGTCTCTCCTTACCAAAAATGTTTGATAGTTTCTATTTCTTCCTTATCCTGATGGCTCCTGTAGTAGTCAAATGAGTTTATACTTAGTCTAGAAGCCATTATGCCTATCGTCCACTTCTCTTTTCAGCACACCGATGGGGATTACTACTGGTGTGTAAATGTATGTTCTATTTAATGCTAATTTTTTCATTCTGCTGTCTCATTCATTTCTATATTATTATGTCCCGGAACACAGCAGAGACTATCTCGTTATCTAATGCCTTGATTGCTTTTTGAATATCAATGAAAAGTGTGATCCTGGAAGGCTTTAGTTTCCTTGTGCATATAGTCTGTGTAGCTTTCCCCAGGGCAAAAACTCTGACTTGCAAGATGCTGCAGTCATCAGGGAGTTTGTATGAGTCGTTGATGACCACATAACAAACCAATTCATACATATACACATATATATGTAGACGCTATAGGTATAGAGATATGTACGTAGTTTGAAATTCCTACAACTATGCAACTAGAGCTTCTAGTATCAATAGCTCTTCAGGCCTTGCACCTAACCTTGCCTTAAGTGCCAAGCTTCAGAGCTTCAGGCAAAGCCTCTTCAGTGATACAAATAAAAGATACAGCCGTAGCTAGTGCCCAGATGAGTTTGAACAGTGAACGCGATAAGAAGTATACGAATAAGTAACGCGCTTGCTATAATAAAAGTAACTGTTAAAAATTTGATTATTTGCAAATTCAGTAAGTAGTGAATAAACAGTTAATTAAGAGAATTAGAATCCGGAATAAATGATAACAGTAATTAGTTGCACTATGCCAAGACGTTTCAAGTGCTCTCGTGGTTAAAGTGCTCTCGCGCCTTAAGTGCTCTCGATTGCTGTTGACCTATTCGGCGTTGCGCTCATTTCATTTACATTTGATGGGTTGGGACTAGTGATGGGTGAAGTACGCCTTATACTGCAGCCTTAGCTCAGATCTGTATAGCTTCTTCTTCCTTTATCAGCGAGGTTATGATCCCAAAATAAGGGATCATAACACTCCCACTTCACCGCTTTTCTCCTGATCCGCCTGTGGGGTTCGCCTATTTGACTTCAGATAATTTGGATCACTCGGTTACTGAGGCCAATGAAATGCCGATGTCGTCGCATTTGTCTGATCCAGGCGTTTATAGGCCTGCCTTTCCTACATCGCGATGTCTTTGGAGCGTGCATTGATATTGCCTTTTTAACAGGGTTCAAATGATCTCTTCTATGAACGTGGCAATACCAGCTGAGTCGGTCGCGCTCTATTTTTTGTACGATGGTTTCCTTGATGTGAACGCCTCCACGGATCTTCGAACTTCTTATTCGACCAACCTTTGTCACTCCTGCTGTCATGCGAAGCATCTTCATCTCAGCTGCCGTTAATTTACTCTCATACGTTTTGTACATCGTCCAACATTGTGAACCGTATGTGAGCGCTGGCCGCACAACTGCGGTGTAGAGCCTTCCTTTCAACTTAGGGGGCATTTTTCTCTCACAGAAGATAGCGGAATTTTCTCGCCACTTCATCCACCCTACGCTTACGCGTTGATTGATGTCGTCAACACAAGATGCTTTGCTATTAATCATAGATCCCAGATATTTGAACTTTTCGCACTTGGGAAGCACTGTTCCATTCAAATAAATGTCTGGAGTAGGCCTGAGTGGATCAGAGAACGGGAAGCATAAGTACTCTGTCTTTTTTGAACTAATGCGATACCCATTTCCCTCACAAACGTCCACCCACACATCAAGTGCTCGTTGCAGGGATGTAGGATCCTCACTTATGATGGCTCCATCGTCAGCAAAGAATAACTGATGTACCTTGGGGTCCATCACTTTACCTTCAAGCAGATAATCAAGGACTGTAATAAAGAGCAAAGGACTTAAAACGATTCCCTGGTGCACCCCGACTTAGATTCGGAACTCTTCGGTTACTCCAGCGGGGCATCTTACTTTTGTCTTTGCTCCTTCGTACATGTCCATGATCATCTGTACATAGGTTTCTGGAACCCCTCGATGTCTTAGCGCCACCCATATCAGATCTCGTGGTTGTCTGTCGAATACCTTTTCAAAGTCAACCAATACAATATGCAAATCCCTTAAGGAATCACAATGTTTTTACGTTATGATTCTTGTACTTATACTTATACTTTGGATTGCATCTGTGGTTGATTTACCCGAGACAAACCCGCACTGATCATCAGATAGCCGTATTATTTTTCGCAGTCGGCCACCTAATACCCGCTCAACGATCTTCATGGTGTGTGACATCAGCTTGATCGAACGGTAGCTATCACAGGTTCGCGTATCACCCTTCCCTTTGTATACAGGGAGAAGGTAACTCTCCCTCCATTAATTCGGCATTGGATAACCTCTCACGAATTTAGAGATGAGAATTCTGAGCCATCTGAACCCGACGTCTCCCATCTTTTTCCAGAACTCAGAGGGCATCTCATCTGGCCCAACCGCTTTTCGTTTTTTGGAGTATTTGACCGCCTCACTAACTTCTTCGACTGTAATGTCGGGTATTTCTTCACAGTTAGGGGTGGCTCTTGGAAAGTATAGCCGGGAAAACTGTTCATTTAAAAGCTCTTCACAATAATGCCGCCACCTCCGCAGAATTTTGTCGTTATCCACAAGAAGCTGGCCATGCGCATTGTTAATGAACTTTGGCGAACGAATCTCCTGAGTATTCCTCCTTCTTTGGGCGGTTATTTTGAAGATGGTTGCGCTCCTGTTCATATTATGTAGTTGAAGCTCCTGGATAGCCTGGTTTGCATCTGCAACCGGGGAAGATATTTTCTCCAGCTCCCGATACAGGCCCTCCGTACTCTCTGCTTGAAGCTGGGCGCACTTCTTCTTCGCTTTTTTCTTGCAACATCTGTATTCCATTTCGAGGCGAGCTTTTTCGTCACTATTATTAGAGGGGCACTTTGACCAAGCTTTGAAAGCCACTTTCTTCTCATTTACCACCTTCTTAGCTTCATCACTCCACCACCATGTTTCCTTGGTGTGTTGATGGTGGCCTTTTGAAGCTCTTAGCAGTGATTTGGCCTTCTTTAAGCAAGTTCGCTGTAGGGAGTCCCACATATTTTGTGCTCTGCACTCTTCATCTTCATCTCCGTTGATGGCGTGAGGCCTGAAACAAAAGCAGGAGAAGGTGTTGCCGAGCGATTACCTCTCCCAGGATCACTTTGCAATCTTTTACCCGAGGCTTCATAAAACTGCCTACCAAATGGCAGTCAATCTGGGTTTCATCTCCACCACTGCTGAAAGTGATCAGGTGTCGGCTTTGTTTGATGAACATGGTATTTGACACGATAAGACCGTGTGATTTGCACATGCCTAGGATGTCTTTACCAGGAAGGTTCCTGGTGCCATATCCTAGTCCTCCATGGCAGTCTTCATAGTCTTCATTTGATTTCCCGACATGTCCATTCAAATCTCCTCCAACAAACAGAAACTCTTCCTTTGGGATGTTCTTAAGGAGATTGTGGAATTCTACCCAAAATGCATCTTTATCTCTCTGATTGCACCCATTTTGGGGAGCATATGCACTGACAATATTCCACACCTCTCCTTGTATTAATAGTTTGAGATACATCAAACGGTCGCTGCACTTCGAAATGCTCAAGACGTTACCAAATAGCTCTGCCGCAAGGATGATACCGATTCCGTTCCGTAGTAGAACATCTTGTAATCTTTTAACCTAACGTCCAAGAAACGCGCCCGATTTCCGGTGTTTTTCCATTTCGTCTCTTGGACACACAAGATATCCAACCGCCCTCTATTCATCATCTCTTCCAGCTCGTAACTTCGACCGGTCATGCTTCCAATGTGCCAACTCGCGACCCTCAAATTTCGTCCAAACTATTTCACTACTTTGCTAGCCCCGGAATCCGTATAACTCTGACCCGAACATTTCTGCTCGGTCCAGGATCAGTACCATGCACAGCAGTGGTAGGGCCTGGCGGGGTAGTGCCTTTCCTTTTAGCAAGTAATACCATAATGATACAGTTTCGCTATATTACCATATTGCGATGGTGTTTGTTGTTTGACATGTGCATGCTCCTGTTTTAGTATTGTTTGATCTTTCTTCTATGACACCGGTGATCTCTCGTGTCAACCCACGGACTCACATGCACACTGTGGGAGGGTTTTTAAGGTGGTATATGTGTCGCTAGGCTCACTTGGGTGTTATATTGTCTAGATCTGATTTGCCCCCTTAGTCGCCTTTTACGACAAGCGCTAGTTGTTGGGGGGCGCTGCAGTGATATTCTTAACCCGTCCCTGCACGGGCATAGCTACCTCCGGTTTCGAACAAAAACCTCCTCCACCATCGCGCACCACCTTAAGCGAGATCTTTGTCTACTGCGCAGTCCCACTGAGTCGGACTCCAAAACTATTCGTGTTTCTTTTTTGTCCATACCCTGGGTGCTATTCGAACTGGCTGTCTGACTAGACCAATGTCGCTATATAATTCGTACAGTTCGTCTTCAAACTTTCTCCTTTACTCTATGCCTACACAACCGAGAACGACAGATTACTCAAAGTACTTTTCCAAGAATCATTCGCTCTTGTCAAGATGCATGCTTCCTCGTCGTACAAGAAGACGTGGGCATTCTATAGAGTACCTTTCGTTACTGTGGACGAACTTTAGTATGATTATCTTCTTAATTCGAAGAAACAATGAGCTGATCTCTGTGCTATTGCCGTTTTACAGAGTTTGCATCAAAACTTAGGTAAGAGTCTTGGTTCCCTTGAGAGAATACCTAGTCAAATTTCTGTGGACCCTTAGTGAAGCACAGTTTTTCGGCCGGAGATAGAAAATTCATATTCCATTCGCATGCTCTCGGAGCTAAAGATGGGTGATCTTGGGTTAGCTTAGGTTAGGTTGGAGGGAAGTGCACCTAAGTGCTTATCACGGGGGCCATTCGGTCCATTGTGTTTCCCTTTGTAGTGTGGAATACTTACAAAATTATCTTGCGATCGGTTCAGTTGTGAACCAGCCTGTGCTCTTTATGAAGCCTATCGTGTTCCTTAGTGGGACTTGTATGAGATCCCCTAGTTCGTCAAAAAGCCTGTTTCCCATATGATGGAGGCGGCGGTTTTAAAGATTAGGACAATCGCATAGCAGGTGTTTGATGGTTTCTGTTTCCTCTGTATCTTAACAGCATCTACAATGGTCGGGTGTGTTGACGCCTTATCTAGTGGCCATTACCCCTATCGCGCAGTGTCCTGTTAGCGCACCTGTCAAGATGGGAATTTCTTTTTTATTCATCGCCAAAAGGCTTTTTGTTCTGTTTTCATTCAATGTTGGCCATAAGCTGCGAGATATGACACAGTCGCTTCTGGTGTGCCAAGCGGTGTTAATCAGATCTCTTGCTTTAAGGTCTATTTTCCTTTTCGGTTCACCAATTGGAGTTTTGACTGACATCCGAGTGTGTTGAAAATCCAATGCTGATCCCTTTTTGGCTAGTTCATCTGCTGTCTCGTTACCTTTAATATTGTTATGTCCGGGAACCCAGCAGAGAGTTACGTCATGGGTATTGCATATTCTGTTCAACGTGTTGCTGCATCTGGAAACTGTTTCTGATCTAATTTCCTGGCTATCTAGTGCTTTGATTGCCGCTTGTGACTATCCACGAAAATGTTAATCTTGGAAGGTTTTAGTTTTTTGCTATGTATAGTCTGTGCAGCCCTGTCAATGGTGAAGATCTCAGCTTAAAAGATGCTACAGTCATCCGGGAGTTTGTATGAGTCGTTGATTTCAAGTGATTCGCAGAAAACTCCAGAGCCAGTTCCGATATCCATTTTAGACCCGTCCGTGTAGAGTTGAATATCCTGTACATTAGTTAATTTGTTGGAGTCCCAATCTGGTCTTTCGGGAATAAAAGTGGAGTAGTTCTTTTCGAAGTCTATATAGGGTATGATATAATCTGTTGTTCTATTGAGATCGGTTATACTATACCTGTTGAGGATAGATCCATGTCCATAGGAGCTTTGCTTCCATGCGCCCGATTGTTTAAGACGAATCGCACCTTTGGGTGATATTAATCTGTGACAAAAATAAAGTGTTTCGTCGAGTAGTCGCATTTGTGACAGAGCTCTCACATAGTGTTCTTGAAACTCTTTGCGGCGATAATCCAAATGAGATTGCTCTTCGCATGTCTTTCTGTTAGAAAGAGTGAAATCAATCACTTACTGTCTTCTGCTCTAGACAGAGGAGAGAGGACAAAATGTACTCCAGCGTCTCTTATCTTTTGATCCAACTTATGTTACATGTCTAAGCCGCCAGGTAAGACCCAAGGAAAAGGTATCCTCACTGTCTGAACTTTCCCAAATTTGTGATTTTTGATTGAATTGTTAGACTATTAATCATCTAATATAACCGTCAATGCTTCCATGTGGCGATCGTTCTCCTTTTTCAACATTAGACTCTATGTTAATCTCGTCAATAAACCATAAACCAGCGTCCACTGAGATCTCAACTAGTCATCTCCTTTGGCCCTTAAGAAACAATGGCCTTGTTAACCGCTAAAGGCAAGTGCGGCGCACCCCTCCCAGCCACCTAGACATGCACCCGATAAACGTCCCAACGGTTGGGTGCTTAGCGAGCCCTTCTTCAGAATTGGGAACTTGGTCTGCACCAATGCTACAGTTCATACGTCTAAACAAGGGCAAGTTCTAGCTTCTCGCAACCAGAAGATCCATAATCGTATCGAACTCATTGCTTGCTGAAAAGGTGCTAGAATGAATAAATTTGCGAAAGGCTAGAAAGCGCCATTCAAAGTAGCAAGGGCCTGCCAGAACACCAATACGGGTTTTGAAAGGAGCGGTAACAATAGACGCAAATACGGAAATCGTCAGTAGAATAGAGCAAGCTATTGAGAGATGGAAAGATGATGGCAAGCAGTTCTATGCTGTAATAACCTCAGTACCGGAGTACCTTACTAAAACCGTATGGAGCCATTTCTAAAACAACGACGGGAAAAGCGGTACAAGACTCTGGGCCGGGCTCCACAAGGTTTATTCTTGTGTTCCCTGTTGTGAAAAGTAACATATTGAGAATCAAGAACCCAGAGAAGGCAAACATCATTGATTTCGCAGACGATATTGCCACAGTTGTGGTCGGTAAGCTACTCGAAGAGGTCGAACAATTCAGCAACGAGACCATTCGAATTGTACAACATCGGCTGACATCCACGGATCTTAAACTGGTGGAACAAAAAAACAGAAGTAGTGCTCGTCAGCAGTAGGAGGAAAGCCGGAACCATCACCGTGACTATTAGTAGGCACCGAATAGAATCGGAAGCATTGATAAAATGTCTTAGCGTAGTGATACACCCAAAGCTGATGTTCAAACAACATTTGGAGTATACAGCTAAAAATTCAACAATGCGGCCAGAGCGCTCGCTAGGATCATACCAAAGTCTGGCGGACGGAGCTACAGCCGAAGACTTCTAATAGCTGGAGTTACTAAATCCATTGCATTCTATGAGTCCCAAAGTTGGAGCAAAGCCCCTAAAGTGAAAACCAAGAGAAGATAAGTTCGTGCAGTTTACCGCCTAAGTGCGCTAAGAGTCTGCAGCGCTGTTAGAATGACTTCGATATGTGTTATTGCTGGGATGACACCAATAGATATGCTAGCTACAATAGCACATAGGAAGTACTAAAGTAGTGCAAGTGCATCAGTGGGTACGCAGAATGACGTACAAACTTCCTCAAGAGAAGGCTATATTAACGGACGGCAACAACAGTGGAATCGCTCTATAAAAGGCAGATTGATGTTAATCGACGAGTGGATAAATACGAAGTATGTGGGGATGGCTCTCCTGGAAAATTCTTTCCTTTTGCTGGTAGGACCAAAAGTAGTGCTTTCCATTTTTTCAGGAAATGTTCCTTCCTCCAAGCACTTCTGCATTTCCGCTACTACTATACTATACTATACTATACTATACTATACTATACTATACTATACTATACTATACTATACTATACTATACTATACTATACTATACTATACTATACTATACTATACTAGGGGCCTTATGCGCACTGCGACCTATAAGATCTATTGTGGCAGCCCAGTGTTTAGCTAAAAACTTGGTTAAGGCTCTGGATAAACCTCAACAAAGCTCCAGGCTCAATCGAAAAAACTGGATGCAATGTTATTGCCTATGCAGACGATGTCGCTATTCTAATAACAGGCAAATACCCGCAGACGTTGGCCGATGTCATGCAGTCTGCTCTTATTGAACTGCTCAGATGGACCGATAAATGCGGCCTCTCCGTTAACCCGACGAAGACCGAGCTAGTTCTATTCACAAGAAAACACAAGCTCCCTGACTTCACTCCGCCCAAGATAAGGAGATCCACCTTCAAGTTTTCAAATAGCGCTACCTATTTAGGCCTAAAGCTTAACCGCAAGCTAATTTGGAAAGAGAATGTCGTCGAACGGGCCAGGATATCGCTGGACGCCCTATACATCTGCAAGAAAGCAGTAGGCTCCACTTGGGGTCTTGAACCAAACATCATGCACTGGCTATACACGTCGCTCATAAAACCGATTCTCATGCATGGAGTATTGGTATGGTGGCCCGCCTTGGAAAAGAAATCCAACCCATTCATAATGGAAAAAACTCAGCGAGTTACATGTCTCAGCATCACCGGTGCACTGAGAACTTCTCCCACAGCGGCGCTCCAAACCATGCTCCACCTACTTCCGATTGACATCATCAGTAAACAATTGGCTGTCAGCTCGGCAATAAGACTGAGAGGCTCCAAGCAGTGAAAGGAGCAACACACGGGACACGCCAATATACTTTCGATGCACCGTCATCTTCCCAATTCCACTGACCATCTGCCCACTGAATATGATTTTAACAAGGGCTACACGCACTCGATACCGGACAGAACTGAGTAGACACAACGTAATGTCCTTTACAACGAATCGCTGTCAATTTTTACGGACGGGTCCAAAACCAAGGACGGAGTCGGTGCCGGAATTTTCTCAGAAGATCTGGACATACACCTCTCCTTTAACCTTCCAGACCACTGCAGCGTTTTTCAAGCCGAAATCACCGCAGTTCGCAAAGCCGCTGACTGGCTAGTGGCTAGCACACTATCAACACTTGATATTGTTACTTACGTCGACAGTCAGGCAGCCAGCAAAACCCTCGCATCCAGCACTACGAGATCTAAGGCAGTGAAAAACTGTCGCATATCTCTTAACGAGATAGCTGGTCAGTACAACCTCACCCTTGCTGGGTACCAGGTCACTGTGACATACCGGGGAATTGTGCAGCCGACGAACTAGCACGACAAGGCTCCTCTGGTACAGATAGCATAAGCATTACTGACATCGAAGCGCCAGCGTCTTATGTTAAGTAGCTTATTCAAATTGACGCCGAGAAAGTAGCCAATCATCGATGGCAACATCTGGACCAGTGTCATGCCGCCAGACAGCTCTGGCCGACACTCAATAAATCCAGGTCCATCGGACTCTTGAAGCACAAGAGAGGAACCATCTGAAAAATAACAAATGTCCTCACTGGACACTGCGTCATAGGAAGACATGCCCAAAGATTAGGTTAGAAGCTGCAGAGATGAAGAGGAAGAAGAGACCATCAGTCATCTCCTGTGCGCCTGTCCTGCGCTCGCCAACATCAGGAAGGCCACTCTGGGTGAATACTTCTACAATAATCTTAATGATCTCGGCAACGCCTGCACGGCTAAAACTCACGCCTTCATTCAACGAAGCAAATGGTTCCAAGAGTAAGAGGGTGACCCACCCGCTTTACACATCGGTAGTGCAATGGACCTACTCTCTGGTCTAAGTACATCCTCATCGAGGGCCAACCCTAAACCAAGCTCCAGACTCAATGTTCCAGAAGTCAGATGGACTCAACAAAGCCCTCCTGGGATGGAGAAGTCTTTTTCTTGCGGCCATGGAGCATTCGCAAAGAATATGTTCTGTCGTCTCTTTTTACTCTCCACCTAGGTGGTATTGGTCTGTATCTGCTACTCCTATCTTGTGTAGATAGTACCTGAGTGGGCAATGACCAGTCAAGTAGCCTGTTAAGGTTCCTAAGTCTGTTTTCCTAAGCTCGAGTAGCTTTTTAGCCTTGCAACGGTTGAGAATAATGAACTTCATTGCCTGTCATAGGCCCTCGAGTTTTGCCCACTACTCTGCATGATGATCATCTTCCCATTTGTTTATTTTGTTGTTTGCACAACAGGGTCGGGTTCAGGACCGACTAGTGGAAGACTAGCGCCTCTTCTAAGCAGTCCGCCCGTTCGTTGCCCTCGAAGCCTTCGAGTCTTGGTATCCAGACCACAGTGATGGTGGTCTTCGATCCGAGATCTTCGAGAAGGTTTAGACAGTCCCATACAAGTTTTGATCCTACCGTGCACGATTTCAGAGCCATAAGTGCTGCCTCGCTGTCCGAGAGGATGTGGATACGAGTACCCTCGACCCTTCTTCGCAGACATTCTCGTACACAGAGCTCGACTTCCATGGACTTCCGCCTGAAATATTGTCGGTGATTTCCCAAACGCTGCTGGTCGTTGGAACCTGGGTCCCTTAACCCCTTCGCCAGTGCTACAATTTTCCAATTTGGAACCATCCGTGTACCAAGTTTGAGAGTTTGGTAAGACTGCAAGCCCTCCATTGCTCCATGTGTGGCGGTCACCTATGACCACATTGAATTTCCTGGAGAACCGGTATTTCTTGAGCATGGTACGAGTATCTGGGATTTTGAGAATAGGATTATTTTGAATATACTCTAGAATCTTCAAATGGCCTATAAAGTTGCCGATTTTAAGGTCCATTGCCGCTATGAAGAGGTCTAGACTCTTTTAACGGGCGTCCTATAGTTGCCTATCTTGCAGCATGCCTTTAGCAGCTCCTCCATATCCTCTGGGTTGTACTCTGTTATGATGTTGCATATAGTAGCAGGTCTTTGAGGAAAAAGGTACTCTCCTATGGATCTCAGCATTAGTGGGCATGTAATTAGAGGAGTCATATAGCCCTTCAGTTTCATTATTACCATTCTGTATGCGGAACGCCGTGGGTTAATATGGGGTTCTTGACAGAGACGTTTGAAGCTATTTTGCTCTCCTTGAAGGCTCTATTTAAGTTGCATCTCGCCAGTGTCCAGGCATTGTTGGAAGTCCGCTCTCTTTCTTGATCGCGCCGGACTTATAGGCATTTTGCCCTAAGTGTCCTTAATAGGACGCGGATGTTTTAGAGCGTATATAGACTCGGGCACCTTGCTCAAGCTGTGTAGAGAGTGTCGAAAATGCCGAGCATATAATTGTCGAATGTCTGCGATATGCAGTGGGAAGAAGAGTAATTGCTGTATTCTTAGGAACGGGTACAATATTTCCCTTGAAAATATACGACAACCTACGCTGGCAGCAGAATATAAATAGGAAGCAATCAGGGCGTTTGTATCCCCTATTATGAAACGCACCAAGAACGACGCCACAATAGAAATCCTATACTGTTACTGGGTATGGGTCCAGTTTCCTCTTTAAGAGGTTTTCAACTCCCAATGCAAGGAAAACAAAAAAATCATTAATCCAAATCCTGATCAGCATGGAAAAGGTGCGATTTTTAGCAGCTCCTACTCCAGATAAGTCGTTATTTCACCTGAATCCTAAGTAACCTACCTACGTATACGTCTACACGTGCTATGTAGCTACTGTCAATAGCCTCTGCTGAATCTAATGCCTTCACCACTTAAAGTACTCGCTACCGAATAATCATTCATTAAATTTAAATACTAGTGCTGGACATGCTGGACAATCCATTCACTGAAATCCAATAAAATAAAAACTTTCTGCTTTGTAGCACAAAGGGAAAATATATAAAAAAAAATAATTAATTTCATTAAAAGCGATTAATCACGGCTTTGCCCTGTTTTTTCTGTTCCACACTGAGCGAACATTCTGAAGTCCACAGCCACACATTCATGACTTATTATTCCAAGCATACACAGTGGCATGGTAAATTGGATTTTTTGCCGACAATTAGCAATTTGAATTTAAATTGCA